>VCII01000114.1:0-1330639 GCA_006030095.1 Triplophysa siluroides
GTTAGCGACACAGCAACAACAAGTGAGTCAAGCAGCAGCGGAGCTAACGAGACGTCATCTGCTATTAATGCCGAAGGTAACTTCTCTATTTAGTTAATGTGAGCGCCATTTCATTGTGTAAACTTTTACTATATGAATAATAATCTCCATTGTCATTGTCAATCAATTTAGATGATGATGACCTTGACTGTTTAGTCTGTGTTTTAGTTTTTATGGCACTTAAATGGCAGTTTTATTTTTTTTGTCTGGACCAATGATGAATGTGAAAAATTCTATAGGTCCCTGGACTTTACTTTGTAGCCTACTTTTAGGTTTGTTCTGAGGTTGCTACACATATTTGTTTACTCTGAGTATGTGCTATGTTCTTATCAGATATTAAAGCGAGTTAATACAAACAAACAAATTTGTACTTATTCCCTCACCCAATGAGAATCGATAAGAGAATCAATAAGGAATCGGATCGATAAGCAATATCGATAATGGAATCGGAATCGTTAAATTCTTATCAATTCCCATCCCTAGTAATGAAGTCAGACAGAATGGGGTTTTCACCTTCCAGAACCTCCAGGCTACGTCAGCGGTTCTGTGCCGACCCCACACCTCTTTTTCCGTAGTTGCATCTTTGTTTGGCGACCTGTTGGGGTATAGAAATACTTAAGTGTCCTCGTGGTGAAGAATGTGTGGATTATGGAAAGGCTGTGCACCTCTACAAGTCAGGCTACCACATCAGGGTGCTACATAGTTCTAATTAGATTAGTTGTTATTAATATTAGCTATTATTAAGTATACGAGTAATTATAATGAGTTATTACTACACAATAATTCAATCTGGTTTTAATAGGTAAATACAAACAGATGAAATAATAATAGGTTTTGTTTGGGTTTTTACAGGTTCGTCACATTCGTGATGTATCCAGCTGGTATTGTATACTGACAGAGGTCTTGTGCTGAGGACAGTGCACCAAGGCAGCCAGGAGTGGCGATGGTGGCAAGGTTGGTCGCTAGTTGGCATGGGGTTCTGCTATTTTATGTCAACCCGATGAGGCTGATCAGGCCATGTTCCCTGCTGTCCTTACAGACAAATGAGTACACCGTATGCTAAACATGTCTTAATTTAGTTGGCCTTGCACTAGCAGCTGTTGTATATTAATTATCATACCTTACAGGCATGGCGTGGACAAGTGTGTGGTGCGGCTTCTGCGTGATCGGACTGAGGGGAACACTATGGTAAAGGTGTGGCCGCAGATTCAGGAGAATCACTTTGAGGAGAATCTCCAAAGAAAAGACCTTTACCCCACAATGCTCATGACTCTGGGGGGGTTTGTGTCAGCATTTGGACATACCTTTGAAGCCCCACCTCCTCCGAGAGAGCCGCCCTCTGCTCGGCTGCTTCGTCATGCCTTCCTCCTGGCAGAGGCCAGTAATGTTGAAGATTCTTTCCACATTTGGCACTGTGCTGAAAACAATGCATAATACATGTCAAGTAAAACATGATTAACTCTCATTATTAACTCAACAGTTTTTAATATACATTTATTGAGATATTGACCATCTACAATCTAAATTTCAGTCTGGAAATATAGTCGTTCATATTTGACAGACCTGTTGCAAAATACCCATTGATGAGCTCAGAGGGCCGGCTGGGCTGGACGAAAGTGGATCAGCCTCTTCAAGTCGCCAGGTACAGTTGTGTTCAAAATTATTCAACCCCCACTGAAATTGATTGTTTTGGTCGGTTTGACATTGATTATGATCATTCAGTCATCCTGCTTACAATTAAATCAAAGAGGCACGTGTAGGTCAGACAAATATAACATAACATTTATAATGAAATAACCACAAATGTCTTTTCTGAGCTCACATCATTATCAGTTTTATTCAACCCCCAAGTGACATTCAATCTTAGTACTTAGTACAACATCCTTTTACAGTTATAACAGCTTTTAAACGGGAAGCATAGCTTAACACAAGTGTCTTGCAGCGATCTACGGGTATCTTCGCCCATTCATCATGGGCAAAAGCCTCCAGTTCAGTCACATTCTTAGGCTGGTGCACTGCAACTGCTTTCTTTAAGTCCCACCAGAGGTTCTCAATCGGATTTAAGTCTGGTGACTGCGATGGCCACTTCAAAATGTTCCAGCCTTTAATCTGCAACCATGCTCTAGTGGACTTGGAGGTATGCTTGGGATCATTGTCCTGTTGAAAGGTCCACGTCTTCCAAGCCTCAGGTTTGTGACGGACTGCATCACATTGTCATCCAATATCTCCTGGTACTGAAGAGAATTCATGGTACCTTGCACACGCTGAAGCTTCCCAGTACCTGCAGAAGCAAAACACCCCAAAGCATGATTGACCCCCCGCCATGCTTCACAGTAGGCAAGGTGTTCTTTTCTTCATAGGCCTTGTTCTTCCTCCTCCAAACATAGCGTTGATCCATGGGCCCAAACAGTTCTAATTTTGTTTCATCAGTCCACAGAAACACTATCCCAAAACTTCTGTGGTTTGTCCACATGACTTTTGGCATACTGCAGTCGACTCTTCTTATTCTTTGGGGACAGCAAGGGGGTGCGCCTGGGAGTTCTGGCATGGAGGCCTTCATTACGCAGGGTGCGCCGTATTGTCTGAGCAGAAACTTCAGTACCCACATCTGACAAATCTTTTCTCAGTTCCTCAGCAGTCACACGGGGACTTTTCTCACTCTACGCTTCAGGTAGCGCACAGCAGTCGAAGTCAGCATCTTCTTTCTGCCACGACCAGGTAGCGTTTCAACAGTGCCCTTTGCCTTGAATTTGCGAATGATGCTTCCTATGGTGTCTCTTGGTATGTTTAACATCTTTGCAATCTTCTTATAGCCATTGCCCTTCCTGTGAAGAGTAATCACCTGTTCTCTTGTCTTCCTGGACCATTCTCTTGACCTCACCATGTTTGTAACCACACCAGTAAATGTCTAGAAGGAGCTGAGTATCACAGGCATTTTAAAGCTGCCTAATTGGTGCTTATTAGGCTTTATTGCTGCTCCCTGATATCCACAGGTGTTTTCAATACCTGATTGAAAACACTTCATTGAACCTCTGTTCTTCAGAGTGGTAGTCTTTAAGGGGTTGAATAATTATGTCAATGAAGAATTCACAAAATAAACATTTACTACTGTATTACAAAACTAATTGATGTCATTTTAGTTGCATATGGTTCTTTAAGAAGTCCTTGTAGGATTTCATTCTGAATACAATTACAAATGTACACTAAATTCCCTAAAACCATTTACAGCATTGGGGGTTGAATAATTTTGAACACAACTGTATATACTGTTATGCAAACATACTGAAATGTTGTTAATAGTCCTGAAATATACTAGGTGTATGTATGTCTGTATGTTTATGTTTATTGTCGTTTAATTACAGAAGCCGTAGACGAGGTGTGGGAAGGCCAGAAACGGGACCTCGAGTGCATTCAGGACCCTCCGGACACACACACAAGTATAGAGTGGCTCGTACCACAACAATGAATGGGGTGAACGTTCCATATTATAAGTGTCTCAGCCTTGAGGGATTCCACACAGTGCTGCCGAATATGATTCCAGGTACAAGTTATGGAAACATATAATAATAATAGTAATAGAAAGTGTACATGAATTCATTGATTAAAGAAAGGAGAGATGGTCTGTGTGTTGATGTATTACATATAAATTAATGCAGAACTGCAAAACCTGTCATTACAGTCTGATATCAGTTATTTGTTGCTCCGTCATTATTTTGTTTTGCAATTTCTTATTACTTTAAGGTCCCCACTGTGCTGCACGTCTCTATCAGGTTTACCTGACTAGTGGTATTGCCCGCTGGACTTCAGACCGCAGCTCTGATGCTGTGTACGGTGGCAAACGTCGACATCACAGAACTGATTCTGCAGCCCTGATCGAACGCCTGAATACCAGATGTCAGCAGCTATCTGACGAAACTGTGGAGGAGAACCTTCATGCACCTGCTGATGTGGCGTCAAATGAGCTGCTCGGTCTGGAATACCTGTTCAGTCAGAGCACTGGTGAATCTGGTTCCTTCTCCCTTAAAGACATTTCATCCAGAGGAAGAGGTGGTTCAGCCCGGTCAGTGGTGTACCAAAGTGACACAGAGGGAGACTACGTCATGGGCCCTGCCATCCCTGCCCACAAAACTCTCACAACTGATGAGACCACTTCATCTCACCCTCCAGCCTTTGTAAGCAATTTCATGTTTACCTCTAGCAGAATATTGACGTATTCCTTTATCCCTGACTGTTATATTAAATGCGGCTAACACAAGCAACCATAAGCATTTCAATGTTACATCTGATCAGTTTTCATACCAACAGGAGGATGCATGTAGCAAACTGGGGATTCCTTTACCCAAAATGAACAGCAAAACAGTTTCCGATTTGATCCGTCGTCAAGAGAGACTTCTGAACCTCCAGTCGACGATAATCCCATCTGGGGCCATTTGGAAGACCATGTTGTCCATCTCTTCAACTAATCTTCCTCTGGCGCTGATCACTGATTCAGTATGACCGCATTCCCAGCAAAGCAGGGACCAAAGTTCTGAAAGAAGGAAGGACATCATGATACCGAAGTCTCCGTCACACTTACAACAGCTTAAACCTGCACGGAAGCCCCACGTACCACTGCCAGTGAGTGAAACTGTTGTAACAGGGAGAAAAATCACCAAACATCTACCTAACATCACTTCTGCGACACCAGTGACTCCTGCCACTTCTACCAACACATCATCAATGAAAACATCCACAGCGAAACAGACACATCACAGAGTGTGGACACAGCCTGGGCAAGAGCTACATTGTACAAAAGAAAAAACACAGATAACCTTACTAATGTTGGAACCAAGCCATCACGTGTACAACACCTGCCGTTTGTTCACTATGCCACCAAACATCTCAGGGACACAAGAAACACAAAAAGAAGAAGAGCTTCTGCCCTGTGACAATGATGTCTACTTCAAAGGGACGGACATTACAGTGTACACTAGTTATTTGACTTCAGTTGTAGTCTCACAGCAGTAGATTTGCAACCTAGATTTGGGGATTTTGAACATGGTTGTATAAACAATGATGTCATAACGTTGATAAATGTTTCTTTGAAATATGCATATTGCTTTTATTGAATATATTATATATATTATTATTCTTCAATTCTTTATACTTAATCGTTTCTATTCTTTGTATTATATTTGTATACTGTATTCTAAAACTATATTCTAATATTATATACTTATGTTATTTAATATGTACGATTGTATTGATTATTGTACTATATTCCCTATCATGTTTCCTATTCTATGTAAATTAATAGTGATCGTTTGTTTTATCAAACACGTGTCAAGATTATTTACATGTACACAGCATAAATATAAGTGTATGGGTTTACATTGCAGCATCATGCCGCCCCTTAAATTATAATATTTTAAATGGCATGTGAATATAATGATATTACTGTAAATAATGAACATTCATTTGAAACAAAAATGGAAACTTTATTGATGTAGAAAATTGGAGTGCATGCATTGAAAAAAACAGTATTCACAGAAAATAATTCAATTCATTTAAACATTGTTGCAAAGCAACTTTACAAAATACTGTAAACAAAAGTGTTTTTGAATGATATAAATAATACATATATAACAGGATTGATTTCAAAAGATGATAAAGTCCGTTTGGTAAACACAGTCACACATCAGCTTTTCATTCATTTATGCCAATTTCAGAAAAGCATTGAAACCAAGACGCTGATTTTAAATGACAAACTGTAAGATTAGAAGACCTGAACTACACTTATGTTTGTATTAAAATATTTAAGATGTAAAGCCAGAATCAATAATTGTGTTAAAACTAAGTTAGTTTTCCATTACATTTATGCATTCGGCAGACGCCAAAGATGCAGAAGCGACTTTCACTGCATCATACGAGTGTTTGCGGTCCACTGGGACCGAACCCATGACGCTATAACCACTGAGCCACAGAAAGCTTATATAACATGACATTGTTTACATTGTTGAATCGTTGAAATTGCCACAAACAACCCGATCCGCAGGACGCGTGTCACTGACCCACTTGAAGTAAAACACAAGTAGAGTCCTGAAGAAGCACAACACAAGCGACTAAACTGTCTTTGAAACAAACAATGACGCGGCGCCTCGCCACCAGGGATCCGAAACACCACCGCGATGCTCCAACGCGCTCGCAGTGCCAGGGACTGTTTCCTCGGCTCGGTCACAAATACCAAGCCTCCACAGTGTAGCGCGAGACAGATTAAGCTCGAGAGCACCGCAGCAGCGCTCCGTCACCCCAGTAGCGTGGCACCGCTTAAGGCTTCACCGTGTTCAGCAGCTCTTTTATACTTCAGTGAAACGCCTTTCAACAACCCTATGATGACGTCATTAATTATTCAAGCTACAGCCAATAGAAAGCCTCCAAAAGCAAACCCTCCTATAGGTTTATATTTCTGCTTTCTTAATGGCTCAGTCTGTAATAATTATAACCTAAACTACGAGCTAAAGCATCCATCAATTATACAAGAGGGTTCTTCGGTATTTTTTGGGTTTATTTGTGATTTATTTATGGCGCTGCCTGTATTTTGGCGCTTTGTGTATGGACGCAACGGATATAAGAAAGCGATTTAAGGAAGATTCGTCTTTGACAGCGGTTAGACCGACACGATAAGACTGGAGTAGTTTGGGGCGATTATTGACACCGTGGGAGACGGAAACTGACATAAAAGAAAAAGAGACACAAGATGGCGGCAGCGCGTGAATTACAGCCATCGGGGAACTATTTAAAACGAGGCACTAGATCTTCATATTTGGTCTTTTGTGTGTTATATGTGTGAACAGCATCATCCATGATTATGGGAATCTTGTAAGATGCTCATAATGTGTCGCGGTGCACGTGGCTTGAATGACTCTTGCAGTAACATTTACGTTAAATTATACTGACGTGATTCAAAGCCAGATGTGTGACAAAAAACAAATGTAGAGTCTTAGTAAGGTGTGTTTTACTTACCGTAGAAGCACATTGAGTCTTGAATATAAAGACGAATCGTATAATCCGCAATAACTGTTTGTGTTTCCCTTCAGAATCAAAGTTCCGGAAGCTGTGACGATAATTAATCTACAGACGGAAGCGCGGCGTGTGGACCGTGTTAGAAGACAGATTTATGAGGACACCTGCAGGACAACCGGAGAACTGCGACTAAACTTCAACACTCCTGTATGTGACTTATCGTGTTTTTATTTAGTTAGTTTTTTTATTACTAAACTAAATGAATAATAAATACAGTACAATGAAAATGAAATGACTGAACATACATACAAGTAAAGAATAAAAAATACATAGTTTGGGCAAGTTAGTGGTTCTACCAAAGGATTTATGGTTGTTGCTGGATTGCTGTATTAAAGTTACTCCACGTTTCATGCAAAGTAAAAATGTTGTGTTTCAAAGAGAAATGGTCTAAATGCTCACTTGGTGGTTGTCAGTGTCTTTGTCCTGCTGCTGTAGCCTAGAGCAGACATGATCTCCTCTTGTGAACTATCCTCAAATGATTTAGAGGAACTATGTGACTAAAGGTTTTCAGGCTGTTTCAAAGCTTATATATCACACACTGCCCATCATATGTTCCAACAACTTCAGAGGAAATTCTCAAAGAAACTGAAATGTCCAATTTACTGAGCAGTTGGATTGATAAGCTCTTCCCTTTATCGTCCTCTAATCGAAAGGTTCACATCTATAGTGACGAGGAGTTGGACGTGATTGTGTCTGACATTCATCGCCGTTTCCCCAGCGCTGGCTACAAGATGATACTGGGTCACTAGAGGTCAAGGCAACTTACTGTCAAGGGAATTTCATTGACTGACTGATTTGTACGGTGTTATTTAAGGCAGAATTAAACATTTTCAACCAAAACATTGACCTTTATATAACATGACAGGCGTTGGTTTATAGGCGATTCAATTTTACAGTCAAAAATGTATTGTCTAAATTTTGAATGCCTTGAAATGTTCATAGTTTAACAGTTAAAGTCAGTATATACTGTATAAGCATATATAACTGTATTTATAGTGAACTGTATGAGTATGGTGTCATTGCAGACGTCATGTAAGTCTTTTTTTAGGAAGGCATCATTAAGACGTGTTGATCCTGAAGGGGTATGGATGTGCAGGCTGTCCCTGCGAACCGCGAGACAAAGATTGTTCTCTGTCCCAGCTCCCAAAAGTCTGCGGCATGTTGATGGGAACTATAAGCTTATACGGTAGGACTTGCAGTGCTCTCACAACTTCTGTTCTTGACATTTAGAAGATGTGTATTGTTTGGTGAAAGGATGCGAGTGCATTTATGTGGACAATAACAACCTAGAACTCTCAGTTTTTTATCAACTAAAAAGTGAAACAGTGCTTTCATCCTATTTGATATCTCTTTGTATCTTGTGAGAACTGCATCATCAAGCAACTTTAGCCCATCAATGAGAAACTTCTCTGCGTACACAATCAAAGGTGACTGATAGTTTTAAAGTATTTGTATTATAGTTATGCTTTTTTCCTTTTTTTGTGAAGTATAAATGACACAAATCAATGCAGTTAAAGGTTCATTCTGTTTTTAAATTACACTTTGAATTACTTTATTTGTTTGCATAAATGACGGTTAAGACTATGTAGTTAAGACTCTATGTACCGTTTGTGTACAGCATCTGTACCATTCAAAGTGAAAGATTATGATGAAGTATAAAACAATTAAGTATATTTTATAAAAAAAATGTCAAGATTGTCTGGGTTTCTAGCTCTCTTGCGGCGTCCCTGGTGCTGAAAAGCTGACTTTGAAATCTAGTGACCTCTCAGTACTTTTCCAAGGCCTCACATCCCCCACAAACATGCCACTGAACAGATCCGGGTGTCCCCGTATTTCCTGGAGGAGTCCAAGCGTGTCGAAGCCCGCCACAAACCTGCACACAAAAATGCATTTTAAATGTAAAAATCAACCAAAACACCGGTCACAAACAGGTACTTCACTTTAAGGCCTCTAGGATTTGTTCCCACAGAATTGACTTTATACATCACATCAAATGTCATTGAGACATCATGAGTCATAATTGTGGCTCTGTTCATAGTGTGTACTTAAACAAATACTTACTGTTGTAATGCAACATTTAATCTGCCCTCAACAAAGAAGTTAACAGCAAATTGCACAAGTGTATTCCACTGCTTCTGTGTCGTGATGATTCTGCAAACCCCGACAACAGCAAGACTGTCCTCTGCCTCCTCTATAGCCAGAACGCCCACCACACACCAGCTTATTGGTGGAGAGACAGAGTTACGAAGCCAGTTAGTACATATGTGGATGAATAGGAGGCGTGATGTATAGAGGCGAATGGGTGACTTTGGCCAGGATGTCTTTGTATGACATACCTTTTCTCGATCCGCAGCAAATGTATGGATTGTCATTCATCTAGAGACTCCTTATATGTTATATACAAATGAACTAGTATTTTGAGAAATACTAACTTGACCGTTGTGTAGTGAATTTCACTTTGAGGTCCGTAAATGAAAAGAATAGACGTAAAAACCTCCGCTAGCGTTTGACAGTATCCTTCCATTTGTAGCAAAAAAAGTTGCAGTGTTACACAATTAAGAAAAATGTGAAACACTCTCTTGCGACCCACAAAAAGGGCACCCCTCCCTACCTGTGGATCAAGGTGTGCTCTGTGTCTGTTTGTAGCTATTATACTGTGCACTATCCTCCACTGAAGGTCTCCAGACCTTTTCTCAATGGGAGGTTTGTGCAGGGTCCTCCAGCAACCTTTAGAGGAAGCACCTGAGCCAAAAATGTCCTGCCACTTGGACTCCCTCAGGTTTTCAAGCATTTTAAAATAAGTCACTTTGAACCACAGAACCAAGAGAGCCTTCTTTACCAAATCACCAAAAAGCCTAGCTGAGGTGTTGTGAAAGAGAGCAGTCCACCCTCCATTTCCTGCCATTCTCCCGTGTCCGCTGAAAGAGTCAGTTCTGGAAAAGCAGAAGTATCCACCTCTGATGCCTCTAAAGATAGTCTATTCTCCCCTGGTAAGAAATCCCTTATTTGAGCTATCAGTCTCTCTGCCACTCGAACTGACTTCATGCCCAGTTTTAAGGCCTCAGCAGATATCCATCTTCCCTCAGAGATTAAATGTCCAATTTAGATGATCCTTCCAGACCACAAGGCTTCTCTGAGTGAATCTGATTTAAAAATATCCAAGTCCAATGAGGGGTTAAAAAGCAATGGTTCTTCCCTCAGCCAAAAAATCTGTACACCATTGGCTTCTCTTGAGAACTTAAAAAGAGACCATGTTCTTAGCACTGACCTGTAAAAGGATGTTAAACCGGTCAGGTTCAGCTTATTAATGTTCAAGAGAAACAGGTGACGGTCCAGCCCCATGTTGCCTGCTTTTCTTAAAAGGGCACAGGCTACTCCGGGCTAACTTACATCCTCCCCATAGAGTAGTCGGTGAGCTGTCTGAAGTATAAAAGCTCTTACTCTGGATCTGACGTCGACGAGTCCTTGCCCTCCTTCCTGGATGGGCAGATATAGCACTGATGCCCTCAGCCAGTGCTGCCCTGACCAGAAGAAGTCCACTAGCTCTTTCTGGATCTTTCGCTCCAGGTTCTCCGGACGCTTCATGATCCCCATCTTGTGCCAGAGGGATGAGGCTAATAAATTGTTGCAGATCAGGGCTCTCCCCATGTAGGACAGCTGGGGTAGCGACCATTTCCAGTGAGACAACCGTGCACACACTTTCTCCACTAGGCCCTCCCAGTTCTCTCCCAAATCCTCTGTGCCTAAAAACACCCCTAAATACTTAAAACCCATTCTCCCCCACTGCAAACCACCCGGAAGGACAATTAAGAACCTCACCACACCATAGGGCATTGATTTTGTTCCAGTTCACCTTAGCTGAGGATGCTTTACTTAAAAGTTCTAGAGCTTCTTTTAAAAAGTTAACATCATTATGACTTTTCACTAACACTGTAAAACACCATCAGCATACGTGGAGATCTTAATAGGCTCTTGAGGCTCCAGTTCAGCAACCCTTAGTCCTGTTAACTGGCTTCTTAGTTTACACAACATAGGCTCAATAACAATTCTATAGAGGTGACCTGAAAGAGGACAACCTTGCCTAATGCCTCCGTGAACATTAACAGGAACACTGAGACCCCCAGCAATTTTAATCATACAGGTGGCCTCATTGTAAAGAAGCTTAATCCTAGAAATAAAGTTGTCTCCAAAACCAAAAGTGTCAGTACCTTGGTGAGCACTTAGTTAAGGTTGCGCTCAACCCTCCAAGTTGTGCTCTCGTCAACTCTAGTTGGTTCCGCACCGTATGCCACTCCACTCCACTCCACTCCACTGGGTTTCCCAGTTGGCCTCGTAGCCAGCGCGGAGGGTTTCCATCTACGTCTTCATCCAGTCGCTGGCGCTGCCGTACACTGGGTTTCCCAGTTGGCCTTGCAGCCAGAATGTAAGACATTGACACCAGGCAGACATCTGCCTCAGGATCCCACATTGACTTTCTGTCCACCTACCTCTAATAAACTATTATTTTCACCCGCTATTGAATCCGTGTGTTCTACCCTGACACAAAAGCCTTTAAGGTTTCAAAAAGAATGGTCAACATGTTCAAAAGCCTTTTCCTGGTCTAGAGACAAAAACACAAGATTAACATTATTATCAGAAGCAAACTCAGAAACATCTCGCACTAAATGTAAATTGTTTATAATATACCTTCCTTTTACATGGTAAGAATGATCCTTGTGAATAATTGTATGTAATACGTTATTTAGCCTTTTTGACAAACATTTAGACAGAATTTTGTACTCGGGACACAAAATTGCCGGGCCTCCAATTCTTTAAAAGGGTTAAATCCCCTTTTTGGGTAACGGGGTTAGAACAGCCCGTTGACAACTCACGGGAAGAGAACCCCTTCCAGAACACTCGTTGAGCACCTCAAAAACAATCGAAAAATGAAGTTGAAGTTAAAATGGGAATATCCTGTAGCCGTTCATTTCAGCATTGTTCATCAATAGTTTCAGCAGCAAACAAGTTGGAATAAAAGTCTACAGCAAGCCTGCGCATCACCACTTGATCTAAAATGTTTTGACCACCTTTGTCTTTCAAACAGTACATCTGCTTTTCTTGTCCCACTTTTCGCTCCAGATGGAAAAAATAAGACGCATCCGTCCATGTCTTTTAGTGTTTAAAAACGACTCCCGATGAGAGCACCTTTAACTTTCTTATTCAAAACATAGCTCAGCTGACTCTTTTTCTCAGTCCACAGTTCTTTCATACAGACACTTTTCGCTCTTCCAAGTTTCCAGAAAGACTTAAAGCTCTCATAGAAATGTTTAACTTCCAATAATTTGTTATTGAAATGCCAGAAGTAACACGAGTCTTTTCACCAATGTACACTCCACTGTGATGAATTTGTGGTCAGAAAAAGATGTAGGGGTTATAGCTGTGTGCACCACCCTATTGTTCATATCGTGTGATATATAAAAGCTGTCCAACCGTGCTCCAGAAACCCTTCCATTAGTACATTTCACCCAAGTGTACTGCTGTGTTGATGGGTTGTGTTCTCTCCACACATCTGAAAACTTTAGATTTTTTATAACACTGGCCAGACAAGAAGCTGACTGCATGTTAGGTGCTTCTCCATTGCTATCACAGGTGAAGTCTAAAGTGCAGTTTCAATCACCTCCAACTATAATAGACTCCCCATTGTTCTGCTGCTTTAAAATTGCTCCAGTTTTGCAAAACGTTGTAATCGGTCTGCTCCAATATTAGGAGCATAGATATTTACAAACAAAAAAGACATGTGACTGATTTCAGCTCTAACATCTACCAGTCTCCCTGGTTCAATTTCAGTTTTCATTAAAATTATAACTTTAAGAGCAGGGGAGAAAAGTACAGCCACACCAGCACTAAAGTTAGTCTCATGACTAAGCACTCGCTCCCCTTCCCACCACAAGCCCCAATCAATTTCATTACTAAAACTGCCGTGGGTCTGTTGCAAAAAAAAACACTCAACAATACGTTCCTCTTTTTTTCATCCCTCAAACCATTTATGTTTAGGGAACCCACACTCAAGACTTCCATAAAGGAGAGAGAGAGAAAAAGGAAACAGTAAAGAAGGAAATAAGGCCACTTAAACATCCTGATTACTTCGTTTTTCCCCTTGCTTTAACCATCTTTCTGCCTGACCTTATAATAGTCAAGTGCTTTTTGAGACCAAAGCGCTTTTGTTGTGACGGTTCAGTGTTTTTGCTTCTTTTCCTAGCCACCATTACAGAAGAGACAAATTTTTCAATGTCAGGAAAATGAGCACTTATCTCAACACCAGTTTTTCCTTTTGTTTTATCAAGAAAATAGTTAATTTGCTCAAGGGTGTATAATTCATTGTTATCCATTTTCCCACCATCAGACCATTGCTCCTCATCATCTCTTAATCCACCGTCAGTGCACCGTGATCCTCCATTTCATCGACCATATTTTCCTGTGAACCACCAGTTTTTTCTACACTGCTTTCCGCAGGCACATCATCAACATTCATCAGCCTCATCACTTTCATTCAGATCTTCCGCAATACCAGATATGTGCAGTTCCTGTGTTAGTGTGATAAGATATTTGGTGTGTGTGCAGGTGTTCAAGTGTTCAAACTCAAACATGAGGCCCATATCCCATATTATTTCAGAAGAATACATGAAACCTATAACTAACTAAATGTATTTCTATATAAGAAAGCTTATATTATTTTATTATTTGTTAATCAGAAAAGTTTTAAAAAAACTATTGCTTGCTTCCCTTTGCAAGAACCGTGTTACAATCGTTTCCCCCAAACCGTGTCTATTTTTGGTCACATCCATAACCCATGTTTATTTCCTCTTTTTTTTTCATAGACTGACATTTTTTATGTTTAGACTCTATCAACGAGGGTTCAATAAAATATAATCGTAACAAATTCATTCTCTGAGCATTTTTATGTCACGTCCATGGATGGATATTGGATGTGATGTGATGTCGTATAAGAAACTTAACAGAGCGAGAAGAGGACGAGACGGAGATATATGAAGCGGAGGCCGAGGCAAGCTCACGGAGCATCGGCATGTGCATTTGAACTTCCCAACTTGTCCAGATGCATCACGTTAGTGCTTTGGTGAGTCATTTTAAACTCTAACTTGATAATATGATAAGAAAAGCGTCGCCATTTTATACAAAATGCGTTTACATAAACCGCACGGGTGTAGTGTAACCATAACGTGAGTTATAGCAATAGCATTTTGGCTAAAACTAACCACGTGCGTGCTCGTGTTAATGAGTCATATGAGTGTTACGAAATGTCATCTTTATTAGTTAATGTGCTTAATAAGCGCGATTTATGTATCATTGTGAAGCGTACATATGCGTTTTGATGTTAAAGTGTTGAATTTAATGTTAATAGAGTTTTGTCTTGTGTTTTAACAAGGCTGTTTTTTTGTGAGATTCGGATCTTCTGTACGAGTTCCTGATCCTTAATGGATTCACGAGATGTTGGTTGGGTATAAGGCGAGCCACCCACGGACCCCGTTTTGGCCTCATGAACCGTGTTTTTGAGTCGCCAAACTGGTAGAATTCCTTTTTGTTATCGTTTTGGATAAGCTGCACCGTTATATTCGGTCCTTTTGTTTTGGGTCTCAACGAGAGACATTAACTTTGAGCTGATTCAAACGAATCAACTGTTCTTTGAACCGAGTCATCTAACTCATCAGCTCGGGTTAATGGAGTCAATGGACTGAATCTTTAGTTTTGGTTTACATAGCTGGAAAAGCTATTGAATTTTGATAGAAAGAGTGGTTTATTGAATTAAGAAGTGATCATTTACATTGTTTTTGTATACATTGCATTTAACTGAATGTTTAATGATAAATATTTGGGTATTCAAGTATTGATTGTGACATTTTGTTGTGAAGTGATTTTGATTAATTGATTCTTTCATCTCTGCTGAGTCACAGACAAACAGACACAGGGTTGATTTCATTTCATTTTTCTTTTATTTCTATTTGCAAATTCATGTTTATTTTGTATTTGAACAGTAACTATATGTTGAGGAATCTTAGCACCCTGACATTCCTGAAACAGTTGAAGTGAAACAAAAGTTATTAACTGTATTCATTGTTTATGCACACATTTCATTTACTTTAAGGAGAAGAACAAAAGACAAAATCCATGTCAATACAAAAGCAAACTTTAATCAGGAAACGTCTCCTGTGTTGATTGTTCACATACTCACGTGTGCCCTTCACACTCCAGTAGTCGTTTCCATCTTCTGGTTGTTTGTCCCAGATTGATTATACCTTTAGTGTGACACGTCAATTATGTTAGGCGATACATTTCCTTTTAAATACACACAAAGTACCAAAAGGCCTAAATGCATTTCTGGCATGCCTTTTGCACTAGCTGTTTAAACAGTTTCAGGGTATATATATAAAAAATAACACATTTTAGGCTGAAATGAACCATACCTGACACGACAAGCAACAGCTGTCCTGCCTGGCACTTCCACTCTGACTTTACCCCAGTTTTTAATGCCATACTTGGCAAACGCATTCAGTAACAACTGAAAGAGATGTTTGTTAAAGTTGTAAAACTGTAGTTGTGTGTTTGACATTATGAAATGCAAAAATACATGCTTGTGAGATTCAGACAGATCTGAACTACAGAAAATGGCATCTTCATTAGAATACATCAAGCTAATGGGATCTAAAGCTATGCAATAATTCATTTTCTCAATTACATTTTTCATACAGCAGTTTCAAATAGGACAAAATCTAGGGTGCGCCAAACCTGGTCTTCTTCCTTGGACCAAGGGCCCTTCTTTATAGAGGGATCAAGAACAGCTTTCCAGCGACGCGACAGCTGTGATGCCGTACGACCCTCCATGAAGTATGACACTATGGAAGTCAAAATAATACTTATGAATAGTTATGTTAGCTTGGTTTCCTCCTCCCTATGGACAGCAGTGAACACTGTGACTAACAATAAGCACAATAACATTTCATCCGAACAAAAGCATTCGCTTAACTATGTGTCAGGCCTGTAGCAGATATGCAGACCAGGGGGTGTATTACAGAAAGTTTCTTATCTGAAGTCTTAACTTCAAATTTCATGTTTAGTTAGGATTTTTGTGCCATTAAAGAAGCAAATCTTAAACTGATTTAGGATTCTTATCTTATCTCTAGCCAGGAAATCTTAAACTGCTCCATTGAGGTTAATAATCTAGGTCTGTTTCCGAGCTGCTGCTGTGGTGTAATATTCAATTAAAAGACAAACTTATCATCCATTCTATTTCAATATGGCAGAAAATAAAGTTTTAATGAGCTATTTGGATTCATATTTTGTTGTTAGTGTTTTGTTGTTGAGGCACATTAAGTTACATTTATACTTAAGCATTTCAAGCGGACTCCAGACAGACCGAAAGGAGTCAGTCAAATATAAAGTGAATTCTTTTTTTGCATCAAGTGTTCACGGAAAAGCTACATTTCTAGCTGTTTCTATATAGTGTATGTCCAGGTGACGACCAAGTCTGAAATATTGCCTCACCAGCGAATCTGAATGAATGTGAGTGACTTACTGTAGTGCCTTTTTTCTGAGAATTAAAAAGGATCCCAAACGTATTTTCAACAGCAAACATCGCTCGTTTTTGTGCTGAAAGGTTAATGCTGTTAACCTTAAAATGCTGTTCTGTAATAGCTTTGTCCTAAATGTGGTCCTTACTGAAATTACCATGTTCACCAAACAGTTAAGATAAGACATTCAAGTTACGATCATTCTGTAATACTCCCCTAGGTGCATAGTTTCACTTCGAGATAAATCCAGCTGCTGAACCGCAGCTCATTCAACAGTTTCTGAACCGCAGCCTCAGAACGGAGGGTTGGAGCTTGTGTTCTTAAACAGTTGCGCCACCAACAGAGCCACTTTTCAGTTCGTACATGTATAACTTATAATCATGCATTAAGGTGGTGTATGAAAAAGCCTTTAAAATATAATTTATTAAGTTTTCTTTGTATTAGCCTTTGTGTTCTTGTTCATGATGTTATAAACATTCCTGCAAACTAGTCGCGTTTCGGCGCAATTCGCAGTTTTGAATCAAAAATAGGTAATTTATGTGAATCGTGTAAATCCGAAGAGGGTTTTTTTTCTGTAGGGGGTCTTCTACTCTCGAGTGTCTGAAATGTCTTTGGTCCAGCACCTGTATTAGTTTGGCCAACCAGAATCAAGATAACAGATAACTGCGTCGTCTTTTTTGGTCTTTGGGTCAACAAGAATCGTGTTCTAAACGTCATGTTTGCGCCAGTGCTGAAAGGGACGACTGCAAAGTTTGTATCAAAGAGAAAACTGTTGATCAGGTCACCAGTGTGATGGAAACGGCTATGTTATGAGAGACAGCTGCTAGTGTCCCTTCTGAATTTCCACTTCTAGAGCTCTGCCCTTCTAAGGGGCTGTGTCCACCGAGGGGCATTTATGCGGCTGAAAACAGCAGGAGGTCGGCTGAAAACGCCCGCTGCAGGCGCAACATTCTGCTCAAAGAAGCCGAGTAGTTTTCAACTCTGGGCGATTGGTCGATCGCCAGCTCCGATCGTGGGAAAAACACATAGCACCAGCGCTGAGCGGAAAAAAACCGCCAACTTATGGCTTTTTTAAAAAGTGCGGCGTTATCGTTGAAAACAATTGAAAAAAACACGCCGGCCGCAGGCGTAAATGCCTCGGTGGACACACGGCTTAAGTGAGTAAGGCACTAGGGTGCGATTGATATTCGTCCGAAGTTTCAGTTTCAGTCGCAGAAGTTGTAGTTTACAGATTTATTCTAGAGACCGATCAATACGGTTCATAATACGTTAATATGTCGTCAGGAGCTGCAGGGATTACTTTTGTATTGCTTGTATCTGATTTTTTACCTTTATTTTTTATGAAAGCTCTTATAACTCGCATCAATCAGGTCCTGCACTTTATCTCTTAATGACTCTCTTACCATCAGTCCCGCACTTTTCCTCAATCCTGCATGTTTTAAAACCAAAAATTTTACTGAAATTCTCTTTATTTTACTTGACTTATTTTATTATCTTTAAGGAAAAATCAACTTAGTGTATTGAATACATACAAGAATTACACTGGCAACTCACAGCAGATTTTGGTTTACTGTTCATCAACATGCCAGTAAAATAATTCTTGAAGAAGAGGATTTGCGCATCATAGTATTTAAAATGACGTAATGCAAAACTTGCGATTGATGTAATCAAAGTAAATGTGCGCTCAATGGGAAAGGCCAAAGATATTATATTAACATGGTGTACACCTGCAATTGCAATAAATTGGAAGAAATGCAATGCTAAATAGCTGCTTGGAGGCGCTCTTGCTATGACGTAAATAGCTGTCCAAAAGGCCGCCAAGTGGCATGACTTTTGTCGGTACACGATCAGGGATGCCTGCACGATCCGTCCTCGCATGCGCATAATGACGTAGTAGAAAACACGCATGCGAAAAAATTCTGTTTTGCAACGATTTACGACACTGCACTATCTGTTCCATGCTGACACACCTTTGTACCGCGAGACTTTCATTCACTCAAAGAGAAAGAAAATGGACTGTCCACCTCTGGTCTCATGTCGCTTCTGTGTGTACACCATTGAAGGGATTATTTTCCACTAAGATTATATAGATAGATATATCAGCATATATAGACCGATACTATTACCAAATTACTCAATTTAAAGTTAACTAATATTAGCAGCTTTTAATAAAAAACGACACAAACCGTCTTTGACAATGGTACTGACCTCAGATCGAAACACAGCAAGTTAAGTAGGCCTAATGCCATACAGCAATCATCGCAAAGGAGAGTACTGAGGAAACTGAAGGTTTGCAGTGACAGAAAGACTCAGACTTTATCCACATGTAACCAAAATCGTGTATGTTCAAGTAACAACTCCTTTATTATTTTGGATTGGCAAACACATAAACACAGCGTAATGCATAGCGTAAGCTACATTTAAAAACATCAAAATAGACCCGCCGAGAACTGCTAAATGAAAACACAATGTAGCCTACAAAAATATGCCGCCTGCATCAAGTGTTTCATCGCATGCGTGATACCAATGGTGTGGGGAAACCGTGACGTTTTCTACTATGTCATTACGCGCATGCGCAGAACGGATTTTGCAGGTATGCCGCATCGTGTACCAACACCTTTCGTTAAACGGACTTTGGGATGGTGCTGTAGACACTCTTTCTGCATGTGCTGAGAGCAACGCAAACTTGCTGCTTTCGTATGCAGTGTAAATATATATACTTGATGTGTCAAATTTGGACACTATCGCTCTAGTACAATGGGCATACAATAAAGCCAGCCCGTGTCTGTTCGTCAGCATTATTCTCAACAGCACATTGCTCGCTTCACTGCCCGACCACCACTCGCTATTAGATATTACTCGTGGGGATGTTTTATCTATCTCAGCATACAGACAAACATGGACGGAGCCAGTTCACAGTTCACAAAGCGAAACATTTAAACGCTAAACCGGAAAACCGCAATTCACTTACACGTATTGTAATATTTGATTGAGTATTGTGGCATCCCTAGTTCTGATGTGTTTCGGGTGACCGATTTAATGGGTTCAGACAGTGAGTCTCGTGGGTTCAGTGTTTGAGATGCGAGGTGTTTCAACAAAATGAATCCGTTCAAATGAGTCATTACATTGCGAATCGGACAATAGCGGATATTGAGGCGCTGTTTGTTTTTCACAGCTGTTAGGACATCGCAAAAAATTGAAGTAAATGTAACGTAGAAGGGTGACGTATGGCCCTGGAAGCTCATTGGCTGGTGTCATGTAAATCTGTGAACTAATCAGGGTACTTCTCACAGTGTAAAAGAGCTCTAGTGGTGTAGTGCCTGGGAGGTGTCATTCATTGGTACCCAATGAGCGGTAGGTGTTCGGCTGCACGTTTAAATCAACATCTGAGATTTATATTGCGGATATTATAATTGTTGATGCAGGATAAGTTATCTTCTGATTTTCTGACTGCTTTGCGGTGCTGTCCTCATAACAACTACAGGTGGGTTTTCTGTGTAACCGGAAATCTTTGCTAGTAATGGAGCGAGAGACTGATTGTTTGCATACGGCAGCTTGTGTAGACAGCTGTAACCTCCGAGGACAATTGATACTGGATGAGATGATTCCGTGAATCTCTCTTATGTATTTTTGGTCTTATTCGTATTAGATATTTGTTTTCGTACTTGATTGTGCGTTTCATGTTCGGCAGGTGGCTGCATGATTTCTCAGATTTCTGAAAATATACAACATCTTACACAAAAACATTATTATGGGACTTTTACTCACTCTGCATGTAAGGGATATAGTTGCCAATTCTCATTTTTTGAACAAGATCTCTAAGGGTCTGGTCTTCTTCCTCAGTCCACCGTTTCCTTTTCAAGGTCTTTGAAATGTAGCGCTGATAAAACTGGAAGCACATGAAAGCCGTTCTGTTGGTCTGGGAAACATAGAAACATCATAAACAGGTCAATATTATCATAATGACAAGGTTTTGCGTAGCAACTTCAAGGCTCCAGACTTTGACAGTTTATTTACAACTAGTCATGCATATGCAACCTGCAGTGTTTTTGTTTGTTGTATGAGCCTGTTACATTGAACCCCCGGACCCTCCTCCTCCGCTGATCTCAGTTTATCGGCCAATTTCAGCTTACATTACTGTTAAATTGCAAAGTTAATATCTTTGTTTCAAAGTTTTACATGTTAAAAACAAATACTACAATAAAGCAGGTATGCCTACACCAAAGAGAGAGAGACATTTTACCTCACACAAAGCGAAAGTAAACCCGCTAATAAAGCAGGCTGTCCTAAATTAAATGTAAAGAAACACTTGACTCGACATATGGTTATTACAACTATGTTATTTATTATAACTCTATTGTTCTTGTCAGTATTCTTCTTAACCATGGGGGTCTATGGTAGCCCTATGAATCGTACAAATGGAAAATGGTGAAAATTGTGTGGGATGGGTTTGGTGGGTATGCTGGGTAAAGCGGGTGACAGTACCACATCTTTTGTTCTTGTTTTGTTATGTGTGGAGACACGTGGCCTTTCATGTGACTTTGCGCCAACTGTCCTTCTGTCTTAGCCCCTCCCTCCCTTAATGTTTGATTCCCGGACCTGCCTGTCACTGGCACTTTGTGATCATCCCTTCCTTAGATTCCCCATATAATGCCCTCGTGTTCTCTGTCCCTCGCCGGTTCATTGTTTATATTGCATGTCTTATAACCCATCGTGTTCCTGCCAGGGCCTTGTTTTTATCAAGTATATGTTTTAGTTCCTTTTTGAGTCCTCAAGTTTATTCCCCCTCGTGGGAAGCGCTTGATTTGTTTGATTATTATGATTTCCTGTTTTGCCCCATTGTGGGTTTTGTTTTGTGTTTATATTTAAATGAAGTTTTATGTCATGGGTTCTCTGTCCACACCCCTGACAGAGGTCAGTGAGGCCGTAAAGGTGCATTTTGAAGTTGTGAAGAGCGCAGCATAAGACTGATGCACATTTACATTATGTAATATTGTATGATATTAAGGAGATTCCCCCTTCCATGTAAAGTGCTTTGAGTGTCCAGAAAAGCGCGATTTGAATGTAACGAATTATTAAGATGAAATATAATACATTTAATTATTTCTGTTACTCAGAATGTTAAATGATGACAGTTAATCGTTGTTATAAAGTTATTATTGGGATGAATTGTGTTGAGAGAAATTCTCTGCTGTGTACAATAGGGCTAAAACGATTAGTCGACAAATAATATTCTTGTTGTCTAATAGTCGTTTGATTATGTGACTTCATTTAAGGGCCTGGAATATCACAATTTGACCTCTACGGCACTGTAGCGCTAGAGTGTAATGCAGCCTTCCCGAATGCTATCCCAATAGGACGACACACAGCGAGAATTATGGCGGAGTACAAACAAATCTGAATAAGTGAAGTGTGGGAAAGCTTTACCAAATTGAAAACAAAAAATGCTGTTGTGTGCAATGGATGCTAGGGCTGCGTGAAATGCGTCGACGCATTGTATTATTTACGTTTATCTGCTGTAATGGCAGTTTCTGTTCCCGGGCGTGTGTAAGTTAATCAGCAGAACAAGAGAAAGTATAATACACCCGACAAACAGCGATCACGAGCCTCGGATGCAGTAAGTTTGTAGCTCAGTGGTAAGAGCATTGCGTTAACAACGCAAGGTTGTGGGTTCGATCCCAGGGGATTGCAAATACCTATGTATAAATGTATAGGATAAAGCAATGTAAGTCGCTTTGGATAAAAGCGTCAGCTAAATGACTAAATGTAAATGTAAATGTAAGTTTGCGAATGGACAGAGGATCATCACAGTATGGACACGCAATCACAAACGGACGGAGAGGGGCACGTAGATGTAGACTTTCATAATAAATGAATTTATTTTAACACTACGCTTTACATTAATGATTTACATTAACGCTATTGTGTTAGTGTATGTAAACCTTTGCAGACTGTGACCCTGCTTAATAGGACTAACTATCATGAAACCAACGTAAAAGCACCTTTTAAGTCATTCGATAGCTTAATCCGTGGAATGCAATTAATGTGCAATAAGCAGAGATCGATAATAGTATTTTTACTTTTACTCAATTGCATTATGAGACTGAAAACAGAGTTGGATATTACATGGAGGAAAAGAACCACACAGCTTATATCATGCTCTAGTATTTCATGAACACATTTTTTAATGTTTTGCCTTTAACACAGTACTTAAGTATATAAAAAATCAGTCTTTTTTACTTTTAAGATTAAAACTACTTAATTAAGAGAAGATGGTGATTTTAATGTAAACAAGGATTATAATCTTAAAACAATAAAATGTATTTATGTAGTGGAGTAAAAAGTATGATATGCTTTATAATGTAAGAAAATACTAGAATTTATTATTTATTACAAAGTTTGCCAAAGGATTAATAAGGTAACCAAAAAATCTTTGTTAGATGAATCTAAAATGAACTGTTAGATTAGTCGATTTATCAGGAAAAAAAAATCGTTAGATTAGTCAACAATTAAAATAATCGTTAGTTGCAGCCCTAGTATACAATGACGGTTTAGAGTTTCAATATGATGCATACAGTGTTTCTGTGGTTAATAAAAATAAACATTTATTATAACCACGCAATTTATAATGGGTTTGCGAGTAACATAGTAAAGACATTATTTTTCATAATTTCCATTAGTATGACAAAACGTTTTAATGATGCATGTTATGGCATACAAACTCATTCTAGAGTTGTGGAAAATTATCCTTATGAACATGGAGGACCATAAATGCAGATTAGAAATAAAATGAAGAATCAATTGATTGATTTAATAATTAAAGCAACACATTGTACAGATCTACATCTCGTTTCACACAGATGATACCACTGTAGCAGCTCGCATCAAGGCATGCTTTGAGGACATCTCAGCTTGGATGAAAGGGCATCACCTCCAGCTGAACCCTGCCAAGACTGAACTACTTGTGTTTCCTCCACACCCCACGGTGCAACACGATCTCAACATCCATCTTGGCAATACCACAATCACTCCTTCCAAAACAGCCAGTAACCTCGGAGTCATATTTGATGAACAGCTGTCCTTCAATGATCACATTGCAAAGACAACACGGTCATGCCGATATGCCTTATTCAACATTAGAAAGGTCAGACCCTATCTCACTGAGCATGCGGCACAACTCCTTGTCCAGGCCCTGGAAATCTCAAGGTTGGACTACTGCAATACTCTCCTTGCTGGTCTTCCTGCAAAGGCTATCAAACCGCTCCAGCTGGTTCAGAACGCAGCAGCACGTCTCGTCTTCCAACAGCCCAAAAGGGCTCGTGTGACACCCCTCTTCATCTCTCTCCACCGGCTACCGCTCGCAGCCCGTATCAGATTCAAGTCACTAATACTTGCGTTCAGGACTATCACTGGATCTGCATCGGCTAAATTTCACTCCCTCCTGCACTCCTACACCCCATCAAGATCCCTGCGTTCAGCAAACCAGCGGCGTCTTGTATTGCCTTCCCATAAGGGCAGTAAATCGCTCTCCCACTCATTCTCATTCACAACTCCTTCCTGGTGGAACATTCTTCATAACTCTGTCCGTTCAACCACATCTTACAACATTAAAAAAACTACTTAAAACCCATCTCTTCTGTGAATACTTGACAGACAAAAAAATAAAAAACCTTTCTCTTAACAGGTAGTGGTCTAGCTTTTGTTGAAACCAGTAACTTTGTATTGGCACCTACTGTATTATGGCTCCTGTATGACATATCGCTTATTGCTCCCTAAACTCTTTGTAAGTCGGGTTGAATAAAAGTGTCTGCTAAATGACTAAATATAAATGTAAACATTATGGGACATTTGCTCAGGGCTCCCCATGTGGTGGATATGCAAAATTTTCTGTTAATAGTGTGGAAATTATGATGCTGTATAAGCTTGTAACTGAAAGCGTGAATTCGTTTACTAAGCTTATGGAAACAGCGAATGACGAAACGTTGTTTGAAAACCATTTCAGACTCTTATAGTGTGTCCATACCAAACGCGAATGAAGCGTTAAGCGCGAGTGATTTACATGTTAAGTCAATGCAAAGACGCGATAGACCTATTTGCGGCGCGATTCGTGCGAATGAGGCAGTGCGAATGACCCGATTAGCACAAGTTGAAAAATATGAACTTTGGCAAAAATTCGCGCTGCGTTAACCAATCAGGAGCTTGCTCTAGTAGTGAGGTGATTAGAAGACGTAGAAATCCGAAACAGGAGAAAAAATGGAGGACAAAATAACACGGGACAACAGGTCATCAAACTGGGACCTGCTCAGCCGGAAGTACCGCTGAAAGTGGCCGTCATCAGGCGCAGCTCCTGGAGAAGTTGGTAAAACTCACCATAGCACATAAAGTGCAGCTACCCTCTCAACAAAATCTATGTCTGCCAT
Source organism: Triplophysa siluroides (assembly GCA_006030095.1). NCBI lineage: Eukaryota > Metazoa > Chordata > Actinopteri > Cypriniformes > Nemacheilidae > Triplophysa > Triplophysa siluroides. The sequence continues at coordinate 25,085 of VCII01000114.1, forward strand.
GTCGAAATGAGACTGGAGCTGCCTGCCAGAATCCCCTCCCATGACGCGAATTTGTGAAGCGAGTAATCTCAAAATGTTCAAACGTCCAACTACAATAAAATTAGAATAGCAAGATTCATTCGCGCAAGTAGCGTTTGGTCTGAACACACAGTTATGCAGGCAGGAGATGGGTGGAGCTATGTGTACCAACCCGAAAACTTGGTACACCAACAACAAATATGGGTGTGGGACAACGTGGGACACCATTGAAAGGTAGTGCGATATTGTGATATAATAAGATAATTTTATAAAATAATTTGTTATGAAGACTATTCCAACTGAAACATAATTGTGGCATAGATAAAATGTTATATAACAAAAAATGTTTATGGCGATTTCAATTTAAGGTTCACTGTCTCTTTAAATTTGAGCACAGATCAGACGTGAAGTTAACATTTTGTAAACTTTGAAGATCTTCTCAGAAAGAGAAAACTAAAGAAATAAAGAATAAACAAATAATGAAAAAAGGTTTGTCTTTTAAAATGTATAATTCTTAAGTAATGATTTGCAAATAATTATTATTTTAATACTATAACCACAACCTTAAGGCTAAACACAGTTTCAAAGCCACACAGTTTACGATGTTTAACGTTGGTGAGTTTTTATTCGGCAAGTAAATAATGTGTTTCTTAATATGACAACTAAAAACAAACAGACTGACAAAAATCCGGGACATTTTCTCAATATGCGACGTGCGGGACAAAGGGTGAAAATGCTGTGTGGCACAACGCAAAGCAGGACGGGTGGTCTCCCTAGTTGTAAACAATTGAAAAGTTTTCAGTAAGGGGCTATGGTGCTCCTAGAAAAAAAATTCTGGAGCCATAAAGTTTACAGCAACAATTATGAAAAATTCTTTGCTTGTCCTTACCCCAAGAGCTTCAGCAATTTTGTCCCAATGACAACAGTTGAAATCTTTTACAATTTTTCCCAGTTTATCAATTTCCTCCTGCTCCCATGCTGTCTTGTTAATGCTGGGGTGCAAATAGCTTTGCCAGAATTTTTTCAAATCTTCAGGACGCCGGGAACCTTCAAACTGTTAACCACAAACAGGCTTTTACACTTCAAAAAATCAAAATGTCAGCAGATAAAACCACATTGACCACGCTAAGATGCAAATCAATTGAAATGGCAAGTTAACTGCTTAACTTACGTCAATGTTCGATATTTTCTCCCAGTCATGGTGGTCGTTGCAACCACCTGCCAGCAGCTGTTCTTCGCTCATTGCTCTAAGGGTGAATCGTGCAATGAAATTTCAATTATTTTAATTTGAACGTTACACCTTTGAGAAAAAAGTTCCTCTGATGCAAGGTGGACAAATGGCCTTACCTAATATCTGCAATATCTTTCTCTGTTAAATCCATTTTTGTTTTCAGCGCCTCCTTTTCTTCATCTTCAGCTGTAGACATCTTTCTAGTCAGATACTCCAACCTATGAAAACACAAGAAACACCATTTAAACATGTGATCAAATAAATCAACATTTTTGTGGAAAAACAAAACAATTCATTTCAATGTTTAAACTGTAAACCTGCATTTAATTGTTTCAACAGTAAGTTGAATATTTCATTCATATAAAAACATTTTGAGGTATAACTTTCCTGTTTTCTTCCACCAACTTACTTGCAAAGTTTGGGGTTAAGCATCCGTGTTTTAGTATCGGTGGCTACTGCATTGGTCAGTAAAGCCTTCTGCCACGCTTTCCCTGAAAGACAAATCCACAAACACAAGCTATATTTGCATCAAACAAATTCCATTGATAAAAGTATTGTAAAGCAAGCATGTTCTCTCTAAACATACATGTTGTTTTCATCTCCTCAATGGACCTGGTGCTATGACTCATCCTCTCTTTGGTTTCTTCATTTGCTGGAGGACCCTTGAAACAAAGTAAAAACAAGCATTTTCTTCAGATATTTAATATCTTCACTGACATTCATAATCCCACTATTCCATTTTATGTGTGTTCATCAAACTTCTTCATTTATTTTATTCATACCAGACCAGTGAGTTTGTCTTTGAAATAAGGCTGCATGAAGTGTCCAAGAGAAAAGAGGGTCCTGGTGAGGAGGAGCAAGATGCCTCAATCTCTCTCTATGGGGGTTAAATTAATAGGTGGGTTCAGCATAAATTTGCTCATAATTTACTTGGCCCATCCAATATGTAGGTGACATTGTTTCACAGTATAACCGGCATGTTTTTTTTATTTGTTTCCAACGAAAGCACTGTGTTTTGTTGAACTATTTCACAGTGGACAAAAGAAATAAAGACTATAGAAATAACTACATCATTATGATTACTACAAGCTTATTCTATTTCCTCATCACACACATAATCCCTTTTTATGCAGTGTGATAATTCACCTAAACCATGAGGCCTTCACCATTAGGAGATCATTAGATAATAAACCATAAAACAAAAATTAAATAGTCCACAAATTTTTTTTTAAAGCATAATTATTGAAATTAACAGATTGATATTAAATATACATTTTTAACAGAGTTTAAAAAAGGATTACTTATTTTATATATAATCTTGATCATACGATATTATACAATGCAAAAGTGCATCAGTCTCATGCACATGCAAATTCAACCAATCGGATGACGACTTCGAACGTGCTGAAGTGTTTCCAGAAAAGTGTGTCTTATGCATCAGACGTTTAGCCAACGGTCCGTGGGCGTGACGTCTGAGGCTGAGACTAGGACATACAAGGCTTTATTAGCGTTTAGTAGGGGATGGGTACATGGGTTTTTTGGACCGGTACATAATTGGGTCGATACTGGAGTATCGATAAGCTTCATGACAAACGATACTGTTATCGATACTTGCGTTGTTTTATCTCTTGTGTATTCAGGTGTTAAATGGCGAATTAGAGGCTGCTGCCAGTCATTTTCCATCCACGAAGGATGTCCGAATGGCCGAAGTTCACTCGACATATGTGTGATATCTAGGGCCATATGATTTCCGCGATGTATTTGTAATCTGCTTGTTTTGCGTGTTTATGAGTGAAAGAGTGGCATGGTTGCGCTTGTGGAGATTTCAGCGTCCGCGTTTCACAACGAGGAAGCTTCCCTCGAAAACTCCTTTGCGGCAACCCGTCAAAATAAAATTCCTTTATTTGCGAACAAGTTATAACATTGTTTTTAATAATTCTGCCACAGGGTATATTAAGTTACTTTAGTAAATTGAAGTAAATGTGCTAGTAAACGTATACAAAAATAGTACATATAATAAAAAATGTTTTACTTGTGCTACGTACTTCGTGCTCCACTGCACATGCTAAGTGATAAGTGGTATGCTAAGGAACACACAAACACGTTTTGTTATGTGGCATTCTCTGTTTGCTCAGAAGCATTTGTAAACTTGAGTTCTAAAGCTCAGCTGTAATAAAGAAACTTAAAAGGTTTAACACCTTTTGACGTCACGTGTTTTTGCATCAAATTATAGAGGGTAGTATTGATAACAGTATTGATAAGTACCAGTATCGATTTAGGTGTCTATATCGATAAAATCTTAACAATACCCATCCCTAGCGTTTAGTGTGAGCGTTAGTTTTACTTTCGCTTTGCGTGAGGTAAAATGCGCTCTCGCTCTTTCTCTCTAACGTACCTGCTCTCTCATCCTTTGCAAATGTTTAAACATAATATTTTGTCAGTTGACACCAAGATTACTTTTGTGTTGCACCGCTTTTTAAACTTTTAAAGACACAATGAGACCCAAGTAGATTTTTTCAGCTGAAAACCTGTTTTGTTCTGCTGAAGAAACAAAGTCACCTATATCTTGGACGGCCTTGGTGTGAGTACACATTCCCAGAATTTAAAGTTTTCGGTTAACTAATACATTAATTCAGCATTTATTTGAGCAATTACCAGTTTCAAACAATGGCAAGAGATCTCTGCAGATCTGCAGCATTGATACTTGTTCTTCACCTGTTTCTGCCGATTGTCACTCAGGAGCATCTCAAGTTTATTAAGTTTGTCTTTAAGCACCTCCTGATATTGCAAATTCACTTGCAGGCAAGCCTCAATTTTTTGACGATTTTCCAACTCCACATCATCGCTGTCCTCATCACTCTGAGGAGGATAGAAAAAGGTTTAAATTATTGCATTTTTTATTTTAACAAAAGATACAAACGTGAGCCCAAATACAATATAGAATTTAGACCAAATGGAGATTTAACTCACAGAATCACTGTCCTCTCCAAGCACTGGTTCATAAAAAAAAACAAGCAAATAATTAAGATCATCATTTTATAAAGGTAAACCACTATATATCACAATTTCAATGATTTAGGCTACTTACACAAAATAGCTCCATATATTAAGAATACACACAACAGGACATTTCATGCTAGGTAACTTTTGTGGGGGAAAAAACGCTTTTAAACCCAGGTAGAGGAACTTTTTCACACATAATTTAGATGTGGGGTTATCATCGCACTTTACACCCAAGGTTCAAACCCTTGTCTAAAGCAGGTTTAGCTCTGCTTATGCAGATGATTATCATGTTGGTAAATTAATGTTAACATGATTAGCATGTTGTTAGCATTATGATAACACAATTAACTTGTTGCTAGCATGATACTCCAAGCCACAAGAAAAACAAACCAATCCCCATGTCTCTACAATACTCTGATGTAGAGATATAGGTCTGGCTTAATGGTTGCTAAGCTAGGGAGACCATATGAGCCATTTCACCAGGACGCGTCCTTGCCAGGATTTGGGTGCATCTTCCGGGAGTCGCATTTGTCAACCGCATACGTCATCGAGGTTCTCACATTTCAGTAAAAAAAGCATTATTAAATTACCATCTTACATTGCTCAAGACGTATATCATTGTAGTTTGTGGTAGCCATTTTTACCTTGAAATATAACGGCTGCCTTTATGAAATAAAACCTGAAATAATAAACCTCGATGACGTATGCAGTCGACAAATGCAACACCCGGAGGACGCATCCGAATCCTGGCAAGGACGCGTCCGGGAGACATGGCCCATATGGTCACCCTAGCTAAGCTAATCTGTTTGGTTGCTATGGAGGTGGCTTGGCAGATGCCAATTGATGATGCGCAGACCCACAAGTGAAACAAAACAAACCCCCATGTCTTTACAATGTTGTGATGCAGTGATATGTTTTGTTAAATGGTCTGATTGGTTGCCTGAGTAAAATGAGCCCACCCCCTTGTCTCTACGACACTGTGCTGCAAAGAAAACCATCTGGGCCTTTTTTTAATGGGAGTCTATGGGATTTGTTGCTAGGTTGCTGAAAATGGTTGCTATGGGCATAGCATGATTGCTCGATGATGGTCCTGAGAGACTGATTGCTTGCCGGAGTAAAATAGGGAGGCACCCTTCTGATACTCTGGGTCAGAATTTAGGTCTTTTTGCTGGAACGGGTTCCATTCAAATCCGATCTGTTGCATTACCTGTGGATGTTACTCTTCATGCACTGTATTACATGCCAAAATTTTAGTGGAAGAAGAAGCAGAACTAGATTTTCTGAAGAAAATGTGAGTGGTGCTTGCGTGTCAAAACTCGGACGCTAAAATCAAGTTTACACATCAAATTATCATAAACTTGATGTTAACATGATCTGCATGTTACAAACATTATCTGCATGTTACTAACATGGGGTTTACACAATTAGCATGTTGTTAACATCATGTTAACACAATTAGAATGTTTGCTAGCGTGATAGGCCAAGCCACGAGTGAAATGAACCAACCCCCATGTCTCTGCAATGTTCTGATATAGAGATATAGGTATTGATGTAATAAAAGGGCTTGTGTTAATACATTATCGTGATGAATCATTCGTTCTAGCTGTGAACGGATTTGAAATGATCCAGCGCTGTCTCAAATAATAGACCGTTTCCTGGACTCATCCGCGGTTAGTTACGGTTTAAACGTCTCAAATATCAAATTTTGGTATTTCAGGATCAAAAATAGCAACCAGCGAATCGTAGTAATGCGCTCATGTTGAGTGTGCAGTTGTCAATGAAAACCGCAGAATTTGTTATGAATGGAGATGAACAACATTAAATAAACTACCACGCAATACAGAGCTAAAATACATTCACATTTGCATCGTGTAGCAGGCGGGATTAGTCACTGGCTTTTCTAATCCTACATTATTTAATGATTGTTAGCGCACTTTGCTGGATTTCTTATCATACAGAAACGAGTAATACATCAGCATCATTCTAAACTAAAGGGTCTATTTTTATTTGTGTACAATAACGGCAAAACTGTGTGCTCTTATTAAATAAAGAAAGGTTCAGTTAGAGAACCGCAGATGCTTCCTCAGGTTCGGCATTGAAGCCTTCGTTGTCGAAATAATTTTAATAGCAAACATATTTAGCACTGGACTGTTATAGTTCCGCCCTTATCAGATTTCTGTATGAAATTATGCATAATATTATTGCAGTGGAACGCATTTTTATTGCTCACCAGGCGGGCGGCAACTCTCAGACTGGTCGTAGCTTTCAGCAGCAGTGTGGACTAAAGGGCCTTGGCAGGACTGGAGCCATACAAAAATGTTAATGATTACAAAGGGCGTTACATCTGAATATTTTTCTGTAATTTTAATTACATATTTTTTCTCACAGTAAAGTGAAAGGGACATATTAGTCAGACATGGTGACCCATACCCCATATGTGACCTCTGCATTTAACCCATCCAGAGAGTAGTGAACACATGCACAGCAAGTCGTGAACACACGTACACCCGGAGCAGTGGGCAGCTATCACTGCAGCGCCCGGGGAGCAAGTAGGGGTACGGTGCCTTGCTCAAGTACATCTCAGTCGTTACCGCCGGCCTTGAGAATCTAACCGGCAACCTTCTGGTCACGTGTCCGACTCTCTAACTATAACTGTATCATTGTACAGTTACATTTATTTTGTAATTAAATTACATAACGCTGTTACATCTAACTAGTTACTCCCCACCACTGGACACACACCCAGGTCTGATCAACCTGCGGTGGGCCTCCTTTGGCTGAGGGTGTCTTGTGCTAAAGGGCCGAAACTCCCATCAATGCTGAGGTGCACAACTGGCGATGTGTCGCATTGTTGGGAACTATACAAAGGGCATTATCAGCAGCACCTCACCAAAAGGCATCTATCATCCAGGATATTGGATGTGATGAAAGTGGGACTGGCTCATATATTATTATTTAGCATTAGAGGATAATATATTTCTGATAATAGCAATGGAAGGTAAGTATAATATATGCTTTTTTTTGTAAAATCATTTATCTAATAGTGAAACGTGATTCATGACCCCCCCTGTCATGCATAAACATGGAAATGTCCTATGGGCAATAAACTGTGCCGAATATGTAAATAAATTTGATTTGAAAAAACCCTAAAGGCCTTGTGTGCACTGGCCCTATATTTTTCTGAAGGATCGTAACATTAGAAACAAGCAAAGTATTAACAAAAGTATTTACCCGTCAAGATGTCATCAGGGATCGAGTCAGCAGCAAGTATATTCTCTAGTTGCTCTATCTCCCTCTGAAGCCGATTGCGCTTGGCCAGTAGTTCCTCACGTTTCTTGAAGTTAAAAACAATAAGACATGAAAAATTTGAAAGGAAACAATTAAAAAATTAAAATTCTGGACCAAAGACAAAGAATGTATATTTTTGTATACATATAGTACTGTACAGTTCAGAGAGTAAACGCTACACTCGATGAGTCATGGCTATGATAATTAGCATATATAAAGTTGAATTATTATATAAAATAATAAGCATGTTTATTAAAATCAAGTTTTGTAATAGAAATTATTCTGGACAATTTGATATTGACGATAATTCAGATTTGGACCTTTGAATGTTAACTTTGAGAACCCCAGCTGTAGTGTGTCTGTAGGAAATGTAAGTTTACATGTCAACATATACAGTGTTGGGAACCAAGCTATTTGGAAAATGTAGTGAGCTAACTTAACAGGTACTCTACATTAAATTAGGCTTCAATACACTAAAAGTATCACTCTGGGAAATGTAGCATACTAAGCTAGAGCAATATGGCAAATGTAGCTTACTACATAAGCTATTTTCTATTTTTTTAACCAACTTCATTCCAATTGCTATTTCAATGATCAATAAAACTTTCGGCCATCAAGCCTAATTATTCACAAATAAAAAATAATATTTCACCTTTTATACAAATTTGAATTAGTCTATTGTCTGCTTATTTCAAAAAGTGTATACGCAGCATGTTATTCCCTTTACATAGCCATTCGCTCTACCACAAGCATTAACTTGGATAAAGGCATGCTATTATAACCATTTTTAAATGTTTATATGTCCAAGTGTGTAACATAGTGGCAAAAAAATGAGGAATGCAATCCTATGTTATTATGGATCCCCAGATCTGCTATGAATATGCGCTGCATCCCTTCCATGCGCTTGATCACTTAATTTATATTTTAAAGGCTCATTATAATGGTTTTGTATATCTCTGTAATATAGAACAATGTTAGCAATGTTACATAAAACATCCATATCAAGCTTAAACCATCATCTGGTGTCTCCATTCGCCATGAATATTGAAATATTTCAATAATAAATTGTTGACTAATGGCCTAAATGAACGATTACTAGTATAAGGGGCAGCCGTAATATATAGACAGTTAAACATTATCAACATCAACAAAAGCCATCTTTAAACTGCAGTGGTTGCATCTGTGATGGCATATTACTGTACAAAGACTGTTTAATGCTGCTCAAATGTGCCATAACTGTTTACAATCTTTTTATAATTCTATAATAAATAATTTTAAGTGATGCATGCTGACTTCTTTATAGTGTTAAACGTGCTGTCTTCTCATGCTTGACATGGTCAACTTGTCAATAACGAGTTGGAGGTATTACGTAGTATTTCTGTGCACCATACACTCCCCCAAAGGTACGTCAAGGTTTTGGAAAGTTTTTTTTGAACATGAAAAACCGTTACGTAACAACTTTTCATAGTCTCTTATTGTGCAATTCTTCTGGAAAAGCACGCCCAAGGCGAAATAAATATTATACAGGTATATTTGGCGTCGCTTTTTTTTATCCATCCGTGCTAATGACAGTACCTGTGATCGAATAACTAGTGGATAAACAGCGATTACGCATCTTTTCTCCTTCCTGACTTGTTTGGTGTGAGTGGAGCGTGGCCGCAAGCGCGTCCTCATCTTCTGTGTTCGCGTGCAATCTCTCTTCCGATGAGCTCCATGTGTGTGCGCGAGCCCTCGGCCTCTCGTATTTAACTGTCACTTGCATTTAAAATCAAAGAAGCGTTCGAAATACAGCAACACATTGTCGAGAACGGCCAAACAGTATATAGCCGCTCTTTAATGTTGATTTACTGTATTGTGATTTTGTCGGATGATGTTGCGTTTATAAATCAGAGTTTTAGCAGCGGTTAAAGTGACGTCTGGTGGCATCCTGTTGTAAAATACAGCCATGTTCAGACTTGACTTCTTTTTTTGAAGCTGCTAGCGTCTGTTTTATATTATAATCCTATGGAGTAGGAACGTGATTGGTCAAGAAGGCTCAAGCTCGAAAATTAAATGGCGGCCGAAACGCCCGTTGGAGGATAGTTTTGTGTAATTGTAAGTTTAATTCTCACTTTCAACAACTTCTGATTGCATTTCTATCGAGAAATTAGTATTGTAGTTTTTAAACATGTGATTAGTTATCCAAAGACGCTCTTTTTATAATTCAAATAGACTTCCCTTCGCTGCCTATGTTTCTCTGGGCTGCCATCGCGTGTGAAGTCATGGCTTTCGTCTGCTATTTGTAACCAAACGCGACGTAGTGACGTCACAAATATGCTAATTAGTTTGTGACGTCACCAGCGCCACAAGTCTGTCAAAATCCTATGGGAAACACTGCATATGTCTGTGTTTTGTTGGCAATCGACACATAATGTTACGTGCATAATGTAAACAACACAAACTTTTGTGAATCAATGCGGTGAGGTATTGTGTGCTCGTGATTTAGTTCCTCCCCCGCTGCACACCCCCAGGAGGCCGTATTTTTCCGGAAATAATCGTACAGCTGTATCTCTCTTTTATCAATGTGATCAAACTAAACCCTCTTCAAAGATACGAAGTATACAATACTACTTTAAAGGTTATGAAGATTAATATGAGATTGGCAGGAACTGCGCGTTCAATGGGACCTTTAAGGACGGGCCCAATTAAACACTTAATGATCCTGACTGATTCACTTTTGTAATTTAAATGAGGTTTAAGCTTTATTTAATTTGTACAGTAAAGAGTATTAAGTGCATTTACATTACATTTAATTACTTCATTCAGTTTCTGTTATTACCTGAAACACCTTACAGCACTGCCTATTCCATTTGTATGTCTGCCTTATTACATTTACTTGTGCAATTGTTTGTAATTTGATTAGGTCAAGGTTTATTTATACAGTATATAGCACCTTAAAACAACACGAGTGTTGACCAAAAGACACACATGATAAAAACAGATCACACCAAGCATTATTAACTTTAATTTATTATTAATTATAATAACTGATTATTTGTTCATATTTATTACTGGTATTATTTATTACTTGTTAAAAATCACAAAAAGTCACTGGCCTGATTGGGCCAGTAGAAAAAAACCTTAGGTCTTGCCTCAACTGAGACACATTACAGGATTTCATCGGAATAAGTTTAAAAGGCCCAGAAGTGACCAAATAACAAGTCTTGGCGTGACATTATCTTTAGAGCTCAGCAAAGCTTTTAAAATGTATGCTTATTTATTTAGCATACACTTTTATCCAAAGCAATTACAAATGAGAGAGGATTTTACATTGTCAATGAGCTATAAACAGTTATAGTATTCCACTGTAAATTTTTGTAGTGATATTACAGGAAATGTGTTTTGCGTTTTTCACAAAGATAAAGAGAAAAGTGGCATATCATTGTTTTAGTTGTTAAAGATGTGCTGTAAAGGTCACAAACCTCCCTCGCTTTGAAATGGGCGTGAACGCTGTGAGAAGTCTGAGTTGGCCAGGGTACAGGAGAAAGTCATCTTAAATATATTAGCTATTACACAAATATTTTACAAGCAACAGCGGTATTAAAGAAACCAAGAAAATTAACGAGAGTATTTATTTTGAACAAAAGATTGGTATAACTGTTGTATTTAAAATATGACAGAGACCGCTTTTGAAGAGATGGAAAAGTCTTCAGGTCACGGTACCACATTCTTTCTTAGAGTGAGACTGATTTCATGAGCAAGTCACCTGTCTCCATTTCTAAAAAGCTTTCCAGTGACAAACTTGCTACGTACAGAAAGTTTTGATGTTTCAGTAGTTGATGGCCAACCAACCGCAGGGTTCTCATCTGTCTATTAGTGATCGTGTTCCGGTGGTCAGGGATCTGTTAACAAACGCACTCCAGTGGTTGCTTTGAATGTGACATATTCAGCTGGATTGGGACCGACCAATCACAACAGCCTGAGAATCGGAAGCTGACTGATATGGTATGGGTTGGACATCCTCACACACACGCTCTAAGCGGGGAACCAATCACGACAGACTAGGTCAGCTTTAACAATCCGAGCGTTTCGGAATGAGGGACTTTATATACAGTCGTTTTGTTAGAAGAGGGACAATAGACTTGAGATATTTGAAATATAAAGCACTTTTTTTCAACTAGAAAGAATGCCCCTTTAAAGTAAAAAAAAACTCAATACCTTTCTCAGAATGTACATTTTTGCAGTACCTACTTTTAGGTCACGTTTTCACGATGAGAAACTGAAACGTTTTTCCTTAGAGTTTTTGAAAAGTTTCACCTACAAATGACAGCGTTATCAAAATGGTCTGCATTTACACGGATCCAGGAAAACTAATAAAAAAGGCTGTTGTATGCATCCCAGGCCAGTGGATGGCGATGTTGTTCTGTAAAGAGACAGGACGAGCCTTGCCACATACACATGCACAGTAATTGGTCGATGTATATGCGTGTTTGAAGTCTGGCGAATGTAAATAGTGTCTCCGCTGGTCTTATTGGTACAAATAAAACTTGTTTTAACACACTTCTCCCGACTCAAGAGTGTGCAGTAAATCCATTTTGAGAAGATTTAAAAAAAATATTTAAGGGCTGTTTTTGACATCAGCCGCCTTTCCACTATCGAACCAGAAGCGGGCCTGCTACCATGTGCCAGGGCCTGTAGCCTGTCAACAGTCATTTCCGGGGCTTGATCGTGACTCGCAGGGACTTACTCAGGGCCATGTGCCAGGGTTGGGCCAAAGCATGCCAGCTAGGGCCATGGCCATAGCCAGGGTTTGAAAATTAGTGAGGACTGTGGTGGGGTGTCAATAATTATACCTGATATAATTATTCAATTATTATAATTATTATTAAACTTTAATAAATGTATTGAATAATAAAGTTAACAAATTATAAACTTATTCCTATAAACGTGGCTTGATACTGTGGCTAGTGGTTTTCAAAATGAAAACTGGTCCCACTCCGAGCGGGTCTCGAAGCAGCGTCTGTCCGACATGGGAGACAAGCGCTCTAATGAGGAGATTGAGCGTCTGTCGCTAGAGCAACCCTTAAAGTCGGGCTTACATGCACAGCTCTCTCTCGGTGATCTCCGCTACACTAGCCACCAAACATTTTCACTGTCAACAATTTTGTTTTTGGGACAATTTTTGTTATATGACTAAAGTTAACAATGGCATGCTGAAAATAAAAACGAAACGTTCCCATACGCAGCAACTCACTATATTAACTTCCTAAAGTGTGTCATTACGTGAAAACGGGCTTAGGAGTTTGTCATTACGGGTACGCAGAGCGAAGATTGCATACCCACGCACGCACTAACCTGCAACTCTTTCAATCGGAGGGCGCCGCCAGCCTCCTGCATCAAGTGAAATGAATCCATCTTTTACACCACGGACAATAAACAACTTTGTCAACTGTATAGACTGAATTATATAGCCCCTATGTGTAGCGCAGACACTTTTCAACTGCTGCTTATTCATTCAAAGCTTCACATTTCATTTTTTAAAGATCTCGTATCACAGGCAGTTTTGCCAATCTCATATTATTCTTGAGGGCCTATACCAGGGGTCGGCAACCTTTGTGACCGAAAGAGCCATTTTGGGCCCTCTCCCACCAAATAAAGTTTGTCTGGAGCCGCAAAATATATGTAACCTTTAAAATACTACAACACAGGATATGCTTGCAAGGTAGTAGTTACCCAGTTGCACCACTAGGTGGCAATATAGTTGTATTTAGATGTTAGTAGTTTATACATTTTTGTCCCTGGCAGTGAGTGGGAGTGTTGTAATAGGAGAGTGGTTTAAAGACAAAAAACGTACCAAGCAGAATGTTTTCTCCCCATTCCATTCTGTCTGTCAAAGCAGAAATTAAACCACTGCTCTCTGTATGTTTTTTCTGTCATCTCTGGTCGCGCTCATATGTACATTGCATGCACTTAGTTCGTCTATTCCAGTGGTTCTCAAACTTTTTTGGCTTAAGTACCCCTTTTTATGATTTTTTTCAAGCCAAGTACCCCTTGACCAGACAACAACATTTGTTGTATACACAGTATACAGAGCGAAGTTAGATTTTTTATTTTTTTTGGTCGGAAATGGTCGGAAACAGATACATAAGCATCATGGCATGCTTTCGTGATGTGTTTATTGTAAAGAAAAATGATAATAAAGAAAACACCTCAGCACGAGTGAGGGCACGGCGGTTTGATGGGTGGTCGGCTGTGAAGCGTCAAGTTCAAGATGCCCTGCTTTCTTATCCAATACATAAGCACAACGTCTGTGATTAAACGGAAAAGACCAACATCCTGAGAAGAGTAGCTAGGTATTTTAGCCGCCTGTCTAAATTGTGGTCTGTTCCCGAATAGGCGCACCTCATCCGGCAGTGCTGCCGCAAACAGCCCCAGAACACGACAGAGGACGACCCCCGGAAACGGCATCGCCATCTAATATATTATCCTTGGAATTCCAGATTCTTACCCCTCCAACAACTGCAGGTCCACTGCCACCAGGTTTATCATCTTCTGTCATGAAAAGTTTAAACACAGTTAACAATAAAGTAAGGAAACTGTTAAAAAACAAGCTGTTTCTCAAACACTAGTGTGCTGCCTATGCAATAAGCATTTCTAAACATACTATCAGGGCTCGACATAAAGGACTGCCCGATGGCCCGGGGCCGGCATTGGAGATCCTCGGGCCAGTTGAGAGACCTGTCACTTGCCCGATTGGGCCAGTGCTGCATCGTCATGGAAATGTATAAATTGTACGTTTTTAAGACTTCTCTATTTCAATATTCCCAAGAAGATGCAAAAGAGGACTGGATTCGGTTCTCATGTGCCGTTTGATATATGCGCGCAATCGGAATGCCCATCAGACAATGCGCAAAATACTGAATTGAGTTCTCTTTCACGTCGTCTTACTCTCTTTCATCCAAAGCGACTCACATTATGTGCAATCCCCTGGGATCGAACAGCAACCTTGCAATGCTCTTATCAATGAGCTACAGGAAAGATAATCTGACATATCGACACAAAATTATACCAACATGCAAATATTACCATTTCAATGATTAAATTATAACTTTAGTATATATATTTATATTTAATAAAATTAAGACTATAGAGTATTTACATCTATCAATCTAAAACACCTAAAATGCACTGATTATTTTTATGTTTGGTTTATTAAATTGATCTGTGCTATTGCACATACTTTGATCTTATTTGATTACTTACTGAATAGTTGTTTTCAACAATAGTTTATATTTTTGAGTTATAGGCTGATAGTTTTTATGGTATCATATGCTTATTTAGCTTTCCTGTGGCTCAGTGGTTAGAGCATGGTGCTATTAATGCCAAGGTCATGGGTTCGATTCCAGGGGATTGCACATACTCAGATGCAATGTATGTCTCTTTGGAAAAAAACGTCTGCCAAATGCATAAACATTTATTTATTAAGAATAGGTAAAAAAAAGCAACAAACAAATAACTAGATATTATTTAACACTTTTTTTGTGGTGGGGCCAGTGAAAATTTTGGCAGGGCCAGTAAAAATTGGAATCACTTGCCCAAATGGGCCAGTAGAAAAAATCTTTATCGTTGAGCCTTGACTATGCAAGCTTATATGCGCAAGTAGGCAAGTCACTGAGTTTGTTTTCACAGCTTCAGTCACATCTACTCTTACTTACCAAGATCGATGTATGATTGGATTATGTCTCCAATGTCATCGAGAAATGAAAAATCCTCTTCACCCTCTTCAAGCAATTTAGCCATAATAGCCAAGGTGTAACCTAAAAATTGGATTTAAAAACCCTGAATTAAAACATGGACCTTAATATATTATATGTTCTTTACAGATAGCTTGTATCACTAACAAAATAGCTTTCTAAAAAAAAGCTGTCTTTTAACTAAAAAGGCAAAGTACACTCTGCTCTCGGTTTTGTAAACCGTGCCCTCAATTTTTTTTTTTTTATTATTGTGTCTGTAAAAAAACATTTTAATTAATTAAAAATATATAAATAAAAACATGCACATGCAAAAACACACACAAGTCAATGCACGTGAGCTCCACATTGGTATATTGAAGCACAACCACGCAACAAGAAGACTTATCTGTAGAAGGATTTTCTTTATTTATTAAAGCATTTTATAGCATTTATATATACGTGAGATAATTCCACCATGAATATCCGATTGATATGCTTTTGTAAACATAAAATTCTAATATATCCGTCCTTGTCTCGGCCACATTCTTCATCCTTGTGTTAACAAAATGTCGCAACTGTAAGTATCTATAGAAATCTTGTTTTTCCGATAAATGTTTCTCTTTAAGTTCTTCAAAACTGGCTAGTATATTATCTTTTACTATATTATATAAAACATGTTTCCCCTTATTTATCCAAAACTTAAATCTGGTATCTCTAGCCTGACTTTCACAAGGCCTGCCAGGAGTTCTCATCACTTATTATCTAAAACAATTATTTTATAGCCATTGCAGTATAAGTTTTCTCTGCCTTTCTCCCACACAAACTAACGTTTGTGAAGTTGGCTAGTTAGATATCATTTTATATGCCAACAATCTCCTTACAGTTATGTTAATGATATCAAAGGCTCATCAGGCTCATTTACTGTAACACCTGCTGCAGCGTCACACTTAGCACCAGTACCTTCAGGGGCAGGCTTACGAAAACAACCTCAGTAACCTGTGTAATTTCAACACTAAGGTTCTTAGTGAGCGTTGCTTTAATTTGGTATTGCCCTTTAAGAGGGCGGAGCTAGCGTGTGCATGTTTTGCTACTGATTTATCTTCATATAATAGCATCTAGGAAAAAAAATGTGATGATAGACTACACATAGTGTGTGAGAATAGATCCACTTGATAAAGATTTAATTTTCCTCTCGTTGGAACATTTTCTTTGGGTTTGTTTTATCGTTAAATAAACAAGCTGGGAAATTTAAGTGATATACCAGTGAGAGAGTTGCTGAAGTTGAAGATATATTCCTAATTTCTTTGTGTTTCAAAGACATTCTGATGGGTTTTTTTTCCCTTGACCTATTTATTGGAGGACAAAATTGGGACCCGAGTTCTCTGAGTGGTTTCCTCAGCAGTGGGTTCATTCAAGCAGATGTCTTTCACCATCAAATCGTTTATCAACTCCTCAGTCTTCAGTTCTTCGCTTCTTTATTATTATTCCCCTTATTCCTATTATTGGAACACCATACTTGGCCTCACATTACGTATTTAAAATCGTTCACCTAACAACTGAAAGATGTGTCTTTGTCTGTATGCCTGGAGCAAATAACAATGAAAAAAGTATTTACTTTCGCACAGTTTGACATGGGGCTAACCGCTCTCACGAGCTCTTCGCAAAAGTGACTGTGTTGCCAGATCTTCATAAAACCGGCAAACAAAGACAAGCCGAAAACAAACCTTAGATATCCAAATAGTTTATATTTTATAAGACCAAAACCATCTTGGATATTCACAACTGATCATTTTAAAAGCTTAAGTGCCAAGCTTTGTGATCTAAGAGCACGTAAAAAAGATATCATGGCAACACACAAAAATAGCGCACTGTGAAAGCAGGGAAACTGTGGGACACCATTGAAAGGTAGCGCGAAACTGTGATATAATGACGGAATGAAAACATAATTTTTTAGCTTATCAAATACATGTTATTTAGTCCATTCCAACATCAACATAAGTAAAGCATATATAAAATGTTATATAACATAAATAAATGAATGGCGATTTCAATTTAAGGTTCGATGTCTCTTTAAATTGCGAGCACAGAACAGTCGTGGAGTGAACGTTAAAGATCTTCTCAAAAAGAGAAAGATCAACAAATAATGAAAAATAGTTTATTTTTTAAAACGAATAATTGTTAAATAATGCATTTAATGATTTGCTAATCATTTTTATGTTAATACGCTAACCACAAACTATATGCTAAACACAGCTTCAAAGCCACACCATTTTACGATGTTTTAGTGAGTTGACATGGGAGGATCGCCACCCGATCTACTGAAGTCAGTGTGTGTGTTTTTTTTCTAGTAACATGACAATTATTTCAGTAAAAAAATGTCATTTATTAATATTTCTTCACTTATGCTTTGATTATGAAGCTATGGCATTGGGAAAATAGGTCTATGCCAGTATACTGTACAATCTGTTTTACTAAGCATCATTTAACACATCACATACCCAAGATGTACAGGTGTATCTTTCCCGACACTGCCATCTCTGTGTGAATACTTGTGGGGGAGATATAAATGTATGAAGTATATGTTGTGGTGAATACCTTATTATAAACGTATAATAAACGTAACGAGGAGGGTTTAAAACAACTGTAAAATGAATGAGGATAGAGAGAAAACGTAAGGATTCAGACTTGTGAGCTTTTGAACAGCACGGCTAAGTTACGTGCTTTGTTCGTCACATGTCATTTAAATAAATATATCGTTAAAAGTTTTGACAAAGTTTCGCGATGCATCACAATATAATAAGAGATAGCAGAGCAAAAGAAAGTTGAATTATGTGTCACTCTCGAACCGGGACAGGAAGAGACTACCCACTAATCTGACAGAGTCATTTCGGCACAACACCGGTAAGGTGTTTAACTCACTTTCAAAGCAACTTTGACTAAAAGTGATCCGTTTTATCAATGTTACCTGACGGCTTCAGCGGGACTCTCACTGACGGGACGACCACCGATGATGACGCGCTGAATGCGGTTGTTGGGGGATGGGCCGCGGGAAATTGTGTATTTTTAATAAGAAAACTGAGTGACAGAATCGCGTGTTTAAAAACAAAAAAGCAAGAGCAGTTTTAAGCATCAAAACTAATGTGTGTATACGGATGATACACTAATAAAGATATGCAGAATCCGTTATAACCAGACAGCGCTATGAGGCGTATACGTGCGTATGGCCCCACAGCACTACTGGTCACTATGGTTACCGATGTTTCAATAATCACATCATCGACATAATCATATCGCATAGCTTTACATGTAAACCTAACTTAACAAATAAAATGTTTAGTAATCGATCAACATGCGAGCAAAAGAAAAAGCTCAATTTAAATCCATTATGCGGCTACCCTAATTTCAGTTGAGGTGGGCGCACCGGCCCCACCCCTTGCGATTGTGTAGTTAACATTTTAGCATGACACGCACAAACATGATCACACTCTGCGATCTCACCTGTAATTTATGACAGACGACTCACGCAATAAAATAATCCAGAATATGGTTGGTGGTGTTTGTCGATCGCCTATAAAACCGAAATAGTAGTTCGTCCAGAGTGTAACGTCACGTCATCCGACAGTGACGTTAAGCGCATGAACGTGCAAACAGCACGCGCAGAATAATTGCAAGTAAAGCACAACATTGTTTACACTTTGTTTTGTTTATAACTCGTCTTGATAATAAAAACAGAAATCGCCAAAAAGAGGCTCGGAGAAGAGGTCGTTACTGACTGCCTATTTAGCTAACGTTAATTACTACTCTATAGAAAGCTCAACGTTTTGCTTTTTGTGCTTTTTTGTTTTTAATTAATAAAGTTTAGATAACTTTATTCATATTTTGTTTTAACAAAAAGTGCATCCAAAGTGTTCCCAGATTAAATATCTGTCATTCTTAGAGATTATTTTGTTAAATATGTAAAAAGACAAGAATATTGTTAACATAGTGATTTTTTTTTACAGAGTGATGACACAAGGGGTTTAGATTTGCTGGAATTGGTCTCTCCCCACTTAAACAGGAGATGCACACACACCTAAGAGGAGCAATCACTGCCAGGGATTCTGTTTATTTAATGTTTTGGCCACAGGTAAGATATATTGATGTACAAGTACAGTCTGTTTAATGTATACATGATTCATTTTTTTAATCACCAGGGAAATCATTCAAGTCAAGTTTATTTATACAGCGCTTTTCACAATGCATTGTTCCAAAGCAGCTTTACAGGAGCAAATAAGAAAAACAGAAACACAGCACAGTGCATGGTGTTTGTAGAACAAGCAAGATCATTCTAATAAATGATATCAAATAAATAAATAAATGCAGTCTCCCGGTGAGTAAGCCAACACTGCCCTGCTGTGGCGAGGAACCCAAACTCCAATGATTGATTAATGGAAAGAAAAAACTCTCTGGAGAAACCAGGCTCAGCCGGGAGGGCCAGATCTCCTCTGACATGTCATAGCTGCACTCAGTGACAATCATTTGTCTCTTTGAGTTTTCAATACAGAATTGGAAGAAGCACGGTTTCATCTATTGTTCAGGAGACATGTAATTACCTTGTGCTTAAGGACAAGTACATCAAGGTAAGACTTTAAAGTAGCCTATGTACAAGAGTTACACAATGTTTGTGAACATGTCATATTTTAGTAATTGAGGACGTTTTCTTGCATACATCGCTGCTGTCCTTCCAAAACCTTGTATCTCCATATTTTGTGATTTAAAAATTTGTTTATCAATATTATTAGTCACCCTTTATGTTTGTCACTGGGTTTTGCAAATATCTAACAAAATAAGTATTCAAAAGTTCTTTTTACTGCACAGTATTTAATCATTTGAAAAGTACAGTGTTTTTTCCATTTCCTGATAAATAAATCTGGACACATGTTTCAGAAGGACAGCAGCGATATATAAGAAATCATTCTCTGCTCATGATCTTTTTGTGTGTCTAGACTCCAGTGACGGAACTATAGCGGAGAGAGGTGACTTCCAAGACATATGGCAATTTCCGCATTGTCTCAGGACTGTCGACGGAAAGCGCATCATCATCGTCCCCCCCAGGAAACAGCAGGAGCACTTTGAGGAACGACAAGTCCCGTTTTGCTGATGGCAGTTTCTGATTCGCAGTACAGATTTTCGTATGCTCATGTTGGCACTAAGGGAAGAATGTCTGATGGTGGCTCTTCGCCCACTCTGATCTTCGAGAGGCAATGGAAAAAATGTGTTAAATGTACCTCCAGCTGAACCACTGCCAGGCGCAAATACGGACACTCTGATCACAGACTTGATGAAACCGTACCCTTCTCGACACTACTCATGACCAGCGTATTTACAACTACAGGTTGTCACGAGCAAGACGAGGAATTGAAAATGTTGGAATATTGGTCAACCGATGGCGAGTATTCCACTCTACCATCCACCTGGATCGACTAGCAGTATCAAAGGTTACCATGACTCGTCTAGCTGTTCACAGTTACATGCACCAGACATGCACATTCCTCAAGCACTTATTGATCTTGAAGATGCAGAACACCATGTCATCCTTGGTGGGTGGCAGAATGATGCTCCTCTCCCGTCCGTACCTGTATCCCGAGCCAGAAATTGCTCCACAGTTGCTAAGGATCAGAGAGACATTCTGAAGGACTTTATCTCACCTGCAGGGTCAGTTCCATGGCAGGAACGCGTTGTAAACTAGCCACACCTTTTTTTGCAAGACATTATGGTTATAGTTCAGCCATAAATGAAAATGGTCATCATTTACTCACCCTCTTGTCATATCAAACCTGTTTGACTTTCTTCCTTATGCAGAACACAAAATATATTTTAAGACTGTTGTCAACCGAACAGAAGCAGGCGGCACCCATTCACTTCTATTGTATGAGCACAAAACAAATGCAGGTGAATGTGTACCAGTTTACGACTGGATAATAAAAGCAATGATCCAATTTTATGTACATTCAGATGATTTTACTGCTATGCTACGAGTCCCAGTGCAGTTACTGTTGATAAAATTAAATCACAAATAAAATAATTTGTTTGAAACAATATTTATGGCATATATTTTCTGTTCATCAATCAAACATCAGTTTCAATTTGAAACTTTTTGTGCAACATGCACAATGTGCTAATACTTTCCAGAAGCCATCAGAACATGTAAAAACATGTAAACCTTTAGAATTTCATGAAAGGTAAAATAACAAACTTGAAAATGTTTTACTTTAATTGGTTTTTACTCATTGATATCTCCTTCCTGAGCATACGATCGACTGAGCATCTGTACATAGCTTGATGTAGGAGCCTGTTGGTATGAAGAATGTGGAAACAACAGCTTATGCGGCGAAAAGATGCATTTCACTGGCTACTTGTTTAGCAACAATGAAGATTCTGATGACATTTTTGGTAAAGTTACTATTATCAACCTGCCTAAGGATATCTATTTTCAAATGGAACAAAGAAAACATTATTGTTGTAATAGCAAAATATATGGTGGGTTGCACCAGCAAGAATTGAATTAAACCGTTTAAAACCAATATTCTGTTTGTTGATCTCTCAGTTGTGTTGCACCACTGAATTAAAAAAGATATTAACAAATCAATATTAAAACTTTAATCTGTATTATATCCTGTAAAGTCAGTACACCTTTTTCCTAATATTATATCTACAGCACACATAACATAAGGGTTGGGTATCGTTTGAATTTTACAGATTCCAATTTCGAGGACGCAGAAAATATTTTAGCTCAATGCCCAGTAGGAGCGATACTCGGGTCCTCCCTCACTCACTTACTGCCCAACAACCAGCATATGAATGTTCACTAAGAATACAGTGGATCTTAGGAAAACAAACATTTGGTCTGCCAAAAACCATCAATTCATGTTTGTAGGTGTTTAATTGTCCGGATCGATCACAGAATCAGTGATGCAAAAATGAAAAAAAAAACGTATTGCATAGGCTACTTCTCCCCAACTGAGCAACAGCTCATAATGCAAATATATGAAGAGGTAAGAGATATAATATGTAAAAAGGGCTACAACAAACAATGCTGAACAACAGACGTAATGACAATATTATAACAACAGTAACCATCAACATGCCTAAGGTTAGTGGTTTTTAATGTTTTTTTAATATTTGTGGTGTTGTTGTATATTATCTCTACGTTTATGCACGTATTTATTTATTTCTTCATTAATATATTTATACTTATTTCTGCATGTGTTTATTTATTCATTTATTTATTTATTCTTAAGTCATTTTTCGTCCTCCATAGAGATCAGCCTATGTGCTTGAACCTAAAGAAAAGATTTATTCAGCAACTAAAACACAAAAGAAAACCTTTACAACTGTACACAATTATTAAACAATGCCCTCTTCTGGTGAAGGGGTGTAAACAGTAAATTAAAATGAAGCGACATCTCAGATTATCAGTTACTTTACGGAAAAGTAAAAGCCAGTTAAAAGGTACTTACTGAATTGTTAAATAACACACAAAAAATATAACTGAATATTGTTTGGCGTTGTATAAACAGACTGTAAAATATTATTATTATTTTATCATTTTTCAAATGTGTACATCAAGTGCTGATTTCATTGGTTAGGTGGTGAAAAGAATAACAACACACCCTTATAAAACAAAATATCTTTATTTGGAGACGTATGCTTTTTGTTATTAAAGTGCTTCGGCCTGTGAAAATCCCCCTAAACTCACTAAATATTGCAGAATACCAAAAAAGTCAATTCAGTGTTTTCTTCACTTTCTCATTTAATATTGAAGATTCACACAAAAATAAAGTCCACCTTTTTCCCCAAACCCGGTTGCAAAGAGCATCTTTAACATCATAGATATGTTTTCAAATCAACATGGATCCCCATTTTAATGCACATTCCTCGTGTTACTTCCAAAGAGCATTTGTTTAAAATATTATTACCTTCTTTTTTAGATTTCACGAAGCCATCTGTCATGTCTTTTAACCCTTTATGCCTCAATCCTGGGATGTGACACCCACTTTTTCTAATCCAAAAAGCTGATGGAAAGTGTCAACCTACATTTAGAAGATCTTGTTTTACTTAAAAATATTTTCCAATTTCTAATACCATGAAACAAAGGTTTTCATCTATCCTAAGCGTGCATTAAAGCAACGGTTGCACAGTTAGAACGGTGGTCAAATAATCAATGTTGTTTTGGCAGAAAAATTGTGACGGTTTAATAAGCATCATCGCTGTCTTCATGGTTTCTATCCAGTATATGAGAATGATGGAATGCCCGTCACTCCTACACCAGTAACCTGCGGAGAGAATAAAGGATAATATGTGTCAGTTATGATGTCACCCTTGATGTCACCTTATGTGTTATGTCACCTTAAACAAGTTTGGCCAGTGAATCTTCATCCATGTCTTTATAAGCTGTGATGGTGACGTACAGATCAGCGTCATCCTCCCCACCTAAACAACACGAGGTGGTCTTCTCCTGGCAGTTTCACTGTCTGCAGTCGGGTGCCTGAAAGAACTCCGTTAACTTCAAGTGTTGGCCAAAAGTCATTCAGAGAAAGAAGGCCGTTTTAAAGCCTTTATTCCAATAAATAGCCTCAAAATGTAATTTTAGTGTGGTTCATTTTCCTCCAGCAACACAAACACACATGGCAAAGGCTTTTACAAACTCACACACCTGTTTGTGGGTCAATGCTCAAATCTCTTCCTCCATTGTAGCAGGCGACCCACAGATGCCCTCTGGGTCTATGGACATGCCGTCTGGTATACCTTCATCAGGCTCTGCCCTGTAAACCCCACTGCCGTCATCTTAATTACACACACGCATACTGAAAATACAGTATGGACATCCAGTCTGGATGTCGTAGTCATGTAAGTCAGGCCAGTCCAAACTGTTAGAGATGTCCACCTGGTCTGAATGATGAACGGTCAGGATAAAGCGTGTACAGAGACCCCTGTTTCTTCTCCACCACGGCCGGCGGCAGTTCTATTCCCATGGTACCCAGACACGGTGGGTGAAACGTGGGTATAATAAAATGACCTGCAATACATTACACTTTTATATAACTATACACTTAGCATACAGCAAACCCTGATGCACTGTATTATTGTAGAGTCACCCAAATATATTCTATTTTCTGAATATATACCTGCAAAGGACCTCCCAGCTGGATCTACTGTTCCATCACTGAAGCGAGCGTTGGGCTTTTCCTTGTCCAGCTGAGCAGCTGTTGTAATGGAGTGCATGAACCGGTCAACAAACGCAAAGCGCATTCCCTCCGCGATGACGTAACCGGCTGCCTTTCACACAACAGATCCTACAGGTTTCTCCGTGAAAGTAAAAACACACAACGGCATTCTCACATTAATTAATTCTCATGAAAGCAGAGAAATATTTCACTTATGTGTAATGAATCTATATAATATATGGGTTTCACTTTCAGAAATGAGTGACAAAAAATATGGATCTCATGATATTCAATTTTTTTGCCAAGTGGTTCACAAAAGGGTTAATTTCTCGAGGCTTCATTTTCTCACAATACCATGTGGCCAAAGAGTGTAAAACAAGCAGACACATTACAGATGTGCCTGATGTGATCTCTGATACACTGTATTTTGCTCCAGTTAAGGCTTAGAAATTACGGTGAAGAAAAAATAAATTTCCTCAAGGATTATCTATTTATATGAATATAATGTGTATTTTCTCTGGTGGTATGAAATTATTGTATAACATAAACGTATTGACTTGAAATGAATGGGGCTATTAAATGTGTGAAAATCAATGATTTGGTCATAATAGGCATAAGGGGCAATATAATTATAAAAAAACTGGAATGTGTCTTGGCTTAACTGGGCAGAGGGCAATGAATGTGCTTGTGTAACTTGGTTTATATATCTCTGGCTATATATGCATCCATGCAAAAGTTAATAGGAGGTAGAAATGTGACAGTTAGGTAAAACAGATCCTGCCCCAAAATTACCCCAACCCCCTTTAAATATTATCCTAACATGCACTTTTTGTAAATAAATCTCTTTTTGTTGCAAGAATATAGTGATAGTATTTTTGTACACAATTGTTTACAGTTTTAACCACAAACACGGAGGGAAAGAACACAAGCGTTGTGAACAAAAGAACTTTGCCTGTCCCCTGCTAAACTGCCTACAAGAAAATAAAACACAAAGGTCTTCTGCATTATACGCCCTGAATAAACCTACTCTCTCAGCGGAAGTAATGCCTCTTGTGGTTCTGGTGTCAAGGGAGGCTTTCATAGGTGGAACCTCGATGTAGATTGGTGCCTACCACAGATGTGTCAACTAGAACTGAAAAGCCGGTTAACCACTGGGCCGATCCTAAAGAGCAACAGGCAGAGAGAAACAAAATCAGAACAGCACTGCACAAAATATATCTTCACACACACAATATTAGGCACGTAACAGTAATTATGTGGACACCCCCATATGAATTCAATGGTTTTGCCTGACTGGTGAAAAAGGGGTGATTTTGGAGATGGAGTTAGTTGGCTTGGGAGTCCCGGGAGAGTATGTCGGGACCCAGTGCATGTTTATGTGGCTGCAAAATGTGACCGCAATTTGTTTTAGAGTGTCTGAAATATAATAGACATTTATTGGAACTCTACAAGGAGTTGCTCCTGATTCTTGACATGAATCCTCACAACGCATTACAGCCTGCCTCGAGGACATCTCAGCTTGGATGAAAGGGCATCACCTCCAGCTGAACCCTGCCAAGACGGAACTACTCGTGTTTCCGGCACACCCTACGGTCCAACACGATCTCAACATCCATCTTGGCAATACTACAATCACTCCTTCCAAAACAGCCAGGAACCTCGGAGTCATATTTGATGAACAGCTGTCCTTCAATGATCACATTGCAAAGACAACACGGTCATGCCGATATGCCTTATTCAACATTAGAAAGGTCAGACCCTATCTCACTGAGCATCCTTGTCCAGGCCCTGGTAATCTCAAGGTTGGACTACTGCAATGCTCTCCTTGCTGGTCTTCCTGCAAAGGCTATCAAACCACTTCAGCTGGTTCAGAACGCAGCAGCACGCCTCGTCTTCCAACAGCCCAAAAGGGCTCACGTGACTCCCCTTTTCATCTCTCTTCACTGGCTACCGGTTGCAGCCCGTATCTAATGTCAGCCTACAGGACTATCACTGGATCTGCACCGGCCTACTTCCACACTCTCCTGTCCTACACCCCATCAAGATCCTGCGTTCAGCAAACCAGCGCGTCTTGTATTGCCTTCCCACAAGGGCAGTAAATCGCGCTCATCTCATTCACAACTCCTTCCTGGTGGAACATTCTTCCTAACTCTGTCCGTTCAACCCATCTCTCACAACTTTTAAAAAACTACTTAAAACCCATCTCTTCTGTGAATACTTGAAAGACAAATGAAGAAAAAAAAAAAAAAAAAAAACACTAACCCTTTCTCTCAACAGGTAGTGGTCTAGCTTTTGTTGAAACCAGTAACTTTGTATTGGCACTTCATGTATTATGGCTCCTGTATGACATATCGCTTATTGCTCCTACACTCTTTGTAAGTCGCTAAACTGCTAAATGTCTAAATGTAAATGTAAATGTAACATCACATGACACATGATAGCTGCAAATCAACCTCCATTTTACCAATACGTTAGAACAATAACTTTCACTACTAAAGACTCGTTTCTCTAGCATTTCTGATAACCTAGAAGATCTTGATACTATCACCGAAGATATTAACTCTGTCTTCTCCGAAACACTAAACACAGTTGCTCCTGTGGAAGCTAAAGATAGCAGTCGAACACCGTGGTATAATGAGCAAACTCTTAAGAGAGCAGCACGGAAAATGGAGCGTAACTTTAAGAAAACAAAACTAGATGTATTTCGCATACCATGGAAGGATAATATCTTAACGTACAGGAAATCCCTAAAAACGTCTAGATCTGCCTACTTTTCATCAATAATAGAAGTCATCACAACCCTAGGTTTTAATTTAACACAGTGGCTGAATTAACAAAAAACCCATCAACAGCGTCTTCAGATGTTGGACATCAGCATAGTAGGGACGACTTTATAAACTTCTTTACAAGTCAATATATATTGATAATATAAGAGAAAAGATTACAGCTTAGCAACAAGTGGTCGACACAAGCTGATTAGACTATAAATATCAACTCCCTCAAGGAGCAACTGCAATTATTCTCTACAGTAGGTCAGGGTGAATTGTCTAAAATCGTTAGATTGAAATAACATTAGTTATTGAAAGAGATGCTCTTTGAAATTAAAGATCCTCTGCTTCGTATTATTAACTCATCTCTTTCATTAGGATATGTCCCTAAAGCATATAATGTGGCTGTAATTAGGCACCTTATCAAAAAACCTCAACTCTTCCCTAGGGACTCTAACTAAAGACCTATATCGAATTACCTTCCATTTCTAAAGTACATGAAATGGTTGTTTCATCACAGCTATGTTCCTTCCTCCAAAGGAATGATATCTGTGAAAAATTCCAGTCAGGATTTAGAGCACATCACAGTACAGAGACTGCTCTGATCAGAGTAACAAATGATTTGCTTTTGGCATCTGATCATGGCTGTATCTTGTTACTTGTGCTGTTAGATCCTAGTGCCGCTTTTGACACCATTGACCACAGCATACATTTTACATGAAATAGCATTAAAATGGTTTCATTCATACCTATCTAACCGTTTTCAGTTTATAGCAATAAACAATGAGGCGTAGCGCAAATCACTAGTCCAGTATGGCGTGCCACAGGGCTCGGTCCTTGCTCTTCGCACTGCACAACTATACCACTAGGAGGTATAATTAAGAGACACAGAGTAAGTTTTCACTGCGATGCTGATGATGCTCAACTCTACATTTCCTCAAGGCCCCACGAAACACAGCAGTTCACCAGCAAACAAATTTTTATTGTTGGACTCTGACAAAACAAGTCTTACTTATCGGACCGAAAACCGCCATACCTGACTACCAAGAATACTGCTTGACTATTGACGGATGCTCAATAAAACCCTCATCGTCAGCTACGAAGGAACGCAGAGATCTTGATGGGGTGTAGGAGTGTAGGAGATGTGAAATTCTGCCGGTGCAGATCCAGTGATAGTCCTGTAGGCAAGCATTAGTGACCTGAATCTGATACGGGCTACAACCAGTAGCCAGTGGAGAGAGTTGTGTGGGAGGCAGATAGACTCTGTCAGTTTAAATCTAGATGAAAGACGCATCTCTTCAACCTTGCGTATACAACACTTCTATATTACATGTCCTCTAGGGATTATTAGGCTGCATTATTCCGATCAACCGAAACTAGGAACAATGCTACTGCAATTAGCTATTAGAATAATAAAATAATAATAAATCTATCATCTACCTCTTTTTTTATTCAGCCTTGTTGTGCAAGCAATTTCAAGCTTGTAGAGATGCAGCCGTAGTGCCAGATGAGAACTGGTTCCACTGGCTGGGCCTGGGTTCTCTCTAGGTTTTTTTCTCCACTGTTCCTTGTCACTGTTTGCACACTGGCTGCACTCGTTTTGATCACCGGGGGGCTGCTGACATCAGTTTTAGAATTTTGTACTAATAATATTCTTAAAATGTAACATTTTGCATGAATTATTATTACCCCGGCCCATATAGGAATTGAAAGTCTGCATAAAATATGACATGTGTTTCTCTTATTTTATCTATCTATCGTGTGTGTGTGTGTGTTTGGTGTGCGTTAGTGTTTGTGTCAGTGCGTGTCTGATACATAATGTATTGCTTATGGTTAACATGTTTTCATGTACAGCTTCTTTGCAACAAAGCAAATTGTAAGAAGCGCTATATACATACAAGTTGAGCCTAGTTGAATTGAGGATAATTTTTAAAGGGGGTAATTTTGGGGCATGCTCTGTTTACCTAACTGTCACGTTCTACCCCCTTTAAACTTATGCATGTATGGCAAAGTGGGCAGCATGGCTGATAGACAGGAAAAACAGATGAACTTAGCTACTCGACTGCGCCACCCGGGATACACCGGGAAATCACCAGGCACACAGGTTTATTGTCAAGGGGGGAGTGAGCATGAACGAGAACAGAAATTATACAGAAAAATATGAAATCTTGATTATAAACAAGTTCTATTAAAAGTTAGCTTCACAAGGTCTCCTTCACAAACTTATACAAAAAAAAAGAAATGCAATTAACACTCTCAATAATGAGAGAGACAGCCAGCAGGGGTCGCTAATTCTTCTCCCCACATTCAATACACCACCTTCGTGAAGCACAGCAAAATATCAAGCACTGCAATTTGTGGACACATCTACCAACAGCCCACGTCTCCAGTTAACCAAATTAACCAATACCAATCAAAAACATCTACTGCACATGCAAGAAACCAATCAAATAAATTAAACAAGAAACGTAAGATCACTCGTATCTTGTCTTGTCATTATGGTCTTGTAAAGTACATTTAGTTATCACGTTTCCTTTGCTTTTGCCCCCTTGTGGGAAGTCTTTTGTTTCTGTTTTATATTCGTGCACGTCCTGTTTTTGTTTTGTTATTTAATAAAGTTTATTGTTTTCCCGTGCTGCTGCCTGCATGGTTCTTCCCTCACCAGATGTGACAATTAATGGAGCTGCTGATATTTTACTGAAAGTTTTCGCTTAAACGTCCTTCGTATTATTATTATTTTTAAATGAATGCCAAAGAGGATTTATAATCCATAAAATATTTATCTGAAGACAACTAATCCCATAATAATTTATAAATCTAATTCCTTATATGATATGCACAGATTAACAATCAAAAAGTATTATCAGATGTGATTTTTGATCAGAGAATGGATTAGCTAAAAGAAAATCCTCCAACATGGTGAGGTCATGTGACAACACATTATAATTTAAAAGGTTTATCATTGCATATCGCATGCTGCTTTGCATATTTAAAAGATTTTACATTCTAAAATACTAAAAAAAATAGGCAGTACACATAATAATATTCCAATCTGAACATAACCAGTTGCAATTTTCGCTTTTTGGAGGGAGCAGTGGTTTATAGAGGAATCTATTTAATAGCAGTCCATATTGACCTTTAGTGTAAGTGTAAGCTGATTAAGAAATTATGGTTTAATGGACATTATAATGGAAATCGTCCATAAAACCATGACTAAATGCAATCATACTAATAACATCTATTAAATTTCACAAGTATTTAATTGATGCACAATTTAATTATCCATCTGTATATTAGAACATTAGTTTGTACATTATTATTTGATAATAATTACAGGCAAATCAAGAAATAAATTGAGCGTGTTTGCAAACTTTTGGCAATGATTGTATTGTTTTTTGGCATTTGTTGGATCAGTGTGAATTAGCCTTTACTTGGCTTTACCTCTCTAAAGATGTGTAATATTTCACAGGTTATTATATACTTCTCATAATAGCCAGCAGTCGGCGCTAACGTGCTACTACTTCACTTTACCAGCCTGGGAAATCCGTGAATCAACATCATAATAGACCTTTATTAACCCAATTAATAGTGACTTATGTCTACTCGTCAAGTAATCATAAAAAGGACAGAAAACATTTTTTACAAGCAGATTCTGTAAACAAATGAGATCAAACCTGTATTTTGCTCCTACCATCTCAACAATGAATCATGGTGGTAAAAGCCTCGTGATGTGAAAAGGCCTATAAGAGCATTGAACTTAACAATGATGATTTCTTATTCAACTTTATTAACCAAATGTAGGCTTACATTATAAAGTACCTTGAGTAAAACAAGCTTGTAGTATATGTTCACTTTTATGTATTCATTTGTCAGACGCTTTTATCCAAAGCGACGTACATCGCATTGTATTATACATTTGTTTCTGACTAAGTGCAATCCCCTGGGTTCGAACCCATGACCTTGGCATTGCTAGTGTCATGCTCTAACCACTGAGCGTAATTGACATAAAACACATATATAAACCATACAATATGTACGTGACATAAATCCAGTGTGTGATGTATTTTTGTAATGTAATAAGAAACTGATTAAAAGAGACAATTTCCTCAACACCCTTAGAGGTTCTGCAAACGCAGTCGTAAAACCTGTCATCGTGCCAGCAGCGCGCGCAGTTCACCTTTCAGCACGCGCACTGAATGAATAGACTGTCCGGTGACGTATTGCACAGCTGATCTGGCAACAACTGGCAGCTCACCGAAAGGGCCCGATGGTGTCTGCTCGGAGGACAGGATGAATCAGACTTCAACAGCGCAGAGATAAGGTAAGGGAACGTTGTAAATGGATTTGATCGCATTGTGCGTATAGAAAGAGTGATGCGATGCGGTCTGGTTGTAGAAGACGTAACTCCGTTGACGCCGGATGGTGTCTTGTTTGTTTACTCATTGGACCGCTAAACAAGGCAGTGTGGTTACTGGTTGTGTCATCCACGACCATTATAAGAAATAGGTCCTATGTGATTGCCTGGATGTAACTGTACGCGTACTCGTGTGCACGTCGAGGGGGGTACAGTACGTTATCGCTCTCGTGTAGGGTTCGTTCATAACTACATGGAATAAGAATAGAGCATTTAGAGACAGGGAATTTAAATGAATCGATGACGCGGTACGCTGTCATGTCCGGACGTAAGTCATTCGGACCGTATTAGATAATGATGCTCTCCATTGAGCCATAACTGGTTTGAACTACAGCGCTGTTATTGAATTTAACTGGACTGGAAAGACGTCGCAGTTTCGGGTAACCCGCTACGGGATCACTGATGGATCACGCTGTTCCTCACATATCGACCATTTGCTGGGCTGTCAGTACAAAAGGCAACTACAGCAGTGGAACAAACCTCCGTAAACTCATTATCTTGTGTGTTTGACAAACATAGGTGGCCAATTTGTTTATGATTTGGTTACATGGTACATTTATTATAGTGTTTTGAATACACCGGGTTCTTCCAATCAGATCCCGGCCTCGCAAAACAACGCGGCTTTTGATTGGTCGACAGGCGTATTCATTTTCCTAGTGCCACCGCAGCTCACCGCGCATGCGCACAACCAAACTCCTTACGTCACCCAACCAGATTACATACCCGCAACACAAGAACACGTGTGTGGGCAAAGCGAAATGTTGTTTTCCGTCTGCAAACACACTGTTGCTATAGTTGCTCGAGACACATGAATCACCAGATGCTTCAGGAATCGTCTTACTTCTTACGACGCGGAACGTTTACGTTGCATACTAAAGTCATTGATTTGCTTAAAAGAGTCGTGTTTGTACGTTACCAACTTAAGATGTGTCGTATATCGTACAGGTGCGAGGATGAAACCAACATGATCAGCACCGATGGCCCCTCCGCCAAGCGTGAGGAGACCCGGGACACCGGCAAAACGAAAAGGCAAGCGCCAGAAATGCTGCACCTCACCTTCGCAGTCGCGGTGTGGCTGGTGACGGGCACCACCATATCCAGCCTTAACAAATGGATATTTGCCGTGTACAACTTTAGGTACCCCCTTCTCCTGTCAGCCCTACACATGCTGACAGCGATCGTGGTGGACTACGGGCTGATCAAATGTAGGGTTATCCGGCACAGAGGGATCGGTGAGCAGGATTTGACCACCAACGCCAAATGCAAAGTATTTCTGTTGAGTTTGACTTTCTGTGCCAGTATCGCGTTTGGGAACGTGGGGCTGAATTACGTGCAGCTTTCATTCGCGCAGATGATCTACACCACGACGCCGCTGTTCACACTGGCCATATCCACGCTGATTTTGGGAAAGCAGCACCACATCTTGAAGTACACCGCAATGATGCCCATCTGCCTCGGGGCGTCCTTCAGTATTTTGGGCGAGGTCCAGTTTGACCAGATGGGCTGCTTTTTTGTTGTTGCCGCCACTATGTTAAGAGGTGTCAAAAGCATTCAACAAAGTGAGTAAAGACGTTTATATAAAATATGTGCAAAATATCTATTATAGATATACATCTCCCTCAGATCAAAAAGGAAATGTTTTAATGTTAACAGAAATTACACCAGTATCGTAAGAAACATTGTAACAAAGTAAATTGTATGAATTATTTCCATAAAAAATGTTTCAGTCAGAGAATGAATAGCAATGAATAAGTCCGATGTTGCAACCCATATATGGTTACATTAATAATAATTTACTTTTTATCAACACTACCTTCTTACAATATTGCTTTGCGAGTTAACAAAAAAACAATTCAGAAATTTATTCTCACAACCCAGACCAAAACAGCAGAGCCTCGCACATACATTCTCACATACACATACATACATACACAACATACATATTCTGCTTCATTTAAAAGTAAAGTGTGTACCCAACGTGTACATAAGAACATTTGTCCTCATTCAAAAGAATACAACAGCACTTTAACTGGCATGGAAATATTCTTCCTGAATGATGGCCGAGTTTGTTTCTATTCCTGGTTTACGTTCTGTTAGTCATTATTTCCCACTGCCGGAGCTTCCTGCGAGGAGAACGCCCTGTCTACCAACGGCCACTGCTGGCACATTCTGTCCGTCACACTCCCTCATATACAAACACACGTCTGTTGTTATTCTAACCTGATTTCCCAAGTAAAGGCCTTCACAGTCATGGATACTTTGAGTGCTTCAACTTCCTACGATAAATGTCAGCTGTGTCCCAAGGTGAATTATTCTTCCTGGAATAATTATGTTGGTATTTAGCTTTGAATAGATCAAGAAGTGAGAATAAACTACAAAGTGACTGCAGTTTGTTTGGACAGGAGAACTTGTTTTGTCGTCATAGTCTTTTAATGATGACTTTTGCTACTGCCACATAAGAGGACCTAGAAAGGTGTTTTTTTCCTAGAAAGGGCGTATATTCGGAAATTCTGGAGGCACTGTAGTGTTGCATAACATAACCTGTAGTTCACAGTTTATATGGGCCAGGTCATGTTTTCATCAAGGTGGTGGTTAAACCCTGTTTGTCTTGTAACGTAGACGAACAAAGCTGTAATGAATCGGTACATGTAAACAAAGCATAACCACAATTAAATGTTTGCCTAAAGCAAAAAAAAAAAACTGCTGTAAATTTATGTAAAGTCACAGCTGTCTGGCTTCATAGTAGATACCTAGCATTAGCAAAGACTCTCATATAGGTCACCTGCTAGTGTTGGGTTTCAAAGCTCTATTTTAATCGTGGCCCTTGAATCACAGAGGTTAAAGTTGTTTACTGTATGCGTCACTCTTTAGCTCAACATGTGCATTCATAAGCAACAACAAAATCGGTGTCCAATATGCAAATGTTAATCATAAGAAGATGAAAGTGAGGTTTTCACCATACTGATATGTCAATATTTGGTGGTTTAAATACCCATGTGAAGTCAGTCAGGGCTTAGTTTAAGCCATGACTATGCCTTTTATAAAAATGCTTTCGAAAAGGAACATTCCTGGTATGTATCTTGAGGCAAAACAATGGCGCTGATACATTTTCAAGATGTGACGGGGCAAGTTATTTTCAGGTAGGACCAGCCTTTTACGTTTTTTAAAGCAGTTTTCACAATTGAAAGCAACTGTCACATCCATAACAGAATTGTCATCCATGACAATCCAAATTCGTTATAAATAGACTAATGAAAATTCAAATAAAATGACTATTTTATGTTCTATTAAGACCCACCGCTCTCCATTTGTTGGGTGTTATTGCTTCTGCTTTGTGCATTTTAATTCACAGAAACCCTACAAAATGTTTCTCAAAAACAAGCGTCTTGTCATCCATAAGGCTTGAATATCACAATGTCTGGCTTAATATTTTACTGTTTCTTTATGAAGTTTAACATGCTGAATACAAAAATCACATACATTTACCATCGATGGTATACCACATTTTTTTTCACACATTTATACTTTCGGTAGTATTACACGTACGCAGAAATTTCAAGGTACTGGGTAACACTGAGCTCAAAACAACAGTTTAACATAAGTTACTAAAAAAAATCATTTTTGTCTTTTATGACTAATACTGTCCTCACAGACCAAGTTCCAGACGTAGTCACCCATCATCGCTTCATCCCACCTTCCCTGTGCTACAGAAATTTCTCGAATTTTCTGACCGTGACAAATGGAAAATCATTGTAAAAATTATGAATTTTTTTACAGTTTTTGTTTATTTGCAATATACTGATAGGACGTAATTAATGATATAAGCTCAAATTTACTTGAGATAAATAAACACTAAAACATTGACGCTACATGAAAATAGATCGTACGAGAACTATTAAAAGGTCGGGTGAAACAAAAATTTGTTACACTCTGTATTTCCAAAGTAGAAAACTCTTGCATAAACTGATATTTTTCATCATCAGGGGTTTTGTAAAACATAAACAGATATTGGTAATAAAAACATTCTCTAAAAATGTATATTACAAGTTTTGACTGTAAATGTCACATCCATAACTCTGCGAATTCCCGTCTGTTTCCTGTTGTAACATTATCATCTAAAATACACTTTGTGTCAATTCCAGGCATCTTGCTCCAAGAGGAGAAGATTAACTCCATCTTCCTACTGTATCTGATGTCCATCCCCAGTTTCTGCATCCTGGCCATAGCCGCCCTTGCTTTGGAGAACTGGGCCGAGCTTAAATCCCCTTTCCAGTATGACCACCATCTCTGGGGTTTCATTTTGCTCAGCTGTCTGGGCTCTGTCCTTTACAACCTGGCCAGCTGCTGTGTCATTACCCTGACCTCAGCCGTCACCCTGCACATCCTGGGCAACCTGAACGTGGTGGGCAACCTTCTGCTATCTCAGCTACTTTTTGGTAGTGAACTGTCGGCTCTCAGCTGTGTCGGAGCTGCCCTCACTCTCTCTGGCATGATTATCTATCAGAACTCTGAGTTAATTGAAGCATACATCGATGCGCGTAGAGCAAGGACGCCAACCCCAGACGGCGCAAGGGAAGAGGAAGTAGTGTGCGCCAAGGAAAGTGAATCAAGCGCACCGAAGCCAACTTCACAACCATCTCCGATAGCATGTACAGAATCAACTCAAGAATGTCGTGAACGGACAGATAATCACATTCGTGAGAAAACAGACTGAAGACGGTCAACAATAAAGATGTGGTCGGATGCTGTGTTGCATATCCTAGCAAGCTGTCTTTGAGTATATAACCTACAGTACATACATTTCATTGAATGCTGACCAGAAAGACGTCTGAGAAAGTTTGCTTCGGTTTACCATCGAGACGTTTATGAAGTTGAAAGGTTACGTCTCCCAGTATCTGCGCCAATGTATTTACTTTCAGTCACGCCTACGAAGGAGAAACATCAGTGAACAGAGAGAGTGACTTAACAGGTGCCTTTTACGAACAGGACAGTTTGAAGGATTTATTACCTCTGTTTTTGCCAACACGCACATAAACAACCCCTGCATGAGCATGCAGAAGATATCCTGCCATATTCGTTTTGTGACTGCGTCTATCTAATGCACTGTGAAAAAAAACTGCTCAGATTCCTCCGGCCCCCCTTATTGGTCAACATGGATGTTACTGGACCTGTTTGCACTTTTTAAAGACTAGAGAGGGGCACAAGTTTCAAATGCGTAATACAGGAATAATGTATTTTTAGGGACTGTTTAATCAGGCGCCCTGGTTTGATGATACGGGGGCATTTTTAAGGCAGCTTACTGTGTTTGAAAGAGGATCCTATGTTTCTTACAGCTCTTTGTCTTTAAGTTTACATATTTGAAACGAGCAGAGCTGCTGGCTTCCCAGTTCTGTTTATATTTTTTTCATTATGGGGTTTTACACGACTTGCTACTAAATGGGTGAAGAGATGTCTCGCTGTTTTTTGACCTATAAAATAACTTCTTTTGCATCGTTATATAATAGACACACAGTAATAAATTATATATGAACATATATCAATAAAATACACCGTAGAAACACTGTTATTATTTATTTTATGGTTTGTTGCTTTACTAGGGTGACCATATGAGCCATTTCTCCCGGACGCGTCCTTGCAATGATTTGGGTGCGTCTTCCGCCTTTGTCAACCGGCAGGTTCTCGCATTTCTGTAAAAGAAAACATTATAAAATGAACATTTAACATCGCTTAAGACGTTAAATCAATGTAGTTCATTGTAGTCATTTTTACCTTGAAATATAACGGCTACCTTTATAAATTAAAGCCTGGAATAATAAACCTCGATGACGTATGCGGTCGACAAACGCGACTCCTTGAAGACGCATCCGAATCCTGGCAAGGACGCGTGCGGGAGAAATGGCTCATATGGTCACCCTGTAAAGCCTTTACTGTAAAATTAAACCATAAAAAAGTTTGAATTTATGCACAATATATTTTAAAAGTTAAATATACGTTTTTGACTTGCCCTGTGAGACCCGAAATGACACGTTTCAGAAAATGGTCTGGTTTTGAATCAATGTTAATACGTGGCTGTCCCGTCAGAGACAGGCAGGTTTATACTGGTGCTTCTTATGTAAATCGCAATGCAGAACATTATTAATAGATTTCTCTAAGGAGTCTTTTACATCTTTAGCTAATTATAATCTCACTGGAGAAATCATTATGATATACCTGCCTGCTGTGCTCTCACTGTCCTCTTAAAGAGTTCATGTAAAGGCTTCGTTGTTTGTTTTTACTCGGTTTCTTTCTTGAAGGTTCTTGTTTGAGATCTGCTGGGCAGTGCAGTATTATATTGTTGCCATTTTGAATCGTTTTTTAATGCTGTTTCATCAACGCAAATAGAGGTTATACGGTTTGTATAAAGGTCATTCCCTCAAAGAGGTTGTGCTGCCATCTGCTGGAGAGAATGCAAATATGCATTTATTATTATTAATAAGGCACAGTCCTGTATTTTTAGAGATGTGTGTTAAGAAATAAATCAGGCAGTTGTTGAGTTTTTCATTTTATGATCATTTACATTTTCTGACATTTTCCTTTAATAACCCTCAAAATGGTTTACTGGAATAGATTTGTAGTTGGATCTGCTTCAGTGTGGATGTATCTTAGTGAGTGATGAAGTGTAGGTAGTCTTATGAAGCCTGGATAAAGCCCACACCAACTCATGTGTGCCTACCGGATGGGTTTTGCCTACACAAATTCAGCCTTTCAAGCTGTAAATAAATGAATCTTTTAGAGTTACGGGGAAAGCATCATGCACAGCATGTCATTTTTTATTCACCTCAAGCACAGACTATCAACATAATCAATACAAATATTGCAGATATTTGTTGCTCTTCACCTTCAAAGGTGAGGTGAGGATTATCTTAAATACCTCGGATGTCATTGCTTATTTCTGTGTCTGTTGACTTAAAGGGATGTTTGTTGGGTCACTAGTGTATTAGATGCTGATTTAAATATGGCAATATAGTTACATATAGTTTTATGTGTTTTTTCTCGACTCCTGGTTTTCATAATTGTGTGGCTCCTGTGTTTATGTTTTGTTTCTGATGTCGACAAAATATCAGATGTACTGTAAATGCTTATTTTATTATATTTATGTATTTTTCAAATATGAAAACTGGATAAATATACTGATTTCAAATGTTCGTTGTTTTCTGTCATTTGCTCGTGCAGGTTATTACTAGGGCGCTTGAAAATCACAATTTCTTTAAGTCTGATTATTTTACACTGTTTCTGCTACGTTTTGGGTTGTCACAGTATAGAGATATTGATAACATGTGATATTAAAAACTATCTTTAGCCATATTGTGTTAATACTACACATACAATACTGCATAATACTGCAAAGATTTTAGCACCAGATTAAAATTTCACCTTAAAGTGACAGTTACCCTCATGTAATTTCAAGCCTATGTCTTACTTTCTTCTGCATTGGTTGTGTGTCCATACAATAGATGTTAATGAGTGCAGTCGCTGTTCGGTGACCAACTTTCTTCAAAATATCTTCTTTTTTGTTCTGCAGAAGAAATTAAGCCATACAGGTTTGAAATGACAAGAGGTAAAAGAGTTTTTGGGTGAACTATCACTTTAAGAGCCTCCTTACTTTGAGTACAAATGATTATTCATCGCTCATAAAAAAAACACCTTGATAGATATTGCCAAAATATTGTAGTTGTAAATATTTTGGGACATATAGTGTAGTGAAAATCTGATATTATTTTTGCACTTGCACATACTTGAATTGTACTTTAAATCATGGGTCCCGTTGAGGAAACCCACATAAAAATACTTACTATTATAATGTTTTATAAAACTATCATAAAATACTTAAAAATAAAGAATATTTACTATAGTAAACGAATAAATTGTAAAAAACTGTATTAGTAATTACTCCACTTTTGTTCTACAGTAATGTGCGGTATACTTTATTATTTACTATATTAAGGTTTAAAAACACTACAGTGTCATCTGTCAGTTTATTAAATGTAAGGTTGAGGTACAGATATGTAGGCTATTAATACTAATATGTAATGTCAAGGATGTATGGATGCATGTTGAGGTAATATGCAACCTTTAGGTGCAAAAGTGTATGCTTCGTATTTTGAGGTGTGAAATGCTCTTTCATGTGCTAAAACTATTTCTAAAGAATCATATTTTTACCTGTTTGGCCAAAAAGATGCCAATGAGCGATATCTACAAAATAATATCATAGAGACGTGTGGGCTTTGTTCACTCAAGCCTGTAAAGAATCAGCAAGACCTTAACAATCCAAGACATTATAATACTGCATAGCAACCTGCAAACCACCCTCCAAGTATCTTACTGATGAGTTTTACACGACAAAGCGTATTACACATTTTTATACAAGTTTTGCAAACATTCATGAACGCGTGGAACATTAAAATGTGAGTGCTTTTTATGTCTCCATCCTATAACAGATCCACTATTGTGCAATTACTGTCACCCTGGTCAAAGACTCTTTGGACATGGAATCTATGTCAAGGTTTCCCCAAACCTCATTTTTTCCATGTGTCGTACCAGCTCACGTCTGCCAGCAAACGACTGCGATAACCACCAGCCGCCACTAGGGGGAGCCTCTAGCTCCTTTCTCATTGCAAACACTTGAACCCCATGCTTAAAAAGCACACAGGAATGATGCAAGCCGTCAAAACGTCCACGTACGAGGGACATTTCTGGCGTCTGGAGACGAATAAAAAGACGAGTGTGTATGTGTGGCGGAGGCGAGAAAGATGTGACCCGAGCAGACACGGAGACGTTACTAGGCAACATCATTCACGTTATGCCTTAATATGGCAGTGGCTTCATTCAGTGTTTAGCTCTGCGAAGAGCCAAACCACCTGTTTATATAATCATTGTCAACACCGAGCATGCTGTGCTTTCACCATTTATCTCAATATTCCAGGTTTTCAACGTCTACATTTCCAGATACACCAGGATGTCCAGAAAGAGACGCGGTGTTTAGATAAAGCGGTGACGTAGCGGATGCCTCACGCGGGGATGCCAAAGCTTACAGTAGGGAAAGATCTGCGCGAACTTCGCCAGATACTTCACTAATACTTAATGTCCCGTGCCGTATTTTTTCCACATTCATTTCAACTTTTTCCTGGTCCCTTCACACGAGGGTCAGGGTGGGAGGGGTCTGACGGTGGCTTAGAAAAACTCTAAATGGGAGTTAAGACCTGCACACAGTAGTCCACAGACCACAAGACCAGTTCGTACCAGACAGCCGGCGTGGTAGGTAAGCATCATTCTTTCTGTTTTTTCTTTCACCTTATTTGGAAAGATTCTGTAAACTTAGCAGACTTTCTTTATTTCAATCCATCTTCATTTGAGCAAATATTGTGTGATTTTAAAACAGCTATTGGATCTTTGCAAAACAATTCACTGGTTATATAAACTCTACAGATGCTATTGGGGTAATGTATCATGGGATTCAGAATTGAGATAAGTACACACATTGTACTTTCCATTTCATCTTTTTTATTGTCTTTATAGTCAATTCTTCTATAGTTTACACAGGTGCAGTCCATCACATTATCTATGGAGATGTTTCAATTTTGTTAAAGGACCAGAAAGTGTCCAAATACTTTCTGTTTTCATTTTGGGTTACATCATCCTCATAATCTATCAATTTAACATTTATGTTTCAGATCTTTTTCTATCTTTCTTTAAAAACTATAGATCTTTTTATATTCAATGCAATGATAATTTGCATTGTGAGTTCAGGAGCAGTTCACCCAAAAATGAAAATGATGTCATCGTTTACTCAAACTTGAGTTGATCCTAATCTGTAAGTTTCTTTGTTGTGATGAACACGGAGAAAGATATTTGAAAGAATGCTTGTAACCAAACATTTCTTGGACCCCATTGACTACCATAGTAGGAAAATTCGAAATTCTGTTGAACACAAGAGAAGATATTTTAAAGAATGTAGGAAAGCAGACAGTTCTGGGGCACATTCGACTACCATTGTCATTTTCCTACTAGTCAATGGCGGCCAGAACTGTTTAGTTACAAGCATTCGTCCAAATATCTTTCTCGGTGTTCATCAGAACAAAGAAATTAATACAGATTTCGAACAAGGGTGAGCAAATGATGACAGAATTTTTATTTTTGGGTGAGCTGTCCCTTTAAGTCTCCAAATACTCTATACTCTATTTTTTTTAAAAGCTCACAACCTAACGTATATTTCACATCTGTTTTGCTTGTGCTGTCTTGACAATAACTGCCAAATATTTAATGCAATGATAATTATACATTTTACAGTCTGGCTTTAGTGACCAAATACTTTTTGGGGCCGCTGTATCCTTTCCAACGCAGCACAGGAAATGATCTCAATTTGTTTCCTTCAAGTACTTAAACTATTTTACAAATTTATCTGATTGTTGCCGGACCTGAGCTGGTTTACAGGACTAAAAGGTACGAGACACAGGCGTATATCCTGGTTTGTATCGAGACCAACCAACATGGCCACTATTCACATTAAAAATAAAGAAAAAATGTATTGTGAAAACTCTTACTCTACTTTTACTTTAAAAACGGTTGTGTTAAAAACCACAATCGGTCCTTAACTGAACTCATCTTTGTGTCTAGTTAAGTTTAAACACAACCTTGTGTTGTCCCGTTTATTTATTTAACAAAAAAATGTCAAAGTGTCAAAAAACGCATGTAAAAATGTTATAATAATAAAAATGTGTTTCCATTTACTTGCACACTCAGTCTGGTTTGAAATCATTATATGTGCGCTTAGAAAAAAAATCAAATTTCATCTCGAAGAAAAAATAAATTATAGCTCTATATGACTAACCTTTCAACAGTCTATTTTCTAAATCTCCTATGGGATTTAAGAAGAAACTTCTGAGACAAAGTCGAGACCGAACTAGGACTAAAAGGCCATTTTCTTCTGGTCAGTCATGCTATGCTATTGTAGCCACAAAGTACCTCTTTGGCGTCTTGGGGGTGTCTTAAAATATCTTTGGGAGTGTCTGTACTAGTAGCTCTCACACGGTTTGGTTGAGTACGACCCTATCTTCCTCATTTTTCTTTCCATAAACATACTCCCACGCACTCATGGAGATATCTACACATCTTCTAACCTAGCTCCTGTCAACACCTCCTGTTCCTCTTTCTATCCCAGCTGTCACTGAAGATGGAGGGTGAGTGCGTAACATTGGAGTCGGGTGCCAAAGAGCAACCTACCGGCACGGGACCGGTAACAGCCGAACATCTGGCAGCTATAGAGGACGAAGAAATCCTCAATAACATGGTAAGACGTGTCTTGTGCTAACAGCGTGCTTCTTATCGTTTGTTCTGACCATATTTAGGAGAACGCTCAAGCGTGCGTGTATGTGTGCTCCTGTTTACTGCATGTAATAGCTAGATAAGGCTGTGGATTTCGAGGAGAGGAAAATGATCCGCGCCGCCATGAGGGAACTACTCAAGAGGAAGAGGGGTGAGGACCGGGTCATTTCCCTAATGTCAACTAAATGTCATAGATAGGTGTGCTCCTGCAACACACAAAACTTGTCAAGAAAAGGTGCATTTTCATCTTAAGTAAATAATTATTATGACAAAAAAAGCATGTTGTAGGATGTTGTGCTTTATAATTAATTATTTTTTAAAATAATAAAATACTTTTTAATGAATGTTTTAATGTGATTTTATTTTTAAGACAATTTAATGTTTTCCTTTAAACTCTGATTTCCATAAAATATCCAGATATTTTCCTTTTGAGTTTCTCTGTAATTCAGAATGGCTCTAATAAATGCTCATTACTGTGATGTAGTAATGTTTTGAACACTTCCCAAACACAGAAGTTAAACTTTATTTAAAAATTATTAAAAGAAAATTTAAAACTTGAAAACTTGCAACATATTCTTGACAGGTTTCATGATATTTACCTGTTTACAGGCTTTTCTAGTATACAACACTACTGGAAGAAACATCCAAGTTATCCGTTGACTGTCCAACTGTTTAGATGATGTTTATCACTTTTTGGGTGTAAAACTTCTGTTTCCCGCCTCTCAGAACGGCGGGACAGGGAACGAGCAGCCCGAATGGAGAACTTGGGACAGCAAAGCGGAGGCAAAACAGCTGCTGGACAAAATAAGGAGCAGAAAGCCAATGCTAACGGTCGGAGCGGCCCGCAATACAACGCACACAGTGAGTAACCATCACTCTCAAAGAACCCAACGCCACATACTTTAACCGTTCTGTCTCCGTCTCTTTGATCATTTGTCTTTTTTCATTGTTAATTCACTTTAGGGCCAGCTCAAGCCAGAACATTTTCATCCCCCCAATCCTCTTCTTTCACTCCTAAAACTGTGGGCAGGTGAGTCATAGACGTAAAAGACGCAAGCTGGACTCATTCCCATCTCTTCCCATTGATTGATTATATTTTTCTTTCTAAAGCCCAGCGCAGTCACACATGGCCAGGGTTAAAGTGCAGTGTGGCTCGGCGGTCGGGGGCTCCAACACCAAAGACGTCAAACAGATGCTGCTGGACTGGTGCCGGGCCAAGACTGAACCGTATGAGGTGGGCCTAGACGAAACAATTTTTTTTTCTTTCGGCTTCTATACTTTGCTAGTCAACTTGTGGTAATCTTACATTTTTCCTTATAAATATTTATTAAAAACAATACATCTGTAAATGAGCAGGTACATAAAAAATCTATACACTTCTTCCCTTGATTCACAACAATAAGATTATAAATAATGATTTGTAGTTGTTGTCGGGTCAGATTTTGTGGGAAATGTCAGTTTGACATCATATGACTTCAAGCCATGTAAAAATTAATACATAAAAGAAACTGCAATTCTATATTTCAAACAGAGTTATATAAATATAAATATATATATATATATTATATATAACATATTTAGTTATGTATAAAATGTACCTTTTTTGTCAAATATAACCCGTGTTCCTAACATGTTTTAATGATTAACTCCTTTTTTCACACTTGTTTCTGTGTGTAGGGTGTGAAAATTCACAATTTCTCCTCTAGCTGGGCAGACGGTTTGGCATTCTGTGCGTTGGTACAC
Organism: Triplophysa siluroides; assembly: GCA_006030095.1. NCBI lineage: Eukaryota > Metazoa > Chordata > Actinopteri > Cypriniformes > Nemacheilidae > Triplophysa > Triplophysa siluroides. The sequence continues at coordinate 69,829 of VCII01000114.1, forward strand.
AGATTCTTCCCCGAGAGCTTCGAATACTGCACCCTTGACCCGTATGACCGCAGGGCGAACTTTGAGAAGGCTTTCAAGACCGCAGAGTAAGAACTCTCATTACCTTCACACATGAATAAATCAAACTTAACCTCGTAAAAAATGTGTAGGACAAATTCTAGCTAAGATACAATGCACCAACATTCAGGCCTTAACCTAAAATAGTGACTGGTTACATCTACATTAGATCTATAAATAACACGACAACAGATTCATATAAAAACAGACAGATTATTTCAAAGATGGCAAATGACTCTTTAGCGTGTACAGTCAATATATAAAAATACCCTGGCTCACAACCACGTTGGGATGACTTATTTATTTTCATGTGATTTTCATCCTTTTTGATTATTTCATCACATATTTGTGCAAAAATGGAGCCAAATCTTAAAGAATAATTCATTTTCCTTATATAAACACAAAAGAAGATTTTTTGAAAAATGTTGGTAACCAAAAACCGTTGGTCCCCATTGACTTCTATTGTATGGACACAAAATCTTGCAAGTCATGCGGACCATCGGTTTTCTGTTACCAACATCCTTCAAAATATCTTCTTATTTTGTTCGGCAGAAGACAGAAAGTCACACAGGTTTGAAATAATAGCAAGAGCGCGTGTAAATAATGGCAGAATTTTCATTTTGAAGGTGAACTATATAGGTATTTATATATAAAATAAAGTAAATTTTTTCCTGGTAAGGGGACATAAGAGGCAGCGATGCTCCCTGGTTTTTGCATCGCATTGTGTTTTTTGGGGGGAACTAATATTTTAGTGCACCGGTCCACGCTTTAAACGGCCGACTCACTGATCAGTGGACCAAGAACAAGGTATCTGATCGAGACGCACCCAAAATGAAAGAAAGGGATGTCCCAACCCAACTTCCTGTTTAAATAGGAATTCTCAATACAGGAAACGAAAAAGCCTGATTCACGCATACTGTGTGAGCGGGCAGACTTATTTTGGAGAAGGGGAGACAGCATGGCTCACGCTCCCTGAGAAAATGCTGCAATCTGAAAAAAAGACCTAGTTGAAATATGACATGTATCATGAGTATGTTTGTTTGTGTGTTCAGGAGACTCGCCGACTGCTCTCCGCTGCTGGACGTCGATGACTTGATGCGAATGCGAGAGCCCGACTGGAAATGCGTGTACACGTATATCCAAGAGTTCTACCGCTGCCTGGTGGAGAAAGGCCTTGTCAAGACCAAAAAGAAGACGCCATAATGTACACTGGCACACTGAACGTTTTCACTGTAAATGGCCAAATGACTACAACAGGCACACAAACCAAAGATCAGATCAATCGTCTTACATTTCTACACTCCTCTCTATTTCACGTATGTGCGCATGTGCAGTGGAAGAGGATTTTAACCTGTGTGTTTGGTATAATGATTCAGCCGGAGCTCTGAAGCAGTGCATTCCAGTGAGATTACACGTGCATTTATCTCTCTCTAGATTTTGTGAAAGTGTGTGTGTGTGTGTGTATGTGTGTGTATGCATGGATGGCTTTTTATGGTGCTGTTACTCCCTGTTTTGAACGCACTCCAACACAATAGCATCAGGCTTATAAGGGCATGTGATCTAATATGGAATTATAGTTAGACCAGATTTATCGCTTGTTTAAAAATATAGACAGGGCACTTTTACTATTATGTAAAAGAACACAACGTTAAAAAAAGCTCATGTCTCATGCATTCCTATTGGGATATAAATATTGATGGCATTTTTTGATTGGGTGACATTTAAAGAGTTAAACGTTCTCTTAAATTTGCACAAGGCCAGAAGTATTTCTTATTAAGGCTGTATAGATCCTGTTTTGCATTAGAAATGCGCTAGGACAGCTATGGTCTATGCAATAACCATCCACTCAGGGTTGGAGAGGTTCTCAGGGCCTGTTAAAAACCCGCAAGTCTTGGTCAAAGCTAATACCGAGTGTTCTTCAAACCTTCTCGATACTTCACTGCATGGCTAATGACTTAAGTGCACTAGATGTGTATAATTCTTCAGCACAGATAAGGATATCCCTGAACCGATATGCGTTGCATAAGTTTTGCATTAAGACAATGCGCCCAATTTGTATTTGGTTTGATTAAATTATGGCTCTTTTTTCATTCACAATTCATTATGAAGTTTTAGACAAATGATATTAAATTTGATAAGCACCATGTAGGCTACTCTCTCTCCTTTAAACTAGAAAAACTGCATACTGTACAGTTTTACTAACATTTAAACACTTCATTTGTATTATATTATTATTATTATGATATAAGCAGTGTGTCTTGAAACTATAGTGCAAGTATAATGGTGGTATAATACCAAAGATTCTGCTATATGGTTCTTAAATGAACACCAATAAACAGATTTAGGATATTTCCCACATTAACATTAATGCTGTGGGCTAATGTTACTAATCCAGACATTACTTCCGGCTTTGTGGTGGGAACTATTCCAAACCCGACGTGTCTTGAACGCAGCATTAAAAGTACACTCGTTTTAAAATGGCCCCACGTGGTGTTATGGTACAATCACAGTTCTTTTGTATAACAGGCTACTGAATTGTTATGTATCATTCATTTATACTTTATCCCAAAATATGACAGAACTGGGCATTTCTATTCCGCGCACGTCGTTTCATGACGAACTGCGTCGTTTACAGTCAAATGACGTCGATAAGCGTCAAATGTCACTCATTTGAATTCCTCACTTAACTCGCGTGTACTCGGGACTGTCGTATCCATCACTACAAGGCAAATTGTGTGTGCGTGCTGTGAGCGTCTCTACCGGTCACACATTCACGCTTGCACCGGTCCTCTACCGGAGACACAGGGCAGGTAAGGATGCTAAATATGCTTGATAACATGGCTACACACTTGATTTTAAAACGGAAAATGATTCAATGATGCAGACATGTATATCGAGATGTGTGTTCTGCCGTACATGCAATGGGTGCGCGTGACACCCTTCACCTCCAGACACCGCAGCGAATAAACAAATGTCGCCTGACAAAACAACTTCAAACACATGCGTGTCAGCGGCCGGATATTCACTCAGACTCGCTTTATTGTTTCGTGTCGATATGTCAGATGTCACCGGTCACGATCAAACGGTAAATTATTTCGTACGCACGCAAGTCTTAATTGACGCGCGCAGATGTGACCTTGCTCGTGAACGCGGTTTAGGCTATTGCGCGGCGCTGGCGAGAATAAAGATTATTATAGTGTATGAGATTTTGATGTGACGTCCAGTTGCACAGTTGACCCTCATTGCGGCAGATACACACCGTTCGTCTTTTGAAGGGTCATGTCGGTCACTGGATGCATACTGTGGGCTACATGTTTGGACAGGAAACTTCGCTTTAAATCACGTTTGTAAGAATACGCGTGAGGAAAAGTTTGACATGCTGTGCAGATCACCGTGCTATTAAAATGAATGAATATTCCATTACTGTCTATTTGAATGGTTTGATCAAAAATGCATTGACGCTTTCAGTTGATATAATCCTGGGATTATCCATTTTTCGATATCATTAACAATAGGACTTTGGTTCTGCAGGATTTACTTCATCCGGATAAAGTTTGTTTTTGACAGACAGTGTCTGGATGCATAACACGTGCATTTTAAACACACAATAACCTTTTGTGACAACATGCCCCAATAGCATGGGGTAAGCTGTCACAATGGTCACTGCAAAATTAAACAGTAACAGTAAAACAGCAAAAACAAACCAAATGTATACAAAATAGAAATATTGGAAAACATTATATATTTAACATTGTACATTTCCAGAGAACATTTTTTTTTTGATGACAAACATACAGATAGCCCTTTCCCCATGTGACAACTAACCCTGGTCTCTTTGCATAATAAGCTACATTTGTTGAAGTATCTTGATGTTGGTTAAAGAATCTTAGCCTGAAGTCATTGTGGTTTTTATACATTGTTTTTGTGAATAGGCTCTTGTCCTTAATGAGCCATTGCTGTAATTTGACATCATCCTAAATTTTTAATGATGACCTGTTTTCAATATGCCATCCTATTATAGTGCACTAAATACTGTGTGTGCGTCTGACTGGGCACAGATGGGCTCTTATTGGCTCTTAAGCACCAAATAACTTTCATTAATAACCTCAACAAATTGTATTACAGTATAGGATGCGTAATCGCTGTAGCTAATATTCAAAGGGCCATAAATGTTTGATTGATGTACTTAAGCTAACAATCTATATTACAAAAGACTTTATTTGAAATTTGTTGTGATAACAATTCTGAAAGTGGTACTCATATTTCAAACTTCTTTGTTGGATTATTTGCTATTATGTTGCATATCACTTTCTGAATAACGACTTCCATTATGACATATCACCCATGAATGCATTAGCCGCTCAGTGCTGACTGTTTGTATTCATTTTAAACGGGCTATTGAATATAAATGTTACCCTTTGCATTGTCTTTCAACATCAACGCATATTGAGATTGGATAAAGAGTGTGTATGGAGTTTAACTTTAAATCATTACTTTAAAGTGCATTCTGTCTCTTTCACTAAAGATCTTTCCCAGGATACCTATGTAGAAGCTCTGAGCCATTAGCCTGCAACAGATGAAGACACAGAGGCACATCGCTAATACTATGTGACTGCCATTATCTCTTGCACTTGCTTTATAGAGTGCCCTATCGATCGCTTTCCTGTTAAACGGAATGCCGGAAATATTTTGGAATAGTCAAAAGAATTGAAATGTTTGGAATGGGTAGGTTGTGGCAATTAAAGTTGTTGCCAAGCAACAGGAAAGTAGATCAGGACAGAGAGACGAGTATATAGCTGTCATTTGGAGAGGATTGGTCTTTGCTACGTCGTTTTTAATTGTTTAGTTCATTCATATTAAGCAGTGACGTCCCAGAGGGCGATGGGGACAGGTATGATTTTGGGGACATTCAGCCCTGGCTGTTACCCAAAGGCACACACACACTTACTCGTCCACTGCACACTGCAAACGTCTCTGTCTTTGGCCGTGGTAGAAGGCAGAGGTGTGTGAAGGACAAATAAACTCAAGATTCTCGTCTTACTGTATTCACAGCACCTACTTTCTTATCTAGTCACCTTTATTGTCCTTTATGCTTCTGTATTCATTTATTAAAGGTATGTGAATGATGACTAACACAGAAAATGATTTAAACTTGTAGCTCAATTGAAATATATAATGCTCTTACGACGCTTTGTGCTGCTAAATGCATACATGTAAAATGTGTACCCCTATCATGCAGGTAAATGGATCCAATGCAGCCCTTTCACAGCTGCCCAATGCCAGAGAAACCCAATGGAGTACTGGGTCAAACCCTACTCGGAAACCCTTGCAAACTCACTTCTTCACACTCTCAGACGGACATGACTGGAAACCCTCCGGCAGCTGGACAGGCTCAGGCATCGCAGCCAATTCCAAATAATAAGGAGAGAGTAAAACCGCCCTTAAGCTCACAGGCATCTGGTAGTTCCATCAGCATCAGTCGTCCCAGGCCAACGGCACTACCAAACAAATCAGCCATCAAAGTCTCCAGGCCGCCTGAGCCTTCGTTGCAGGTTAAAGCTACAGGCATCTCAACAGAGTCACCGTTGCCCCTAAACCCACAGCTCAGCCCCCCCACGCAACTTCACCTCAACCCACCATCCATCCCCCCGACACTCCCGAGTCCTCCGGCACAGCCCGTCCGTGTCAACACGCACAATCATTTCATCACCAGACCAAACCCAAATCTTTCACCTACCCCCAGTCCTCAACCGACCCAAAGCCCAGAAACGCACATACCCAACACCAGCGGCGAGGAAGGTGATTTCAGGTGAGTCGTCCTATTAAACGCCTCGTCCAGTTTCACTGATATAATGTGATATGACACGTTTGGTCATTGCTCGTCATTACGAAAATCTGATGGCTCTGCATCAATCCCCTAGCCTGGGGGAAGGAGTTTGTCCGTTTACGGATCTCGAAAGGAGCCTGAGATTTTGTGTTCTCTTAAATTGACATAATATCTCTCTCGGAGCCCGATGACAGAATGGACACAGGAGCGTTTAGCTGGCAACATTCCTAGAGAATCAAATGTGTGCCTGTATCCTTTAGTCAGCAGCGACAGACCGCTGATGATGTGTAATGTTTACTCATGGTACATGGGATCTAATTAGGGAGTTAAAAGAGTGTTTTGGAGGCCATTAGATGCAAATGGTGACATTTTGATGTTTTTAATTGTTCTTACTCGTGTAACTAAGACGAGGAATCTAATAGAAAGTGCATGGATTTGTGAAATCGCTCTAAAACCTAATGAGCTGTTTACAAAGTGTGTACTGTCTGAAACAAAACAGCAAAAATATTGACTGGTCAGCCATCCTTTACAAAAAATGTGTAAACTACACTTTTCTTTTAGTACGTGTTAAATGCATGAAATGTATACTTAAATGGTTGTAAATTATGAATGCATTGGAATACAGAGCTAAAGTTGATCTCTTTATCACTTAAATAATAATTATGAGAGGGTTATTTTAGACCAGTGACTTTCGACATAATTTATATTGTAAACTGGTGGAACTTGTATTCTAGAGCAGTGGTTCGCAACCGAGGGGCGTAGCACACAAAGGGGGGTCCCAGCTGACCTCCAAGGTGACCTCAAAATGACGAATATTTAAAAATGAGACAAAATGACAAAGTAAAAACAATATAGTTATTATTATTTGGCCATTTTTACAATGAATAAACTTCAAACTCTGAAATATTTTTTGGGTGTAAATTGTGAGGCGGGCCTTCGAATATCGTTGAATAGCAAAGATTAAGAACCTGTGGACTAGAGACCTGCCAGTGATATTTGCCATTAATAGATTAGAATTTAACTGTGAAATTTTTAACTCTTTAAACTTTTAAATGTTCCCCTGTAAACAAATATGCTAGTTGCAAACTTGTAAGTGTACCATGTTGATAATGTCTGGGACTCACTTTAGTTTTTAACCTTTAAAGTCACCATGAAGCAGAAGTTGCGATTGACTTCTTTTCCGTATCGTGACGTATATCCGAGTAAAACGGCTCTGGAATTAGAAATAAAGGAGGGCGGGGCTTTATTTTGCCTTTCCCTTTTTGATTGGTTTGTTGTAGGTTGGGCCTGGAGGGGAGGGCTAAACATGCCTATAGCCATTGGACAGTCAGTATAGTCCTACCTATTTTTTTGTTGCTGACATCATGTGGTGAAGAATTGTTGTTGAGAGGGGCTGAGGAGCTTGATGTTTTTGATTGAAGATTACAAGTGCAAATACATTTTGAGAAACTTATGGTGTGCACAGATAAATCATTTATAATAATCACTGCAAGACTGTCTAAAACATTTAGGATTTTCCTGTTTGATTTCATGGTGGCTTTAAGTATACTTTAATTGTAACAGTAGTTACCTTGGAGTACACAACTAGTTTACAACTATGGTTTTGTTTCCACTGCAACTATTCTACAATTGAACTATACTTGTACAGAATAGGTATACTGATAGTTTACTAGTTCCACACTTGTAGCCCATTTTATTTTATGTAAAAACATTTTGAAGTATACTTTCAGTAGTTTAGCAGATTACTTTAGTTAGTTTGCATTTTCTTGATGCAAACCTGACATCATACCTCTAGTTTATTTTGTGCACTTTTAAGTATACTACTATGCTTCTTTTGAGGTACGCTATTAGTTTTTATACTTAGATGTACCTTTAACTGTACTTTAAGTTCATCTTAGCCAAGTATACTTAGACTTTCATGTCAGTATAAGATAAGTATTCTTAAATGTTGTTTTAAGTTTATTTCCGAGAACAACAAAGTATATCACTTATAAAAAAGTAGACTGAGTTTTCATTTCAAAGAAGTATTCTAATAGCACACTTGAATTAACTGAATTTTTGTAAGGAATTGGACAAAACCAAAAGGTGGTCTTTTCACAAATCACACATAATTGGTTGTGCTGGTTGAGATGCACAAAAACATTTGAGCAAAAATCACTTAAAAATGGCTTACTTATAGTTTTCTCTGCATATGAATCTTGAATAGGAGAATGTATTTGACCAAAATGACATACTTCCGCTTTAAATTACATTAAAGATACTCTTTCAAAGGCGTTCGATTAAAACATTTTCATTACAATTTATTCGAAAATTTTGCATTCAGCTCACAATATCTCTTTAGGGTGCACATCGTCACATGGAATGTAGGGTCTGCTATGCCACCTGATGACATCACTTCCTTGTTCAGCCCTGGAATTGAAAACAGGAGCACGGATATGTTCGTTGTTGGGTGAGAATGTCTGAATTTATTTATAGCTTCGTGTGGGTACCATTCTTTGGTCCTTCATTCTCAACGCTTGTTTATCTCACTGTAGACTACAGGAAGTCAACTCCATGATAAACAAACGACTCAAAGACGCTCTCTTCACAGACCAGTGGAGTGAACTCTGCATGGACACTCTCAGTCGATTCGGATATGTGCTGGTCAGTATAAATCCAAGATTATCATCTTTAAAGGGATAGTTCACCAAAAAACAAAAATTCTTTCATCATTTATTCACCCTCGTGTCATTCCAAACCTGTATGGCTTTCTTTTCTCTGCAAAACACAAAAGAAGATATTTTGAAGAATGTTGGTAACCAAACAACATTGGTCCCTATTGACTTTCACTGTATGGACACAAAACCACTTAGACATTTCTCAAAATATCTTCTTTTGTGTTTTACTTTTGTCATACACAGGTTTTAAACGACAAGGGGGAACAAACGATTACAGAATAAAAAAATGTGGGTGTACTATCCCTTTAAATCAGATTAGTTTCAGTTTGTCTTATCCCATCATAGCCTTTGCATGCAAAAAGATTGTTGTAATTGACCAAAAAAATTACAAAATTTAGTTAATACAATAAAATTTAGTTAAAAAAGTATTGTTAATTATATCAGTAGTTCACTTCTATTGTATGCAACAACATTCTTTAAAATATCTTTTGTGTTCTGTGGAAGAAAGAAAGTCATACAGGTTTGAAATGAAAGAATAAATATCATGCAGTATAACGTTACATAAGAAACAAATCTGATTAAATGTATTTATCTTTTAAAGGTGGCGTCTCAGAGGATGCAGGGTGTTTTCCTGCTTGTGTTTTCCAAATTCTGCCACCTTCCTTTTCTCAGGGGGATACAAACCCAGAGCACACGCACCGGCCTGGGAGGCTACTGGGTGAGTCCAAAAAAAAGAATTTATCAATGTTTTCATTTATAAACATTTGATGAGCGTATGTGCGTGCGTTTGTTATTGTGAGCATCGCTCCAGGATTGCACCGCAGTCTCCTCAGAGCAGGATACAGTAGGGCACACAGCAGCTCTGTTTCTGACCTGTCTTCCACACAAACACAAACACACAGCAGGTTCATCTCTGTTTGATCAAACGCACACACACAGCTGCAGCAGCTCTCCGCTCTCCCCAGTGCATTACCCAGATAGAGAGAGCACAACCCGTGGGAACTCAGCACCAGCGCTGCTAATAAACGACGTGTCTCTGCACAGTTCATTTCATCCTTGACTGAGCAGAACAACCAAAGCAAATTGTTTAAAGAAGTAGTTCACCCCAGTCTGATCACTTTCTCACCCTAAACGACAGATACAATGATAGCTCATAGTTACCACGTCTGTCAAGCTGCGAAAAACACCATAACACACGAAAAATGTGCATTAACATCCACACACTGAATATGAAACAACATGAGCGCTAGTCAATAATGACATCATTTTGTGTGAAATGTTCCTTTAAGAGCTTCCTGTTTAGCTCCTTTTCAAAGCCATTATCGGTTCAATTTATTCCAATATTTGACACCTGCATTATTGTGACATGAAGAATAATTGTTGTTTTGCTGTTTGGCTGATGGAAAACAACACTTACAGAGTGTGAGAATAAGAGAACTGATGTATTTTTTATAGAGTTCCATTATCTCTGCCTCTTCATTTTCATCTCAGGGGAATAAAGGGGGCGTGAGCGCACGTATGATGGTTTTCGGACACCCTGTGTGCTTCCTCAACTGCCACCTGCCGGCTCACATGCGGAACCTGGAGCAGCGGATGGAGGACTTTGAGAGCATCCTTCAGCAGCAGCAGTTTGAGGGCGGAGCTGCCGTGGGCGTGCTGGACCACGAGTGAGTAATGCGTAGTAGACTTACTTTTTAAATGTTTTATTGAATAATAGGAATAGCTAACACACCAAAATAACAATGATGTCATTTTGTTACCCTCCTTGTTGTATCTACACCTGTGTCATTCATCGATATCATTTTGCAGAAATTAACACACAGCCGCGGTTAAATTTCAGGGACCATTTCAAGTTTTTCTGAATTGATTATATCTGTACAGTTTGTGTTAAGGTAAAATTATCATTTTTGTTTGAGGAACTATTGTCAAGATTTCTCCTAAATTTCAAGTAAATATATATCAAAATGGAAACTAGAGAAACAGGTCAAAATAGCAGAAAAGAGGCTCTAATACTGCAAAGAAAACAAGTTCATATTCACTATTAATACAACACAACAGTAATGTTTGTAGTTAGGAACAGTTTCAAAGTATTTTTCATGTGATAACCTTGATCACTGTTTTATGTGTCTTGTCATGCTGTCAGTCTTTTACATTGCTGTTGGATGACTATGCGTCACTCCTGAGGTTTGATTTTGTCGAAATTCAACAGACACTGGACTGGAAAGATCACAATACATTAGGAATGCTCGATTATGACAAAAATCATAACCACGGTTATTTTGGCCAATATTGAGATTATTTAACACGATTAATCACTAACTTTTGAAACAACATAGAAAAAAACTTTGCTTTTAAACTGTGAATTCAACTGAAAAAGAAATGTAAAGAGATAGCACAGCTGAACCACTATAAAGGAAAGCTGTGCTATGTGCTTTTATACCAGAAGAAAAGAGAGGATCCTTGCAACATGGAATGCGGCACAATAATCGTTTTACCTCGATTATTTTGTTTTTGTAATTGTTGAAGGCCAAAATTGACGATTACGATTAATTTTCGATTAATTGCTCAGAATTGCAATTAATTGCACACAAATAATTATTTGGAAAGGTCTCTTAATTCTTTTCATGGCTATATAGTGACTGGAAGCTACAGTATCAAGCCACAAAAAAGGACCTTATAACTTAATAAGAATATTTTTTATCACTTTTAAGGTCGACATTTCCTGGTTTTAATAGGCTTTTGCTGCATGAAAAATACATTTAGTAAAACGTATTTGTGTATTACACTTTTTTTTGTCTGTGTGTATTCCAATTTTGGAATAAAGTGAGGCAGACAAAGTGTTTTAATTGTGATGTGAGTGAGTTTGTTTAACTGAACTGTGTTCACTGTGGTAAACATATTGTATCGTTCACAGCGTGGTGTTCTGGTTTGGTGATCTGAACTTCAGAATCGAAGGTTATGATATTCACGTTGTGAAAAGTGCGATTGAGAATGACAAACTGCCTCTGCTGTGGGAGAAAGATCAGGTAAGAGACAATGTAGCTCACAGGTTGCGTGCGGGACTACAGTTAGACAGGAAACAGATTGCATAAGAACATGTGATTGCAGGAAACCTTGATAACTCTCCAGGTAATGTTTACGTTCGACGAGATAAGATGAGACTTTCATCCTAATCACACACCAGATACTCTCCATTAAAAATATCAAACACAAGAAACTGCTTTATCTCAACCCCAAGGGGTTAAACTTCAGGGGGTATAACTATTATATTATAAAAATATAATATAACGGGGTATACAAATTATACTGTCTGTATGATGCTTGAAATCATGTCAATCCTGTCACCAAAGTTTGTGACATTTCTGAATACAGTTTAAAACCTCGGTTGGTTTGATTGAGCTATGTCACTAATAATTTCAGTAATGATTACATGTAAAAATGAAATAAATGTTTATTAAATGAGGACGAAGCTGAGTAATTTTGCTGTATTTTTCCATGTGCTACCACTAGATGGCGGTGTGTCACCACATCGATAAAACTCTAGCATGGTTCAGCACTTCAAGAACTGCATGTGCACACAATGTGCTGCGTCTGCAGATGGTCTATATGCAAGCGTGACCTCCGCATTTCACATTCAGAACCCTCTGCAGTTTCCGGTTGGGGAGACTTGCATAGAGCCCACCGGACTGCTGTTACAAAGATAACATAAAGGCACATTTTTGTTGTCTTTTGTCTGCCGCAGCTCAACATGGCAAAAAAAAGCGAGTCTGTCCTGGAGGGATTCATAGAAGGGCCCCTGAATTTCCCACCGACGTACAAGTTTGACGTGGGAACGCACACATATGACACGAGGTGTGCGAGTGTATCTCAGATAAGCATACTGCACGTCCCTTTATGAGTTGCTTGATTTTCCTGCTGTACTATTTTTAGCACAAAGAAGAGGAAGCCCGCATGGACCGATCGCATCCTGTGGCGTCTGCGCAGGACGGGCTCCCCCGTGCCGTCCCACAATGCCGCTCTGCAGCGGGGTCTCACCTCGTGGCTGGGCGGAGCCACCAGAGTGTCCCAGCAGTTCTACCGCAGTCACATGGGGTTTACTATTAGTGACCACAAGCCTGTGTCCGCCCTCTTCTCGTTGCATGTGAGTCTAAAAATGGCGGGAAAGACACCGGATAGTCTGTGAGCCGAGCTGCTTGTATTTTAGGCGTACAGTCTCATGTGGATTTATTAGCTTGACACTTTGACATTCAAAAGATCGTTGACATTCAACTGAGAGAAAAAATACTGTACTTGCAAATGCTGTGGCCTTGAACATGAGCCTCTTGTTCAACTGTACGTGCAATTGCAAAAGTAAATGCTCAATTTTTGACATTTTTTCATTTATTGTTTTTTGCAACGTTTTCAGCCACATAAATGGGTATTTACATTTCTTAAATGTTTATTTTAGTAAAGCCTAAAATTGCTTCTAGATTTTATTACAATGCAAGGATGGTTTGGGTTGTTGCAACAGTATGTAGTTGTGACGTGTTGTTGTTTCTAGGTTTTCTAGGAAATGTCAAAAGAGGCTGCCCTTAAAGTGATAGTACACCCACAAATCAAAATTCTATTATCATTTATTCACCTTTATGTCTCAGTGGTTTTGCGTCTATACAATAGAAGTCAAATGAGGGCCAATGTTGTCTGGTTACTAGTATTCTTCAAATCTTCTGTTGTGTTATGCAGCAGAATGAAAGTCAAACGGGTTTTGAATAACATGAGGGTGAATAAATTATGAAAGAATTTGAGAATATCTGTGATATTCTAGTCCTATTTATGTTAGGGCCCTATTTTCAATGTTAGTCTGTGGGGGTTATTTTCAAGATAAATAATATTTGTAGAGCGATCTACATATGTTTAAAACTTGACATTAGGGGTTTGCTTAAAGTCCCCGTGAACCGGAATTTCCGAATTCTGGCACATTTCCGATTGAAAAGGAATTTCAAATGAGAAAATGAGTGGGCGTGGCTTGCGTTTTTCACTGCGAATTGATTGGATGTGTTAAAACAGCTGATTTTAATTGAAGATTATGATGGTACATGAATAAAAAAAAGATAATGACCCACGTTGATAAGCTATTTACTATAAACGCTGCAATATTTCATGAAAAAATAAGAATTGTCATTTTTTATTTCACTGGGACTTTAAATCTGTATTCCTAAATATTCATAGACATAAATGGACCGCCCATTGGCTGCTTTGGTCAGCTGCTGCGATACGTCAACAGTGCCGCCATATTGGTTCAGGCAAGAGTAGCATGCAAGTAAACGGGGGAGCTGCGCCTTTTCAACATTAAAAGCCAAGTAACGTTAATATTTCTTTACACATGTCAATGGTTTAGGACATACGTGCAGCACAAATAAATCATGTCTCTGGATACTGAAAATTTCAATATTTAGACTTTAATTGATCGTTGTCATAGAAAATTGTTAAACATTCATTAATTGTGCCTGTTTTTATTGGAAATACACTAGATTGAACATGTTGGGTGATGTGTTACGACTATGCAAGAGATACAACAGCAAAATAAGTGAAAATAACCACATATTAATTACACATTTTAAGAAGCATTTTATTTAAATCATCAAACAAAACCAATGAAATATTATTTAATTTACAGTACATCTGGAAAAAATCATTGGTGAACGAGCTTTTCCTGTCATAATTTCAGCTTTTCTTGAGTTCCAGGTCAGAAGCTTGAGCTCCTTAAAATACACTCCAAAACAGACAATTTTATAGATAAATGTTGTCCCTGATGGGTTCAGTAAAACAGTTACAGAAGTAAAACATGTATGTGATATTTGTAAAACACATAATACATTCATATAAATAGTGTGATATAGCATAACGTAATCAATGAGACTTTTCCTAATATTTAAAAATGAACGAACTATGTTCTGATCATTGGCTTTTCATTGACCTTAAACTATATCATATTAGCAATAGGAATGTTTGCACAATTATGAAGCAAAAATAAGCAAAACGATTGCTTGACAAGCGTAAGTTTGAACAATTCCTTATGACAATCATTTTTTTTAACTCTAACCTTAGATAACTTGAGCCGAAACGTTCCTGCACTCCACAAAAGTCCTAAAGTTTTGAAATAAGTTAAGCAGTTGTGTTTTATCCAGAAAAACTGCAGCACCGCCATTCACTTGCATGAGTTGTAGTTGAAGGTTGCCACTCCTAATATGGCGGCGCCGTTGACGCACGATCCAGTAACCAACGAGCGGTCTGGGTATTTCAGGGTCTATGTAAATATTAGCGACAGGTAATTAAAATGCCAAATAACAACTTTCTGCTGTTCAACTTTTCTCCACCATCTTTAGTTTCCCTTTAAGGTAAACCTGCCATCAGTAACGCTGGAAGTGGAGAAGGAATGGACCAAATTCTCTGATGCGACAGTCAAAATCACAGTAGCTTCAAGGTTTCAGAGGAGCTCGTGGGACTGGGTGGGACTATACAAGGTACCGGACAAAAGGCACTCTCACACATGATAAACAACCCGTAAAGGTTTTACATTCTTCATAATACTGTTTTTAGGTGGGATTTAAGCATCACAAGGATTATGCTGCGTATGTATGGGCCAAATCTGAGCATTCCACTCAGGTAGGACATAAACATCAAGTCATTTAACTTTTTTTTTGCATTTGTTAAATGCTTCCGTCCAAAGCGATTTGTAGTGCTTTACACATGATCTTGGCAGTGGGAGGCATGCGACACCAGCCCCACATGTGACATCAACATTTGTAAGATGTTTCTTAGAGATCCAATAGGAGCAACTCGACCCTGACGTTTAACTCTATTCCTGTGCAATTGAGATTTGGAAATCAGTAAACCGTATTAATGCTAACAAAGTCTAACAAAAAGAACAATTTTATCCGACTTTATCCGTGTATTGTAGATCTTACGTAAGGCCTATACAATCTTCAAACTTCAAGGCTACTTAAACTCTCAGGCTTTGCTTTGTCTAGCCCACAACAAGTTTGTTTAGCGACTTGATGTACTTTCGCTTCTAGCCTAAACGTTTTTTTTATGACCTTCAGGTGACATTCTCTGAAGAGGATTTGCCCAGAGACCCGGGCGAATACATTTTGGGATACTACAGTAGCAACATGAACGGCTTCGCAGGAGTGACCGAGCCATTTCAGGTCCATACTTTACCCGCTGCCAAATTTCGATTTACTACAAATGCAAATATTAGCTTGTTTGCATGAACCACATAGTAGGTCAAAGTGAGTTACATCAAGGGCATGATGCTCAGTCAGTCCACCCTGGCATTGCCCCTGTAAACATTGTAAGTTGTGATTTGGAGTCATTATTTGTTTTTAAATGGGGGACAACCACAGACTGTAAACGGTCAATGGCATCGAGGGCATTCCAAACACAAAGCGGAATTAGGAAATGCAATTGAAACCGCACTATTTAAAGTATTCACGAAAGCACGTGTAACACAAGGTGGTAGATATGCAAAAACATTCACCAGCAGCTTTGCCACTTTAACTTGTCTTATAGTATTCTGATTCACCAATACAATGATATTGTCACAGTATACAGATGTTGACAATTACCATGATATTATCTTAAAAAGAGAGTGAATAAAACTATTTTAGATGTTTTTTGTAACTTTATTTAACTTTTAGTTTATAGTTTTGTTTATAGTTTTATATAATAATTGTATTATATTTATTTCTGATTTTATTTATCTAATTTATTTATTATTGTAGCTGTGTTTCTTTTTAGATTCTCATTACCCAGATTAGAGTCTCATATGCTAAAACAACAGCCTATTTAATTTAATTTATATAAATAAATAAGGGAAAATTATATTGGACGAACAACAATTTATACCCTTACTTTTGCATTCAAATATTGGGAATTTAGGCAGTGCTCCGATTGAAGGGGGACTGGGGGGATCCGGGACCCCCCATAAGGCATTAGTTAGCCCCATAAGAAGTAAAAAGAAGACTTAGGGGGGTCCCTCAGATGTTTTTATTTGAGCAAAAATTATATATAATTATAATGACAAATGTGATTAAATTCATGCAATGGATATGGTAAATTTTGTGAATTAATTATTTACAATAATTTATATTAAGTTTGTTTATGGGCTAGTTGTCATGTCTCTTTAAATTTTAAACCCCACGTCTTAAGACCGCTAAGCGCAGGACAAATGTCAAAATGCAAAAATATCAATGATTCCGTAAAATATCCTTTATTTTCAATAAGTAACATTTTATTTATTTTGGTTTTGGCAGAAGTGTGACCTCGACATGTTCTTGACAGCTTACAAGATTTTTACTCCATGGCTTAAGATTTTTACCCTGTCTGTTATTTTTTACAGGTGCAGCTGCCCATGTCCACGCCCCCTGAGCTGGTGTGTCGCTCACGCTCGGACAGTTCTGATGTCAGCTCTGAGGACGACAGCACGCTGGTCCTGTTGGCCCCCATCTCTCGCAGCCCCAGTCCTGGAAATCATGGCTGCAAACGGCACCACCAGAAGCGCAGCCGCAGCCCCGCCGTACCTGCGCTCTCCACCTCGCCTCTACCCTCCCTGCAATCCCTCAGCCTTTGCCCGCGCCTGCGCGACGGCCACCTGCAGAGCTCCTCCACCCGTCCCTCAGCCAATGCCAAAAAAGAGCGCCTGGTTTCTCCAGACACACTGACCTCACCGTCGCTAAGCCCCCTTAGTCCGCGAAGCCCCATGTCCCCTGGAAGCGGAGTCAGCGCCCCGGAAGCCCTGATAGCAGCCATATTAGGAGAACACAGGCCTGCGCAGATAGGCAAAATGAGGGATGCATCTCTTTGACAGAGCCAGCATCCCCTTTATTTATTTATAGAGACTTTAGCATTTAGCTAGACTTTAGCTAGCTTATTGTAACGCCACTGTCTTAAGGAAATCGAATGACGTTCATTTCTATGTGCAAAGATCTTATTAGGAAACCTGTTTAGTCTTTATATCATATACACATCAGAGGCTCAGCAATAGTTTGTAATTCCTTGTCATGCCTCGCTGCATCACTGACGTTTCCTTGTTTCTCTGCGTTGCTTATGGAGATTTAACTGCTCTATTTAGTTTTGCTTTCTGTTTTTCTGTTTGTCATTTGTTTCAGTACAACTGCACACATTCCTTTGATCTTAACAGCCTTATAGAGCAGTATAACCCGACCTGAGGTAAAACTGTGCTCTTACCGTAGTATCAAAGCAAACAGTGATGTCAGCATTCATCCCTGCCTTTACTGTCAACTAGCACAAGGCCGATATATCAATAGGTGACCCAATCAATGAAAACCAAGCTAAAGTATTTTTTTTTATTTACTGTTCTAAGCTAAACTAAATTACTGTTTTAACTAAACATCATCCTACATAAGGTAAAGAACATTCTGTAAAAATATAAACTTGATATCTTTAATATTGATCGGGTATCAAAGATTGATGTCATAGTGAAGTTAATAGTTGAACTCAAACTTTGATGCTCATTATCTCATAAATAGATTTTGAGACTTTAGCCTGGTTTCTCACAGACTTGGTTACATATCATATCTAGAGGACATCGATAAAACGTCAGTACAAGTAAGAACCAACATGTCAGACCACAGGGAAAATGTGTCATTCAAGATTTAGCCTAGAAATAGGAAAATAAAAGATTTTTAGGTTTAATACATTGTGACGTATTTAAGATTCTGCACTATTTCAATGCCGCTATAATGAAAATCGCTCAATTTGACTTTCCCCTTCAATTATTTATAGACTTGTCTTGTTCATACCAGCTCTTCGTGGCTTACTGAATTCAGACAATGGTGACAACAACAATATGATAAAACACAATTAACTGTTAAACTCTTATTTATGGTTATCGGAAAAAAACCTGCACCAAATAATATCATTCTTTAACCTAGTGGTTCTCAAATTGGGGACTGTGGCCTCCTGGGGGCCCCAAGATGGATCCAGGCAGGCCACAGATTTTGTGGCAGTATATGAAATATAGAAATTTAACAATCATGAATTGAATGCAATCAGACAGAAAAATAAGAACCCCAACCAAAAGTATTGATGTTACAGCATTTTATAACACAATCTGTTGTTGGTTTTGTTCAAATTTCCAATTGTAAGATTATTCGTTTTTATTTGGGGGGCCGCAAAGTGATGCACTCTACACAAAGGGGGCCTTACAACGAAATCATTTGAGGACCACTGCATTAACTTAACTGTATACTGTTTTCAGTTGTCAAGGTCCAAAAAGTCCACAGTGAAATTTTGTGATTCAAAATTTAAGTCATGTTAAATGTTTAAGATTCTGCAACAGTTTGTTGACACTCCTTTAACTCTACACAACAGGTCAGAGTTTGTGTTCATAAACTCACAATGTAATCTTTTGTAAATCCTCAAATCATGCTGGATCATTATGGATCATCAGGTTTAGCACTTGTGAAGTCGTGCACGCTGCTTTCCTTTACGTAAAAAGTGACACACCCAATGGTTGAACAGGCTGAGATTCTCCAGGGGACTCTACAGCTGGAGGCATATTTTACATTTTAAACCGTGGGTGCAAAAACTCCCTGGACTCCCCATTTCCAGCCCGGGAATTTTCAAATAAAATTACAAACAAATTCAGCAAATCAGAATTAAATATTTTATTATTAATTTATAATTTAACAGCGATCAATTTAAACAAACATTTGTTTTACATAACATGTAGTCATTACTCACAACACATATTTGAAACTCAAAACGTGTACTATGCATTGACAAAGCTGTAGACAGTTTTGTTGACAACACCATTTCAAACCAGCAAATGGAATGACAATATTCAGCCAATCAGACAGGTGATGTTGATAAAATCAGCCTATCGCTACTGTCGTTGCGATGTCATTGTCACCATTCTATGAGCACACATATTGCAGAGGCGTGTGCACGTCCGCTAAGACCACCGCACCGTTCCATTTTTTAGGTTACTCATTAATACCCACCATGCTTTGCTGCAGTATCTTTCAGGAGCAAACCTTTGACAGAAGCAGCTGACCGATGTCAACCAATCAGAGGAGCTCTGGTCATTTATGGCATTTCGTGTCGTTCGTTTCGTGTGAGCTGAGTGAAGCCTGTGTGTGGTGTGTGTGGACAGCGCAAAATAAACTTGAATTTAAACGTATATTGACTTTGTCACTTTGAGCTCTTATTTAATGTTTGGAATGTGACTGGAAACGTTACACACCCAGAGGAAACAAAACAAGTTATGTAGCTGCGTAATCCTTACGAAAGACAAAAAGGCAGAGGGAGGTCTAGCTATAGAGTTTGGTAATATATTGGGATGTGTCTGACATGTTCTGTAACAGAATTGCGCAATTGGAGATAATGGGGAAACATTCCCCTTCTCACCGTGCAGCTACACGTGTATAGAAGAGTTGTTTATCCAAAACCTCAGCGCGTGTGAGTTAGTTTCATCAACCATTGCACATTACAGTAGTGCGTCTAAATAAACACAGAGATCAATGAACTTAAAGGTCCTACATTTAGTTTCAGGAAACTTTCATAGAGTGATATAGTCTGATGGTTTGTCTTTTTTGGTCTGACTTTGTTAGACAAATTGGTAACTGTTAACATATTTGATGCAAAGTGAGAACACATGAATAATTGTATTGTCATTAACTAAAAAACGATCTATTGTTACTTCATGTTAGCTATAGTGCATTTACAGTAATGGTAACAAATAAAACCTTTTTGTAAACTCAAGTCCTATAATCCAAGACATCTACTTCATTTGGATTTAAAAAAGTGCCTTTGTTACAACAAACTATGAATACTGTGTCATAGGACTTTACTTTAGGATATGTGTTGGCTGTTTACACAAATAAACCACAAAGCATGAACAATAGCAGAATGCTGGTGTCCTTCTGAAACATTGCTTCTCCATATTTCGTGATTTTAGTTTTTTGCCATAAATCATTATTATTAGCCACGCTTTATGTCTGTCACTGGGTTTTGCAAACATCTAACCAATGAAAAGAATTCAAAAGTGCTTGTCAACTTTGACATTGCACTATTTAATCATTTAGAAAGTATATCATTTGGACATACAAGGTTTCAAAAAGACAGCGACAAAATATAACAATCTGATACTCTATTAGCTGTAGGAAAACACAGAGTTGTGTCTGTTGCATAATCCAGCCATCCTTACTTTGTACTGTAATTAAATGTTTGCTTAAACAAAATCTGTACAGACATGCATCTGAAAAACTTGTAAATCACTTGAGTGATCATTCAACATACACGTGAGACATGAGCTCTGGATAATCGAAACGGTTTGGGCCTTTATCAATATCTGGTATGAAGACCAAAAAAATATCGCAACAAGATTTGCAACAAAAATGTGCCATTTGAAACAAGTGTCCTGCACCAATATTCAAGATTCGATACATGCTTTGATTTGGCATCTGAATAAAAACCACCATGCTGCATTCCTCTGAAAAAACTGTTACAGGGTGTAAAAAAAAATCATCTTTTTTTTTGCCATTTTGTTCACATAGGACAGTAGAGAGCAGACAGGAGAACAGGGATGAGAAAGTTAAATATCCAGATTATGATAATGTTAATAACAAGTAAATACTAGCATAAAGATCTACATCTGCCATTTGTTAAGAACATGCTTTTTCTCAAATTTAAATAAAAATATACTTAACGCTGTGATATTTTGCATTAATTACACTGTATACCAGCTGTAGTAACTCTGTGAGAGCTTCTTACAGTTACAGGACTTTCTAACAGTTGTAATTGTGCCAAACCATGCGGTTATCTTTTGTTTTCATGTTTCATTGAATGACTTTGCATTTTGATTGGCGGAGCTGAGACACACCCGTGAACTGCTGCCAAACTGCATAAAAAATTGTTTGCAATCCGTGCTTGTCTTGACATTGGTCATGAGATCAGTGTTATATGACTTCATCATTATATACTGTACTAACAGATTATGAAAGGGAGCTCAATGTTTAGGAAATAAGCGTTAATGGCTGATTTAAAAAGACAGTTCACTCAAACATAATGATTATGTCATGTCGTTCAAAACCTGTATATGACTGTGGAACACAAAAGAAGATATTTTGAGAAATGTCTGAAAGTGGTTTTGTGTCCATGGAAGTAAATGGGGTCCAATGTTGTTTGGTCACCGACGTTCTTTAAAATATCTTCTTTTGTGTTCTGCAGAAGAAATAAGGTCATACAGGTTTGGAGTTTCATGAGAGTGAATAACTGATTAAATAATTTTCATTTTTGGGTGAACCCTTAAAACCCTATAGCTGTCCACATATATTGCAAACAAATTCTCAGTACCGAGACTGTTATTCTTGTGCAACATAACTGGCCAACTTACAACAAAAAAGGAAGCAAGCTGTTGCAAATAGACCTTGCTGGTTCAATTAAAAACTATTTGGCCTGGTCACAAAATTCTTACATTTTATGTTTTGAGCATTCATTGAGGTCTGAATTTCTGCACTATTTTTAAATCATATGTTCTGCATAAAAGGGGAAATACCAAATATTATACTTTTTTGTATGAAAACAATATTCAAGTTGTTATGCAAATATAGCGTCTGATGAAATTGTAATGTTTTCAGTTAAAAAAAAGTAAAACAAGCATTTTACTTGTTCGCTGAGACCTCAGTACTTCAGAGGGTAGATGTAGGCAATATAATTTATTTCGGACTCAGTGACCCTTGGGTTACACTTAGCCCCCCGTCTATTGCACCTCCTGGCACTCTAAGAAATTGCTCCCTGCAGATTAGATGGGATAACAGAGACAAGAAGCAGCATGCAACAGAACATAATGTTTTGTGAGTAAATTGACAGATTATCATCATATTTAATGGACATGCACAGATATACAGTTTATGCACTGATAGTGTCAGGTTTGTTTCTGGGATTCGTGTAAACCTTTGATTTATGTATTGTTGGCCTACCCAGGCAACTTCATGACTGGAAACACAGTGACACACACACACGTTTGTTTCGCATTAGTTGACATCTCATTGCTTTACACACAACTGTCCTAACATCTTAGTTATGGACATCTTTATTATATTTGTAAAGACATTTTGCACACAAGGGCACACACAAAGAGATAATGGTAACAGGCTTTGCGACTCTGCCCAGTGTGCCCACAATGTTCAATTGTGATACTACAACTAATGCCTTGCTCAACCAGTCCAAAGAGCAACTTTCGCGGATGACGGATGTTTCTGATACGTTGTACATTGGCAAAGGACAAAGTCCAACTATTACATTGTACATGTATTTTCGTCTGTGACACTGGATTACATCATCTTTTCACGAAATATATATTTTTTGTCTCTAGCAGGCAGAAATTGAAGCTTTATCACTCACTGTGTTGGTTCACAGAAAACTCCCTGACATTTAATCTAGTAACGGTGTTTGTTTAGGGTCAGCAAAATACCAAGCAGAACACGTAAGAAGTTAAAATAAAATGTTAAGAATCGACTGATACAACCGTGCTCCACTATTTATTATTAGAGACCCCACATAAAATGAAGTGGTAATGAATACATATATTCATAAACAATACATACAGAAACAAAAAGGTAAATATATGAATATTGTCTATAAAAGTAAACATTGAAGTTTTATTTACCAATACAGTTGTTCATATGTGCTTGTATAAAGCATTCACATGAAAAACAATGCAAATGTCAAAACATACAGATTCGAGAAGGTTATACTTATTTAAGTAGCAACATGATGTATGGTCCCCTTTTGTCTGCGCACTTGGGTTTGGGGCCTAAAGCCGCTCCTGATTGGCTGACGGAAAGATGGACGGGGGCGCGCCCGAGTGACGTTTCAGTTTGCACCGAAGTGGGAGGGATATAAACTTCCTCACCGGCTACCGTGAACATTTGAGGTCAAGTCAACAACATCGCGCATCACCAGAAACACCCCTTACACCGGCGTTTGCAAGCAGAGACACCGAACACGCCGAATCAGCCTGAGAGAAAGATTTAGACGAGCGCATTAATAAATCCAACATGAACGGGCAAATGAACGGTTTTCATAACTCCCTGATCGACGAAGACTGCTTTTTGTTCACGTCGGAGTCTGTGGGCGAAGGACACCCCGGTATGTACCCTGACATTTATTACAAATACACATTTTATGCTCGCGAGGTCGAGCGGCGGATAAAAACAGTCAATACGCTCACGAGGCATTACAGCTAGCACATGCTAATAACATTCAGATATACATTTAAAGGTCGGTACCTTAAACGTGTAGATTTGAGATGTAATAAAACAATCGTATACACATTAAGTGCGTTTTCTTATTGTCACGTAACTGTTACGCTGATTTTATTCACGTGCGATGTACGTTACGTCTGCTCGGCCACGCGCTATGTCACAGGATTTCACTTGAGGCCCCAAGCTAATCGTGTAAATTCTGCCCGTCAGCGCTTTAAAGCGCATACTCGGCGTTTCATGTCGTATTTAGGTTAATATAATGTACAAATGTGGTATGTACAGAAGATTAGTGGTTAATTATGGTCGGGTACTTTTGGTGGTGGGTGCGCGTTTGCGGAGGCCATGTTGTCGGCGGGCTCGCGGAACGTGTTCGGTGTGCAATGCGGACTCACTGCGTTGTTCTGCCGGCTAGCTCGGTTGCGTCTGTTTAACAGGCCGGGTCCGTGACATTATTTTTTATATTATTAGTTATTTGACCCATTAAAGAAAGTAGTTGAGGCCATCCTTGAATAAAACAAACGCGCGGCTATTTTGTGACCGCAAAATTAGTCTTGATAACATCGTTTGCGTGCGAGAACCCAAGATCTTTATTTTTGTGCATTTTTCGACGTGTGTTTTTGTGCACTTCCACGAAAGCTACTTTCGACGTTTCTAAATTTTGTTTCGCTTTTCTCTTCGCGTGCTTTGACACCCCTGCACGTGGTTTGAACTTTCCTTCTCGCTCAACCGCCCGCGAATATTGCGTCAGCTTGAAACGCACAGCGCGAGCGTTGCGTTTCGACAGAGCTCGTTACATAAAGTTGCGGTAACGTTAGGACAATAGAAACACTTCGGGCACCGCAACGAGACATGACGTCATGCCCTGTGGTTCTGTTTCTTATTAAAACATATATATATATATATATATATAACGCGTGGTAACAGGATAAGACCATAATGTATCTTACTATCCATTCCACATCCTATCTTCAGCACTGGCAATCACACAGCTCGGGGGCATTATTCCTTTTATTGACCCAAAAGCAGATAAGGTCTTTATTATTTTGTCAATTTATGCTTAATGTCATTTCTATTGCGCACAGCACTGCAAGCTTGACTAAAAATTAAATTGACTAAATAAATTAAACACCGTTTAATTTACTTATCGACGTACGTCATCTGCAGACTTTGATACCCCTGCACGTGGTTTGAACTTGTCACTGAAGTGCTCCTGGCCATTGCATCAGCCCACCTTTAAATGAGCTCAGAGCAGCTCAAAGTACAGCAGTGATGATGTGGGGGAGGGTTCACAGTCCCACTGCAGCTTATTAGCTTGGCTTACCTCTGTCCTAAATATAGACCGTTTACAGTGGAGTACTGCAGTGACGCATATGTGCTTCACCTGTCGTATGGCAATAACGGGCTGTATGAAACTCGAGCATGACTTTCTTAGAAGCGCACATGGCAACTTTTGTGTTTTGTATCGAGGAATGGACAAACACACCCTTAAATTGTCTCGCACATTTATAATGGCCATTATAGTAGATTATAAGGGCCAAACCAAGTTTTAGTCATGCTTTTACCTGGAGGCGGAAGGACAGATAGAACATTATTGTTAATTAACATGTCTTGTTTTTCCTGAAATGCATAATTTGTAGATTGATTGGGTCATTTGCTCTCTTTGCAGATAAGATTTGTGACCAGATCAGTGACGCCGTGTTGGACGCCCACCTCAAACAGGATCCTGATGCCAAAGTGGCATGTGGTGAGTGTCAAATTTTGCTTTCTTGCACCTTTAGTTTTACTCATCTTGAACCCATATCAATTTCGCGTGCGCATTTTTCCTCGCAGAGACCGTTGCCAAGACTGGAATGATCTTATTGGCTGGTGAGATCACCTCCCATGCTTCAGTTGACTATCAGAAGGTTGTCAGGGATACCATCAAGCACATTGGCTACGATGACTCTTCCAAAGGTACAGTCAATAGGATGGCTTTTATATCACACGTTTAATAAACGCATATTGTTTTAAAGTACAAACTTGGAAACAAATGTGTCGTGTAATGCAATGTAAGTCGCTTTGGATAAAAGTGTCTGCCAAATGCATAAATGTAAAGTTATCTTGGAAAATCAGGATATTATTGTTTGTCAATCAATGTTTACTGCATGTTAGGGTTTGACTACAAGACCTGCAATGTGCTTGTGGCTCTGGAGCAGCAGTCACCTGATATTGCCCAGGGGGTTCACCTTGACCGCAACGAGGAAGATGTTGGAGCCGGAGACCAGGTATGTAATGGTACATGTCTGGATTTGTTGCACATGTAATAGGGATTGGAAAAACTAAGTTCTTACTGGACCGACTTGAATCTTCTCAGGGCCTGATGTTTGGTTATGCCACTGATGAGACTGAAGAGTGCATGCCGCTCACCATCGTCCTGGCCCACAAGCTGAACGCCAAAATGGCTGAGCTACGCCGCAATGGCACCTTGCCTTGGCTGCGACCTGACTCAAAGACCCAGGTGAGAAGGCACTCTGGATGAATTAAAGGAACAGTTCTTGGCCACCCTTGACTCCCATAGTAGGAAAAATGTCTTTATACATTTCTTTGTTCTGTTGAACACAAATTAAGATATTTTGAAGATATTAAGGAAAGCAAACAGTTCTGGGGCACTTTTGACTACCATTGTCATTTTTCCAACTATGGTAGTCAATGGTGCCCATTAACTGTTTGTTATAAGCATTCCTCCAATTATCTTTGTGTTCATTAGAACAAAGTCACTTACACATAGATTTGGAATAACTTGAGGGTGAATAAATTATGCTATTTATTTTTGGGTTAGGGTTACATGTCCCTTTAAAATTTCAGCTAAAGTTGAATGTTGTAGCCGAAGGTTAGATGTAAATAAAAGGCGATCTCTTCTCTAGGTGACCGTCCAGTACAGGCAGGACCGTGGAGCCATGCTCCCCGTCCGCGTGCACACCATCGTAGTGTCCGTTCAGCATGATGACGTGGTTTGTCTGGACGAGATGCGTGATGCCCTGAAGGAAAAGGTGGTGAAAGCTGTGGTGCCAAGCGTCTACCTGGATGACGATACCATCTATCACCTGCAGCCCAGTGGACGCTTTGTCATCGGAGGCCCACAGGTTAAAACCATTCTTTATTCTTAATTTCAGGTTGTATGTAACTGTTAAATAAAAGCGTTTAACAATGTTTCTTATTTCAGGGAGATGCAGGGTTGACTGGCCGCAAGATCATCGTGGACACCTATGGCGGTTGGGGTGCGCATGGAGGCGGGGCGTTCTCTGGGAAGGATTACACCAAAGTCGATCGCTCTGCTGCTTATGCTGCTCGTTGGGTGGCCAAGTCTCTGGTCAAGGCTGGACTGTGCAAACGCGTGCTGGTCCAGGTAAGATCTTATTCAGATTTCTGACGAGGAAGTTATTTGAGCCAGAAGCTGAAGTAAATTTATCATAATAATAATGCATTTTATTTAATGGCGCCCTTCAAGGCACCCAAGGTCACCTCACAAACAGGCAAAGAATAAAATAAAAGTACAAATCACTGCACATGACAAAACATTCAGCATATACAAATTAAATGTAGTAAAGACTAGGTAAAGCATATTATAAAAAGCCTGAGTAAAAAGATGTCGTAATCCGTGTTTTAAGAGTCCCCAAGCAATTGCTGTTTGGAATATCTAAGGGAGTGAAGCTTCATAGGCGGGGCCAGCATAGCTAAAAGATCCAGCACCCATGGTAGTAAGTCAAATCTGAGGTACCACAAGAGAAATTGAAGATAAAGATCTGAGAGCATGTGAAGGGGTGTAAATGCGAAGAAGTTCACTAAGATATTGGGGTGCAAGATAATGGAGTGCCTTGTCAATAAGTAAAAGAATCTCTAAATCGACTCGATACTTAACTGGAAGCTAGTGCAATTGCTTGAGAAATGTGCACAGTAGAAGTGTGCTAGAAAGAAAACCAGCTGCAGAATTTTGAACCAACTAGAGCTTATATAGAAATGTGGAGGGAACACCAGTGAGAAGGGCATTACAATAGTCTATACGTGAGGTGACTAGTGCATGAATAAGAACGGCTGTATTGTTGGTTGAGAGAGAAGAACGAAGACTGTTAATATTATGTAGGTGGAAATATGCAGTCCGCGTGAAATTAATTTGTGTTTCAAAGGGTATTGTGCTATCCATGATGACACCAAAACTTTTAACCTGTGAGGAAGGATAGATTGCATTATTGTAAATGTGCAGGGGAAAATGATTTGATTTAGATAAAACGGATTTAGTACCAACGAGTAGTTCCTCAGTTTTATTGCCATTTAATTTCAAGAAATGAACTGCAAGCTAGACAACTGGACAGAAACGGTGGCGGAAAAGAACTAGTGGGTTTAGCAGACAGTTAAGGTTGGGTGTAGTTCGTATAACAGTGTAATTTAATACCATGCTTCCTTAAAATTTAGCCAAGAGGGCGTATGTAGATAATGAACAAAAGTAGAACCATTGGTGACTGTCGATTAGAGATCGACCGATACAACGGTTTCCCGATATTTAATAATTTCCCGTCATCGGATGTGTGTTTTCTAATATCGGATTCACCGATAAGTTCCGCCATCTTGTGGCCGTTTAGAGAAATGCGTGCAGGACCGTCGTCTGAGGGGAGACGCGGCAGAAACGACAGCGTGCACAGATAATGTATACTCGCTTGCATTATTAATACACTTATATTTAACATGAGAGCAATTAATGCACAAATGCGATGTTACATTTAATGCATGATTTTTAGATTATGCAGCTTCGCAAATAGAGACAAACTACTAAATGGAGCCTAAGCTATTGATTCCTCCCCCAATAAAGACGTAACTTTACATGAATTAAATGTTACCGCCAT
The DNA here is from genome assembly GCA_006030095.1 of Triplophysa siluroides. Classification (NCBI taxonomy): domain Eukaryota; kingdom Metazoa; phylum Chordata; class Actinopteri; order Cypriniformes; family Nemacheilidae; genus Triplophysa; species Triplophysa siluroides. The sequence continues at coordinate 98,519 of VCII01000114.1, forward strand.
GAATTAATTCATGTTGGGAATAAAAGAGCTGAATTTAATGACCTTTGTTGTCTATCCTCATCATTCATATTGCTGTTCACTCACCGGGTTGATGCTCAGGAAGTTTTAGCATAGCCTCCGCATGTAGCTAACTTTTTAACAAGATGAACTTGTTAAAAACACCCTAAGTTATACTTTCATGAACTATATTACCATTATTTCACTAATAAACATTTAAATAAATACAGCCCTGTGGAATTAATTATTTATTATCTCCACAAGCTATCGCATGTTTTAATGTTAGTAATTGCATATATAAACAGTGCTTTGTCCGCAGGTATTTAATAAGACTGACAAAAATATTATTAACGTAACAAACCAGTTGAGATATGCAGTTTTGTTTGTTACTTTCATGACAATGTATTTATTCCATAATAGTTTCCCATACAATGCGTTTACTTATTCGGCGTCACATTTTGTAATGTTTTTATCCATCCGTGATAGTGACTGTATCTGTGATCGATTAACTAGAAGATAAACAGCACTTCCGATTATTCTCTCTTTCCTGACCTGTTTGATGCCAGTTGACAAGCGACCGCATGCGCGTTCTTTCTCAATGAGCTCCGTGTGTGTGCGAGTCCTCGGTCCCTACCAACGAGTTTGGTGCAGTGTTTGTGTTTCAGACCCCTCTTTTAATTTTTTTTTTAATTAGTTAGAGAGATTTATTTTTATTCGATCACTACTGTAGATGTTCTTGATCTGAAACGGTTTATTTGAATGAGCTGAGTGCGACCGGAAAGAAATGGGTCTAGGGTTGCGGTGGAACTGTTGGGGTCCGCTAATTATTGTAACTAATTGCAGGCAACTTTTTGTTAAAAATGAAAAGCATGGGTAGAGAAATATTACAACCAATGTTCTTTAAGCTGCACACGTGTGCGGACTCATGGAAGCTCCCGCGCATTGGAATTTTAACCTGCATGCAGACAAAAACATCCATTCAGGCAGGTAGAGAGTAGTGTTGTTACGATACCAAACTTCGGTACCAGCCGGTACTAATTGTGACGATACTTGCATTTTTCGCACTCTCTGCCGAGCGCTTGCACAGATACGGAAGTGTTTGATTTTGACTTTGATAGACTTTCAAACGCGTCCGCATGTATCTGTGTAACAGCTCAGTAGAGAGTGCGATGCAATGATCATTTCACACGCTTCCCGGTTTGGTTGTGCAATCGCTCGGTAAGGAGCCATTCAAAGACATATCCGATGAGAGGTCTTTCATAATCTGTTCAACAGCGCTCAAAATGATAACGTGAAATGCTAGTATCGTAACAACATTAGTAGAGAGAGAAAAAAAGAGGATGTGGATGAGACATACGTTGACAAGGCCCATGGTGGGGAGTACAAATGAGTAATTGCTGACGAATATTTCCAACCTTATACTCAAAAGAAGTCATAAAGCAATCACATAGATTAGTCGAATACACATCCGATAGCAAAGAATCTGGGGGTGGCAGAATATTGTTTACCATTGAGAAAAGAAACCTGGAGTTCCCATTGCCAACTCCATTGATGTTAGAATAATGGTCTGATTAAGTTTTGGACAGTGCTTCCTTGTAGGGTTAAATATGTTTAACATGCATTACTTTATGAACAGCAAGGCCAGACCTAGTTTACACCGTTCAGGTGTAAACCATGGAGCTGAATGTAGAAATGAAACGGTCTGAATTTTCACAGGTGCAAAATCATCTCGAATCATGTTTAGTCCATCCTTGTAATATGAGACCAGTTCATCAACCGTTGAGAAATCAGATTTGCTGGAGAAGATGGCAACTTCATCAGCAAGAGTAGGCACATCAATGTTCTTAATATTCTGAAATGTGATAGGGCGACACTGGCTTACCTTAGAAACTGCCAGTTGGGCACAAAATGACACCAGCATGAATGAATGTGGGAAGTGTGTTAAATTGCTGCATACCAAAACTATCCAAGCATGATAAAAATCCACTTGTGTATGCATGCAGAAAGGTCGACCCAGATGTAGTTCAACCGCACCAGTAGCTCAATAGTCTTTTTAGTTGATCCCCGTGCCAGAGATGCGACAAAAGAACAGGTTATTAACCGGCAGGCAAATCGGTAACGTTAACCGCACAAACATCAACCAGCGTGCAAGCCTGCCGAATCGGCATAAGTATGCAAATCAGGGTGACTCTCTTAAAACGGTGCATAAACAAGTGCTAAAGAGTTTAAAAAACTTTTCCCTGAGACGCCGCAGCCAATAGTGCCAGCGTTCACCCGGAAGTCATTCAATTTTGTTTGTTCCCCTAGGTGTCCTATGCCATTGGAGTGGCCCACCCCTTGTCCATCTCTATCTTTCACTACGGGACCTCCCAGAGGAGCGAGAAGGAGCTGCTGGAAATCGTGAAAAAGAACTTTGACCTCCGCCCTGGTGTCATTGTCAGGTAAAAAGTGTACTCCTCTCAGGCAGCCTGTAGCTGCCTTGGGAAATGGCAATTTACTGTTTTCCTCGGGTCTGTCACAGTTAACGTTAGACAGGTTGATTGAGTTTGACAGAACGTCATGTTTCATGCACTGCAATAGTCTCACTCACTCTGTCTCCTGTATGATTCCAGAGAGCTGGACCTGAAGAAGCCCATCTATCAGCGCACCGCAGCCTATGGCCACTTTGGCCGTGAGTCCTTCCCCTGGGAAGTTCCCAAAAAGCTAAAATACTAAATCTGTAACCCCCCTTCCTTTTCCTGGGCAGCAGGCGTGCATTACAGAGAAACCTGCTTAAACCCACGGAAGGGGGGAGCTGTACCACAATCCCTCGATCTTAACCTCACACCCATTCCCAAAGGTAAATGTCCTCTCCTTTCCCTTTCGCCATTCTCCCTGTACGACCCCGTTTCTTTTGCTGTATTGTTTAAGAAAGATCTGTGGATGGTGGCTCACATGGATTTTGTTTGCATTTTTTATTTTATTTGGTTCTATATGCCCCTTTCCCACCCACCTTTCTTCTGCCCTTCCTTCCTTACCTAACTTGCTTGGAAATCAAGTGATGGCACAAATAAGGGTCAGAGGTTGTTCTGTGATGCTATGCATTACTGGCTGTAGCACTAACTATAACCCCGCAACGTTGTGTTTAACCGACGAAACCAACCGACGCTTACCATTTTCCAGGTTGACCACTTAAACAACGTCCAAACCACAGCGAATGGGATCAACACATCTCGTGAAATGTAGGCTGAATGTCAGATTTTCGGTTGGCATTAACACACACGGTCATAGTTGCACGCTGCAGGGATTGGATCGAGAAATTTTAAGAGACTTTTACATTTAAAATGTGTACTGTCACGACGGGCCGCGTCCTGGTCTCGGCGGGCCACTTTTGTTTTTCTGACGTGTTACAGAGAAGTCAGAAGCTGCTACAATCATAGTGGTTCCGCGGGACTTGCGCCGTAACCGTTCCCCGCCCCTTAAACTACTATTTGTTCAATGGTGATTCCACATGAAACCTCTTGGTAGCTGTTATGTGATGTTCTACTAGACCACGGTGGAGGCAAAGCACTCCCCCATGTGCACGGCGACAGCGGGCGTAGCTACAGAGAAGCCCTGCTCCCTCGCATGCACAGAGGGGCTGCCTCTACCTCCAGCTCCATACTTGAAAAACTAAACCTAGTGTTTGCTCGGCAATTGTCTTGAGGCCCGGTGTCTGTACAGAAAAGCCGGGGACCCTCAAGGTGACTGCCTTTGTTTTGTACATGAAAGGAACTGTTTTTAAGGAGAACACATTTTTTTTTTCATTTGCTTGTCCCATGTGCTGGCCGTGTGGCATCCCTTGGCGTCCTACAGAAAGCTTTGGGCTCTTGCCACAGGGCAGCTCTGGTAGCGGTGACCATTGTAAATTTTTTTACGAGAGCGAAGGCAGGTAGAAGAGACTGACCATACGAGCTTACACGCACGTTTTACGTTGATGACTCCCAACGCTCCCGCAGAAAGAGCGAGTCTGGCCGGTGTTGTACAGAGAAACCGGCTTCGTTTACATGCTCTCTCTGTCGGGGCGCTTTGGGCAGCAGTCTCTTTTTATATCTCATCTGTTTTTATTTCCTATATGGGTTTTTTTAAATCAAGAGATTGGTGGATCAGACTGGTTACTGTAAGAGAAGTGCCTTTTTTCTATTTTATTTTTCCTCAGTCACTCCTCTCTCTGTTCTTGCCTTTCCCCCTTTTGGTTCACTTGTTCCCTCTGAGTTTCCTGTCGTGACTCGTGTGAATCCACAGCACACTGCTCAATTCCCTTCCTTTCAATGACCCATGATGCTTCTGTCCTTTATAACGGTAAACTGAATAAAATTCTGCCCCCAAGATTGAAGTTTCATGGTATTTCGCATTTCTGTTGGCTTCATTTCGTTTTTATTATGTGCAGCTGTACAAGGCATGTTTGTGAAGTTATATTGGGTGTCAAGTCCTATGCTTGCCAGCCAAAAAAAGCCTGAATACTCGGTCACTCATATCTATAGACCACTTTGTAAGATATAAACACTGGTCCAGAAGCACCTCCTGTTTCTGTTGTTCTCGCACACAAATAAATTGTGAACATATTTTGTTATAAATAAACAAACTACACAAACGTTCACTATGTTGTTGGTCTTAAAAAAAAACAGAAACAGGAAGTTCTTTTGGACTGCGTGGTCTGTAGGTGTTTTTTTAACGCACTGTGGATTAAAAACGCTCCGTAGTTAACGCAACTTAAAAATATGAGTTAACTTAAAAATATTAGTCAACACAAGTTGCATCAATTTCATTAAGTTCAATAAACTCAATTTTACAGCAGCCATGCAGGTAACCAAGTTGAACTAGTGTATAAAATGATTAGTCTTCCTAATAAATGTCTACTTGGCAAGTAATAATTCCTGCAGTGTTCTGTAATAATTCCTGCAGTGTTATGTAATAAGTCCTCTTTTGATGGCTAAGGGAAGTAATATCCTTGATCAGAAGGTGTGGGAATCCTGATGGGATCTTATACAGCGAGACACTAAGGGTTGAGAGAAGACCCATCAATGTTTTTCACGCTTGACCTCTGTGAAAAATATTTTCTGGTGGCAAAAGTTAAAGTGTCCGTAATTCCTTTCATAGTAGGTGTTGCGCATCATAAGACGTTGACATTCTCTGAAAGCCACTGGAGGACAATATGACTGTAGAGAAGGAAAAGTCAAATCATTCTGTTATAGATCCATCAGCTTGCCTTTGGCATGAGTCATACGAGTGTTTCTGGTGCAGTAGGAAAACACAAAGCCTAAATTATGCTTCATGACAGAATATGTCATTCATCTAGTGTTAACCAACGATTAATGTTATGTAAGCGTACAACTAATGTTTGTATATAAGGACATGTGATTGGGGCGAATGAACAGTTACAAAAGTTATGTTTTCTGTGAGTTTGCGCAGAGTTTAAAAAAGAAAATGCGAAGTGCACCAGAGTCTCGTTCCCAAGATAAACCGCATGAACATTTTTCAAAGGTTAGCAGGTGTGAACTCATCATTCCAGTTTTGTTTCCTGTGGTTATGAACGGGAAGGTTCAGGTGAGGTAATATTGTTTTAAGTGCTTGCTAGCTAAAGGCAAAATTCCACATGTCAACCTTCTAATTTCTGTGACCAGAAGTCATGTAAGTCAGTTATTGTATAGCAAACTTTGCATGTTTGAAATGGTTTACATTTCAATTTAGCTGTGAAGAAATGTGGTTAAAATAAAACATGCACAGAAGAAATGCTGAGATACAAACTCAACCAGATTTGCACAACTCAATACATGTGTGGACATGCAATTTTACATTAAAAAAAAACCAAGAACCGAAAGTCAAAATATTTATTTCAACGGATCAAAACAGTGTATGTGTCACCATTACAAGGTGTTTTGTGCTGTTATCAAATTCAGCATTTTATTTGTCACATACAAGAAGTGAAAGGGCAGTAAAATGCTTTATCTGCACATCTTAAGCTTATATGTCTAAAAAAATGTTTTTTCAATAAGCAAAAGAATTTGACTTGGGGCTTCAGATACTTTTAAAGGGTCAAGAATTTTAAGAACAATTCAGTCAAAATACATAATCATTTAACTATTTTAATTTTTGAAAATGGGTCTGTAAAGTATCAAACATCATGGGCTAAACATCTAATAGTACTCATAATATATTTATCATAACCATGATATTGCAATTCATTGTGATAAGGGATGGTAAATATTAGATAATAATATATTTCATAATAATAATAAACAAATAAAAACAAGTGTTTACAGAATCACGGTTTATCCCATCTTGTAAATAATAGCATTGAATAATCATCTGTGACTAAACTGACCTCTCCGCAAACATTGATATAATGAAATTCAGATAATCACTGATATTATATTGTGATATTAATAATGCAGTTTTATCAACCGCTACCCCTTGTTTGTAAAAATGACAACTGCCCATAAAGCAGGTTTTATTTAAAGTTCTACTTTGTATTATTTGCTAAAGCCTCATTACGACACGTGACCCTTTTTTCAGCCGGAAAAGAAAATATAACAAGCAGGAAAATTCTGTGGCATCGGTTCAGCACCAAAGCCTTTAATATTCTATAGTCGATAACCAAGTTGCTTTTAAAACTTCATATTTGATAGAAAGCCTTCACCTTCGACTGAAAAACAAAACATTTTTTCGAAACTCAACGTTAATATTGACCACAAAGGTTCACCCATATAGATATTGATCAATCGCACTGAACTTATATGGGTTATTCTAAAAAGGCAACTACATCTTTACTTAATATTACAGAGTAAGACATTGTCTATTTATTTACAATTGATTAACATTTGGCAAAAATGACCTTTGGTGTAGACTGCTGAAGTGGATTTATCCCCACACATTCTTCTGACAGAAGGAAACTGCCTGTAACAGTTAAACAAGCATTCATATAAAAGTCAATACAAATATTCTTGCTCACCTGTCTTTTCAAATCCATCTCCAAAAAGCATACAGAATGACTTCAGCTGTACAACTTCAATAAGAGGGTGTACTATATGATTGTTTTTTTAGAAATTGACAAAAGTGTTTATGAGCTGTACTTCACGTCAATCTTCAAGAGCGCATAATAATGTTAGAATGTAATGTTATATTATGTCTTATAGCACTCTTGTAATTTGTAAAGCTCACATCCCCATTCATGTTAATCGTGTCAAACAATGCATTTTGGGGGCACATGAGGAGGTCACTTGGGATTGACATGACGGTGAGTAAATGTGAGAATTGAAAGTTTTGGGTGAAATTCTACTTTATATAGAATATGTATTATATGAGTGTTGGGTGATGTAGGATTACTGACCCCACAATTTAAAGCAGTCTGCAGGTCCTTGCAGCGGTAGTTTATGCCGAGGGTGCAGGGGTCGGCCTCACGGTCTCCAGTGACACACAGATTTACTTTCTAAAACATACAGAAAAACAAAAACAATACTTGATTTACCAAAATGTTTATTTATGGGTGAACTATCACTTTGATAACAATATGGCCCTCTGCTGGAAGAATGTGTTATTGCATCAAGAAAAATGACCTTGTTATAAACAATAAAATTAGTAGAGATTGCCAGTGCCAGCATCATTATTATCAGTATTAATAATGCTCATAACTGTGTTAAACCAAGGTGACTGAGTAGAAGTGTGGTTTATGCATGTGATCAGATTTATGATTTTTACTCCGCAGGTGTCTTGAGTAGCATTTTTACCTTGCATACGTCCAACGCTTCCTGTTCTTTTCCCAGATACTTGAAGAGCTGCTTTCCGTAACGCTGTGTGTAGGTCTTGCACTAAAGATGCAGAAATCATTACATACAACTAGTGTTTAATTGTGAGCCAATTTATAATTTTGAGCAGAGGGTTCACTTCCAACCTTTGGCATGGCATTGCGGTGCATCTGACACATGGAGTCGAGGAAGGAGGCAGTCTGCATCTCAGTGGCATTCGAGCCCAGATACATACGAGTGAAAACCGCCAGAGTAAGACAAGTTTCACAGTCTGAACGCACAGTGTCGGCTACTGAAAAGACAAAGAAAAAAACACGCCATGTATTCAGGAATTTGAGCACAATTTGCATTTAAAATTGATCATAATTCACAAACACACAAAATTACGATTGACTTTAAACCTAAACCTATGATGTGCTCTTCTTGCATTCCACAAAGACCAAGAACTGTGCATATGAAGTTAGGAGAGGTCTTGTTCAATAGCATGTCGATCAACAGTTTGATGTATTTTTCAACCATCTTATTGCACTGGGACTGAACCATAGCTGGGAACTCGCTGCACAGACGCTCAAACAGGGCTGTTATGGCACTCTGTATGGAACAAAAACACTGGGAATCAGGATTTTCACAAAAAAAATTAATTCCACACTTCAACCGTGTATTTGGTCGTATTCAGCAGAGTAACGTACTGATCCCATAATATGAAATAGGCCAATGAATCCGGGCACAGGCAATGACATTTTTAGTACGCATTCAATACCTGCATGATCTACTACATTTGTATACTACAAAGTGCAGTATACAACAAAACACACGGAAATAAAATGCAACATGCTTTGCCTTTCATAGTGAATATTTTCAGCTAAATTCATGTCTCATATTATGGATCATTATTTAAAGGGACAGTTCACCTGAAAATCAAAATTCTGTCACCATTTATTCACTCTCATGTCATTTCAAACCTGTATGACTTTCCTCTGCAGAACACAAAAGAAGATATTTTGAAGAAAGGTGGTAACAACATTGACTTCCATTGTATGAACACAAAACCACAGAGACATTTCTCAAAATATCTTCTTTTTTTGTAAGGTTCAGTAGATAATAGATTTTGCATGGAATTATTTCTTTAACAAATGCTTTAAAGTTTAATGAAAAACTAACATTTATCTAAATTAAAGAATACTCTCTGTTCACTTTCAAAAGTAGGCCTAGACAGTATATAGTGTACACTACACAGTCAGTCAACAGTAGTGTTGAATTCTAAACGTGGTGTGTGTTTAATAAGAATGTGAATTTCACCTCAGTCTTATCTTTGGGAAACAGATTCTCAAGTGTGCTCACGGTGTATGTGCATAAAGAACACTGAATAGATGCCCCGAGCTGTTAAGAGAGAAGAAAAACTCTATAGACAAAATCAATAAAAAACAAAATCAAACAGTTACTTCCTCTAAATATTACCTTCATAGTTGGCATTGTCACAGTTTTAGAAATGTGATTGAGTAACAGATCTCTCATCTCACCGCTGTCACGACCTTCACAGAGTCCGAGGGTTTTACAGATTTGATCTGGTTTCTGCACATGTTACATGATGCGTTAGTAAAAATCTATTTCCTACAGACTCAAGTGGACTGAATATTTCTTTGAATAATATGTGTCAAAGTAAAAACACATAGCATACAAATAGTCATACATGAAAAAATCCTGATTTCAGTTACGCACCATACAGCTGGTAAGAAAGCCGATGGCGATAGGAATGATTTTTTCCACTTGAGTATGGCAGATTTGAGTGACTTGTGCAGGCATCTTGTCACAAAGGACATCAAGTGTATTAATTATTCTGTCCTGAAAAAGGTAGACGGGTAAACTTTATATAAATTTTCTCTCATATAGGATCTTGGGTGACATTGAAAAACAAATGTTACTGCATTCCATACACAAATACTGCTAAAAGTCATGTGTAGACTAAATGCTGCAAGTTGCTTTGTATAAAAGTATCTTCCAAATGCATTGATGTAAATGAACAAGTTAGTTCAACCCTTAGGTTATAATTTTGTTGAAAGTGTCAAAGTTCGTGTTGCATTTTGAACATAATGTTTAGGCATTGCATATTGTATATAAAGCACTTTGTAAGTAAGGTGGATGGTCTCTATTCCAGAATAAAGTACAGATGTTTAAAGAGAAGTCAACAATCCACACCTGACCGGGGAGGGTTTGAATCAGAGAAAATCACACATGAAAGTTCAAATATAAATTGCTTCTGCATTTTAGTACAACTTCCTCAATTCTTTGAAATGTAATTTCTTTTTACAGCTTACCGAATATCTGCAAACCTGAGATAAAAGAATGTGAAGAAATCTTACTTCCTCAAATACTTTAACAACCGCTGTAAATGAACCGTTCGGTGATATTGTTTTTTTAGTCCATTGGTTACACTCTCAAAAATAAAAGTGCTCCACGATGTCATAAGAAACATTTTGGGCTAAATGGTCCCATAAAGAACCTTTAACATTCAGTAGAAAAAGGTTCAACTGTCTAAAGCCCCTTTATATTTAAGAGTGTAAAAACAACAATCTCTTCTACTTGTTTGTCCTAGACAAAAATAAACCACTTTTCTTTATTCATTATCTGTCTGCATGTGCGTTACCTGGAAGTCTTTATCGGAAAGCAGGTCCATCAGAGCTTCAAAAATCTGTGTGCAGTCCTGACATAGGTTTCCATTCTACAGAATGTCACATATCAAACAATCAAATAATTTTAAGGGAATGTAATTTATTTCTTATCAATAGTTTCATCTGCTGTAAAAAATATTGACAAGACGGCTGTGAAAGAAACGAGAAGTGAGAACTGTGGTACTTTTAAAAGTGTCACTGGTGTATTTCAGGGGCAGTGTGTGAAGGACTTTGAGGATGTGAAAGTAACTTCTATTTTTCTCCGATTTTTCAACTGCATCTGTCTTATAGACACCAATATGTGACATGCTTCACTGAATTGTACATTTGTGGATGGGAGTCTGTAAGTAAAGCGCAGGAATTTATGAAAGCTTAGCATTACCAGTGTCTTTAGCCTGGAGTTGAGTTCATGATTTCAAAAAAGACCAAATCTAGACTAAGGTGAACGGAATCATGAGTGTTCACAATACACAATATGAAGTCGGCTTTTGTTTAATGTGTGAGCGTGTGTTGAAATCAACGGAAATAAAATGTCAAACATTTAACATTCCAAAGACTCACCGCAATCTCCTCTGCATCCATCTGGACATTCCTCATACTGACTGTATCAACAGAGCGATTTTAATATGAATGAACTTTTCTTGAACCGTACAAGGAACCTTCATTGAACTTCAGTTTCAAAATGCAAACCTAAACTTTTTTTACGCACATTATCTCACAACATTGACAAAAATAAAATTAAATGTAAAATTGTTTCATGGTTTTTGGTATTGCAAAAATTTACTTGAAAATAAATGTAAAAAATGTAATATAATTATCGATTTTACAATTATTGAGTCATATTTAGTGATGTGTATATTTAGTAGATTAAAAGATTGATACTACTTATTTACCTGTTATTTGCGTATATATTTAAAACAATGTCTTGTCACACAGACACACTAGTTCACATAATCAGATTCAGATAATCATATCAGAACTTTGTTATTACTATTATTATTATCGTGATCATAGGATTTTACCTGAACCCAGAAGGGCGATGAAGACAAGGATTTTCAGTTCGCCAGTCATGTCTTCAGTCGCTTGAGAACCAAGAAAATCTAGAAAGACCAATGATCTCAAACTTGGCCCTCAAAGAGGAACTACGGCCCTTTATATATCTGCATTCAACCTATGACGCCCCAAAAGCACAACCCAACTGTGATAAGCTAAGAAAAAAAAACATTTCTCCACACATTTGATAAATACCAAGTAAAGCCAATATTTGTGCTCTTTCTAGACAAACTATTATTATTAATATTGCACAAACTTTAAACACCTGGTGAATAATAAAACAGGCAAAATACAGATAAACATTAAAAAGGAAACACTAACCTAACTATTGTACAGACATGGGGTCAGGGTGTGACTCCATTTGGTGGCTTTTTATAATGTAGTGACCCACAGTACAGTACATAGCACATGAATATAAATATACTGTAAAATACTTTTAAAACCGTTTGTGCAGTTTAAACGTTCAATCTGCAACCCTTACCAAAGCGGTTATTTGGTTTTGTTAATATGAATAATTTGTTAAAATGTGAATAAATGTATAGGCTAGATGAATGCATATATGCATTCATACATTTTTGTTTCCCATTTACAAAAGTCAACAAAAAAACTTTCTGCATGATGAAATATCAATGTGTTTATAACAATGCCATTAATCTTTCAAACAGTCCAGACTTTTGTACGTGCGCCATTGTAATACAAATCCCCCCATAGGCCTTTATTTTCACCCGTGTATTCATTATTCATAACAGCCTACATTTCTTTAATATAATTTTAATTTACATAATCATATATAATCTATTGATATTCTCCATTTGATCCAATAGACAGCTCGATGTGTTGCTCTGTATTTTCCTCTAGGCTTTTAATTTGATGGATTGTGTAAATGCCATATTGAAGTTTGGTCCTCCACCACCAGATGGCGCAACTGAACCATCGTGTTCGGAAGTGACTGACATTGTGAAGCCGCTGAAGGAGCACTGAATGGAAGCAGGTTAGTCTTGTGTGATTTGAACTATTATGTACTCTAAACGTTTCTTACAAATCCCCTAATACAACCTCTGTACTCACATGGCGGCAGAAGACTTACTCTCAAAACCTGTCTAACGATGACATGAATCTAGTTAACGTCACTGTTAAAAAGTATAACGTTAGGCGACTAAGTTAACTTGCTCCCTCCGTTAGCTTTCATTCGTCTTTTATGGAGCATTTGCTTTGAAAGCACGACTGTGACCACTTTTTAAAGCATGCGTGTAAAACATTTGACCCTTTTGGCTCATTGTTTCTCTTATTGGTTTGACAGGTTGTTGATGGGTCCCGCAGGGAGGCAGGGAATGTCACCCACACGTGGGAGGACAGATGCAGGGGGGCTCAGGGGCTCACATCCTGGACTGCTCCTTAGTTTTTTTAGATTCCCTTTTCCTCATGTGCATGCGGCTCAGAGCCCCTCCACACAGACCCACATCATCTCTTTACCACAACACATAGACAAACCAGAGTTCCCAGATACAGGACGGGACCGTCTTAAAGAAGTCTTCTTCAGGCGGTGAGTCTCATTAATATATGTAGGCAGCCCATTAAAACTGTGTTGTTTGATGTCTGTGATGTGCGGCTTAATCCACTTGAACATGTTCTTCTCTGCTCTCTGTACAGCGAGGGTCAGATGTATTCGGAGGAGATGAGGAGTATAGTGAAGAGTGGCATTGCTGCAGCCTTTGTGGGGATGATCTACGGAGGCCTACCTGGAGCCAGACAAGCCCGTGAGAGATTTATCCAAGTCAGCCAGGCTGAAATTTACCAAAACAGAGTGGATGCAGTGGTAAGATGTGACGGGAGTCATGTTTTATTTATGCACACATGCTTTCATATAATGGGTTCTGGCACTGTACTTTATTGGAGCTCAAATTGCTGTTATTTAAAGGGATAGTGCACTTTATAGTAATCTGTCATTAATATTCTGTACGTGACAAAAAAAGATATTTTAGAGAAACGTCTCAGTGGTTTTGTGTCCACACAATGGAAGTCAATAGGGGTCAGTATTGTTTGGTCGTCTTGAAAATATGTTCTTCTGTGTTCTGTGGAAGAAAGAAGGTCTCGCTGGTAATACAGGAGGAAATGATGAAAGAATTTTCATTTTAAATGAGCTATCCCTTTAACATCTTGTGTCGCTCGCTGTGAAATGTTTTGTCTTGTGCAGTTGATATATGAACAAACCCAGTGATGTTTTGACACACAGTATTGTGTTTGTTTTATGTCACAAGCGCTCTGCACATAATGCAGCGGTTCGTGGTTTTGTGCGCTTCGGCTGGAGGTGGAGCTGGAGAGTAGCAGCTTTTGTAACTCTGTTCAAGTGAGTTCAAACGTATACACTTTTGAATAGAGAAAAAGTTGCCTCGATCATTTTTTGAACAGATAAATGCTGTCATTTCTCTTTGCCTTTTGTAGTTATTGTTATTGTTATATCATGTGTTTTTATCGAATTTTAAGGAACCTTTAAGTAATAGTTGATCTAAAATTGTAAATGCTGTCATCATTTACTCATCCTCTTGTCATTTCAAATGTTTATGACTTTCTTTCTTCGGCAGAACACAAAAGAACATATGTTGACGCATGTTGGTAACCGAACAGCGCCGGACCCCATTCTATTGTATGGACACCAAACCAATGAAAGTGAATGGGTGCCGGGTGACGACATTTTCAAAATATCTTCTTTTGTGTTCTGCAGAAGAAAGAAAGTTAAACAGGTTTATCATGACAAGAGGGCGTGTAAATAATGACAGAATTTCCATCTTTGGGTGATGTATCACTTTAAGACTTTTTCTCCCAACAGCACTGTCAGTACTGGGCTAATGGTGTACAGAGACAAAAATGCTCTTAGCCATTTCGCTGCAGCTGGTGGTAAGTTGATCATTGTAACAATGTTATTACTGCAAACCAATTTAAGTTCAAAAGGTAAACGTGCTATAATGTGTTAACCAGCAGTGACTTGAGAGAGCTAATAAAATACACTAAACCAAACGATCAAATTCCTTCATTTTAATACTTATTTAGTTCAGTTATTCAATTCCATGTGTTTGTGGTTAGCCATCACAGGAGGAATTTTTCGGATGAATCTGGGATTAAGAGGACTGGTGTCCGGTACCATCATAGGAGCTGGACTGGGGTTAGTAGAACAGAGAGTTTAAACTAAAACATGCAGCTCTATCCTGTTGTTTCAAAGTAGCATCATGTGATATTGTTTAATGTAACTTTGTCTGAAACGTGGTGCTGTCGCAGGGTGCCAGCTGGACTCTTCATCATTGGTCTGCAGAAGCTCGGGGGTGAGACCTTGTGTGACAAGAGACGTCGAGAAAGGAGGGAGTTACATGAGCTGAGAGTCTCCGAATGGTTTGTTTCGCCAGAATAACAAAATGTATGAACGGTTTGCTCATTCCTTGAACAAGTAACCGAGCGGATGTTTCCATTTACAGGGCCGCTCGACTCAATCTTACAGACGACTTCATTGGAGAAATGAGCGGGGAAAATCAGCAGACTGAAACTGACCTGAAGCGAATAGAAGAGCTGCTTAGTCAACCTAGGAATGAGAAAGAAGTAAAGGATGCTGACAGCTAATGACATCACAGACTTGAGAATAGGGGAGGGGGGGTATTTAAGCCTAAATGACCAACATGTAAATAAAAACCCTTTGTTGGACATTTTTACTGTGATCTGTTTTCTTAAACTAAAATCAATCCTGGAACGGGCCTGTAATGTGCAAAGCACAAAATAGGGGATTTATTGGAGCTTGTACATAATGTGAAGCATTGCTCAAGATCAGAATGAAAGAAAGAAAGAAAGACAGAGCTTTATTGCAAGTATGTTTGCACATACAAGTAATTTGTTTTGGTGACAGGAGCATCCAGTACATAGAAACAGCAACAACAGTGCACAGAGACCATAACAAAATAGAAGACAGTACACAGATGATTTAAATAAGGGCCTATGGGTATAAAAAAATAAGAAATACAATACAATAAACATAAGATAACGATATAGAGAGTAAAGCTATGTGTGTATGTAAATATGTACAAGTAAAAAATAAGAATTAGAACTATTATAGTACAAGGTATGTGCTATATACAGCAGAATGAAATATAATTTACAGAAAAAGTTGTATAAAAAATTGATAGTGTATTATCTGGAGGATATAAGTAATATTGCACTGATGCTTTTACATTTATAAATAAGTTTGGATAAAAGCATTTGCTAAATTAATAAATGTAAATGTAATAATGCACGGATGCACAGTTGGATTAGATCGCGACTAATAGGTAATCGAATAGTTTGGTGTATTTTAAAGTGCATTGGGTCTCATTCATGAAACAGGAGCAGAACAAATTTTTGTGTAAATCTTCGGATTCATGAAAATGTTCATAGTTGGTATGAAAGAAATGTACACTTGCTCTATACTATGTGTAAATAATGCGTAAACCCGCAGGTATCGTTCTGTATTCTTTTAGACAAACCGATGACACTGTATTTTGATGCAGTATCCCAGCAAGCAATTTTGCATCTAATAGCCGTCCAAACAGCCCAAACGTCTAGTCTAAACCAAGGCAAAATTTTGGCTATCAGTGTAAATCTAATTACCGGCTATTAAACGACTACAGGTATATGTCTAATAGACGGTGAATGTGGGTCTAGGCTAAAACAAGACTGTTCATGTGCACGGGATAATAATAAAGCATATTTAGAGTTTGTGACTTGAGTCGGGCCTTAAGATCATGACAGGTGTGGATGTGTCGTCACTTTACCACTTGAACAACACGTGAGCATGCTGGAGCGTGCCTTTCTGGGTAACAAAACACTCAGTAAAATGACTGCTTGCAATATCAGGAAAAGCAATAACAGGCAACATTTCAGTGTCCATGAACACCTGATTTCTATGTAAGTCGTAGAGAACATTTACATTTAAATATAGTCATTTAGCAGACGCTTTTATCCAAAGCCACTTACAAAAGTTTAGGGAGCAATAAGCAATATGTCATACAGGAGCCATAATAGAGTAGGTGCCAATACAAAGTTACTAGTTTTAGCAAAAGCTAGACCAATACCTGTTGAGAGAAAGGATTAGTGTTTTTTGTTTTTTTTTTCTTAATTTGTATGTCAAGTATTCACAGAAGAGATGGGTTTTAAGTAGTTTTTTTAATGTTGTGAGATGTGGTTGACCGGACAGAGTTATGAAGAATGTTCCACCAGGAAGGAGTTGTGAATGAGAATGAGCGGGAAAGCGATTTACTGCCCTTATGGGAAGGCAATATAAGACGCCGCTGGTTTGCTGAACGCAGGGATCTTGATGGGGTGTAGGAGTGCAGGAGGGTGTGGAAGTAAGCCGGTGCAGATCCAGTGATAGTCCTGTAGGCAAGCAGTAGTGACTTGAATCTGATACGGGCTTCAACCGGGAGCCAGTGGAGAGAGATGAAAAGGGGAGTCACATGAGCCCTTTAGGGATGTTGGAAGACGAGACGTGCTGCTGCATTCTGACCAGCTGGAGTGTTTGATAGCCTTTGCAGGAAGACCAGCAAGGAGAGCATCGCAGTAGTCCAACCTTGAGATTACCAGGGCCTGGACAAGGAGTTGTGCCGCATGCTCAGTGAGATAGGGTCTTACCTTTCTAATGTTGAATAAGGCATATCGGGATGACCGTGTTGTCTTTGCAATGTGATCATATTGTCATCAAATATGACTCAGAGGTTCCCGGCTGTTTTGGAAGGAGTGATTGTGATATTGCCAAGATGGATGTTGAGATCGTGTTGCACCATGGGGTGTGCCGGAAACACAAGTAGTTCAGTCTTGGCCGGGATCAGCTGGAGGTGATGCCCTTTCATCCAAGCTGAGATGTCCTCGAGGCAGGCTGTAATGCGAGCTGCTACAGTGGTATCGTCTGGGTGAAACGAGATGTCGATCTGGGTGCCCTGTGCACGTATGATGGGTCCCAAGGATGTCGTGTAGATGGAAAAAAGAAGCGGTCCAAGCACCGATCCCTGAGGGAAGCCCCTCCATGACACCCTGAAGGATCTGCTAGAGAGGTAGGATTTGAACCAGCGGAGAGGAGAGCCTGAGATTCCTGGCAAAGACAGGGTTGCTAGCAGCATCTGGTGATTGACAGTGTCAAACGCTGCAGATAGGTCTAGCAGAATCAGGACCGAGGATTTAGATTCTGCCTTGGCTAGCCGCAGTGCTTCTGTGACCGATAGCAGTGCAGTCTCGGTGGAGTGGTTTGTTTTGAAGCCAGACTGCTTGTCATCCAGTAGAATGTTCTGGGATAGGTAGGAAGACACCTGGTTGAAAGCTGCCATTTCAAGTGTTTTTTGCAATAAATGGGAGGAGAGAGACAGGTCTGTAACTGTCGGGAGTAGAGGGGTACAATATGGGTTTCTTCAATAGGGGCGTGACCAGGGCCGGTTTGAATGTGGAAGTCTTATGGATCACCGTCGAGTCCAGCTGCTTGTAATTTCATTTGTTTTAGTCCCGGTTTCTTCGTTTCTCCTATTTTCCTCAGCCATTTTGCTGGGTGTTTTGCCACTAGGGCAGGGCTAGTCAACTGGCGACCCGCGGGCCAAATGCGGCCCGTCAATCATCTTTACCTGGCCTGCCTTAACATTTCAAATCAGTGGAGAGACTTTAAGAACGGTTTGCTTTAAATGCATGTCCTCCTGAGAAGCCACATCAAGTCCAAAACGCTGCTACATTCAATACAAAAGTAATTCCCGGGCTCATAATGATTTACGTCTTATAAAGCGATTTGATCCGTCAGTCCAAGAAACGTAATGTTATTTACAACGTTATAATCAGCAATACATTGTACAGCAACAGGCAATCGGTTTGCGCACGCAATAGGTCGCGTTCTAAAAGGCGTTTTGTGCCCTTGAAAGTAGGCTAACTGTAGGAAGGGTACACCACCACGTGAACGGTTGTCTCAGATAAGGGGAAAACGGTGTTGTTTTTATTACTGCATTCATTATGTATAACGGCTATATTTACGAAAACCAGCTGTTCATCTCCCCCCAGAACTCGCACAATACAAAGGATCTGCCCTATACAGTGCGTGAGGCACATTAATGCATTTGGAATTCACCCGAAGATGTGATAATAGCCTTCAGTTTCTTGCACAGATCAATTGACTCGCTTTATAAAACGCAAATTTAACGTCACAAGGGGCAGGGATTACTTTTGTGTTGAATGTATTTGCATTTGTTACTTTTATTGATTTAACTTGGATTAATTCAACCAAATATCTTCATAAATATTTTCTTGAAAAAACAATGCCACCCACATATTGGAGGTACTGGAGGACTGTGGGTGAGTAAATTAGTAGCAATTTTTGGATAAAATAACGTATTAAGGAATATAAAATACAATTAAAAAGACAATATCCCTTTCAAATACAATATCAAATACTGGATGCAATATTTGTGTGCATGTTTTAATATATGGCCTATAACATCAACAAAAACAGTATAAACGGAACAAAACGCAATAAATAACAGAAATACAAAATAACAGAAGAAACGAGGATATGGTAAAAAACTGGCCCACATCCTATTTATTCTTTAGGAATCTGGCCCTTTTGGAAAAGTAGTTGAAGACCCATGCACTAGGGGAACGTGTCCCAGGGCGTGTCCCGACATGCTCGCACGGGAAAGTGACGTCAATGCATGCCATCTATTATGAACGTGCCCTGTTTAAGAATGACTGGAATTCATTAACATTTTAGTACGAAATCTGATGTCTATGAAAAATGTGTCTATACGGAGAAATGTTTTGGGGGTTTTTTTACGCGGAAATGACTCATATATTTTCAAATGTTTCCTGAATGAGGCCCATTGTGTTCATATCTCAGATGACCTTTGATCATACATCATATAAACATAAAATGCTGATAAAAATGGGTGTATATCTATAAGAGGGATTTCACAATTCTAAAATTGGTGGCTCTGCTTCCTTGAACATACTGTTTTAGCGGTTGTGCACCTTTATTCTTCAAAAAGTCAATAAACCAAACATAAATTAAATATGGGGTGGTTTCCCGCACAGGGATTAACGCTAGTCTTCGACCACAATGTACATTTGAACTGGACTAAATGAACCTTGATTTAAAAATTCTGGGCCCGTATTTATCAAGCTTCTGAGAATTACTCACAAGAACACTGCTAAGAATTGACTTAAGAGTGAAAAATTCTTGGCTCAAAGCCGCACTTAAAAGTTGGTTATTAAGCAGCATAGTGGTCATTTAAGTGAAGTGTAGGACTAAATCTTAAGTGTCAGGTTTAGAGATGATTTACGACACTTTGCTCTGCTGCAAACGGGATTTTGATGAACGACATGAACGATCAGTCATGCTTGAACGAAATGACCCTCTGAATCTGCATCTGAATCTGTCACTTCTCACTCGTTCGTGAACGAATTGAACGAACTGGAACAAGTCGTTCATGAATCAGGAACGAGATGAACGAAAGTGCACAGAGTAGGTCGGTCATTTAGCATGTGAGTCTCGTTCAGCAATCAGCAGAAAGCGGAGGCAAAGTGTAGTTACAGGAGGCTATAGTCAGTGCCCGCTTGTTTATTTAAATACATAATCTTCACGTTTAACATAATCCCAGATTAATGAATGTGTAAATGATCAAACAATTCACTTTTTAATTATGCAGAAAAAATTGTGCGTTGTTCATCTGAACCACTTAACTAGACTTATTTTATTGATTTAATGAGTAGATTAGAGGCACGTTTTAATAAAGCTTGTAATCAGTTTATATGTACATTAATACGTTCGTTGACATAAACCTCATGGCTGACAAGACCATTGCTCATCTGACATACCTCTGAACATGACGTACAAGGAACTATCCAATCAGAGAGCTTGTTACATATCTTTCGCCATTGCTAATTTGCATTGTTTAACCTCGTTTTACCAATGCACGGCCTCAAAGTGTCAAGGAAATGCTAAATAGAGAGGCTAAAAGGAAAAGCTAAATGTTTTATTGCCCATTAAAACAATACACATTAAATAACTTTATCATTTCGCCTATTTATATTTGAATTAAAACATGAAGTTAAAAACAAATGGTTTAATGCCTATTTTTATTGTAGAATTAGTTATTAAACAATGAAATGCTTTTTTACTTTATACAGGACTCTTGTGGTCCTCCATAGACTAGGTCTAAATGAAGGATTAATTTAAACCTGGCCAGAGGAATGTTTAACTTCAGATTAAGTGCTGTTGGCAACCAGGTTGACATTGGCAAGAGAGGAAATTGGATTACCTGGACTATTTCAATGACAATGAAAGAGCACCACCAAGACCAGACAGAAGGGCAGTTATGGACAGGAGCCCCTATGAATGATTTTGATGACATCAACTTTCATGACCGGTTTCGCATGTACAAACCAAAATACAGCTGACATAATTTGCTTACTTGAACCAAAGCTTTTACCTCACTCTTTTAGGGGAAGGCCTATACCTCCTTCCGTGCAAGTACTGATCACCTTGAGGTATTTGGCATGTGAAACATTTCATCGTGAAACATGAGATTTGTGCGGTGTAAGTGAACCAACTGTGTGCAAGATAATCCACAAAGTCTGCAATGCTATATGTGAACTAAAAGATAATTACATCAAGTCCCTGATACTGCTGCACAAGCCATCTACAAGGTGGATTTCTATGAATATGGTAAATTCCCTGGAAAGATTGTCCCTCGACAACAGATGCTGAAGAGCACAGAAACTGTAAAAACTGATTCTCAATCAATTTGCAAGGTATGTGCACTCCAACTTTGCAGTTTTCCAACATTGGTGCACGTTGGATAGGTGCAACACACGACTCAAGGGTTTTCCAAAACTCTTCCTTGTATGCTCAGTTGGAAAGAGGCCAGCATAATGTTATCAGACTTGGTGACAGTGGCA
Organism: Triplophysa siluroides; assembly: GCA_006030095.1. Taxonomy (NCBI): domain Eukaryota; kingdom Metazoa; phylum Chordata; class Actinopteri; order Cypriniformes; family Nemacheilidae; genus Triplophysa; species Triplophysa siluroides. The sequence goes on from VCII01000114.1 coordinate 119,940, forward strand.
ATGCACAGAACAACTTCTTGTTCACCCCCTATCTTCATGCAGTCACACCTAAGCAACAACGTTACAACAAAGCTCCATCCGCACTAGAGGCCTAGTGGAGCGCATGTTTGGTACAACCCAAATTCTTGAAAAGTTGGGACGTTTTTAAATTTGAATAGAATGAAAACTAAAGGAGTTTCAAATCACATGAGCCAATATTTTATTCACAATAGAACATAGATAACATAGCAAATGTTTAAACTGAGCTAATTTAGTGGATAAAAGTGTAACATTTCTAAAAAAAATTGAATGCCTGCTACAGGTCTGAAAAAAGTTGGGACGGGGGCATGTTTACCATGGTGTAGCATCTCCTTTTCTTTTCAAAACAGTTTGAAGACGTCTGGGCATTGAGGCTATGAGTTGCTGGAGTTTTGATGTTGGAATTTGGTCCCATTCTTGCCTTATATAGGCTTCCAGCTCCTAAAGAGTTTGTGGTCGTCTTTGACGTATTTTTCGTTTAATGATGCGCCAAATGTTCTCTATAGGTGAAAGATCTGGACTGCAGGCAGGCCAATTCAGTACCCAGACTCTTCTACGACGAAGCCATGCTTTTGTATTAGCTGCATTATGTGGTTTTGCATTGTCCTGCTGAAGTATACAAGGCCTTCCCTGAAATAGACGTCGTTTGGAGGGAAGCATGTGTTGCTCTAAAACCTTTATATACCTTTCAGCATTCACAGAGCCTTCCAAAACATGCAAGCTGCCCATACCATATGCACTTATGCACCCCCATACCATCAGAGATGCTGGCTTTTGAACTGAACGCTGATAACACGCTGGAAGGTCTCCCTCCTCTTTAGCCCGGAGGACACGGCATCCGTGATTTCCAACAAGAATGTCAAATTTGGACTCGTCTGACCATAGAACACTATTCCACTTTGAAATAGTCCATTTTAAATGAGCCTTGGCCTACAGGACACGACGGCGCTTCTGGACCATCTTCACATATGGCTTCCTTTTTGGATGATAGAGCTTTAGTTGGCTTCTGCTGATGGCACGGCGGATTGTGTTCACCGACAGTGGTTTCTGGAAGTATTCCTGGGCCCATTTAGTAATGTCATTGACACAATCATGCCGATGAGTGATGTAGTGTCGTCTGAGGGCCCGAAGACCACAGGCATCCAATAATGGTCTCCGGCCTTGTCCCTTACGCACAGAGATTTCTCCAGTTTCTCTGTATCTTTTGATGATGTTATGCACTGAAGATGGTGAGATTTGCAAAGGCTTTGCAATTTTACGTTGAGGAACATTGTTTGTAAAGTATTCCACAATCTTTTTACACAGTCTATCACAGATTGGAGAGCCTCTGCCCATCTTTACTTCTGAGAGACTCTGCTTCTCTAAGACATCCCTTTTATAGCTAATCATGTTACAGAACTGATATCAATTAAGTTAATTAGTCACTAAATGTTCTCCCAGCTCAATCTTTTCAAAACTGCTTTCTTTTTTAGCCATTTGTTGCCCCCGTGCCAACTTTTTTGAGACAGATATGGACTTGCCAGCAGGATGCTTTTGCTTTGCAGCATGTCTCACAAAAAAACTCAAATAATTGAAAAGTCTTTTTTATTTGGTATTATTTGAAAGGGTCATGCCAGAACGCTGAACTGGACAGTGTCGATACTGATGCTGTCCCATGTTTCTCTCCTCCTTCATAGCTATCTCAACATTAAGTATTTTCAACTTAATTTCATGTTCTTCTTTTAAATACTTTCATTTGGACTCATGAAATTCCATAGCCAGTTTCTCATGTATGGTCAGTCTCTTGGTCCTTCGGCCCGGATTAGTGACACCGTCCTACCACCGGGTTGTTTCAAATGTAGTGGGCTGATCTGCATCCTGTCTCACACTATCCACGATCTGGTGATCAACTGGAAAACATTGTATTAATGTATTACAGAACAATCTTTATTTCCATTAAACATTATTTCCTTAAATGTGAGGATGGCACAAGTTGAATGAATGTTGTCTACCAAATGAGGAATGTAGCGCTGCTCCATCTGAACTGTCCAGATGGTCATCATCACATGGTGATCATGCTGGCTATCAATAAGCGCAGTCAACAAGTCTCCTAAGTCATCATTTGCTTTTTTTTTCTGGAGGTCCACCACCAATTTTAAAACGCTTCCTACGAGGAACAGCATTTGTCCTCTTCAACTGTATTTTTATGGTTTTCAAGAGGACCTTAAAAATATGAAAATGGATCAAATATTTTTCCCACTGTGTTGTGTTACACAAAACATCTAATAAATATAGTATCTTAACTGAAGTTGTTGGACTATCCTTTCGCTTTTTCATTTGAGTTGAATATAATCCTAATTTTACTCCAGGCATTCTTTTTCTTGTTTTTGTTGACGAGTCGCTGTTTGTCTTCAATAATTGGGTGATTTGACACAATTTGCTTTTTGCAATTTTTTTCAAATTCACTGAAAATCTTTGAACGTTTTCTTTTACTTTTGTCCATTGTTTGATTGGATGATTTACTCCAGTTCCACACAATGCTACTCTTTGTTAAGGTTCCATCCCTGTTTTTGTAAGCGCCCTCGCGTCAGCAGTATGTGCACAGTATTAAAGTAATCAGGCTCCAGAAAGAGTAGCCAATTAGACCTTATTTACATTAGTCTGTGAATAGTTAGTCCAGAATTTAGTCATCTCAAACTAAGCAATGTCTCAAAAAGCCATTTTTTTAAGTCTGGATTAATTTAAGTAGAATTAGCCTAGTTTTTACTTATTTTAATCCCTGTGCGGGAAACCACCCCATAGTCTCTTTAACACTGACTGCTTTATCGATACAAATAAACATCACTCGCTCATTTACAATAGGCTGAAGAATTTATTTTGATCTTTGATGACATGCACACACACAAACATCTTAATAATGAAACAATGCCAAATATTGTGTTAAATAAACTCAACACAGTGTTAAATATGAGGTAGGCTACTGTACCTATTGCTTTACCCATGCTTTACCTTACAGTGAACACTTACTTTTATTTGCCTATTTATGTTTGTTGGACTTAATGGTTATGAATAAATAAATACATGGTCACAAATAAATTCTTTTTTGAGTCATTAGAAATATTCACTGTCTAGTTCCATTGAAATCGCTTTGTGACCTCAGTTATTACACAAGAGCCACAAGTAGAGCACCAGATAAAAGAACCGTTTTCATTATAATTAAATATTGATTAAATAAAAAATATTGATTAACTCTAGACATTTTCTAATCTTTATGAAGGGTGTTAAAAACACACAAAAGTAAATTCTGATTTTTAGAATGGGACTTGACTCGCATTAGTCTAGTGATTCTAGGTCAATCGGTTGTAAAACTATTTATTGATTATTGTTTGTCAGCCTCATAATTACACATAATTACAATTATTATTTGATAATACCCTTGATCAACTCATGAGCTCTCAAAACAATAGCACTAAAAGAAGTGTGATATGAAAAATCTATTGGTCTCTATTGCACCAAACTATATTGCAGGATGACTATCAATTAACTTTACATGAAAATACCAGATATGTGGTTAAATAGGCCCAATGTATTCATGCACAATCCCATTTCTAAACGTATGTCTGCTCTTATTTTCCAGAGTAGGCCTACCCATAAACTAGTATCTTTAAAAATTATTCCAGTGAACCTAGTCATAAATATATTTCCTGAATGGTGTCCCAGTTCATGTGTTCAGTTCAAAGTTCAGTTGTACAAACAGTGGCCTCAATAAGAAATGGTCCTCAAACTTGAATTATATTGTGTCAATGTAGTGCATTAGACCAAAACCAAGGCTTCATCTAATTTGAAGGCACATCAAAAACTGTTTTTTATGTAACATATGTATGGGTGTGTGAACAGTGAACTTTGCAAAACATTCTTCTTCGCTTCTACTGCCCCACAAGAGCGAGTATTGCTTTCCCAGGCAGCACAGCAGAAGCAGGACATTCAGTTTAGACCTCACTAATGCATGAATGAGATACGTATCTACAAACAGTGTTTCCAAGATCTAATCACATATTGATCGTCTTTGATCATTTATGATTTAAAACACGATGACTGTATGGGTGCATAAACATGAACACAGATGGAATTTAGCTGTTCAACGAAAGTGACTTCTGGTGTGAAGTTTTAAGTGGTCGAGTTCACTCACTTTTACATAGTTTTTGTGGTCTGCCAACAGAAAAATAAGTAATTAAGAATGTATTTTTTTGTGCATTTGGGTGTATTGTTTTAATATAATACTGTATAGGACAGCTCAGAGAGTGGAGATATGAAGCAGACCCGAAGCTTGACAGATACTACGTGATGACGTCACTGATATTCAAATTAGGGCGTGACGTCATCTGGCGACTTTTAGCGACTTTTCGGGCAGTCTTTAGCTACTTTCCATTGAAAATAGTTGGCAACACTGGATGTGTCTTCAATTACATGAAGCCTTGGTTTTAGCCTAATGCACTACATTTCTTCCTTCCTCTCCCTCTTGGTTATGAAGATTGGGTTAACGTGACAAAATAATCAGCAATAAGATTCTTCTTACCTGGACAATGCTCAACCGTAAACTTATATGGCTGCAGAGCCAGGCACCAGCGCAGTATTCTTGAATTACTGTTTTGCATTGAATTGATTGCATCCATCTCAAGGCTTTGTGGTCTTTCTATAGTGTGAATTCACGTCCTAGCAGATGAATCAACAGCCACTTAATGCCCAGTGCTTCTTTTTCGATAGTTGAATATCTTGTTTCTCTGTCAAAGATTTTTCGACTTAGGAACAACACAGGGCTTTCTCTACCTCTTTCTCTTTGGATAAGTATTGCTGCCAAACCAATATCAGAGGTGTCGACCTGTAAAATAAATCCTTTTTGCAAAATTAGGGCTCTGGAACACTGGACCTTTACATAACAGTTCTTTGAGGTTTCAAAAGGACTCTTCACACTCTTGGGTCCAGAGGAATTTGGTAGGACTCTTTTTGGTCAAGTTAGTCAGTGGAGTAGCCAGTGTAGCAAAATGAGATATGAATCATCTGCACCAGCCAATTAGTCCAAGAAATGATCTCACGTGTTTTTTTGTTTGGGGTCTGGGAATTTTGAGAATAGTAGTGAGTTTTCTACTTGGGGCTTTATCCCTTCATGGCCTGAAGATGTTCTGGGACTATTCTGACATGACAGAGTTATTCTTTCCAGTTTTCACTATAGATAATAACATCATCAAGGTAAGCTGCTGAAAATTGATTACAGTCAGCAAGATATATGTTCATTAGTCTTTGAAATGTGGTAGGCGCTCCATGCAGACGAAAGGGCATGACTGTATATTGATACAAACCGGTAGGAGCACGGAAGAAGCCGGTAGGAGCACGATAGGAGGTAGAAGCTGGTAGGAGCACGAAAGGCAGTATAAGGTCTACATGAGGGTTCCAAAGGCACCTGCTAATATCCTTTGCACAAATCAGAAAAGTCGTGTAATGGGCTTTACCCAACTTTTCGATCAGTTCATCGATTATGGGCATGGCGTAGGAATCATGATGTACTGTTTAGCTTTCTGAAATCAGTGCAGAACCTAAGGCCGCCATCTTTCTTTGGTACCAAAAGTACCCATTTCTCCTTTCAACAGTTCTATCATCCTCTCAGGGACTCTGTAGGGCTTTTGTCGAACAAGAGCGAAATCCTTCAGGATTATGTTGTGAGTAACAGTACTGGTGATTCCGTTTTTTTCCTGAAAAACAGATGGGAATGATCAACACACTTCTGCTAGTTGTTGATTTTGCTCCCCACTCAGGTGTGGATACACATCAGAAGTACTTCCTGGGGGTCGTACAGGTTCCATGTCTTCCTTATCGAGTCCATTCTCCACTACTCGAATCATCATGGTCTTAGGGACTCTGTAATCAGGGCTACTCTCCTTGAACTCTCTTCATAATTCAGATCTGTGATAGGCGTTTTCTTCCTGGACAGACACAGAATGAAAACGCTGGTTATAGGTTACAGAGCAAATCTTATGGTTCACAATAACCCTATAAGCCCTTGCCACTTGGCATGTAACTTACTAGTACCAGTAGATAACAGTACCAGTACTTTCTGACCAGGATTAAGCTCTCGCTCTCTGGCATGAGTATTGTACCATACCTTCTGTTTTCTTTGAGTGGTCTGCAAATTGTCTCTGGCCATGGCCCAGAATTTCACCAGGTTGTCTTGCATTTGTAGAATGTAAGAGACAATACTGCGCTGGGCTGGTTCCTCTGCGGTCCATGTCTAGTTGAGGAATTTCCTAGGGTCCCCTCACTTGCCTGCCATACAAAAGCTCAAAAGGAGAGAAACCAGTTGAACATTGAGGAACTTCTCTATATGCAAATAACAAAAAAGGGAATCCACTTATCCCAGTTTTTACCTGTCCCATCTTCAAACATTTTGAGCATATTCTTGAGTGTACCATTAAACCTCTCCACTAAGCTTCTCAAGGTGCCATTTTACTGTGCTGAGAATTCATGAAATTTATTCCTACTTCCAAACTTAAATATAAAAGCAAGTTATCAAATTTCTTAAAGCTAAAAATCACTCTTACTCACCAAAGTATTTAAGACAGCTTGATAGGTCTATCTAGACCTTAGGAGTTGCCACTAGGGGTTGTGATGGCGCTGAGGAGACAGAGACATGTGGTGGACAGAGAGAGGCCAATGGAACCGTATCATTCCACATTAAACACACATAAATTTGGTGCTCCCCTGCATGGGCAGAATTGCGGGTGGCACTTTTTTAAAGTATGAAATTGCTAAAGGCATTTATTAATGAAACCACATCTACATTATTTTTCATAATCAAATTCCTATATTTAACAAACTTCTTTGTGCACAAGATAAAAGGCACGCAGTCTGTACATTCTGCGCGCATTCGAGTTATGCTCTATCGATCATCAGTACTGTTGCGCGTTCTCGTTATGCTGTATTGCTATGGATCATCTTGATATGCTCTATTGCAATGAATTTGCATTCTTTTTGCACATTTTCGTTATGCTGTTTGTTCTCAATGGTATGTGTGATTTCACAGGCAAGAAAAGATTTATGCCGAAAATAACATTGTATTTAAAGCAAAAATACTTGACTAAAGCAATTAAAAACTAATTTCAGCAACGGTTTAAAATGAGTAATTAAGAAATGGTGGAAACGTGTTTGGTCCATTTATCTATTATTTCTAATGTCTATATCATAATGTATTCTCTTGAAAAGTCTTTATTTTTATATGTGTGTTGAATAATTTCACCATTCATCTAATCTATTCAATGATTGATCCATGCCAATGTTGTCATCCAAAATCCCGTTTGCGGCACAGCAAAATGTCGTAAATCATCCCTAAACCTGACACTTAAGATTTAGTCCTACACTTCACTTAAATTACGACTGAGCTACTTCATAACTAACTTTTATGTGCAGCTTTGAGTCAAGAATTGTTTTACTCTTAAGTCAATTTTAGCAGTGATCTTGTGAATAATTCTCAGAAGCCTGATAAATACGGGCCCAGGTCTATAAGACACCTTGTAATGTGTTTCACTTGGATGGAACGTAGTGGGAACCAGTGTTGGGTAAGTTACTCTGAAAAAGTAATTCATTACTAGTTACTCATTACATATTCAATAGTGTAATTAGATTACTGTACAAGTTACTCTCCCCAAAAAGTATTTAATTACTTATTACTAATTACTTTCTATATCCTATGTATACAGTATATATATATGTATACATCAACCTTGATCAGAAGTGATTCAAGGATAGACATGAAACGGCTTATTTAATTAATTTAAATAAATAATATAAATCCACATAAAGTAGTATTATTAACAATGTGAGAATTACACATTAAAGCAGACATTTTAAAGATTGACTTAAAATTTTGATGTCATTTCCACTATTTACAATATTACACTGTATTTAGTTTAATTACATCAGAAGTAACTGTAATCAAATTACAGAAAAAATAAGAGTAATCCCTTACTTTACTTATTCAAGGTAAAAATAATTAAATTACAGTAACTAATTACTTAGTAACTAGTTACACCCAACACTGGTGGGAACACCTCAGGGTATCAAGTGGCATATTCACAGATCACTAAGGCAAAACGGGGACCTGAAGATCAAAGAGAAGAAGAAAATCATCACCTAAAACAACATCGTATGCCAGGTTATCAACCACCCCTACTCTTAACAGAAAAGCATGATCTTCAACCACAATGGTTACATCTGCAGTTGAATACACTTTTTTTCACCATTTACACAACCAAAGCATATTGTCTTCGCACAGTTCAGAATTTCACTGTTCAGCAGCTGAGTTCTTATCAAAGCCTGAGTGCTGCTGGTATCAACTAAAGCTTGAGCCATTTGTCAATTAATAGCTACAGGGATGATATGTCTATGGTTTTTCCCTGGCTTAGCAAGTTCGGTTGTCAGCTCTACTCTGGGAACGTAACACATAGTTGTGGTCTTAGGCTTTTTCAATGGGCAAAGGTAGCCTTGTGGCCAGGTTGCTAACAATAAAAATAGACCAGAGGTCCCACAACACCCCTTCACTTACAGTCTTATCAGTGGGCTTATCTGTCTTACCTCTACCAGTGGTCCCTTTATAAGACGTTGAGGTTCACAATGAGCAGCCATATACCTCTCCGCCAAGTTTGCTGCTTCCTCTCCAGTTTTGGGTTTATTCTCTCCGACCTAAGTTCTAACATCAGGGTCATTCACAAATATTGTTCAAGACTGAAAGTGTCTCCTATTTGATCCTTCGTCTTGGGTTCAGGTCTCATACACCTCCTGTGCAAGCCCTTAATATGGTTGAAGGTTTCTCTGATGGATTCTGCGGATGGTATATTAAGACTTCTGAAGCGTTGGCGATACGTTTCTTCGGTCACATTGTACTTAGCTAACACTGCAGCTTTTACGTCCTCATCATTTTCCGCTAGTTGTTCGTCCTTTCCAGAGTTGGTCTCTAAAGCTTTGCCTGTTAGAAGGGTTAACGACTCGTGCTGCCCACTCATCCTTATGCCATCTCCAAGTTCTGGCAATTCGTTCAAACCGAACATAGAAACTTTCCACATCTTCCCCCTCTACAAAGTTAGGCATTCGGGGTTCGCTATACTTGCAAAAGGATACAGTGTCTGGGGCACTAGTTGAAGGTTAAGTCTGAACTGGAGGTTTTGCCAATGGTTGTTGTGTTTGGCATGGTAGGGCCATTGGTGTAGGTATGTGAATGTTGGCTGATTTATTCTGATCAAAAACAGACTCCTTTAATCTCTCAGGTAGGCACAAAAACTCAAAAGAAAACATAATTGAAAGTTCATTCCAGGGCTTCTGTCCCCAACATGTTAAACATCACATTCCTCTAATTAATGCTGACGTGGCGGGGCAGTATGTGGAAAGATTTTAAGAAAAAATTGTAGCAGACTACGCCACCCCTGTTACCAGGGAAATAGGAAGTTACCCACACAGGTTAACAAACAGGTTCGTTAGAGTAAAGGAGGGGCACAAGACGTGGATATAAAAAATACAAAACTTTATTATATACAATCAATAAAAGTCTCAGAACACAAAAGGAACAGTGAATCAACACTTATACAACCTATAAGACTGCTGAAGCACGCACATGAAGGAACACCTGAATAGAAAGGTTCCGAACTTTACATGGACATTTCGGCTGCGTCCAAATACCCCCACTTGCGGTCTTGGTCACTTAAGAGCGCGTGCAGGCGACAGGAAGTAAGATCGCAAGTCTGTCCAATGTCTTAAAAACGCCAAAGTGCAGTGCCCTTAACGCACACTAAACCCACACTATCTTGACTACCGTTTCCGAGCGGTGTTCAGGGCTAAGTGTATCCCATCCTGCATCACGTTCTGGATATAAATCATGAGACTTTTTGCCAGGGTCTCGCGAGATGTTGCAGAAAGTTTTCCAGTGTAAGTTATACTACTACTTTTTAAGGTTTGGCTATATCTTTATTATTCTATGTTTGGCTTAACCTGTTTTTCTTTTGTTTTTGTTTTTTTGGGTACAGCTGCTTTGATACAATACAAATAAAGCGTTATAAAAATAAATCTGACTTGACTTGAGTATATAGTTAGATATTAGACAATTTTGTAGTAAAACGTATTGTTGCAAATTTTATTGGTGAAAACGTCAAGTTATGTATTTGTAAACTGTTTTTTCATCATAATAAGAAACACCACATTAATTAACGTTACATATTTTCTAAGTGTGTCCAATCGGGTTAGAAATACTACATGCCCACTAGAACACTAGGGCCAAAACAGGAAATACATCATGAAAGTAGTCAAGTGGTCAAGTGCAAAGACCGCAAGTGGGGGTATTTGGACGCAGCCTTCGTTTTAAATCTCTTCCAAAACGGCGGAGTTGAAAGAACAAACCACTTTTCATTTCTTTTCCCTCCTTGAGCCATGCGCTTATCTATCAGTGTCCTCGCCCCACAAATACCTAATATGTTCAGGTGTAAGATGGTTATTTAATGCTACTGATGATAAAGCGGAAGGAATTAATAGCCTGCAGAATACAAAAATGTCCCTGGCTAAGGTACAAAACAGCAACAACAACAAATTGTGTTGCATGTGTTGTATGCAGTGTGATGCTAAAAACATGTTTAAACCTGCGTGCCTAGAGAGTCAGAGCACAAACTACTTTACGTCTTCTTACGCTGAAACACAAAATTACGTCAAAACTCCCATATTAGCAAGGGTCCATGTAAAAGTAGTCCGTTTTATGACTGTTAAAAGCTGGTAAACAAAACGGACTCATCACATTATAGTAGATCCGTATATCTGTCTAGAGCGCTCTTTAAGGGGCAGCAGCATAATAAAGATATCTGTTTGTAACGTTCGTTCAACAATAAAGGACGGGCCCAAAACACTTAAATATTAAAGGAATTGTGCTTCTCCTTATATGAATTGTTAAGATAAGGAAAACCGTAGCATACAATAATTTGGTTATTTAAAGAATCCTTTAAATACACTCTAAATACAAGGCAAGACAAGGCAGGTTTATTTATTTAGCACATTTCATACACAAGGGCAATTCAAAGTGCTTTGCATAAAATGATTGACAAAGAGCAATACGACCTATCTATAAAATGCAAATGATTTAAGATTACAAATACAACTTTAGATTTTAAGAAACATTAAAACAGCAATAAAATGTATTAAAAATGTGAGTGTATATATAAAAAGAATAAGAACAAAAGAAATTAGAAATAGAAGTGCAGTTGATGTAAACCAGCACAGTGCTCAGGTTGTAAATGCACAGTTTAACAAGTGTGTTTTAATCTGGATTTAAAAGTAGCTAGTACGCTGTACACTTTGTGTTGAAAGAGTGTTGAACGAGAGTGTATAAGCAATAAAATCAATGATCCCTATAACTTGTTTTTCTATATCAAAATAGACAGAACGTTAATGCCCTGGCAGTGGCAGTCTGGCAGATAGCTTTGGTTTAGATTTAATTTGATTACATTAATGTTTAAGTTAAGATTTACAAGAAACAGTTTTAGTTAAAATTACTTAATTACTTAAAAAGGAAATACTATTATTTGTTTACCAAATCTTATTGCACTTTTGTTCATATAGCAGTACTGTAAAAATATAAGTGCACAATACACTACTTTTAAATTCCTTACTGAATTTTACGCTTAACGGTACGATTAATCATAGAAAAGACGTGCGATTAATGCGATTAAAAAATATAACCGCTGCCCAGCACTATATAAAACATTGAAATGATTTCTCTTCAGTACATAACACCTCCAACCTTCTACCTGGTAACATAGTTATTTAGAATGGTCATGCTATACTATATATATAAATATTTCAGATTGTTTCAAGACTTCTCCCTTCTAGGAAGGTATATTATCTCATATGTTTCCGTTGGGCAGTCCCTTCTAGTAAGATGTCTTACCTGTTTCTGTTCCTGTTTAGTGTTTTTGTGACTACCTGATAGTAAAATTATTTTGGCTGAAAACCTGCTTGGAACTAACCTGAATTAATGGCCTCCTTCCTCCATCTGATCATGCTTCAAATGTAACAGTCATATAGAAGTCAAATGCTTGTTGGAAACAATATAGTTACATTGCTGTTAAAACACTGTTGTCTTGAGGTTTTAACTTTAGCCAACACAATGAAGTAATTTCCGTCTCATTCTTTCGACATTAACTGTATTAAAACGGTTTGCTTTTGAAAATGTTATGAATTGGACAGGCCAAACACTCTTATTGTTGTCTTTACTCCTGCAGTAAGTCAGAAATTATGAAGTTGTTGAATATAAAAATCCAAAACATATAATAGAAATTACCAATGAAAGAAAGTAGAGCACCAGACAAAATGACAGATTTTAATATAAATGATATTAAAATGATAAAATAAAAAAATATTTATTATACATTTTAAAATCAGATTTTAATCAGTCACATTGTAAACTTTATGTTGGGTAGTGTTAAACACACTTGTTTTTAAATAAAAGGAAATGCTGATCTTTAGAATGGAAATTTACTGGCATAAGTCAGTGATTCTGGGTCACTAGGTTGTAAAACAGTTTACTATTGTTGGCCACTGAAAATATGTATTGTTTTTCTTTAAAGTGGAAGATCAAATCAAAAACAAAATCAAAATGTATTTAGAAGGCAACTGTAGTTACCACTGAGCTGTACAAAACTTTGCTAAAAAGACAAGCAGTTTTGACCGCAATGCACTAAAAAAGAAAAAAAAATCTAAAACAAACACTGATAGGTGACAGATCCTTATACTCTAAGCCTTGGAAAAAATTTAAATTTTTAACTTAGATTTATATTCAGATTCGGAAGAGACTAATTGGAGGGAGACTGGAAGACTCATTTTCGACCCAGCAATTGAAAAAGCGCGGTCACCCTTCAACTTCAATCTAGATCTCAGGACCATCAACACTCTTTGCTCAGAAGACCTCAGCGATCTAACAGATGTAATTGGGTTTCAAAGATCACAGAGATATTCATTTGAACCATCTGAGAAACCGTCAAGACAAACAGAAAACATTCAGTCTTCAAGATATGATTTAAAGCAGACAAGAGCACATCCTGTAATCAAATTATGATAAAAGTAAAGAAAGTAAAGATAAAATGGGATGACAACAATGTGTTTGTAAGCCCAACTAAAAATTGTAGTATTAATCTTATGGTTTTAATACTCTGATAGAATCATATAACTTATACTAAGTCATATTATACTTTTATATTATTAATATATATACATTTATATTTACTTCATAGTTACCTTAATACTGCATTATTGTATCATTTAAATGATTTTGAAATTCATAATATTATGCATGTAATATAATGATTTACTATTACTGTATATTATGACTTGTTTTTTTGAGCATGTTTGAGGTGCTATAATAATGATAATAAATTTGTGTCGATAATGTTCAGGCGGAAACCTTGATCTATTGTCTTTAAGTTCCTGTGATGTAGAGAATTAGGTTTCAGAATGCTAGTTGATAAGAATCCATCAATAAAACAACTCTCGAGATAATTGCACTCAATGTGAGAAGGAAGAAGGAAACTAACCTGTTTCCTTGTCTGTGACTCCACCCGCGATGCTGAAGATCACAAAGATGAGAGGTGCTTAAAAGCTCAACCACTCCATCCACAGCCACAACACACACTGAAGGTTGACTTAACAACACTGCTTGTACACAGGTGAGAAATACTATACATCTTCTTCATTTAAGCAGTATTTATTATGCAAGTGTCTATTACTTACATTTTTTTCCAGTTTCATTAAAATATGATCTAAGAGTTTGGATAGCTTATTTAGTTGTTGTTTAAAAGTCGTCCTAGTTAAATTAAATGTTTAATTCAAAAGTGAAACTAATAACCACATTATTTTTCTGATATTAGAGTAGATTTAGTAATAAACTTTTACCAGTTTAACTTTTGTGCTTGTATATGGGAGGTATTAACTCGCTTAATGTCTTTTAGAGATGAATCTGCACACTTTTCTTTTTGTGTTGGGCTGTTGTGCCCTCACGACGTATGCCTTGGGTAAGTTTACCAATGATTTATGCAGTTACTATATACAATATAATGTGTTTGTTTTTGCAATCTGCAGCTCATTTATAAAAAAAAAGAATTGTGTGATTTCATTAGATTTAGTCAACAGTTGCGTTTGTCTCATGTTCTAATACCTTTTTAGAAGAGGAAGAGAGTCACGGGAGACGATTCATTCTGGAGTCAATTGAGGAAGCCAAAAGACTTGTGGATTCTGCTTACAAGTATTCGCGGGATGAGTGAGTAAACTTTGTAGAGAAGTTTTTTTTTTACCTTCATGCCAGTCAATGATAAAGTATTTACTTTTATCTCTCGAATACCAGGAGTTTAGCGAGGGTACGCAAAGAAGCGATCAAACCTTCTGACATATTGCGTTTGCTGAGACAGCCAGCTCGAAAAACACGTGAGGCTGTGCGAGCCGCAGACTACATGGAACAAGCGCTGAGACTCATCACTGAGAAAGCTCATCACGCTCACAAAAGATCCATTAATGCTACAAGTATGAATACAACACCTTCCACTGTTCTCAGAACAGCTACATTCATTGTTCCACACTCATCAATACGTTTTTCTTCTCATAGACCTTATCACTCCAGAAGAGCTCAGCACTATCAAGCGTTTGACGGGCTGTGCGACTCAAACCCGGCAACCGTCTTGTAGGACGACACCCCTTATAAACAAATATCGGACTGCCTCCAATGTCTGCAACAATCGGTCAGTTCCGTCCTACTTTTTCAGTCTAAATAGTCAAGTCTCATGAGGGTATCGCTAGTGAAACATGGGAATTTTGCTCATTTGCATAAATTGACACAAACTTAAGCATACAATTAGTAGATAAAAGCAATAATGATGCCTCACCACTAAATCTAACATCACTGGCGTAAAAACAGATTGTACTGCATCAACTAAGTTGTGAATTTCACCACCTTCATTGTCACCTTTTTATTCATCTTATTAACAAAACTCAACAGAATTTCATTTACCAGAAGAAATAGTCAATATAATTGTATAGTAAATCGCCCCTCACTGTTTACTTATCAATGAATGTTGTAATCCTCAGGAGGAACCCGCTCCTTGGTGCATCAAACACCCCATTCGCCCGCTGGCTCCCTGCTAAATATGAGGATGGAGTCTCACAACCCAAGGGATGGGACCCCAACAAACTGCACAACGGTGCTGCATTGCCCTTGGTACGATTGAGATATGATCAACATATATTTATCTCCAATCAACTACCAGCTTCTAAATTCTGTCACTGATTTCAGGTCAGACTGGTTTCCAATCGTATTCTTAGCACCGCAGATGCCGACGTAGAGAGCGATAATGAATTCACCTACTTGCTTACCATCTTCGGGCAGTGGGTGGACCACGATCTGACTCTTACACCCAACTCGCCAAGCATTAGGTCCTTCAGCAATGGCCTTAACTGTGATGCGAGCTGTGAACGTTCCGAACCCTGTTTCCCAATCCAGGTAAGTCAACAATGGTCCTTTCTGACCCTCACTATTTTTGCAATATGGTGCAATATCTGTATTTAATGCTTTGTTTAATAACTCAGGTCCCTAATAAAGACTCGCGTCTGCGTCCCGACTCCTGCTTGCCGTTTTTCCGATCAGCACCTGCCTGTGGTTCCGGAAACACCGCCTACATGTTTGGAGGTTCCGCCAGTGTTCGGCAACAGATCAATTCTCTGACTGCTTTCCTAGATGCTGGACAGGTGTACGGGGCGGAGGACGGCCAGGCAAATAACCTGCGGGACCTGACAAACGATGGTGGCCTGCTACGTGTCAATGATCAGTTCTACGACAATGGGCGAGAGCACCTGCCCTTTACAAACGTACAGAGCAAAATATGCTCCACTCGTGGGAAAATTCTCAATGATACGAGTCTGACAGAGGTGCCTTGCTTTCTTGCAGGTCAGTTACTTTTTCATTCTCAGTAAGAAATTTGAATACTTCTGACATTCGGACAACTCCACGCAGCTAATATGCTAACTTTGTGTCTAGGTGATTTTTTCGTGTTATCGAGAACATCGCTCTTACCTCATTACATGCGTTATTTTTGAGGGAGCACAACCGATTGGCTCGTACCCTCCATGTGCTCAACCCAAGCTGGAGTAGTGAAACCCTCTATCAAGAGGCGCGTAAAATTATGGGTGCCTACCAACAGGTAAAAAAAAAAATAACACCTTCATTTCATTATACAATAGATGTTCGTTACCAAACTCTCAGGAATCTTTCTGCTTTAGGTGTTGGTGGTCCGAGACTACCTGCCCCGCATTGTGGGCCCTGATGCTATCAACAGACGCCTTGGTGCTTATCCTGGTTACAATGGAAATGTGGACCCCAGCATTGCTAGCGTCTTTGCCACAGCAGCTTTCCGCTTCGCCCACCTGGCCATCCAACCCATCGTACCCCGTGTTGATGAAAACTTCCAGAATCATCCTCAGTTTCCAAGCGTGCCCCTTTATGAGGCCTTCTTTTCACCCTGGAGGGTGATCTTTGAGGGTGAGTTTGGCAGACTCGGTTATAGATGCGGTGATTGTAGAACAGCTGTTAAGTAGGGAAGATGTAAGGAGTCCTGATTTGAAAATTTCAAATCAGTCCATTATGAACATTTTCATTCAGGTCTAAATTGGTTAGTTCTGGTTTGGTGCTGTTCAACTGCTGGACCGGCAAAATTTTATTTGTGGATTTTTTTTAACAAGCACGTTATGGTTAAACTGGTTGTCCAATGAAGTATTGCTGGTTAAACTGGCTGAACTGGTTTTAATGGTGTTTTGACAAATGTTAGAAGATTTTTGTCTTTCCCCAATCAAGAAGATGGGAACTATAATTGTTTGCCAATTGCCATAAAGAAAATAGCTAATTGGGGGCCTCACCAAGATGGCCGCCAAATGGACAGACTTTCCATACAGAGGCTTACCCCCTTAAACTGCCACAACATTTGATTTTTCTTTACTTCATGCTTAGGTGGCATAGATCCTCTGCTCCGTGGATTGATCGGTCGACCGGCAAAACTAAACACACAGGATCACATGATGGTTAACGCTCTTCGAGAGAGGCTGTTTGCCTTTACAAGCCACATAGCCTTGGACCTAGCCGCCCTCAACATGCAAAAGCCGTGACCACGGTATACCAGGTAAACTTCTGGTCTCATACCAGTAACAAGTTGAATGTTTACACTGCATAATCACTATTACAATATCCAGAACTTACTTGATCCCCACCCTTGGTTCCTCATAAGGCTACAATGAATGGCGTCAGTTTTGTGGACTCTCCGTCCCTCAAAATGAGAGCGAACTGGCCGTGGTGATGAACAACACTAACCTAGCACGGGAGCTTATTGAGCTTTACAAAACTCCTGCGAACATCGACGTCTGGCTAGGCGGCGTGGCCGAGCCCTTCGTACCTGGTGGGCGTGTCGGCCCTCTTTTTGCCTGCCTCATCTCTACACAGTTCCAGCACATCCGTGAGGGCGACAGGTAAAAATATCAGTGTATTTAGCCTATGAGACTAACATATGCATAGGTGCTGTTAACATCAGGTGTCACTGTGTTCAGGTTATGGTGGGAGTCCCCTGGAGCGTTCACCAACAAACAAAGAACCTCACTGGCCTCAGTGTCACTGGCACGCATCATCTGCGACAACACAGGAATCCGTAAAGTTCCCATCGATCCCTTCCACTTTACCAGTTCTTCCCAATACGTTAACTGTGAAAATATCCCAACATTTGATCTCAACCCTTGGATTGAGACTGGTAAGCCACCGGAAAGTAAATATAATTTTTTTATCTGCAACATTTCTGCTTCAGCTTCTTCCTACCTCTATATGTGCTTAGAGTAGTACAGGCACATATCAGGTAGTGAAGTCATTGTATGTACTGGTCACCATCGTTTGGTGTTTGACCTTCCAGGTGTCAGTGCCATCAACAATGCAAACATTGGAAATGAGGTTAGATGAGTGTTTGTTTTCTCCTTAAAGCAAGTGAAAAGTGTCATCATAGATTAAAATCAAAACGTCACTGTAAAATCAGTAAACTGAGCAAAAAATGAGCACCTAGTAAGTATGCTTTTCTATACACAGGATTGGTGTAGTGACATAAACCCCTTTCAAAGTGGCCACCAAAAACTATTAGGATGCTTGTATGAACACAATTCATATACATGTTTTGAATGACATGAGGTTTAATAAATGATGACAGAATCTTATTCCTAGATGACATATTCCTTTAATTTAATATGAAGTTACTCCTGAGAAACCTGAACTACACCAACCCTTTGTATCGTTTAGTCTTTCACTAAATCCGCTTTTCTGGCTTCAACGCATATTTGCTTTTTCCTTTTTAACATTTGATTTTTCACTTTGATGCAAGCAGATCCCAACATAAATATATACTGTAAATTAATATTTATTTACTCCTCAGATATCGAGTCAACACGAGGACCTTCCGGACCTCCAGGGGAACAAGGTAAGCAGACTATCTATAAAACACACTCCGTGTGTTTTTGTCAGGGTAGGAAACACAAACCAGAAAAAAACATCACAGCAGTAGCGTTGATTCTGGTTATAGGCCTAGAATTTATGTCAGCCATGTAACCTTATGCTCAAAGCCCAAAACAACCAACCTTCGAAAATGACATCAATACATTATATGTATATCATCTTATTTCAGGTCCACAGGGTGTAGCAGGTCCACCCGGACCTCCCGGACCACCCGGACCTCACATTAACACCACTGGACAACAGTCTGCCTTTTTTGCTTTGCTTGGCTCCACCCCTCCCACTTCTAAAGTTGTGGTGTTCACTCAGCCCTTTTACAATGGACAAAACCACTATGATCCAACAACAGGGGTGTTCCTCTGCAGTGTACCTGGTGTTTATCAATTTCAGTTTTCATGCAGAGGAACATCTAGTTTGGCCGTTGTGACCTTAATGAAAAATAGTGTTTTACAGATACAATCTGAACCAGTCTCTCTAAATAAACAGATATTAGCTGAAGGGCTGGCTATTTTGACACTAGACAAAGGAGACAGTGTGTGGGTCGAGGCTTCAAAGGGTGCAAGCACGATAAGCAGGTCCAGCTACTTCTCAGGCCATATTCTCTCCCCTGTTTGAGGCAATGTAACCATCTTCATACCCGTAAATGCATTTGCATACACATATGCTATCTTGTAAATTGCCAATTTAACAAACCTCTTACCCAAATGTGTTATTGTCTCTAATTTCTCACTTTGATCTCTGATAAATAACAAGCCATAATCATCAAAACTAATTTGCAAAACGAAATGCATTGGTTAAAATGTCATGTAAATGTTGTTTAATGCTAAACTTTAAAGATTCATCATGTTAGACACTTCATTGAACTCCTTATACAATTACTGTATGTATTCTTTGATGCATGTTGGAATTTGCTGTTTGTTTTGTTGTCCAGTTGCAGCAGAAATATTTTGTAGTCACTTCTGTGACAGATTATTGTTTTTATATAATACTTTTCTGTATTGGTTTTAGCAAAGTAAAAATAAACCAACAAAAAAAATCAACATTGGATATAGCAGCCTTTTTCTTTGTGTATACTGATGTCTGATGTGTCATAAATGTGAATATAACCAAACAGAAAAATATTTTAATCAAACATACAATATTTGATCAGTTCAAAAGCTCTTCTAAAATATTGACTTACATCGTTTTTGTTTCTTAAATAATAAATCACATTTTTTTAAATATCAAATATTTACAAATGACGTAAGGGATAATCCACGGCTTGCCGTGCATTAAAGGATTTTAATCCCGTTCATACCAAGGTCATTTGGCAAATTAAAGCTGTTATTGATGTTTACAATGGAATCTTTGATCAGACAGGGGAAAATGACAATTGTTTTTGTCAAATGTTGATCTAACAGACTGGAACAACCTGTATTACCTGTATTAATACCTTTATACACACCTTCCAGTCCTGAAGATAGCGAAAGCCAGTCCTGGGCCCGGTTTTTCAAAAGGTTTAATTCGGATAAAATTGATCCGGATTTAGTAATCCTTTTTTTGCGATCCGTGATCACATAATCCAGTTTACTTTTGGAGCCAGTTTTTTAAAGCAACATCGGATTGGATCAATCTGATCCGGATAGGAACTTTTCAGGATCACCAAATCTGGATAACCAGTGCTCAAACAGGATAGGAAATCACAATGTAGAACTATAGATATGTAAAGAGCAACAATTTAATTTAAGCAACAAAATTTTTGATTGTGATGAATATATATATCAATTAGTGACAGAATAAAATGTATTGTTTTTGGTCAATTTTGACAGCTGTTTGGAGGATTATTTTATGAGGCCAAACTCTTTCTACTTTGCTGTAGGCCTATACTGAAAGGCTGAATACGTTAAAGCCTACCTAATCACTGTAGCCTGACGGATGAACAAATAAAATTAAAACCTTATGAATAAATAGGATATCTTGTAAAATACTGCATGATCCAATATATTATTTGATACATTTTTAAAGTTTTCATTACATTTTGGGCATGAAATCCACGCTGAAGCCACCCTTCTGATGGGATCAATTTAATCCAGATTTTTTGGATCAAAGTGATCCAAATCCTACAAAAAAGTTCTGAAAAACCCAAACTAAAGGTTTGATCCGGATCAAAACCAAGATTGGATTACGTGATCTAATCCGATTATGTAATCCGTTTTTTCTTTTGAAAAACACATTTTCAAGATTTGATCCAATCCGTTATCCAAAATCCTAGTGGATTACTTTTGAAAAACCGGGCCCTGGAGATGGCCCTGCGCACTTTTGCGCGCAACCAGACATAGCGAGCAATAGCCTATTACTTCCTGATGTTGATGCTTTTGAATGTAAAAGCATGCGAACGTCATAAGTAGACCTCATACAACGGTGTAAAACAACAAAAAGGCCAGTTCAAGTCATCTTCAAATAAAAAGATTGTAAAACAATCTCAGCTTTTACTGGCATTTGTTTCGCTTTTCCGTCAGAAACTTTACAGCCTAAATGATTCAAGCCTAGTTAGAAGTTTCATTTAATGATTAATTGATGAATGCAAACGAGCACGTGCAGAGGATATTTAGTGTCGTTTCTTCCCACCCAGCGGAGGGCAGCAGAGCGACACTGACTAGAAACACGCTCCAGGAACTGCGGTTTTAACACGAAGAAAATACTGTGATTTACACCATGTGATAATATCCTTGATCAACTCATGAGCTCTCAAAACAATAGCACTAAAATAAGTGTGATATGAAAAAACTATTGGTCTCTATTGCACCAAACTATATTGCAGGATGACTATCAATTAACTTTACATGAAAATACCAGATATGTGGTTAAATAGGCCCAATGTATTCATGCACAATCCCATTTCTAAACGTATGTCTGCTCTTATTTTCCAGAGTAGGCCTACCCATAAACTAGTATCTTTAAAAATGATTCCAGTGAACCTAGTCAAAAATATATTTCCTGAATGGTGTTCCAGTTCATGTGTTCAGTTCAAAGTTCAGTTGTACAAACAGTGGCCTCAATAAGAAATGTTCATTAGTTCATATGTTCATTAGTCTTTGAAATGTGGTAGGCGCTCCATGTAGACGAAAGGGCATGACTGTATATTGATACAAACCGGTAGGAGCACGGTAGAAGCCGGTAAGAGCACGATAGGAGGTAAGAGGCCAGTGGGAGCACTAAAGGCAGTATAAGGTCTACATGAGGGTTCCAAAGGCACCTGCCAATATCCTTTGCAAAAATCCAGAACAGTCATGTGATGGGCTTTACCCAACTTTTCGATCAGTTCATCGATTATGGGCATGGGGTAGGAATCATGATGTACTGTTTAGCTTTCTGAAATCAGTGCAGAACCTAAGGCCGCCATCTTTCTTTGGTACCAAAAGTCTTTATTTTGGTACCAAATTTTTTTATAGTGTGTTGAATATTTTAGGAATTTCACCATTCATCTAATCAATTCATTGATTGGTCCATGGCAATGTTGTCAT
Source organism: Triplophysa siluroides (assembly GCA_006030095.1). Lineage (NCBI taxonomy): Eukaryota > Metazoa > Chordata > Actinopteri > Cypriniformes > Nemacheilidae > Triplophysa > Triplophysa siluroides. The sequence continues at coordinate 142,035 of VCII01000114.1, forward strand.
CCAAAATCCCGTTTGCGGCACAGAAAAGTGTCATAATTCCTCCCTAAGCCTGACACTTAAGATTTAGTCCTACACTTCACTTAAATTACGACTGAGCTACTTCATAACTAACTTTTATGTGCAGCTTTGAGTCAAGAATTGTTTTACTCTTAAGTCAATTTTAGCAGTGATCTTGTGAATAATTCTCAGAAGCCTGATAAATACGGGCCCAGGCCTATAAGACACCTTGTAATGTGTTTCACTTGGATGGAACGTAGTGGGAACACCTCATGGGTATCTAGTGGCATATTCACAGATCACTAAGGCAAAACGGTGACCTGAAGATCAAAGAGAAGAAGAAAATCATCACCTAAAACAACATCGTATGCCAGGTTATCAACCACCCCTACTCTTAACAGAAAAGCATGATCTTCAACCACAATGGTTACATCTGCAGTTGAATACACTTTTTCTTCATCATTTACACAACCAAAGCATATTGTCTTCGCACAGCTCAGAATTTAACTGTTCAGCAGCTGAGTTCTTATCAAAGTCTGAGTGCTGCTGGTATCAACTAAAGCTTGAGTCATTTGTCAATTAATAGCTACAGGGGTGATATGTCTATGGTTTTTCCCTGGCTTAGCAAGTTCGGTTGTCAGCTCTACTCTGGGAACGTAACACATAGTTGTGGTCTTAGGCTTTTTCAACTGGCAAAGGTAGCCTTGTGGGCAGGTTGCTGACAATAAAAACAGACCAGAGGTCCCACAACACCCCTCCACTTACAGTCTTATCAGTGGGCTCATCTGTCTTACCTCTACCAGTGGTCCCTTTATAAGACGTTGAAGTTCACAATGAGCAGCCATTACCTCTCCGCCAAGTTTGCTGCTTCCTCTCCAGTTTTGGGTTTATTCTCTCCAACCCAAGTTCTAACATCAGGGCGCAGCATTCAAAAATATTGTTCAAGAATGAAAGTGTCTCCTATTTGATCCTTCGTCTTGGGTTCAGGTCTCATACACCTCCTGTACAAGCCCTTAATACGGTTGAAGTTTCTCTGATGGATTCTGCGGATGGTATATTAAGACTTCTGAAGCGTTGGCGAGACGTTTCTTCGGTCACATTGTACTTAGCTAACACTGCAGCTTTTACGTCCTCATCATTTTCCGCTAGTTGTTCGTCCTTTCCAGAGTTGGTCTCTAAAGCTTTGCCTGTTAGAAGGGTTAACGACGCGTGCTGCCCACTCATCCTTATGCCATCTCCAAGTTCTGGCAATTCGTTCAAACCGAACATAGAAACTTTCCACATCTTCACCCTCTACAAAGTTAGGCATTCGGGGTTCGCTATACTTGCGAAAGGATACAGCGTCTGGGGCACTAGTTGAAGGTTAAGTCTGAACTGGAGGTTTTGCCAATGGTTGTTGTGTTTGGCATGGTAGGGCCCTTGGTGTAGGTAAACATGTGAATGTTGGCTGATTTATTCTTCTGACTACAATACATTTCTAGATTTTAGCATAATGGAAGCCTTCAAATTATACAGTTGATAAAACAGGATCTTTTTATTCGTTTTTTGAGGGCTTATGAATTCTCTCATTTCATCTTAAAATTCTTGTCCCACAACAACATTCTCTACATATTAACGTGGTGTATTAGCCTTTCCCTTCTTAGCTCTATCCACAGGTTCAGTCTCCGGGTCTTGTTGATTAAGTCCATGCTGGAAGAATGCTGTAACTGCATCCCCAGGTTTATTAGCTAAAACTTCCACGTCATCCACCTCGGCTTCCACTGTGTCCTCTTCTCCTTTCAGGGTGTGCTCTGGTAACCCTCTGTGTCCCAGCATTTCCACGGGTCGCCATTCTAGCCGATTCATTCCTTTTCAGATGCTTCTTACTTTGAAGAGATGGAGACTTCTATCCCACTTCTGACACCATATGTTACATATGAAGCATTATTAGATGTGGTGGATGTAGGAAGACATTTCAGCTTATTTCCAAGCAAACAAATTGATGTATTGGCCAAAAACAGACTCCTTTAATCACTCAGGTAGGCACAAAAACTCAAAAGAAAACATAATTGAAAGTTCATTCCAGGGCTTCTGTCCCCAACATGTTAAACATCACATTCCTCTCTCTTAACAAAAAAATATTAATCGCGTTAACGCATTAATTAATGCTGACGTGGCGGGGCAGTATGTGGAAAGATTTTAAGAGAAAATTGTAGCAGACTACGCCACCCTGTGACCAGGGAAATGGGAAGTTACCCACACAGGTTAACAAACACGTTTGTTAGAGAAAAGGAGGGGCACAAGACGTGGATATAAAAATACAAAACTTTATTATATACAATCAATAAAAGTCTCTTTGGAACATCACATCAACGCATGGACAACTTAGGCACATAATGCACATTCGCATTCACACACACACGCGGAAGGAGCAAAGTTTACCAGGGATAGGTATGCTAGCGACAGAGCCTGAGCTTCCAAGTCACACTTATTACATCGCCAAACGCACAGGTCACACCACGCGCACACACAACACACAGTGAGATCACACGGCAATCCACGGCACTCTGTGACATAGGGCCCACCACCACACGAGGCTAGTTGTCTACCCTGGGCCTTTGCCCCTAGAACACAAAAGGAACAGTGAATCAACACTTATACAACCTATAAGACTGCTGAAGCACGCACATGAAGGAACACCTGAATAGAAAGGTTCCGAACTCTTACATGGACATTTCGGCTGCGTCCAAATACCCCCACTTGCGGTCTTGGCCACTTAAGAGCGCGTGCAGGCGACAGGAAGTAAGATCGCAAGTCTGTCCAATGTCTTAAAAACGCCAAAGTGCAGTGCCCTTAACGCACACTAAACCCACACTATCTTGACTACCGTTTCCGAGCGGTGTTCAGGGCTAAGTGTATCCCATCCTGCATCACGTTCTGGATATAAATCATGAGACTGCGGAAAGTTTTCCAGTGTAAGTTATACTACTACTTTTTAAGGTTTGACTATATCTTTATTATTCTATGTTTGGCTTACACCTGTTTTTCTTTTGCTTTCTTTTTTTGGGTACAGCTGCTTTGATACAATACAAATAAAGCGTTATAAAAATAAATCTGACTTGACTTGAGTATGTAGTTAGATATTAGATATAATTTTGTAGTAAAACGTATTGTTGCAAATTTTATTGGTGAAAACGTCAAAGTTATGTATTTTGTAAAACTGTTTTTTATCACATAATAAGAAACACCACATTAATTAACGTTACATGTTTTCTAAGTGTGTCCAATCGGGTTAGAAATACTACATGCCCACTAGAACACTAGGGCCAAAACAGGAAATACGTCATGAAAGTAGTCAAGTGGTCAAGTGCAAAGACCGCAAGTGGGGGTATTTGGACGCAGCCTTCGTTTTAAATCTCTTCCAAAACGGCGGAGTTGAAAGAACAAACCACTTTTCATTTATTTTCCCTCCTTGAGCCATGCGCTTATCTATCAGTGTCCTTGCCCCACAAATACGTAATATGTGCAGGTGTAAGATGGTTATTTAATGCTACTGATGATAAAGCGGAAGGAAATTAATAGCCTGCAGAATACAAAAATGTCCCTGGCTAAGGTACAAAACAGCAACAATAACAAATTGTGTTGCATGTGTGGTATGCAGTGTGATGCTAAAAACATGTTTAAACCTGCGTGCCTAGAGTCAGAGCACAAACTACTTTACGTCTTCTTACGCTGAAACACAAAATTACGTCAAAACTCCCATATTAGCAAGGGTCCATGTAAAAGTAGTCCGTTTTATGACTGTTAAAAGCTGGTAAACAAAACGGACTCATCACATTATAGTAGATCCGTATATCTGTCTAGAGCGCTCTTTAAGGGGCAGCAGCATAATAAAGATATCTGTTTGTAACGTTCGTTCAACAATAAAGGACGGGCCCAAAACACTTAAAATATTAAAGGAATTGTGCTTCTCCTTATATGAATTGTTAAGATAAGGAAAACCGTAGCATACAATAATTTGGTTATTTAAAGAATCCTTTAAATACACTCTAAATACAAGGCAAGACAAGGCAGGTTTATTTATTTAGCACATTTCATACACAAGGGCAATTCAAAGTGCTTTGCATAAAATGATTGACAAAGAGCAATACGACCTATCTATAAAATGCAAATGATTTAAGATTACAAATACAACTTTAGATTTTAAGAAACATTAAAACAGCAATAAAATGTATTAAAAATGTGAGTGTATATATAAAAAAGAATAAGAACAAAAGAAATTAGAAGTAGAAGTGCAGTTGATGTAAACCAGCACAGTGCTCAGGTTGTAAATGCACAGTTTAACAAGTGTGTTTTAATCTGGATTTAAAAGTAGCTAGTACGCTGTACACTTTGTGTTGAAAGAGTGTTGAACGAGAGTATATAAGCAATAAGATCAATGATCCCTATAACTTGTTTTTCTATATCAAAATAGACAGAACGTTAATGCCCTGGCAGTGGCAGTCTGGCAGATAGCTTTGGTTTAGATTTAATTTGATTACATTAATGTTTAAGTTAAGATTTACAAGAAACAGTTTTAGTTAAAATTACTTAATTACTTAAAAAGGAAATACTATTATTTGTTTACCAAATCTTATTGCACTTTTGTTCATATAGCAGTACTGTAAAAATATAAGTGCACAATACACTACTTTTAAATTCCTTAATGAATTTTACGCTTAACGTTACGATTAATCGCGATTAATCATAGAAAAGACGTGCGATTAAAAAATATAACCGCTGCCCAGCACTATATAAAACATTGAAATGATTTCTCTTCAGTACATAAACACCTCCAACCTTCTACGTGGTAACATAGTTATTTAGAATGGTCATGATATACTGAAATAGCCTTTGCAAATATTTCAGTTTGTTTCAAGACTTCTCCCTTCTAGGAAGGTATATTATCTCATTTGTTTCGGTTGGGCAGTCCCTTCTAGTAAGATGTCTTACCTGTTTCTGTTCCTGTTTAGTGTTTTTGTGACTACCTGATAGTAAAATTCTATTTTTGGCCCTAAACCTGCTTGGAACTAACCTGAATTAATGGCCTCCTTCCTCCATCTGATCATGCTTCAAATGTAACAGTCATATAGAAGTCAAATGCTTGTTGGAAACAATATAGTTACATTGCTGTTAAAACACTGTTGTCTTGAGGTTTTAACTTTAGCCAACACAATGAAGTAATTTCCGTCTCATTCTTTCGACATTAACTGTATTAAAACGGTCTGCTTTTGAAAATTTTATGAATTGGACAGGCCAAACACTTTTATTGTTGTCTTTACTCCTGCAGTAAGTCAGAAATTATGAAATTGTTGAATATAAAAATCCAAAACATATAATAGAAATTACACAGACCAATGAAAGAAAGTAGAGCACCAGACAAAATTACAGATTTTAATATAAATGATATTAAAATGATAAAATAAAAAATTATTTATTATACATTTTGAAATCAGATTTTGATCAGTCACATTGTAAACTTTATGTTGTGTAGTGTTAAACACACTTGTTTTTAAATAAAAGGAAATGCTGATCTTTAGAATGGAAATTTACTGGCATAAGTCAGTGATTCTGGGTCACTAGGTTGTAAAACAGTTTACTATTGTTGGCCACTGAAAATATGTATTGTTTTTCTTTAAAGTGGAAGATCAAATCAAAAACAAATCAAAATGTATTAATAAAGCAACTGTAGTTACCACTGTGCTGTACAAAACTTTGCTAAAAAGACAAGCAGTTTTGACCGCAATGCATTAAAAAGGAAAAAAATCTAAAACAAACACTGATAGGTGACAGATCCTTATGCTCTAAGCCTTGGAAAAATATATATAAATATATATTATTTTTAACTTGGATTTATATTCAGATTCGGAAGAGACTAATTGGAGGGAGACTGGAAGACTCTTTTTCGACCCAGCAATTGAAAAAGCGCGGTCACCCTTCAACTTCAATCTAGATCTCAGGACCATCAACACTCTTTGCTCAGAAGACCTCAGCGATCTAACAGAGATATTCATTTAAACCATCTGAGAAACCATCAAGACAAACAGAAAACATTCAGTCTTCAAGGTATGATTTAAACCAGACAAGAGCACATCCTGTAATCAAATTATGATAAAAGTAAAGAAAGTAAAGATAAAATGGGATGACAACAATGTGTTTGTAAGCCCAACTAAAAATTGTAGTAGTAATCTTATGGTTTTAATACTCTGATAGAATCATATAACTTATACTAAGTCATATTATACTTTTATATTATTAATATATATACATTTATATTTACTTCATAGTTACCTTAATACTGCATTATTGTATCATTTAAATGATTTTGAAATTCATAATATTATTCATGTAATATAATGATTTACTATTACTGTATATTATGACTTGGTTTTTTTGAGCATGTTTGATGTGCTATAATAATGATAATAAATTTTTGTCGATAATGTTCAGGTGGAAACCTTGATCTATTGTCTTTAAGTTCCTGTAATCTAGAGAAATAAATTTCAGAACGTCAGTTGATAAGAATCCATCAATAAAACAGCTGTCAAGATAATTGCACTCAATGTGAGAAGGAAGAAGGAAACTAACCTGTTTCCTTGTCTGTGACTCCTCCCGTGATGCTGAAGATCACAAAGATGAGAGGTGCTTAAAAGCTCAACCACTCCATCCACAGCCACAACACACACTGAAGGTTGACTTAACAACACTGCTTGTACACAGGTGAGAAATACTATACATCTTCTTCATTTAAGCAGTATTTATTATGCAAGTGTCTATTACTTAATTTTTTTCCAGTTTCATTAAAATATGATCTAAGAGTTTGGATAGCTTATTTAGTTGTTGTTTAAAAGTCGTCCTAGTTAAATTAAATGTTTAATCCAAAAGTGAAACTAATAACCACATTTTTTTTCTGATATTAGAGTAGATTTAGTAATAAACTTTTACCAGTTTAACTTTTGTGCTTGTATATGGGAGACATTAACTCGCTTAATGTCTTTTAGAGATGAATCTGCACACTTTTCTTTTTGTGTTGGGCTGTTGTGCCCTCACGACGTATGCCTTGGGTAAGTTTACCAATGATTTATGCAGTTACTATATACAATATAATGTGTTTGTTTTTGCAATCTGCAGCTCATTTATAAAAAAAAAGAATTGTGTGATTTCATTAGATTTAGTCATCAGTTGCGTTTGTCTCATGTTCTAATACCTTTTTAGAAGAGGAAGAGAGTCACGGGAGACGATTCATTCTGGAGTCAATTGAGGAAGCCAAAAGACTTGTGGATTCTGCTTACAAGTATTCGCGGGATGAGTGAGTAAACTTTGTAGAGAAGTTACTTGGTACGCCTTTACCTTCATGCCAGTCAATGATAAAGTATTTACTTTTATCTCTCGAATACCAGGAGTTTAGCGAGGGTACGCAAAGAAGCGATCAAACCTTCTGACATATTGCGTTTGCTGAGACAGCCAGCTCGAAAAACACGTGAGGCTGTGCGAGCCGCAGACTACATGGAACAAGCGCTGAGACTCATCACTGAGAAAGCTCATCACGCTCACAAAAGATCCATCAATGCTACAAGTATGAATACAACACCTTCCACTGATCTCAGAACAGCTACAATCCTTGTTCCACACTCATCAATACGTTTTTCTTCTCATAGACCTTATCACTCCAGAAGAGCTCAGCACTATCAAGCGTTTGACGGGCTGTGCGACTCAAACCCGGCAACCGTCTTGTAGGACGACACCCCTTATAAACAAATATCGGACTGCCTCCAATGTCTGCAACAATCGGTCAGTTCCGTCCTACTTTTTCAGTCTAAATAGTCAAGTCTCATGAGGGTATCGCTAGTGAAACATGGGAATTTTGCTCATTTGCATAAATTGACACAAACTTAAGCATACAATTAGTAGATAAAAGCAATAATGATGCCTCACCACTAAATCTAACATCACTGGCGTAAAAACAGATTGTACTGCAATCAACTAAGTTGTGAATTTCACCACCTTCATTGTCACCTTTTTATTCATCTTATTAACAAAACTCAACAGAATTTCATTTACCAGAAGAAATAGTCAATATAATTGTATAGTAAATCGCCCCTCACTGTTTACTTATCAATGAATGTTGTAATCCTCAGGAGGAACCCGCTCCTTGGTGCATCAAACACCCCATTCGCCCGCTGGCTCCCTGCTAAATATGAGGATGGAGTCTCACAACCCAAGGGATGGGACCCCAACAAACTGCACAACGGTGCTGCATTGCCCTTGGTACGATTGAGATATGATCAACATATATTTATATCCAATCAACTACCAGCTTCTAAATTGTCACTGATTTCAGGTCAGACTGGTTTCCAATCGTATTAGCACCGCAGATGCCGACGTAGAGAGCGATAATGAATTCACCTACTTGCTTACCATCTTCGGGCAGTGGGTGGACCACGATCTGACTCTTACACCCAACTCGCCAAGCATTAGGTCCTTCAGCAATGGCCTTAACTGTGATGCGAGCTGTGAACGTTCCGAACCCTGTTTCCCAATCCAGGTAAGTCAACAATGGTCCTTTCTGACCCTCACTATTTTGCAATATGGTGCAATATCTGTATTTAATGCTTTGTTTATAACTCAGGTCCCTAATAAAGACTCGCGTCTGCGTCCCGACTCCTGCTTGCCGTTTTTCCGATCAGCACCTGCCTGTGGTTCCGGAAACACCGCCTACATGTTTGGAGGTTCCGCCAGTGTTCGGCAACAGATCAATTCTCTGACTGCTTTCCTAGATGCTGGACAGGTGTACGGGGCTGAGGACGGCCAGGCAAATAACCTGCGGGACCTGACAAACGATGGTGGCCTGCTACGTGTCAATGATCAGTTCTACGACAATGGGCGAGAGCACCTGCCCTTTACAAACGTACAGAGCAAAATATGCTCCACTCGTGGGAAAATTCTCAATGATACGAGTCTGACAGAGGTGCCTTGCTTTCTTGCAGGTCAGTTACTTTTTCATTCTCAGTAAGAAATTTGAATACTTCTGACATTCGGACAACTCCACGCAGCTAATATGCTAACTTTGTGTCTAGGTGATTTTCGTGTTATCGAGAACATCGCTCTTACCTCATTACATGCGTTATTTTTGAGGGAGCACAACCGATTGGCTCGTACCCTCCATGTGCTCAACCCAAGCTGGAGTAGTGAAACCCTCTATCAAGAGGCACGGAAAATTATGGGTGCCTACCAACAGGTAAAAAAAGAAATAACACCTTCATTTCATTATACAATAGATGTTCGTTACCAAACTCTCAGGAATCTTTCTGCTTTAGGTGTTGGTGGTCCGAGACTACCTGCCCCGCATTGTGGGCCCTGATGCTATCAACAGACGCCTTGGTGCTTATCCTGGTTACAATGGAAATGTGGACCCCAGCATTGCTAGCGTCTTTGCCACAGCAGCTTTCCGCTTCGCCCACCCCTGGCCATCCAACCCATCGTACCCCGTGTTGATGAAAACTTCCAGAATCATCCTCAGTTTCCAAGCGTGCCCCTTTATGAGGCCTTCTTTTCACCCTGGAGGGTGATCTTTGAGGGTGAGTTTGGCAGACTCGGTTATAGATGCAGTGATTGTAGAACAGCTGTTAAGCAGGGAAGATGTAAGGAGTCCTGATTTGAACATTTCAAATCAGTCCATTATGAACATTTTCATTCAGGTCTAAATTGGTTAGTTCTGGTTTGGTGCTGTTCAACTGCTGGACCAGCAAAATTTAATTTGTGGATTTTTTTTAACAAGCACGTTATGGTTAAACTGGTTGTCCAATGAAGTATTGCTGGTTAAACTAGCTGAACTGGTTTTAATGGTGTTTTGACAAATGTTAGAAGATTTTTGTCTTTCCCCAATCAAGAAGATGGGAACTATAATTGTTTGCCAATTGCCATAAAGAAAATAGCTAATTGGGGGCCTCACCAAGATGGCCGCCCAAATGGACAGACTTTCCATACAGAGACTCACCCCCTTAAACTGCCACAACATTTGATTTTTCTTTACTTCATGTTTAGGTGGCATAGATCCTCTGCTCCGTGGATTGATCGGTCGACCGGCAAAACTAAACACACAGGATCACATGATGGTTAACGCTCTTCGAGAGAGGCTGTTTGCCTTTACAAGCCACATAGCCTTGGACCTAGCCGCCCTCAACATGCAAAGAAGCCGTGACCACGGTATACCAGGTAAACCTTCTGGTCTCATACCAGTAACAAGTTGAATGTTTACACTGCATAATCACTATTACAATATCCAGAACTTACTTGATCCCCACCCTTGGTTCCTCATAAGGCTACAATGAATGGCGTCAGTTTTGTGGACTCTCCGTCCCTCAAAATGAGAGCGAACTGGCCGTGGTGATGAACAACACTAACCTAGCACGGGAGCTTATTGAGCTTTACAAAACTCCTGCGAACATCGACGTCTGGCTAGGCGGCGTGGCCGAGCCCTTCGTACCTGGTGGGCGTGTCGGCCCTCTTTTTGCCTGCCTCATCTCTACACAGTTCCAGCACATCCGTGAGGGCGACAGGTAAAAATATCAGTGTATTTAGCCTATGAGACTAACATATGCATAGGTGCTGTTAACATCAGGTGTCACTGTGTTCAGGTTATGGTGGGAGTCCCCTGGAGCGTTCACCAACAAACAAAGAACCTCACTGGCCTCAGTGTCACTGGCACGCATCATCTGCGACAACACAGGAATCCGTAAAGTTCCCATCGATCCCTTCCACTTTACCAGTTCTTCCCAATACGTTAACTGTGAAAATATCCCAACATTTGATCTCAACCCTTGGATTGAGACTGGTAAGCCACCGGAAAGTAAATATAATTTTTTTATCTGCAACATTTCTGCTTCAGCTTCTTCCTACCTCTATATGTGCTTAGAGTAGTACAGGCACATATCAGGTAGTGAAGTCATTGTATGTACTGGTCACCATCGTTTGGTGTTTGACCTTCCAGGTGTCAGTGCCATCAACAATGCAAACATTGGAAATGGTTAGATGAGTGTTTGTTTTCCTCTTAAAGCAAGTGAAAAGTGTCATCATAGATTAAAATCAAAACGTCACTGTAAAATCAGTAAACTGAGCAAAAAATGAGCACCTAGTAAGTATGCTTTTCTATACACAGGATTGGTGTAGTGACATAAACCCCTTTCAAAGTGGCCACCAAAAACTATTAGGATGCTTGTATGAACACAATTCATATACATGTTTTGAATGACATGAGGTTTAATAAATGATGACAGAATCTTATTCCTAGATGACATATTCCTTTAATTTAATATGAAGTTACTCCTGAGAAACCTGAACTACACCAACCCTTTGTATCGTTTAGTCTTTCACTAAATCCGCTTTTCTGGCTTCAACGCATATTTGCTTTTTCCTTTTTAACATTTGATTTTTCACTTTGATGCAAGCAGATCCCAACATAAATATATACTGTAAATTAATATTTATTTACTCCTCAGATATCGAGTCAACACGAGGACCTTCCGGACCTCCAGGGGAACAAGGTAAGCAGACTATCTATAAAACACACTCCGTGTGTTTTTGTCAGGGTAGGAAACACAAACCAGAAAAAAACATCACAGCAGTAGCGTTGATTCTGGTTATAGGCCTAGAATTTATGTCAGCCATGTAACCTTATGCTCAAAGCCCAAAACAACCAACCTTCGAAAATGACATCAATACATTATATGTATATCATCTTATTTCAGGTCCACAGGGTGTAGCAGGTCCCCCCGGACCTCCCGGACCACCCGGACCTCACATTAACACCACTGGACAACAGTCTGCCTTTTTTGCTTTGCTTGGCTCCACCCCTCCCACTTCTAAAGTTGTGGTGTTCACTCAGCCCTTTTACAATGGACAAAACCACTATGATCCAACAACAGGGGTGTTCCTCTGCAGTGTACCTGGTGTTTATGAATTTCAGTTTTCATGCAGAGGAACATCTAGTTTGGCCGTTGTGACCTTAATGAAAAATAATGTTGTACAGATACAATCTGAACCAGTCTCTCTAAATAAACAGATATTAGCTGAAGGGCTGGCTATTTTGACACTAGACAAAGGAGACAGTGTGTGGGTCGAGGCTTCAAAGGGTGCAAGCGGGATAATTAGGTCCAGCTACTTCTCAGGCCATATTCTCTCCCCTGTTTGAGGCAATGTAACCATCTTCATACCCGTAAATGCATTTGCATACACATATGCTATCTTGTAAATTGCCAATCTAACAAACCTCTTACCCAAATGTGTTATTGTCTCTAATTTCTCACTTTGATCTCTGATAAATAACAAGCCATAATCATCAAAACTAATTTGCAAAACGAAATGCATTTGTTTAAATGTCATGTAAATGTTGTTTAATGCTAAACTTTAAAGATTCATCATGTTGGAGATCTAGTGTTAGAAAATCAAAAGGTTGCTGGTTCGATTGTAATTTACTCCAATTACACTGCCTAAATGTAACACTTCATTGAACTCCTTATACAATTACTGTATGTATTCTTTAATGCATGTTGGAATTTGCTGTTTGTTTTGTTGTCCAGTTGCAGCAGAAATATTTTGTAGTCACTTCTGTGACAGATTATTGTTTTTATATAATACTTTTCTGTATTGCTTTTAGCAAAGTAAAAATAAACCAACAAAAAAATCAACATTGGATATAGCAGCCTTTTTCTTTGTGTATACTGATGTCTGATGTGTCATAAATGTGAATATAACCAAACAGAAAAATATTTTAATCAAACATACAATATTTGATCAGTTCAAAAGCTCTTCTAAAATATTGACTTACATCACAGACACATTTTTGTTTCTTAAATAATAAATCACATTTTTTTAAATATCAAATATTTACAAATGACGTAAGGGATAATCCACGGCTTGCCGTGCATTAAAGGATTTTAATCCCGTTCATACCAAGGTCATTTGGCAAATTAAAGCTGTTATTGATGTTTACAATGGAATCTTTGATCAGACAGGGGAAAATGTTGATCTGTTGATCTAACAGACTGGAACTACCTGTATTAATACCTTTATACACACCTTCCAGTCCTGAAGATAGCGAAAGCCAGTCCTGGAGATGGCCCTGCGCACTTTTGCGCGCAACCAGACATAGCGAGCAATAGCCTATTACTTCCTGATGTTGATGCTTTTGAATGTAAAAGCATGCGAACGTCATAAGTAGACCTCATACAACGGTGTAAAACAACAAAAAGGCCAGTTCAAGTCATCTTCAAATAAAAAGATTGTAAAACAATCTCAGCTTTTACTGGCATTTGTTTCGCATTTCCCGTCAGAAACTTTACAGCCTAAATGATTCAAGCCTAGTTAGAAGTTTCATTTAATGATTAATTGATGAATGCAAACGAGCAGGTGCACACAGAGGATATTTAGTGTCGTTTCTTCCCACCCAGCGGAGGGCAGCAGAGCGACACTGACTAGAAACACGCTCCAGGAACTGCGGTTTTAACACGAAGAAAATACTGTCGCACGTTTGGTTGACTATGAAGAAAAACAAGTCCGCGAAAAACAAGTGCGCGAGTTCTCTGTCAGAACGCGCAGGCCTCGTGTTTCCAGTCGAGGTCGTTCGACAGACATGTGCAGACGCGCTGTCCGGGCAAAGCGTGGAAGAGGACGCGGCCGTGTTTCTCATCGGTGCGCTGGAGTACCTCGTGCTCGAGATCTTGACGCTGGCCAGTCAAACTGCGTTTCTGAGGGGGTCGCCTAACATCACCCTGCACGACCTGCCTGGACTACAGGACAAGAAGACATACGCAGTGTTGCTGGAACGATGCAAAGACGAAGTCCAGACCGAATGACATGTTTTATGCGTAACGCGCATATGAGCAGTAACTTATGTGTGACAATTGTGAGATCGGACGCAGCATTAAGTAACGTGCAAAATCCTGTTTATTTTTAAACAAGTTTTAAACAAGAGACGACGTGTTTGAAATAAAGGTTGTGATTTAACGTTTGCGTAAAATATGATTCAACTTTAAACGGACTAGTTAAATTGTGAAGTAGCCTATATATAACAGACATTATAGCTATAATTACAACAGGTACGGTTTACCTAAAAATTAAAACTACCACTGAGTATGTTACCATAGTAGTTTTGTTTTTGACTTACTGTGGGAGTCAATAGTCTTCATATACTCACGGTTTTGTCATTTTAAACCGAACAACAGTGGTGCCCGTTGACTGTCATTGGTGTTGTGTCCACACAATGGAAGTCAATGGGTACCGCCGTTGTTCGGCTACATTCTTTAAAATATTTTATTTTGTGTCCTGCTGGAGAAAGTAAGTTAAACATGTTTAAAAGAACAAGAGGGGGAGTCAATGAAAGACGATTTGAGAAATACAGTGGCATGCGTGCTACCAGCAGATGGCGGCAACCTCACATTTCTAAAGTGCAATACCGATAACTGACCCGCAGTGACTCAAAATGTCTAATCCAGTTGCGTGTACCCAAAAGAAATTGCCTTTATTAGTGTAGACAAAATAAGCGTATCCCAATATAACTTCCTAATTATTTTCATTGTGTATCTTGCGTAATTTGTACACATTATGGTTATTATCTAGCATACGTTTCTGCTATTATTTAGAAAGTTCATGTGTTGACTTTGAAACTTATCAAATTTGAACAATGCTGTCATATTGACACGGTGTTCTTCCATTTCCTGGAAAACAGTGAATTTGGACATTATTTATAAAAAATTTAATAATTTAGATCGTCTGTATTAAAGACTTCAAGCTTATATTTTGGCTGAATGTTCTTTGTGAATTGAGGATGATCAAGTAAAACTGGTGTTTTCACAGACTGGGTCACATTTTATAATATATAAATGTTCATATTTGGAAACATGTCCATGTCTAATGGTATGTTGTTTGTGTGTTATTTCACAGTGTCCTTTCATACAGTTATCTTTTATCTTCAGACAAGCAGACTAAACTCAGATTTCTTCTGCTGTTTTTCCTCAATCTAACGGCTTACAATAACACCCCATTACAAGAAAAAAAGACAAACAAACCTAGACTACAAAACCGCTGACATTTAGAAGAATTCTTCTTTGGACAACTAATGTTTAGTTGGAGTCTGGGATACCTTTGATTTCTTCTTTCATCACCACAAAAGAATAACATTGTGGTTTATTCTAACCAATAAACAGTCCACCTCTATGGGATTTATAATGAGGGAATAAAAAAATGACCTAAAGGGCACGACAGACCTGCTTAGCCCGAGAGATGAGACGACATAACCAGTGTTTCATAATCTGTTCTTTTAAAGGCGAGAGGAACTCCTCCCTTTGTTCACTTTTTATGAATTCACTCTGCAGTCAACACGTCCCGAGTGCCACGTAGGCTAGTGTGTATGTGTGCACAATACCAGTTAAGGCTTCAGTCTTTGCTTGTGAGTAATGGAAACCTGCTGTTTTATGCAAGGAACATTTTTCAGAAATCATCTGTGCCAAGTTACAAGTTCATTGTGACCGTTTTCCAAATTGTATGGGTGTTATATTAGATAGTTTATTTTGCTTTTAAATGGTTTCCTTGTAAAAAAAAACATTAACAAGTTAACAGGCATTGTACAAAAATTATTCATAAATATTTTATCACTGTTTAGCAAGTTTATGAAGACCATAGTGATTGTTTTCAAAATAATGATATGCAAATTCTTACTAGCATTTATACTAGGGCTGTCAAATGTATTCGTGGTTAATCGCATCCAGAATAAAAGTTTGTGTTTACATAATACATGTCTGTTAATTTTGTATTTATAAACACACACATACATGTATACATATTTAGAAAATATTTACTGGTATATATTTATATTCACTAATCATTTAAATTATATATAAATGTTTATTCATTTTTATATTTTTCTTAAACATATGCATGTGTGTATGGGTTTATAAATACAAAATGAATATGCACAGTACACAATACGTATATAAGGCTATGTAATCTCAAACTTTAATTCTGGATGCAATTAATTTGCTGTGAATCATTTGACAGCCTAATTTATACGTTTATGTTGCCAGATTTTTGCAAATTAGGTTCAAAGTTCTCAGCATGTTTATTACTTCTTTTGAGAGGTTTTTCAATTTCATAAATCGAGAAATTTACTTGAGAAGCAAAGTAAAATATCAAGACCTGTTTTCTAAAATATAAATATAAAAAAATACTTGCCAGTGGGGTAAAAAAGTACTGTAAAAACTGTAATATTCCAGCAACGCAAAAATATTTTTTGTCAAGTAAAATGTACGTGTTTTTATTTTATTTTACACATAACTTGTAAATTTGCAGGCTATATCTGTGATTTTTTGACATTTCAAAAATACATAAAAAATTCTGTAAAATAAAACGGTCTATAGTCTAAACTTCAATTATATTACGGTTCTTACTCTATTTGCAGATATTGTCCTATTTTGAGCATGCATTTACTTAACTTTGATACTTTATACAGAAATCTGACTTTAGGCCTATATGTTAAGTTATTTTGCTAGTGTATCTCGATTTAAGCATTTTTTTAGTTATTTGGATTGGAAAACAAGACAAACACTAAGTTGTAAAATTATGATTCACATCACCTCTTTACTTATTTTTCCTGTGACTGCTACTTTAGGTCCATATACCCTCTGTGTATTCAGACAGCTTTGAGTATGTATCAATTGTAGGAAAAGCAAGCGACGTGGATGGAGGAACTAGGTTAATTACTTTCAGATGTGTCTTTCAGTGCGAGACTTGCCAAAGGAAGGGAAGCCCGCCGCTGCACGTACCGGGTGAGGTACGGAAAACAAAAGTGACCCAGTACAAATGGTTCTGCTCATGGTCCTAAGATGAAGTACTTCTGTCAAAGTGTTTTTCTTTAACACAGACGGACTGCAGTTTAGCTCGGCGCTGTCGACATGTCTGATGGTTACGCTTGAATGCCAGACTTTATTAAAATGTTTGAATCTGGACTTTTGGAACATGGCAGACGTTTGGAGATGCCTGCAGTCCATTCCCTGAATACCCCGTCTGAGCCCTTGTGGAGAAAAACACTTTAATTTATCTCTGTGAACGCTCGGGCAGATGGAGGAGGAAAAGGAATTTACGGCCTGATTTTATAATGCGGCCTGTTGACTCACTTCTTTCTGTGTGTATATCAGAGGGTTTTGCCAAGTTTCTTTCCACACTTTTGTTTATCTTATGTGTTATACACCATACCGCTGTACTTGACATTCATTTTATTCATGTCTTCCCTCTGTGAGCCCCCAAAGCATCATTTCTCACTTTGGTTCAAATGTATTTTGTTCATCTGGGATTCATGTACATCCAAGAAGGTTTGGGTTTTAGGTTTTGGGGGGAGTAGAATTGGCCCTGTTGGCAAGGTTAGGCATTACACAAGCAGTTCAGGGAGGTTGTGTAATGCTGATTTTAAACTTTTAGAGCCAAATTTGTTTCATCATAATGTAGGATTGAGCTGCAAATTGTGTTTATGTTTTTATACACATATTTGAATCTTTAAGTCACTCAGATTTTCTCATGGTCATTAGAAAATTGTATGCAAATCCAATTATGCATAAAATGTAAATTAAATATACAACAATATATTTCACACAATATAAAAAACCTCTTCTCATTTCAAACCTGTATGATTTCATTTCCTAATTCTACAGAACACAAAGAAAATATATTTTAAAGAATGTTGGTAACTAATATCTATTGTACAGACATGAAAGCAATAAAAGTCAATGGGTACCACTGCTTTTCGGTTGCCAACATTTTTCAAAATATCTTCTTTTCTGTTTAGCAGAAGAAAGAAAGTCATACAGGTTTGAAATGACAAGAGGGAGAGTAAATGATGAAAGCATTTTCATTTTTGGGACAACCATCCGTTAAAGTACACGCTGTCAAATACAACAAATTTAATTCGTTTTCAACTGAGGCTTTTTAAACATCTGACTTAAATCTTACACTCATGATTTGTATTTAAATACATTTGAAAAAGGCTCAAAAGAAGATTTTTTTTAGAGTTGTCAGACCACTGTTGGACCGCTGTTACATTCGTTTCGATTTGAGAGCTGTACATCTGTAAGTTGTTCTGAAGTAAGAATGCAAAGAACTAAGGATACAATATAATTATACACATCTTCTCTCTAGATTTGAAAAAGCACACATGTCGGTTTTGTTCAAATATGCCCTCTAGTGTCCACAGCAGACAGGCTACTGTTGCAACATTAAAAAAGAAACGCTTGCATAATAGTTGTCTATTGCACTTATAGATGCATCCAGAATAACACAATTTTAAGTTTTTGTATGAAATATGTAATTTGCTTTGCACTTCCAGACAGTGAACCCTCACATTTAGAGTATCTTGCGCTCCTAAAAAAGAAAAGACTTTCAGACTCCAGAAACCTCTCTATCTCGTCCTGAGTTGGTCGTCTCTGTGGTTTGTCACTGGCATTGAGGCTAGACGCAGAATTCTAAGACCGTTGATTAAGATTTTCTACCCGGCAATTACGCTTCCAGTGTGAGACGTGATGCTCACGGGAAAATAGAAGACAGCAGCAGGGTCAGATGAGAGCACGTAAAAAATCGATGGAAAGTTTGGAGGGAAATCTAAGTTAAAGCCTGGGTGGCAGAGGTGCGTTTATGATTGGATGTTATAAACAGTGCACGTGATGAACGTAGAGCACTTTCCAACAAGACACGAGATTTCATAATGTAACAAAGCACATGCGATGTTTAAAGTTGCACCCCGTAAAGCACACATGACTGTAAGCTGCATGTTTTTCAAAAGTACGAAAAAATGTGGTGCGAGCTTTATGATGAAAGGATCTTATGAGTAACATATTTCCGAAAAAAATATTTTTGCTCCGTCTGCGAGTCTCGTGCGATGAGAACATTGATGGAGACAACTTGGCAAGAGTTTTTAAGGGTTCATCCAAAAGTCAAAATAAAAGGCATTTGTCATAACACAACATGACAAACATGTTATTTGATCTAAAACGTTTTGTTAATTAATTTGTTTTGGAAGAATATAAGTATGCAATTGAGTAAATATAGGTTTATTTTTTATTAATTTATATTTAGTTTATTCTACACAAATTTTTTAAATCTCTTGATTTACTATCTCATGATACTCTTTTGCGGTTAACTATAATATACACTTTCAATATTATATGCAGTTTTAAGAGACGATTTAACCCATCCAAGTGCACAAAGTAACACACCCAGAGCAGTAAACGTTTGCTTTTACGTTTTAAACTGTGATCTGCACATTTTTGTACCGTTTGCAAGTTCGTGTCTTATTTGTGAAGATCAAGTAGCTCATATTATACAGTTCTATAAGAACAGAGGTTTCCGTTACCGGAGCTTGTAAGAATCAACTCCTCCTCCCGCGTACACTTTGCGCATCCGAAAGTCAGAAGCAAGTTCATAGCAATAGGAGGTCGTACTGAGATCTTACCGTGTCGTCATGTAAGTCTGACTTTATTTTAGTTACATAATTGAAAAAGCCACTTTATGAAAGAGCACAACTTGAGCCAGCCTTTTGTCTCCCAGTTCAGTTAGGCTAGAATTTCGACAAGCGCAACGATAGGAACCAAATTTCTTAAATATAAAAATGCGTCTAACTGACACCTTCATTTACGCGTTTGCGCATGTATGTTTATTAAGTTGCATAACACACACTGCCACTTCACAGCGCCAAGGATCAGCGGCTCTTAGACAAACCATACAATGGCAACACAACGGGAAACTTTTTAGCATATTAAGTCAAGGTTCGGAATATCAGGCACCGGTCAAGCGAGACGGAGAACAGACGCAAGCCAGACAGATAGCCATCGTTCGCAACGATGATGCGCCCGCCAGGTCGACTGCACGAGCGTCCCAGAGCCGCGGGTCCGAGCGTCGGCAGTCAGGTATAGATGCGCACGGCTCGCGCTGGTTATCAGGTGGACGCGCCGGGCGCATCAGGGAATCAACGGAGCGCAGGAATCACACGGACCAACTGCAAATATTGACCAACGACACAGTCCCGCAGAAACCACCTCCGTCTGTGAACGGTAGCAGACGGGGCGATGATGTTATGGTTGGGGATGATCCATACAACCCGTACAAGTCCACAGATCCAGACAACCCGTATTATAACTATTATGACACGTACGACAGACCCCCTCCAAGACCGCGCCCGGGATATGGAACACGGTACTTTCAGAATGGTGAGGGGTGATGTTGTACTATCATTTTTTGTTTGAAAAATCCTACTTTCTGCTGAAGTTTTAGAAACAGTCACAGAATTTCCAGTGGATTTAATGGGAATTGTATTGGATTTACGGTTTTAATGGAAACTAGTCTCTGTGAGTGTTGGGTTCTGGGATGTTATGTGGGAGGTGGGAACCAGCAAACACCCTTAAATCCTATATTAAGTATACCCAAACACACCACATAAGGGAATTTTGTAATTGTTTTAATGGTAAACAGCTGATGGTTTATCATGTATTTGTACAGAAACAATCAGAATGGTTATTGTGTTTTTTATGTTAATTAAATATTATATTATGTCATAATTGTATTGTAATTGACCAATGCAAATGACCAATATTTGCATATTTTTAGTAATATTACTTATTTAAATAGAAACAAGTTCCGATAAAAAATATAGTTTAGTATTTATGCCCATCTTAACTTTTCCACTTTTCCCAATTGCAATGAAGAACATCTGGTAAATGTATATGTACGTCTGTACATGAACATGATGTATAGGCCTAAAATTTGACCCTGAAATGTATGACAAAACCTGTTTGACTCTTTTTCTTCAGTGGAACACAAAAATAAGATACTTTGAGAAATGTCTCAGTGGTTTTGTGTTCTTCAATGGAAGTCAATGGGGGCCAATGTTGGTTTGGTAACTAACATTCATCAAAATATCTTCTTTTGTGCTCTGCAGAAGAAAGTCATATAGAGGTTTTGAATAACATTAGCGTGATGAAAGATGACAGAATTTGTATTTCATGAACGAATCATCTAAAACTAGCAAACCACCCTAGTCTGGTTCAAGATGTTTGTTTCCCAGCAGCAATAGCTCTGTGCATTTTCTTGTATCTGTTAATAAAACGTTTCAGTGTTCCCCAGGTTTGCCTGATCTTGTGGCAGACCCGTACTACATCCAAGCGTCCGCCTACGTGCAGAGAGTTCCAATGTACAATCTCAGATGCGCCTCAGAGGAGAACTGCTTGGCAAGGTATCATTTTTACTATTAATACTGAAATTGAAACAGAAGATTGTAATCTCGATTTTTTTGGTGGCCGCCTGGAACCAGAGTAAAAGTCAGTGCATTTGCAATCCTTCATGTAACAGATGAGTCATGGGAGTCTATTTAAAACATATGTGGTAGGAACATCCCATAACTCAAACCAGCGCTGTGAAAACGGAAGGCGTTAAACGAAATGCCTGCCACGATGGGAAACGAAAGGAGTCCGCAAACAGGTTTCACATAAAGCTGTTTACATGGAAAATTCATCTTAAACGACACTGCAAAACACATTACCGGGTCCAGCATTTCATCCAAAGCGAGGGGAGTGTTTTTCTGGAACACTGCAGTTGCTCCGTACGGGATTGAAATGTGGTCGTGCGGCCAAGATACACATTCTGAACCGCTAGGACAATATGAGAAACTCAAAGGAATGTCTGATATTTTGTTACCATGTGTTTTTTTTCTTGTCGGGCAGCTCGGCGTACAGCTCCAGCGTAAGGGACTATGACACGCGTATGTTGCTGAGGTTCCCGCAACGAGTCAAGAACCAGGGCACCTCCGACTTCCTTCCCAGCAGGCCGCGCTACACCTGGGAATGGCACAGCTGCCATCAGTAAGTCCCATTTTGTCAGGTTCCATCCTTTAAAGGAACACTTGGAAAAATTCTTGGAAATAGGCTCATTCTCCAACTCCCCCAGAGTATATAAATTGAGTTTTACCGTTTTGGAGTCTGTTCAGCCGATCTCCAGGTCTGGCGATATCACTTTTAGCATAGCTTAGCATAGATCATTGAATCCAATTAGACCAGTAGCATCGCGTTCAAAAATGACCAAAGAGTTTCAATATTTTTCCTATTTTAAAGTTGAATCTTCTGTACTTATATCGAGTGCGAAAACAGACATTTTCACTGCGCCTGCTGCGGCCATGTTATGGCAGCAAACTTCCTTGATTATTACACCGGAATGGGAGTATAGTTCCTAATCATATCGGCCTAGAAAATAAAAAAACTTAAAATTTCCCGCCAGTCTTAGCACACGATATAAGTACAGAAGATTGAAGTTTTAAATAGGAAAAATATCTAAACCCTTTGGTAATTTTTGAACGCGATGCTACTGGTCTAATTGGATTCAATGATCTATGCTAAGCTATGCTAAAAGTGCTATGGCCAGACACGGAGATCGGCTGAACAAACTCCAAAACGGTAAAACTCAACTTATTAACCCTGGGGGAGTTGGAGAATGAGGGGATGATTTCCAAAAAAAGTGTTTCTTTAATGTCCATTTTCCAACGTAATCTTATCTTTAATAATCCATCAAGGACCTATTAGGAACTCCAGTGGGAACAAATGTGACACCCTTAATTATTTAGGTCAAAGCAAGATTGTGAAACTCGTACGTGGCCTTATCATGATTCGGAATTAGGTAATGCGTGATATGTGACCGAAGTGCTGGCGGTGGTGTTTTTACAAGGAAAGAGATCTGTGCTCTTGTCTGAATGAAAACACTCAGCAAGGGCCCATTATTTCACAGCATAGTTTTGTCATGAAGTAAGCCGCGTCTCGCCGCCTGCTATGGCGTACATTTGGGTGACCTCCAGTGTATACAATGAGTTTAACATCAGCTTTTGGCATCAGTTTAACATGATATGACCACTTTCAAGTCTGTTACTGTGAAAATATACACGTTTCGTTGGTGCTAGTAAAGCATGAAGTGTGACTTGAGTGTTTTTTGGCTATGAAACAATTTAACACTCAATTTAGCAGTTTCACTGGCTTCGTTGAAGCTGTTTTAGATGGCACGAGGAGTGATGTACATTCCTGATCACACATTAGCCATGAAGTGCATTTGAAAAATCTGTGCCTAGAAAGCAATAGTATATCCAGGTGTTTGAAAAAAATATTTTATTAAATAGAAGTATTGAATGACTAACTGATGCATGTGTTAATCCCTTTACTTGGTGATTTCCAGGCACTACCACAGCATGGATGAGTTCAGTCATTATGATCTGCTTGATGCCAGCACTCAGAGAAGAGTCGCTGAGGGACACAAGGCAAGCTTCTGTCTGGAGGACACGTCCTGTGACTACGGTTACTACAGACGATACGCATGTACTTCTCACACTCAGGTTAGATGTTATAGATTTTTTTAAGTTATTATTCATGTATCAGTGCTGGAAATGGCTGAGATTCACTGAGTTGACTCTAGTTTATATTTGACATTTTAAACCATAAATGCAAAAAATTCCACTATTTTTACAGTAAGTGATAAATCTGTGTAAAGCGTTTGCAGCATTGGCGTCCGAAGTACAAAAAAATGTGAGTGCGTCCTCCCCGGAAAAGAATTAGAGTGTAAAAATGACGCCACTTTGGCGGCAGCTTCGGTGGTGTTGGGAGTAAAGGTCTTTGCTGGGGATGCACCGATGTATCCGTTTCATTTGAGTGAAGCTGCTGTCAAACTTTCCGGAAACTAAAATTAAAGTCCATCGTAAAACAAAAGTCCAGCTAACCTCGTAACAAACCTGCTACTAAAATTGTACAAAACTAGTAATTAAATGTAAGTAGACTTAAAACAGCAAAATAAAAAAAACATAAGATGCAAGATTCTGGTTCATATTAACGAAACACAGAAGAAAACACAGAATCCAGAATAAAAAAAACGGAAAAAATGGAATTTGGGAAAAATCAAACGGAATTTAGGAAAAAAAAAATCAAACGGATTTCATAGGTCCCTGGTTTATTAATTAACTGCATGGAGGCAATCAGTTGGATGTCTGTATATCCTATTTTTTTCTCTGAGCAAAATAATGACTTTAGCAACAGCACAGACTTTACTTAAATATATTAAAGAAATGGTCCATTTTAAGAATGGGCTCTTTTTAAGAAGGGGGACCGGAGGGTGTGCTCCAACTATCGGGGATCACACTTCTCAGCCTCCCCGGGAAAGTCTATGCCAGGGTACTGGAGAGGAGAATCCGGCCGATGGTAGAACCTCGGATTCAGGAGGAACAGTGTGGTTTCCGTCCCGGTCGTGGAACACTGGACCAGCTCTATACCCTCTCCAGGGTGCTGGAGGGTTCATGGGAGTTTGCCCAACCAATCCACATGTGTTTTGTGGATTTGGAGAAGGCATTCGACTGTGTCCCTCGCGGCATCTTGTGGAGGGTGCTCCGGGAGTATGGGATTCGGGACCCTTTGCTAAGGGCTATCCGGTCCCTGTACGACCGGAGCAGGAGCTTGGTTCGCATTGCCGGCAGTAAGTCAGACTTGTTTCCGGTGCATGTTGGACTCCGGCAGGGCTGCCCTTTGTCGCCGGTTCTGTTCATAATTTTTATGGACAGAATTTCTAGGCGCAGCCAGGGGCCGGAGGGCGTCGGGTTTGGGGACCACACGATATCATCTCTGCTCTTGCGGATGATGTCGTCGTGCTGGCCCCATCAGACCAGGACCTTCAGCATGCACTGGGACGGTTTGCAGCCGAGTGTGAAGCGGCTGGGATGAGAATCAGCACCTCCAGTCTGAGGCCATGGTTCTCAGTCGGAAAAGGGTGGCTTGCTCACTTCAGGTAGGTGGAGAGTTCCTTCCTCAAGTGGAGGAGTTCAAGTATCTGGGGGTCTTGTTCACGAGTGAGGGAAGGATGGAACGGGAGATTGACTGACGGATCGGTGCAGCTTCTGCAGTAATGCGGTCGCTGTACCGGTCTGTCGTGGTGAAGAAGGAGCTGAGCCGCAAGGCGAAGCTCTCGATTTACCGGTCAATCTACGTTCCTACTCTCACCTATGGTCATGAGCTGTGGGTCATGACCGAAAGGACAAGATCCCGGATACAGGCGGCTGAAATGAGCTTTCTCCGCAGGGTGGCTGGGCGATCCCTTAGAGATAGGGTGAGAAGCTCGGTCACTCGGGAGGAGCTCAGAGTAGATCCGCTGCTCCTCCACATCGAGAGGGGCCAACTGAGGTGGCTCGGGCATCTTTTCCGGATGCCCCCTGGACGCCTTCCTGGGAAGGTGTTCCGGGCATGTCCCACCGGGAGGGAGACCCCGGGGAAGACCTAGGACACGCTGGAGGGACTATGTCTCCCGGCTGGCCTGGGAACGCCTCGGTGTCCCCCCGGAAGAGCTGGAGGAAGTGTCTAGGGAAAGGGAAGTCTGGGCGTCCCTGCTTAGACTGCTGCCCCCGCGACCCGGCCCCGGATAAGCGGAAGAAGATGGATGGATGGATGGATGGTCCATTTTAAGTCAAATTTGAGTTAACGTTTTTAATAAAGGAAATATTGGATAGCAAAAATAACCTTTGAAGATTGTCATGTTGTATTATTATCTTAACTTACATTTACATTTAGGAACATTTACAGTTGTGCCTCTCTTAAAATGTTAAACGGATCCAATTCATGTTCAGTAAAATAAATTGAATGCAGAAAAACTAGCTAGTATTGTATAGTACTGTATGCAATTGACCCATATCGATATCGGAAGCGGCCAACAGTTGTTTGTGAAAATCAGTATCGGTATCGGCCCCAAAAAATCTTATCGGTGCATCCCTAGTCTTCGTATGTTCGTATGCGTTTTTTTCGTATCTGTCATCCTAAAAAAATTTCACGCACAGAAACGTGAAATTGTCTGGTGCATTTATGATGGTTCAAAACCTCACTAGGTGTAATAATAAAATATTTATTATACACTTAAAAAAAAAAAGATTCAACCTGGGGCCAGATGTATAAATTAAGCCGTTAAGTTCATACAGTGTCTTAACAACTAATCTCACTGACTAGTAATTAGTTAGGACTAACAAGTCTTACTTTTTATGTAAATGATTTATAGAGGTTATGACCAATCTTGTAGAAAAAAGAATTACTTTTAAGACTGGTATAAGTATTTTATGGAACTGGCCCCTCATCTCGCATCATCAATTCGTAACTATTTTACGAGGTGGTTTATTTCGTATGAATTTGTACGTTGTGAATCGTACAAAAATGTAAGATTACTGGAAAAGGCGATACAGAAGTCCCGCCCCTAATGTCTCTGGCCTGAAAGCAAAACGTACTATAATGTACGAATGAGACGCATTCATATGAATTAGCCAAAATTAGACGCATCGTAAAATAGTTACGTTGTTTTATGAGGCTATACCTTCTGTTTATATTGTTCTAGTACATACCGACTGTCATATTTTCATAGTACATGCCCATTGTAAAGTATTTTCCTAATATTGTATTCTGTATTTATTAACACTGTATATCCTGCACTTGCTAATTGCACTTCTGGTTAGACCTAAACTACATTTCGTTACACTGTACTTGTATATGTGTAATGACAATAAAGTTGAATCTAATCTAATCTAATCTATACCCTGACAACTATGCTTTGAAAACGTGCTGAAAGTGTGAAATGTTGTTGTGTTTCCAGGGTCTGAGTCCAGGGTGCTATGACACTTACAATGCAGACATTGACTGCCAGTGGATAGACATCACTGACGTGAAACCTGGAAACTACGTCCTCAAGGTTTGTGGCGTAAATCAAATGAATTTGTACTCATGTAATTTCCAGTGTCACGTTCCAAACCTCCAGCCTCTTCTTCTATTTCTAATGTAGGTCAGTGTAAATCCCAGTTACCATGTGCCAGAGTCTGACTACAGCAACAATATAGTCCGCTGTGATGTACGATACACCGGAAACTACGCCTATGTGTCAGGATGTCATATTTCACAGTGAGTGTGACTTTCTTCACAAGTACTTTAAATAATGATTAATTTAAACACATGTATAAACCTGATAAATGTCTTCTTTATTTTAGCTACTAAATCCTCTGGATCATCAGAAATAAAGCACGGTGACACGGATGCCGGTCACGGTTTACCAAAAAATCAGCAGGGCATTTTAAGTTATTATGCCAAACAATGTAAAACGCCGGGGCATTCGTACAGTTCTACAGTGAATTGCATTATTCGTTTTTTGTTCTTTTTTGCTTTGTTTTTTGCAAAAATGAAAAAAGAAGGAGAATGATTTTATAGGATGTATCGTAATGGATTCCCTTAGAGATGATTTGGATGAAGTGGTGGTTTTACTGATGGAAACAGTCCCACCACACATTTCATTTAACACCATTCTTTTAATTTCATACAATGGAAACCTTTAAATGCTGGTGAATGAATCCACATTGAGGTTTTTACATAAAACATGCTTTTTTGTGCTAGAGAAATGCTATCTGAGTAGATATTTATATACAGATGCTCATATTACCGCAGCACTTTTTTATATATAGTGAAACTTACTTGAATAAATTACTTTACACTCAACCTCACCCAAGGTATTTGTATTTATATTTTCTTGTAGGTCAATGATAAATACCACACAAAGATAAAAAGAGAGAGAGAGAGAGAGAGAGAGAGAGAGAGAGAAAACAAGAATTCTCTATAAACCACAAGAAAAATATATGTATTGTAAAAAATAACAGTTTGCCAGGAAATCAAATTAAATGTATATATATGTATATATATATATATATATATATATATATACACTTTTGTAATGTTTATTGATGTTTGTATTTTTCCAAATAGCAGAAGATAAAGTTTAAATTTAGATTTGTGTGATTATATATTAGCAATAGCCTACACATTAAATAACTTTCTTATGTTACATATGCCTTTTGTGTGTGAATTTTATTAAACGTTCATTTTATTGCATTAGGGAAAACTCATGCAGCTAGAGCCAGGAGGTATGTTATGTTCTGATAGTGTAAAAATTTTAATATTTTGTATTTAATTACCAAATAGCCCTTCATCTAATAATGTCAAGAATATATATATATACATTAAACTGACTGGAATGCAGGTAAGAGTCTATAAGCTATCGAGTTGTGACAGGGGAATTGTGTCTATTGACGAAAAAAAATATGTTCTACTCAAATCATGAAAGTTGAATGTCTACATCATATGAAACCAGGTGCCAGATGCATAAAATACTTTGTTTATTTTTTCTTCAAGATTGGTCATAACTTCTGTAAATCAGTTACATAAAAGGGTAGATTTGTCTAATTGAAATCTGAAAGGTAAGACCGATTAGTCCTAACTTCAACAGTTGTATCGTAACTGTGTTTTTACTTTTGAAAATGACAGAGCTCCAAACTTGTTTGTGCTGCAGTGCATATTTGTTGTGCTGTCGATAGGTGGCAGTATTACATCTCCAGACCCACCGCTAAACCTCCCGCACCGCGCTGGAGAAGAAGCGCACGGCATATTTTCAATTTTTCTCATACCAGACGCCAAGTGAACTTGACAACCACCACACTCACATTTAACGACCAACCAGACATCGTTTTCAGTTATTTGACTTGCCGTGCCACAGATCCATCGTGTCAGATTATGCATTCAGTGGAGGTGTCAATCCCGTCGTTTCGATCGGAGGGCAGTAATGTGGAAAAGGGCTACACGGTGAGTTCTGTGTTTGTGTTACATCTCAGCTATTATCTCATGATAATAAACATTTAACTGTTTGAATGTCGATCAATGTCGAGTTTTAACATAGAGTCTTATAACGTGATCTGTCTAGTGCAAAGAGTGTTTCAAACTCGTGATTCCCTAAAAAGTAGACTTGCTAGGGAGCATTTGTGGCTGCGTTTAAAGGGAATTAAACCAGAGCTGTCTGTGATGTTTAATGTTTGTAATAACAGTCGATCTGACTGAAATGCTTTTATTAAACTACGATTTACAATAAAAATAGTCCAATGTAAAGTGGCCTTTTTTCTTCAGGTTTTTAAGATCGAGGTGCTCATGTGTGGTAGACAGCACACTGTTGAGAAACGATACAGTGAATTTCATGCCCTACATAAAATGGTAAGCTTGAACTGAACTAAATCTTCTCAGTACCGCATTTAAAATCTTCAATAATAATAATAATAATAAACTAGATAGAAATGCAATGCCATGAGTCTAAGTGAAATGTCATTATAGAGCTTGGTTGTGTTAAACATACTTTTGTTGTTTCTTTTTCATTGAGTAATTCTGGTTACACTTAAATAAAGGTTCTGAGGTCCTGTAACCAATTTACAAGAATCAGCACTTTTTTTGTAGCTTGGAATATTTTTTTTACCCAATTGACATAGCGTACGCATTATTAATGTGGTCATAAGAAATAAGATTAGTACCAGCAATTTACTCTGTCCAGAAACTTGTGTCCATTGATGAAAAGAGCTTTTACAATCGATTCCACCTCAAGAAACAGAGCAACGGTTCAACCTCAGAGACACCTTCAGGCTGTGTAACATGTGTTTTCTTTATCATTCTTTGTAGCTTAAAAAGATCATTAAACCTCCTGAAATCCCTTCGAAGCATGTGAGGAACTGGGTTCCCAAGGTTCTCGAGCAGAGAAGACATGGATTAGAAGTTTATCTTCAGGTGCCGTCCAAACATTCATACACCGATGTGTGTATTCTGATCAATAGGTTCCCTCTCCAAACCTCTGGAATGACCATTTGTTTTCCCCTGTTTGTGCTATAGACTATAATCATGGAAAATGAGGTTCTTCCAAAGATATTCTTGGATTTCCTCAATATCCGGCATTTCCCGTCACTACCAAAAACAGAGAGTTGTGGGTAAGGCTTTAAAGGGTATCATTTGTCTCTGCAAAAGGCCTTAAAAGGAGTTTTTCCATGTAGTAATCGGAAAAAGATCATTCAAAATGTGCGTTGTGTTAAAGTTGTGGTCTTTTTCGTTGTTTAGGTCATTCGAAACGGAATCAGAGGAATCAAGGTTTGTGGGTTTTTAAAGTACTTTTCAGTTTAGTCTTCCATAATAACCCTGCCTTTGAGAAGTTATTGCAGTGCCTCTGGGAAATGACACCATCCATGTGATAAATATCACAGTCAGCTTTGTGTTTTCGAGCTGTCATCAAAAAGAGAGAACTGTATGAGTCATTGTGTTCTCATACTGACCTTTCTGCTCCAAAACCTGCAGTAAACTGACACACCAGCCGGCGCTGCTCTTCCAGAGGGATCCATATCTGCTGCCTGCCACCAATGGTAAAACTTGTTTTTAAATCTGCATGATCTACATTTCTATACATTTGTTTACTGTAGGTTGCTTTGCTTGTGAATTTTTATGCAGTGAGAATAGACTGAGTGCTGCGAGTATAGAGAGTAAATGTGACCCTGTCTCTGAAATTAAGGCTAAAGTCTCATAATCTGAGACTAGGAGCAACAAAATTAAATTTTAATATTTCAATTGAATATTTAATATGTTCTTAAAATAATGTGGGATGATTCATGTAAAAAAAAAAGTTGACTTCCCAAAATAGTCAAATATACAGCACAACATAAACTGGTCAAGTAAGTTTGTGAAAAAGTTGGGATTCTTAATAAATCGTATGGCAGACAGAATCGGACAAACAACTTACTTTCTAGTTTAACCAGCTTGGTTGACTCACTCCCTCGCTCAGGTTATTATTATTCTATATTTTTTTATAAAAGCAATGTTAAAATGCAAAAATAGCAATTGTTTATTTGTCATTTGTTTGCAGATACGTTTTCAAATATGGTAATCGAAGGCGTGATACGTGGAATATTCTATCCGGACTTCCAGCCGAGGTAGATCTGAGGAAAACAGCACCTCATGTTTCACAGATAAGAAGGGATTCGTATTACCGACACTAAATAACCCAGCGCCAGTTTAAAGGATTCGTTCATTACAGCCTTAAAATATTAGTTTGGTATAAACACTCCATAGATTTTGCATAGTATTTAGTGTTACTGTTATTCATGGGATGTATACACAGGGGTCAAAGGGATAATTCACCAGAAATAACAATTCTGTCATCATTTATTCACCCTCATGTCAGTCAAAACCTGCATATGACTCTTTCATGTTTCCAGACAATGGAAGTCAATGGGGTGAAGTGTTGTTTGGTCACCAGCATGCTTCAAAATATCTCCTTTTGTGATCTGCAGAAGAAAGAAAACCCACTCGGGTTTGAAATGGCTTAAGGATGAATAAATGATGATCGATGATAGGTCTATTATTTCTGTAAATGGTCATACTGAGTGTCAAATCAAGGTCTCGTCTAATCTCAAATATCAAGTGTGAAGTACCTCAGCAAACATTTGCACATCTTCTGTAAGACAGAACAAAACATGCTGTGATTTGAACCAAGTTTGCATGACATCTCATCCACCGACTGAGATAAATTTGATCAGATCTGTTCAGAATCAGCTAAATTGCTAGAAGAGCATTGAACCATTTTGTTTTCCAATGGAATCGTTTGTTTTTGTACCTTTTATGAGTTTCTGATGTGAAAATGAATGATTACCAGCCTCGCTTATGGTGAACAAAAAGGGAACAATTGTGTAAACCAAATGTATGTCTAAGTCAATCTATGTGTCTCTATTTACCATGTTATTGCCCAAAACTGTGAAAGAGTAATAGTAGTTACCAAGCTTGCTTCTACATTGGACAAAGGAAAAGATTAATGGTAGATTATTATTAAAATGCAGTTTAGTCTTGGAGTAACATGATAATTTTAGGAAACAACTTTGTGTAAGATGAGAGCATTTGAACACTAGCTTTTAAAAGCTTTTACACTACTGTTGAAAGCGATAGTGGTGAGGATAATGTGATGAGAGATAATATGATTTACAAAATCCCATCTGCTCTAACACAGAGTGAAACTGACATGATTTTTTTTACATATGGATACCATTTCAAGCAGTTATACTTACATTGTTAAGTGTTTGTTTTTATTAAGACGTCTTAATTGTGCGTATGAAATATGTGCCATGTGATGTGCGTGTAACTCTTGACACTTTTGATTGTTGTCAATGCACTTTAACATTGTTGAAAAAAAGAGTTTAACTGAACATTGTTTTTAAAAATGACAGCAATAAAACATCACACATTCATTCATTAAATGAATTACTCTTTTTTCATAATACATTTTGCATTGTTTATTCAAAAACTGACAAACCCCCTTTAATCCTCACACAATCCCACAATCAATTTGCATATAAAACTGAGATTGTTTTCATAATACATTAAACATTTCAGGCCACTCAGCAATTAGCATAATGAAACTTATGCATTAAAGACCATTCTGTAGCTGTCCAGACTGTATACCTGGCACATTTTACAGTCAAGATTTGACATGATTTTAAAATCATGAAACAAATCGAACGAGATGGGGTACCTTAATATGATAGTTCACCCAAAAATGAAAGTTTTGTCATTATTTACGCACCCTCCTGCCATTTCAAACCTGTGTGACTTTCCTTCTTCCGCAGAACACAAAAGAAGATATTTGGAAGAATGTTGTGAAACCAAACAGCGACGGAACCCATTCACCTCTATTGGCTTTATGTCTGTACAATAGTATTGGGCACCGTTGCTCTTCGGTTACCAAAGTTCTTCAAAATATCTTCTTTTGTGTCCTGCAGAAGAAATAAGTTAAAGGCTAAAATGACAAGAGGGTGAATAAATGACAAACAAAACGTTCTTTTTTTTTTGGGTGAACTCTTAAAGCACAAAAGGTGAATTAAAACCTTTAATACAAAAAAGTTTAACAGCAAGGCTTTGTACTAATATTTCTGTTTTCGGAACATAATCTTAAAATGACAAAACATGTGAGAAAACCTTAGTGTTCACACTTAAATTTCAGTAACCACTAAAAGCATATTTAAGGGAACGGATCACCCAAAAAATAAAATGCTGTAATAATTGTATCTTTCTCATGTAAATCCAAACCAGTATGTTGTCCTCTTTAAAACACAAAATAAAATATTTTTATGAAAGTTCAAGCTGTTTTGGTGACACGGTCAAGCTGAAATATAGTAAAGTAGTGTAAGGAAAAACAGCTCCCGTCTCCATTCACTTTCATTGTATGGAAATGACACACATACTGTAAGGGAGAGAGTAAATCATGACACTATTCTAATTTTAGGGTGAACTAGCCCTTAAAAGGAAAGACATTAATATTTCAAACGATTATTTCAAAAAAACAAAAAAGAAAGACCAAACTGTAAACAAATGGCCTTTATTCATAGACATTAATGGAATGCTCCAAAATACTGACCTACTAAAGCATTTGCTCATGTGTTGTAATACAGGTGACATGCTCTCTGCAGTCACTTTCACAGCTCTCCGTGTCCAACCTCATCTTTGAGACGCTCGTCCTGATTGGCCTCTGCCTCTGGTTCCTTCAGGTTGGCGTAATCCACTTCCCTCTGCAGCTGCTCCAGGGGTGGCAAACCCACTGCCAGGTTACGCAAAGCAATGGCTGTCATGAGGAACCTGAAAATCAAACAGTGCACATCGTGGACCACACATTAAAAACGACTGACCCAAAATAATAATGTTGTTGATATAAGTACAGAAACAATACAGAGCCATTCCACATACCCTCGTCTAATCGAGTAATATTTCTTTGAGGCAAATCTCTGAAACCTCTCGACCACAGAAGCTTCTCTGCGTTTCTTTACAGTCTCCATTCGCTTCTGGCGTTTCAAGAAGATTCGGACTATGGGGTCGATCACCGTGTCGTTGGTGTCGTAGTCATCGAGACCGGTGATGAGCGGCTCCAGCTCTGGCGGTAAAGGTTCAGTCTCTACAAATAACAAGACAAACGTTTGCCTGTTCAGTGTAACCGCACCGAAAAACTTTGAACTTAGAAAAGCGTATTAACCAAACAAAAGGTCTGTTTATGTTGCAAGCATTGTTAGTTTTGGTTTGTTGGTTTAAAATTGTAAGGTGCATTGGTGGCACCTTGTACATCGAAATGAAATGTATTTATAATAGGGATGTAACAATATTATCGATATCGTGTTATTGAAAATTGTCATGGTCACATGACTGTATGAAATGATACCTAACATAGAGAATGTTAGAAAAAATAACAGATGTTACCTTTGGCAAGGTCCATCTGGTGCAATTGTTTTATTTTATCAAGGGTATTTTTAGGTCATTTGACACATCTCATACCTCTAAGCAGCAGTTATGATTAGAGGACAAAGAAAAGAGGATGCTTATGGCATGTTTCCAAGTCATCATTGGCCATTTTAAATATTGCAATAAATATCGTACCGTGGACGTTATATATTATGATTTTGAAATCATTACATCCCTAATCTAAATTATTTTGTAACAATTCAAAGCATTTCAACACCGTTGAAATCTGGCATACCTGTTCCATTGCGCACTTTCTCCTGAAGTTCAAGAAGTTTTGTAAAGTTTTTCTGCAGCTCCGCCTCAGTAGTATTTACATAGATGTACATGTAACACGACGGCTTATCAGATACAGTGTGCACCTTGTGATATGCACCAGCGGGAAGCTTAATACATAACAAAAAAAATGCATACAAATAAAAACATGAAAAAGCCTATTTATGATTTAAAATATTTAAAGAAACGGCGAGAATCGTACCTGCATCTTTTCTCCGGGTTGTAAACTGTAGTTCCTCTTCTCGTCCACTATCTCAACGTTCACCAGACCTTGAAGAACCTGAACGCTGGTGTTCCCCAGATCTTCACTCACAAAATTTTCAAGATAAAGGCCTGAGGAGATAGAGACATAACAAGCGTCGGTGCATTTAAATAAAAAATGCATTTCGTTTCTGCGTTCCAGTAAAAGTCGATATCATGAAGGCATACCTGGGAAGTCAGCGATGAAGACCACCTCAGTCTGATTGTCCAAAGACCCCTCTATCTCTTCAAATTTAGCCCTCCACGGTGAAAGATCCACGAGCAGCGGCATGAGCCACGGATTGGGACGGAACGGCGACCAATCAGCTTTCACTATATCAATACGTGGGTCGAATATCCTACAGGACAGAAGAATTTGATCTATTTAGGAATGTGAATCATAAATCATACTTTAATTTTACAAAATGATGTAATGTATTCGATTACTGACCTTTGTTGGAAGCGGTCATTAATAGACACCCAAATGTCAAAGTATATCTCCGGATCTGAGATGTTAAAACGGGGCAGATTTTGCCTAAGGCAGGTAGCGTATTGCTTCAACATGTCTCCGTGGTCTTTCCATCTCCGGCTATGAGTAAACACCTGCACCAGATTGACACCCGATTACTCACATTTCTGCATCTATGAATGTTACAGTCAATTTCTGAATCTCAAGTGAAATTGTGAGCGACTCACTCCGGGGTTTAGGTATCCGACCTCCCCTGTGACACTGTCTCTGTAGGTGATCTTGACATGCTGATGTGAACGTGCGTGAACCATCATGTCCCACGAGTAACCGTACAGTCCATTGGTCCAGTTATTATAGCCCTGTAGTCCAAAGACGAATGCAAGTCAAATGAAGTCTTAAAGGGATAGTTTACCCAAATAAAAAAAAAATTCGGTCATCATATACTCACGCTTATGTAAACTGTATAAATTACTTTGTTCCGATGAACACAAAGAAAGATATTTGGAAGAATGTTAGCAATTTTCAGTTCCGGGACATCATTGACTACCATATTAATAAGAATTAAATGGTAGTCAAAGGTGCCCGAGAACTCTTTGTTTTCCTAAATTCTTCAAAATATCTCATTATGTGAACAAAAAAATAAATGATTTTCCTACTATGGTAGTGGATGATGTCCCAGAACTGAAAATTGCTAACATTCTACCAAATATCTTTCTGTGTTCGTTGGATCAAAGAAATGTATGAAACGGGTTTGAAATTAAATGAGCGTGAGTAAATGATGACAGATCTTTCATTTTTGGATGAACTATCCTTCAAAAAATGATTCTATATATGAAACACAAAACAAGATGTACTGAACAATGTCTCAATGGTTGTATGGTGCATACAATGGAAGTCAATGGGTGCCAATGTTGTTTGGTTGCCGACGATCTTTAAAAAAAAAGTAATGACGGTTTAAAAATAACATAATGGCGAGTGAATACTGAAATGTACTTTTTGGGTGAACAATTTCTTTACTCAAAGTCGGGTCACCTATTGCGCAATATGGCACAGCGCACTCAACTATCAGTGCAAACTTTTCTACGATTTCTGAGGAAAATCACTAAAAAGTGTCGCTTGCCTGTGCAAAACTTGTCGCCCTTATAGAGTGTTGTTGTGTTGAGTGGTTGCCAGTTATTAGGATATTCTGGGTTAGATAGTTCCCTACTGGCTGACCAAATAAAGTTTACTCTAAACTCACCCCTATACCCAAATATCATCAAAAGTAAAAGTGATACTTGTGCCAATTTGAAATAAAACTAATACACCAGACGTGACTGGCTACACGTATTTAGCATGACTCATTCTCCAGCCCTGGGATTCCTCTTCCAAAGGTATGTGCTGCTGTTCGATAGCTGTGTTTACACTGATTGTGAAACAAGTCAACGTTCTGGATCAAACTAGACATCAACGATAGATCAGAAAGGGAACGTAAAGAGAAAAGACACACAAGCTCACTTTGAAAGGAATGTTCTCGGTTCAATACATCAATACCGGCAGCGTAATGTTTGCACTACAAACAAGAGTTTCGCTAAAATTATTGCGATAACTGGAACTTTATTTAGTCTTGTGTAGTCCGAGTAAATGTTTAGTTCCCTTTTCTTATTCAACATGTTTTTTTTCTTATCTTTTTCAAGCTGATCTAATTATTTACTTTTAAAGTTCACCCAAAAATGAAAATTCTCATCATTTACTCCCCCTTAAGTTGTTCCAACACTGTATAGAAAAAATATATAAAAAAAAAAAAAGGTCCGGGGCACCATTGACTTCCATAGTAGTTTTCTTCTCTACTATGGAAGTCAATAGTGCCCCAGAACTGTTTGCTGGGAAACATTCTTCAAAATATATTTATTTGTGTTAAGCTTAAACTGTTATTTACATTTTTATGTTTCATTTTAAAAAATCATCACACAAAAGTTATCATAAACCCAGTATTTTGTGTTGTATAGATCCATAAACTATATTATTACTGTATTATTCATAAACTGTGTATAGTAACTAAGTTTTATTAATTAAATGAAATGTTTTACTGTAAACTATTTGTGGCTTTTTTGTAGCTGGTTCTATTCTACTTTTCATTTCCTGGTTATAAATGACCAATAATCCGATGGACGAAGAACTTGTGATTTTACCAAAAATGACTCCCTTTCTTGTTATCATGCCACATTTCCAGGGTTTACCGGTGTCATGAGAATGAATCTGAACGATTCGATTTTCTTTGCACAAGCAACATTGGAAAATGCTTCCGTCACACTAAATCTCATGGCTATACTCTAAAGAACTACATGTATTTTCATGTTTATTGCCTGACCAGGTGTACCTCCACATTCCAGAGTGGCCTGCTGTAACCATGACAAGACTAAAATAACTCCCACTGAACCCTGAACAGTCCTTTGACTGCCGTTTAAAATCACCTGTGTGATGAAATGAGAGTACGGCAGGAAGAGCTGCTCTGCGATGTAAACCAAAGTGAAGATCGCGCCAAGCTTGTGTTTCCAGCCCGGTGTGGAGGGTTTGGAGACAGTTTGGCTCTCATCTCGCCCGTCTTGTCTGCCAGAGTCGCTGGGTGGATTGAGGTACACACACGAGGAGCTGGGACCCGGGGGAGCAGAGATGAGGGGCAGTACAGGCTGCAGGAATTCTGGGAAACGGCCAAAAAAGCGCCTGGGCCAATCAGGATAGCAGAAGAGAGGGCTTGTGGACAACATAGTGTAGGAAAACATTCCTGTGGAGAAAACACAAAGACGAATCATTTCGAGTTCAGTTTAATGTAGAAATACAACAAAAGCACACAGTGACAACAAGGCATCAAGATCTTTAGATTTAGATGAAATGCACACGTCATGTTAACCATGGCATCAATTTATTTTCAGTTCAGTTTCAAATCTTTTTACCTATGCTAAAAAGCTGGGAGTTCATGCAGTGGAAATAGCTCACAAAGAAAAAGGCGAAAGGACGTGTGGCGTCGAAAAAAAGCAGATACCCGGCAGTCAGGTCTAAGATCAGACCTCCACCATGGACAACCATCAGATTGACCAATTCCACAGGCAAAATCACTCTGCAACAAAGTAAAAAAGCATTTAAACTACACACTATTTAATGTTAGCTATGTCAAAAACGTGTCCTGCCGAAAGAGATGTTTCATACTTAAAGGGGTCAAATAACCAATGGTGTGCCAGGTATTTCATTGAGTACCCCTCCACCCAATCAGCATCCAGTTTCTTGACCCCAGCGATGAAGTACACTATGAAAATCTATAAAAGGCAACGTACACTTAGTATTTTTCATATAAAACACATTGACATTATACTGTATCTGCTAGATTAAGATCTACAACCCGGTACAGATGTTCCCGGGAAAATGGAGATAAATCACCTGAGTTCTGAGTACAGTGTAGTTCCACAGCGGTACATGAGCGTTCCTCTTCCTGGGGTTTCGTAGTCCATCTAAGGACCTGAATGTAAAGAAAATAATAACAAACATACAAAATAAAACACTTTTGAAGAATGTCAACAACTTTGGCCCCCATTGACTTCCATTGTATGGACACAAAACCACCGAGACATCACTCAAAATATCTTCTTTTGTGTTCCGCGAAATAAAGGGTCATGTACACTTTTTCAACCACATGAGAGTGAATAAATGAAGAGAGTATTTTTATCTTTGGATAAACTATCCCTAGCAGGTATCTTACCAGTATCTGTTGGCATCCATGAGCGTCAGCTGGAAGCCGATGAGCCCGTACAGGTAAGAGTGATTGTTCCAGGCCGTTTTGTCCAGGAAAAACACGTACCAATAAGTGGATATAAACATCAGACACGCAAGGCGATAAAAAAGGCCAAGCATGATACCAACAGCGCCTGCGAAACACAAATGTAGACGATCAGTCTTTCAGAGATAAACACAAAAACAATGTGTGCTCACTATACAGATTAGCACTGACCAAGGAACATCACAAAATAAACAAAGTACATCCAGTCCATGGGCAAGGGCTTCAGGAAGTTAAAAAGAGGGAAGCGGCACACGGGTGCCCCGTCCAAGTACTTGTAGTCCAGGTGACTGAGGCCTCGTTCCTGTGTGATGTCCAGCGCCATTACCATACCTAAGATTTCACGGTATGAAAACAGAAATCAAACCCAAATCAGAGGAATTGCCGTGACATGCTTTTGTATGTGATGTATAAAAAAAAATTGTAAAACGTACCAAATAAGAAACGGAATATGCCCAGCGAGGCCGGGTCAGTGGGCCGATTCAGAAGACACACCAGCCGATGCCATGAGGTGAGATCTTCCTTCTCAAAACCAAAGAGACGCTTCATGGTGCTGGTCTGCTGGGATGGGGTGGGGGTGGACTGTGTGGTGTCTTTATTGGTCTTTTTCTTCCTATTGGATGGTTCAACATATGGGCCACCTGGAAAGTAAGAAAGTATAAGAATCTCAGTTGTTTCTCGAAGACAGCAGGAGAGGTGCTTGAAAGGGTTGCATTATACATAACCTCTCTAGGTCAGACGACGTGCTTAGATTTGTCAACATCCCAAAAGCATGCAAATGCATATGTCTTATCAAATATATCCAAGAGCTAGAAGCTATTCGGCCGTTATAAAAATGGCTATTCCGTCTCAAATCAACTAACGTTAACTAAATAAAAAATAAAAAAAATTACATTTTCACTCTATTGTACTTTATGAATTTAAACCAATTTTTCTGACGCACACTACAGGTCATTCTCTAGTACACTACATCTGTTATTTGGTAGCAATCTACCCATGCACACTCTTATGATATATTTTACTATACTAGTACAGTGTTTACCTCCCACCGCGTCACTCGCTCCTGGCTCCATGTTTCCAGCTTATGAAAGCAGCCTGCACTTAATGCTTTCACAGATCTGCCCGTTTAAACCCGTCCGAAAAGCTTTAGCTACGGTACATGGGGTTATTTAAGCGGTCATCAGACTGGGGGACGTGTCAAACAGACGCACAGTAGCCTGAAAAGGTATTTCGACGCTAAAAGGTAGGGGACTTGATCGACATTTAGACGCCGATTGGTTGGTCCCGTCACAAGCCCCGCCCCTTCAAGGCGAACTGTAAATGAACAGCGCCTCTAGTGGACATATGTAAGTGGTGTAACATTAGTTTCTAGTGGTTTTGTTAGTCTGGATAAAAATAACGCGCAACAAAATGAAACCCAGGATTATTACTACTAACTACTGCTAGGTTTTCATTTTCGTGCCCTATG
Source organism: Triplophysa siluroides (assembly GCA_006030095.1). NCBI lineage: Eukaryota > Metazoa > Chordata > Actinopteri > Cypriniformes > Nemacheilidae > Triplophysa > Triplophysa siluroides. The sequence goes on from VCII01000114.1 coordinate 182,510, forward strand.
CATATAATAAAATATGGGTAAAATATTAAGCACGCTGTTTTAAAGAAAAACATGTAATAAGTTATTTTACTTGCCTTCTTGCTAACGTTTCCTAAAATGATTAAGGATTAAATTATTAAAAAAATATTATCACTGTTTCATAGTGTTTTTCTTTCTTATTACCAGTTTTAATGCACTTCAAATCACGACTACTCTTTCTATTCCAATAGTTTCCTTTTGTAATAGCACGTTTATTTCTTCAATAACCTCATCATCACAAATTTTTGTTTTTTTAAAACTGTCTTTGTTACACTTTATAAAAACATGTCAAATACAATACAAGCACATTCATCTTTAAAATGTTTCGGAGCGTAAAAGATGGATTTGCAAAACAACTGAACTAATGTTATTATTATGCTACAAATTATTATGCTTTAACTATCATATTCTAGTCTAATAAAGACAATTTATACTACTACATTGAAAAACATTACCTAGATTTGCAAGTTCTGATATTTCCAACCATGAAATACAAGCTTGTATAATAAAAATCCACATAGTATTCATTATATACAGATATATTATTAATAAATGGTGTGTTTTAATACAATTGTCTTGGATTAGTCAGCTGACAAAGCAAAAAAATCAAAACATAGTTGAATTTGTCTGTGATCACACCTCCTTGACATTTTTTTTATTGCCAAGGGTAAATACAAAGAAGAATAACGTTTAGTTATCATGCATTTCAAGCAAGAGTACAGATACAATACATTAGAAAATAAATAATAAATAAAGGGTTGAAAAAACGAGAATAACAAAACAAACAAAAAGGAGTGACAACATATCACAGCTCCGTGACGCTAGGGGGCGTAACAACTGCTTAGCGTCACAGAAACGTGACGTGGAGGAGACGCGTCGCGTAGCTTGTGTTTGTTATTGATCAATCGGCTTGCTGTTTGATTAATTAAACCTTCGTCAGTAAATGTCGTTATCAACGCCTCACATATAACTTCACCAAGCCTAACGATGCCTTTGTGCAGCTGTTTATGAGCCGATTTTGGGCGTTTTGATGGGAAGGAGCGTGTTTTGAGCACTTACAAGAGGTGAGAATATCTACCCATGCAAACCATTTTAATCTGCACCCGACGTTACTGGTAGAACGGAGAATTATGTATAAAAAAGAGGAAGGATAACGTTAATATTGACACCCGATCGGCGAGAATGCTGTACAAGCCGGTCATTTCAGGCACAACCAGACTGTCACTGTCTGTACCAAAACCATTCAAATGAATGATAGTCAAGAAGCGATTCGTGCGTATTAATATCAAACTTCCTGCTAAGTTAACTACATCTAAAGTAAGTCAGGTGTGTGGCCTATAGTTTAACTGAGAAAGTTCACCGGTCGTGCCAACCCCGCTGCTCTTGTTGTTTGTGACTATGACCCGTGCTGTAATGATGTGGTGGTTCAGGTTGAATAATGGGTTCATTTTGGGAGCCGGTTCCAGTCGACCCCGCGGGGCCCAGAGGACACTGCGGAGAGGCAGTGCGCGGGAAACAGACACCGGTGCGAGTGCAGGAAGAGAAAACGCAGCTCGCGCTGTGAGTGTGACAGCGAGCCGGAAGAAGAGGACAGTCAGCTGGACACACCACGCAGGTGAGAACACCTGGATGCATCATGGATGCAGCAATAGTTAGATGTATCATGGATGCAGCAATAGTTAGATGTGTGAATGTTCTATCATCCTCCAGACAAAAGTGATGTCTTTAACCTTCCTCTTTTTCGCACTTAAACAGGAAGAAATTGAAAAGTACCTCCAAGTACATCTACCAGACGCTTTTCCTGAACGGAGAAAACAGCGACATCAAAATCTGTGCCCTTGGGCAGGAGTGGAAACTACACAAGATTTACCTGTGCCAGGTCGGTCCACCTGTTCAGTGTGACTGTATAAAGAACAGAACTCGGATTGAAAACATTTCTTTTGACCGGTGCGTCTTTATTTTAATATACACTTTTTATTCCCTTGTCATTGCACAGTCTGGATATTTCTCCAGCATGTTCAGTGGGTCCTGGAAAGAATCCACCATGATGGTTATCGAGCTGGAGATTCCGGATCAGAATATTGACACAGAGGGTACTTTGAAAATAAGCTGTTCGTGTTGTCAGAATCCAATATCCAAAACATTCATTCATATTCTTTGTTTTCTCTGTAGCCTTGCAAGTGGTTTTTGGGTCACTTTACCGGGATGACGTATTGATCAAACCAAGCCGGGTTGTTAATATTCTCGCTGCTGCTTGTATGCTTCAGCTTGTAAGTACTGTATGTGTAATGTACATTGAACTCAATGACGTAGCAGTTGGATGTATGGGGACATCTAGTGGCGTAAATGTAATATGACACAAACAAAGGTTTTCAGTCACTAGTGCCATTGAAAAAGTTGTTCATTGTTTATTTATTCATGTGTGAATACCGGTCCATTCGGAGCATTTTTTTTTGTTTCACGAAAATCCACATTTTATTCTGATTTTGGTAATGAAGCAAAACAGAATTTGTATATAGGTTTCTGCCATCCTAAATGAAGTCGTTTTCTCTTTTGTTATATTTGCCAGGATGGACTGATTCAGCAGTGCGGAGAAACCATGAAGGAGAATGTAAACGTCAAAACTGTGTGCAGCTATTATAACTCGGCCACCATGTATGGCTTGGACTCCGTCATGAAGAAGTTAGTCGTTTTCTTTTATAACTCTAACATTCATATATGTTATAATGATCGCATTCACGCTCTCTGTGTGTTACAGGTGTTTAGAGTGGCTCCTCAATAACCTCATGACTCATCAGAATGTGGACCTCATGAAGGAGCTCGGGTACGTAATGTGTATCTATATCTCACCTCATTCAAAGGTTCAGTGTTGATGTGTGTCAATTCAGTGGGTCGATATGTTGGTTGTAGGGTGGAAATTATGGAACAACTCATTCAGTCCTCTGATCTGTTTGTAATGCAAGTGGAGATGGACGTCTACACTGCGCTGAAGAAGGTGAGTGACATCATACGGTAGCTCTTTTCCAAAACCTAGCGGGTTCCTTTACCTAGCCCTTTTTCGTACATTAAATAGTAGAGACAAATGTAATTTAAAATTGTTTATAAATTTGAGCATATCTGATTTACAAACAGTATTAGAACAGAGATGGAGAGCCGCAAAGCTCTATCTTATTTCTCTCCTGTAGTGGATGTTCTTACAGCTTAACCCATCTTGGGACGGCCCTATTAAACAGCTTCTGCTTGATGCAGATGCCTGGCTTTGTAAAAGGAGAAGTGGTAAGTCACACGTAAAAAACACATAAACATATAAACAAATCCATACGCTAACTCTCGTTCTGATAAACAGAGTCTGGAGACGACGAGCCATTCCTGAACACAGATGACGGGATGACATTCGTCCCTGTTTTCAGATACATCCGTCTGCAGTACATCATCAATGACCTGGCCTCTGCCCGCATGCTGGAACGGGATAACATCGTGTCTCCTGGTATGACCCATAAACGCAGCTGTTCTTGTACAGCTTTTTCTTGCAAAAAGTTGCTCAGCAAAAGACAGGAAGGGGCTGTGTTTTTAAATGTTTTTAATGTGAAGGTGTGGGAAAACTTGCGTCAGACGGATTTGGGAAGGAAAGGGAATATATAACTGTTCCAAGATAACTTTGTTAATCAAACATACAACTTTGTACTCGTCTGTGGTTGTTTGGTCTGAAACTCGCACTATATTGGGTTTGTTGTGCTTCTCTTTTCTACAGAGTGGCTGAACAATGTGTACAAACAGCAATGGTTTGCCCTGCTGAGAACAGAACATGATAATGATAATGGGTAAGGCAACCATGTCTTCACACCTGTGCAGATAAACATCAGCATATGCATGTTTGTACTGAATTGGACAGGAACTGTTTTTTTAATAATATAAATATGGTATTGTTATAGGCCCCAAGAAGCCAACAAAGAAGAGTTTGAGCTGAAAAGCATGCGCTGCGGCCGGAAACTGACCAAAGATGGAGACGTGAGTTTGACTCTAAAATACAGTGATGGCCGAAGGTGATGTCTGGTGGGGCATATTTATGCAATATAGAATGTGATGCGTATGGGACAAAATAGGCAAAACGATTCTAATTTACTAAAAATGGATAGAAACACGAAAGCTCACAGGAAATAACAGTTTTAATATTTGTTGGTCCTCTTGTGTTGTATTGTTTTATAGCTACTTTCTTAGGGAGACTGCATCTATTTATTAGATATTATTTATGTGAATGATCTTGCTTGTTCTATAAACACTTACCTTTCTGTGTTTTTCAGTTTTTCTTATTTGCTCCTGTAAAGCTGCTTGGGAACAATGCACATTGTGAAAAGCGCTATATAAATACATTTAATTGAGTAAGCTTTGCTCATTTATTGCCAATGCTGCCTAAATTCAAAGCTGAGCTTTGGTTTTACAACTATTTAAAGGGGTCATATGGCTCGAATACGTGTTTTTCTGTGTCGTTGGTGTGTTATAAGTTGCCCATGCATGTATTAGACACGTAAAATTGCACAAATTATAGTGTCGGAACAAAATATGATTTCTATCTAAAAGCGAATTCTCACCTAGACCTGCCTGAAACGCCTCGTGTAACCACACCCCCACAAATCTACGTCAGTTCGTGGTCTGATTTGACTAAGACCGTCCAAATGTATACACAAGTAAGGTGGGCGTACCTGTCGTTCCAAATATGGTAAGAGACGTTACCTTTCCGTCACACGCTTGCAGTATTCGACCAATCACTACGCACTGGTTAACTGGCAAATCATAGCACACCTCGCTTTTCAGAGCGATGAGCTTTGTAAAAAATCCATGTGTTTCAGAGAGGCGGAGAGGAGAGGTTTTGAACCTTAAATTGTGTATAGACATTGCATTGCATCTAAAACAAATGATAATACTTGTTTTAGCCGTGTCATATGACCCCTTTAACATGAATTCAAAGTTTTGATGCATCTTCAATTAAATAATTACATCAGAAGGGAAGATGTCCCTTTTTTAAAGTTGGACATCACCTTTGGCCACAACTCTAGTTGTTAGAGTTTGGCGTTAGCAACGGCAAGGTCATGGGTTTGATCCCAGGGACAGCACATACATAGAAACAAAATGTATAGGATAATGCAATGTAATTCGCTTTGGATAAAAGCGTCTGCCAAATGCTTAAATGTAAACACTATATTTGTATCCTTTACTACAGGCTTGTAAGTGTTTAGACTTTTTGTGCTGTACGTAAAACATTTTTTGTTCCCTCCTACAGTACTGTTGGCGATGGACCGGGTTTAATTATGGTTTTGACCTGCTGGTGACATACACTAACCGCTTCATTATATTTAAAAGAAACACACTCAGTCAGCCATGTGGGGGCGCTGTCAGCTTACAACCACGTCGGCATCTTGCATACAGGTGAGCTGAACCTTGGTGTTACAAGTCAGATCCGTGGGCACGGCTTCTTGGTTTTGACTTAATCTTTGGTGTTTCGAGTCTTACGAAACCTTAACCCTAACCTAACTCTGACCATCTAAACTACCTTTGATGGTTAAACTTGCCATAAAACACGGTTGCGTGATGACGTCAGACTCGAAACACCAAGGATTTACTGAGATCCCTGAGCTGAACAACATGTCAAAGACAAATTACAAAGCAGTTCAATTATTGTCAAAACATGTGTCACTGAAAACTAATCTAATATTTCATTTAATGTTTATTATTATTTATATTTTTATATTAAATGAAAAACATTACAAAGCAGTTCAATTATTGTCAAAACATGTGTCATTGAAAACTAATCTAATATTTTATTTAAATGTTTATATTAAATGTAAAAATATTTTCTGTTTAGTATATTATATATACACTTTTAATGTTTAATTATATTCAATTTAAATACAGAAGGAACAAAGTAGCTTCAAACATGTTTTACTTCATTTCAGATTGCGTCTTGCATCATTTGACAACAGTGGAAAAGTAGTTTGCAGCCGCTCAACTGGCTACCAGCTTGTTACGCTTGAAAAGGACCAGGTATCTTACCATGAGGTCAGAGTAAAATAATTTACCTTAGAACTGCTTAAAGTTTTGACCTTGTTTCTTGTTTTGTAATCTCAGGAGTACGTGGTGATGAATCTGGACAGTCGGCTCTTGTCCTTTCCTTTGTATGTGTGCTGTAACTTCCTCTACACATCTCCAGCCAATGAGAGGAGAGGTGACGCATCAGAGCCGAAAAGCAGCTCGCGCAGTGTGTCATGACCACCCCAGCAGTCCAGTCATTAACAGAGACTTACTGTTTTAGGTTTTCTTTTTGGTTCACTTCTTTCTCATGTATATTTTTTCTTTCTTTCATTAATTTGTAAATAGTCAGGTGCCTTTTAAATAATTTGCTGTATTTCAATATCAAAGAGCCAAATCTTATCACAGGGGCTTTGTTGTGTCCATTTCCTTCTGCCCATTTCATGGTTTGTATTTTGTCAGAAGTTGTTTTATATGTACAAAGTTTTCATTTGTCAATTAGACTGGTTGTTGATTTTTCAGGCATTCCCATTTTTTATCAAAAAGGGTATCATATTAATTTTGTACTGTTTAAAATAGTTTTGGTGCTAACTTCATACAGTATATGTTATTGTCATGTCAATGCATGCCAATGTACAAACATCAATGTTGGTTTTGACCAGCAGGGCACTTTATGTGACTTCTACAGATGTCCAGTGTAACAGTACAGTTATTTATACAGGTGTTTTTGGCTAAATGTAAAACCTTTTGGACCAAAGCAGCATCGGTTAGAAATCCTTTCAAGTTCAATAAAACAACACTGACACATGGACATTGTCTTTGACGTCTCATATCAAGGATGTACAGTCAGATGAATGTAACGTAAGGAATAACTGTAATTAATTGGGATAATGGTCAGTTACATTGTTAAGCTTTCAAAAATGATTAAACTAGTTTAACATAAAATATATATTTATAAAATATTTAAATTGTAATGTAATTGTTTTTAATATTTTTAATAATTAATAAAATACATCTATAAAGCTTTATTGTAGCAAAGACCAAGAGCAAATTAGTTAAGACACTTAGAGAGGATTGCGTTATAATGCAGGATGCAGCAATTGACCAATCAGAATCAAGTATTCCACAACGCAGCGTAATAACCATGTTAATAGCATTAACAAATGGCAAGCTTACTTTGGACCACATTCTTTATTGTCTGTACAAAAACCACAAACGACATCAACAGAGAAACAAACGCACGCCATTCACTCAAACAGGTGAAAGCCTTAAGTAACCTTCTCAAGGTCAAGCACTTTCATTCAGTAAAGACGAGTTCATTTCAACCATTTTCTATAGCCTTGCTCGGCCATAATGGAATACAACGTCGGCTTCTTCACTGAGGTATAGAGTTCAAGCTTTCCTTCAGTTTGTGGGTCATACTGGGCAGCAGGTTCAGGTGGTCATCCACGCAGCTGCCGACACATTTGTCCATCATCGCCCGCACGGCAGGCTCCTTCGCTCCCGAGTCGAACAGGTCCTTGGCCTTGTCATTGCAGTGCATTGTACACCTTGTGAGGCGATCCTGTAGGCAAAAATAACTCTTGTTAGTGCGTTACGTATTACAATATTACAGATTGACCCGGTAAAAGTTAACTTACCTGAAATTGTTCAAGCTCACTAGTGACCAGTCCTTGAGCTTTAGCCAATGGTGTGTGACAGCGGTCTATACACTGATGCACCTGATTCATAGAGTAACCTGGATTCTCGCAGCATTCAGCACTACAGCGAAACATGCGTCCCTAATAATATATAGAGAAATGATAGTGTTCTGTGAACAAGTGAACGTACAGAGACATATTTTTACAAATGAAAAAAATTAATACATTTAATTAATAGATGGAAAGAAGAACTCTGATGCAAAGAAAAGTATTATTGCCACACTCATATTCACAAATACATTTTAAATAATGTCCTGCAGTGTGACACTGAAACTTTATACATTCACATGTATTAATTTAGTAGATGCATTTTTCATTATTTCTTTTTTCGGTTGAACAATAACCATAGTACACAATGTTATGTTATATAAAATTCATAACATCAATAATGTGATGCAAACTACACATAACGTCATTATAATAACGTAAAAATTAAACCTAGGTCAATGAACTGCACAGATGCCCCTGTAAAACACTCTTGCACCTCAAAATGTGATCATGTTTTAGGTTTTGTGAGGAAAATAAAGATTACCTGCATTTTACGGATGTGATCTCTTTCCAGACTCTGAACCATATCCTCCACTGCTTTCTGCACTTTAGTCTGCTGTGACTCTGCCATTTCTGATCTCAGATGAACTGCTTTTATCACTAATACAGCTTTTATATCAACCGGCCACTCTACAAAATCATTACTAAAATCTTAATAATCACTGATTGAATTAAAACAAAACTGAATTTTAACAGTAAGGTCACCTCCTACTGTCACTCCAGCGTGAAGCACGCTACTTCCGCTCTTGCGTGCATCCCATTTCCGGTTTAATGTTGCTGGGACGAATCTGCGGCTGCTGGATCGAGTGGTTGTTTACATGCAATACTTTCATAGGGTCTGACCACAGTGTTTACTTCTACCTTTAACGAGGTATTTTCATTTTGCTAAACATTTGACAGCGGCACAATTTAAACACGACGTGCATGACAAAAAAAAAGTTGTATTAATGTGGTAGTAAAGTTCGTATTGCGTCGACCTTTGCCATACTTTGCGTTATAATTACTATCGACGCTGATATGATTTAGGTTTTTAACGGTAACTGTTATTAACAATGCAAAATAATAAAAAAATGGTCGAAATTGTGAATTTGATTTATTCGTGCTTGCTCGAGCAACAGCGAAACAGATTTTAATATATATTGATGCAATGGCTTGATCATGCGTGCGCGTGCATGGCAGGTGTAACTGAACGCAAGGGCGCGCTCTTTAGTAAAGAAATGCTATTTAATATACTGTAATATTTTTGTAATGCATTTTAGAGATTAAGCTACACGGTAAGTTGTGTAAATCACGTGATTCACATGCATATAATAGATGTATCAACATTAGTGACGACAAACGACAGCCCACTTCTTCCAAAGTTCAATTCCTATTTGAGACAGCGAGATATATTAAGGATATGTAAATATGGGTATTACGATGGGCAGGGCTTAGTAAATATATTGGACATATATTTGAGACACATGTTCCTAACTATTATTTTCTTAATTTACTTCTTTTAAACAGGTGTCAGTGTTTGTGAAATACTAAATTCCCAGTATGGCTTTGAGAGTCCGGCTGTCTTGGAAAACTCTTTTATTTCTTGGGCTTTGTCAAGTTGGACTCGGGGGTCTGGCCGCTGCAGCAGATGAGAAAGATCCACCGAAGAAAATTGGTACGTCAAAGTTCGTATTAAGTCAAAGATAGAAAATATTGATTCAGTTGGAACATTTTTCCATTATTTATTCACCTTGTGTTGCAAAACCATTTAAATAACACTTTCTGTCAGTGGAACACAAAAGAAGATATTTTGTGAAATGTTACACAAAATGAAAGCCAATGGGGGACAATGTTGTTTGGTTACAAGTGTTCTTCAAAATATCTTCTTTTGTGTTCTGCAAACAAAAGAAACTAGTACATTTTTGACATGCCATGAGGGTGAATATGAATTTTCTTTTCCTCAATGCATGTTGCAATGTTTTTTTTTATTTGCTTATTTAAAACACTAACTTTTTTCATTGAAATAGATAGTTTTGATAAAGTAACAGTATGGGAATCAGCCAACAAAAAATCTGTATAGGCCAAAAAATCCTAGTGTATATTTTCTTTGGTCCTACAGCAATAGTTGGGGGAGGTATTGGAGGCTCGGCGGCTGCGTATTTCCTGAGACAAGAATTTGGTCCATCTGTAAAGATTGAAGTGTTTGAGTCGGACACCGTAGGAGGTCGTCTGGCCACTGAGAACATCGGAGGACACGATTACGAGTCCGGAGGAAGCATCATTCACCCGCTCAACCTGCACATGAAGCACTTTGTGGACAGACTCGGTAAGCATTCAGTTCCCTTCTTTTAAGCTTTTGTTCGAAATGCCCAACTTGATTCCTCTGATTGAATCTTGCAGAGCTTTTCACTGTTCTTATCCCTTCACTAGGACTGTCTCCACAACCTGATATGCCTTCCAAAGTGGCAATATTCGACGGAAAGGAACTGATCTATGAAGCAAGTGACTGGTACATAGTGAATTTCATACGCATGGTGTGGAGATATGGATTGAACTTCATTCGGATGCCCATGTGGATGGAGGACGTTCTGGAGAAGTTTATGAGGTCAGTGATGGTTTTTTATTTACACTTGTAATTGTTGATCCAGAACATGACTTGCAGCTCATTTAAACTCATTGCGTTGTTCTCTGTAGAATTTATCAGTACCAGCAGTTTGGCTACTCCTTCTCCAGTATGGAGAAACTTTTGCACGCTATGGGTGGAGAAGATTACGTCGCTCTGGTCAATCGGACATTGGAGGAGACCATGCTGGCTGAAGGATTCTCGCAGGTCTTTCTCAATGATATCGTAATGCCCATCACGCGATTTAACTACGGCCAGACTGTCCGACTCCACGGATTTGTTGGTATGACTGCATTATGAAGGACATTGCTGGGTTCATAACAAATATTATAATATGATATTTATGATATTATATATAATATCAAAATATTTTATGATACGTATGCCAAGTATTTTGTAAATATGGTGTACATCTCTCGCAGGAGCCGTAGCGATATCATCAATGGACCCGGGGTTGTGGGCAGTGGACGGAGGAAACAAAAAGGTTTGTTCCGGGCTTCTGTACCACAGCAAAGCTGAACTTGTACAAGCACGGGTGACATCCATTTCTATGAAGACGAGACCATCCAAACCCGGTATAGTCATTTGATAATCTCTTTATGTGTTTGGGCAATTCAAGATGTGACATTTTTAGTTAAAACCTGAAATCTGAACTCTCAGAAGATGTATTTAAAACCAAAGGACTTTTTTCACAAGCCTGTGTTCAACGGTCAATCGTAAATCCTCCAAAGTTTTTTTTATTTTCAATTATTTTAAAATGTACGTTTATAACACTGTACTCTGTATTATATTACCTATGCATCGAATTACAAAAAAATAGTTAACACCAATGCGAGGGTGTTTCTTTTACAGCTTCTATGGAAGTCAAATTTGACATCATGCTCTCTTTTGACTGCCGTTATCAGATTCTCTCTATTTATTTAATTTTGTTGAAAGTAGTAAAAACACTATTGTTGAGTTTTTCTTTTGCTATTTGAGCAAATGAGAATGCAAAAAAAATATTTGTGGTAGTCTCCCATTCACCGCTATAGAAGTTTACCCAACTTTGACGACTTCTGCTGCTGAGAAACCCGTAAACGTCAAAAAAGTCTGTATATTAAACCATCTTTTTATATTTACTAAACCCCCGATGATAAAATCCAGACAACCGAAAAATATCAGTCTATACACGTGTTTTCTATTTTAAAACAGGGAAAAATGAATAGGTTATGGATGTGACAAAAAAGATGCACGATATGAGAGACAACATACTTTGCAGGATTTCTATGAATTAAAATGCACAAACCAAAAGCAATAATACCCAACAAATGGAGAAGATATGACTCTCTATACACCACAGAATTATTTTCATGTGCCCATTTATGAGGAATATGGACCGTTATGGATGTGACAATTAACTTACCTGACTATGGAAAACTATACTTTAAAAACACAAACAAAAAAATGAAAAGACTTCACATGGGAATTTAGGTTGGCATTTGCATGGAATTGTCCGGTTGAACTTGTTAAATTCATGTCGCCACTATTGTATTCATGCTTCTTATTGTTGCCTTCAAGGTTCATCTGCAAACTTATACGATGTGAATTACGTCAGCGAATCTGGTGCCGCCCAGTCCACGTACGCCATAGTTATAGTTGCCACCCCCCTCCACCAGGGCTTATCCGACATCAACTTCTCCGGCTTTTCCCCGCCCATTCCGTCCCATTTCCCCGGCCAGTTCCACATAATGGTGACCACGCTGGTCCACGGCGTGCTCAACGTGTCCTATCTGGGCGTCACGTACAAGCCCGAAGACTTCGTCGTTTCTGACATTTTCACAACGGATAACAAAGCCTCCGTCATCCAGAGCTTGCACTCTATACACCCGGTTAAGATTCCCAAGGGCTACTCCCGCCCTCCAGCCAGCCAGAAAAAAGTCTGGAAGATTTTCTCCTCCGTTTCAGTGTCTCAGGAGGAACTGAAGAAAGTGTTCCTCTCCTGGGACTCTGTGGTGGAGAAGCGCTGGCTCGCGTACCCCTCCTACACCCCGCCGCAGCGCGGAACCCCTCCGTTCATCCTACACAACCACCTGTACTATCTCAACGCGATGGAGCGGGCGGCCAGCAGCATGGAGATGAGCGCCGTCTCCGCCCGGAATCTGGCCCTGCTCGCCCATCACCGCTGGTATCAACAGACGGACAAAATCGACCAAGAGGATTTGCACATCAAGCTTAGAAGTGAACTTTGAAGCAATGTAGTAAATGTGAAATGATTTATAGCAAAAAGGAAATTTATGTGAGGCAGATTTGTGTTGTATAATGGAGAGGGCTATAAGCTCGTGGATTTGTCAGCATTTTTATACTAATTTATACAGATACTGATGAGTTTTGACTTTTGACTGTCACTAAAAGGTCTTCTTTTATTCATTTGTTAATTTACTCCATGATCCGACAAGGAAAAGCTCATAGTTGGAATAAATTTTGACTTTTGATTTAAGACTCAAGTGTTTAAAAGTAAAAGTCACTTATGGTTAAAGTCCCCATATGCTTTCACAGGTGAAAGTCTGTTGAAGGAGTATAGTTCCCAAATAATGAAAGTTCTCTCGTGATTTATACCGCCCGCATGACGTCTCGGATGTGTTTGACTTTCTTTCTTCTTCCAACGCAGTCACACGACTGACAAGATCAAATGATATTTCAAGATTAATGTTTCTCCATATTTGAATTTAGTGCTCAGTTGTGTTTGTTTTGGTTTGGCTAAATAAGATGAAAATATAAATCTTTTTCTCTCACAAATACCATTTCACTTGATAAACTGATTATGGAGCGGCATTATTTTTGAGTACCACATAAAGATAACATGACAGCATTATAATATAACACTAAATTTGAAGTTAAATTAAAATAAATGTTTGGGGATTAAAATATTCCTTTAAGTAAAAAGATTTAACACTAAGGTTATTGGTTAACAAAAGTAAATGGATTAGCTAGAATTCTAACAATTTAGTTTTTCAGCCTTTAATAATCAGTTATTCATGTTAGTTCATGGTGCATTAACTAATATGAACAATTACGGCGTTTGTTTATAAAAAATGTATTATTAAATGCTGAAATGAATATGAACTAAGATTTATAAATATATAGAAGTAGGTTCACTGTTAGTTCATGTTGGCTAATGCATCAACTAATTGTTAACAAATACAACCTTATTGTAGAGTTTTTACCTTCTATCCTTCAGTTTGAATCGTACAAGACAAAAGCCAATAAAGAAGCAAGCATTATAGTTATCATTACCGTCACAAAGTTCTGTTAGTATATTGGACCATATAATTCTATGAGTGTCATTAAAAGTTTGGTACTGTGATTAGTGACACGCTTTAATTTACACCCATGAAACAAGACAACAAATGTGATGAGTATGTTTACACACAATGTTTACAACTTTCGAATTTACATTTAATATTTTATCATTTTTTGTTGCCTTAAAGAGCCCTCAACACCGTTTGTAAATTGTGAAGGAGCTTGAATGACTGGAAAAGACTTTAAAAAGTATGGTTGGGTAAAGTTAACTCTCTTAGGAGTCTCTTATTAAACCAAGCTTTTATAAATGAGTTTCACTTACTAACACCCTTGCACATATTACTACTACTAGTCGACAATCTGCTATTGTCCATGCAAATTGCACTTATTTTTTAACCTTTCACCTTTTAAATTTAAACAAGAATGTTAACAGTTTTTAAATAACATATGGATGGATTTTATATTCATAGGAGTTCGGTCGTGTTGGTGGTTCAAATAATATCCTGTTAGCGAAATGTGTTTTAAAGCATCTTGAATCTCAATGTAATAACACAGTGTGATTGTACTGTACTTATCCAAAGTGTTTGATTTTCTGGTAACGTTCCACATGAGTGTATACACTGTCTTTATTATTTAAATGTGCAACTGATAATTAAATATCAATGTTAATAAACATTATTTTCAGTTACTATAAACCTGTTTTCCTGATGGATTTGCTAACATAACTTTAATACTTCAAAGCGCAATTTAATTCACTTCTAAAATGTACATTTGAAAGTTAAGGGCTCCTCGTGGTGTTAAGAAAAAAATCTAATTGACCTGATTTGTTTATGTAATGATGGATGGTCATCTATAGATTATCTGAGATTATCATAAAGAGAAACAAAATATCCCAAATTTATTATTATAATGAGAAACAAAAGAGGAACACAACATCACTCACAAACAGTAAAATTCTTTTCACGTTTCCTTCTCCACAACCAAAACCTGTCAAGTATAAACAGATTATCTCTAATATCCAATTGCCAGAATGTATTGCTAGCGTTTGGTTATAAATCAAAATTTCTGTCCAGATTCATTTTCGTAAGCGATGTTCCCGTCCAACAGCACCTCTGTCGTCTTCTCTGTTGCGCTCGGAGCTTGAGTCTTTGCTAAACTTCCGTAAATAGCCATGGCCTGTAAAGATTTGACCGAAATGAGTGTCAGAATTAAACTACTGACATTAAGATACAACATTTTGAGAATGATTGTCATTATTGAACTTAAGTCAGACCTGAGTGACCATGCTGCTGACATCTCCAGTATTCGTGGGCAGAAGGATTGTGTTGGACTCCTTGGCCAGGTTGGAGAAAGCGGACACGTACTGTTCAGCCACAGTTAAAGATGCTGCGGCGTTTCCATTCTGTACAGATATTTATATGTTAATAAGATTCCTTAGTATTGTGAAACAGCCTGGATCTTGCTATTTTTGACTCCGTGTACAACCGTATTCCTGTGAATTTGCATACTATGAATAGGTTTATAAACTACCTTCTGAGTGAGCGCGTCAGACAGCACTCTGATGGCTTTGGCTTTTGCTTCAGCTTTGGCCAAAACAGCATTTGCTTCACCTGTAATGAACAATAAAGATTATACATTATAGAGAGATTAAAAGGGTCATAATGCACGAATACGTGTTTTTCTGTGTCTTTGGTGTGTTATAACTTGCCCATTCATGTATAAGACACGTAAAATTGCTCAACTTAAAGTGTCGAAACAAAAGATGCATTCTATCTTAAAGCAAGCTCACCCAGACCTGCCTGAAATGCCTCGTGTAACCACACCCACACAAATCTACCTCATTTCGTGGTATCAAGACCGCACAAATGTAAATGCGAGTAAGGTGGGCGTACATGTCAGTACAATTGCTTTGGAACCTGATGTTCCAAGTATGGTAAGAGGTGTTACATTTGTCACACGCTTGCTGTATTCGACCAAATACTACGCACTGGTTAACTGGCCAATCATAGCACACCTCGCTTTCAGAGAGATGAGCTTTGTAAAATAATTGTATAATTCGTTTTAGCCGTGTCATATGACCCCTTTAACACACCGGGGGACTTAAATGTTTACTCTGTATGTTTTTTTATTTCATTTTTTAAAAACACTTTGGGATTTTCAGTTGACTTTAATACTAAACAACAATATTTTAATCTACTAATGTTATTCTTATGGCCAGATCTTAAAAATAAACCCACCAGCTGCTTTGTTAATCTGTTCAGCCTTCTCTCCCTCCGACGCCAGAATCTGAGCTTGTTTACAACCCTCCGCCACATTAATGGCCGCTTCCCTGGTTCCTTCAGACTCCAGAACAGTGGCTCTCTTTTTCCTCTCTGCCTCAACCTGAAATGTAATTCACAGGAAATCATACAAGTCACATGATGAATGTGTGATAAAAATCATGCCGGTTTACTCGAATCATTTTCTGACCTGCATTTGCATAGACTCTTTGACCCGTGGGGGGACGTGAATGTCTTTGATCTCATATCGAAGACATCGAATGCCCCAATCATCTGACGCCTGGTTTATAGAATGGACCATATTGGAATTCAAGGACTCTCGCTCCTGTTGGGAGATGATGAAATTAAATGTATGTTTGCTGAGAGAGATATAGTACAAGACAAACAGTTTTAGGATTAAAAATATTTTAATATTAGACACAGTTCATACCCTAAAGACTTTGTCAAGGGTGAGTTTTCCTAACTCTGATCTCATGGTTGTCTGTGCCAGCTGAGTGACGGCATATTCAGGGTCTTCCACTCCATAGCTGGCCTTTAGAAGAAAAGAACCGCATTTTAGAAAACAAGGTCTACAAAACACTGAGTTACTGAATACCTTTATAACTCACCTTAAAAGGGTCGAGTATCCTGAGATACAGAACTCCATCTATCTGTAGTGTCACATTGTCTAAAGGCAACACATATCAGATTAATTTCAATAATCCATTTAATTATAGTAAAACATCTGTTACCTACCAAGGGAAACAGCTGACTGTTCTGGCACATCGATCACTATCTCTTTGAGGCTTTGAACATATTTAACTCTGTCCAGGATTGGGATTAAGAAATTAAGACCCTGCAGAAGTTAAAACAATGTTACGGGCAGGAAATGCAAATGATAAACAAATTGAAACCATTTTGGGATCGAGGAACTCACCGGTTCCAGAATGCGGTGGAAGCGGCCCATTCTCTCCACCACCCAAGCTTCCTGCTGGGGTACGAACAGAATCACTGTGTTCATTGGGAGGCTGGAAGCCCATCGCTGCTGGGCTCTAGTGCCCCACAGCACCGGAGCAGTTTGTCGTGAATGCTGTGTGCAGAAGAGACAGAATACTATAAGATATACAATGAAAGGGATAATGTACAGTAAATGAGAGAGGCCATTCCACATGACTTACATTATTCTTATATAAATATAATTTTGGTGAATAAAAATCAGTTTTTTACTATTTAAAGGCAGTTAATTCCTAACGTTAATTGAAAATAGTACTTTTTTAACATTGTTGATTTAAATTCATGTCTGTATTATCACAGTTCATGTTGAGAACAATCTTACAACAGCATTTCCAAATTTCCACACTCGAGAAATTGTCTAATATCCAATCACAAAATGTTACATTATATAACATTTATATAAATCGATATAAAACAACATTTGTTCTTTGCTGTCCAGACAATGAAATTAGACCATTTTAGGACAGTAAATCAAGTGATGTTTATGTAGTAAATTAGTTTCTATACACTCAGTAGTGTTTGACAGTAGTCTGATGTCACACAGGTAACTGATGTTGCAATGATCAGACATCTAAGTGAATTGTTGATATTAAAATGACATGGGATCTCTAAAACGTACAAATAATCAAAATAAAATGTATATCATTGTATTGAAAATCTTGCCGATTTCAAGAGAAGCTTAAGCACATGACAGGCAGAATGTAAAATCCAGTTCAAGTATCGAACCCAGAAGAGACATTTATTACAGTTACACAAATGTGTTACCTTTAAAAGGCCGCTCCCTGCCCGGCACACCACTGTCCTCAGCATGTTTTACCTTTACGATAACAGTTGCAGAGATCGTTCTCAAGAAACGAGTGAACTCTTTACAGGCTTCTCCTACAAACGTGACCCTTTTGCAGCTGCGGAAATCAAAGTTACAACATCACGCGCGTGCGTCAATGAAACACATCCGGGCGTTTCAGGGAAACCAATGCTGTAAATGTGACGTTCCGGGCAACACGCAGTATAAAATACGCATAAATGAGATTTTTTTATTTATTTGACTCTATTTGTAGTATTATATTGTACACGCCAGTGAGTTAAAGTATCTGAATGAAACCTAATCAGGGTTAAGGTTTTTTTATTGTTAATTTTTGAAGCGATTATGATTAATTCAACCACTAGATGGCGATATCTAAAAAATACTCGAAAGTTAAGTTAGAATAGTTGTGGAAAATGTAAGAAAATTATTTAAAAAATGTATTATGTTGTCTTATTTTGGGAAAAGACATGTGACAACATTTATCAACAGACAAAAATAGGCAATTGTTTAAGCACAATAGGGAACTCTCCTGTCCTCTTCATTGGGGTACCGGTGATGTCTGTTTTGTTCTTATCATCAGTGTCCAGAATGATGGCCCCTTTACAGACTATTCAACGCACATAGTATTAACTTTAAAAAGATTTGTGGTGTTAAATGCTGCCCAGCATACCCAAAATGCCAACTTCTTAATGTTATAAATGATGACAGGCTACTGATCAAAGTGGGTTCTTGAGCTCTTTTGGTGAAATCATGTAAACCGTTACAAGCTAATAAAACGTCCACATGATTAATTATGTTGATATATTTAAGAGGTTGATTTGGTCACTGAAGGGCGATTCAAAACTAAAGGTGAAATGGTATTTAAGAAGTCCTACAAGCTGCTCTTACAAAACGGCGAAAAGAAAATACAATTGATCTCAGTTTTGTCTTGCACTTCTGTGAACTTATCAGCGTTACACCTGTTCCTTTTCTCTGTTTACCCAGCCACAGACCACACCCATTATCTCTTCCATTGGTCAACAGTCCAGCACATCCCGCCTTCTTGGTCAGTGGCAAATTTGACGTAATTAAATACCCTGCTAAACCACGCCCCTCACGCGGTGAGTTTTTACACATCCAGTTTAATGATGGCGATGGGACATTTGAAATCAGGACGCGTCACCTGTGGGAAAGTCTTCTACTTCATCGACCCTCGGTAGTGCGCTCACGCGGAGTGAACTAACTCGTGACAACGTTTGAGATGTCACCGGACAGGACGCTTCACAGCTGAGATCCATATGAACAGGATTTAACCAAGAGGAAAAACTTAGGTTGCCATGTCTCTCCTGTGCGTGAGAGGTACGTGCCACGTAAAGATGTTTTATGACTTAAAAACTGTGTTTGCACCTGTCAGCTTGCAGTGATTTGACGGTTTCTTAAAAAAAGTTAGACGGCCATTCTTTAGCTACAAATAGTTTGTTAAACTGTTGGTTTTACGTGTTTTTTATGTCGTGCATAATTAGAACAGCAAGAAGTTAGAGGTTTAAATGTTATATAATATGAGGGTTCTGGAGTCAAGCAGCTGTTTGTCGTCATGATGTAATGCCGGTCTACAGCTCAAACAAACAGACATTATAAGTTAAAGTTAAAGAAAAACAGCCTATAATGAAGAGCAAACAACGTATGCAAACTGCAAAAAATAAGAGAAATAATACATTTGGTTTCTGAAAAACCTGAACGATTTGGCTTGCTGTTGGTTGAAATACAAATTTTGTGATTACTGGTTGTCTGTATCCTTGTAGTTTTATACAAAAATATATAGCTGTATTTTTAAAATATATTTGTTATAAAACGATTAGCCAGACTGTGAAATCGAGACTTATTTTCTTAATACTGTGCCTGTTTGGCATATTCAAAAATGGTAGATTGCCCTTTCTGTCAGCCTTTTCGTCAATAGTTTTATAATATCTTTTAGTGGTTTAGTATTATTTAATATTGAATTAAGAAATGTAGCGTTTTTGTAATTCTGTTTGTTTTTTATTTACGTCTCACTTGCTATTGGCAAACTGCATTATATAATATGTGTATTATATTTGTATAGATTGAAAATATACTGGTCATCGGCCATTTCGCTCTCTAGATATAAGTATTGGTATAAACCACTGAGAAAAACTGATTTTCTCACAACAATATAATAAATAGTAAAATATTAATATTTAGAAAATATAGGTTATATTTTTTATGCTTTGAACCAAGCTTTATCATAGTATTTAATAGAATTGAATTAGATATGGTGATGTTATAGTATGATATTTAGTCATGTTTAAGGCAGTATTTGGTAAATGCTGCCAGCTGATCAGGACCTGTTGATGGATAGCAGATCAAAGGCCTCATGTCTCATCTCTCCTCATGCAGCTTCACAGGCCTTTTATCTTTGGTCACTGGCAGGTCGCAGATCTCCGTTTCCTTTCTTTCTAATCTATACGTTTAATCTACTCTAGTGGCAATGTCTGCTTTGCTTTTAGCTGTCCGAGGTGAAAGAGTATGCTTAATGTCCATACAATATTGCTTGAAGGCTGAGCATGGTGTGTGGGTCAGTACTTTTTTACTAATTACTAGTTTTATTACTTTTTATTACTATTTTATTCAAGTACATTTACCGAGTATCTTTATCAGAGTGTTTTTACTTCGGGAAAAGGTTTCTTCACTATACTTTTAAGCATATATATATATATATACATGTATGTATGTTTATTTATATGTATGTGTATATATATTTACTCCACTACATTTCATTAAATAAATGTTTTTTTTTAAGGAAAACTATTTTTGAATAAATTACTTGATTGAAAGTATGAAAGTACTTTGACCTTTTAATGTACTTTTTTAATGTTAAAATTGCCATGTATTTTTCAAAGGTAGTTGAGTATAAAGTATGTTATATGCCATGCCTTATTATGTATGGAACAAATATGTAGACCCCCCTTTTCTTATCCACATCAGCTAATAGGTGCAGGCTAATGTAATTTAAATGGTGACTGGGCTATATGACAGAGTAACACGAATGAGATCAACTCTTTTGTGAGGTTTAAAAAAAAAAACATTAAAAAGTGCGCTAAATAATGCATGGATGTCTTCTAAGGGGCCGTTTACAGGAGACCGTTTTCAACAGAAGACGCAAAAAAAACGATGCGTCTCGGCTGTTCGTCTAGACGGAAACGGTGTTTTTGGGGGACTAAAAACGCAAACTTTTGAAGACTGGTCTCAAAGTGCAAACGCCAGCAAGTCTTAAGTCTTTTGGTTCCTTGTGGAACTTTAAAGAGTTTATATTTAAAGGCAGAAGATTTAAAGGAGTTCATCTAAATATCATGGTTTTCCAAAATTGTGTGACAATGTTCATGGCTCTCTTATTCACCCTTCAAAAATCCGTAAGTTAGCAGCGAGACAGTCATGGGTGCCACTGCAGATTTTTTCAGCAGTCTTTCCTTCCTTGTTAAAGGGAAATACAAGCAGAACCTTGACCAAACAGGCCTGTAACTATCACATCGCCTCCTTTCCTCAGGAACTCGTGCTGATTCAGTGAAGTGACCGACGTCAGGCAAGCTAAAGCAAAAGAATCAACAGAAGCGAATAGATTTGCACAAATACGAATACTTGCGTATGAATCTGAATTATTGGAAGTCACTTATTCAAAGAGACAAAGAATGGTTAAGAGTTTTTGTTTATTCTTAAAGGTCATGTTTCCATCTTTCCAAGACTTAAAGAAACTCACAAATGACACCTTTTTCTCACACAGACGTTATTTGCAAGTGAAGTTGGTCTTTGTGGGTGGGTCACAGTTCACAAAAGCTTTTTGTTAAGCCTTTCTGCGTCTTTCACGTTGTCTTGCAGTTTCCAAATTCTTCTTTGTATGCTTAACTGTGATCACAAATGTAGAAGAACATTAAACCAGTAGAACAGCTTTTATTACATAGGATATCGCTTACATAAAGACACACATAAACGTAGAAATACATCTGTATACACACACAGTTTGTGTGTGTGTACAGTACACCCCTGTAACAGCAGCAGCAACTCTCGTTCCCATAATGCATTGCTTGTATTTACACTAACCTGAGGAGCGTTTAACGTGATTGGCTTGCCTGACTCAACGGCCCGCTCTTTTCATCAGGATCATGCTTTTGTTTCTTTATTTATTGCCTTTCAGACAAAAGGCCCATCTCCATGGCGATGTCATTACACACACAAATGAGCAATCTCCAAGCACCCACGTAAGACAGACGCACAAAGAAAAGAAAGTGCGCATGCACTTGCTTCCTGAAAGAATATAGATGATATGCGTTGGACATCCACCTAAACGCCTTGAGTTCAGATTTACAAAATTGTGGTTTATGGCTTTGTTCAAAGAAGAAAACCTTTCAGTATGACCGATTTTGTCGGTTAGTTTTGCACAATAAATGAATTGGTGCATATTTGCAAAGTTTTATCAAATGATCATCTTTATTGTAGACACTTGGATTGCTCATCTGGTGTGGTCCCAGTTTAATTAAAGAGATGAATTAAGTTATCGAACAGATGGCTTTGTACACTTTGATTTGTACACTAGGACTGTGTAATGATGTCTGTATTTGGGAACCATGTATGCATGGATGGCTTTTATAACCCTGCCTCCTGCTGCTTAGTGTAACTTCCTGATGTGGGAATTAAGATTGTGCACAATGTTTGGAATTCATTATTAAAAGTGTTGCAGAATGAATAACTTTCAGTATAGTTAACTGTACGAGTAATATATGGTAACAATTTGTCGAATGTGACTTTTGGATTTGTGTAGCACCTGTCGCTCAGTCTATCCTTCTGAGAGACCCAACAGCAATCCTCAATCTGATAAATGTTACATGTTCAAAGAGGATGTTTACTTGGAAGTCTTAAGACACGACCGTAGCAATAGAGGTAAAAGGCCGGGCGGATTCTCTTAACAAAGTATTATAGATGCAAACAGAAAAATTGTGGGCCCTGCTTTTAGATACAGCAGTCAATTTGAAAGAACCATTTCACCCAAATGTGACTTTTAATTAATTATGTATTCAACCTTCATGTCATCCTAGGTATATATGATTATTTTGATATGATCCTAGGTATGCATGACGATACGAATATTTTAAAATACTAATCTCATTGCTCTTGCTAGCACTGGAAAGATACCTATTTTAGAAGCTCCAAAAAGTGCATCTATTCATAACAGTAACCCACACGACTCCAGAGGGTTAATACATTATGAAGCAAAACAATGTTTTTAAGAGAAAGATTAATATGGACTGGACAATCAAAATGGCGGCACGCAAGCTCCACAAGTCTCAACTTTGAATCTCATTGGGTCTCGTATGTTTTGTCATATGAAAAATGATGAAACGCACATACAACGACTAGTCACGAGACACGAGAACCAATGAGATTCAAACTTATCAGTGTGAGTTTGTGTGGCGCAATATTGATCTTATTGTGCAGGGTTGTGTTTACATACAAATGAATAACAATTGAAAAATACTTGCTAAATAAAAAATAATGTTTTCTAGAATAAACATTTTTGTATATCGATAAATAAAAACCTTAAATCCCAAAAATAAGTCCAGCCTCTCCTAAAATCATTTAAATTACGTTATATTCAGCAATGAACCCTGGAATCAAAAATGCAGAGGATAAGAGATTTAATTCAAACGTAGAGAGCTGAGTGTGTATGTAAAGGTGATGCATCACATTGAAGTGAGTGGGGGATTGTAAATGTAATCCTCTTGCCATCTGCTGCTGCACTGTCCAGTCATCCAGCAGGCTCCTCCCACCAAACGTAGTGTCGAAAAGTAAACGATTCATGCTGGCGACAACAGCAGCAGATGCTTGGATTTCACTTCCTGCTTTATATTCTGTACTTCCTGCTTCATCTTAATGTTTGTCTGGTGTTCTTATGTGCCCAGTTCTTAATGTTGTCCATTTCAGTCAATCCCTGCATTCAGAATCCCACACTGAGAAACTACATACTGATTTAGATGAAGTACATACTGTTAAAATAGTATATTCCATATGTGTGGGTGCAATATGACCACATTCTGGATATACTGCATCTGACATCTTTTTCATTGCCATGTGACCCATATGCTCTTTGAATTCCTTGCCTATTGTTTTTTTTGCTGATATTTTGGACATACTATTCAAGATGCGTACTGGTTTTCCCTACTATGTAAGTAGGAAACATCAGATGCAGCCCATGTTTTGGTGTATTGGCGTTTTATATAATGTTGGGTGGAACATTAGGCTGAATAAGGAGGGATTGCAACCCTCAATATGGCTGCTCCGGCATAGGAAGTCCCGCCTTTTAGTAAAAGGAGCCAATCGTCAATCAATAAAGACTGATGATTCTCTAAAATTTAGCGCAATATAAACGTATCGAAACAAAAGTTACGGTTAAGTTTATGTCAGGTTGAAATATTTGAATATTAGAAATATATGTCCTCCCCATTACTGTAGATAGGATTGTTTTCTTGCTATGACTGAAATATCTACTTGGAGATGTTGCAAACATGGCCGCCGAGTGGCACGACGTCCGTAAGCGGATTTTGGCCAAACGTTAACTCTGTGACAAGCTTCCTGTCTAGTCACCTCTATCTAAACAGAGCATCTTGTAAAGGCTTGAATTTAAACATGCTAATTCATTGGTTTCCATTATTAGCGCTCCTCAGTTATGTGTGACAATGAGTTTCCACTGACACAGTGGCCCATAACCCAGGGCCATAGCGAAACCTAAGTTTTCCTACGTCATTCAGCTAGAAATGTGGAAAAAAGTCAAACAACCTGTAGAGAACCTCAGATAGATCTCATTTGCACCAGCCAGTGGGTGGAGGGATTTCTGGATCCTTCTAGGATTTCTAGTCTTGTTAAATGCATTATTAACTTTTCTAATCTTAATGTTTATTTCAATTCAATTTGATTTATATAGCGCTTTTCACAACTTGCATTGTTCCAAAGCAGCTTTACTGGAGAAAATGTAGGCCTACAGTGCACAGTGTTTGTAGAACAAGCAAGATCATTCTAATAAAGCGATGTTAACAGAATTTACAGAACCTGTACGCTAATCTAATATCTAATATCAGCAGTGTCCCAGTAAGCAAGCCAACACGGCCCTGTGGCGAGGAACCCAAACTCCAAATGTAAACATGTAAATGTTTATGGAAATGATTTAGGAAATTTCATTTGTTGAAACTGTTTAGGTCTCCGACAACAACCCACTGCTTTCATGTGCAATGCATCTCATCTGATAGAGAGATTTTATAGTGATGTGTTTTCGTAATCCACTGTGATGTCTCGCAGCCTGCCATCCAATCCCAGCATCCATCTGGCATATTCATCCCACAGGCAGCACACGAGGCTCAAGCAGCTATCAAAAGTAAATCCTCTAAATCACAGCACAATCCCATAATAGTTATTGAATGGCTGTGGCGAGGGTCTTGCATTCGACATGAGCATTGTTCAAAATGGTGGGATGTGAGTTTGTGTTTTGCTCTGAATTACTCATGAAAGAACACAAAATGGATGTATGGGAATTACAGAGTAATTGAAAAACTGTCTTATATTTTGTTTCTTCATAATAACTGACCTTTGCACACAGATTTGTGAATTCTCTCAAACAACGTCATGAGGTGCTTTCAGTTTTTTAAGAAAATTTCCCATGTTGCTTTTGTGTCACTATCTTTATGAGAGTATCTATTGATAAAAATGCAATATAATATGCATAACTTTGTCTTTAGAGGTATATAAAGACCTTACACAATGAAGCGTTGTTTTTATTAGCTTAGAATGATCTATTTCTTTTTACACACATCACGGGTCCCCTTTTATGGGATTCACCATTTTGTTTCTACAGTAGCCCTTAAGGGACAAACTGCTCTACAGAGCGTTTTCGTAAATACGTTATCTCCTTCGGTGAAGAAGCGAAAACGTGACGACATCTTAGTTCTGTGTAAGCCACTGTAGTGCTTTAAAATGGAGGGGGGGGGTGATTGGTTGCAATTTTCAAACTCACAACTAGATGCTGCTAAATTTCATACACTGGACGTTTAAGTTATTTGCGCTTTTAGTTTTGTAAAGAAATAAAAAATTCTGAAAAACCCATCTTCATAACCCAAGTACTTAGTAGTGTGGCCGCTGCATAACAGCTCTATAACTACTGAACCAAGAGTTTTTCTTCCATTGACTTCCATTGTGTGTGATTGCGGTAGATCGGAAGAGCAAGTATTCGAAAAAAATTGCATTTCGCTGCGTTCCAAAGTCAAGTTTGGTGAACTCTGACCTGCAAATTCATATCACAATCTATCACAATGGAAGAATGAGCAAATGCTAATAATAATATCACACAATAACGCGTAAAAAAACAACAACATTGCAAAAAAATGACTGAATCCACAATGTGTAAATAAATAACTCAACATATTTTTACCGTCTGTTCGTATGGTTGCATTCCAAATACACAGGGCTTTGCTTAGAAATATCGCATTCAGAAAGTGTAGTGTGACCACGGGATTAAACACAAACATGCGTAATGCATATAACACGTAATGACATGCATGCTGCAATAATATTTTTAGGTGTTAATGACCAATCTTCATGTTTTTTCTTTCAGTTAAGAAAGCCAAACTCCACAGATCTGTAGGTAAGCCAATTCTCTTTTTTTCTTTGACTTTAAAAGTGATTCAGAGGTATGTAAACACAACATTTGCTTTTCTCTGGGCAATGGAAATCCTATGCAAATATTCCTAGTTCTGTGGTTCTTGGACAGTGTGATGTTTTGTTACTGTAACCTACTCCAGTGATTCCCAGCCGGGGCTTTGTGTACCTCAGCGGATTCCTCACAGACTTATGTGTAAATCTTGTCAATTTATTTGAATTAATATTTACATTATTGCCAAATGAAAAAGAAAAAATATAAAATTGGTATGATATTCGTGATAGGTTCCACGTTCTGGTCATGTCAGGATCCCAGAGCTTGTATCTTGTGAGCTGGTGTTTAAGATCAGCGTGTGTTAAGTCTAAATCCCCACGAGTCTCCCTCGTCTGTAAATCCTCACACTGTTGGCAGTGACCCTGTGAGCTCGGGGACTGTGTCTCTGGCCAGGAAGTTAGTGCAGGGATATCCTGAGAAGCACTATTCAGGTTAATCGCGTGCTACGGGTGTTGGCATGAGGAAGGGAGGTGTGAACCAAACATGTAAATAATCTTCCGTGTTAGTAGCGCAATAGGTGTTCCGGATAGAGCAATGTCTAGCAAATGGTATTTTTAGATCAGAAATGCAAAACCTTTTTCCTATCTGTTGGAGGATCTATTGACAGAAATGCAATAAAACTGTAAGTTATACATAACTATGTGTTCAGAGGTGTATAAAGACCTTACCTAATGAAGCGCTATGTTTTTATTAACTTAGAATGAGCTATTTCTATTTACATACTAGGTCTGCACGATTAATTGACAATAACCCGCTCGCGATTTGGTGATTGGCTGCGATCTTGTCAGTGAGGTACGGTTAAATGCTGCATTTGAACGCCAGAGGGCGCTCTCGCGCACAAACTCCATATATGCTATGCAGTAGAAGAACTACAACACATTCATAACGGTTGCAGAGTCCTAATTCACCTACTTATACTATGCCTTTAAAGTATGTACTGTTGTTGTTATGAAAAAGTATATGCAATTTATTGCGCGACAAAACAGTATGCACGCAATGGGACATAGTAACGCAAAATGGGAGTGGCTGCTGTTGCCTAGACGACACTGTTGTTAACAGTCAGGACCATCAAAATACAGCCCTTCTTTGCATTTAAGTATTTATTCATTGTTTACTGTATACTTGCATGTATTCATTCTGTGAAGCATTACTCATTTCATTGTAATAATGCAGTGTAGCATCACTAAACTCCGCCTACTCGTGGTGAGTTGTGGGTAATATCAGCCCTTTGAGCATGGATCAGCACTTCAAATTTTTACCGGCAACAGTAGACCTTCCGGTTACTTTCAGAATACTCATTTCAGCATACTATGATTTCGACACACTAATTCTTATTTCGAATACTATTTAGGACGGATAGTATGCGGATTGGGACTCAGGGGAGGAAATTCCATCTTTGTAATTGACATCTTTCTATCACTGTTCTTCAGCGTACTCGGGTATTTTCATGATAATAAAGTATATTTATAATATGGCAGTCAAAAGATTAATCGCGATTAATCGCATCCAGAATAAAAGTTTGTGTTTATATGTCTATGTACTGTGCATATTAATTATGTTTTTATAAATACAAAACACATACACATGTATACATATTTAGGAAATATTTACATGTATTTATTTATATTTATCAACAATTGAAATCATATATAAATGTTTAATCATTTTCAGATTTTTCTTAAATATATGCATGAATGTGTACGTGTTAATAAATACAAAATTATAATGCACAACACACAGATATATATTATGTAAACACAAACGTTTATTCTGGATGCGATTAATTGCGATGAATCTTTTGACAGCCCTAATTTATAATGATGATGTTTTGATGTCGCTATTTCAAATGCACGTGATACGCGACTCAATTTCGCAGTGTTTTCAGAGCCGTGCCTCACGAACAAGCTGCACATGAATTAAAAACATTACGTAATTCTAAATCTAAGATTACGTAACCGCGCTAGGCCCCACTATATACACCGCGGGTCCCCTTGCATTGAATTCAGCATGTTGTTTCTACAGTAGCCCTAAACGGACAAACTTCTCTACAGAACGTGTTTCTTAAGCACCGTTAAACCACATCAAACTCACTGCCATGATAACAGTGATCCAGAAATAACATCGCGCTCACTTTCCTCCATTACTTAATCAAACATGCCGCTTATACTCTGTCGCTGGCTCTATTGTGTGAGAAAGTAAACAACTGCTTGAGAATATGGCTGACATACTGCTGTCTTGCGGTTGACAGGTGGCTCTGTTGTGTGGAGAGTATTTATTTTACTGGCGTAAAGCCACTAATAATGTTTGGTCAGTGCCAGACTTGATTCTGTGTCTAAACGTTTGACCTACATTATATTAGATACATTTTTCTTATACTTTTCTTAGATTTTATCTCATACTTTTAAATGTTTAGGTGGCTTTAGAAGGGTGTGTGTGTGTGTGTGTACTCTGCATGCAGATTTCAAGGTTTCTTTCAGGTTGCTCAAACCTCAAATCTTCTCGACTGCACCACATGTCATCATCCATTATTGACTCCAAGTTGAGTTTTCCGATACATCCCTCAGACGTAACGCACAATCGAGAGATGACATTTCCGTTTCAGATCCCTCATGAATCTTGCAAAAGGTATGATGGATTGTGAAGTTTGTGTAAATGTGAGTACACATGGGGTGTACTTGTATGTTCAGAAAACATTAGATTCATCAAACGTTAATCCGTGTACAGTCCTACTTTTTGTGTTGCTTTGTTTTTGCTTTGATCTGATTCAGAGAATGTTTTTGATGCTAATTTGGTATTTTGGCATTTGGTATCTGTTACTTAGTTGGTTTTGGGTATCAAGATAGCAAGACTTGTTTCAGGTGATCTGTGGATATGAATATTATTAGAGCCCTTGAAGGCCAATTTCACATGGTCCCACAAAAGATGTATTTTGTTCATTCTGAACCTGATGAAGCTTGTGTCTCATCTTCCTGAATATATTGGATTTCTCCCCGTGTCTTATTTGAACTGGTTTGTGTTGTCATGGAGAAGCCTGATTCCCTTTGTTTCTGTGGTAACCTGAAGAAACAAGGAAACAACCTGGCAGAGTAAAGCTCTGTGTTTCAGTAACTCTCAACATCTGACGGCAACGTGAAACTTTACAGCTGTGGTTGAATAAGGCAATAAGGCTGTGTGGTCTATCATAAAGGTTTCCTTAAAGTGAAAGTTCACCGTCTGATCCAAATCTGAGAAATGGCTTTGTTCTGAAGAACACAAAGAAAGATATGTGGAAGAATTCTTGTAACCAAACAGTGCTTGGCCACCATAAAATACCATAGATGAAAAATTATCTTTATACATTTCTTTGTTCTGTTAAACACAAAAGAAAATATTTTGAAGTAATAGTATGTGAAATAAGAGCTGTTTGGTTACAAGAACAAAGAAATGTATACAGATTTAAAAACAACTCGAGGGTAAATGATGTCAGAATTTTTATATTTGAGTGAACTGTCCCTTTAAGAACAATTACTGCCGTCACTGAATTTATCAGCCAAGGATTTTACACAAACCCAGCTTTACACATTTTTAGATAAATAAAGTTTTACATTTTCAAAAAAACGTATTCTGTCATAATTTATTATCCCTCCTTTCATTCAAAACTCTTCTGTGGCACACTTAATATTTGTAAATGGAAGTCAGTGGGTTTCCAAATTGTTTGGTCACCAACGTTCTTCAAAATATCTTCCTGTTATATTGTGCAGAAGAAAGTCATACAGGTTTGAAATGACATAAGGCTGGTTTGCTGTGAGGATGGAACGGAATGGGGTGGAGGGAAAGTCCATTGGACACGTGTTGTCCGGCCCCTGCCGTTAGCAGACAGGAAATGAAGAGTGCTGGTTATGTCACAGTCTCTGTAATCTGTGTACACTTGGGTAGTTCACTCAAAGAAAAAAAATGCTGGGTTGTTTTAAACCCATGGTCGGGTAAGATATGGACAGAACCATCTGTTGGGTTACATTAACCTTGTGGTTGTGACAAAGCCATTTACATTTGGGGTTTAACAACCAAGCACAGGTTCATTTAAAACCCAACGGTTCGTTCTGTTCATATTTCACGTCATCCCTCATGTATACACAAACAAAATAAAAAAAAGACGTAAAACACATTCTGCTTAAACCATATAAAGCAGCACATAAATAACGTCATACAATCTTACTGGTTGTGTTATGATGTGTCATCGTGTATCACATCCTACATCGTTATTTGGACAATAATGTCATGTAGGTTGTATTTCAGTTTGAATTATATGTAAGACAAAACCCAATGGTAAGCTGATGCCTTTTGCGTCTTTTGGGAGGTCTGATGTGAGATTATAGCGGTCAGGTCTGTCAGTCATTCATGTTGAGGGAGGGGCCGAGTGGCACTAATCTTTACTTTCGCTCACTGCATCATTGCTCAGTCTTTATTTAATCACCGTCACATGATCACCTCTGGGATTCCCAGGCATTCCATACACCAGCTTTAGCACTGTGTACATATTGCTTGGTCAAACTATTTAGTAGTGTTTGCTTAAACTATTGTATTGTACGTTTTATGCACAAATTATGCTGCTGTTGAATGACAAATGTGTGAAAAACTCTGAAAAACTTGGAAAGGATCTTCGCTTAAAAGGATGGATGTTAGCTGTATCTAGAGGCCAGAATGTCATAGAGAATGAGAATCTGTGGACATCTGTGCACACATTTTCTGTTTAGATTTAGGATATTTTCCCTATGACATTAAAAAATATTTTCTTGAAAAGCACGATCGTTTGATGTTTCATTCTCAGCACAAACAGTATACAAAAGTTGAATAAGGTTATGTGCTGTTTAGAAGGATGGGCAATATTAAAGGGATAGCTCATCTAAATTATGAACCTCATGTGGTTTATAACCTGTATACGACTCTTTCTTCTGTGGAACACAAAAGTAGATATTTTGAGAAATGTATTTGTGGTTTTGTGTCCATACAATTGAAGTCAATGGGGATGATGTTGTATGGTTACCGACATTCTTCAAAATATCTTCTTTTGTGTTCTGGAGAAGAAAGTGAAACAGGTCTAAAAAATGAAAGAAGGGTGAATAAATAATAAAATGTTTTATTTTTTTTTGGGAAAACTTTCCCTTTATAGTGTTTGGTGGTAGCAAACGGCACTAATTGTTTTCAATACAAACTCCACATTAAATGTTTTTTCTTTACTTCTAGATAAATTCAACGCCTATGTGACACTGAAAGTGCAGAATGTGAAGAGTACGACCATCACCGTGCGGGGAGACCAGCCATGCTGGGAGCAGGACTTCATGTTGTAAGTTTCAGAAATCCTAATTTCGGGTTTTGGTCACGACATCTCAGACAGCATTATTACTGAACTAACACTAGAGCTTGTGGGGAAAGGGCATAGACGTCTCTCCACGGGTCATTCATCTGTCAAAGCAGAGAGAGCGAGAGATCTTACCTGGCAACCACAAACACTCCTTTAAAGATTTTGTTGGCTAACCAGACAACAGCTGCGATGATCAGACCATCAGTGTGGCACCTCAAGACCCCGCTGGTTCCCTAAAGCACAACATTTAGTTTAAACGAATAGTGTTTCTCTTTTGTAAACTAAATACATTAAAGGTCATTGGTAACCTTGTGTCTATATGGCTATATGGTTTTTTTCTGCAAGTACAAACGAGTTATTCCAGGAAGTAAAACTGGCTTTGTGTTCTTTGTCGCTTATTTGTTTCTCTTAACAGAGTAAGATCTATTTAAATTTCCAACCTTGTTACAGTGCATCCATTCACTCTGCATGAGGTATGGCGTAGTCTGAATCACATTAAAAAATATATATATTTAAAGGGATAGTTCATGTCATTTTAAACCTGTATTACTTTCTTCTGCAGAACACAAAAAGAAGATATTTTGAAGAATGTTGCATGGGCACACAATAACAACTGAGACATTTCTCAGATTATCTTCTTTTGTGTTACACAGAAGAAAGAGTCATGTACAGGTTTTGAATGACATGAAGGTGACTACATAATGGAGAAATGTTCATTTTTGTTTGAACTATTCCTTGGAAGATTCTTGAAGGTTTTGCTGGGGAAACTCTTCTATAATTCTCGTATAGTAACTTATTTAATGTACAGGAATATGTTCTTATGTTTAGAAACTTCAAGAGAAGGTCCATCCATGCTAGTAACGGAAGTAAACAGAGATAAATAATCAACATTAATACACACACTTGTGAAACGACAGATTTGGATGCGGGGATAAAAAACGCATCTTCCTCTATTAATGATCATGTTTACTTGTCCTAATGGAACTTCAGAAAGCCAGATGTCCATGTAATTGAACAGAACCCTTACATTTGTTCGAGCTTTTGTGCATCTTGGCTCTCACAGGAGCATTTAAAAGCAGCATCCAGGTTCATTAAATCTTGTTAGTGTCCACTGGGACTAATTCATGCCTCCAGAGAGGATGGACAGTGATTGTTATTGATCATACATTAGCATAGATACATTTTGCCTTTCTTGAAGAATGCTTCTTTGGGTTCTTGTGCATTACATCTCAAAATATTAATATTACACTTTTAACTAGTGGTTGTTTGGTAAAATATGGACATGCATTTAAACAGCCTATGTGTATCAGCCGAATTGCTAGCAAATTCATGTACAATACCTCAATTTATTTGTAAATGCTAGATTCCTTTGTTTCCATTTCCAATTACATTTGTTTTTTGAATGACACACGAGCACAAATTTATTTATAAATGATTTACAAAGTACACCGTTTTCTATGAAAAGTTCATTTAAATTGTATTGACGGTAATGTTATTGCACACGTTTAAGCTATTTACAATAACGCGACAACAATTTCTAATTCTTTTAATCAGTAAATCATTAATAAAAATATGATATATTATACAATCGATCAGTAGCTAATGTAGGCTATGTTCAGATATAAATATGAAATGTCTGTGCTAATTTTGGTTTTAATAAGTTTCAGGTTAAACTTTAAAACTTTGGATCGAAACAAACCCAAGCTCAAGTATGATCAATAATAATAGGTGCTTAGTTTCAAAGTATTTAAATATGCATTACATAATGACAGATAGTTATGTAATGCCATCAATGTTAGTATTAAAAGTTATTGTGTCACCATTAGCTCTTTGATGGCCTTTTGAAAAAGTTGCCTCTGGCTCTCCTTGAACGATATTTAAAACCAATAATGAGATTTACTGTATGTCTGTCTTTGTTTTAGTCCATTGTGGTTAAGATTGATGCCGGGGGAAAACATGCTTTGCTGTTTGTCTTTCTGAGCCTGTTTGACTTAGCGAAACAATTACGATGATATCCGAGTGTCACCGTTGGGATTACATCTGTTTATATAGCTCCTCAATTGTTTGTTTGATCAAAGGGCGAGGCTATTGTATCATTTAGACGTGTCACTGTACATCAGCTGTTCAGCGTTTCTGTAGGTGTTAACCGTCCATATGGCTCTGTGGATTTTAGACGTAATGCATTTCTGCATCTTTTAGTCTCTAGTAACCTGACAGTTGCTCAGCCGATTATCGTATATATTCTAACAAGTAGAACAAACGAACGAATGAGGCATTCTTCATCATGCGCCTCTCTGAGGGCTCGGAGCGATCTCATCCTCACCACACTTTGGAGACAATTGAAGGCCTAAATGAATAATTAATGGATTTTCAAATGCTCCTCTTTTGGTGCCGCGCTCCTGTGCGCTTTGGTCCTATTTATAACAAGGAGAGCGGGTAGATAAAAGCTGCGCTTGTCTCATTCATTCGCAGAGGGAAGAAACACATCCTGTTGACAGATGTTACGAAACCACTGTGGAAACGGTTATAGCAGACAAACATTATTCCAGTTTCTATGCTGGTTATGCTTCAGTGTTTGAACAGTAATTTCAACTGATTCATGTGTTCTCAATATCGTTTGTATACAGGGCTCGGGAGTAACGAAATACATGTTACTTAGTTACGTATTTAAAACACAAAATTTGAGTAACTGTATTTCATGAGTTGCATTTAAAGGTGCAGTTTGTATGAATTTACAGTAAAATATCCAAAAACTGCTAGGCTATAATAATATCTCACATGTTTCCAACTATTTGTAAATCGTTGGAAAATCGCTATTCTAAACATTGACACGGGGCTGTGCAGTCGCCCATCAATGGCGTCATATCCGCGTTCCCCTTGACACCGCATGACAACAGTGTCGAGAACAAAAGCCACAAGCTTGTTTCAAACAGTCACTTATTTATGGACCACAATTATTCGCAACATTTATAAAACTTTACCTCATCCGCTAACATAATTTCTCGTTCCCGTCTGATTGATGGCCATCAGCGGTGAAGCTGAAGACAACATATCCCATCATTCCACGCTCCTTCAGAGCGTCATCAAGTTGTTGTTTTGATTGTGCGCCCACTAGCAGCATTTTTTTACAAACTGCAGCTTTAAATGGGTGGTAATCAAATTATAGTTACAAGTATTTTAGATTACCAAAGTGATAACTTGGAATTTTATTTAATTTGAACATTAATATAAACTGTAACAGGGAATAAGTGTAAACAGCAATTGCTGCTTCTCTAACCCTGACAATCTGCAAAAGCATCATAAAAAGCAGTTATGCTCATAAGTTTCATATCCTTTGCCGAATATGTAAAATTGGAATTATTTTAACAAAATAAAAAAGAGGGATCTGGGTTCATAGAAATTGCATGCTAATATTATTTAGTACTGTCCTGAATAAGTGTGATAGTTGTTTGTGAGTTTCTTGTTTAAGTCATTTTTAAGTAATTGGGATTTTTGTTTTTGTCTCACAGTTTTAACTTTTTCTCTTTGAATTGTGGACTATAATTTGAGGAAAAACTGTAAAACTGATGTTGTTTAAAATAATAAGCAGAGGAAAGCCAAGTTCTTTGTTTGATGATCCCTTTTTTATGTACCTCATTAGTATTCTAAAGTATTTAGATTAAGTTACAAAATGTGTGTAATCTAACGAAATACGTTATAGATTACTTTTTGAAACATGTATTTTGTAGTGAAATACATTTGAAATGTAACCTTCCCGGCGCTGTTTGTATTTTATTAGGATGCTTGCTAAGGCAAACATTCCTATTAATGCATGCAGATTTGGATTGTAATGTGTATGCTAATAGACAGGTTGAGAATATTTTTGTATATTGTATATCAGCTATACTGTAAAAAAAACAACTGTAAAAACGGTATTATTCTGGCAGGTTGGGCACCAGAAAAAAAATCTAAGTATAGTAAAACTTTTTATAAGAAATATGTTTTTTTTTTTTTTTTACACCAAAATTATACATTTGTCTATTTCTGTAACAATGTGTCTATATGTGTTTTTGTGTCTTTAATTGTGATCTTTAAAAAAATCACTTGCATACAGTAAAGATGGCTACAATATAGAGATGTATAGAATAAAAGCCAGAAAACTTTTTTAAACCATTTTGATGTCAGTGACCATATATATGGTTACACTTTTTTGATATTGTTTTGTGATATTTTAGTTTCGCTCTGACACAGGACAAAGTAGAAATGATATTTTACGCACACATTGGCCCAGCCATGTCACACTTTCGCCTTCTGTTTTATTCTTAGTGAGATCAGCCGACTGGACCTGGGCCTCATCGTAGAGGTGTGGAACAAAGGTCTCATTTGGGACACCATGTTAGGAACATCTTGGATACCTCTCAAACGTATACGTCATTCAGAGGAGGTCAGTCCGACTCCTTCAGATCTTATGAGATGTACCGATTATTACATCAGATTCAATTTCAATGTTAATTTTTAGCCAATCACAAATGTTTTTGTTCTTTGTGCCTGTTTGTGCCCTTCATCTGTTAAACAGGAGGGCCCTGGCGAGTGGATATGTCTGGACTCTGAGGTTCTAATGAAAGCCGATGAGATATATGGCACCAAAAATCCAACGCCACATCGAGTCCTGCTGGACTCTCGCTTTGAGGTGCCCTTTGGTGAGATTCAGTGTTATTTAAAGCGTTCTTCCATATTATCTATTCGTAGTTTACCATCCTCATGCTATTTCAAGTCCTTTTGATAGAGAAAGACGTGTCAAACTAACTGGTTGCATGTTATTTTACCGTACCTGCATGTATAATACATGTACTGTATAGAGAAGTTACCCGTGAAAACACGTATAACTAAATGTACTTCAAATGGATAAGGAAATAATTGTAAATAATGTGGTCTGATGCAAAATAAGTGAAGGCCAGTGTTAGGTCTATAACACCTGGAAGAGTCATGATGACCACTCTGTTATCACAGGACTAACTGGCTGATGGTATTACAAGTATGTGCACTTCCCATCGGTTTCTGTTTTAGCATTGACTTTCAACCCTGTTGTGTTTAACACCAAAATGTAACAGATATATAAAATACCAGACTTTACTCAGTGTTCTATACAAGTGATTGTATATATACATTATATTGATATAGTATCAATCAATACTTACAGGGCTTATATAAGGCCATTAAAAATCTTCCATTCGGCAGAGGAACGTTATTTTTAGTTGATCACTTTGATTTGTTCCTCTGTGCGCACGGCTTTGTAAAATACGGAAATGAATAAAAAATGTTTGCCAGCTGCGGCTTTTGTGAGTGAAGCTCTGGGTTAAATAGGATGTAAGTAGGTTACAGACGGGGTAATCTGTGTGCCAATAAACAGGTGCGAAAGGTTGAACCTTCGTTCGTGTTTGGCCCGGTGGCCTGCCATTGATCCCATTCATGAGCCTGACTGTTTCATCTGAGCACTTTGAAGCTCCTCCCGTCGCATTATGCGCTCATCTTCAAAGGATTCTAGGCGATACGACACTTTTTACATGTGCAGCTTGGAGCCGTGCTTCCCAAACTGTGGGCCGTGGGCCGTGGTGGGCTTTAGCGGTATTGCAAAGAGGGCGTGGCTTCGTCAAAATCAACATTATAAAATATTCAATTAAAACATAGTGACAAATTTGACTGCAAAAACGATTTGTGAACTGATTATGTAGCTTATGTTACACATTACACATTTATTAAAAATAGCATGCGGTACAATACATTTATTATAAAAATCAGGTTTTTACAGCATTCCTAAACAGAACCTAAGCTTTAAACAAATTCAGGACCACTGTTTGTTTATGGATGCTGAATATTTATTGATGGCTGGGTGTTAAAATATATAATATAAATAAATAGAATGACACATGTTTGCCCCATTAAATATATAATTGTTCTTAAATATAGCATAGCCTACCTTTGTTCCAATACTTGCTGTTAATCTGAAGTGTTGTTTAATAATGTCTTTTAACCTGCCGACTATTTTAAGCTTCCTTAGTGAGTTAGCTCATAATACATTTACAGGGGTCTGAATACATAAAACTCTAAGCAAACTCTTTACATAGGCAAGCATGCTGTGATTATGGACTGTGGGACATCTTACAAATCTCAACATCTTCCCCACAGAAATCCCAGAGGATGAGGCTCGATACTGGGCTGGTAAATTGGAACGCATCAATTCTATGGGCATACATGATGAGGTACGGTGTGTGCATTTGCATCTGAACATTTAAGGATGATGGGAGTTTGGTAACAATACAAACAACAGTTCACCCTGTATGTCATTGCATACCATTAGAATATTAAGAATGGGAAAGTACAGGACATTGTAATTGCAAGCATTTTGTCAAAGGCTAAAACGCCAGTGTTTAAAAGGTACAAAGCATTTTTTTATATTTGCATTATTTTGCTGTAGAAATATGTAAAGAGGTTTGCATGATGGTGTGACAATTGTATGACTGCATGTAAATTTAGTTAGTTTCATGTTATTTTGATACTAAAATTAAAGGTTAATTTTATTGGACATAGTCAGCAAATGCTTTATGGTTTAAATGTTTTATTCTTTTAAATGTTATGTTACTTATTCTATTATGCATTTGTATCTTGAAAATTGCATCTTAAAATATAGACAGTGTTTACCAATCACAGTATTTCGATTTTTAGCCTTGAAATGACAGAAGTGACAAAAAAAACCATGACTATATTGACTAGTTAAATTGAATGATAGTGGATTTGGGGGGTCAAATA
Source organism: Triplophysa siluroides (assembly GCA_006030095.1). Taxonomy (NCBI): domain Eukaryota; kingdom Metazoa; phylum Chordata; class Actinopteri; order Cypriniformes; family Nemacheilidae; genus Triplophysa; species Triplophysa siluroides. The sequence continues at coordinate 221,131 of VCII01000114.1, forward strand.
TTAGTTTAATGTTTTTTTGTCCCCTCTTTTTCCTCTTTAGGTTATTTAATAGTTGTGTTACAGCAACTGTGGTATGAGATCTGGATGTGTGTGTGCTGCTTTATGCAGTTATTTGTTTCTGTGCGCTGATGTAATAGACTTATAAAAATGAATGTACTCTTCTGTTTAATACAATTGAGTTTTATTATACAATAAATTGTATTTTTCAATAATCTATATACAGTATTTGACTTTAAAGCATGGTCCAAAAGTAACATTTAGGCACACCAGATCATCAGTAGATTTATTGGCCACAAAACTGAAATTTGTATGATTTCCTTTTTAAATATTTATCTTGCTTGATATCACAATGTTGCAATGCTTAAAATAAGTAAAAATATATATATTGTTTGCATGTGTTTCTAGCCAATTGTTACTATTTGACTGTTGTTTGATGTGAGAGTTTTGCTGTGGACGTTTTTTGAATATGCCCTTTCAAGAAAAAAAGAGGCTGTTTACATTTTTTAAGAGTGTATTGTACACATAGATGTTGACTCTTACACTTACTGTGTTTTCTGTCACAGGATGAAGTAGCAGGACGGCCGTTGCCATGCGCTGCCTCTCAGTGCTGTAAGTAACTCCTCCCACACTAGATGGAGCCACGGCATCACGCATGCTGCCTCACTGCTCCCTTCACTCTTCTATAATTCTCTTTTTGTCACTTTTGCTCAGTGTATAACTCAATGTCTACATATACCCTGTAACTCCAGGTCAAGCATCTTGCATTATCTTGATTCAATTCAGTGTCAAAAGGATTATTCACACTGACACTCTCTTTGTAAATGATTTTGTTTCCGAACGTCTTCTTGTCATCCTTTTGATTTCTACTGTAAACTCACCAGGCAACTATTTCGGATGGGCCGACAGTCAGAGTATGTAATTCATGTTTAGATTTTATGTAGTAACCATATATTATACATTTTTCCCCTGAACCCTCCCAGTGACCCCTTAAATCTGTTTTTGTGCTGGTTTGCCATCATATGAACCCCAAGGTGATTAGATGGTCATGCCAATTGCCATCTCACACAGATAAATATATTTACATCTAAAGAAAGGAAAACATGGAAAAAACGATATCGTTACCTTAGAAAATGCAAAAATACAACCGGGATTTGTTCATTTCCAAATGTTTCACAAAATAAACAATATATACACAAAAATAATAATCAAAACACACCGGGTGTACACCGTATATAAACAGTTGAAATTCAAGAGAGGCTGTATAGAGTGGGGTGATGGTGTTATTATTTTCCTTTAGTGTTATGTGAATAAGTGTGATCCAGTGTTAGGACATGCATGTGGTTCAGTCTAATAAGATTACCAAAAAGCATCAGATGTATAGATTTTAATCCATAAAGTCCAAGATAAACAAAATAATTTGTATAGAATGTAGTTTACAAGTCTCAATCCAATTTACACGTTTGCATATCTTTTTTCTAGAATTGACATGTTCCTGCATTTTGGGTATTATATCCTAGCCACATGTTTCCTATACGCCCCATGATGCTTTTGCGCGAAAGATGGGAGAAACGTCTGGTTCAATGTAAACAAACGCATTTCTGCCGTATTTCAAGTCATTCATTTATAGCAGCATGCGAACTTAAACACAGACAGCACTTATAAACTACATCAGCATTCTGTCCACCACTTTATAGAGGAATAGGAAGATGATTTTAATACTTGACGGTAAACCAATGAGCAATTTGAAAATGATGAGGGTTTTCAAATTCTTTTTCATGGTGTCGATTGTGTGCTATTTAAAGATCTGGTAAATATTTTTGAATGTATTTAAAAACAAACTGCAAGCGTCACACGGGCCTCATGCACAAATCATAAAGCTGCTGTAACATTAGCTGGCAATTAATCTGATAAACATTACACTACAGATCACGTGCAAAAGCTCCACATTCTCTCTAGGTTTTGTTTATAAGACGATAAGTGGAAGAAATTCCTACCTTACATTAAGCATATCAGATGAGAAATGTAGTCCACATGATGTAATATATACAGTAAAGAATCCTTGTAAATCCAGTTTACTTTCTCGCGTTTTTATTAAGAACCATATAAAGTGTGTTGATGATTACATGAATCTACTTGAACTCCTTTTTACAACTGTGAACTCCTTTTGAAATATGAGCACATTGGTGTTTAATATTCGTTATCTATTTGCTTGAGATAGGCGGTCCACATTTATCATTTCGTCTTTTATAAACTTTACATTCCCTCACAGGACTTTTTTTAATGACTATCGCCTGGTTGTTAGTGCAGCTACGAACAGCAAGTTTGGCTCTTCAGTTTCAAAATTATTTTAACAGATTACCACATGAAACCAACCGTATTGTAATTCATAATATGAATAACAGTTTCATTTTCTGTCATCAGAATAAGTTATTCGAGGTGCAATACACTACTTCCTCCGCTTCACCGGAAGTTGTACCCACGTTCATTTTTACAGTAGCGCCTATAGGAAACTTGTGGATACAACTTTAATCATCCATTGGCCCACTTTTCTCTCATGACTGTTTTGGTGTTTAACACATTCCCAACTTGTCTCCTCGAGTCTGTACACTGTTAAGAAACCCTGTTTTTTCACAAGTTGTTTTTCCTTTGTTAGTACTTAAAGGATGTTACATTTCAATTGTTGAAAATAGTAATTATTACATCTAAAACACATGTATGTCCATTCTGAACTGTCTGTCTCTCTATAGCTTTGGATGACTTGGACAGTGCAATGGATGATAGGGACAGTGACTACAGAAGTGAGACGAGCAGTAGTTTACCTCCCCGCTACCACACCACAGCCCAGCCCAACTCCTCGCTTCACCAGTATCCCATGGGACCACGCTTTCAGCAACATATGGACTCATGCGCTGACTCTCTACATAGCTTTGAACTTGACTATAGGGACCACCATGCAAGCAGGTACATTCTGTTCTCATAAGTATGCATATTTAATATGCTATTTAAAAGGACTGGTTAATAACTAGTGCCAGGGATGGACAGTCAGAATTGTATAAGGTGCCCTGGGGTTTTGCCTAATCATTGAACATACATGACGTATCCATACAACAATAAACTTTTTATACAATAGACTTTTATAGTGTAGTAATGTAGTTTTATTCTTAATTATTTCCCCCCAAGTTTATGTTTCATCCTGTTGCTTTACTGCTTCACAATGTTATGTTCTTACTGTCATCAGCTTTTATCTCTTATGTTGAAATGCATTTTCTCTTTCTTTTCTTTTCCTTTTTTCTTTTCTTCCATCCTTTTCTTAATCTCTGCTAGAACACCCAATCAGAGGGGTAGGGTTAGAATTGTCCCAGTAGATTCAGGCATGGGTGTAGAGGACTGGGAGAATAAATACAAACTACTGGATAAAAGTGGCCTGGATGCGTTTCTTGATAGGGACGAACAGACATGGGTTGATGAGGAGGACAGGCAAAATGATGTTATTCATATTAAAAAGGCTCATCTTGATCCGGTAATCAACCAGTCTCCAACCAAAAACAAAAATGCTTCATTTAATGCTGCTTACCCAGAAAGCTATGCCACTATTGACCGTAGACGAAGGAAAAAAATCCGGTACCCAGTAGGGCTGGAGCATGCAGGAGCTGAGCAGTTTCCTTCAGATCTTGCCCTTCTCCGCCAAAAGCGCGGTGAACTTGCGTTACGACAATTGAAAGAAATGGAGGAGACCGAAGAAAACATGATTCCATGCTTGATGCCATACAAAAATGGCCTGCTCTTCAAAACTAGAATGTGGGCCAAAAACAAGTTAGGAAACACACTGGAGAATTATGTTGCATATCAAGAGGAGGAAGCAGACAGATTTAGAGAAGATGTAGGCTTTGATTCTGATGGTTCAGATGAGCTTCAATATTCCATTGGCTCTGAGGAGGAACTGGAGGAAATATCCTCTTTAGCTAAAGCACTCAGGGTTGAAGAGAGGAAAAATTATGGCCACTATGGTCACTGTTTTTCAATTTACGGTGGCCCAACTGAAAGACTGAGAGATAAGAAGAGTGGAAAGGGTAAAATTGTGGGTTGGGCTCCAGAGGTCATGTTGTCTCCTGTAGAGGAACCAAATGATGAATATGTTGATCCTATGGATGAGCTACAGTGTCTGGTTGAAACCGTATCAGAATATCTAGCTGAAAAAGAAGAGGAGATCAGTAGATATGGATCCTTGCCCAAGTCTAACAAACCAAGACTATCATCCCAGGATAGTGCAAGAACAGAATATGTTGGAGATGAGCAAAGTTATACCTCTAAGGTAATAAATGAAAAACCCAAGAATGCCATTGAAAGCAATTATGCTGGTGCTTCTGACCATGGGGTGGAAGGGGTAAAGAATGCCATGAGCTCATTATTTAGCTCTTTAACTGATAAAGTTGTTTTAAACTCAAAACATGTAGAATCCAAGTCTGCTGAACAATCAGGCAAGCCAGGTGATGCTCCTGTTAGCTCTGGTATATCAAAATTGTTTTCCTTTATGCCAAAGTCCCCAAGCCCCACACCAGTAGCTGTGATATCCCCTACTCAGGAGTCCCAGTCTGAAAGGAAGTTTTCAATCCCATCTCTTTTGCCTTTCCATTCATCTGATGCCAAGTCACATGGGGTAAACGAACAAACCCAACCAATCAAAAATGAGCCAGACAAGTACAGTGGTGTCACAATTTGCAATGAGACGCTGTCCTCAATGAATTCCGTGTTGGGAAAAGTAAACCCTATAAATGGGACCGCCAAAAACTGTTTTCAGAATGGCAGTCTAGATCTACATGATCTTGATGAAAAAGAAAAGCAGCTGGAGCATCAGTGTAGAGCTGCGAGTAACAGTTTAAAGTTCAAAACTGTGGAAAATATGTCTTTTGATAAGGCACACATTGAGCCTGCAACACAAAAAGCGTCTGAAGAGTTAGGATTTTTTAGTCCTTTTAAGAAATCTCTCAATTCTTTAATCTCAAATGGATCACCAGTGCCTCCTCAGACTCAAACGCAAACAGTTTTTCCTGTTTTTAGATCAGCAGAGGACCCATTCAATGTAGGAAAACAAGCAGTTCAATCCTCCCCTGGAAACAAACTTAAACAGCCTTTACCCTGTTCTGAACATGTGTCTGTCCCGCAACCCCCAAAGGCTGAAGGGGGACTAATTTCTGGATTATTTAAATTGGTTTCTGGTGAAGATGCAAGTGCATCCAAAAACATCCCATCTCAACAACCAGCTAGGCCAAATCAAAATGTTTCTGCCACAAGTAGAGTTACAGAAATAGTTCCTTCTCAGGCACCTGACAAAATCAATATCCCAATGGCAAAATCAGCACCCCAAGACCATAAAGAATCCCATGAGACAATGACTAAAGGAAACACAGATACAGGCTGGTTTTCAAGTCTTTTCAAAATGACACCCACTGACCCACAACCTGGTTCACCAGCTACACAAAGGCCTAATATTCAGAACTCTCCTCTTCCCCCAAGGCCAAGTGAGACAAGAGTGCAGCAGCAAAGCAAAGTTCATTCAGTTTCTTCAAATGAACAAGTGTTCCAAAAACATGGTTCAAATGAAGTATTGTATGATACAGAACAAAACACATCTCTTCATGACCAGGGCCTGTTCTCTGGTTTGTTTAAGTCTCCTTCTGAGGATACATCAGGTTCCCAAGAAGCTCCCCATCAAATACCAAAAGGAGGTTTACTCTCAGGATTTAAGAAGTTTGCATCCTTGGGTGATATGACAACAGATACTCAACCTAATCAGCCGCAACTAAGGAGCGAATCTACTCAAAGAATAAATCAACAACAAAGCTGTCAACAAAATCAAATTCATTCCCAACAAAGTATGTCTAATCCCCTTCTCTCAGGTCTGTTTAAAGTTTCTTCCACAGATAATGTGTCACATACACCACTTCAAAATAAAGGCAGTGAGTTATCTCAAAACCAGTCAGCTGATGCCCCACCTCAGCAGGGAGGACTTTTGTCGGGTCTTTTCAGATTTGCCTCTAATGAAAATGTCTCTAATACTCGGGCAAAGATGTCACAGCAGCAACAGGTATCTTTGACTGAAAATTCCTGTCAACCCCCAGTTCAGCAAAATTCTGAGGGACAGAGTTGTAAACCTTCACAACAGTTCAGAACCCAATATCAGCAATCAGGCCAAGATCCGAAAGGCAAGTTAGATGCTCCTAGACAAATTAAAGATTCTTCTCATCCACAAGGCTTTTTCAAGTTAACCTCTTCAGATAATGTTTCTCAGTCAACTCTACCAATAAATACATCCAACAGTCAGACCACTCCAGCTCAATCACAACATCAAAATGTGATACGACAAAGCATTTCCTCTGAAGATAATTCATTTAAACAAAAATCCAAGTCTGGTAGTCTAATCACTAACATTCTAAAAATTGCCTCATCTGAGTCACAGGAAATTACTACACCATCTTTTTCTCAAGAAGACAAGTCAACTGTTACAAAACAAGGTTTTCATCAGGCAAGACCAGATACATCATCTCAATCAGGTCTTTTGTCTGGTCTTTTCAGTAAGCTCACATCCTCGTCTGAAGACTTGCCACCAAACAGTCAAAATTCATTTGAAATTAAACAAAAGCAGAAAACAATACCAACAGAGCTTTTCACTCGACAAGGAGAATCAAACAGACGGTTGCCTGAGCCACCCTCACACAGTCATGCTGGAATGCAAAACCAAAAATCCTTGACCCACCAAGGTTTCGTAGCTGGAACATTTAATCATCATACAACAGAGGTTACTTCTGCCGGACCAGGAAATATGATTGTGGAAGGATCACATCTAATGTCAAACTCTACAAGTTCCTCTGGACTTCCTAGACATTGGGTATTTGACAGGATGATTAACAGGCCTAACAGCTATGACACAGAGAGCCTTGATTTGAGGACACCAGCAAGTTATGCAAGGTCAAAACAGAATATTGCTTCATACTCCTCAAACAGCACTGGTCATTTATTTAATTTATGTGACTCACACCACCTTTTGCCCTCAAGTCATATAAGAAACACTTCAAATAGCACAGAAAATCTTTCAAGCTTTCCTCTTGGTTGCTCCTCTCAAACAATAGGGTTAGGGTCACAGGATTATTTAAGGAAGAGTTATCCTTCCTTACAGAGTATGTCTGGACAGTATGGTCAAGACTTATATGCAAATTTTGGACTTGGTCCCAATGATGAACACCCATGGATCCAAGAATCTATTTTGTGGCAACAGCTGAATGATCAGTCACTGGGCTACTATCCTGATGGACATCGAAATTTACCGGGCGATGAATTCCATGAATCCTCACGATGTTTGAATACTGCAAATATGGATGATAATCAGCAACATTGTCTTACACAACCAGGGATGAAATTGCACAATAACAAGGGAGATAGCAATAATCAACCAGAGCATTCTAAAGGTATTCCTAATAGTTCAATGAGACCAAGGGCTTGGAATATCCATGGCAGTCTGGATGTGATTAGTACCCAGGAATCTGCAGGTGTACTAAATTTGAGCATGAAAGGTAATAAGTTAAGCAAGTGGCACTCATTTAATGCAGACAGTTATTATAATCTGAACAGTATTGCATATCATGAGGGTTATTATGAGGAAACTCCTCAACATCTGTCACACTCAGCTAATGGACAGCATATCTACCAAGCCACATCAGACATTTTCAGTCAACCAATAATTAAAGGAAGCTATGTTAATTTAACTACATGTCACAATAATGGGAACCACTCTTTAACGAGCAATGTTGATATTGAGGAATCTATGTGTTTTGAAGAATCAGAGTGGTATCAGCAATGGCTTTCACTTTTGGACCAAGGAATGTGGTGGCCCTCAGATGATGGAGATTGTGGATACTTTGTCTACACTGATTATGAGTATATTTATGCCCTGCTGACAGATGGCTCTGGGCAATATGTCTATGCTTGTGCCCCAGAACAAGAGTGGGGGAATACTGGGGACATCTATCCTAGTGCCTGGCTGTATAATGAGATGGTCATGGTTTGTGGTTTTAAGATTCCTCTCTACAATGAAGATGAGCTCCTTTGGTTTCCAGGGCAAGACCAAGGTGACGCTGAACTAACTGCCCCACTTGACTTGTCTGCAGCCTATAGAAATGGTAACCAAATTATGAATCTGAATTTGGAGCGCTTCTCAAAGATGTTTGAGGACTCTATACTTAATCAAAAACAGCAAGCCCTTGATTTTTCCTTTTATCAGTTCAACAAAGTTAAGATGGACAAAGGACAGCACTGTCAGAACAACTGTGGCTACTGGGATACTTCTCAGGAAGCTGTTGATCTGTCATGCTATGGTGTTAACCACAATAGTGGAAATATTAATAGCAGAGGAGTAAAAGAAGTGCTATCTAAGAAGGTTTCTATTTCATTTGGTGCTACTCCTACCACAAATACATCTACAGCAGGTAAATACAGCTGCTACCAGCCTCAACAGAGACGCCGTTCATCCACTGGAGTGCAAGTAAAACACATAGAGGAAGTCTCAGAAGAAGAATGGCGAAAGAGAGTTCAAACTGGAGAGGAGCAGCCAAATCGATCCATTAACAAAATTTCATCTTTTCTCTCCTCCATTGTTGGTAAAAGTCCTGAAACCACAACTGGCTTAAGGTCACCTATTTCCAAGGATGCCCCAGGCCCAGGACAGGTTCACAGAAAAGTAACAAAAGCATCTGAAACCAAAAATGATGATCCGCAGGGCAAAAATATGATCAGAACAGGTCTTCAGAGTCTCAAATCAAAGATCATAAAGAGTGACTCAAACCAGTCAAAGAGTACAAATCAGTTGGGATTAAAACCAATTTCAACAACATCTGGAGTTTTGCCAGCACCATCTACCACAACTTCTCAGGGTACATCATCTCAGAACCCTAAACTAGCTAGACAAGCCACAATGTCAAAAGAATGTTCTGTTTATTCAACAACTCTTGTTTCTACCACTACAATTTCAAGCAATTCATTGCTCATAACATCCAAACCAGCCCCTCCAGAAGTTTCTCAACCAGTGGAAACACGTAGTGAAAAATCTGAACAATCAGGAGGGTTTTTAAATCTTTTCAAGACAGCAGTGGGAGTAGAGGAGCAGAAAACAGTGCCCTCTATATCCTCTCAATCAGAAATTGGACAACCAGCGAAAGATAGATCTGCTTCTGTTGGAGTAAAAACTTCAACCTCAAAACAAGAAAAATCTGGAATGTCTAGCATTTTTGGGTCAATAGGTGATTTCTTTAACATGGAAACGCCTCCTCACACAGATTCACAGACCCTTCTACAACAGCCTTCCTCACAGGTGTCACCAGCCTCTTTGAAAAATGAAGTTAACAAAGATGGCCACAAAATGACAACAATGCCAAAAGGAATTCAGAAACATCAAACAGTAAGTACCTGTGTACAAGGCAGTGAGTCTGAATCTCCTAAGGTTTCACGGTCATTTCAAGTAAAGAGCATATCTGCATCACAGATATTTTCTACTGATGCTAACAAGGGACCAACACCTGAGAGATCTCAAACTATGCCACCAACTGGGCAGACAAAACCAGATGCCCCCTCCCAAAACTCTAGTGGGCTGTTTGGTTTCTCTGTTGGAGATATGTTCTCTGGGACCCCATCATCTAAAGAGGAATCTTCAGGCAAAGGGCTGATGTCCATATTTACTGGTTCCAATCAGCATCAAGCTCAGTCTCAAACTGGGTCTGTTTCTTCTCAAGAGCCACTAGGTAAAAATATCCTGTCTTTTTTGGGTAGTTCCAATGTGCAGCAGACTTCGCCACAGTCAGGGTTGTCAAGTCAGTCTAACAAACCAGGATCTGCTCCTCCTAAAGAGACTCCAGGTCTGAATTTATTTTCTATGTTTGGTGGTGCTAGTTCACAGCAATCTTCAACCACAAATGATTCTTCCAAACAAAAACCAACATCAGGTACTGTACCTCCAAAAGAACCAATGGCTATGGGATTACTCTCCATGATCAGTGGTTCTGGTAATCAGCAGACTTCATCACAGTCTGGATCCTTATATCAGTCTTCACCATCAACTGAAGCTGATCAACCTAAAGATACACCAGTGACAGGACTTTTGTCTATGTTCAGTAGTCCGAATCTCAATCAGACATCACAACCAGGGTGTGCCAGTCAGACTACATCTCAAGGGGCCGAACAACCGAAAGAGCCTCTAGGTAAAAGTTTATTTTCTATGTTTGGTAGTCCTGGACAACCACCAGCTTCCCAGAAGGCAGGATCAGTTTTTGGTGGAATATTAGGAGGATCTTCAAACTCCAGTGAGAGTCCTGCAAAAAGCTTATTCTCCATGTTTGGAGCCCAAAGTCCTCAACCAACAACTAGGCCAACTTTAGACAAAAGAGTACCAGATACTTTCTCCTCTAATGCACAAACAAGTAAAATTGTGCCGAATTTGAATTCGAGTGAGACTGCTGCAAAGGGTTTGCTTTTAGGGCCTGAAACAGCCAGTCATCCATCACCAACACACGGTCACTTTACACCTAAATCTGACCCAACCAATGAGCCATGTATAGAGTCTGTAAAAGAAATGTCAACTTTGTCTAGTGTACACAGCTCACAGAAATCTCTGCAACAATCAGTTGCACTTTCTATTACTCTTGATGATAAAGAGCTTAAGGAGTCACAGAGTAAAAGCTTACCATATGTGGTCACTGGAACAATCTCACAGTCAAGCTCTGTCCAACATTCCGCTCTTCTAAATCAAGAGTTCCCAAATGAAACCCCAAGTAAGGGACTTTGTGAATTTGCACTTGAGCCGAGCGAGTCGAAGGCTACACCAGTCTCTAATCCAACTAGACCAGTCCCAAAATCACTTGAAGAGGTATTACCAGGTATTGATGTTAGATCTCCTCAATCTAGAAAGTCACCAGCACACCAGGAGGGTTCTTCTTCTGAGGGTATAGCACCACAGAAAGATGGAGCAAACTCAAGCTTTCTGTCTATGTTTTCTGGATCAGGTTCTCAAAATGCTTCATCTCAGACTGGATCTATACTTGGTGGGATTTTCCCTGGAGCTTCAGGTTCAAAGGAAATTCCTGTCAAAAATCTGTTTTCTATGTTTTCTGGACCTAGTTCACAGCCCAGTTCAGGAAATGCAGGACGTAAAGCTGAAAATACTACTCCAGGTGCTTCTGCGTTCAATGAATTTCCACAAAAAGGTTTATTTTCTGTGTTTAGCGGGTCAAGCTCACAGCAAGCCACCTCACAGACACCTTCATTATTAGGAGGTATTCTACCTGGAGCAGCTTCAAAGGAAACTCCAGGAAAAAGTCTTCTTTCCCTGTTCAGTGGTCCTAATTTAACATCGACACCCAATCAAACAGGACCAACATCTAAACCATCAGAAACTGAGGTGCTGTTCAAGGTGACATCATTATTCTCACGAGGGGATGGCACAGAAGTGAAATCAAGAACTGAGGGTATGTTGACTAAAGCATTCACAGAAGAAACAATGTCTGAGCCACAGAAGCCTCAGAATGAAAATATGAAACACCCTGGTCCCTCAGATGATCAAGTAAAAGTAACCTCTATTGCATCAGTTCAATCTGATGAGAATGAAAAAGTCTCTGAACCAACTGATATGAAAACATTTGTTGAAGGGAGCAATCTAGATGTTTCCCAGGAGTCAATCAACTCCAAACCTGGAGAAGCTTTATCAAAGGATATTGATTCAACCTCAGAGCAGAGTACAAAAACAGAGATTCAGTCCACAGATTTTCAACCTCAGCATAAGGAAGATGCACATCCAAAAGATGCTAGCTCGGAAGATCAATCTAAACCTGCAGAACCACAGAAATCTGTCATAGATTCATCAGCTGAAGCAGTCACTGGTTTCATGTCTAAAATGTTCTCTGGTACAAGTTCAGCAACAAAGTCTTCGCCTGAACCAGGACCTCATCTACGAAACATCTCACTCTTTCACCTTTCGGGTAGCTTACCCACAGAATCTTTAAAAAATGACATTTTCAGTATGTTCAAACCAGAAACACAGAAAACAACTGACATTACACCATCTGTTACCTTGGCTCCTCAGTCTCTTCAGCTAGTCCAAGATAAAAGTGTACCTAATTCTTCCTTGTCATCTTCAAAGGATGATGCGTTGTGTGAGGGCAAAGATGATAAAGCTGAACTCCTGAAAAATGAACTTTTGAAAGAAATACCTGCTAATGATGTCTCTTTGGGTAATTTATCTCTATCTGCTGTAGATACTGACTTTTGTCGGCCATCTGAAACAGATGTTAAGGTGCCTATTATGGAAGGTGAAATAATAAATGACAAAACTGTCATTGTTTCTGAACCTGAAGCCAAAGACAAATATTTACCTGAAGTAAACAGCAACTCAAAAATTGGTCAACAGCCTCCAACATCAGAAACCCAGTCTATATTTGGCATGCCAGGTTTAACAGCACCAAAGTTTGGTTTCATGGCTGGAGCCACAGATGCTGGAAAGTCTTTTGGATCTTTGTTTTCATCACCTACAATACCGAGCACGGAGGGCAAGCTTCTTTCCGGGTTGAAGTCATTTTCAGCAGGACTGTTTCAAGAGGAAAAGCCAGTAGGTGTAAAAGAAGAAACACCAACATCTTTGTTTGGAACAAAGTTAGGTTTTCCATGGCAGAAAGAAACTCCAACACCTAAGCAACAAACACCCAATGTTGTTACAACCCAGCCTAAAGCTGATAAAAATAAAAGAGGTATTGAAAATAATACTGCTAAAATGGGGGAAAAGGTTGACAGTCGTGGTATTGTACAGCCTAGTGACATGACACAAAAAAATGTTGCAAACTCTGAAATGATCTCTGGTAGTGGAATCCAAACCACAAATGTTCCAGCAAATGACCCAGATAAAGCCCTATTTAGTGCCTCCACCCCTGATCCTCCTTTTCAAAAAGAACTGGAAATCCATATCCAGACCCCACTTTCTACAGATGTCTCATCAGGATTACAGCAGGAAAAGGACCTTTTGATTCCAAAAAGGCTAGTAGAAGCACAATAAATGGTTTTGTAAACCATTTATCTCGCAATGAATATGTTTACATGCACAATCATGAATGTAGGATTAAAACAAAATCTGCTTTCTTAAATTGTATACAGTATGTATTCTTTTTTAGATTGGACTCAAATTGAACATCAACATTTTCAGTAAAACTATCAAAGTTTTCGCGTAATTTATAATAATACCACCACATGCCTTCTGAAATATTTTATATGAAATATACATTTTTCCTTTTTTTAATGGTCTATTTTTACTTAATGTTTTACTAAGTTTTGAATATCAATCAAAATAATGTAAAATTATAAATTCTGGTCATAATCAGAATATTTTAATAACTTTAATGTGCATGTAAACACGCTTACTAAATTGTCTTAGTTTGCGAAGACAGTTGCTTCCCTTATGTGTGATTTGTTACTCCTTATTGCTTGCGTGTCTTACTGTATGTGCTTTGTTTCCTTATACCTCAACATTTCTATACGTTTTTTATTTCTGATAATTTTTTATTAGCATTTAACAACATTTCATAATTGATTGTTTAGTCTGGCAGAGCATCAAATGACAGTACATGTATTGTAATTTAAAATAAATGCAACTGAAGTTAAAGAAAAGTTACAGATTATGTTTATTGTAGTAATTTCTGTTAAATGTACCTCTATGTCTTAAATTATTTTTCAAACACTAGCCCTGTGGACTCCAGTCGTTTCGGCTCTTCAGGGAACCTCAGCCAGGCTAGTTCTCAGCTCAGTGAGACTGGACAGGAAAGTGCTGTCGGTTCAGAAGTAGAGGAGTCCTACCATTCCTTCCACAGCACGGGCTGTCGGCCATCAAGAAATGGACATCACCCTACCAATGGACATACTTCCTCGAGAGAGGGTGAAGGATTGAAGTCCACCCACGATAACGGAAAGGGAATTAGCAGCACCAAAAAGGAAGTGGTTTTCCAGTTGGACAAAACGCCTGTCAAATCTCTCAAAAGGTATATTTGTATTGTGGTGGCTTATGAGTGACTTCAGTGTACATTTGGTGTATATTCATTGAAGATGTTTCTTCTTTCCACCCTCAGAGCTGACGGGTCACCGCTACTGTTCTCTCCATCTAGAGTGCGCTGGCTGAAAGCGATCAACAAAGTGAGAGTTCAGCTCAAGGAGGTACATTAGGAAGCTCATGCCCTCCATCTATTATATCTATCCCTTCTCTGGTTTATCCTGTTTCATAATTCGACTTCAATACTACCCACATGTTTTATCCTTTAAACCTGCATCATTTACCAGCATCTTACCAGTCTGTTATAAATGTATGACATTAATTTAATCTACTTATATAAATGGGGTAAGTATGCATTATAGCACTCCACTCAGTTTATTCATTAACATCTGTTTGGGATTGGTTGAGTTTGACCTTTTCAAAGGGTACTTAAATAAATGCACCCCATTAAAACTTTTTGAACAAAAATTGATCTGTGGTTGGTTTGCTAAAACGGATAGTTAAAGGCACAGTATGTAATTAAAAAAAAAAAAAAAAAGGTTGCGAAACAATAACAACGGCATAGATTAATGATGCTGTGAATGAGCTTGGGATAGTGGGAGTTGTAGTCTTTACCTCCACTGCTTATAGAAATCAATCTGATGGGACTCACAAATCATGTTCATGGATGACGTAGTGAAATAAAGTTTTATGTCGGTTATAACATAAATCAACAGACTGCAAAGATCATTCAGTGTATGACAAACAAAGAATTGCAAGAGTGATTCGAAAGCAGAACCACTGAATTGCTCTTTCGATAATTTGATATCATATTCTGTTCAGTCTGTGCAGCAGCATATTTAGACAAACACACTTATGTTATTTTACGGCAGGTAAAGCAGAAACTGAGGAAAAATGATGCCATTGACAGATGTCCCTCTTCACACAATAAGGATGTACATTGGTTAAAATTGATTGCAAACTTCTCTGGATTTGACTATTGTGGGAAACATCTCAGATAACAAAAGTACATATTGTCCCTTTAATACACAATGAGATTACATATGGGAGCATAGGATCATCCAGTTAAGGTATTAGGGTTTCTGCTGTCCCTGAGCTGACAGCATTAATCTTTAAGGGCCAAGGTCAGACACTTAAGGCTGTTTGATATCACTGATTAAGTCTCAAGGTGTAATTAAGCACAACGAGGCAGTGAGCTAAAGAAATGCGTTTCATGAATATTTCTCTCTCTCTCTCTTCCTCCCGTCTTGACAGCTAGTAATTAGCTGTGCTGTCCACCTTTATTTCCTTTTATGGCTTTAGAAAATGGAGTTTATAAGCCACTAGAAATAAATTAATGTTACAAAATGTGGCAATGTATACAGTGCGTGCCTTAGATCACTTCACGTAAAGCATGGATTTTATAAAATAATATTGCATTCATCTGGATTAGTGGCCAAATATCTTGACATCTTTGCTTTTAAAAAACTATATATTATTAAAGATGTTTTGAAGGTTAAAAACCATATTCTATGATATGCTGTAGTTTTGCATAGTAAGCCGGGCTGTATATGGGGAGACTCGCGGCGGGCAGAGTTCAGTGAGTGAATTTTAAGGGGGGCGGAGTTCCACCTACAAATTTAATACATATAGTAGGATTTTCTGCACTTTTGTTTTAAAAATATCAAATATGTTAAGTCCCCTCAGTGAATCTCTGTCTTTTACAGCACTGCTAGTAAAAAAACTTAAAACAATTAGTGTTTTTTCCATTTTGTACTAAACTCACGAGGGGATTTTATAATTATAATTTATACAAAAATGCCCTCTGTTCATCACTTTTGGCCACTATTGTACTTGTTGAAGACATCTGTATGAATGCGAGCAGGTGGAGTAATTTATTCCATTACTGTAACAGCACTAAAGCTAATTAAGTGATCTCACAAACGCCACTCGTGATTGAGGCTCCATTATAATGATTGATGCTTGACAGGGACTGGAGACACTGACATTAAAGCTTGCTAGTTAAATACAGTGGAAGACAAAACTGTACAGTAGATGAGGTGTTGCATGTCATTCAGTTATATAAATTGGAAGACATCTGGAAGTATTTTTCAGTAAATTGAGTGGTTTTGTAATATTATGGAAATTGATTCATGACCGCACAGTATTTCTGACTCTGGTTTTATCCCTGGTGTATGCACACACAGTAACATGGTACTGTTTGATGGGATTGGCGAACAGCAAGAGAATGCCGATAAGAGACCAGAGGAATAGTGGAGAGAGAGTACTGGCATTCTGACAATTCCAGATTAGCTGTGTGCTTGAATACATCTCCAGAAGAGAGAGAGAGAGAGAGAGAGAGAGGGGTTGTTTGAGGGAGAGATACTCCTCTTTGACATTGTCACATAAACCTAAGACTGTAGCCACTTGAATGTCACTGTGTGGAGGGATCTGCCTCTTTGTTGAAGATTTGTTGGATCGGCAAAGTGATCGGATGGGTGATTTCTTGCAAATCCGGAGAGATGGTGTAGTTACAAATTTGAAATCTGGAAGTATATTTCCCCAGATTATTTTGGATGTCTTGGAATGGTCAAAGTGAAATCTAGTTTTTGAACAGTTTGTCTTTTTCCGTGAGGTAAGTTGTGTTTTTGGGGACTTTTTGCACAATATTAGAAGGAAGAGGTGTATGCTACAAAATTGTCAAAAAATTGTAAAATTTCACTTTAAAAAAAAAGATTTTTTAATTATTTAAGACCATTTCAACTATTTTTGCATTTTATTGGTTCTTTGGTAAAATATCATCTAGACATTTTTTTGTATTATTTACCTAAACAATACTTGTTAAATATCATAATGTATATTGTTTTAAAGCTAAAGATTAAAAAGTAATTGTTGCAGTGAATTGATTTCTTCATGAGAGTTCTCAGTTTGTTCATGTTCTTCAAAATACCACAAGTGATCATATATCAATCTCCAGGAGTTTAAGAAAGTAGAAGAATTGTTACTTTTGGCACCTAATTAAGAATCATTCAAGAAAATCTCATTTCAAACTAAAAAACTATGAAAATAGTTGTTTTGTGTATAATGTACGTTGAGTCTTTGTTCCGAGGTGGTGTGGTGTACTGGTTAAAACTGGGTTTACTTCCGGCGAAAAGTGAATTTGGAGGAATGGGGGGATTTACTTGTGTATTTTTCGATTATTATGATTATTGTTAGAATATAACAGTGTATTAACTAAATGAATCATTTAGAATTAAAACCAAGAACTTGAATAAATAATGTACATATAATTGTACATTTGGATTTCATCTCAACTTCAACTTTAAAGTTGTGTAGCTGTGTTTTTTCTCTATTGTATAACATTTCGTAAAAGTGAAGTAACTTTTTTTTTTACTGTGGTTTTAAAATCACCACGGTAACATAAAATAACAGTTACTGTACAATGCGGCATTGCTGTACATTAACATAATCTGGACTGCCCACTTTCTGCTTAGATCAATCTATTTCTTCATTTAAGCCAGCGGTACACACTCACACATGGATTAGCTTTTATTATCTTTCACAGACACAGAATCATTTCTAGTGAAAACTGCTGATTTTGAAACATTGTTGGAACCTGTAGGACTTTGTAGACGTGCATGTACTTAGTAATTCAGCAACAGATAATGTATTGTATAGTATGTTGTGATAGTGAGTGCGTTTACATGCACAGTCTTACTCCGATTGTGCTTAATAAACGGATACCAAGTAAGGTCATGTAAACGCGTAACATGTTTTTCTTTTATGTGGAAAGCTTATAAACGGCATAAGCAAAACCAGCTCGGCAGAGCTAGTTTTTTGGCCATTACTCCGATTTCTTAAATGACTTAACAGACTATGGATGGTGAGATCACTGCACGCGAGATACCTCAAACTTCCGTGTTTTCTGCGTAGCCTGTTTACTACTAACACGTGAAAACAGGTTTCTTTTATAAGCTGATTTTTGATAGATATCTATTTATTTTGTGCATGTAAACACACTCATTGATGCTTCGTTGGGTAGCTCAACCTCCTTTGAACTCTACTGTATATTTACTATTATTTATTATACATATAATTGCATTCAAGCAAAGTGAATGTGGAAAATACAAACCTGACCCAAAAACTAGGTTCAACTTTGCAGAGTAGTGCAGTTTCATTACAAATTCAGAGGCAGTGTCTGGGTTGAGCAAGAATACGAAAAACTGTGTTATGATAACTTCTGCTATCTCTGTAATGTATTTCCAGTCAGCTTAAGCAGGTGTTTCTAATCACATATCAGTATCCTCATTGGTCTGCAAGGCTGACCTTGCGTACGATTATTACTTTTCGCTCTATTCTTATCATGTAAACACACCTGATTGCATTTTCTAAATCGCGTTTAGATATTCCAGAGAGTTTATTAGGTTTTTAGATAGGGATTTAGATTTAATGTTAAAGTCTGAGCATGTGTGTGAAGTTACATGGTAACCTCACAGACAGAAGTATGTGCCATGAGTGTTAATTAGATCAAGCAGTCGCATTACTAACTTAAAGTGATTAAAATGTTACTTAAAGTGCTCCATTTTAAAATATGTCATTTCTTGGGTCAGCTCTAGATGTTAAGTTAAAAATCTATCATAAAGTGTGCTGTCCCCGACATCCGTTTTAGTCTGTTGCAGACGCATGGCAGCCAGCCAGCCAGCACGTGCCCTTGAAAGCTGCCAACCTAAACGCTCATGGTTGGAGTCACAGTAAAGATCATGTTGGCCATTAAATGCTTTCGGAGAATAACAAAAAGCACAAGCTCTGAATTTCAATGACTGACTTTTTTATTAATTTGCTTATTGGTAGTATATTACAGGAAAGCATTTGTTGCTTAAGATATGTGGCCCCTTAATTTGTGATTTCTTGTTGAAAATCTGTATTTATGCATATGAATGAAATCAGAACATTACATTGTAAAAAAACATTAAATATTATGCAGGGACACCAGTTTGATCTAATGTAAAATTTACAGTTGAACTTCCATGGTTGCAATGCATCTGCCATGTTTTGTTATACGAGAAGGACTACATTGCTACATATACAGCACTGAAATCTTAAATAACACATCAAATTGTATTTATATGTGAGTATTTGGGATTACCGTACCAAGTGCCAATGACAATCATAATATATTATCTGAAGAATTGAAGAAGAAATTGGAAATGATGGCAAAGAGTGCATCCTAAATAAATGAAAGGAAGAAAATGAACAGGCTATTTTGCACAGACAAGGCTTGACAGACAGGAAACAGGGTGAAGCTGCTATTAGACCCAGCAGGTTCTGCTTAACAACCATGATGCATAGTGAATACAGCTGGGCTGTCAGCTGACAGGCTGGAAAATAATGTGTTGTGCTACCGGACCATTACAATACTCTTTTAATTATTTACAATATATGTCTTAATGACTGATAGGTTAATAGGCAGGCTGAGATCAGCTGTACAATATAAACCCTGTTCCCAAAGCATTTCTATTTATTATTATTTTACCCTCTGTGGTACTTCTTCACTACATGTCAGACATTTAGGCGTTTTTACACTCTTGCTGTTTGGGATGTCTTTGCATGTAGCATTGCTACTTATTATCACATTCTCTAATAGTAAGTTATGAAACAGACATTTGCAGTTGTCATTTGTGCATTTGTATTCTATGGGATATGCAGTTATCGTTATAGTAGTGCGATCACTTATTTTGAAGGAGCATAAACATACTGAACAAATACATAAGTTAAGTAACCTTAGACATGGGTTATGCTTGTCAACGTTTACCCAGCATAGATTTTTGCAACCATAATTCGATTTTAAAATATATCTGTTAAATTGTATTCATCTATTTATGTAATTATTCTCAAACAGTAGATGCTTCTGAGATTCTGTTGATCTAACAGTAAAACATCTTGTGTATCAAAGGTGAAATGCAACAGCTCAGTAATTTCATACATCAGAGCTTCAGGGTTCTGGTCAGGACCTGAACCATCCCCCCTACATTTTAAGGGATGTATTCAAGGAGCCGATCCAATGAGCAAGATGAAACAAATAGCTCTTGTGAAATTCAGACAAAAATGTCTAAGACGAGAGACCTTGGCAAGAAGCGAGCCCCGAGTCCCAAGGTCAGTCGAGGCCTACGTAAGAAGATTCAGAAGTTCCTTCAGGGTTCAGGGGAGTACTCTTCCTTTGACTCTGAGCAGTCTCCTGTGGAGATTGACGATGACGTGTTCACATGTGGTATAAAAAGAGATCCATCCAGTCATGAGTGCAGTCTCTCAACCCAACGTAGTTTTAAAAGTCATGCTAAAACCTTTATGGGACAGGTGGAGCATAACAATGAAGGAAATGTCATGATACCATGCATTGAGGAAATGAAAGCGGCGACTGACCAGCATAGTGGCACTGACTATGTAGATGGAAGGGGGGCCATGGATAATAAACAACATCAAAGTCAGAATATGGAAGAAGATGCAAGAGGAGGAGGCTCAAGCACCATAGTGGAGCACATCTTGAAAGAACTGCAGGGGATTAATAAAATCCAGGAGGAGATTTCAGACTTGAGACAATACCTGACATCTGTTAGCGGCTCGGTGGATGAGGTGTCCTGTTGTGTAGATGCTGTGTTGATAGAAATTGAGGAGATGTACTCGGTAGGTGCTGTAGGAAACCCATCACCTCGAAGACTTGTGGCTCATCAAAGGAGCCCTGGTAGGCAGACACCTGTTGCTGTACCTCAAAGTATAAATAATAGTCCGATAAAGCATAACAAATTAGATAAAGATGAAAGTAGACCTCCATTACCCAGATCTAATTTGTCAGGATGGGATGCACAAACTCACTATCGCAATGTGCCTAGAAGATCCAAATTACATCCCGAGAGCTCAGACAAATCTTCCAGATTTGAGAAGTCCTGCTATAGTCACTGGGAACGTGTATACATGCAGGAGTTTACAAGCACTAGCTCACTTTCCTCTGGTCATAGTTCCAATTGTCGAGATCTCAAAGGCAGTTATTATCCTAGAGAGGCTGACCAACAAAGTTGTGGTTGGAGAAGTTCTGAAATGCAGCTGAGCGTGAGCGGAGAGGGTGGATGGAGTGGAGACACTGGATGGAGTGAGGAAGATTACTGCTCCTGCCAAAACAGCACAGATGAACTTGAAAATGATGGGCATCCGGAGACCTGGTACAGGTATAATGGTGGCGAGAACAGCAGCACACCGGGTCATTCATCACGCAGCAGCTCTGAACACCTTTCCCTGCTGTTTGGAAACCATAATGACCCGTCATCCAGTTCATCTAGTGTTGCTGACTGGAGGCTCCCCAAACAACAGACCATGAGTGATATTGGATGTGACTGCACGTCGAATTGCATGTACTCACGAAGTTCGGGGTACCACACAATGGATGCATACGCTGACGAATCATGCAGCGGACCATCCCGAAGCCTCAGTTGTTCAACTGTTGGCATGACAGATTGTGATGACGCTTGCCAAAATCTAGACTCGTCTTGTGAGCGTTGCATTTGTAAAGACCATTTGGATATAGGGTGGACAGAGGGGGTCTTACCAAGTGGTTCTGTAGATCACTACGATCCAGATTACTCTGAGAATACTGACACGGAAGAGTCCCAGCAACCTAATATAGACTATGATGTTGTGAAGATTAATAAAGCTATGCTAACCTTCCAATCCGCTTTAAGAGGAGCCCTGATGAATCTTGATACGCCTGAACCCCAGAGTCCAAATGAGGACACCAAATCTGAAGTTTCAATTGGATGCAATGCAAATGAACTTGAAGGATGTATTTTTCAGGAATCTGACATGGGAACTTTAGACCTAAGTGGGTCAACCAAGAGCCCCGAAATCTCATTCAATGGAAAGGAGGAGCTGGAATTACAGATCAACCAGCAGCGTAGTTTTCAATCCTTTGATCCTTTTCTATCCACTCCTAGCACTGTCTCTCCTTCACATACCCCAACTGAGTGCTGTTCAGTGGACCACATAGATACGGCAGATGAACTGCTAACAGACCAGACACCTTCCAATCTGCAGTGTATTCCAGAACTCAGCCCAAAGCATGTGCATTTAACTTCAGTCAATGTTGATTCAGACAAAACGGCTTTCATTCCGGACAACACTGAAACAAACCCTGAGGGCATTCATTCAGAACTATCGGAGACAGATGTTAGCGCAAAGCAGGCGGAGCATAGCCTTGAACCTGCTCTCGTAGATCCTCACCACCAGAACTGCCTTGCCAATATTGAACGTGTTCTCAAAGAAAAAAGACATCGACACAGGCTATCCAGGATTGCCAATGCCTCAAAGAGCACATTCTCTGAAGAGGATTTTAAACAAGGTATATTTTATTACAGTTCTGAACCCAGCAATCTATCTTTACCTTTGGGTCCAGTCACTAGTAAGCTTGACCAAGTCGGCTTTTGCTAAACATAATTTTACTTTTCTGTCTTCTATTTTGTGCTTTGTTTTACAGAGGGAAGCAGGGAACATGATCAGGTCCTGATTATGTTTTGATCAATTGCCATTCATTTTTTTCATGAATGTCACTTTTATCCTAAGTTTATTTGAATGCACATTCTTCATTGTAACATTTTGATAAACGTATAAACTTCCATCACACAAAAGAGATCTGCCTTTAATGCTTCTTTATATCATTTGCTGTTTTCACGTGATGTACCATCTTTGCTTGAAATGCCTTGGCTTTGTTACATTGTTGTTTTTAAGTGCTTGGGGAACTTTGGCTTTCCAGTTGTTCCTATTTATCAAATGGTTAGCATTATATGGAAAACACACAACTGCATTGAAGAGTGTGTGTTAGATTTTTGTATTCATGTCCTGCTCGGATTCCATGAGTTGCACATCAGTCAGTGGGTCAAGTTTTTCAGTGATGTCATTCTCAATACAATCCTTTGTTGTTGGTCGTCTTGTTGTGGTTGGCTATTGCGAGCCTTGTGGTGAAACTCAACCAATCCTGTGTCTTGTCATTTAGGCTTTAAGTTTTACTTTTTCTAGTTGATAATAGTTTTCAACCATCTCTGTACACCATGATCATTCTAAACTGTTTTGATGCCATAGGGGAAAGAGAATGGAGATAATTCCAGGCATGCTTGGGTTAAAGCTGGGTAAGTTTCTTGCGAAGCTCAAAACAGTGAGTGACTGACTTAAATTTTAAATTGTGTTATGAAATGGAATTATTCATGAGAGTTTAGTGACATGTTCTGAATGTGTTGGGTGATAATATATTAATTATTAAGCATGGAAAATAGTCCTAGTACAAGGTGTTGATTTTTACAGAAATGGGAGTGGAATATTCGGAATCGACAGTATGCCAGATCTGCGAAAGAAGAAAGCCATCCCGTTGGTTAGCGATGTGGTAAGTGCTCATGAAAGCTTTCTGTGTGGCCACATCTTGAAGAAAAGCTACCTGTGGAAAACGATAGTCCACTTTACATAATGTTGTTTCCCAACAGGAATAACAACAGTCCAAATCTAAACTTGTACTTGTGCAATTCTTTATAGAAAATATTGGATTATTTCTAGTTGCAAAACACTCCAGATATAGGATGTTGAACTAAAGAAACAACAGAGCACCACTTTAACTATTGGAAGTCATTGTAAAATCTCTCTCACCCCTCTTTTTTCCCCATGAAAAACATAAAATTTTACTTCTTCAACTGTCTTGAACGCATTCATTCTGCATGGTCAGGCTATGGTAAGTTTTCAGAATAACCCACGTGACTGAACCTGCTTTTTGTTTGTATATATCAAGATTTGATGATACTGTATCCATATGATCAGTATTGGTCTAATGGTATGCAAAAACACAAAAATATGAGTAAACTTGAAGACTAATATTGAATGAATTGTCACCTGCAGTCTTCAAGGTAAATTATGAATTATGATAATATTTTGTTAAAACATTCACATGAATTAAATGTCATGATAACCAACTGCATGTTTATGGTATTAAAATAATTTGTTCTTTATGCATTTGTCAAACCATTTTATGGTGTCTTTAAGTATACATGACATGCATTGTATGGTAATGTCTTTTAATGTATTTGCAAACCATTAGAACCTTATCTGTTATACAAGCAAAAAAAGAAACTAGTTTATTTTATTTGGATTACTTTTCCTCCTACATACATTGACACGTTTGGGTCATCACTTTCAAAGGGCTTTTGGATTACAGGTTACTTCTAATCCTGCCTAGGGTTACTAGTCATAGTTTCGATTTTCTTTAACCCCCTCCATCCAGTTTCCCTTTTGATTTCCGGGGCTCTTATAGTTTCCACCCCTATTGACTTCTGGGTATTTGTGCTGTTGGCTATAGATATTTATTACACACACTAACATTCCTTGTCTTGTCTGACATCCGTTTCTACGGGGTTGATATGTGGGGTTTTGTGTAATGTTTCGCACAGTTCTAACATCTACTGTCTGTATTGTAGTCGCTGGTTCAGGCCAGGAAGGCTGGCATTGCATCTGCCATGGCCTCACGTTCCTCCATAAAAGATGAAGAACTGGTTAGTATGAACACACATTTTTCTTTATGTATACACACAACCGGTTAAAAATTAAAAAATCTTTTCCCTAATCTTAAAACTATCTGAAACTGCATGGTGAAATATTTAAAATTATTATTGTTGACAAATATATAATTGTGCCAACAAAGTCAATCTTGTAATGCTGTTTAAAAAGCTTTCCAGGGCGAGACCTGAAAGCGTTGGCTGATAAAATCCCAAGAATACAATTGTGCTAAAGTGGTCTAAAGGCCTAGACCACTTTCAGTATATCTTTTGAATGCTTTTTGTCACAAAATAATTTCTTAAGTTACACTTTTGTTATTCCATAGTTTTGACGAGTTTACTATTTTGTTTTTGTTAATGAACATTTCATCTCTGTTCCTATCTTTCACTTCTGCAGAAGAACCACGTGTATAAGAAAACACTACAAGCTTTAATCTACCCCATTTCTTGCACGACACCTCACAACTTTGAGGTGTGGACTGCCACTACGCCCACCTACTGTTACGAGTGCGAGGGGCTACTGTGGGGCATCGCCCGGCAGGGCATGCGCTGCACTGAATGTGGGGTCAAGTGCCACGAGAAGTGCCAAGAGCTGCTTAATGCAGACTGCCTCCAACGTAAGTACAAGTGAGAGGTCAAAGGTTCTGACCTTTTTACAGCTTGGAAACATAACCATGTGTTTCTGGTTCTCTCAATAAATGTATTATCTGAGGTTCTCAAAGTCCAATTTCGAAACAGTAAAAATCTGTTGTGATTTATATAAATAGATTTTTCCCAATGACATTACACAGCTTGACGGGTCCATTAGCTGAAGTTGAGAAAATGATTTGTTAGGTGATGTTCACAGTAGAATAATTATCACGCACATATATTTTATCGGACAGGATGTTGATTGGATTGATGAGCTTTGCCATATTGTGCCGTTTTTCTTTACCCCGTTTCAACGTAAAGGCATTTTTGTGGTTATAGCACAGGATAAATCTGTCAAGTTCGAGAGAGGTTGAAGGGTGAATTAGGTGAATTAACAGTCAGAGGAAGTCGGATAAGCTAAGCCACTTTTTAGTCAAGTTAGACAAATACTGCCTTTCCATGGGTTGCTATCAAAAATATGAAGAAAGTATCTACAACGATGCTATAGAAATATGACAAATAAAAAATAAGTTGTCAAGAATTAGATTTTTTTAATACATTTTAAATGCTATTATAAATAACAAGACAGGAAAATGGTTAAAATTTAGAATCATTTTGGTGCTATTATCGTCTATAGATGTTTTACTGCTTTCTCGGCATTCAACAAATGAACCCTGACAAGATGCAGATGATAACCATCTTGTTCTTTTCTTCAGGTGCGGCTGAGAAGAGCTCCAAACATGGTGCTGAGGACCGCACTCAGAACATCATCATGGCCATGAAGGATCGTATGAAGATTCGCGAGAGGAACAAGCCTGAGATCTTTGAAGTCATCCGAGATGTGTTTGTGGTTAGCAAGGCCATCCATGCTCAGCAGATGAAAACCATCAAACAGAGCGTGCTGGATGGAACCTCAAAGTGGTCGGCCAAGATCACCATCACAGGTGCATTGTTATTTTATTAATTCAGTAAATGATGTCATTAATTTGGCCTTTTGACTGTTTTCCATCAAAAGAACTCTATACAGCCGTATAGCACCATAAAATGCCCAAACTTTTGGTTCAATATTTCTGGAAATATCCCATCTGTTTTATGTATTAATACCGGTATGTGTCATGGGCAAATCATGCGAAAATGTATTACAACTATAAATAACATACAAATATTATTTGAAGCCGTCGCATGCAATTTGCAACCTCACCACTAGTTCCTGCTAAATTTTATACGCTGGACCTTTAAGTTCAAAATTCTGCATTTTAAAGGCCTTCTTCATGTAATACTGAATGATGTACTACTCGTACAATATTTTAGTGTAATAAATCACATCTTATACTTTGGAGGTACAGTCAGGTCATAATACCAAATATCATATTTTCATAATTGAAAGAAGAACCCTTTTATAAATTAACTAATGTGATTTCTCCTATTTATCTTTTTGACCTCTGATGTACCTGACGTCTTATCTGTCTCTCTGTTGTAGTTGTTTGTGCTCAGGGTCTGCAGGCTAAAGATAAGACCGGTTCCAGTGACCCCTATGTGACGGTCCAGGTGGGTAAAACCAAGAAGAGGACCAAGACTATTTACGGCAACCTCAATCCTGTCTGGGAGGAGAAGTTTCATTTGTAAGTATGATCTGATCTTTGATGATGTGTTATTCTGTGTGTCTACTGCCTGTGGCACTACTGCAGTTTCAGGTCTTATATATTTTCAGCAGCAGTGTCAAGTCATCTGAAGGAACAGGCTGAGAATAGCCCACTCAGTGCTGTCAACCTCTGTTTTACTACTCTTTAAATGTCACTTCCAGTCTATAGTCTTTACCACAAATGCCACTAAAAGCCCTACTAAACCAAATTCATTGGCCTGTTGGTGATATTACTCAATCTAATCATATCACAGTGATACTCAAGGGTCCAATAACACGCAACATTGGAAATGCAACACTTCGTTTTAGTCTATATTCTTGAAAGCATCACTCCTAGAAAAACCGCAATCTTGTGTAAAGCAGAAAGTGACTTTATAGTTACAGCTGTATACGGTAGTATGTAACCGCAGCATTATTTGTCATCCTTCAGTGAATGCCACAACTCCTCCGACCGCATCAAAGTGCGTGTTTGGGATGAAGACGACGACATAAAATCACGAGTGAAGCAGCGTTTAAAGAGAGAATCCGATGACTTCCTGGGCCAAAGCATCATCGAGGTGCGCACGCTGAGTGGAGAAATGGACGTTTGGTATAACCTGGGTAAGTTCCAGACTAATGGTGTATGTGTTGTGTCAATGTGTATGTACATAGTACATACAATGTACATAGACGTTGAGATTTAAATACAGATATAAAGGTTTTCCGCTATTTTTATTTGATGTACATTTGAGATTTGACCGTTGCTCAGCTCCTGTGGCATCATGGGATAGGATAGGTTGTCCATCCAGTGCACACGGGTATTTCTCGCCTATTGTTTTTTACATGCTGAGTTTTCGGACATGCTATTGTGACTCTTAATTATTTTCACCTACTAGATAGTATGGAAGTAGGCGATTTCGAACACAGGGCATGTCTTGTTATTGTGCCTGAATGTGTGTTGGTCTTTAGTTGGAAACGTCCGTGCTTTGAATTATCATAGACTTTGGTAGGGGTGTCACAATATACCGGTACCGGCAATAACCGTGATATAAAAAACCCACGTGTGTGGATATTGTGTTAATTTTACACATAACGTTAAATCGTAAACCATTCAGAATGCATTCATAATTTTACCGTAAGAGTATGGTTACAAACTCCCTCTCTCCCACCTTAAACTTGTATTTTAAATGTGATTCATTGACCAAATAACAGACAACACAAAATAAACAAAAAAAGAGAATTTCACAGATGGTAGACTTGCCAGTCAGTGTCACCGGTGATGCACGGTGTCCACCCAACCAATCGATTACATCACTTGTCCACCACGGCACCGACCCCCAGCGTTGTTTAGAGTTTTATAGTAATAAATCACTTAGTTTAGTTAAAGACCAGAATACACGGCTGCTGCATTCAGTGTAAGAGGAACAAGTGTCACAGCAAAGATCAGCAGCAGGAATTAGATCATGTGAGGAGAGTGCAGTGAGCTGAGAATATGTAAGCACTGTCATCAATAGCCGTTGCGTTTTCATTTTCTTTTTGATCTAATTTAAAAAATCCAGTGCTTTGCCATTTCTTTAACATTAACGTTTTTCGTTTCGGCTATTCCTTTCTTATTCGTTTCTTATTTTTTAATTTAACATAAACTTTATTCATTTCGTATTCCCTTTCTTATTTGTTTCTGATTTATTAGTTTTTTGCACAGTGTGTGCCATGATTACTCATTTGGTTCATATGCAACTTATTTAACGTAAAGTTTTTTTACATTTGTTTCTTTTTTTTTGTTGCATGTGTGTTCTGGGATTATTCGTTTTGTAAGGTCTGTGTTTAATATAGGCAAATATCATTGTACTTTTTTGTAGTATCGTGTGTTTTTATTAAGAAAGATATCGACCCACCATTAATTCAAGCAATTGCCGTTCTCAAATTTCCGCTCATTAAAAACAACGTAAAGCGTGTAATGCGCACGGCCGCATCTTCTACCATCCCACAGCAAACCCTTCACCCCCTGTGTCACTGTTTTTACACGTCGATTAACTGGTTGGAAAATTTCATCACCACCACATCCTCAACAGATGTTATATAATTCCAACAATACCGTCATAATATCACCAACGTGCCGCGATAACCGTGGAGTGAAAATCTGATATTGCGGCATCCCTAGTTGGTATTAAAGAACAAGTTAACCCAAACATATTAGACTGTTATTATTTTGTTACTCAAACCTGTAATTTTTGTTCCTTATTTGGCACATAACAGGACGTTGTTCATGATGTAATTTCTTAAACAGTAAAACATTCCTCATATCTCCTAATCCACGGAATAAGGAAAATGATTTTTTGAATAATTTCTTTAAAAGTCTACTTCATTTTGTTTTCTTAGCATTGCTCTGTTAAAATTTTGTTCTGTTGTGACCTTGATGTTTCTCACAGTCACAAGATCTCTGTATCAAGACACATAATATAAATGTACTTCCATCCTCTGTTATTGAATTCTGGAAATTGCTCATGATGATAAATGACCCTACGGGCCATCTCTCTGCCCATCTTTAAATGGAATGTGGCCCTTGAGTTCAGGATTTGTGTGTGTACTCCATTACACACGTCTCGACGCTTGGTCGTCCGTCTCTTCATGCCCAATTATCCACGTGTGCATCAGAACTTTCAGAGCTGTGAAATCTGCTGCTCTGAATTCGGCTTCATTCTGCTATAATCCATCTCGTTTATCTCTCATTTGGTCCGTTACAGTCTGCAC
This sequence comes from Triplophysa siluroides, assembly GCA_006030095.1. NCBI lineage: Eukaryota > Metazoa > Chordata > Actinopteri > Cypriniformes > Nemacheilidae > Triplophysa > Triplophysa siluroides. Next base: position 250,757 of record VCII01000114.1, read on the forward strand.
TGTCCTCATTTCTGCCGTCCGGTCCACCGCTCTACAAGTCTTCATGACCACCACATCTGCTGTAACAATTATTCTCAATAGCAGTAATTCAGCTTCTCTCTATCTCTCGCCCTCCTTCAGAACAGAGATCCTCCTTGATTATTATGTAGCCCACTCCAGTCGGAAATTCTCCACTTAGCCGACACATATAAATTATCTCAATAATTTGCCTGTCAGATGAAACGGTTGGGAAGAGAAGAACCATGCATTTCTATTATAAGATCGTGAAGTGGTTTTATGTGTGCGAGTAAAATCTGAACATTAAATGTGAGAATTAAACGTGTATAGGTCATAAACCCCACCCTCTCTTTGTAAACAATAGACACCACACACACAAAAAAACATTTACCTGCATTTTGATTAAATCTAACCCTGAATGTGTATTTCATTGCTATGTGTTTCTTTGATATCACCGCATATAATAATTTTTCCTGAACACTCAAACAGAAAAAAGAACAGACAAGTCTGCAGTTTCTGGTGCCATTCGCCTTCAGATCAGCGTGGAAATCAAGGGTGAAGAAAAAGTGGCTCCCTATCACATCCAGTACACCTGTTTACATGAGGTAGAACATCACAGCAACTCATTAATACTGCAGTATGTCCATAACATGTAAACAATGCTGTCGTGATCGCCCAACATTAAACGGTGAACCCTGTTTTGTGTCGTTTTTCTCAGAACCTCTTTCACCACATCACAGACGTCCTCGGCCTCGGTGGGGTGAAGATCCCTGATGCCCGTGGCGATGATGCCTGGAAGGTCTACTTTGATGATGTGGCCCAAGAGATAGTGGATGAGTTTGCAATGCGCTATGGGATTGAATCCATCTACCAGGCTATGACGTATGTTTTATTCAATTATTCAATACATCAACCCACTCGTCCAGCAGGTTCCTGTGCTGACCTTGTTTCTAATGACGTCAACATTACATTAACATAGAACTAGAAGTGTACTACACAGTTCCTACAGTGCTCGTAAATGTTTAATCTGTCGTGAAAATTTAAAGGTGCAATGTGTGATATTAAAGGTACAGTTTGTAACAATTTTGCAGGAAAATATAAAAAAAAACACTAGGCCAGTGTTATATATTTTGTTCATCTGAGTTCTTACAATGTTTCCAACTACTTGTAAATCGTGATAAAATCGTCAATTTAAATAGTCACATGGGGCTGTGCCAATGGCATCAATGGCTGTGCCAATGGCATCATATCCACGTTACCCTTTGTTACCGCCTCACTGACGTAGCAACCGCATGACAACAGGGTCGTGGACAAATGCGGAAGTCTAGCAAGCCACTAGCTTGTTTCGAGCAGATACTTATTTATGGACCACAATTATATGCAACATTTATAAAACTTTATTACTTATTACTAACATTATTTCTCGTTCCCGCCTGATGGATTGCCATCAGCGATGGGGTTGAAGACAACAGATCCCATCATTCCACGCTCCATCACAGCCTCATCAAGCTATGCCATTGTTGTTGTTTTGATCGTGCGCCCTCTTGTGGCGATTTTTACAAACTGTAGCTTTAAGGAGGATCTATTGACAGAAATGCAATATAATATACATAACTGTCTTCAGAGGACCTTACATAATGAAGTGTTATGTTTTATAACCCTAGAATGAGCAATTTTTATCTACATACACCGCAGGTCCCCTTGCAGTAGCCCTAAACAGACAAACTGATCTACAGAGCATGTTTTGTAATTATGTTATCTCCTTCGGCAAAGAAGTAAAACGTGACAACATCTTTGTCCTGTGAGAGCCACCGTAGTGCTTCGAAAGGGAGGGGTGGAGTGAGCAGTTGGTTGCAGTTAGAAACCTCACCACTAGATGCTGCTACATTTCATACATTGGACCTTTAAGAACACCGTCTGCCTCTAAAGGATGACATCATCAAAGCCACATGCATACTGTAGATATGGGCTGTGTGAAATTCTACAAAGTGTTATATATTAGATATTTTTTAAGTCTTGCAAAAGTTTGCAGAGTCATTTAAAGAGATAGTCCACACAAAACTAAAATGTAACAATTGGAGACAAAAAGTCATCTTGGATTGAGCGAATTAAAGGAGTAGTTCACTTCTAAATTTGTCCCGAAAAAAATGAATATGAATATGGAAATGGGGACAAATTTTGAAGTGAACTACTCTTTTAATAAAAAGCAGTGGAGGTTCTGTAATTCTTTTTGCTGAAATCATGGTCATTGTTGATACATAAAATGCCCATGGTGCCCTCACTTTGATAGTCAAAAAAGCAGATACGATTTCAATTTGTGGATGAGCTGTCCCTTTAAGGCCAGTAGATGTTTCTAATGCTAATTCACTACCATTGGGATACGTTGAAATGCTCTAGAAGATTAACTTAACCTTCACATGCTAAAAGCTTTCCCTAAAGAGAGCGTTGGCAGTGTTTCCATTCCAGGCTCCATTCCAGTAATGAATGACTACTTTTCATGATTCAATCAATATCTTGTCTCAGTCCGAATCATGTCAGATTATAGAATTTATGAAATACCCCCTTATGTTCATTTTTAAACGTCAGACCATCAACATCCAGAAACCCATTATACTACATCTGGCTGTTTGTTTTCAGTCAGTGATAAGGAAATTGTGTTCTCTGTTCTTGCGGGTGTATGTAAGAAGGCAGTGAGAAGGTGTATGCCTGAGTCCCAGTTGTGTGTCTGGTTGTTAATGACCAGTATAAGTCAGTCTCGCTTTGGCGTCAAGAGTGTGAATAGACTTATTAATAGTGCAAATCAGCCAGATAAAGCACACACATGAGGCCATATCTCACACCAAAGCCCCGTCTAACCAGCCAATAACAAGAGATTAACTAGACCTCTATCAGACAGACCTTTAGTGGAGATTCATTGGCTGTATAGAAGGTGAACTTTCAGTATTTCATTTTTTTGCCAACTTAAAAACCTGTATATGACTCTTTCTTCTGTGAACACAAAAGAAGATATTTTGAGAAACGTCTCGGTGCTTTTGTGTTCATACATTGGACATCAATGAGGGCCAATGGTTTTTGGCTACCAAAGTTCTTCAAAATATCTTCTTATATGCTCTGCATAGGAAAGAAACTCATACAGGTTTGAAATGACATGAGGATGAATAAATGGTGAAACTGACTAGTTAACTAACTTTGGTTAACTGGTTCGGCGGAGATTATCCTGCCGTTTGTGTGTATAAATGTACAGAGAAACAAATATACATTGTGCGTTTTCTCTCTGTTTGTGCTTGCAGGCACTTTGCATGTCTTTCGTCTAAGTATATGTGTCCCGGGGTTCCTGCTGTGATGAGCACCCTGCTGGCCAACATCAACGCCTACTACGCCCACACCACCGCGTCCACCAATGTCTCCGCCAGCGACAGATTCGCTGCATCCAACTTTGGGGTATGTTCAACTATTACATAGTATACAGACGAACGTGAAAAAAACAAAAAAATTTAAACTTTGTATAGACTCTACATGTATTTGGTCTCTAATCATGCTTCTAAGAACTTATATCTGGAATAGTTTTTGCTTTAAAAAGAAAAAGAGTAGTCACCTCATACCCAGAAACCCCCTGTATTATTATGACATATCATATCCGTGGCTTTATTGGCACAGCCACCATTTATTAGTTTTTATTACATTTATCATTGTTTTATTGCTCAAATGCCAGGTCATTCAGTCGGGTTCACTTTCGTCAAATTCAGTACCTGAATCCAGTTTGTGTGAAAACCTGAAATTTGATTTAGATGACTTGATTTAATTTTAATGAATCAAAAATGTTTCATAGTTTATGTCAATGAGATGTCATACGTTACTTCTGATAATGGAGGAAGTATAGGATAGATGAGATCTTCATAATGTCCATTAAATTAAATCCCAGAGACAGACTGATACAGATTTGACAATGTCTCAATGTGTCAGGAATTAATCTTTTTTAACATTCGGGCTTTTGCAAGGAAGCTGTTAAACACAACATTTTGGGAACGGAAAGTGTCTAGTGTGGATGTCGTTTTATAAATTTGCATTGACAGACCGCTAAGCAAAGCATCATGGGACACGCTGTTCAATACATTGTTATGGATTAAAACACTTTGGCTTTTTGGAATCTGTAATATTTATGCCAGGAAAACAGTGTTAGTTGTTAATTTTGCTCTTTTCCAGTGACAAAAAAGCTTATTCATTCATTTAAATACATAAGCACTTAAAGACATAAATTTTTTTATTGCCTATTGTTGCTTTTTACCTCTTAGGAATTGTTAACATGCTGTCACCATTTAAGTCTCCACATCATTGAAATGACTGATCTTCAGTATTTTTCTATTCTAACAGAAAGAACGATTTGTCAAGCTGTTGGATCAACTTCACAACTCTCTGCGCATTGACCTCTCAATGTATCGAGTGAGTTTTGGTGTCTTTTTCCTTTACAGCCTATTGTTGGACCCTAAATAGTCGATTCTTACTCTTTGTATCACGTCTTTATTAGAATAACTTTCCCGCGAGCAGTAAGGAGCGACTACAGGACCTCAAATCTACTGTTGACCTCCTGACCAGCATCACCTTTTTCCGTATGAAGGTACAGAGCGCAGTCTCAATAAAAGCTAACACTGTGTTCCAGTAGTTTCCAAAATGGGAGTATTTTCTGCCAGTGGTTATTCTGATATCCAAATAAAACTGAGATAATGCACATGCAGTTATTTCACTTCTTTATCTCTCTCTATCGCCTCACGCTGGTCAGGTCCAGGAACTGCAAAGTCCTCCGAGAGCCAGTCAGGTTGTGCGAGACTGCGTGAAGGCCTGTCTCAACTCAACCTATGACTACATCTTCAACAACTGTCAAGAGCTGTACAGTCGCCAGTATCCTCAGATTGGAGACACGGTTAGAAATTCAGTCCTTTATTAAATATTGAAAAACAATATTTGAAAGGAAAGTTTGCAATAGCTGCACCACACAGAATTATAAAAGCAGAAACAAAGCCAAGCCCTCCTGTCTGCTATTGTATTTTTTTTTTTTTTTCAAGAATTTAAGCAAATGTTTCATATTTTCTATCAGAATAAGGAAGAAATCACTCCAGAGGATCAAGGTCCGAGCATTAAGAACTTGGACTTCTGGCCTAAACTCATCACCCTCATTGTGTCCATCATCGAGGAAGATCGCAACTCTTACAGTCCTGTACTAAACCAGTGAGTTTGCCTAAATGTACACACACCCTGTCTGACTTATACAGCCGCAGAAAAAAGAAAGAGACCATTTCAAAATAATTTTCACTTTTTCGTAATTTACCGTTAGAGGTATGTGTTTTGGTAAAGTGTTTGTGAAGTACTGAACAATATTTCTCGTAATTTTAAAATAAATTATTTGCAGAATTTGCAGAAAATGAAAATAACAGAAAAGATGCTCTGTACTTTTTCAGACCTCAAATACTGCAAAGAAAACAAGTTCATATTCACTTTTAAGAAATAAACATTAATATTTCTACATGTATTTAGGAAAAGTTCATAAAATATTTTTTTAATGTGATAACCTGGATTTTTATCACAGTTTTCATGCGTCTGGTCATGCTGTCAGTCATTCACATTGCTGTCAGTCATTCACATTGCTGTAGGATGACTTTGTCACTCCTGAGGTTTGATTTAGTTAAAATTCAACAAACGCTGGACTAAAATGGCCACAATACATCTAGAAATGCTCAATGCTCAAATAGACATTATACTGTTTTTTGACCTCATTGTTTTTGTTGTCATGTAGATTTCCTCAGGAACTGAATGTGGGAAAGTTAAGCGCTGAAGTCATGTGGAATCAGTTCTCTCAAGATATGAAATATGCCATGGAAGGTCAGTGATTGTGAATACAGGTTTGGTCTGATGATTTGTATTTGTACTAGAAAGTAGATTTGGTATGTCAAACAAGATTAAAAACTAGGTTGGGAACCTCTAAAAAGCTGTTTTTTCAACATTAAACTGTGCTTTGGTAGACAAACATTACTTAAAGGAGAAGTTCGCCTTAAAAATAAAAATTCTGTCATCATTACTCACACTCTTGTCATGATTTTATGACTTTCTTTGTTCTGCGGAACACAAAAGAAGATATTTTGACAAAATGTTAGTAACAGAACAGCACAGCCCCCCATTCACTTCTATTATTACCAATGCAAGTGAATGGGGGCTGTTTACAACATTCTTCAAAATATCTTCTTTTGTGTTCTGCGGAACAAAGAAACTCATACAGGTTAGAAATAACAAGAGTGTGAGTAATGATGACTTAATTTAAATTTTTAAGGTGAACTATTCCTTTAAATGCATAACCTGGGGCGTGTATACACATTGTCATCATTGTTAACATAGCACACAATGTAAACATTATGAATTATTGTCTGTATCACTAGCAAAAAATCCAAACTGGTCCAGGCTGATTAGAAAGTATAGCTCACGCAAAAATAAAATGTATCCCATTATTTATTCATCTTCATGTGGGTCAAAACCTGTATACTACACTTCTTCTGTGAAACACAAAAGTTTTGTTTTGTGTCCATACAGTGGAAGTCAATGGGGGTCAGTGTCGACGTCCTGTCGAAAGCATTTCTAAATATTGTTGACTTGGACACACGTGTTGTGATTTGTTACGCAGAACATGAGAAGCACCGGCTGTGTAGGAGCGCAGACTACATGAACCTGCACTTCAAGGTCAAATGGCTGTACAACGAATATGTCAAGGGGCTGCCGGCCTTCAAGGGAGTCGTGCCTGAGTACCCAACGTGAGAAACCTCCGTATGACATCTTCAACCAAACACATACAAGAAAACACAAGTTTGATCCTCTTATGTTGTATGTTTTAGATGGTTCCAGCAGTTCGTCCTACAGTGGCTGGATGAGAATGAAGAGGTGTCAATGGAGTTCATGCAAGGAGCTCTGGAGAGAGATAAGAAAGACGGAGTGAGATGTTTCTCTTTATTATCTACCTCTTAAAGTCTGTTATCTTGAACACATTTAAGTACATCATTAAGGAAAGATTTGATATCATCACAAAATCAACTGAAATGTTTTTCTAAAAGAAATAAATGATGCTATCTAATTCATTTTTTATTTATAAATACATGATTTTAGATTTATATAATCAAACAATTAATTGCATCCAGAATAAAGATTTGTGTTAACATAATATATTACTGTGGACTGTGCATATTCATTTGTAAATCCATATGCGTGTATTTAAGAAAATGATAAAATATAAGATTAACTAATTAATAATTAATTAATAAACATTTATGAATAATTTCAATTATTGGTACGTATAAATAAATACATCTAAATGTTTTCTAAACACAATATATATATATATTTATACTTATATTAGAGATATTAGACTTATAACTTATATTAGACGTATACTATGTGAACTTTTATTCTGGATGTGAATATTTGCTTGACAGTCCTGGTTTATATTTATATTTTAATATATATACTTATGTAGCTCTCAACACAAAATTATAAACCAGTGCTAAATTATTTACGATATTTGCATGATATGATATCTTGATATTGAAAGCGGTTTTTAAAGTCACAGTTATTGGCAAATATGACACCCCTACACATTACATCGATTTTACTTTATTAAATATTTTTGTGCAACAAAAACATTGTTTTTATTCTCTCCTCAGTTCCAGCAGACGTCTGAGCACGCCCTCTTCTCCTGTTCGGTGGTGGACGTCTTCACTCAGCTCAACCAGAGCTTTGAGATCATCAAGAAACTGGAGTGTCCCGACCCCAAAGTCATGGCCCTCTACAGCCGCCGATTCGCCAAGGTGGACCGGCGTCCCTCTTAATGCCATTACAAATTCATTCACGTCACAACAAATGTCCGCTGTCAAAGCATTATCTCGTTTCTAGATTTATCTGAGATTTAAAAGAGAACGGTCCTTTTTAGCCAAAGGGCATCTGGATGCATTGAAGAATTTCAATAGGACGAAAACATTTGTCTGAAAGAAAGAGATTCTAATCGAATGAAATGTTAAATGCCGTCATATCAATCAAGCTAAGCTCAGCAACCTTGTCCGATGTCCCCATCCATAAAAACAAATATTCCACCGTGAATTTTTATTGGACGTGTGGCGGAGAGCTTATTGGGCCGATGGCCAGCGGTTTTATGAGAAAGATGTGATGCTTCAATTCTACATTTGCCTGAAACGTCAGCGTTGTCTTCAGTTTGATTGTGGACGCTCGAGAAATCCTATTTTTGAATCTCAGTCTTTTTTTTCACAGACCATCGACAAAGTTCTCCTTCAGTACAGCGCCATTCTCAAGAAGAGCTTCCCGTCCTATTGTGATAAAGAGAAGATTGTAAGTCTCTCTCCTGATACTTCCCATGACATTTCTGCTAGCTCGACGTCTTTTCTAATAAATCTCTCTCTCCTCTGTCCTCAGCCGTGTGTCTTGATGAATAATGTGCAGCAGTTGCGTGTCCAGCTTGAGAAGATGTTTGAATCTATGGGTTCTAAACAGGTAGGAGAACAGCAGTGAAAGGTGACCTTCTTAAAGCAGAGGAAACGTTTGTCCTCTCTTCATTCTTCAGGGACGTCTCGCAGCATAACTAGCCAATAACTCCAGACGGATGTATTGGTGCCGTTCGCCCTGTCATCTCTACAAATAGTGACTGGTTGAATCAGGCTTGATGTTTGCTACCTGGATGATTTGATCCATGTTTCAGTGCACTTGTGTTGTACAAGTATTTGATGGAAGCATGAGCTTCATTTGTCTCTCGTCCTCAGGTTGCCACAGAGGAAATCAGGGTATGACTAGACCAGTCCGATCTAGTCAGAAGAGAAAAGTAGAGCAGTTGTTAGTTGTCGTAGATGTGTGTCATCTTAAAGGGATAGTTCACCTTCAAAATGAAAATTCTGTCATCATTTCCTCCCCCTGTTGTCATTCGTGAGACATGTGATTTTCTTTTTTGGTTGGTTACCAAAAACCGTTGGTCCCTATCCAGTACATCAGAGATGACGTATGTTTGAAGGCTAACCCGGAAGTACGCGCCACGCTGGTTCCCTCGACCGAAAGCCTGTGCATTTTTCCATAGACTTTTGGAAGATCGCAGGAAATAAGCTCTGTGATTAACAAAGGTTTATGATGTTTACACGTTTTGTCTAACAAGATCATCTTTACAAATCAACACCACATTTGTTACTTTTGAAGCCGAAATACAATCTTAGGCTACACTTAAGGTCGCTCCATATCAACGTCACCACCATCAAGCCTGCGACAACTCTTTCAAACTTTATTAAAAATGTGTTCCCTGGTAAGTTATTACTCCGTGAATGAATCCGCATCTACGTTTAAGAGATTTGTGCCATGTTGCATTATTTGTGAGCTTTATGTGCGCGATGACGTCCAAAGGAAGTAGTCACTTTTAGCAACTAGTTAGCAACTGGCGTTTTTAAGACTCACAAGCGGGTTATAATTGGTGTTTTATTTTAAACGTGAAAGTATAGGAGGTTTTGTTTGCCACAGACCTTTTTTTGGGCGATTTACCAAAAACCCATTCAAAAACCCCATAGACTTTGGAGCGATGGAACCAGAAGTAAAATGCTAACTCGCTTTGGGTTTTGCAAACAAAACACGTCGTCTCTGAGCCTCCCTATTGACTTCTATTGGAGAGACACAAGATGCTGTTTTTAAAATAACTTCTTTTGTGTTCTGCAGAAGAAAGAAAGTCATACAGGTTTGAAATGACAAGAGGGCATGTAAATAATGACAGCTTTTCTTATAATGAAGGTGAACTCTTCATTTAGGGATTTGAATTCTTCATGTACTGTACTTCATAGTCTGCAATAACAGTAGCTGCACGCTTTGGTTCCTTGACATTTTTCCACAGAGATTAAAAAAATAACCAAACGGCTTTAAAATAGTATCTGTGAATTCATTGGTTCTAAATTCCAACCCTGCGCCCCGCATACTATCCATCCTAAATACTATTCGAAGTTTGAATTAGTATGCTCCAAATAGTATTCTTAAAGTACCCGGATGGTCTATATTTCGTAAAAAGTGTAGATCTCAAACGACTGACATTACCCACAACTCACCACTAGAGAGCAGAGTTTAGTGACGCTGCACTGTATCAATAAAATGTAATAAGTTGCACTCATAAGTATACAGTAAACAACACATAAGAAATAATAAATAAAGAAATACTTACTGTATTATGTCCCAGGGTGAGCACTCAATTGAATGATGTCATTTTCAATAAATAATAAAACAAGTACATCATTTTAGGGCATAGTAAGGTGAATTTGGACTGAGCACATGATCCCATTATTTCTATGGTTTCCACATTAACAGGAATTCCCTCTGATTGGTTGATCTCTCTTTAAGATATTTTACAAGCCAAATGAAACTCTCAATGACTCGTGTTTTCTACAGAAGCAGCTAATGGTAGACTCGCCTTGTTATCATTAATGACAAATTTCTCTATGGAAAAAATGAATGGACTTTTTACTTCAGGAGTGCTGATGTTAGGCTAGACATGTGTAAATCAGTATTAATCGATGTAGATCTGATAGTCAAGATGTTAGTGATATATTTCTTTATTTCATTAAATGAAGTTGGATGCAAAAGTGAATCCTGAGGAAGATGAAGAGGTGGGTGTGCACAGTGTCCAAACCTACAAGATCTAGATGTGTAGTTCAAAGGATCAGTACGAGCATGGAAACATTGTTATGAGATGTGAAGAAAGAAGGAGAAAGTCAATTATCGACTTTTGTTTGTTATTTTTTAGGTTAGCGATGAAAATGTCAAAGACCGTGAGGTGGGTACAGTGCTGTACTTTCTATAGTGTTACTGTACATCTGTAAGACCAACTCCCTGACTCTCTAGTGATCCCTTTAGTGTGCATATCCAAGCACAGTAGATAGAATACAAATGTAATTGTCCTGAAGGAAATTTCAGCGCTTGGGACAGCAGTAGGTTTGTATTTGGAGATTTTAAATCTGAAAAAAAAGCAAGCATTGGATGTATACAGTAGCATTGACATTGTGTAAAAAACAACAAAAATCATGTTTCTTATTGTGTTTCACTGCGTTATTTAGCTGTAATTTTGAGTTATTATTCCATAATCAAAAACAACCCAACTGTAGTTTAATTGATATTAAGTGGAATGCACAATAAAAAACATGATTTTTGAGACTTTTTTAAACAGAGTTATCCATTTTTGCAAATTAACTCTTTAAATATAGATTAGAATAATTGCAGAAATTGTGGAGAGTTTGTGGGACAACAGAATAAATATTATAGGAAAGGTTGAGGAATATTGATACTGCACTTGTATTGAATTTATGTTTGAAAGGTTGTTTTTATAAATCGTATTGGATCTGGTGACTTCAGGCCGCCCATGGTTGTTTTTAATCTGCTCAGAAAGTACAAAAATTTGCTTTCTCATCAATGTTAAGATGTGTTTGTTATCGGGTTCGGTTCATGAAGGATAACTAACATCATGCGGATGATTCTGCACATGAAAGAATAACATTAAAAACACTAGAAAAAGCTGAGACCATGACGGTGCTTCATGAGAAAAAAATCTGAAAATGATCTACCATGTTGTCTATACAATGGTTTAGGAAATCCTACTTTCAAACAACATTACAGTGACATCTGCTGGTCACATGTCTCTGCAGCTCATAATTTCAGGTTTTCAGGTTAGGAAGGTTTATGATGCTAATAATCTAGTTTCCTGTCTCTTCAGCTGGATGGAAGTGAGGAAGAGTGTGATGAAGAGTCACGGGAGGTTTGTTTTGGGGGTGGGGTTTGGTGGTCTCATCTGTGTTGGATCCATTGATGTTCATTCCGCATAACCCGAAAATCTCCCAGGATCCCACAGTCCCAGAGCCAGCAGCCATCTGTCTATAATTTCTGTGAACGTCCCCTGAAACATCTAATAGTTAGAATTAATAATAATTCTGTCGTCATTTTCTCACCCTCACATTGTTACAAACATGTATGCATTTATTTGCTCTGCTAAATACAAAGGAAGATATTTGGAAGAATGTCAGTAACTAAACAGATCTCATCCCCCATTGACTCTCATAGTGTTTATTTTCCCTACTATGGCAGTAAATGGGTGATGAGATCTGACATTTTTCCAAATATCTTACTTGGTGTTTAGCAGAACAAAGAACAATTATACAGGTTTGAAACAATGTGAGGGTGAGTAAATGACGACATAATCTTCATTTTTGGGTGAACTGTCCCTTTAACTGTCCCTGTTTGAACCTGAGATGAACCGACTTCACAGTGTACATCTATTTAAAAAATCACCTTGATACTATTAGTTTCATAGTAGTTGCAAAAATGGCTCGGAAAAGTAAGGTTAGTTCCCATCTGGTTCATGCAATTGTCTTTCATACATCAGTGTCTGTAAGTGGTGGACATATAAAGAGATTTTAAAGCTCGGGCAGATTTTCACAGGTTCTTTTTTTCTTAACTCTGTCCTTAGATGGATGTCTCAGAGGAGAAGGTGTGTATTCATTGAGTTTTTCTTTTGTGGGGTCAAAAAGTTCATTTACATTTGTCCTTCAGTTTGTGTTATACCATGGTCTGTTTGAATACTCGATTCTGATTGGCTGAAAGGTGTGCATTAAAACCGTTTATTACACGGCTCATTGGAACGCTTGATTCTGATTGGCCAGTCGCGACATTTGCAGGTTCGTTATTGCCAGATAACAACCGCTCAAAACTAACAACACACGGTAACCTGGATGCAGCAAATTATTTTGACAGATTTTTTTGACAAATTAAATATAAATGTCTTTGAATAACATGTATGACATTATATTTACAAACGAATGATCCAGATTGCCTGTTTGTGACATTTGAACGTCATTTCTTGTCTTAAAAGCTAATCAAATCATTCAAATTTACATTTCATGTCCAGCTTTTTTTCTCATGTGGCAAGTAGCCGTGTAATAAGCAGGATAATGTACAAGCAGCCAGCTGTTATCGCGAAATAACCCACTTTAGTGTGATACAATGTCGGGTCTTATTTCTCCGATAACAACCGGATGCGTGTACATTATCCTTTGCTTAATGCAAATGTAGTTTGATCAATGTTTGAAATAAAGTAACAAAAATAATTGTCATTTTCACTTGTTTTTAAAAAATGACACTTTCAACATCATTTACAGTTTTAACTTGGCAAATGACCATGGTAAACAAACTATGTGGCAAAATTTGTAGTCAGTAACGTAATCCCTTAGATTTACACATTTTGTAACGTAATTTGACTTCTTTCTGATTACATTTAGATTACATTTGTTTACAAGTGTCTGTTTTATTTTTACCTGGTGTATCTATGTGTCCACAACACTTTTCTTGTTAAATTTTAAAAAGTTAAAATTATTTTAAATTAAATTATATTAAATTATACAAGTACTAGAAGTAACACCGTGTTTACACCGGACGCGACTGGCGCGACACATCCAGTATGGACAATATTTGAAATTATAATGGATTCTAATGCGTTTCTAATGTCTTTTGTCGTGTCGAGTCAGGTGTAGACACGGTGTTAGTCAAATGCCTTTTTACTAAAGACTGCAATACAACAACACATGTAGTTACAATAAACATGGATAAAGAATAGAATAAAGGCCTTACGGTGTAGATGTCATGTGTAGATACCAAATCAATGTAAATGGATGTAATATTCATGCAGTGAGGGGCAAAACAAAAAGTATTCAGACGGCGATAAGATTTTAATCTAAACCATAAACTTTTGTCTACATAAATTAGATTCATAAATACCTGCATACAGTATATAATATCCACATTAATAACGGTTTGCTAATAGCAAATGTAAATGTTCACAACAGAAAGACTGGACAAATGACAGATACACACACTCGCAATACAACAAAATCAAATTGTGAAAGATTAAACGTATAACCCGCCTCTGCTTGTGATGATCGTATACAAAATCCAATTGAAACAATGGAGAATATATCAATATTATTCACGTATTAACTTTGTGAACAAACTTTTTGAAAATAGGTGATGTATTGTGATCGCTGTGCATAGACAATTCAGCAGCACAAATATACAGCACAGTATTTGGATTTACGACTAATGTAGTTTCGCGATGAATGTTGTGATTTGCACTAATCACGCAAATCGTAGTATTATTGTTGCTAGATTGTGAAGATTAACACCGTTCTTGAATAAAACATAGCGAACATAAATGCTTATAAACAAAAACACGTTAGACTCGCTATCGTGGGTTGGTTGTAGTCACAGTTAAAATAGTAGGCTTACCAAACAATTAAAAAGTAATATGTAATGTAATCTGTAACAATAAAATAGTAACTGTACTCTGATTACGAGTATTTTAAAATGTAACGTAATTCAATTACAAGTACTTGTTTTTTGTAATCTGATTACGTAATCCAGATTACAAGTGATCCGTTACTACCCAGCTTTGATTGTCCCTTACATAATCAATTTTTTTGACACATTCTAATAATTTATGATATTTAGGTTTAAGTTTTATTGAAGTTTGCGCCTGACTATGTAAAAGTAATAGGCCGATGGTTTCACACTAAATCCTGTAGACGTAGTGTTTTCTAGTATACCTGGAATAACATAACCTGTAATCCCCTTCATCCCTTTAATTCTGCGTGTTTAGTTAATTTACAGTTTGGTGTTTGTTTAGCACTATTGTTTGAAATGACTGAAAGTAGTCAACGTATTTCTTTGCTCTGCTCCCTCTGAAGGTGGTGATCAGCGGTACACAGGTGGGTTACTCTACAATACCTGAACAGATGTACAATAGTTAGAAAGCAAAACTTTCACAATCACCGGTCTCATCTTATCTGTTCCTTTCTCACTGGGACGGTTGGTTTTCTCTTTACCGTGCACCATGGTATTTTTCACCCCTCTAGACCATCATGCTGTGAAAGAAGCAGTGATGTTTTAAAAGCGTTGTCACACCGGGTGGTTCATGAGATGTGAAAAGCCTCACTTCTTTCTTTCACTTGCATTGAGTTTGTATGTGTGTGTTGTTTGTGCAGTTGGACACAGAAGCCAGTGACATCATGAATGATCTACAGGTCAAACTCAACAACGTTCTAGATGAGCTGAGCGGCACATTTGGAAACACGTCAGTATTTTGTTTTAGCAGTACAACGCTTTCTAAGATGATGTATAAATTGTTCAAGTTAAAAAAATCTTTGGCTGCAGGTTTCAGAGCCGCATCGACGACTGCATGCGGCAGATGGCCAGTCTCCTGTACCAGATCAAGGGTCCCGTGAACGCCAACAACCGTAACCAGGTTGAGGTGGATTCTGATAACATGCTGCGGCCGCTCATGGACTTCCTGGATGCAAAGTCGGTGAAACTAATTTCACCTTTTGTAAGCAGTTATGATCTGAATCACTCGCTAAAATGTGTGTGTGTGTTTGTGTGTGCGCAGTCTGATACTGTTCGCGTCGGTGTGTGAGAAAACGGTCCTGAAGAGAGTTCTGAAGGAGCTGTGGAGGATCGTGATGAACAGCCTCGAGAAAACCATTATACTTCCTCAAGGCAATGACACCTTTGTAAGATTGACAGCACTTTTTACAAGTCTGATAGCTGATAAAGTCTGATAACTACATTTTAAAGGGACAGTACACCCCGAAATAAAACCCCTGTCATTTACAGTAGCCGACTCGCATATCCTCACATGTGCTTGTTTTTAGAGAAAATAAATTGGGAAAATATTTTAGGAAATCTCAGATCTTTTAACGCTTTTCTTTCCTTTGACAAGATTTTCTGTCATTTATGACCCAATTCTGTCAAGCCGTTTACAAGATTCTCCGGCTTTGTGTATTTTTTAATTCCAGATATTAAAAAGCACTGTGGCCGAATGGCCAATAAGATGTCGAGGTAACACTTTACAATAAGGTGTTATTTGTTAACAGTTAGTTGATGTATAAGCTAACATGAAATGTTAAATTCATAATATACTAAAATGTACTTAAAATCAAACGTTGTGTCTGTTAACATTAGTAAATGCACCATGAACTAACATGAGTAATTGTATTGACAGTAACTAACATTAACAAGGATTAATAAATGCTGGAAAACTAAATTGTCCATTGTTAGCTATTGTTAGCTAACGCATTTACTACTGTTCACAAATAGCATCTTATTGTAATGTGTTACCGATTTCAATATAACACAAAGGCAGTTGATGTAAATGAGAGACGTACAGAAAGTCTGTTAAACTAAGTAAACAATAATTTTGTTTATTACTTGGCTAGTTAGCAGCATGTAGCTTAGCATTAAGATTCTGGCTTTACATTCGAGTTGCCTTTTTAAGAATTAAAAAATTCAAAATATCGACTCAATATATAGGTGTATATATAGCGATATATCGGTCTATCACTATTATTGGATGTTTATATATTCATATTCATTCAAGAAAATATAATGAGGCAATCAAAGTTTAATGTGGAAGATTAAAAATGATGCCGGTGGTTTGCGACTTATTAAATATTAGTTTAATATACTGAGAAAAAATTAAAATCTAAACATTCTTAAATCAAAATACAATTACTTGACAAGAAAAGTGACCCAAGAATATTTGGTCTTGTTTTATGAAAAATAATATAAGAATTAAATAAGTTTATGGTAAACACAAGCAGAAAAATCTGTCCATGGGGTGAGAACTTGAGATTTTATCACCCCATTGACAGTTTTTTTTTGCTTGTGTTTACCATAAACTTACTTAATTCTTATATTATTTTTCATAAAACAAGACCAAATATTCTTGTCAAGTAATTGTACATCGGTTTAAGAAGTTTGAGATATTTTCACTAAAATCAAGACAGAAGTCCATAGTAAGAATGTCATGTTTTGCAGTGTACAATGTTGTGACGCATAATGTTCACTTCTGTTAAGCTTCAAACAGTCGATTTTGCATAAAAATGAATTTTGATTTCTTTCATTAATTGAAAAACGAACAGCATACTTGTAACAAAATGAGCGAGTTGTCAAACACTTTTCCAACAGTATTAGCAATGGATCTTTGAACACTGTCTTAGATCTTCACAATCCATCCAGAAAAGTTCATGTCACAAATCAGTCCTTCGATGTAGACGATCATTTGAAATGCTTTGTGCGAGAAACACATCCCAATAATCCCATAGTGAGTAAAGGATTGAGTAAAATGAATGTTCCTCCATCCACTCTAACACTTTCTGTCGTCCTGACAGGGAATGTTTTTTTCAGCAGCTAAAGAACTGGGTCAGCTCTCCAAACTCAAGGTACAGAACAGCCGTGGGCTCATTTCTTTAACCTTATGATCGCTTTGACTCAATATTGATCAAATATATTCAAACCTGCCGTACCATCAAGACTTTAGCCCATCAGAAATGTAACATTTTAACAATTCTGCACTGCACACTTTATAAGGTTCATGCACGACTTTGGTTTGTTTGGTTGAATGTTTTTCGGCTCTAATCTGCAGGATCACATGTCTGGGGATACTAAAAGCCTGTCGCCTAAGCAGTGTGCCGTGATGGATGTGGCGTTGGAAACCATAAAGGTATTATTAGTCACAATCTGGTTTTCTATTGTATCACCAAAGACAACTAAGATTGTGTTTTTCCTCTTCAGCAATACTTCCACGCTGGTGGAAATGGCTTGAAAAAGGCCTTCCTGGAGAAAAGCCCAGAGCTTTCCTCTCTGCGACACGCGCTGTCTCTTTACACCCAGACCACAGACACCCTTATCAAAACATTTGTTACAACTCAGCATGCGCAAGGTAAGAAATACAGAGAAAGTGAGCAATGCAGACCATCAAACAGTGCTAACGTAAACATCTGCATCGATAAAAATCTAATTGTCTGTTTTTCTCAATGCAATATTTCTTACACTACCAGCATGACACCAACAGGTGTCAGTGTTGAGATATATCAAACTGCACACTGCATCCAAACATGCGTATGTGTACAAAACAAGGAATCTTTTCTCCGTTCCTCGAGCTTTTTCTCTCATTTCCTGCTACGCTGAGTATTTTCTCATGTATGTTTTCGTGTCGTTGTTAAATGTTATGCTTTGACTGTTATCTCTTTCACTGCTTCCTCTGCCTCTGTCTTTGCCCCAGTGCATAATGGGAAGGGTATGAGGATAACAGCTAGTGAGAAAATACAGCCCTCCAGGGGTAGGTCACCACAGACTCCCCGAGACCCCAATATCCTCTCACCAATAATCATTGTACCTCTCTGGATCTTCACCCATTTCTTTTTGGGTTGATTTGCTTTTTTGTGTTTTACAATGGGGTTAATGAAGCATATTAGCACACTTGTTACATAGACATTGTAGTCACATTTGTGATTTATTTATTTTGGTTTGTTTTTTTATAAAGAATTTGTTTGATAATCACTTTATATTAAAATTTCTTCATGAGATTCACCCAATCAGCTTCCAGAGCCCTTTTTGTCTCTTTCTCTAGTGTTTGATTTTATTTTTTAACGCAAGTATAAACATTTCGTCATGCGTGTGAATTAAATTACCTTCTGTACTGTTTGTTTCTAGGTTCCGGAGTTGATAAACCGGAAGGAGAAGTTTCCATACAGATTGACCTCTTCACTCATCCAGGCACTGGAGAGCACAAGGTTACAGTCAAAGGTATTTGTGACTTTTTAACTTCACATAACGCTGCTTTCCTTGCGAAACCTCGTATCTCCATATTTCGTGATTTTTATTTTTGCCATAAATCATTATTATTAGTCACACTTATAGTCACAAAAATAGTGGGCGTGGCCTGTACTGTACTGCGAATTGATTGGATGTATTAACTTCCGGTAAACCTTCGCAAAGAATCAATAACTGTTGAGTGGTTTTAATTTAATTCAATGCAATTTATATACAATACATATTAATATATATTGTTATATTATAAGCAAATACAGACCTGAATTTCAAAGGATAGTTCACCCAAAAATGAAAATTCTGTCACTTAATTCAATGACTCGCCCTCAAGTTGTGGGACATCATTGAGTACCTTGATAGAAAAAATAATAATAAAATAAATTTTTGTTGAACACAAAATTTTATATTTCGAAGAATTTAGGAAGCAAAGCATTCTGGGGGATCTTTGACTACCATGTTAATTTTCCCTACAATGGTAGTTAAAGATGCCCCAGAACTTATTGCTAACATTCTTCTAAATATCTTCCTTTGTTTTCACCAGAACAAAGACGTCTATACAGATTTGTAACAACTTGAGGGCGGGTAAATGATGACAGAATTTTTTTTTTGGGGTGAACTATCCATTTAACTTACGGGCAGGTGTGTGTGTCCATAAACCGTCTATAATGACAGGTGTTTCATTTTGAAATGGAACTGGCAGCAGACTGACGTTTGGAGGGGAGAAGATGTTCTGCCCAAGCTCATCAGAGAAAGATAGCCACTAGACGGCGAAAGTGCAGATTTTTTTAAAAGATTATGAATCAAATTAAAAGAAAAAGAATGACCCACACGGGTAACTATTTATAATAGTATTTATATGCGATTTTCCATAAAAAACAGGAATTAGGGGGGACTTTAACTCGCTGTAACTTGTACAAGAGACAAGGGTTGTCACGGTACCATAAACATGTCTTATGATACTATACCAGCTGAAGTATCTCGATACCAAGTAGTATCACGATGCTTTGACATATAATTCAAATCTATACAAATAACACAGATTCAGAAACATTTTGTATTTACTACAGTAAACTTTATTATACTTTGCACTAGAATATGTTATTGTATGAACTGTAGTAATTGTATAAATTGTAGCAAATACTGTAGTATACTTAAATATTTACTACGGTAAGACTCAAAAACACTAGTGTCTATGAGTTTAAGTAGTTTACTGTATTAAATACTAAGTACACTAGATCATTTTTCACGTGGGAACTAATTCAAATGTGGGACAAATGTCATTGATACAGCAGTCTTTATAAAGGGAAATATTAGGCTTACTTTAAATGCAGAACTAAGACGGCCAGTAGGTGGCGTCAAACTTTCCACTGAGTTAGTGAATCATTTAACCAACTGGTTCAAAGCCAATTTGAATCATTAACTCGTCTGAGTCATTCAAAACACACATTCATTTAGGAGATAAACAACACAAAAAGGCAGATGTAATGTTCAAATGAATATTAATACGCATATGCAACATTAACTACGGTACTACGATACACAGTTTCACAAATTGAGAGGCATTGCGGGTATTTTGAAGCTTTAGCATCACGATGCTACCGTAGCAACGGTACACCGTGCAACCCTACAAGAGACTTAAATGACTGGATTGCAGGAGTGACCCCCTAACTTCTTTTTGCGTTGTTTAACTGTGTTTTGCTGTATTTACTGTAAAGTGCTTCTGAACATTTCTTTACAACTAGTTGTGGCAGCAAATGATCTGAAGTGGCAGACTACAGGAATGTTCCGGCCGTTTGTGGAGGTCACCATGATCGGCCCTCACCTCAGCGACAAGAAACGCAAGTTCACCACTAAATCCAAGAACAACAGCTGGGCACCCAAATTCAACGAGACCTTCCATTTGTGAGTTCAAAAACAAGAAAATAAATATTCATAATATTACACAAAACGTAGGATGAGATTGAACATTATAGTATTTCACGCAATATATAGCCCAAACAATACACAAAATGTAACTGTAAAATGATGTCCTTGTAAAAATAATGATTCTCTCTCTCTCTCCCTCTCTCTCTCTTTCTCTCTGTCTCTCTCTCACAGTATTCTTGGGAACGAGGATGGCCCCGATTCTTATGAGCTTCAGGTGTGTGTGAAGGACTACTGTTTCGGCCGCGCTGATCGCATAGTCGGCATTGCCGTCGTTCAGCTGCGAGACGTGGCCCCGAGGGCCAGCTGCGCCTGCTGGTGTCCTCTGGGTGCAGGGATACACATCTACGACACGGGCCTCACCATCATGCGCATCCTCTCCCAGCGATCAGGTGATGAGGTGGCCAAAGAGTTTGTGAAACTTAAATCCGAGACCCGCTCGGCTGAAGAGGGGAGGTGAGAATGACCCCCGACGACAAGACTGAAACTTACTGTGTCAAAAATGAAATGCCCACCCAAAGGCACATTTCTGCGGTCTGTACTGGATTTTGACAGCCAATGACACTCCCAAAGGTTTCCAGTGGGTTAGGCCAAGTGAGGCGTTTTTTCCATGAAGGAGGGTGGTCTTTATTTCATAAAACCATATTCTGACACTTTATTTAATTTATCGGGAACGAATACAAGGCTGTGATTTGTTTAGTACATAACACAAGGACTCGTTGAACATTTTCGCTTCAACCAACTCAACTGTGATTATTCACAAACTTCGCAATTGAGAATGGATCTCCGACCAGTTGTTGGTGCAGTAAGGGTACCAGTCAGCTAGCGGCTTTCGCGGAGTAAAGATTCCTCTCATGTTTGTGCACTTTTGTAGTATTGTTCGCCCTATTATTGCCTTATTTAATTGATGCTGTGAACGTGTCACGTTAAAGCGAAAATGTTTGTGATTGTTGTGGCCACTGAAACAGTTTTAGGGTTTTATTGTATCGCTCTGTGTCATGAAGTGTTTCTTTGCATGAATGGAAGAAACATATAGTGCAAAAACTGTAATTATAAATTCACATTGATCTAGTCACACGAGAAGCATATGCATTTCACACACCGTTTCCAAACCGGGTCGCATGCGACATGTCCACCAGTGCCTTTTTAGGCTTGTGACCGCTCAGATTTGTACATTTTCTATTATTATGTTCACCTTCAATTTAAAGAGCGGTACTTCCTGTAAAACCAGTTTGACCAGCAGGCGGCGTTAACAACTTCAAGCTCAAACGTGCACCTGTCTCACTTACTTTTTTCTGCTGTAATGACATCACAGGTTCACCTGCATCGCTATTGGACAGTATTGAAGCTAGAATTTTCATGATTTAGCTATTTATGTGTAGATCTGTGAATGCTTGATAGATTTTTTGTGTGTTTTTTTTATATTGTTGTATATTCACTGGAAGGGCTGTTCAATAGCATCAGTAGATTTTAGAGAAAGATTATATAAATGAGATGTTAATAATGATATTTAATAAATTAGCTCTAATAAGATTTATGATATTTTAAAAATCCAAATGTGACTAAATGTAAATCGCTTTGAAGAGGCCTTATTTGATTATTTCTGATGTTTTCTATTTAAGTTATTTTAACCTCTTCTGTTTAAGTGATTTAAGTGTTTTAGGTAAAGACAAAATGGTGACTTTCTTTTCTTTGGTGAAGTTTTTGTATTTGTTCATTTTACTGTGAGAGGGGTTTAACTGTTCCTCTTTGACTGAAGTTTCTTCTGTTTTTCAGTTAAGGAATTTTGCAATGTGTTTTGTTTTCCATAAACCTGAGAAAACCGGAGGGGGAAAAAGATGGTAGCCCTCAGTTGTTGCCTGTGCAAAAAGCCTCATATTGTGTGTCCAAATTGTCAATGTTGTATTATCACAAAAAACACTGCCAATGTTTACTGTAAAATGTCTGTTTATATTGCCAATCATTATTGAACTTGTTGTTAATTTCGTAGTCCACTTTATCACTTTTAATACTGTTGAGTACTGCTACTGTACTGTTGTTTTAGACCAGCAGTGTTTGGGAATCTATCAGTCTCTATAATACACAACGTTCCTTGTGCCAACCTGTGGAAGTTCTCACATTTATCGTTTCTACATTTTTTAACTATTCAACCAATTTAACCATGTACAGGACTGAATAGATTTATTTCACATTTTTAAAGTTTTATCGGTATTGTATACAGTCACTGATGAAGAAAGATGTGTTATTAAAATGTGTGTTTGTGCACTCCAACAAATTAATTTATACATAAAGTATCTAAAACGTATGTTTCGAGCTTTAATTTCTTTTGAAAAGAAGCAACGTGGAGATTTTAGCGACATCTTGTGGCAAGATTGTAAATTGCAACCAATGGCTCACTTCACTCTCACTTTCGAAGCACTACAGCGGCTCTCACGGAACTAAGATGTCATCACGTTTTTGCTTCTTTGCCGTGGAAGATAACATATTTACGAAACGTGCTACTGTAGAAACAATATGGCGAATTTTACTAATAAATAAAAGCTAATAAAAACATAACGCTTTATTATGTAAGGTCTTTATACACCTCCGAACAAATAGTAATGTTTACTTTATTATATTGCAACATTAGATCCTCCAAAAAAATGACACACTGGACCTTTAAAATGCATTATTTTCCAAATTCTTCATTTAATTTCTTTTTTAGTTCACTTGTTTCAACTTTGCTGACTAAGCTTCAATCAGCTGGTATGGCGGTATTGAGAAACATAACTGTATTTTGTTGTTATATCATTTCACCTTTCTCATTGCTGCTGCATTCTTGACCATATTTTAGACTCTGTTGTCCTGGGATTATCTTCAAGATCACACAGCATCTCTTTGCCCACTTGGACCTGTACAATTCATCCCAAAACAAAAATTCTGTCATCATTTACTCCCCTTCAGGTCTTTCCTAGATTTTTATATACAAGGATCAGGGGCTGTCAAGCTCTGCTGCAGCAGAGGCCAAGACTTCCAGTGAATGAGTGCTTTCATTTCAGTCCAAATGAAGACTTGAAGTGTAGCGCACCGGTTGGATGAACCGCTTGTTATGGTGCATTATATCTTTGTTAAAGCATTCGTCCCTATTTTTTATGTGCCAGTTAGCTAGTGTATTTTTATGTTTAACATCTCTTTTTGTCATTTACAGATCAGCTTTAAACAGACATGCAGGTGAGTAACTTGCACACTGCAAAAATGATTGTCTTATTTAGGATTTTTGTCTTGTTTTCTAGTAACAATATACAACATTTTAAAGATTTTTTTTTTTAATGTTTATTTATTTATGGACTTATTTTTTATGTATGTGTTTTTCTTTTGTGTTTTGTTTGATGTTTATTGTTATGGTTATATTCGAAAAAGCACAAAATTGATTAAAAAACATACAAATTAAAGGTATTAATATTAAGATATGAAAAAGGACTTACTGCATGTTATTTATTATTTATAAATTATTCAAATATAACCATACAAGTTTATTGAGTTTGATTTTTAAATTGAGTTCATTTTTAAGGTTGGGCAGATCATTTTTGCTATAAGCATGAATTTAAATAATTTAAATCATTAATTTTTTTTGGGAAAACAAAAAGATTTCATATCTTAGATCATTTTAGTTCTCAAACCCCTAGAATTTTGTTCAATATTTTTATTTAAAAACAGGCAAAAACACTAAGATTTTTTTGCACTGCAGACTTTTTATTTGTCGGTGTTCTTGTACTTTTAAATGTCACAAAATGATGGGCGTGTTTGGGTTTGCACATCAAACACATTAAGCTGCGGTGCTAATGTGGGTGTGATGGGTTTGAATCCCATCATTTCCTTTGCTCTCTCAACTGACTGCAAGAATAAAATTGTCTGTTATGACTGAGTTCACGGCAATCATAAAAGACACTTTTTAATCTGGCAACGATGACACCCTGTATCTACATTTCCAAGCCGCATGTCCTAATTTTAGATACTGTTCGTGTCATACTGAGTCTGGCCTGTTAATACTGTAACGTTTCATGCAACAGCAGTCTCTCATGGTTTTGAATGTTTGGTACACGTCATCGTCTCATCCAAAAGCTTCCCTCTGCCAGCCCAAAGTCCAAAGATCAACCACTGTTTGCTCTCTCTCTCTCTCTCTCTCTCTCTCCTTGCTATCTCCTTGTTACATACTGCTCTGTAAAATCCCTCCATTTCCTCCAAGCTTATCATCTCAGTCACCTAACACTTCCCATAGGCCGAAACTGCAGCCCCTGACTCCGCCCAGTCCTGCAGAGTGTCCACTCTTCTTAAAGGACCTCAGGCTGCACTTTCACCTTTACCTGTTCACATACAATATCGAGGAGCTGTTGCATTATGGGTAATGTAGTAAAGCTCTGAGTGTGCGTGTTGTGCGCATGTTTACTGGATGTGGCAGTGCTTCACAGTGAAACGCTGCTGTTTCTCTGGGGATCTTGAATGGCAGACGTCTGATTTGGGTAAGTGTATTTTTTACTGCGCCTTTCTCATATCACATCTGTTTATTGACCTTGTGAGAAGGTGTATTGTTCTTGAAAAGTGATTTTGAATGAGTTTTATTTAACTTTCAAATTGAGTTACTCATTGACTTTAGCTTGAGGCACATACCGTACAACTGTGATGTGGTGTGCTGGCTAAGAAAGCGTAAAAAAGGAAACGTAGCCTACTAAAAGTGTAACCTGAACGCATGCACTGTATGAAATATCTGTATCAATATATACGTAAAGGGAAGTATAACTTCGTCAGAAGCAGAGATAAGGTAACGGGCAACGTTTTAAGGTGTGTTTAAGGGTGTGATTTTCCTTGTTGTCGGTGAAGGGTCAGATGGTGTCGTATGGAGATTTCAGATTGGCAAAATTAACTGACAACATCAGTACAGTATATGGCCTTTGAACTTTTTTATAATAATTTGGCGTCTATAGGGAAAGATTAAATTATAACACATTTTATAAATACGATACATGTCACTTTGTTTGTACAAAATGCCTATTGTTTTTACCATCAAATGTTACACACTGTCACTTCCACTTGTGTCTTTATGAAGGTTATCAGTACATCAGAAAGTATTTATTCATATACAGAGTCATATACAGGTTTTGAACCACATACAGGTGGACAAACTATGACAGAGTTTATTGTAATTTATTAACATGATATCATATTGTATCGTACTCTGTAGTAGTTGCACTATATATTTTGAACATTCATATTTTAGAAAACACACCAGACAGTTTTATCTGTTAAAATAAATACAATTTGTAAAGATCACATTTACATTCACTTTCAATGTTATCATATTTGAATTTGCATATTGTATGTATTTGAAAAGTCTGTGTTTTTTGATAGAAAGGATGGCATTTTGTTTTTATGTTAATCGTTGTTTGGGAAAATAATTATTCTTTAAGTGCATCTCTTGACTTTTCCAGGTCTGTAGAAGGGTGTATGAGCGATTGTGATGGTTTATGATGAGCCGTATTTTACTTTATATACTATGTATAATTTACATTATACAGTTACTTTTAACTTGTGTGTGTCTGTGTGTCTATATATCTATATGTGTAAATACACCCATGTGCCATTAACATGTTGTGCTGATAAGCCCCAGAGCTGTAAAATAAACTGAACCTTTATCCAGTTGATCATTAACCAGTTAGACACCAATAGAACGATGCTTTTTCATAATTCATCATGACGTGACTATTTGTACTGTATATCACACATTATAATATAAGCTACCCGTAACTTCCCATATGTGACTGTAAGATGAAAGAAACCGCAAAACCCTACAGATTGCTAAAGAACACACATGACTATAGTCACATGATCATATTTATTGTTTTATTGTTAGCAGTATCACATAAGGGACAGTTTTGCCTCCTGGAGTTTTAAAGGGTATCTGGTCGTGCTACATAATATTACATGGCATATCTTCCATTTAATGAAAGATACAGTTCAATAAATCAATTGGATTAACTGATTAAAATAAATGATTTCTTTTCAGCTATATGACTTATGACTATTAAAGCTTTTTTAATAAAACAAATAGCAATTTAAGATTTAGGATATCTTAACACAATAAACACTGATTTAATACATTGTCAAATGTGTTTTCATGGTTTGGTTTCTGCTCTTTTTTTACCAGCGTGATGATGTGATCATAGTAAGATGGGCTCTTTGCTGTCTGCGTGTGGCTTAAAAAAGAAAAAGAAAGCAGAAGGTATAACATACACTTTATGTCTTGTATGCTGTAATAACATCGTGCAGATTTTGAGATAGATTTTTCTCAGGCTTGTTTTTGCATGTGCAAACAATTGATTTGATTAATGTTTCTATTCTATTATCTATCTGTTTGTAGAGGAGAGGCACTTGCGAGCTAATGACAGGGAGTTCAATCTCTCTTTTCAATATGCGGTGGGTATGAATAGATTTACATCAGAAAACAGACGTTAATTTGTTTGAGTTTTTCATCAAATTGTTTCTCATGTCTGTGCTGACAGAATAATGCCATCAAGACCTCAAAGTACAACCTCTTCACGTTCCTCCCTCTTAACCTGTTTGAGCAGTTTCAGAGGCTGGCAAACGCATACTTTGTCTTTCTTCTTATGTTACAGGTAACTGAACTAAACACAGACGATTTTTATTGTTATATCAATATACTATTAGAATGAATATGTCAATGGATAACCTTTAAGTTGTAATTCTTACAGTAGTTCTTCATTCATTCTCAATACACATCATTTTTTAATTTAATATAATTTTGTATTTTGACACATTTTATTTTCATATTCTGAGTTTTTGGATATCATTTTATTTGTTTAAGTTAAATATAATTTAACATTGCCTGAAATGACAAGACCTTCCAATAAATGAAACTGATGGGTAAAACTTTACAATAAGGTTTCGTTTGTTAACATTAGATATTATGAATTAATACTTGACAAAAACTCTACAGCATCTATTTATTTTAAAACATATTAATTTCAACATTTATTAACACATACATCAAATGTTGTATCTGGTATACAAACAACGAACAATTATACCGGTATTAACTAACAATAATAAAGACTTTAGTTCATTGTAAGTTCATGTTAGCTAATGCGTTTGCTATTGTAAGTGAATGAGACTTCATTGTAAAGTGTTACTGATGGTATTGATGTTTCTAAGGGTGTGTTCACATATGCCATGTCTGGTTCGATTGAAACAAATTCTGGTGCGATTGCTCTGATAGTGCGGTTTATTTGTGTAAATGTGAACGCTGCCACCCAAACCCTGGTGCGCAACAAACAAGCGGACCGAGACTCGGTCCACTTTCAAACAAACTCTGGCGCGATTGAAATATGAACGCAAATATGAACGCAATAGGAAATATGAACGCAAAAGGACCTAAGGTATCGAACCGAACCAAAAACAGGAAGTGTTAACAAGACACGACCCGAAAATTGAGTGATTTGGTAATATAAAATCGGTATTTATTAGATCTATGCTTGCGTGTGTAACGGAAGAATTCTCGGCGCCATTTTAAACTCTTTATTAGGTCTTCGCGAGTTGCCGGCTTGCTAACAATACCATCGTATGCGCAGGCATACACTGAGCATGTATAACCCAGCACACAGCATTGTTTTGGATGTCCGGTAAGTTCCGTATCAAAATATAAATCATAAAAGGTTTTCAATCCGTTGCGACTTTACACTTGCTGTTAGGTTAGTATCTTTGGGTTCGCTCTTAAAATGCCAGTGTGAATGCAAAGCGAACAAGGACTACATTTTTTAAAAGAAAATGGTCCGCACCAAAAAAATCAAAGAACTGAACTGCAAATATGA
The DNA here is from genome assembly GCA_006030095.1 of Triplophysa siluroides. Taxonomy (NCBI): domain Eukaryota; kingdom Metazoa; phylum Chordata; class Actinopteri; order Cypriniformes; family Nemacheilidae; genus Triplophysa; species Triplophysa siluroides. The sequence continues at coordinate 279,250 of VCII01000114.1, forward strand.
ACGCACCCTAACTGACGTCACACTGTGTTGTGTTGAACAGCTGATCCCACAGATCTCCTCTCTGTCGTGGTTCACTACTGTAGTTCCTCTGCTGCTGGTGTTGTCTATAACTCTAGCTAAAGATCTCTCCGATGACATTGTGAGTCTTTCTGCTTCCTGTCGTCAGAAATATATGTGCCTGACTGTCCATTCATACACTGTCATGTTTACCTCACACAGACCCGACACAGGAACGATAAACACGTAAACAATCGAGAGGTGGAAGTGCTCATTGATGGAGAGTAAGTGTACGCTGTCTTAAGACAGTGTGTAATATTATAGTTATCATCTATTTGACTTCATTTTGAGGGGGAACAACTTCATACAAATCACATGGACACAGTTCAAATAAATATATTGTATGTCCAGTTCACACCAAGACTAATGATGCATCACTGTTGTCATGCTCTCAAACAGGGTGAAGAAAGAGAAATGGATGAATGTTCAAGTGGGTGACATTGTCAAGCTGGAGAACAATGAGTTTGTCACAGTGAGTGTACAATTGCAATCATAGATGTACGAACATAGATGCCTCATTTACAGCTGCTTCTATGGGTGGCTATATGTAAGTCAACGGCCATATTGGAACGGTCAAAGTTTGAACATTCAATTGCAAGCTGACGGTGTGTCTGCAACCGAAGCTATACACGTGTGTACAATGTGATGTGTAGACATTATGGCCATTTTCCAAATAGCATTTATGCGCCCTTGAAGGGCCATTCGTGAAGAGGACGCCATTTGTAGGGGCGTTACAAACTACAATGTACGTTAGCGAAGGGCCATGGTCACTTCAAGGAAGTGATCTCCGTTTGTAATCTTGGATTACGAGTTCTAGTGACGCATTTAAAAGCAAATATAGAGCGGGATTTTGACGTTACCTACGAATGTAAGCGCAATAATTTAGTCTGCATTTGTTTTACACTAATTTTGTGAGTGATAAATATAATTTACGATGGTTAAAATTATAAGATTATTTTGTTTATAGGAAAGTATGTTTAATATGTTTAGTAACAGCTACTTGGTTATAGATTTCCATTATCATATATTAAACTTTTTAATACCGAGTGGAGTGACAATACTAAGTGAAGTAAGACAACGTTTAACAAGAAATATACAAAATATTTTCAACAACCGAGTGATGGATTCAGAGTGCACGTGCGGCTTTTTCCAGGTGACATTTGGCACCATTCCCTTTGTGAAGCGAGTTCCAAACACATACACGAGAGACAGTAATGCCCTACACCCTTCAAAGAGTTCACTTCAAGGGCGTTATAGCCAACACAACATACAAATTTAAACATAAAAGCATTAAATTAAGTTTAACAATGTAATGTATGCGTTACATTTTTAGTACAAATGTGGTAGCTGTGGTTTATGTAAAGACTGTATAAAGTAAGTATTTTTGGTACAGTGATAGTGTGTATTTGGTTACCAATAAAAGTAATTAAGATCAATTTCATACCATTCATACCTCTAGGCTGATCTGTTGCTGCTGTCTAGTAGTGAACCTCTGAACCTTGTCTACATCGAGACAGCTGAGCTGGACGGGTCAGTAATTCAACATGTGAATATACAGACTCTATTATTACTGTGAGTCAGAGCCTTCATTCTGTCTCTCTCTCTTTGTGTCTCAGTGAAACTAATCTGAAAGTGAAACAGGCATTGACAGTCACAGGAGACCTGGGCAATGACATCCAGAGACTTGCAGCTTTCAAAGGTGAGTTACACCAAGACAGAAGTTACATCAGATGCCGAAAGATTTTTAGTAAATGTACCGATCAAAGTATTTTTATTTTTGGGCATCTATACAATAGCTTCAACATTCAGAGATGTTGCTAGAGGGTAGATAGGTTTTTCATTTATGGGTGTGTGTAGGGGCTCGTGTGAATGCTTGAAACATTTGCAGGTTCGTTATTCCCGGATATCAACCGGGTAACATGCAAAATCGTTTTGACTGGTTTTTTGACGACTTTTAATAACATATAAGACATAATATGCACAAATAATTGACCCAAATTGCCTGTTCGTGACATTTGAACGTCGTTTCTTACCTTAAAAATAAACTAAATGGCTTTTCCTCGCAGAAGGTCTGCATTCGGTAAAAATTTGCTAAACAAATATTTCTAATTCACATTTCATGTCTAGTTTTTTTCTCATGTGGCAAGTAGCGGTGTAATAAGCGGGAGAATGTACAAACAGCCGGCTGTTATCCCCGAAATAAGCCCCTTCAGTGTGATACAAGACCCTCCGCTGTCGACTGTCAGAGCTTATTTCTGCGATAACAACCAGCTGCCTGTACATTATCCCTTACGTATTCACATATAATTCTTCTGTTGGGGCCCAGAACACATTTTTTACCGTATTATTCTCAGGTGAGGTGCACTGTGAGCCTCCAAACAATCGTCTGGATAGGTTCACAGGAACTCTGACGGTCAGTGGAGAGACAATGGCTTTAGATAACGATAGGATTCTGCTCAGAGGATGTACACTCAGAAACACAGAGTGGTGCTTTGGTCTGGTGGTGTTTGGAGGTGTGTACTATATACTCGTGTCGATTTAGTCACTTTAAAACTATTCTTTGTATGATAATGATGTAGTTTACCAGCTCTATTCAAACCCGGTTAGGTCCTGACACGAAGCTCATGCAGAACTCTGGCAAGTCCATCTTCAAGAGAACCAGCATTGATCGGCTCATGAATGTTCTGGTGATGTGTGTAAGTACATCTACTGTATGATCAGGCTGGTTTACATAATGAATGCTTGGTGTTTCTCATTCAGAAATATGTGTAATATTCTGGTCCATTTGTTAGATCTTCGGTTTCTTGGCCTTCATGTGCACCATCTTGTCCATTGGGAATGCGATTTGGGAATACCAGGAAGGGGATTCTTTCATTGCCTTCCTTCCTCGACCTAATGGAGCGAATGCATCCCTCTCTGCTTTTCTGACGTTCTGGTCTTATGTCATTATCCTCAACACTGTGGTGCCAATCTCACTTTACGTCAGGTCAGTGCTCAGATGTTTAACATTTATCATCTGGTCCTTTGCAGATTGATGAAACAGAATTGAAAATGGCTACGTTTTAAGTTTGTTTGGAAATCTTTTTTTTGCTCTGACAGTGTCGAAATCCTTCGTCTGGGAAACAGTTATTTCATTGACTGGGATCGTAAAATGTACCATGTAAAGAGTGACACACCAGCCCAGGCCAGGACAACCACCCTGAACGAGGAGCTGGGTCAGATCAAATATATCTTCTCTGATAAGACCGGAACTTTGACACAGAACATCATGACTTTTAACCGGTGCTCCATCAATGGGAAGTCATATGGTAAGAGTTTAAAATGTTTGCGCTTGAATGTGACACTACCCAGTCGAGGGTTTAACTCATCTCCAGTTGTTGGTGTTCTTTAGGTGACGTTGTGGATTTTGCCGGGCAGAGGGTTGAGATCACTGAGGTTGGTGGCCAAAACCTTTGTTAATACATTTGTAAATTGCAAGAGGAGACTGGCAAGTTGCCACATTACAAAAGCTAAAACAACACTATAAAAACCCTGTCATTTTGATGAATTTTACTGTTACCATTTTACAGAATTTTCTTACATTTTTGACATACAGTCAAAACCTGTCAAATTACAAAACCAAGATAGAAAACCATGAAAAACACGTAATTTTACGCTGAAAAACAGTTATTTTTTACAGTATATTTCTGCCCTCCCCAATTGCTGTAAAATGTGTTTTTTTTACGGGAGTTTTTATAGTCTATTTTTTTATTATGAAAAAAATATCAAACTACATAAAAGACTGCAAATTTACAAGAAAAACTTGCATCTGTTATTTTACAGTAATTTTACAGGAAAAAACTGGGATGTTTTACACTCAAGTGCTTTATCTTATTACTAGAGAGTTCTGAGTGAAAATGCATAAATGTAAATTTAAATGCTTGTTGTTTTCTAGCGGTAGTTACACTGTGTCAAATGTTTTGTTCTCTGTGAACTCATCTAAACAAAAATTGTAATATCATCAGGTCTGTGTTACACATGTAGGTTTATTTTAGTCATCCAAAATTTGACAATTTTGCAATTTCAGTCAATCTTAGTTTTAATTCATTTTTTGCCATTTTATTATTGTTTTGTTTTTATGTGTATATACATTTTTTTAATTTTTACTTTTGGTTTAGGTCAACATTTAACCTTTATGTTTATGTTTCGTTTTTTTAAGTAGATTTTATTTAATGTATGTGCTGTTTGTATGTATTTACTTTTAGTTTTATTTCAATGAACAAAAACTATTAATAGTTTTAGTAGACTCTAAAGACCTTGCGCTTTTAGGTCAATAGGTCAACACAATAAAACAAAGTATTACATTGGTTTTATGTTATTGTTTCAAATTGTGCGGTTGATGATCACCCACTACTGGGACATGTTGTCAATGTTACTCAATAAACCTGCACCAAGCAATAACAGTTAAATAGCTTTTTGTAGCCAAGACGTTACTCGCTACAAAGACTGTCACCACAAGTAAAAAATGAGTCCCGGTGTCTTCCTTTTCTTATTTGTAGAAAACGGAAAAAGTAGACTTCTCCTGGAACCCACTGGCTGACCCAAAGTTCAGTTTTTACGACCATCAGCTGGTGGAAGCAGTGAAGCTGGGCTCTCCAGCGGTGCAGGACTTCTTCCGTCTGCTGGCCCTCTGTCACACTGTAATGCCGGAGGAGAAAACAGAAGGTGTGCACCAATTTTATTGATTTATTTAATTGTATTACAAACATGTTGTAAATGATGATAACCTAACTTTTTTCCACAGGGGAGCTTTTTATCAGGCTCAGTCTCCAGATGAAGGGGCTCTTGTCACCGCAGCCAGAAATTTTGGCTTTGTATTTCGCTCCCGTACCCCAGAGACCATCTCTGTGGTGGAGATGGGAGTCCCCACCACCTACGAGCTACTGGCAGTGCTGGACTTCAACAACGTCCGCAAGAGGATGTCTGTTATCGGTGAGACCATGAACTCTTCACTTCTTAAATAAAACAGATTATTACTGTACAAATGAATCATTACCAAAACCATTATCCACAAACAGGGCAGAATAATTCACCTGCATTTTTGAATGCGTGTGTGTTTCTGCAGTTCGCAATCCTGAGGGCAGACTGATTTTGTATTGTAAGGGTGCTGATACGATGATCTATGAGAGACTGCATCCATCCTGCTCGAAAATCATGGAGGTCACCACAGAACATCTTAATGTGAGTCACGTTTGGCTTTTTATGTTTCTATGTGACTTTTTCTATAAGTTACTGCAGAATACCTATTTAACACGTTCACAGGAATATGCTGGAGAAGGTTTGAGGACGTTGGCTCTGGCTTATAAAGACCTGGATGAAGACAAGTTTGCAGAATGGAAACATCGCCACCATGTGGCCAGCACCGCAATGGATGAACGTGAGGAAAAACTGGATGCCATTTATGAAGAGATTGAGAAGGATTTGCTAGTAAGCCACCATCATGTTTTTTGGTAGTCCTTGCTTGTGAACTCGGTTGCCAGGGCGTTGCTAAACAAACAAGTGGTTTTAGCTTGTTGCTGTGCAGTTATTTTATGCTTCATGATGTTATGGAGAGCATTTTTTATATATCATTTTTTTTATGAAATTATGAACATTTTTGAATAACAATTGTCTGCCAGAGATCAGAAAGCCTAGAAAAGGTATCATTCACTTTGTCCATAAGATTTGAGGTGTAATTCATGTACACAGAATCTATACTGTTGACCAACATATTGAAGTATATTAATTTAAATATTATTATCTATAATAATAATTATACTGTTGAATAGGGTTTTGTGTAAATCTATAATAAAGATACCTGTCTTAGCAAACATCACAGAATTACTCTTTCAGAGTGTTTATCCACATGTTGATTATATTTCTGCAGCTCCTCGGTGCTTCTGCAGTCGAGGATAAACTTCAAGATGGAGTGCCTCAGACAATTGAGCAACTCGCCAAAGCTGACATCAAAATCTGGGTTTTGACTGGTGACAAACAGGGTGAGTTCATTCATTCACTTCCTGGAAAGACCTGCTAAGACCAGCATACATTTCATTAAAGGTTCAGCTTGCTGGTAAAGACTTTTGCTCAGATTGTCAGTCTTGTTGCAGAAAGTCTGTGCCAGTCTGCAGATTTGATCAGTTAGTGTGTTTCTATCAGAAACTTTCAAAAACTCTGCAAGTGTAAGATGTGTAGTTTTCAAGTCTTGACGTGGAGTGGTGGAGGATGAGAAGGTCTTGTCATGACTCGAGTGTTGTGGTGTCTGACAGGGTTGTGTGACAAAACTAGCCGAAGCTACACAATAAAATCCCTGATACCCAGACTCGATGCCACTACTACTATATATTCATAAAATGCATATTTTACAGACTCACGTTTTTTTTTAAGACACAATATCTCTTCTTTAAATCATTGTATATAGAAGCTATACAGTCTGATTTCATTAAGTGACTTCATCTTACCTTAAGAAAATGACAGCAGATTAACAAAAACCTACCCAGCGGGATAAAAAACAACCCGTAGTATCAATTAAAAGTAGCCCAATTTCGCAGGAATTCAACAGAACTGGCAACCCTGGAGTCTGGGTCTGTGGGAGCTGTTTTTAACATTTACTAAAAAATAAATGAATACATTTTTTTATCACAGATTTTCTTTTTAGTACTTTAAAAAACAGCACCTTTCTCATAAATGACAATTATTAAACATATATGCTATCTATGTTGCTTGTACATGGGATAAAGTAAATATCTAAAACATTTTACTCAGTTTTATGGCTGTATTCATTTAAAATAAGAAAAATGCTGTGGGTCCACTTGACCGGCAAATATTACATATGCAAAACACCATCCAAGAGTAAAGTGACAGATCACATTGCATTTGTTAAATAATTGCCATATCATTAAAACGTTAAGGAAGCAAATGCTTCTTAATACGTGTTTTAGCATAATACATAATTGAGTCTTGCTGTTTAAAGGAAGTTAAGATGCCTGCTGGAGATACCAACACAACAACATCATTTACTTAAGCTAATTTACAATTAAGTTTTAAGAGTGTTTGACTGTCCCACAGAGACGGCTGAGAACATCGGTTATTCCTGTAATATGCTCAGAGAAGAAATGAATGATATCTTCATAGTGGCCGCCAACACAGCAGATGAAGTGCTGAAAGAGCTTGTGTGAGTCTCATCTTTCTTCATCTCCTAAATCATTTCAAATACATCACATGATCTGCTATTAAGAGACCGTTACTCTGTGATAACTCTCAGGAATGCCCGAAGAAAGATGTCACCAGGGTCAGGAGATGAACCTCCCATTATGAAGAGCGGATTTCTGGGGAAAAAATCTCAAGTGGTGGAGGATGAGAAGGTTGATGGGGAGTATGGACTGGTAATAAACGGCCACAGTCTGGTAAGAGAGAACCTTGCTTTATTGACAAGAAATGATTTATTCCCCATCTTGTGGACATTCTTCAATAATCTTGTATTTTTTTTCCTTTCTCAACATTCTTCCTGCAGGCGTTTGCTCTGCAGAAGGACATGCAGCTGGAGCTCTTGAGGACCGCGTGCATGTGCCAGACGGTGATCTGTTGCAGGGTCACACCTCTCCAGAAAGCTCAGGTTGTGGAACTTGTCAAGAAGCACAAAAACGCAGTGACGTTGGCTATTGGAGACGGAGCCAATGACGTCAGTATGATCAAGAGTGAGTGTTTCTCGCAGAGAGACAGAGATAAGCGCGAAAGAAGCAGGAAGTCTCCAACTGAATCAACTTGTATTAGTCTACTGATGAAACTTTAGTTTTCATCTTCATGTTTCACTTTACTTTTTAAATGAAGCCTGTCATGCTGAACACTATCATTTTTCTTTAGCTGCACATATCGGTGTTGGTATAAGTGGTCAGGAAGGCATGCAGGCGGTTCTCTCCAGCGATTTCTCCTTCGCTCAGTTCCGTTACCTCCAGCGACTCCTGCTGGTCCACGGTCGGTGGTCTTACCTGCGCATGTGCAAGTTCCTGCGCTACTTCTTCTACAAGAACTTCACCTTCACATTTGTGCACTTCTGGTACGGCTTCTTCTGCGGCTTCTCTGCACAGGTGGGAATGTTTGGAGCTCTTTAAAATACTACAGGACTTTGTTTGTACAGATGTTTGTTTGTGCAATGATAAACTGAAATATTTAGATAGTAGGCTCAAGTCTGAGGACAAACTTTATGTTGGCTTAAGAACGCATGGGATGAACGTTTTTAAAAGTTTAGAAAGCTGTAAGTTTAAATAATTTAAGACTAAAGTAGACTTTAAAGCTTTAGCATTAGTTTGCATAAGTTTAGCTGTTATCAACTGTTATTATGGTTGAAATATGCTTAAGCATCATGATATTTTAGCCCGTTATTAGCACGTTTTCACATTATTTAAAGCTGAAATCTGTACGTTTTTCTGGTTAGAAACTACAGTAAACAAAAATCGGTTATTAAGCAAGTACATAAAGATTTAGGCCCGGTATTCACAGACAAGGCTTAGCTTGAAGGGATATTTCACCCAAGAAACAAAATTTCCCCATGTTTGACTCATCCTCAAGTATCCTACGTGAATATGACTTTCTTCTTGAAGAATAATGCAATAATTGTAATACCACATATCCTTTTTTCTTCCAAACGGTAGACTGGGACTCTTCTAGCGAGAAATAAGTATTGCAGTTTTTAAATAGGCGATTGGTTATTGCAAAGACGCTCTGTGTTTATTTTAAACAGACTTCCGTTGCGCTGCCTTTAGAGCTGAGCTGCCTTCGTGCACAAACGCTGCCTCTGATGTCATTGCCAGCTGCTATTTGTAACCACAACGCTGCAAGCTTTTTGTTTACAAAAAAAGTGCCATGGTCAACTTTTTCTTTTTTTAAAAGAAGTCAAATGTGAACACAGCCTAAGATGCTCATTGTGACCTCATTTTCCTATTTCTTGTTTTCTTTACAGACTGTGTATGATGAGTGGTTTATAACTCTCTACAACCTGGTGTATACGGCTTTACCTGTGATTGCCCTCAGTATATTTGATCAAGTATGTCTAATATATTACACTTATGTGAATCTAAACTACATTCCTATATTTTCAATCTCTGTATTAATATGTGTGTTTAATATCATGAGATGTGGTGTGCACCTGCAGGATGTGAATGACCGTTGGAGTTTCCAGTACCCTCAGCTGTACTCGCCGGGTCAGCTGAACCAGTATTTCAGTAAAATGGCTTTTGTGAGGATTCTGCTGCACAGCTGCTACAGTTCGCTTATACTGTTCTTCATCCCATGGGCTGCAATGAACGACACGGTCAGAGACGACGGCAAAGAAATTGCAGATTATCAGTCCTTCGCCCTACTGGCGCAGACATGCCTGCTTATAGCAGTCAATGTGCAGGTAAATTCTGATTTACAGTAGTACTATGAAATACAATGTGCAACGCTCAAGTGGCCCCAAAATACTGGTATAGCTAAATGTGAAAATAATTGAATTGCATTGCATTACATTACATAACAAAATACTATTTTTCAAACAAAGTTGCATGTGATAAGTCGTATTTATTTTTTTATATAATTTAAATGTAATTTTTTCGTTACTTTCAAAACGTATTGGGCCATGTACACATACTTGCAGACTCATTTAACGGTGACTTTCCATGCGTATTTAAGCTGGGTTTGGACACGTATTATTGGACGGCAGTGAATCAGTTCTTCTTGTGGGGGAGTCTGTCTGTGTATTTTGCTGTTACTTTCACCATGTACAGCAACGGCATGTACCTCATCTTCACCTCATCTTTCCCTTTCATTGGTGAGTGCCCCCTACCCCATCCATAACATGTTTAAAATGACGCACATTTTGAAATGAATTCATATGAACGTTTATATATCAGGCGCTGCGAGAAACTCTCTAAGTCAGCCGAATGTGTGGCTGACCATCTTCTTGACCACTATATTGTGTTCCTTGCCTGTGGTGGCACACCGGTTCCTCTTCATACAACTTCAGCCGACCATCAATGACAAGGTGGGTGGAAGTATTGCTGTTCTAATACTTGATAGTGAGCTACCTTGATGTCTACATAGGCAGCTGTATTCTAAGTATCCTAACTAGAATGGCACCCCATAAGTGAATGGATAGGAACCCTGTATTCTGCAAGCCCAACAAATAGCGCTCCTCGTGAAGTACACGGGAGGTTAGCATGTTGCTAAGCTAACAATGCAATCTGCTAAACATAAAAATACTTCACGTCATAATATTCATTTTTGGGTGGACAATCCCTTTAAAGCTGAGCCGGATGTCATTCTCCTGCATCCTGACATCATAAGAGTACAGATAAAAGCCATATGCTTTTTCCATATCTATATCAGACATGTTTTCTTATTATAGTAGTTGTTTTAAAAAAGCAGAATATATACTCGACAGGCTGACAGTGTGAAATTCCTTTTCCTTCATAAGTAGAAGGCATGTGGAGAATGAGTCACAGCTGTGTCGAGGCTGCAGCCGAGCATCACGCTGAGGCGTAATGTCATGGTTATTTCTGGAATCCACAATAAGTGGGGTCATAATCTGATGAGCCATTCATAAAGAAATGACACGTTTGGTTTAAAACCGTTTTTTCTACTTCCTGTTCCACGATTATCAATTCTATCGTCTCTTCCTCCTTTTCCTAAATGTTTACATCTTGCAGTACTATATTACTACAGTAATACTCTATTCCTCAGACATTCTGGTTTGTGTTTAGATAGATGCGTGTATATAAAATTCTGCTATTCAAAGCTTCCAGTTTCCAACGATCAAATCGATTCCTGAAGGAAAAAAATCCTGTATACTAAAATATCCACCAATAATCGGTAGCGGTCGATAAAAGCAATTTTTCACTCTATCGGCTGATCCTGTTATCAAAAGAGACAGGACAACGCACCGAAATTGTGCTCTGTATACAGAAAATGTTGCGAACATCACCGTTTGTAGAAATGTAACAATATTAAAATCTCACTGTCCGATATACCTCGGTATAAAGTCCACTGTACTGTATTCATTGCAATATTTAAATATGCCATAAGCATCCTCTTTTCTTTATCCTCTCATAATAACTGTTGCTTCGAGGTATGAGATGGGGGGACCTAAAATCCCTTTTATATAATAAAATAATTGCACCAGATGGACCATGCCAAGGGTAACATCAATAATTTTTCGAACATTCTCTATGTTAGGCCCGGAAGACCTATCGCTTCATACAGTCATGTGACCACGATAATATTGAGACAATTTTGCTATTACGATAACACCATATCGATAATATTGTTACATCCCTATCAGTTTGATCTTCACTATTAATAGTCATTAAATGAATAAATAACATTCAGAAAGTTAAGAAATATCAACAGAATTGGTATCACTCTGTATAATCGGCTTTCGGTATTGATGGAGAGATTTAGTTATCGGTCTATCTCAATTTTTTACTTATTCTAGAAGCATAGCTATGTCACAATGAACAAACAACATCATAACTTCTGTTTCATGCGACTGTTACCTCAATAATGCCTTGCAAAAAAACAAATACAAATCGATTGTTTCTCATTCTTCTGTCTACAGGTGCGTCATAAGGTAAGACAATCCAAAGCCCTGCCCCTGCCTCCCCCTCGTCGCTTCCCACGGCGACGGATCAGCACACGTCGTTCTGGATACGCCTTCTCTCACGCTCGCGGTTACGGCGACCTTGTCACGTCTGGAGGCTTCTTGCGTATACCGATCAAGACCAGACCCACCATTTTCCCCCGTTCAGAGACCCCCGTGGCTGACAGCACACCCCAGACGTATCGAACCATCTACCAAGAGAGTCCAAGCTCCTAAGCTAAGGAGCTCATGTAGAACATTTTCGATTATTTACCATCCAGCCTGGATTTCATATCTGACATTGGTGAAACGTCTACTTGCTGTTTGTGTTTGATTATGGTTAACTTCATGATGCCAGAATACACCGGACAGTAAGATGTTCTTTACAGGGTATTTCACGTAATATTTAGATAGTTCAGAGGAATAAAAACAAACCTTCACTTTAAAGTGTACAGTAAACCTGTGGTGCACTGAAGCTTTAAATCTATGAGAATGTGATTCATTTTTATTCAAACTTACGCGGTTACTTGAAGATTTCAAACACCCACACATGTACACACACAAAACATTTTTGATTTCATTTTGTAGTTTGTATACAGTACGAAACACTGTACCGAAGTAAGTCCAGAGATGCTATGAGATTATTGAGGTCTGTACAAGCCTTTAATTTGTCTGCAAACTTTTTTCGAAGATGTTTTTGCTCAGTTTTTTTGTTTGTGTGTATTTGTGTAATTGTAATTAAAATATTCAAAAATGATTGTTCTGCTTGAATTTTTCATGTTTTGTACCAAGATACTAAATGTGCCTTGATTGGTGATTTTTAAATAAAGTTTGAGAAAACCTTTCGTGTTTTTTGGTATCATATTCATTAGATTTTTTAAATAACCAAATATCTCATACATTTAATATTTTGTCTCAAATGTTTTAAGCTTTTTGAAGAGTGAAGCATTTGTACATTTAAGTTATTGATTGGTGTGTTAGTTGGCTTTGGTTGTGTTGTTGTTTTGTATTTTTATTAAATCTCTTTTTTAGAAGAAGAGATATGAACAAAAATCCAATTTTGAAGTGATTGAGATTATTTCAGACATCATTGTATAATCCTTTAGTCTGCGTTCAAAAGAAAACCCCTGCAGGACTTCTAATGAAAAACAAAAACTAAATGATGTTCTGGACTTCACCGTGAGTAAAATTCTCAATGTGTTCAGTTTTAGTGCACAGGATTATATAAAAAAAAGTGGTTTAGGGGGTTTAGGCAAATGAACTCATTCAGGTTTGGAATGATGTGACTTGAGAGTGAATTTTCATGTCTGGTTGAACTATTCCTTTAAGGATCTTTAAAAAAAGTCTCTCCAGAATATTATTTGTCCATCCTCTTTTCTGTTTAATAGCTAAGCATTAGTTTCGCTTTAAGGACCATCTAAATTTTCTTTTCAAGCCCTCTCATTTCTCTGAAACCGTATTCAGCCCCCCATGCTGAGAGCAGAAGCAAATCTGCCATCCCCTCAAATATGATCCCTCAACAACAAAACAGCGAGCATGCTCAGTGGGCTCCGTGATGCTGTTGCTATAGGGCTGTGAGGTTTAGAGCGGCTGTACTGTAGGCAGAGAGAGTGTGAGGAGTGTTGAACACACAGAAGTGCTACTAAAGAGGAACTAAAAGAAGGACTTGACCCATTTCCTTTTCCTTTTTAGTGTTTCTTTGCTTCGTTTCTGCTCCGTGGATGCAGAGCATGCGGTTGTGTTTGCTCCGGTTACACGGCATGAGTGAGACTGTGACTGTAAGCTGGATCTCACATTGATGGAGCTTTACAGCTGGGTGAGTTGATGCAGTTCTTCATGCTCATACTCTGAATTTATTTTTAAACTAAACAGGATTCTAAGCTCTTTTTCAATAGTTGGACATTTTTTTTTATTGTTATCTACAAATGGTTTGTATTTATGTTATCTAGAAAAGCTGTGTGTGTTTTACAGTTTGGACACGAAATTGACCCTAGAGGATAAATATGACAAAACATTCTATCGGGGACGTCCAGATTTTAAAAAAGCATGAAGTATACAAAAAATTTGTTATTCATTTATTGAACTATAATTTATTATGTATGGAATTTAAAATCAAGTTCTTCAAAGGGAACAGTGACTCAGTTTTCACATAGATGACTTTGCATAATGTAAACACTGGTCCGGAGGCACTTCCAGATTTTTATTTTTTTTATTTTACGTGTATAAAAAGATCTTAAAGTTATTAGATTCGGTTCTAAAAAAACTGAAACGGTAAGTTGTTCTGAACCAGCTTTGGATCGGTGTTGTTTATGTTTTCCGAACTGGTCTATATCAGTGGACCACGGAGTTACGTTTTCCAAAGTGGTGTCTCAAAATCAGATTTTCGCTACACAGTTATTGTGCCCAAAAGAATTCACAATCACGATATACTCACTATTTGTTTAAAAAAATTTAATAATACTAATAATCGAAATTATCTTTAGTTTTGCTTATTTTATGTGTTCTTTTCTTTTGGTCAATGAATCTCTCTGTCTCTCTTTGTCTTTTAAGGCAAAAATTTTAATGGTTGCTGAATTATTTTCGATATTATCATGGGTAGAATTAAGGCATTGTAATAATTATTTTCGAAGATGAGAATTATGATATTGATAGCCAACATTTTTTAAATCAAGGTTGTGTCACTAATGTTATATTATCATGCCCCTGTATACAATATGGTGTTTTTCCAACCTGATCTCACGGGAATTCGTAACTGTTTTACAAGGTTGCTACGCTTGAACCTAATCGTCACTGGTGTGAAAGCAACTATACGAAACGTAGCAATAAAAGCGTACGGATTTATATGAATTAGCCATCACGTAAAATGGTTACTAATTCCCATTTGTGTCGGTTTTTCATCAAGTGAAAAATATCATATCATATCATAAGTTAAAAATATTTAATTTACAATCATAAATATGGTATCTTAGAAGCAAATGTTTACAGTGTTGGCTACACCTGTGAGTGTAAGTGTTCACAAATATAATGATATATAAAATGCATTCTATTCAAATCAATAGGTTTTTGATAGTGTTAGGGATATACTATAGCTAATATTTTTCACAAATATAGCATTTAAGGTCCAGTTTGTGAAATTTAGCAGCATCTAGTGGTGAGGTTAGGAATTGCAACAAACGGCTCATCCATGGCTCACCCCTCCCTTTCGAATCACTACGGTGGCTGACACAGGACAACGATGTCGTCATGTTTTTGCTTCTTTGCCGAAGGAGATAACGTATTTACAAAACGCAATCTGTAGAGCAGTTTGTCCTTTAAGGGCTACTGCAGAAAAAACATGATGAATTCCTTGCGCAGTGTATGTAGATAGAAAAAACGCTTCATTACTGTGTGTAATGTATAGTTATGTGTATTATATTGCATTTCTGTCAATGGATCCTCCTAAATATTACAAACAGCACCTTGAAAGTTCATTAATTTTTATAGGAAAATGTCATTTTGGGAATATCTTTAACAGAATTATTATACAAGAGAGTTATCTACAATGCTAAAAATCATTTTCTTTCTTTAGAATTTGTCTCTAAACAAATGACGCAGACGTCCGAGCTTACACAAGTTCTGCTGAGCTTTGCCTTTTACACAACAGCAACTGTTTATGTCACTGAATTATAAAATGGACGTTTCCTCAAAGCCAGGAGAGACTATGTTTGCGAGTCACATCTCACAAGTTCATGGTCAGTGTGTTCAGTGGAACCTATATAGCTCTGTACAGACACCCAGGCGTCCACGCTCTCTGAATCTAACTCACAGTACATCTCTACCTGAGAGGGAAAATCTGCCGAGGCACGCACTTGAAAATTACAGTGTCAACCCTACTTGCAAGTCCACGGAAACGGAAGACAAAAAAGAGTCTTCCTTAACGCTCCAACACTTCTCTGATTTATCCGAGAGCACTCCATTGACAAGTCCTGAAAGAAAAACACAGCCATCACACAGCAGAGTAACACCCAGATGGCAAAACCTTTTCATCCCTGAATCGGTGATGAATGAGGATGAGGAAGACGAAGACTCTGATGGAGACAACTTGTACAAGTACCACGAGGGATCATCCTTACAACTTCAAGGTTTTAATGTAGCCCAAAGTATGAACAAAGGGAGCTCAACTGAATGCCGAACCGCACGTTCTTCATTGAGCAATGAGATCCTCGACTATGAAATAAACTCTTTCAGTAAATCCAACGAGAACAAACAACATCAGAAAGAATCGGCTACCAGTTGTGAGGATCATAGGGACAGAAAAGGAATCCCTATATCCTTCATGGATTGTGATGAACAGGACTGGGTTGATGAGCAAGACTACAGTAAGCATGCACTTGAGGAACCTGATAATAGCTGGGCTCAAACTGACAACCTCTTGAACTGTGAATCCTTGAGTCAAAGCCCAACAGACTACATCACTGACTCTTCCTGTAACAGTTCTGATGGAGTATTAGTCAACTTCAGCGCTATCTACAACAAAACCAGCAATGCAGTTCCAGCGACTCCGCTTAACCTAGAGAGTCCTGATCATCAAGATGGTTCCAACCCCATGCCCAGCTGGTCACCTTGCCGTGTTGATCCTAACAGCAACATCCACCCTTTTGAATTTGATGGCTTCTCAACAGGGGAAATTTCTGACCTCGCTACATGTCTAGAGAGTTCAGCACAGCTGGCGGGTTCCACTCAGAATTACTATAAACTGGTAACATGTGACTTGTCATTGCAATCTTCACCCAACACACCTTGGTCCTCTTTGACAAGTTTCTCTGAAACTCATAGCCGGGGTAGCTGTTCTCCACCCTCCCAATATTTCCTCTTTGGACAGTCAGAGGGAAAGGAAAATGAGAGGTCAAAGGTTGACCAAAACAAACAGCAGGTATTTCAGTCCAACATTTTTTTCAAAATGTATTCACCCTTGTGTCATGTCACCTGTATGACTTTCTTTCTTCGGCAGAACACAAAATCATTTTTTTTTTAAAACGTTGGTAACCAAACAGCCTCCATCGGCCCCCACATTGGCCCCGTTGACTTCCATTGTATGAACACAAAACCACAGAGATATTTCACAAAAAATATTTTGTGTTCCACAGAAACAAGAGTCATATAGAGGTTTTTAACTACACGGGGGTGAATAAATAATGACCAACCTGTTATTTTTGGTTGAACTGTCCCTTTATATGTTTTTGGAATAAAAAAATGTATCTGCAACACACATCAATATGTAACAGCATTCACTCCCCATTTTATTCAAAAAGTATCAAAGTAAATAGTCTATCTTAATTTCCCGTGACTTTAAATGGATGGGTTTGTGTTTCTCTATTGTGAATATTAGTAAATTCACAAAAATATACAAAGTAAATGTGGACATACGTAATAAATGGTGTAATGTACTGAAAATAGCTCATTTATTCAGAATTGGAAACATGACCAGAAATTTTTGTTTTCAGGGTGATGGGCACACTGAAGACATGAACACCAGGGTCACCAGGGATCAATTTATAGAAACCAAGGCAAAAATGGCACATGTAAAAACGCATCACTCTGCTATAAGACTGTCAGAACATAACAGCTGTAATTACATAAAGACTCCTCAGTCACAAAGCTGGACTAGCAGTCAGAAATGCTGTACCTTATCAAAACAGGGTGTCCTAAAGAATAGTTGTCCCAGCCATCTAGACACAAACCTATCTTCACATCGATCCAGTCAACACGTCACCTCATTTGCAGAAAATGCTCAATGTAAGAGAGGAAATAGAGATTCTTCTATAAAACAAAGTCCGGAAGGTCCATCAGGGTCGTACTCCCCTAACTTCTCCTCTTCTCAAAAAGAGAATACTTCATACCAGAATACCATGTCATTTAACCCCAAAAACAATGATAAGATCACAATAGTTTCCCTGTGTACTGACAGCAATAATCAATCCAATCCAGAAGGTAAGGAAATATTTTGATCAAATAATCCCTCTCTGACAAAAGTGCAATGTTTGCTCATCTTTATCTTCTGTATATATATACTGTAGGTAAAAGTGCCTTGTCCCATGATGTTATACGATACAAAAAAGCACAAAGGCCCACCTCTCTCCCCATCCAACCTTTTGTGCTTCAAGCACCCTCAGGCAAACAACAGAGCAAGACACTGGGATCCCTTCTTAATCAGTACATCAGCCACAAATACAAAAAGTCTGGGCCATCCAAAGCTACCTGCAAAACCAAGGGACACGTGCAACTCTCGCCTGTTGGATATTACTACACCATCCACCTGGAGACAACCCCCAGTTCAGACACTTGTTCCACCTGCACATCAAGTCCTGTTTTACCCTCCAGTCGTCCTAAGTGTACCCGCCCCTGCACGCTGTTGGGACACATTCACCAGAACAGAACCCCGGATGAAACAGAGAGTCCAAAAGCTTGTTCAAGCCATCAACATCCCTTGACTGGAAAACAACAAACCTATTCTCTGTCCTTTACGTCCACAAAACAAGATCCAAGTTGTCTTCCAGAGCAAGTGTCTCTTGTTCAGAGCCAGACTCCACCGGTAATCAGAGAGGTACTTTCGGCTGTAAGTTTTCAGGATGAATCCTACCCTTCTCAACATGGAACTTATCCTGCCATTCCGCCAGTGATCTCCATCCCACCCCTCATCTATTTACCTGGGAATGGACGAAGATCCCTACTGCCATTTGAGGTGTGCACGAAAGAAAGACTTGGCTCCAGCCTCTGCCATTTCTTTGGCTCAATTATGCCGCCTTGTAAGTGTCTTGAAGTCCCATTTTTTTCATTCATGTAGCTTATTCATCTGCATGTCTTGGCAGTGTCATAAACGCAATTTCTGAGGTACTTCCTCTACTCTGCACAGGTGCTCAAAAGGAACGTCGACCTGGTGACTCATTCTACAGGATGGACAGACCAACTGAAGAGTTCTCCCTTTTCCCAGGAGACCCTTCAGAACCTTTCTCAGTTAAAGCACTGCACAAGAAAAGTAAGATGCTTAGGGATCGTGAATAGACTTTATGGGTCCCTACATTTTTAAATGCATGTGACATTTTAGCGTTCAATGTATACATTCAGTTGCACACATTCCCTCGGATCAAACCAACTACCTTTGTACTGCTAATGCCACGCTCTATAATTGAACTAAAGGAAGGATTTTTGTGACTGTGTTGTCATGCTTTGTATTGAAACATATGTACAGTAAATATAGATACAGTATACATATCTACTCTGAAATAGAATAAGAGCATATTTTTCCAAATGCAGAAATTAGACACCTGTCCTGTCATTCACATAAAGAGGACAGAAATACAGAGTGTATGTCTGCAGCATTGCCTCTGCTTCCCTAAAGGAGAAAATGTGACCTACTTCTAGGTCTCTCTCCCTTGGATTGGCTGACACACTCTGCATGTGTATGTGTGTTTCTATGCGAGCATAGCATGCATATTATTACAGTACATATTCTTTTCAAGTCCTGTTAAAGTCTTCTAGGGATCAGAAATAGCACATGTACAACGGTTGCAACAATAAACCGTGTCTTCATGTATGTCCTCATTATTATGAAACGGTTAATATGCGGGATGTGTTTTATGAGTTCATAAGGAATTCCTTTCACTCATCTCTTTCTGTTTTCCTCCAGGTATGTTGAAAGATTTGAGTTTGGCAGTGGATCTTTTAACAGCGCATTTCAGCTCAATACAAGAACCAGAGGAAAAGGTAGTCCCAGGAAGATGTAAAATTCAAAGATGGCTCTTTGTATAACATGGAAAGTGGGACAAAACATCTTGGATAGATATGTGACTGTATACAACAGAAATTCATAAAAGTATTACCCATGGGTCCTAATTAGACTGAAAGGCATCGCTGTATATATTCTCTGTATATTTCACGGACGTATGGTGCCATTATAAACATATAAGAAATCTTGGGGAAAAGCAAAAAAAAATATGTTGTTATTGTATATTTGTTTCTAGATCACACTTGGAAATAGTTCACTGTGCGGAAGTATCAGGCATCTTGTCTTAAAACACCTCTGCCCTGCAATCCAGAACATACTTCAAGATGGTCTGAAAGCCTATAAATTGGATTTTATTATAGGACAGCGACGCAACAAATTATGGAATGTCATAGAGGCCACTGCCCATCCAGGTCTGTGCAAGCCAGTATATTTAAGGGGTTTTCTTGTGCTCTACTCACTGTAAAAAATCTTGCTGCCTTAAAAATGTAAGTATTATCACATTGTCTATACAAGTTATTTCAACTCACTTTTATCAACGCGTTTTTATATTAATTTAATTCTTAAAATAAGTTTACCAATTTCGACTTTTTTATTATTATTGCAACTCACCAATAGACGGTTTCAGCGACAACAACATAAATGTTATGTGGCCCAAACTTAACTTCCGGTAGACCTCTGCAGAGAATCTACATATAACTGATTAATTGAAATTAATACATTCAAAATACAATAAAAGATTCATAGAAATTCATAGAATTAAATGTAAAATAATTTGTTATATTACTAGCCAGGGCTGCGTTTCCCAAAAGCATCGTAAGCCGAAGTTGATCGTAAAAACGATCGTACGAGTAATCTTAATATAACGGTCTGTTTCCCAACAGCATCGTAACTAAAGTAGCACTTGAAAATCATCGTAGATCTACGAGTGCTCTGGAGCAATCGTTAAGCCCTAAGTGCATCGTAAGAAGACAGATTTATGAGGTCACCTGCAGGACAACCGGAGAATTGCGCTTCAACTTAAACATGCCTATATATGAATTATCATGTTTTTATTTATTTAGTTCTTTTGTTTGTTTAAAACCTTTAGTTTACTAAACTAAATTAATAAAAATACAGTACAATAAAAATGTGATGACTGAGTCTATATTAATAAAGTAAAGAATAAAAAAATATATATTATGGGCAAGAAGTTGGTTATAACAAGGGATGCATGTTTGTAGCTAGATTGCTGTATTATTAAAGTTACTCCACTTTTTTATGCAAAGTGTTTAAAAGAGAAATGGTCTAAATGCTCACTTGGTGGTTGTCAGTGTCTTTGTCTTTCTCCTGCTGCTGTAGCCTAGAGCAGACATGATTTGTTCAACAAACACACTTTAACTTTTGATTTTAACTTTTACATTTTTCCTAGAATACATAGTATACATGTATACAAATACATAGCACAATTACAGTAGATAAGTCCTATCTACACATAGAAAAAGTATAACACGTAGCACAAAAACTATGTTATTTGAAATAAAATATATGACAACAATATTCACCTACCACATGTGCATCGGGTGACAATAATTAGCCTAAACATTTCGAAAACAATCGTGTGCTACAAAAACGAGCCATGGTATAAGGTGACATTTCAGCACGAGACAAACATATAGCGACTCGTAAGTAGCACTTAAAGCACTGCTACGTGCAGTCGTGTTAAGTGCATTTTTGGGAAACGCACGTGAAACGATGACGAACGTTCGCAAAGTGGCTCATAGAAAACGTTCCTAAGTGCTAAGATCCATGGCTATCGGGAGACCCAGCCCAGACGATACCCAAATACAGACCGGAAGTTAACTTTGGGTCAGGCGTGTACGTCCGATGAAACCATCTATAGACACATTTTTGAATAGCCAATAGAAATGACTTTAAAATTCGAGGCATCAAAATTGTATAGACATTAAGGTTAATGAAAGCCAACATATCTCTTTCTTGCAGGCTCATCCACCCGAATGCCTGACAGCTTGGTGTGGTTGGTAAAGAAATGTGCAGATTTATCAAATCATAGCACGAGGCTCTATGTCTTCATCCTAGAACTGCTGAAGTAGGTCAAATACTGAACACCTCTGTGAAAATTGTTATGTTGTAAAATAACCAATGAACCCGTTGCTGTTTAGTTTGCGTGCTTTGGCGTTCTGGATTCGTCATTTGTACAGTTGTGCAGGTGAGGGTTATGATATTCAGAAATGATAGACTGCATTTGTTTGTTTGCTATCGCAAGACTTGCTTTCTCACCATTCTATACACATCTCTTTCCAAGACATTGTCGGGGACCATTATCACCAATGGGGTTTCATGTCTCTGGCTCAGAGGCCAATGTATAGACCACTGTTCCAGGAGCTGCTCCTTTTGCTTCACCCACTTTCCTCGCTACCCTTTGATCTCGAAGTGCCATCTAAAACTCACATTCAAAACGAGCAGAAGCAAGACCAGACAGCAGCCTTGCCTCATATGCTTATCGCTCAGTCATCTCAGATCCTTCAGATGAGCTCTATACAGAGGAACGCCAAGAGAAACAAGGTAACAAGCGGCGGGTATTGGCTCGACCAGACTCCCACTTCAGCGTGTGAATCGACTGTCTGCTATTCTGACTGCACACATAAGAAAGAGGATAAAGAAAACAGAATGGAAGAGAATGACATTCCAGAATCTTCACGAAGGTCTCAGGATGACAAATCCTTGAGCACACTGCGTTGGGCCAGACTCTTTGGGTCTGTAGGTGGAATCACAGTTGGGCCAACAAAAGCACAACAGAACATAAGTGGAAGCATGAGGTTTGTACGTTATTAGTTATGATTCCTCATAACTTTGCATGACCTTCCCTTTGTTGTCTTTATGTCAGGACATTTGTCTTTTCCAGGCGGCCTTCGGAATGGCTGAAGATTGGTTTATCACAAGTGGACCTGCTTGCACAGTCAGTGTGGACAGGGAAACGGTCAGAGAGCATTAAAGTGAACCACGACAGAGATTAAGCAAATACAGAGCACATACTGAATCTATACTGAGCTGTAAGAAAAATACAACTAATCCACAACCATAAAACGTTCCTGAATAATATTTCTGTTATCAGTTATATGGTGAACCGCAAATCCCGTACAAACATTTAAATTCCATCTGTTCCTGGACGCTACATTTACCTTACAATTACTTCCCAATCTGGAAAATTAGCTTCGGAAGAAGTTTTGGAATCTGAACTGTAAGCCATAACAGTAAGCAATGCCACACAATTTTTATCCCCAAAACATTAACCAAACAACACTGGTCCCCATTGACGCAATGTATGGACATTTCTCAAAATATCTTCTTTCGTGCTCCACAGAAGAAAAAGTAATACATGTTTTGAACAAAATAACGCTAAAAAAAGATGACAGATTTTTTTATCTCTTTAAATCCTCTGAAAGTATATGGATGGATATTTTCTGCCAGTCCTTAAACACAAATCTGGAATTGAGGTCCCCAGAAGTCTTTTGCAAACAATTCCAGCACTTTATCTGTCTCAAAACATTAATTGTAAATCTGGTCATATTAATTACGTTGTTGCTAAATTTTGTGGCATTATAAATAAATCATTAGTTCTTGCTGTTAAAGTACATTTCCTCGTGGTATATTTCCAATAGTTTCCTTTTTCATTTGCATGACTGCGTAAATAATAACACATGAATATTTATTTCCTACTGAATTATGTGTTCAGTGTATTACAAAAGTTATATTGCAATTTTGCACAATAAAATGATCAAGTTTACCTATTTTATTTAGATTAAGATGCATGCTGGGTGTGTTTCACACACAATAGTACTAGTTACACAGCAGTATTTGTTAATGGCTACATACGTTCTCCCCAGTCTGACCCCTGCTGTTTAGTGACAGTAAGATGAACAAGATTTTGTCTTTAGGGTGTTGAACATTTTAGATCCTTCCTTAAAAATAAAAACGTTCTTTCATCCATGTTGGTATAGTGCGCTTTGGTGTATCTGTGTGTTGTTGGAATAAAGAAGTACTTTTTTACATTGTTTGAAAATGTTGATTTCTTTTAATCAACTTTAATAACTTTCTATGATCACAATTTACTGCACATACATGAATATGCAAAATACTGAAATTCTCTTCTTAATGGAGATATTATTGTAACAATGGGTCTCATTCACTAATAATTGCGTAGATTTCGTCGTATTTATACGCAAATTTGAACCTCCCATAAAAACTTTACGCCTAATTCACGTACGTACATGAATTTGTTCTTAACCTCGTCCTAATGTTAGTGAATTTGGAGTATTCTAAATGAGCGTCCGCGTGCAGTTTAGTCATTTGCATAAAACACACCCAGTCCATCCCCATATTAGGGCTTTCCGCCCTAACTTTTGACCAACTGTCGTCACTTAAGTCAAAGTTACACCAGGCAACATCATGTACCGCTATTTCATACACAATAAAACACCTTTTATACAGACACGCTTTGCAGAGTTCTCTTTAGCCGGCTGTAAAAGCGCTGTTACTCAGAGAAACCTCGCAGCTCGAGCTATAGTCTAACACAGCTTTTATTATTCTTTCACTGTATATGATGAAATAATTTTTTAATTAAATATACATCTACGTGTAATTATTTATTTCTATTATTTAAAATATATAACTATTATCCTAAGATGAAAACAAGCATTTTGTCATTTTGTCTTAGAGAGAGGGAGAGAGAAGGAAAGAGAGAGACTGGTGATTTTCGCGTACGTGTGCTTTCAACTGTTCCTATCTTATATTTAGAATACATTTTAGCACGAAAGTTTTTGTGAATCATGATTTGTGCGTGAAAGCGTTCGTACGCAGGTTTCACGCACAAATTTGTAGGTACGCATGTTTAGTGAATGAGACCCATTGTCTTTTGGTGAGTTGTGATATTTTGAATTTTATTAAACCTTTCACCAAGTTAACTTCACTCAGCAGATAAAACATTCTGGTGCTTGTTGAACTAAATGCTTTTGTCTTCTGATGTGATGTATGAAATGTATTCTGGTTCTTCAGCTCAGTCTGTTTTCCCCACTTTTCATCCTCTGTGTACCAACAAGACCCAGAGCATTTTGGGTAAGATGCCCAAATGTTTGGCCATATTTATATCTGTATCCTGTTGACAGACAATTACGTAGCCATGTTTACTTTCGCCAAAATGACGTTTGCTCTATAAACACAGCATCATTTCAGGAATGTAGCCACCATCTTATTTTTTTTTGTAAATACCTGGAATGTGCCCTGTGTAGGAAGGCAGAAGACCTGTTTTGGAGGGGTATATTGTGGAGATCAGAGGCAAGCCAGTAGTCTCCTCCTCTAGCAGTCTGAATGAGCTTTGATCTGCCTTCATTTCCTTGCCAAACTGGATCAGTGCCTTGTTGGTGATGATGGGATATCCAGTTCCAATAAGGAATCGGGCTTTGGGAACATAGCCAGTAAAACCTGTAAATACACAGACCAAAATGTTACAAGTGGTCTCAAAATTACAAGCAAGCTCTAAGATATGAGCACATCATGTTTCTGACTGAGAGGTAAACATTAAAAATACTATTTGTTTCTTGCTTAAGCTTAACTTTGGCTACCTGAGATGAAATACTTATGGGGGCTGCTTTCCTCCATGAGGTACGGAGAGCCTTGTGGCTTCCAGGGGTCCGGGGACTGGTAGGGGGCAGCGTCTTTAGATACTGCTGTCAGAGGAGTGTTCAACATTCTTGGCTACAACAAACAACAACTGTTAGCTTGAGCTTGAGATCTCATTCATCAACTTAAACATTAAGTAATTACATTTTTTTAATAATTAAAGACACATCACATGTTGTTAACCCTACACTCCAAATACAATGTGTACACACACATTTATGTTTATTAAAACACGTTGCTATTTCTGCTGATACAAGAGATGCCAGTTCCATTTTATTTGCTCTTTACTTATGACAATAAAGTTGAATCTTATTGGTTCCAACAGGCATGTGACTGTATCCATTTTCCATATCAAGGGACAGTTATTGGTGGATTTTTTGGTAACACTACTTAAAGCATATTTGTATAATGCATCATAAAAGTAGTTTTAATGTATTAATTATGGCTTTTAATGCATTGTAATGTCTTACGAATAATTTTAAGTAAAATTAACACATTGTAACACTTATCAATTCATTGTTACACTCCACATTTTTAGTTTGGTTATAATTATTTATAACAACATTTAATATATTACAACACACATTATGAACAATTATATTGCATTATACCATAATTTAATGACACTTTATAATGCATTATACATAAAGGCTTTAAGGAAAGTGTAATCCGAATTGTTTACAATGTACAATATTATCAAATTATTGAATTTTGTTACAAAAACAAGTTTTAAAACTTCAGTGTTGTCCTCTAAATAACAAGTTTGACAACTTTAAAAGACTTGAACATTTCAATATAAAAATATTGTAATAAAATCAATTAAATCATTAAAATACATAAAAATGTATAAAGTAAGCAAGTAAACATTCCAGTGCAAAAGTACACAACTGTAATAAACAATTCTTAATCATTCTTTTCTAGGCAGGTATGTTTTAGTCCAGTAAGTAATGTATACTTTAACCAGGGCGGTTAAATGAATAATCGCATCAAGAATAAAAGTTTGTGTTTACATAATATACTGTATGTCTGTGTTATGAGCATATCAATTTTGTAATCTACATTAAGGAAAAATATTAAAATCAATAAATGTTTATAAATAATCTGAACTATATATATATCATATATATGATATATATATATATATATATAGGATGTATGTGTTTATAAATACAAAATAAATATACACGGTACACGGTACACAGACATACAATATATTATGTAAACACAACTTTCTTTCTGGATGCGATGAATACTATGCGATGAATACTCTCCTTGCTGGTCTTCCTGCAAAGGCTATCAAACCACTTCAGCTGGTTCAGAACGCAGCAGCACGCCTCGTCTTCCAACAGCCCAAAAGGGCTCACATGACTCCCCTTTTCATCTCTCTCCACTGGCTACCGGTTGAAGCCCGTATCCGATTCAAGTCACTAATGCTTGCCTACAGGACTATCACTGGATCTGCACCAGCTTACTTCCACACTCTCCTGCACTCCTACACCCCATCAAGATCCCTGCGCTCAGCAAACCAGCGGCGTCTTGTATTGCCTTCCCATAAGGACAGTAAATCGCTCTCCCGCTCGTTCTCATTCACAACTCCTTCCTGGTGGAACATTCTTCTTAACTCTGTCCGGTCAACCACATCTCACAACATTAAAAAAACTACTTAAACCCATCTCTTCTGTGAATACTCGACAGACAAATGAAAAAAAAAGAAAAAAAAGAAAAACACACTAACCCTTTCTCTCAACAGGTAGTGGTCTAGCTTTTGTTGAAACCAGTAACTTGTATTGGCACTTAATGTATTATGGCTCCTGTATTACATATCGCTTATTGCTCCTAAACTCTTTGTAAGTCGCTTTGGATAAAAGCGTCTGCTAAATTTAAATGTACTATATTAACTATAAAACTATAAGCTATAACCATACCATATATGAAATCCGTGCTTTTATGATGCTTTGTAAAGCTTTTTCATTCAGCCCCTTATACAGCACACGGCGCACATGCAATGTTGTAAATTTAAACCACTTGACAAAAAGGAAGCTTGAAATCTAAACCTTTTAGATAACAAGATACCTAACAGTATTTTGAAGTGTGTTCAATAACCATATTGTGCACATTCAATATCACAGTATACTGTATTATTGAATATTGGCACAGGTTTAGTTCTAACATGTCATGTGTCTGATTATGACTATACACATTTGCTTTAGATTTGAAAGCCACAGCAGTAGAAAGTTTATCAGTGTGTCCCTTACACAGAGCAAACAAACGGATCCAGAAGACTCGCAATATTGTTTCATATGATATATGGTGCTCATTTGTTCTTTCGAAGCTTGGCAGCATTTTTAACTATCCACTTCTGTCTTCATACAGTTTTGGAATGTTGGTGAGGAAGCTGAGTACATTTTTATCTTTGGTGAATTATTCCTTCAAGGAAAAGAGCTGAAAGTGTAGTCTTTGAATAAATCATTAGACTTTCACAGCTTGTTGAAACACAATGTGACGATAATGGCCTGAAATCATTTGCAGTCCAGATTGGAAAGCCTGTTTGGTAACAGCGCGTCTTTTCATTTACAGGGCGTGGGACACTCGACCTGCTTTGATACCAGATATTTAGCATGTATAATTAAACAGGGTGACCCATCACGGGAGAGCTGTCAAAGGGAAGTAAAGTGAGCGTGACAGCTTACTTTGAATCCTGGGATGTTGACAGAATAAGGCAGGTCAGCAGAGGCTGTACGAATCCTCCTCTCTTGTTTCTGGTTGAATTGTGACAGAGCCTCTCGACAGGTTTCCGCATACGTTTTGCTAAAGTAGTTTTGACGCGTTGGTACAAAACCTGGGAGTGCAAGACACAGATACGGTGCATGTTACCGCGTCTGTTTTGCGAACCAGACATCAAGGAAGTTAAATGGAAATCATTCTACGAAAATATCTGACTGGAGAATGCGCTTGACCTGTATGTTATGCATTCGTAACGTAACCTGTGTATCCTGGTATCATTTTCTCCAGTTTCCTGCTCACTCCATGCCGTCCCCTCCAGATCTCATCACGGGGTCCCGTTTCGTTTTCTGTGGATGGGAAGCGTCCCGTATGGAGCACAAGCCTCTGTGAGTGAGAGACCTCAGGAGAGGACAGCAGCTTCGCTGTTAACTGACCGTACGACTGGCCTACGTGATACTTCAGCTGAGGACAGTAGCCTGCATACCTAAAGACATCCATCAGAAGATAATATGTACAGTAATAATATGTATAATATGACTATCTGTGACACGTGTAATCTGTTGATTTGTCAAATATGCTGATGGTGTATTTCAAAACCAGTTATGATGACACTATAGGCTCTCTACTATGTATCATTTATATTATGTTTTCTCAATCATATGCATTTTGCATCCAGAAACTTCTGTATGTTGACATTTACAGCTTACAGAATGAATATTTGACATCTATAAGTTAAAAGATGATAAATTTTCTAGAGACCAGTTTTAACTATATTATATTACTGTAATAGAAATTGAATGTATTGAAAATATGTATAAAATTAACATTTAAATAACTTAACTTTGTTTATTATGCCTATTTATTAGCAGCCCAATATCGTATTATAGTTTCAATATAGCAACAACGGTTCTCTCGTTATTACCACGGCAACCACACATTAAACTCGTGTTTACAAAAATCATAATCAATATGCAAAAAAAAACACTACACGTTTACAACAAAATGGATAAATGAAATAAGTGCAAACTATTAACGTTTTAAAAAGTAACGATGTTGTGGAACCATGTCAATACATTTAACCACAACTCGGAGCTTACCCTGGGATGTATTGCGGGTCAGGTGTCACCAGAACTTTACTAAATTTCGGAGGAAACTGCTCCATGACCTGCCGTGAGTTTCTCTTTTATCTCGCAGTGAAGTGTTGTGTAGCGGTTGCTAGAGAGAGGGAGTCAAGGTGAGGAGACCGAGGAGTGTCTGGCCGCCGCGTGCCGTCCTGCCCGAGAGCGCGCGCTACAGTGTGACGCATCGTGTCCCAATTATCGTGAAGAAAAACGAGACTTTTTAATGTAGCTACCAAAAATACATGTTTTATAAACGAAGCACAAGTTGAATGCAGTCACATATGGTGCAGTTGTTGTTAGTCATTTCAGATAACACACATTATACAAGGATGGTGTGATGCTGCAGCCTCTTGTGGATAGTAGCAGAAATGCATGAGTAACTATTTTAAAGGGATAGTTCACCCAAAAATTCACCCACTCTCTAGTTGTTCCAAACCGGTATACATTTGTTTGGTTGAACACAGAGAAAGATATTTGGAAGAATGCTTGTAACCAAAACAGTTCTTGGACCCCATTGACTACCGCAGTAGGAAAAATCACAATGTAGGTAACATGAGTGTTTGCTGGCCTACATTCTTCAAAATATCATCTTTTGTGTTCAACAGAACAACAAAAGTAGCCTAATTTTCCTTCTATGGTAGTCGATGTGGTCCAAGAACTTGTTGGTAATAAGCATCCTTCCATGATATCTTTCTCTATGGTCATCAAACGTATACCTTTATATTTGGAACGACCTGAAAGGGAGTAAATGATGACAGAATTGGTATTCTTTTGGTGAACTATCCCTTTAAATAGGCAAGAATGTTTTGAGGATAATCAAACACGTTTATTATTTCACATATCACAATGCTACATCTCAAATCACATCACAGAATATATTGCCAAACATTTAAATAAGACATACATGCGTCATATACTGTAAATGCTTTTTTGTTTAAAGCTTGACACACTTGTTTTTGCGTGTGGTTGGCATTTTTTCTCTGATTAAATTTTCATTTTTTCCCTCCATGTTGTGGTGTAGAGAGAAATGCTGATGTTATCATAGAGAGGAATGTGGATTCCTCTGCATGGCTCATTCCAGCAGATTTAGATGTGCAAAGATCTCATTTGCTCATTCCTATAATGTATGTAGATGAAAAGTCCCTTAAGTAAAGGGATTGAGGATGGTTATGTTAACAGTCACAGTGTGAAAGATGGTGTGGTTGTTTCAATATTGTTATACTTTACTGAATGAATATAATCACGTCATTTTTCTATGTATAGAAATGCAAAGTTTTACACTATAATTTGATTAGAATTAGATACTCACAATGGATCAAGAATCATCTTCACTTATCATTCTACTGTCATTTCAGAATACTGGCAGTTTCACTGTGACTGTAATAAAGAACGGTTTCAGTCATAAACATGTCTTGACAGATCAAAAAGCCAAAGGCATGAGCTCAGGATTTTGGGAACGGCAGCGGAAGTGAAGCACTTGTCAGAAGGTGATTGAAAAGCATGGGAGTTGGAATGTAGGCGGCCCTTGAAAGGTGTTTTTAGTTCATTGTGAGGAACTGACTTCCTTCACGTTTCTTGTCAGTTATGAGAAAGTCAAGGTGTTGTAAGACTCACTTGTCCAGACGAACGGCAGTCCAAGGAGAAAAATAGTATACCCGGGGAAAGAAAACTCAAAATCAATGAACCTCTATAGGAATTTTGGGAATCTCTTTGAGAATTGGGTGACGGAAGGCAGCCTGGATTTACACAACCACACAGGAGCTCGAATGGATGGATTCAACCTCACTGAAAGTGACTCCGTGTCCAGGGATTTCCTTCCAATATCCAAAATAAAGTCTGAATCGGAGGACTCAGGATTTGAGACGGTCAGTACGATAAGTCCTTGTCATTCTCATCAGGTATCTCAGTTTACAGATCACGGCTCTCCGGAGGATGATGTTCAACCTTCATCTCCAGCTCCTTCTGTTTGCTCCTCATCCTCCTCATGTGTCTCGCTTGGCTCTTTGGCTCCAAGAAACACATGTCTGAAGGTAGAACAAGCTTTGAGACGGACAGAACAAATGTCAATGCATGTCACAAGAAATGGACCCCAGCATCAGACGGAAAGCAGGGTCCCTGCACCACGGTACCGTTGCAACACGGCCTCCTTTCCAACCAGCTGTCAAACAAGCAACTCCAGAGAACGTCATCGGTTAAGTCGTCCAAGGAGAATTCATTCACAACCTCCAGATCACAAGAAAGCCGAGCTGTACAGAAAACATTGGAGCCGGCTGGAGGTGAGCATCTAGTTAAGCTCTACGTTCTTTGAATATACTACTAGTTGATGCATTTTGATGAACAGTAAAATATGAAAATGTAATATTTGATAAATTAATCAAACTGATTTTGTTTGGGTTCACCACAGAATCTTCGCTTTAGATTAGATTCTTCACACTTAATTGTGCGTCTCATTTGGTGACAACTAATGCTGTCTGGCACCTGTGACATCAACCTCGTACAATGTGTGTATCTAATGCAGACGCAAATGAGATTTGAAAGCAGTCGAAGGAAAAATTAACAGTAAATGATGAAATAACAGTATGTTTCTCACACAAAAATTATGTTTAGGAGCTTTATAGATGTTGTCACTATAAACCACTATGAACATGTATAAAAAAAATATATTTCTCTCTTTGTGTTCATGGAAAAAAAACAGTAACATAAATGTTTGAGACAACAAACAATGACAACTTTTTAAGGTAAACTATTGCTTCTAAGTTGCATGTTGACATTTTTTACAGACAACAGTTGAGGTGTAAAAGTCAAGGTTAAGCAAATAACAAGCAATTCTCATGTTTCACAACCTTTTATGACTAGCTCAAGGACACGATAAACAGGTTTACCCCTTACCAGATATCCAAACGAATACACGTGTTAAATCTTACCACAAACACAAACAAACTGACGCACATGCACAGTCTAGACATCTTTTCAGCACACTCTTTACTGTGGACCCTTGTCTGGGGTCTGTGTTAGGAGACATTGAACTAGTGCATGTGAACCGGTTGGTTCAGGTGAGGGAGGAATGACTGGAATGGTGCCAGCGTATAGTGCAGGTGGAAAGGAATGTGTGGGTGTCGAGAATGCTTCTGATGATTGCGATCTGCGCCGGACATGTTTGAACAATATCACTTTTGCGGGAACTGGGAAAACATCATTTCATTTTAATCAGGAAATATCATAATGAACGTTGTATATATTGTTTTAAGAATTTGGGGATAAATGACATCAAATTGCGCTGGGGTTATTGTGATCAGTGAGTGAATTACAAGCCTGATCTCATGGGAATTCGTAACTATTTTACGAGGTGGCTAATTTGTACCAATTCGTACAATGTGAATTGCACAAAAAAGTATGATCGTAAGACAAACGGCATAATGAAGTCCCTCCCTAACCCCACACCTAAACCTACCGTCTCTGGCACGAAAACAAATTCGTATTAAAGCGTACAACGGAGATCGTAGAAATTCATACGAATTAGCCACCTCCTAAAGGAGTTGCGAATTATTTTAGGAAGAAGAGAAAAGAGGGACGTCTGCTGTCCGATCACATCATGTAGACATCTAGAAGATGTTTGTAAGATGTTTATGATTAAGCATGCATGTAAAACTGCTCTTCCTACGATTTTTACGAAGCAGGTTTTTTTCCAAATCTCCAAATCTTTAGCATACATAGAAGCTGTGGTATCTGGGATCAGTTCAAAAGAAAAGAACCTTGCTTGCTACGAAATGAAAAGTTCTTAGAAACAGTAGACCCCCTTAAACAAATACTCCTAAAAGAAATATAAAATATAATTTACTCACCCTCATGCCATCCCAGATGTTTATGACTTCCTTGCTTCAGTTGAACATGAATGATTTTGACATTAAAATGCAGTCATAGTATCTTCTTATGGGGTCAACTGGCGCAGCTCCATGGCTCCAGTTGGTAAATAAATACATAATGATAGATTTTTTACGTGTCCATGGAAACATACAGATCAGCAAAGGAAATGTAACATTAATAGCATTGAATATCACCGTGACATCTATAGTAACGATACGTTTTTCAATTTCTTTAAATCTAAAGTATGTACTTTTTGTGTTTGAATATTTTCTCCCATTCCAGCTTAATATTCAATGACAACTAAATTTAAAACTAATGTGACTAATGGCATCAGGACCTCCACCTCTATCTTTGGTGATGCTGGTAGTAGTAAATGATACAGTATATTTTTTATTTCATTGAACGTCTTGTGGCAGTTGTCCACCAAGCAACTCAAACTGTATTTAGCATTAAGATAAGAAAATCTATATCTACAATACAGATCAAGTGTTATATTTCATATAGCAAGAGGGACGTTCTTAAATTAACTTTTGCCTTTCATATCCCACCAAATGATACTACATGGTATACACTGATGCCAACGCTAAGATTCCTAATGAATACAGGTCATGATCTCTCTGTCTGATGTCTCTCAACAGTTTGAAGAAGCGGAGCAAAGGAGATTAGACGAGCTCTCTCCAGGGCTTCTTTACCTGGAGCAGGTCTGCAGGATGCTGGAGAGGATTGCAACGCTGCAGCAGCAAAACCACAACCTCCAGAAGGAGGTGGAGAACCTTAAGAGTCATCATGCTGAAACAGAGGTAAGTGACGTTGATATTTAATCCAACAGTTTTTGAAAGTCTTTCCTCTTTCTGTTCTCCAGCTGAATTCATGGCAAAACTGGTTTTCAAGGCCTATTGTTTCCTGTCAACTGAAAGTACTGTACATGTTTGCAGTACATTAAGTTTCCCACTAAATGTTTTGGCAGTGTGCGCGATTGAATGAGAAAGAAATAAACTATCTTGCAAGACAAAGATTAGAGGTTTTGGCTCATGAAGATTCAAGCAACCTATCGGCTTTCTCAGAGGAACCCGCACCGTTTCGGCGCAGATCTGTGTCTGACACTTGGGCATCCTTGGGCCGTCATAGTGAGTACTCCAATTGACCGGCTATATATTACAAACTAAAACACACAATTTTATTAGTTATCTCATGAAGGTAGAATTCCTTTTTAGAGGGCCCTCATGAAATAAAAGTATGCTAGTTTTTATTTATTTTATTGGCTTCATTCTCAGTTGTTGTTTTATGTCAGTGTGATGAATTGCTTGTATTTATTCTCCCACATGTGCAGGGACGGCAGGGTTTGCTCAAGATGAACCTTTTGCAGGTGTCTTATTCGAGGAACCTGACAGTAATGATCCTGTAAGTAAATAGTCAGTGAACTAACTAGACAATATACAAATTAATAGTAGAGTAGGTAGCAAAGAAATGTGGATGTTGAAAGTGATCACTAATATATTCCTCCATTTGTTAAACCAGCCACCAGAACATGTTTCCAAAAAGCCAAGTAAGATCCAGATGATAAAGTTTACTTCATTTAGAAGACAGGAAACACAAAAGCCTCCCCAAAGCAAAAGGTAAAAAAATATTTGAAATATGTAATAATAGAAGATATATTACACAGTATATGGTTTTTGTTATGTGATGTCATTCTTGTATTTGTTTCTCAAAGCGATCAGCCAAAGAAGAAAACAAAACTGCCGAACATTTTCAGAAGTAGAAGGATGACCACACGTTTATGAAATGTATGGTACAATGTAACCCTATGAATAGCTTTATAATGGAGATGCACACCTTCCAACACAATGAATTGTTATCATCAAGTACCAAGAACCAAGTACCAGTGTTAATACACTGAAATGTTTATTTTGCTATGGTGATTAGTTAACTGTACATTATCCTATCGACTATACAACCATTTACCATTTACCATGGTAAGAGCATGGTGCTAACAATGCCAAGGTCGTGGGTTCAATCCCAGGGGATTGCACATACTTAGAAACAAATGTATAGGATAATGCAATGTAAGGCGCTTTAGATAAAAGCGTCTGCTAAATGTAAATGTAATGTAATATGAGAAACATTATACTATCTACCTGGCTGTGTGGAACACTGTTCAGTTTCCGAGTATTTGTAAATATACCAAATTGTATGACAGCAGATTAAAAAAATGCTTACAATTACATTGTATCACTTTGTTATAATAAAATATGTGTGTGATACTTAATCTCATTCAGGAAATGTTTGCTGGCAATGTAAATTTAGAAAAAAACTGTAAAAACTGCTTTTTAATTTTTAGACATACTTCATACAGCGTATGACATGTTTTTGATAATGATGTATTATATAACGTACTATAGGCGTGTATTTATTGGTTTCTCCTTTTTCATGGTGTCTTTATTTTTGAATTTGTTGCTGCATTTTTAGCACTTCCACAATATATCCATTTCAAGTCAAAGACTATATTTTCAGCCCCACTAGTGGCACCAAATAGAATTGCAGTGTGTTTGAACAGCTATATGGGGCCAGACATAACAATTAACTCAACCAATAGGTTAAAAAGAAGATGGGAGTGTCTGTTGACTGAACCATGGATGCGCAGTTCTATTTTTTGCACAAACTATCACCTCTGTGTAACTTTTTAGAGACCAAGCAAACATTTTCACTTTTAATTTCTTTATTGGTCTTTATCATACCCAGAATGGGGGAGATAGACTTCCCTTGGCATTCCCATGTAAAGAGATGTCAATGACGAACACATCCAAACAAGAGAGTGAGGGATAGAGTGGAATCAGTTCATACATAAAAATACATTTACTCTGATATTTCATATCTCTGTCTTTGCGCACAAGTGTCCTTTTCACTTCAAGTCCACATAGCATCCTGTGCTATTAAATATACAAATGCACCTGTGACGGATCGGAGGGGGTGAATGTGGGTGACTCAAGGTTTCAGATGGTGGGCACGGCTGGATAGCATTTTGGGATGAGTTGTGCCAGTCACTTGCTTAATCAGCTTTACATGATGCCACAGGAGGACAAGGGGGTTGGCAATGTGGCAGGTGCAAGCTGATTGACAGTATTGGCGCACCGTTTGATAGCAGCTGCGATCACCGTCGCTGCCCCACTGCATAGTCCCTGCTGGGTCGGGCGGCAGTCGGCTGAGAATGCTGGTGTTGATGGCCAGCGCGGCCAGCCCGTAGTCTGTAAAAAGCACGGTCTCGCGACGGCAGGTGGGGCAGGAGATGAACTTGTACTTGGGACAGGATTCATACAAGATCTGCAGGCACTCCTCACATACCGAGTGCAAACAGGAGAGAATGCGTGGCCGCTTCCCAGTGAAGTTGTAGGTATGTCCACAGGTGGGACAGTCCAGTGGTTCACACGGCATCACCGGGCCTGAGGAGGTGGAAGAGGAGGAGGAAGAGGTGGAGGAAGAGCGGAGCACGTACTGGTTGACGATTACGTCATCCATCTTGTAGTGGAACTGGTGGTAACAGATGTCGGACGTGCTGGCCTTGCGCTGGGCTAGATAACTGGCTTCACAGCGGAGGATGGGGGCAGGGGGAGAAGCTAGGGGTCTGGGTGCGACCACGGTGTTTCCGTTGACCTCCATAGACAGGTCTCCACAGGCCTGGTTGACGATAACCTCTCCCTCGCCTCCTCCATCCCACGCCACACGGGGAGGTGGGGCGTAGCAGGGTTGGGTCACGGGAATGGGACAATCGCGGGTGAACTTCTCAGACTGGATGATCTTGACGGTGTCCATAGGGATGGTCACAGGTTGGCGTCGCAAGCAGGACATTCACTCTTTGTCGTGGTGATCTTGGCAGATGAACTGTGTGTAGTGTATGGTCCTGCAGGTTATGTCTTCAGTGCACTGGGGGAGGACACTCAGCCATTGCAGGGGACATGAGGACGAATGGGTTTGTCCATTGCTGTCTTAAGCTCCTCCTTGGTCACGGTCTCTGTCACCCTGAGTCTTTGTGTGGAACAGATAGACAGAGACTCCCAGCCAGTGCAAAACGTCTATAAAAAGCCCTGAAGGACAACGGAAGTCAATTTCTAGATTGAGAGGTCACAAGAAATACGTTCTTGTTTATAAAATATTAAAGCAACAACTTGCACCCTATTGACTGATATTGCACAGATCAGAATTGTTAATTTAAAGCAAGTGGATATTCATTGATATTGTTTCTCACAAATAAAATATATCAGAAGATTTCTTGGCAAATTGTCAGTGATTTCAATGATACAACACATCTATTTTGACACAAGACTTTAATACAGATTTAATACCTTTAAGGGAAAATTAAGCCCTTAAACACTGTTTACTATAATACTTTATAACTTGAACTCTCTCATGGGTTGCTTAATAGATTTTTAGAAGGGAAGTGATGCAACCTTTGCCCCAGAAGCTACATTCACCCCAGTGTCACAACCACCTACACCTCCTTCCTGTTTCAGGTCGCCGTTGTGGTTTGACCCTGTTTGGATCTCGTTTCTTCTCTCGGCGAGTTCTTACACCTCCATGACCATTCTTCTGATAAGCAAAGTCTTTTTTAGGAGATGCTCATGTGACATGGGGAAGATCTAGAAGGTGCTCTTCCAGTCCTTAAAAGCCCAGTATTCCTTGAGGGGTGTGCGTTGAGTTTGATGATACGCTTGTCCGGTCTTTGATGACGTGACAGGTCCGTGAGTGTCTCAGGAGTCTGACCTATCTTCCATCCAGATCTGTTCCCAGCATGCCTCAGATATGCTGACTTATAGGTAGTGTTGTTCCATTTCCTAGAGAGGAAAATAAAAGAGTTCCGGTGAGACTAATGCAAGGACACAGCTCAACCTTTTCAGGCCATTCGCCCGTGCTCTCGGGAACACGTCTAAAATGTGTCTCGTCATTTCAGTGGAAACAAACAGCACTCTGATGAACGTGTTTTAAGAGAAATGCTGTGCAACAGCATTCAGCCGGGCTGTGATCTGTGCAACATATCAATTCACAGCAGATTTCTGGAACCCTGCAGCATCTTTTCCCGTCTAAAAAACCCTATTTCTCTTCATGCCAGCTGCCATCTGCAGCCTGGTGGGGTACAGAGAGGCTCTGTGGGGAAAAGATGGAGGACCTGAATGCAGAACAATATGTCCTACAGTAATAAACCTGTTGACACAACATAGAAGCCCACTATAAAATGGCTGCCAATGTATTTAAAGTCAACTTGCTGTTTGCAACCATTTACATAATA
Organism: Triplophysa siluroides; assembly: GCA_006030095.1. Lineage (NCBI taxonomy): Eukaryota > Metazoa > Chordata > Actinopteri > Cypriniformes > Nemacheilidae > Triplophysa > Triplophysa siluroides. The sequence continues at coordinate 317,367 of VCII01000114.1, forward strand.
CATACATTACATTTATATTTTACATCTCCTTCAGCATTGACCGTTTTCACAGTAAACCACATCCTTAAATGCCTTATTCTCTTTTTCATCATCAGAGCATATAAAAAACATACCTGTTATGATATCATTAATATTGGCACAGCTGGAAAGAAACCTTGCATTGCAGTAGTACTAAAAGATCAGAATGTGAGCAGCGTGAGAAATGGCATGTAGATACAACAGTCATCATCTGATTAAAAAAACGCGGTTAGATGTGGTTTGTGTATGTGTGTGCGCTTTATTAAAACGTAAAGACAGAGAGCACACTGACATTTGTAACTGCCCTCTGCAGATTTTGCAATGATGAAAGATGTGCTGGGGAGACTAAAGGGAGAGGGAAAGCATGGGTTCTTTTAATTGCTTGAGGTGTAATGTGCATGTGTATTATAGAAGCATTTTTGATGCATTAGTTTGATGCATTAGTTGCATTGCTTTGGCTGCAGGTGGGTTGTAATAGCACCTTCACTTCATGTCAGAATTCGTAATTACACATTTCTGACTGGTGAAAACTCGTATTTACATGTTGCTTGACTAGTTACAGTATATTCTGTAGCATTGTATAAACATAATTTAAAATCATGTAAAATAGTTCTGGCTTTAAACCTGATCTGCATACTTTTTCTTTTTGAATCCTTCGTATACTTCTAATGTACAGAGGTTATAACTGTATGTTTGATGTTCAGTAATAATTCATAATAATTAACAGTACTATCGTGTTTTTATCCTGTTGATAAAAAAGCAATATAGGTTTATGTAGAGACGTGAAATACATTTGGGTAATTCCAATCTTCCAATCTTAAAATGAAAAAAAAAATGTGTAAAAGGTAAGTGAAAGTGACGTGTGACCAAGTATGGTGTTCCATACGCTCGACCTGATTTTGCCAAGTGGTTGATGTCCTCAGGACAACATATTTTGTTGACTTAAGGACAACATTTTAATAAATAAAACCTAAAACCTAAACCCACACCAAACCCCAACCCTAACTATAACTTACCCCTAAAATCAGAGGGAAATGATAAGTGAAAAACAATGGTCTAGAAGCACCTAATCCTGGTTGGAAGGTTAAACTTAAAATAACCTGTAAACTTATTTCTGAAATCTGATTGGTTGATTTAAATGTTGTCCCAGGGTTAACATGATGTTGTCCTAAGGATATCAACCACTTGACAAAAACAAGAGAGCCGTTCCATACTCGGAATGCCCATTTCCAGTCTTTATCAGTAAGTAAAATAAATTAATATTTACTCTCTTAAATTGATATATGTCTTTGCAAAAAATGTCAATGTAATTTTATCTAATCAAAATCATTGAAATGCCTAAATCACATTGTGCTGTACAAACTTTCCAGGAAGGCTTGAATACTGCATCAGTACAGTCACTAAAAAACATGACGGTAATACATTATGAATTGTCATCACATAAATATGGAAGTTCCAACACGACATGGATGCATCATAAGCTCGAATGTCTATTTATGGCCTCACTACTCTTTTCTTTTTTCCAGTCACCTTTATAAAGATTCTCACTTTGCTTCACCCACAGACATGGCCCACCACTCACAATCACCCACACCAGAAACATGCGCAAGCACACTTGTTTTTTGCCCGCACCCTGACGAAATGATGACTAATCAAACCCAACAACTAGTCATCACAACCTCTTTTCATTCTCATTTTTTATAGTTCATTGGATTAGTAACCGGATAACTGAATTAGGATGTTAACACAGGAAACCATCCATTTTCTGGAGGTCTCAGACTCTGATCAGCCAGTTACTGTCAGTCACATTCATTTGAGTCACCACGGCACCGAAGAGCTGCGAGGCAGGGCCAAAAATAACCACACGCTCTCGCTGGTTCACACACACTTGCAAAGGTGTGAATAAGCTTTCTGACATCAGCAAAGTCAGCTGGTGCATTAGAGACTAAGAGATGTGAGAAATGAAATGATTCTCACATTCTCATTTCTGTTTAGAGATCTCCAAACGTGTATGATTTGAAAGTTACGATGTCTGTCAGGGTATTATCACAAATGAAACCATTTCGCACATAAATAAGTAAATAAATATGCATTTTTTAATATATAAATAAGTAAATAAATGGATCTTTTGGTTGAAGTTTAAAATGTATTTTATAATGTGAGATAAAAGAGATCTGGGACAACAGTCAAAATAATTACAACATGATAACAGGACTTTACCCTTACAAGCTTTATGACATGATTATGGTATCAGATGATAACTAGTATAATATATGCGGGCTGTCACAATATCTAATGTTCATAACTCGATTATTGTTGCCATAGAAAATCATGATGGTGACATAACTGTGAAATCTACACTGTAAAAAAATGCCTTTAAAAAAACACCAGAAAAAAATGAAAAATATTTTTTTATTATATATAATATATATATAAAGTATTATTACATGCTATTTCACACACATTACTGCAAGCTATTATTACACTTGCAGTATACTTCTGTAATTTTCCTTACATGGAAAATAAAACGGTAAAATACCATAAAATTACAGATTTTTTACAGTGTATAAAACTAAAGAAATACAAGATGCCATGAGTAAAATTTTGCTTTGATTTGTTTTTAGCAAAAGAATCATACTGAAAAAAATGAGAGTAGGGAGGCAGATAGAGAAAGTTATTTACAGCAATATTAAGTGTAGTATTACTGTAACAAATATCAACAATCACAGTTACACAATATCACAACTTGTCTGATATATTGTGACACCAATATTTAGCATAATAATATTTACTCCGTTTCAAAGTATACCATGTTACAACCATAATATACGACACATCTAAAAAAATCATGCCAATGCCGGTATTTTGATAATATTTTGTTAGCGTTAGAGATCTTGCGAGCTCTAGTGTTCCTTAGTGTAAATATTTTTCAAAATCAATGTTCGATTCGATTAACTGCTATTCATTTGCCGGCGTATCAGAAGGAGTCTCTCGGCATCACATGCAGAATTTCATGTTTGATAAGACAGGATTGTCTCTTATGCAAGAGGCTCGTGAGAGAGGCATACAGCACAGAAAATATTAAAGCAGGCCAAATGCCCGCTGCTCTGAGCAGCACTGCTGGCCCAGCGGACGGGCTTAATGAAATCATGTGAGCGTTTGACCTTGTCAGCAGAACGCATGGGCAAGAGGAGGCGGCAAAGTAAATAAATGAGAAGAGATAGGCCATATGACAACCGTTTGGGAATAAATATTCTGAATGGGAGAGTACAACTTACTAAGAAATGTAGTAATGTTTAAACATTACCCTTGGTTTGAACAATGTATAATGGCATTTAAATGTCATTTAAGGAACTTTTGCATGTGGGAGAAATACCTCTTAAGCTCTAAACACAGAAAAAGAAACACCAAGAAGCTCAATAACACCGAGTAACAGTCAACAACATTCTTGACATCATTCACAACCTTATCACAACAACCAGACATCACATTCCAGTACATCCAGGCACCATCACAACATGAATACACACACTTTTAAACAAAATGGACTTTAACTATAATTCATTTTTTCGTGATAAAGGGATCATATGGCGCGAATACGTGTTTTTCTGTGTCTTTGGTGTTTTATAAGTTGCCCATGCATGTATTAGAGAGGTAAAGTGTCGGAACAAAAGATGCGTTCTTTCTAAAAGCGAATGGTCACCCACACCTGCCTGAAACGCCTCGTGTAACCACACCCCCATAAATCTACGTCAGTTCGTGATTTGACTAAGACCGCCCGAATGTATACGCAAGTAAGGTGGGCGACCTGTCAGTACAATTGCTTTAGAACCTGATGTTCCAAATATGGTAAGAGGCGTTACATTTCCGGCACATCTAAAACAAACGATACTATTCGTTTTAGCCGTGTCATTTGACCCCTTTTATCATATTTTTTTTACAATGTGTGTGGGTCTACTGGACCCACATCATTGTTTGTACAACCCCTATAGTGTGTAAAAATACTTTACAAATAATATTTTTTTCCCAATTAAAAGCCACATAAACAGCAGATATGGGTATCCTTAATCTCTGTTACTTCAGATTCATGAAAAATGCGATCCTGAAGAGCCACAAGGGTTTAAAAAGTTAGCCGATTAAAAAAAACATTTATTTACTTTCTTAAATCATTTATTGGTCTTGTAATCTTTCATATTTTACATTTGTTATCATTGTGGTTTACTGTATTTTTGTGTGTAGTGTAATGGCTACTGTTAAACTTTGCTATAGTTTTCCCAGTAACTTACTGTAGATTTAATTACTACATAATACTACTTTCCTAATACTGCCAATACTGTAGTTTGTTTGTCTGAGCATCCCAGTCAGCCCAACAGCAACACTGTCTCAACCAATGGCGTAATTCTAGGATGGGACTATTTGATTGGCCAACCGATGAGAAAATCTTTTAAGCAGTTATTTGCTTTGCAGTTACGTTTAGAATTGAACTCTTGCATTCTCCACTAACCTTCATCATCAACACAATCTAATATAAAACGCTGAAAGCAAGCAAACAGATGGATGCACAGTCATCAGAATATCTGGAACATTCCTGTCCTCACACCCCACTCACTCCCTCTTCTACACACCCACAGATACACACACACACACCAGCACAACAAAAATACACACAGGTACCACCCAGCACATACCAAAAGCACATCCTCTCCTCTCGACCGCCCTGCTTGCTGTCTTTCTCTCTGGATTCATTCCACCTGTGCAGTGAGACAGTCAGGAGGACGGCACGCTGTCCTGTACCAGCGATGCTATCAGCTGTTCACCTCTAAAAGCCTGTCCTGAGACCTGCTCTTATGACCACTGCAAGTTTCACTTGTGCAGTCACAGGATGATCTCCCTTGTATTGATACGTGTGATGTGCACAAACTGCATGTATTTTTGAAAACTGAAATAGCATCTAAAATAACGCTGTACAACAGACATGGTGTACAAATCTGCACCAAAATAAAAATAGGATGTTAATGCTCTGCTTACGCACCACATGTAAAACAGCTTTAAGAATCTGCTAATAACTTAAGGGATAGTTCATCCAAAAATGTAAATTCTGTCATCATTTACCCACCCAGTTGTTCCAAATCTGCATACATTTCTTTGTTCGGGTCAACACAGACACATTTATGTGGGAGATTGCTTGTAACCAAACAGTTCTTTGACCCCACAGACTACCATAATAGGAAAAATTTCTTTATACATTTCTTTGTTCTGTTGAACACAAAATAAGATATTTTGAAGAATGCAGGAAAGCAAACAGTTCTGGGGGTCTTTTGACTACCATTGTCCTTTTTCCTACTATGGTAGTCAATGGTTGCCAAGAACTGTTTATAAGCCTTCTTCCAAATATCATTCTGTGAGTTCATCAGAAAAAAAGATTTATAGAGATTTTTTAATTTTGGGTGAACTGTCCCTTTAAATTGATATTTACTCATTTGTAATTTACTCATTTATCACAAAGGAGCAATTATGTTAAATGCATGGTGATGCGTTAAGTGTATTTAATGTGATGCTTTTAAACATATTTACAGGTATAGTCACATAAAATTATCATAAAAGCAGTAAATGCAATTATGTGGGATGAAATAGAGAATAAGTCTGATTCATGCATTTCAATGAACTAGTTAATCCAGTTTATACAAGAATGAATGACTCTTTCACAAATCTGACGAATGCAGGACTCAAATCTTTTTCAGAATTGAACAATGTTACAATGAACAAATAAAAGACTTCATGCAGGATTCTTCAAAACTTGAGTAAATGATGACCACCTTTTCATTAACTATTTCTATGATTCATAAACTTTTTCTTATTCCATGTTTTTAGATTTCTCTTTGTCTTTATGTTCGTACATAAAAGTTACATTCTCAAATCTGTCAATAGGTAATTTTATCTATACTTGTATATCCAAACATACTTTAAAACTTTACTGTGGGTGAACATACTACTGTTCTGTACACCTACACTTTAAAATGCTGGGTTGTTTCACCCCATTGAGTTTAATGTAAACATTTTCTACATTCGTTTAAACCATCAGTTGTCCATGGTCTGAAAACAATCCAGCATTTTTAGAGTTTAATGTACCTACTGTAGTGTACAATGGCCGGTACTGGTTGATATAGCAGTTTGATATGGCCTTTCGACAGGCTATTACAAATCGTAAAACATACAAGAACAAGACACATTTTTACTGTGGTACATCATGTTCCAATGGAAACATCTGACCGAGATGAACCAGACAAAGCCATGCAATGCTTCTGGAAAAACAAAAGAGGAGCAGATATTTTTGGCAGTTCTTGGCACGTCATTGAGATGTTGTCAACCTGCGCTTTAAAAAAAATGATTGTGTTTATGTTTATGTGTGTGCACCCGGCTGTAAAGAATGCAGGTCGTGCTAGTTTTAGTGAAGAGGAGGCTGTGTTTAATAATTCAGCGGCTGTCATTCAGAGCGGGCGTCAGCCATTTTACCCACAGTTCATTCAGGAGAGATAGTCTTTGTTCTCTTTGCTTTTACGGATCAGTCTGTCCTTTTCACATGTCACAAAGACCATTACTAACAATGTTAGCAATGGGTGAGACAAAACAGTGTAATGACAACCGATTAGCACCATTAGCAGTGATGTTGTGAGATAAGCAAAGCGATTCTTATCAACATTTACTAATGTCTCAATTTACAACAACACTTTAACTTATATTTTGTTTTCAAACAAAATATAAGTTATTTTGTTATAACTTATACTTAATTATATGCTATAATTAAATTAAAAGCCCAAAAAAGCGCTCACGAAATATTCCTATCACGATTTGGAACAAATCCTAGATGTTAAAAATAAATAAATAAATAATAATAAATTAAAAAAGATGCTTTTAAAACACTTGATAGTACAGTAATGTAGTCAGCTTGGTTTGTTCCTGTTGAATATTTTTTAGGTTACCTGACAAAAACAGGTACTGTGAGATTGGATTAAAATAAATCTGCTAAAATCCCATTCAAAAGTTGAACATAATTTGACATCTTTATCCGACAAGGAGGATTTTTCTAAGAATTATACAGGATACATTGATTCTAAAGAATAAACCAAAAATGACTTTAGTGTATCCAGTAAAATCTTGACTTTACATACAAACACACAAGTTTTTTGTTGTTGTTGCAAAGAATACACCTTATAATAGCCTACACCTCCGTGTATGGTGACCCCACCTGGCAATAACATTTCTCAATGCAAAGTCATTATCTGCCATAGAAAAGCTGATGTTTGCACACCTCAGGAGCATAGACTCACATCTAGCTGTCTTCTGCCGTCCTCTTTTGAGATATTGACGGACAGTATCGATTGCTGAATCTTCATTCACAGGAGGCTGAATCTACAGTAAGGACACTTCAGGGTGTCTGGATGAGGTTTTGGGTTGGTTTTAGTATTCTGGGGGTGTGTGCCTCTGTGTTAGCAGTTTTTAGTGCAATGATGTGGGAGGGGTGTGCCAGCAGCGGCAGTTATGCAACCGGAGCAGGATACGCAGCGTACTGACTGCAGCTCCCGTGCATGCAACACGCACGCATTTACTCTCCAGCACTTTCTCTGATGTCGGAGAGTGTGTGCATGCTCCATGTGAGATGCCCACTCGGATAATGTGAGTCATTCATGCATGTCTGTGTGTTTGTGTGTGAATGCGATCATGAATTGCAACCTGCCCTGTTTCACAACATGGTCAACATGGCCACACAATAACAGAAGCGCAAGTATTGCATGAGGATGTGGGAGCCAGAAATGCAGAAAAGAGACACGATATGAAACACAAAGACACTTGGTACGGACCAATTTACAAATGCAAAACATAGATATGTGGACATAGATTCAGGGACGTACTGTTGTACATTTAGTTAAACCTTAAATAATTCACATTGGAAAGCATATACACGCAAAAAAATGAATTACATAACTTATATGTGTTATTAAGAAGCCGGAATTAGGAATACGTTAGGTTACATTATTAGGTTACAGCAATGAAAGTCATTTTTAAGAGTCGGTTGAAACATATCCTGCACGTGCTCACGTTTACAGAATATATGACACACACACACGTGCAAATACACATTTATCAGCTATCTTACCTGTATACACATGCGTCTGTTGTAATCTCTAGATTTGGATGTGTCGCCGTAAATCTTAGGTCCTCTCTCGCCTGAGGACACAAAGTTCTGATTCTGTTAATATCTCAGGCTCATCTCGTCCTTCTGTACGCTTTCCGTCCCATCAGATGCTCCTGTTGCACGCGAGAGGATGGAGGGAACAGTTCCTTCCTTTCTCCACGTTCTGAGAAGGACGGAGGGATAGATGGACGAGTGGAGAGCGGGAAAAGGGAGCTTGAGACCTCACACGCGTCACAAAGCACCCTCGGAGGAAAAGATGTCAAATGTGCACCGTTCTTCTCAACCACGATGAGCTGTTTTCTCCGGTGATGGTCCTTCCTTCATTCATTCGGTCAGCTGTGCAAGGGGTCCATGGATGTCTGAATGCGTTCTCCTTCTCGTCGACACTCCGGCTTCTTACTTACACGCAAAAATCTTTCTCTACAGCACATCAAGAGCATTTGTGTGTGAGATGCCTTTCCCCTGCCACCTTCTGTCAATCTCTCCGTCGCTCGCTCTCTGTACGTACACCCCCACACACGCACAGAAGCGCACTGACTCACAAGTGCCTGCTCTGCCTCGGTCTCTCTCTCTCTCTCTCTCTCTCTCTCTCTCTCTCTCTCTGTCTCTCTGCTGCAGTACCTCTGCAGGCTGGATCACGTTTTCCCATCGCCAGAATGAAATTCCAGCCAATCAGAGGCCGGAGCCCTCATCTCCCCCCTCCCTTCCCATGCTGTCCTTGTCTCCTGTCTCCATCCATCGTTTTGTTTTGGTGCGAAATCTTTGTTTCACACACACATGGTACGTATGCATCTACACACACTTGTATATTTGCATATTGCCATTCATTTGCTCTGGATCTCTCTTTGCTCACACATCAGCCCACATCGTACATTTACTCTGAAAACAAAGCGACATATTTAGAGATGCGATGCAAATGAAAAATATTGTGGGGGGGTAAAGATGAATAGGTGTTCATTTGGTGAACGTAACTGTATGGTGCTGCATTATTTATCTAAAGCCGTGCAATGCGTTGAGCAGTGCAGAGATGCTGGGACGAGAGGATTGGGTTATGTAACGGACAGATTTTCATCAGTTTGAGCTCTACACATGGCCTTGCCTTGATCTATTGATAATCCACACCACTGACATGTATTTCTTTTTATTTGAACTATTTTACTGTATGTATAACCTACCACCTTGATGTTGCCCCGGTATTGCTATGTGGTAGTTGGTGGTAGATTTTTAGCACATTGCAGAGCAGTCGCTGGGGTGTTCTGTGTGGTTGCTAGGGTGTTGTGGGTCATTATGTGCTTGCTTACTCAGCTAGTCCATTATTGTGCTCCGTAGATATGTCTGGGGTGCTTCCTTCAATGTACAGTAAATCTATAATGTTTATTACTGTATGTATTTATACTGTATGTTATAAAGCTCTCCTGAGATCAATTATACAGTTCCTCATACCTCTAACATAAACATTGCGGGACAACTTTCATGCGCAAGGGTTAACATTACAGTATAAACCATGATTATTCTCCATATTTAAGAGTAAAATGAAAATGAATGCAAACACGATAAATCTATATGTGCTGTGAATGTTTACTATAAGCTATCCTCATGAAAGCATGTATAGAGCATGTGTATAATCTCACAGAATGAGAATACGTCTCTTCATACAAGATTTTTCTGTGTGTGTGGAAGCTCAATTCTAACTTTGCTCCCCCTGCTGCACGTCACACATTCATGCAGTTCATTGTATCTGCAGGCCTTCAGATTTACACACACCATTCACACTCAATGTCACCACACGTGCTCGCTCCTGTACTTGTCTACTTGATGCAAATAGATATCCAGTATAATTAACCCGATCACTTGCAGCACTTAGTTGTTGCAATGTTTTACTGTTTTTTGACAATTTAATCTACCTTACATTTAGGCATTTTGCAAACGCTAGTATTCAAAGCGACTTACAATAGTGAGGAAAACAATACAAATATTTAGTCTTAGGAAAGAAGTTAGAACTTTCTTATAGACATGTATTTTCCATCCAAAAAGAGTTGGAAGAGGGAATTTTTTATTATACATTTTATTATAGTTTTTATAAATTATATGATATGATATGATATTATTATTTAATTTCCTATCATATTATGTTATTACATTACATTATATTAACAACCACTCAAAAAAGAATAACACATGGTAACAAAAGTAAACAGGTTTTATTGTATTGTATTGTCTTTTATTGTATTGCATTATATTACATTACATTACATTACATTACATTACATTACATTACAGTACAGTACAGTACAGTACAGTACAGTACAGTACAGTACAGTACAGTAGTGTATAGTGTATAGTGTATAGTGTAGTAGTTAGTGTAGTGTAGTGTATTGTATTGTATTGTATTGTATTGTATTGTATTGTATTGTCTTTTATTGTATTGCATTATATTACATTACATTACATTACATTACATTACATTACATTACATTACATACAGTACAGTACAGTACAGTACAGTACAGTACAGTATAGTGTATAGTGTATAGTGTGTAGTGTAGTGTATTGTATTGTATTGTATTGTATTGTATTGTATTATGTTATATATATTATATTATATTATATTATATTATATTATATTATATTATTTATATATATTATATTATATTATATTATATTATATTATATTATATTAATTATATGGTAAATTGGTTATTCAAGTTGATTATATTCACATTTACTTTATACAATTTTTTAATTTCTAAAATCTCTAAATCCATACACCAAATGAACGTATCTATTCATGGTTTCAGGGAAATTCATCATTGAATCACATAAATAGATCACTCATTACTTCTTAAACAGCCGTAGAATGAGGAAACCGTGTCATTTGTGGACTTTGATGTCAGATGTATCGATAGAATCTTCATGTAAAATTAAACATTAACTTTTCTTGCTTGAGCCTCTTGTAAGTGTTATGAGTTTCATTTCATGCTATCCCTATCCCCAGTGATCTAAATGATTTAGTGTAAAACAAACATGCAACAAACCAATCAAAAAGTATACAAATGCTAAAATGTGTTTTATTTTATTAAGAAAGTCAGAAATAATTTAATTAATCTTATATAACACTCATATGATATACATTTATACCATGTCAGAAATATTAATATTAAATACCACCTTCTCTTGTCCTAGACAAAAACATTTACAGAAAAAAAGGGAAACAATTTGAGAATAAGGGAGATAGCGTGCAAATGGTTTGATTTGATCATAACAACAGTTTACAACATATTTGAGTAGTTCTTTAATCTATATTTTAGTCAGATAGATAAGGATAGAGGTTTTTGACAGGTAAACATAGTTATGTGCACTAGAAAATGGCAGACATCTTAAAACAAGGGACTTGAGAAACTAAGTACAATTTGTTGTGGCTGTAAGAAAAAACATCTATGACATGTTGAACCATTTTAGCCGTCAGTCTACAACCAAAGTCAAGCTCAAAACAATGTAAATGAATCTATAGCTACAATATAATTTATTATCTGTCTGTACAAGAGGGCATATAGGGAGGAAGAGTATTGAAGATGCTATGAGGACGAACTCTGTAATCCTTAACAAACACTTTTGCTCAGACATTTTGAATTTCTTTTGGACATTTTTTAACCAAAGAAGCCATGGAAAAAGACGCAGACGGTGACGAGTATGATGGCATTAGCATTTACCACGTTTCTCCATATCGGTTTCTCTGACGTATCGGTGAGCTTCATCTTTAGCGCCGCCTCTTCCTCTTTAGTCAGTTTAGGGGCGTTGCCCTGATCAAATCCGCAGAACCAGTTGTAAGCTTTCTTGAAACAGCCCGGATCCTCACGTTCCTCTGTGAGATCAAGAGAGAAATGCCAACGGCTGTTATCAGTTGCTAATAAAATATTAATCAATTGTAATAAAAAAGAATCGTGCACAACGTGATTTACACAAATAAGACATCATTCTTTGCTCCTAGAACAGCACTCTTATCAGCTAATCACGAACCATCGGACACGTATTGCCCATTCAACTAGCAAGTTCTATTGGCAGCTTCCATCGAACTGGCTGAATGCCACACGATTTCTGGTAGTAGAGCTGTACCAGACCGCTTGAACAAAAGGTACCAGCCGGTATCAACTATTTTTGATAACCCCTCAATAAGTCCCTTTACATTGTGGTCAGATAGTTTCTCCTTAGACAGGATACATTTAAAAAATTAGTTTTCTTTTTAAAACGCACTTCGTCCACATCAGTACTAGGTCAGAATAAGTTGACCAGACTTGTAAAAGAAGTCTACCCTCATCTCCACCCCTGAATCTAATAGAAATGCTGTTCCAGAAAACAACAACGAAGGTTGATCCGGATACATTTGTACTTGTATAAGTTACATTTAGCTATATAATGCCATCATTTGCATTTAGCAGCTTTGCAGCATTTACTGTACTGTACTGTATACTGTATGCCAATATACCGTCAGTTTCCATAGAGCTTGAGTCTTGATCTCCAGTCCATTCATCATCTTCCAGATCGATTCTTTCTTTAGTGCTGTTCCTCAAACTCCAACAAAGCCTGTACAGCTGTGAGAAAACAAGAGGCCAAAGAATAAAGGACCACATGGTGGGCCAATGTACATTTATAGAGGATATAGAAAAAAACTGAAAAACAACCAATAACTAATGTGCAGCTGTACTCATTTTGATCAAAATGCAATGTGCATTTCTTAGAGATTAGTTATTAAAACAAATATTTCAGTTTAAAAAACAAAATCAGGGAAAAAGTGTGACTGACTGACTGCTGTTAATGCATAACTATTGTTGTTTGTAATTTCAAACTTAAGGATGTTCCACGTTTGGAATTTAACTAGTATTTTACCTGGAATATTCCTTATAGTAATCCTCAAACAAAAACAACAATCAAATGACATATTTAGCCTTTTTCGAGAATAAATCTTGTTAATAGTGATACCCTGTTATCGTGATGAACCACCATGGTGTGTTTGAATACTCTATTCCAATTGGCTGGAAGGTGTGCATTAAAACTGTTTAATGCACGGATAGTTCCAGTCAGATTGATCAATGTTTGAAGTGAACTGACGAAAATAACTCTCATTTTACCTGTCTGATCGAGAATTACACTGTATACATCAATGACCCGGCAAATGACCAGTAATAAACCTAAAGGGTGACTGATAATAATGATTATGGCACTAACAACAAAAATCACGATATAAGGTTTCAGAAGGACTGTATGTGCTGTAGTGTTTTTTTATTGGCTGCATAGTGGTTATACAGGTTTACTTAGGACTTGTTGAAAAAAAGAACTTACGTGCTTGTCGTCAATAGGTTTGGTCATAAGGGAGATGGCTAATATGGCAACACAGGATACACCGAAGAGTATGATGGCAAAATAGAGGTAGTGCACACCGCATATGATGGTAGGACAGTTACTGGGCTGCACGCAGCTGCCGGTGCCGTAGGCAAACTCAGTTATCATGCGTGAAAGACCCACCAACAGGCCAAAACACAACCCATAGAAAGCACCCTGTGAGGGAGAAGCAATATGTGTCAACGCATGCCAGAAAACCAAATAACAAAAGAACATATAATAGAAACTGTAGTAAGAAAAAAGCATACGACATAAAAACAAAGACGTTGGTATAACTGAAGTGCTTAAAATGGTGGTATTGGTCGGTAATAAAGTTGTACTTATATACTATTTATATGCAAATGTATTTACTGTACATCATATACCCCTCCAAGGTATTTCAACAAGAAAATATTTACATTTACACATTTGGCAGACGCTTTTATCCAAAGCGACTTACATTGCATTATACAATATACATTTGTTTCTGTAATTACAGTGTGTTACTGTATTCGGTATATATTGTATATGGATTTCTGTGTCATAACAATGGGAATACAAGAATCATCCTTGAAAATAATGATGTTTGACATCAAATTTGACTCACTGCTTCATTGACTCGCTTGCAGAAAATGGCCAGCGTGAAGACGGCAGCGATGGGTGGAGCCAAATAACTGGTAATGGACTGAATGTAGTCAAAGAGCTGCCCGCTCTGTGCTGACTGCACGATTGGGATCCATGCAATACTCACGCCTATAAGAGCCAGCATAAATAACCTACAAAAATAAATCAAACCAAATCATGCTTGTGCCTGTTCAACATTTCACAGCTTTTCAAATGTTGATAATGGGCAACAAACAAAGCTGCTCATAAAGATCAAATGGACACGTACCGGCCAGCGATCATGAGCTCCTTTTCTTTGGCTTTGGGCCGCATTTTGGTGTAGATGTCCATGGTGAAGAGGGTACTGGCGCTGTTGAAGATGGACGTGAGAGAACTCATCAAAGAGGCCAGCATGACGGATAGCATCAATCCTCTGAGACCTTCACAGACAGAAGAATAAATCAGCCCATATCATAAACCAACTGAACGAATCAAAATAACCCAAAGCAGATGTAAGGTAGAAATATCATGAAATCTTTACCGTTTGGCATCAAGTCCACCACCAGTTTGGGATAAGCAATATTACTGCAGCCCACACTGGTTCCACAATGGCGCAGACACTCTTCTGGATCCACACACGCAATCACATCTGATATAAACAAGAGAACATCACACATTATATTTTTCTTACCAGACTTCATGCACGAGTCAGAAGTTCGTTGTAGATTATGCCACAATATGTTTAATAGGGCTTCAGTCTATCATCAATTATTTCCCCAGACTTACATTACCAGCATGCATTGTGGTAGTTTGTCTCACCTGTGTACAAGACTCGGCTGATCATGCCAGGGAACACCATAAGAAACATGGGCAGAAGTTTGAGATAACCACACAAGATGCAACCAGCTTTTACATGAGACAAGTTCTTAGCGGACAGACAGCGCTGCACGATCACCTGAAACAAAAGCGAGTATTCATGTAAATATACACAATCAACTATTCCTGATATTTGTACTCATGAATAAACATTATTTCAAATTCCACGCCTTCAATTTTGAAACTTTCAAATTGGCTCGCATTTCATTTAACGTGTTGAGCTACAAAATCCATACACAATACTCAATGCAATGAGTAATACCTATAAGCCCTTGTGCCTAAATGTTTGATGGTTTTTGGTTGATCAAAGAATAAAAATGAATTGGGCATTTAAAAAGGTAAAAAAGATCATACTAAACTAATTCTAGTTTTTGTATTGTTTACAGTGAAAAAGTCACTCTCTGCTGAAAAAAACAATAGAAACCTAATAGAACCCTGCTGAAGAAACAACAACAGAATCCATTACAGAAATGCTAATGGTTTCCATTAACTTTGTCCATTAATACCATAATAAAAAAAGTTCCAATAGGATTTAATATCCCACCTATAGAATCGATCGCATACCAGTAGAACCATGACAGTTTCCATTAAAACCAATACAAATCCCTTTAAAACCATTATAACTTTTTTCATGGTTTCTATTGTTTTTTTCAACAGGGAAAGTATCACAGAAGTTCTAATGGTTTCCATTAATATACCATTATGAACCGTTAGCTTTTCCATCAAAACCATAACAAAATTCATTTTGTACTGTGTTTTGTGCATTATTCCATTAGGTTTTAATGGTGTTTACACATCCCACCAATAGAATCCATCATAACAGTAGTCACCATTATTAGTTGCCATTAAAACCAATACAATTACCGTTAAAACCAGTACACTTTTCTAATGTGTTTGCAGGGTTCTGTGTTTTTTTCAGTAGGGCTGTTCGGCTGCTTCATATTTGCTTTAGTAAACAGGGTGTTCAACATTTTATTTCTCTCCACAAAAATCAAGATATAGGTCAAAAATGTCTATTTCTGAGAATCGAGTTTATTCTGTGACTGACAGAGTCAATTCTTTCAAAACTTTGTGTAGTAATATCATTTATTTTAAATCTGTTTTATGTTCCACAGAAGAAAGGCTGTTATGTGTCATGGTTTCACCTCTCCTGGTCAGGTATTTCTTGGTTTAGAGGTGGAATCATACAGAATCCTCTGTTTCTTGTGGGGAGAGAGGGTTTTGACTCTCATGGCCTTCCATGAGGGTTTCGACACTTATGGCCTTCCATACTCTCCCCGAGTCTGCGTCATTGTTCCTACCCTCCTGTTTCATAGTTTGTGTTAATTACCCTCCCTATAAAGAGTCCTCATGTTTCTTTGTCTGGTGCGCGTTCATTGTTTGTTTGGTTGTTACACCTGATGTTCACCGTTGGTCTTACCTGCCTGTTAACTGTGAACTGTTTCATATATTTCATGCCCTCGTCTTGTTCTTGTTCCTGTTCTTCGTCGAAGTAAGTGTAGTTCAGTCAGTGTTAGTGTTTTGTTTCTAGTGTTTGTTTTATTAGTTAGTGAGTCAGTGTCCTTGCATGTTGTTATAGTAAATATATTAGTCTGCCTTGTTTTCCCCCTCGTGGGTTTTGTTTTGCTTGTTAGTCCTGTTATTTATAATAAATATCTTTTGTTACCCCGTCACCTCTTGTCGTCCTGCCTCTGCCTGCAATTGGGTTCTCCACTGAGTTCCATGACAGAATGAACGCGCCCGACAGAACCCAGCAGGCAACCAAGGACAGCTCCTTGCGATCCCACCAGGCCCGCCTACTTTTTGGGCTTCGGCAGGGGGATCGCGGGATCAGGGACTTCACCCAGGAGTTTGTGGCTGTGGCAGGGGAGACGGAGTTCAGTGAGGCAGAGCTCAAGGTTATTCTTAACTGCTGCCTCACTGAGCCTCTCAGGCGGACGGAGATGAGGATGTTGAGCTCCCTGTGGTTGGGTGATATGATCAGGTACGTGGTCAACCGGGATGATCCCTGGCCTTTAGTGCCAGCCTGGGTATCCACCCCCTCGGATAACATTCCGGAGGACCACGCCCTGACCACCCTTGCCCTGGGGAGCTCGGCACCTCCATCCGCCTCGTCTTCCCCAGTCATCCCCCATGACAAGCGGGGCAGGAGAGCCTCTTCTGGGTCGTCCAGTCCGGCATGCAGCCCGGTGCAGCCGGCATCTCCAGTCGGGTGCAACCGGCATCTCCAGTTCGGTGCTGCCGGCATCTCCAGCCTTGTCCAGAGTCCGGTGGTCCCGAGTCCGGTGAGTCCGGTTCCGAGTGGTCCCGAGTCCGGTGGTCCCGAGTCCGTGGTCCCGGTTCCCGGTGGTCCCGAGTCCGGTGGTCCCGAGTCCGGTGGGGTCAAACCCCATATATTTTTTGGGGGGGCGCCGTGGGGAGGTGACGGTCCGAGCGACCAGCCCGGCCGCCGATTCCTTCCAGCATCTTCCATTCCGCAAGCCCGGTCCAGCAACCGGCACCAAGCCCGGTCCAGCAACCGGCACCAAGCCCGGTCCAGCAACCGGCACCAAGCCCGGTCCAGCAACCGGCACCAAGCCCGGTCCAGCAACCGTCACGCTGCCCAGCCGTCAAGTCCGGCGCCCAGCCGCCGTCAAGTCCGGCCGCCCAGCCGTCAAGCCGCCGTCAGTCCGGCCGCCCAGCCGCCGTCAAGCCGCCGTCAAGTCCGGCTTCAGTCCGCTGCCCAGCCGCCGTCAAGTCCGGCTGCCCAGCCGCCGTCAAGTCCGGCTGAGCCGTCAAGTCCGGCTGCTCAATCAAGTCCGGCTGCCCAGCCGCCGTCAAGTAGAGTTCCGTCCGGCCTTCCAGCCGGAGTTCCGTCCGGCCTTCCAGCCGGAGTCCCGTCCGGCCTTCCAGCCGGTGTTCCGTCCGGCCTTCCAGCCGGTGTCCTGTCCGGCCTTCCAGCCGGTGCCCCGTCCGGCCTTCCAGCGGTGTCCCGTCCGGAGCCGGTGTCCCGTCCGGCATTCCAGCGGGAGTCCAGCCCAACAGTCTTGCAGGGGACTAGGACAGTTCCCCAAAGGACTTCCCCTGTCAAGCCTCATGGGGCTCCGTGCCCTGGCGCGTCTCCAGGGGCTGGAACTTCCCCACCCAGCCCTACCCCTTCTGGACTTCCCCCTATGTATTCTGGTTTGCCCCCACCCCCCCTCCCTTGTTTATTATTTTTACTGAGTCACCCCAATCCCATCATTGTTCTTGCCTGTCTGCCCCTGATTTTGTTTTCCATGTTTTGCTTGGTCTTGTCTTTGTCCCAGTCTGCCTTGTCTTGTTCGTGCCTGTGAGGAGCATCAGGTTGCTGCTCCTTAGGGCGGGGGTTCTGTCATGGTTTCACCTCTCCTGGTCAGGTATTTCTTGGTTTAGAGGTGGAATCATACAGAATCCTCTGTTTCTTGTGGGGAGAGAGGGTTTTGACTCTCATGGCCTTCCATGAGGGTTTCGACACTTATGGCCTTCCATACTCTCCCCGAGTCTGCGTCATTGTTCCTACCCTCCTGTTTCATAGTTTGTGTTAATTACCCTCCCTATAAAGAGTCCTCATGTTTCTTTGTCTGGTGCGCGTTCATTGTTTGTTTGGTTGTTACACCTGATGTTCACCGTTGGTCTTACCTGCCTGTTAACTGTGAACTGTTTCATATATTTCATGCCCTCGTCTTGTTCTTGTTCCTGTTCTTCGTCGAAGTAAGTGTAGTTCAGTCAGTGTTAGTGTTTTGTTTCTAGTGTTTGTTTTATTAGTTAGTGAGTCAGTGTCCTTGCATGTTGTTATAGTAAATATATTAGTCTGCCTTGTTTTCCCCCTCGTGGGTTTTGTTTTGCTTGTTAGTCCTGTTATTTATAATAAATATCTTTTGTTACCCCGTCACCTCTTGTCGTCCTGCCTCTGCCTGCAATTGGGTTCTCCACTGAGTTCCATGACAGTTATGGGTTTGAACATGAGGATGAGTAAATAATAACCATCGGTTTCCCTTTTTGTTTTTTTGTAAATGATCCATATAACATTGCATGTTACCCTGTTCAAGCTTATATTTTTCATAGTGTTTGTTCATGAACCCTACATGTATATCACTCCCAATCCAGGAAATCAAACATGTAAGTGTGAAAGAGATTCTCTGATTCTAACAGCCTGTATGTCTAACGTTTGTGTTTATATCTTATTTAGTGTAGACTAATGTGTAAGCATGTCTGTCTATACTTAGACTTGGTCTAAAAAAGCGACACAGTCTTCATCCTGGGAAACTCTAGATAAAAGTTGAATTTCCTTAAATGGATGTTGAAAGAAAAGCTGTTGTGTGTATGCGTGAAAGCTATCAAATATTTCATGTTTGTCCAACTAGAAAATGGATGCCATGTCAGAGAAGATCACACTATATTAAATGGATCAATACCTGATCGGTGCACCAGTACCAGGCGGCCTGGATAGTGAGACCGAAAATGAGCCCAGGCCAGGGCAGATCTCCCTTGATGGGGTCTCTGAATATGTGAAAGGAGTCTGCGCGGGGCGTGTAGCACTGCGAACTGATGTTTGTGTTGATCACTGACGGGATCGCGTTCATGTACTGATTCTTAAAGTTCTCGTAGCCTCCAACCTTATCGAACGCTGTCAGAGAAACACAAAACAAGGTCAATCTTTCGAAAGGACATAACGAATTATTCAGTTTTCACTTCTTAAATCAACAATATTGTCTGAAAGAGATAGTTCACCCAAACATAAAAACGTTGTCATCGCAACAAAACCTGTGTGTCTCTTTCTTCTGTGGAACACAAATGAAGATATTTTGAGAAATGCCTCCGTGGTTTTGTGTCCATACAGTGGAGGTCAATGGGGGTCACATTGTTTGGTTATCGACGTTCTTATAAATATCTTCTTTTGTGTTCCGCAGAAGAAAGAAACTCATATGTGTTTGAAATGACATGAGGGTGACAAAATATGAATTATTGGGAATGTGTCTTGTATCATAGATGGCTCATTTATTGCAGCCAACCACCTTCCAGTTGCAACTCTTTTGCCAGACAACCACTAAGAGACAGATTTACTACAGTAAAAAAGGAAAAAAAAGGAAAATGGGAGTGGAAATTTCTGTGGGTGATTTACTAACAAGGTGCCCATAAAAAACACAAATGCAATATCTCATTCCCATAATGACCAACGCAATCTACCAAGAGCAGCAAAAACAGTCGTTTTTTTTTGTTTGCGCTGTCACAAGCAGTTATTAAATCTGGCCCTGAATAAACTTGAAGGGACTTACCAAAACCCATAAGAATAAATGATCCCACAACCATGATGATGGTCTGTAGGGTGTCTGTGTAGATCACTGCAGCTAGTCCACCTGTAGAGAAAAGATTGAATGTTTTGTCCTTTAAAAACATCCACTGAGAAAAGTGTGAATATGCGTATTATACAGACCCTGTGAATAATGTACAGTATTAACCGCTTGCATACTTGCAAGTCTTCCATCAAGTTAATGGACTGCTCAGCACGCAAAATATAAAAAAATGAATCTTGTCTTTCTTGCGTATACAGAATATAACTATTCACTGTGTACAGCTGACTAAAATCAAGACGCATGTGTGATACTGCGTGTCAATCACAAAACAGCTGTAATTCAGCAGTTATATTTAAGCCTATAAAACCCAATCACAGTATATATTTTTCCATTGCAAGTCTCGGTATTTCCTGAAAATGCAAATCTATGTTATACTTTCAGCTTGGAATCGTGCCAACTTGAATTGCACTGCAAATCCGACAGGATCATTTCTGATGTTTATTCCCCCAAGGAACAAATCTGACCGAGACAATAAACTGAGATAAACCTCTTACACAACAGACCATAAGGATAACATACGCTTAAAGTCACAATGCATTTGGCTTCCAGATGCTTAACACGTATTGTCAGAATGGGTGATGTGCCCGTGACACGCTACAATAAGCATCACCACAATGTCCCTACAACCTTAAAAAGTTGGACTTTATTCCATGGTGTCGTTTAAGCCTTAGCGTGCATATAAAAATCAATTCAGCGTCTCCGAATCGATCTAAAACAAATAAACCTTTGAAAGGTGTTCTAAGTATGAAACAAAAAGAGTGTAATGCTGCATCACTCTATATGAAGAAATGAACATCTGTTTGGCGTAGGCGTTGGGGAGATTGTAGTTGTTGTCACACTTGGTTTAGTCTGAAAACCAAATTTTTGTTTTTGTTGACAAATTTTGAAAAGGCTATTGAACATACACACCTATAAATGTGACAACTTACCCCCAACCTGCTATTTATGAATGAGATGTCTACAATGTGCATGTATGCAATACAGTTTTCCTCTGTGCTGAACTCACCTGTTACTGTGTACAGTGCTGTGATGAGCAGCAAAAGAAACACAGCCAGATAAATGTTGAGTCCCAAAGCCTGGTTTATAAAAATGGCTCCCGCAAACATATCTGCCTGAACGACAGGGAAAAACACTTTAGATTGACTTCACGTGGCAATAAAAGGCATTTTCACATGGACAATGACCACCATATCAGTTCTGCTATCAGACTCGTCGTGTTTAGTTAAGATTTAATGTCAACATTATCGACAGAGGACTGGAAATAAAGCAGATTATTGTAAAACTGTTTTTCAATCATGGCTATTAAATAACAGATATGATCTTGTCAGACATGTGTGGGTCAGTTACCTTGTTACTGTTACCCATTCCCTACATTTTTAAGCAAACATTCCTGTTTTACTTTTAATTTATTTGACATGCAACAAAAATGTGTCATCTATAATAAAGTAAGTTTATTAATGGTAAACAATAATAATAGTATTGGATGGCAGGTTTTGCTCAATAAGATTAAGTGAAATTTTGAGCTCACAGAGATTTTGGTGAACACATAGAGACACAGGGAAAGCACAGAGAGGTAGATACGGATCCGCTGCCCGCCGAACCGTTTCTTCAGATATTCGGGCATGGTCACCACCTGTTAACCAGACAACAAGCAAATGGTCGTATTCATATATGTGATTGTCAAGTTAATACTGCATGTGTTTGAGATAAATAACTGCAGACGTGCTGTATCTAAACAATGAAAGCATTATTTAAAAAAATACAGAAGAAAAAGCCTACCCCGGCCTTTATGTACACGGGCACAAAGAGCCATCCCAGAATTATCACGACAACAAGAGCCTGGAGAAAAAAGAATCAAAAATAGGTTGTTATTGCAGTATACTGGGTATATAATATCGGGTCTACCAAAGATGTTCATGAATAAATGAACATAATATATGAATGTGCAGCGTGCATAGAGTCTATATTTAGTATATATTGCCATTGATGCTTACTGTTTGGAATATCAATAGTCATTTAAATCAGGGCTGAAAAAGGGGAAATGTGAGGGGGATGGGGGCGTTCATTTCAAGTGGGAACAGAGTTCCACTTCAAAATGTAGATATCTTTCATCTTTTATCCACATAATAGCCTCTTAACAAATATGCAAATTTCACGCATAAATTTAGTGAGATCTAAACTTTATATATATTTTAAAAATATAAAATACGTCCTGAAGAGTCCCCATGAATCGTGGACATTTTCAGACATTTTCAGGGGAACCACATTAAGTGCTATATAGAACCATTTTATTGAGTGTTCAAAAAAACGTGTCAGGATTGAATAATAATTGAAAGGATTTAATGTCTTTTAACATACGTTCCACTCAAACCCTCCGATGGCAATACCAGAAGCAGCTCCAGTCCCTGCTATTCCTACAAAATGGCCACTTCCAATGTTACTCGCAAAAAGTGAAGCTCCAATCTGTAAAAAAGTTAAGAGAATTAAGAACGATCTAATAGAAATGAAACCTTAAATAGGTCTTAAACCCAAAAGGAACTTGTGATCAGCAGGTATTCTGGGAATTTTCTGTAACCAAACATTTCAAGTGGCTTGCTTGACAATACATTAACTCTGTCTACTGTTTGACTATATCTGCCAATGCAATCGCCGTAATGATAAGCTATGAAAACTGCTTCTTCTCTACATTCGGATGTGTGACAATAATGATTACAACAATGAACTTTGTAATAACATAAAATAAAGTGTGACAACAGCTCAATAAAAACGTAATTCTCTCCTGAAACAGATCTAGAGATCAAGTGCTCAAGGTTCTATTGAAGAGTGGAATTACATCTGGCATCAAAAAGTTATGGGGCCATGAAATACTTTTTTCACCCTATCAGTTGAGGGTTACCATGAAAAGCATGGGCTAGTAGTATGACATAAGAGTTAGGGTCCTTATCATGCCATATAATGAGCAGCTATCACATAAAAAAATGATCGTTCCCGTTTTGTCTTGGACAGCAGAACACAACATGTTAAGTAACATCAAAATAGGAATTTGATGGATTTAGTACATTGATAAAAATTCATAATTCAATTTCTTAAATTTCGAATATAATTGAAAGTATTAAAATTGCTTTAAGTGTTTAAGGTTTCTACACTTTTCTTCCTCCAGGAAGAGTTTATTTTCTTACCGGCCACCACACCATACTTCTGCCAGCCAGAAAAAATCCTCCTACGGTGGCTCGGTTGGTCCTCACCATTGCCTTAAACAGAAAAAAAGTACATTTGTAAATTTCGAAAAGTTGATAGATTGGTGTTTAAAGGATTTTGTTATATTATTAAATATGTTTATGCATTTTATCGAGAGATTTTTTTAATGTATACACTGTCAAAAATAAATCTGTAAAAAAACGGATAAAGTACTGGCAGAAAATTACCATTACATTTTCCTTTATTTTACAGACATTTCCGTTAATGCTTAAATACAATTTAATGCAGCTTTAAACTGTAAAAATGAACACGGAAAATTCCTTCATATTATTACAGTATATTGTGCCCTATTTTTACAGATTTTTTGTGTATGGTGGATGTTAGGTTTTTCAAGAAATCTGACATTTCAAGGTCTTCATTTTGACTAATGAAGGTACTTTAGGATTATATGAAATAAATATATTTTTTATTGTCCACTTTTCATAATTATTTCACCCTACAATCCACAATAATTTCTCATTTCTTCACTGTTTTGCACACTAGTTGTTACTATAAAGCCAAGAATTGGAGCCGTTAGATTCACATTACAATATCATTTATAATTTTAATATGTTTTAGTTGATTAATAAATGCTTAATTAAATACATTTTAAATGTATTAAATATATTTCCTTAAAAATCACAGTGCTTCTCTCTCAAAAGTTATCCCACACAGCTTTTGCACTTTTACATGTTGACGCAAGGTTAACAATTCACAAGTCTTGGAAAAAGACAAAAATGTTTCACAGGTGCATAGAAAAAACTGACCACTCACCCATACTCCCACAGCCAGAACCACTAAAAAATATATGATGATCACAGAGATGTCAGCTGGATTGTTAATCGCTATGGTGCCGTTACTTTGTACATTTCGAAGAAAGGAAAATCCAAAGTAATCTGCACCCATTTTGACGGCTTTTCAGGGGGGCAAGGTGCCACCAAGCAGCGTCCCTTCTGACACGAGTCTGACGGTAGAGACACAGCTGTGCGTGCATGCGCAAACAATCAACTATATATGTGCATCTGGTGATGGGTGTGAACTTGGAGTTAGTTATAAAAGTGGGTTTGCGCCTCAGAGCTGAAAGAAGAGATTGTCTCTAAAGAGATCTGAGATTGGAATCATTAATGAATAACTTGTAATGAAGTTTAAGGTTCCCGTAAAGCCTGAGAACCATGAGTGTCCACATCACTTGCATCTTAAAAATTGCTTTTTTTGAGGTTGAGATGCTTGTTTGTGTATTTATGAGGACATGTTTATTCGTGGAAAGTGAACCACGATTTCAGGAAGACCTCCATCAAAAGTTTTGCTGTAATGTAGATGTTAAAAGATAGATGCAACAGAGAAAATTCTGACAAAATGATTGGCATATAGGAACGTGTAATGTCCGTTTTAAGGTCAATAAAAGAGCCGAGACATCAAGAAGAAATACAGTGAACTAGTTTTCCAAACGTGCATCAAATTCTCATGCCTCTCAAGTTCTGTACAGACCTGTTAGGATTTCTATTCACCTCCATAACCATTCTGGATATAGGTCTGGCTATAGGTTACAGTTCTAGATATAGGTTTTTTCAACCTGATCTGTAAATAATTTGCATTACTCCCGGAAACATAAATAAAGGAAATTCTGGCCAACATTTCTATCAAAATTTTTGAATGGCTACTTTTGAATGACTGTCAGTAGAGAAAGATGCTTTTGTCCCCATACGTGCATGTCACCAAAAGAGCAACTGAGATTATCAACACTGTTCTTGGGTGAAACAACAAGGAAACTGCCTGAATTTTAGCTACTATCTTTTGCTTCTGTTAATAAAGCACAGACAGTAATTCTCACAATCACACAGCTAATCGTGGTCCCATGTGTGGTTAAATCTTTAACCCTGGGATTGCTTGAACAATTTCAAGTACACACAAAAGATGCATGTTGTCTTTTGGTTATATCATATACAGTATATACTCATATACACTACATGGACAAAGTATTGGGACATCCTCTTAAATGCTATACCATACAACAATATCAAAGAACTTCTTTTCCATCTCTGTTGCAACAGTTTAAGCCTTTTTCTGTTCTGAAATGAATGATGGGTTTGAGTGATGGGTGTTTGGCTCAGAGGTGTCCAGCTGGGTTCAGTTCTGGGACCACTCAAGTTCTTCCATACTAGACTAAATCAGTAATTTCTTTTTGAATCTTGCTTTGTGTCATGTTGGTATAAAACAAGGCCCTGGCCAAACTATTATTTCAAAGTTAGAGGAACACAATTCTCGAGAATGTCATTATATGCTGTAGCATTAAGATTTGCAATAAGATTTTGAGCAATTTTTGAATTAATTAAATGCAATGGTCTTTTTGTAGACTATGAAGACACAGTAATATGCCACAGGCTCTGCTGTGACTTTATCAATTGCCATGCATTACTTAAGAAGCATATCTCAATACCGGCACAAATGTTTATCTTTAACATGTTATTGTCATAAACTTCTGACCTATTGCACCCAAATGAAAACGACCTTAAGATGGTATTCATTTAGCTAACTACACGATTATAAATCAATCACAGCATGTAAGTGATGCACACTGGTGTTATCACTATTTATGCCATGTGTTGTAGATACATGAACATGAATCTGTGCCAGAACCTTTTACATAATCGAAAGGCATGACTGCGTTGGCCAATGAGCTGCTGACTAATGGGCTTCCCAGTAATCGGATCATTATATCATGAAATTGCAAATGTACAGTTAATTTCACTCTGTTTAATGTATGTAGCTGTTGTCTGTATCTACTGTACTTCATTTTTGTTAAAAAGATTTTTGTAATCCTAGCAAATATGCTGCGACAACTCAATGTCCATTTCTAGGTTGATATTGTTTAACAAAAACACAGTGGCTTTGACAAAAGATTGCTTTTGCTCTATTTAATATTCAGGCAAAGTAACAGGAGCGCTGAATGAGTGGCGTGTGTTTAAGCTCAAAAGTGACGCCCATTAAATAGCTTTTTTATGATTGTGGTATCATAGGCCTGTTTGGTGGAATTATTGACTTGAAGTGGGTTTTTTTATTGAAGAAACAGATAACTCTGTTTTAAAGAAAATTCCAAAGTCTTGTTTTTTTATTGTGTTATTATGTTTGTTAGCTGTATGTTTTGTTATTATTACAAAACAACCCAACCGCAGTTTGATTAACATTACCTGGAATGCACAATAAAAAAGGATTTTTGAAAATGAAATAAACTGAGTTATCTGTTTTTGAAAATGAACTGTTCACTTGCAGTCCTTAGTTTTAATATAAAATGGTATTTTATTAACAGTTTGTTTCCACGTTTTTGCTATGTCAAATCAAGTGATTATATATCATATATGTATTTTACTATTATATACCTACAATTCTTATATAGAAATATATTAAACATAACTAATACAATTATTAAATGGTAACACTTTACAATAAGATGCTATTTGTTAACATTAGTAAATGCATTAGCTAACAATGAACAATTTGGTTTTTCAGTATTTATTAATCCTTGTTAATGTAAGTTTATGTCAATACAGTTATTCTCATGGTGCATTAACTAATGTTAACCGTGACAACGTTTGATTTTAATAATGTATTGGTAAATGCTGAAATGAACATCAACTAACATTAATAAACGCTGTATTAGTATTGTTCATTGTTAGTTCATTTTAGCTAATGCATCAACTAATTGCTATCAAATAGCACCTTATTGCAAAGTGCTACCTATTAAACATTAACCAATATATTAACATTGCTAAAGCTCTTCTTTTTGACTATCACTTAGGCTGTGTGGTCTATTGGTTACTGCCATTCAACAAAATTTGAATTGACTAAAAAGTCAAATCATCTTATGATGTGTGACAGCCTAAATTAAGTCCCGCCATTTAACACCCTCAAGTAAAACGCGGGATCAACATTAAAACAAGCATTATTATTAAACCATACTGTGTGTGAGAATCTATAAAACACCTAAAAAACAACTGGGAAACTGAAATAGAGAGATACCATACAGAGAGATCCCATGGTAGGCAATGTCTTTAATGTCATTCTGTCATAACCTTGCATTTGTAATCCTAATCAAAAGACTCTTGAATCACTGCGGCTCAGAACAGAGTGCCGCCCACTTACTGGATGACGACTTGCTGTTCTGAGATCAGCAGACATACATACATTTCACAGGGCTAGCAGGGTGTACAAGCTTAGGTAAGCTTCATGGAGGAACGACAGACAAACACAGCTAAGCAGTGATGGAGGAGGTACAGGTCAAGGACAAGTGATGCAGAACGTAACTGGTAAGATGGTGGAACATTTGCACTGTACTGTGCCACGTACTGAAGACCTTATTCGGTGTTACAGAGTTTCTACAAAGATCAAGTCCTTACAAGTACACAATAAGTAATTGTCACGTGGAGACCAGTAGGCTAATTTTTAGACTCATCAAAGGGAAGAAGAACAGGTAAGAAAAACAGAGAAAGGGAGATAGAGAGTTCGAATCAAAACACCCATACCACTTTTTCACAGAATACGAGCCGGTGCTGACTTGAGAGATGGATTGTCATGATGTAATGGACCACGTGACCACATCATCTCATCCAAAGAATCAGCGTCATTATACCAAGTGATACAATTTACACGATCGAGCACCAGCACCCTGTCAGTGGAAAAGTGGTAGAAGAGACCTACATGAAGAAAGATCTATAAAGGGTCTAAAGTGCAGCCCTGAGGAACCGAAGAAGAGCATCTAGGCATCACAAGGAGACAAGAAAGAAGGTAGAATAAAGAGAGGTGTGGGGAGACGAAAGAGAGAAATAAGATAAAGCAGTCGAGAAGACATCGTGGATGGGACAGGCGGGTGCTACTGCGGCTAGGAGTGAGCGCAGACGCGGCCGATCTCTCAATTGTTGGCGTCCCCTCCTTCGCTGTCCTGCTGGTCGCTGGTCCACAGGGTGAGGTTGTCCCGCAGAAGCTGCATGATGAGCGTGGAGTCCTTATAGGAGTCCTCGTTCAGATTGTCCAGGTGGCCGATGGCGTCATCGAAGGCCTCCTTGGCGAGCTGGCAGGCCTTGTCGGGCGCGTTCTGGATCTCGTAGTAGAACACGGAGAAGTTGAGCGCCAGGCCCAAGCGGATGGGATGGGTGGCCGGCATGCCCTTGCTGATGTCGAAGGCCTCCTTGTAGGCCCCTTCGGACGATTCGACGGCAGAGGCCCTCTTTTCGCCGGTGGCCACCTCGGCCAGGTACCGGTAGTAGTCGCCTTTCATCTTCAGGTAGAAGACTTTGCTCTCTAACTGGGTCTCGTCGCAGTTCTTGATGAGGTACTGGTCCAGCAGGGTCAGAACATCCTGGCACACGGATTCCAGCTCCTTCTCGACGGTCTCTCGGTAGACACGCACCAGTTCAAGCTTCTTCTCGTTGCCATCCGCCGCCGTCTTCTGCTCTATGCTGGATATTACGCGCCAGGATGACCGTCGAGCACCCACCACGTTCTTGTAGGCCACGGAGAGCAGGTTGCGGTCTTCATTGGACAACGGCTCATTCAGCTCTGTGACCTGATGATGCGGAAAGGAAGGGGGATGTTGGGTCAATATGAGTCTACGTTATCGGACAATACACAAAGGCTTCTGGGTAAATCAAATAGTAGAAAAAAAAAAAAAATCGCAGAATCGAACCCAAATTTATACGCATTTTAGGAATTACACATATTTACTCACTCTGGCATCCAATCTAGACTTTTCATTATTCGGAAATACATTAAAATAGATTAAAAAAAAATCTAACCTGGCATATAAAATAAATGTAGTGTTTAAAATGGGGAAAACATGCTATTATATGATGCCATTGCCAACTGGTAAATTTAGACTAATACCTACACACATTAAATAATATGGCCATAGTTTAACCATGGTATTAAAACTATGGTGCCAAAAATACTCTTACTCCGCTTTTACTATAATAAAACCATGTTTAAATTTCCTAAGACTCAATACTGAAAACTGTCATTAATAAACCCACTGATGCAGATGTAGACAACAAAACATTGTGCATCCCTAATGCAATATCAATACACTGAATACTCCAATGTTACAAAGTCAAACTGACGAAATAGTAAAGCGAACGAATGAATAAATGTTGTTTAATGGTTTACCAACAAATAACAACATTATGACAAAAGCATCCGTGTCCAGACTACAATGACTGACTGACTTTCATCCTTTGTGCTCGTATGCCGAAGCACACAGCTGATGCTGCGCTGCTGGTTTCCGTCATTTCACTTCGCTGCAATAAAGCACGAGCTGTTAAGCATGATTTTATTATACAACACCGTTTATCATCTTCATACTGATGTGTTTTGTTTTATTATTCGTATCTTCTCATAGAGACAACGATGTACAATGGATGTGGCTGAGCAGGATGTCTTAGCGCCGCCCATGTTCATCCACTGTAACGATTGATGTGCACGATGTTGAACCGAAACCTACGATTTATGATCTTTCTGTACCCTCATCCGCCCTTTCCTGTTCGCAATTCGTTATGACGTTGCTTTGATTTCCATACGTGCGCTTTTCCTTTTACGCATATTTGTCCTTTATGACAAAGAGATCTCGCTCGTGACAAAGGCGAAGCTTCTGCATTTACTTGCATTACAACGAAATGTAATCCGTGTCAGTTTTCTTGTACGAATTACTTCAACAAAAACCCCCCTCGAGCCTCTGATGGCGTATATATGGTGCATTAAAATAGATACGCGTTAATACTAATGACCCACCAGCTTCATCGCAGAGGCCATATCGTCATAGCGCTCCGCCTGCTCCGCCAAACGGGCTCTTTGGATCAGTTGCTCCCTGTCAGCCATCCTCTCGGTTCAAAGACTGTCGGTCGGTCGGTTTCGGTCGCACCGGGGTTCGGTCGGTCGTCTCGCAGCAGCGCACACTGGCAAAGAGAGCGCGCGCCCCGGTCAGCACACACAAGCGCGAGCAGGATCTGGAGCAGCCGCGCACGTGAGGGTGGATCGGCGAGCCAAGGATTTCGGGTGCAAATAGATGATTGTCGTAATATTTTAATGTCGATATTAATATGACGCGACGCTCGCGGTCCCCTCCCAGCCCTCTTTCATCCGAATTTCGCCTTGCTCCTTTTTTCTCTCCGCTTTCGGCTTTGTGGGGCACTGCTTCTGCAAGCGTCCTGTCAATCCCAGCGAAGTGCGAGCAGGGTGGAGGGGAGGTTTGGGGGGTGCGCGCGCGCACTCGCTGTATTTCAGGATGACGTCATTTTCTAAAAATAGCCGCGTGCCCTGCAGGCGCGCACCTGCGCAGTGAGGTTTACTGCATTGTTCGTTGCAGCGGTGCACGGCGCATGCGCGCGACGAGAAGCTCTTCCGCATTCAAATGAAGATGCTTGAGGCGCTGATGAAAGAATAATGGAATGCGCGGGCACGCCTCTCTCTCCAATGATTGTCCACACGACATGTGTAACTGGTATGCGCGGATGCGTGTTTTAACAGTGAAGAAAGGTCAATATTTCATCCGTATATGGTGGTGTCGACTTCTGAGAGGTTCATACTTTGGGATTTAACGTTGGTTAATCCTTTTGACCTTGGGGATCATGCAAAGAAAATTCTTTGCTCAAGAATTCAATCCGTTCTTACCTAAATCCTACTTTTTACGAATACAAAAAGAATTTCATAGTTAACCTCTGACGAACTTGAACATTTTACTAAACTCACAACCATACATGTAAACATGCTGTGGAGGCCAAAGATAAAAAACACCTTTAATATTAAAGGGACAGTTCACCCAAAAATGAAATTCTGTCATGTTACTCTCTAGTTGTTCAAACCTGTATACATTTCTTTCTTTGGTTGAACACAGAGAGAGATGTTTGGACGAATTGCTGGTAAACAAACAGTTCTTGGACCCCATTGACTCCCACAGGAGGGAAAAATGACACGGTTTGCTTTCCTACATTCTTCAAAATATCTTCTTTTCTGTTCAACAGAACAAAACAATTATAAAGGATTTTTTCCTACTATGGTAGTCAATGGGGTCCAAGAACTGTGTGGTTACAAGCATTCTTCCAAATATCTTTCTCTGTGTTCCTCCGAACAAATCCCTTTATATAGATTTGGAACAACTCAAAGGTGAGTAAATGATGAGCGAATTTTTCTTTTTGGGTGAACTATCCCTTTAATTGACCCTTTGCTAAGCCCACCTCCTGAACGCTGAACAGTTATATGTGCCCGAACATAAAATGGATATTAACTTTAAGTTACGCAGTGAATAAAATGACATCAAATGCTTATTAAAGTCAAATGTAATATGAACAACCATATTTGCTACTTGCGATTGCAAACAATAACGTAAGTGAACAGACCAATGATTCTACCCCATAATATCCCCTCTATTATGACCTCAATCAATATGTAAATGAATGAATGTGAAGGTTATAACATGAATTAACATTGGACCAAATACAGGTGTCAGTATGAATTTATACACATTTATTAGCGAATGTGATGTGAATAATCGATGGCTCCACAGTATGCAAGTCCTAAAGTCTTAATAAATATAAAAGTATTATTATTTTTCTTTAGCATTTAGTATGAATATGTGGGCTTAAGGTTATCTATAAACGAGTGCGCTCGAAAACGTTGACAAAGGTCACAGATACCAGCAGTCAAACCTTATATACATCCTAGAAAATGGAAACGAAGCTGGTCCAGAATAACTTCCTGTTTCGTTTGTTTAACATTACACAAACGTTTGAGCAAAATACAACCATTTAAAAGCGAATTAAAATGTTAACCTAATATATTTAAGATTTTATTATAGGCTATATGTAAGATTAAACAAATATGAAATAACTTGAAACCAGAAAAGCTTCTGGATCAGAATTTACATAGTGCAAAGTGGTCTATAGTCTCACTTCCACCAAGTGAATCGGCGTTTTTTATGACATCATTCTGCACTTCAGCTTCTCATCAAATTCCTGGCTTTTAGTTGAACTTTTAAAGGGGGGGAGGACCGACTCAGTATCCACTCCTTACTTCCTGTTTCAGTAAATATGATATCTTACAAAGCTGCACATTTTAAGGCACTTCAGTGGGTCTTTAAGTTTTTTTAAGAGTTGCTTTTAGGTAAGATTGATCGTTGTAAAAAATGGTTAAACTGTGTAATTGTTTGTTGATGTATATGTTGACACAATCTGTAGTTTCTGAATCTGTCCATTACCTTTTACACTCTAAAGCCATTTTACACTGATGTTTAGGGCACAGGTTACCAAAGGGTCCATTTGCAAATTATGATTTTTCTGTGCAGTACATGTTATGTGTGACCTACCATTCAAACCCAAACAAAAACTGTAATGGCTTCAGGACCAAAAGGTGCATGTTAAGCACTGTCAACATACAACATGACTCATCTCTCTCAGTGTTGGAGGATGAGGCGATTGGCTTTATTTATCTCTGATTAGATAGTAGCAGCAGTACATTAGCTCTTGATGCAGAGGCGCGCTGTTTCTCTCACACAGTGTCCTCAGGGGGCACTGGCGTTCATTTTCTCCACGCAGCTTTCCCAGAAGGTCACCAGGCGATTGTCCTTGTTGGCACAAAAGTTTGTGAAATCTCGCAGCAGGCGGTCCGCCAGTTTCTCGTCCCCCAGCACGCCAGTCCTCCAGGCTTTGGTCAGCATGGTATTGTAGGCCCAGTTGTAGCCCACCCGGTCCTCAGAGCCAAACAGGCTCTGATTGGCCGAGGTAGTGGAATTACGGCGTCTGCGCTGTCCGCTTGAGTATTTCCTTTTTGAGTAGGGCAGCTGAAGAAAAACTGTACCTGGAAGAACACCGGCAGAGAGAGAGATGAGTAAAATAAAAGGTTTTCAAAGTATTTGAAGTTTATCATTTATAAGAACGTACCTGTTACATGGATGTATTGTGGCTTGTTCTCAGATGGAAAGTTGAAAGCTGACGCCGAGAACTTGTCATGAACGAAGCCAAATCTTCAAAGAAAAAGTTGAAAAGATACGTTTCGATTTACATATGAAGGATGAATGATATATGGCCGTTACACTGGACTATCCCATTAGAACAAGCCGTGTGCCGCATCCAGTGTGGACAAAACTATAATAGTTTCTAATGCGTTTTATTGTCTTTTGCTGCGTCCGGTGTAGACACGGTGTTGCAATGAGTTATGTGTCACAATTCAATATTTAAAGACTACAAATATAGCATACAAACACAAAAAATATATATATATCTTTACCTGTATAGTATGGCCTCCTGAAACAACTGCATTCTGTCCCAGTATGTCTCCGGCTCAAACCCTAAAAAAATAAAGCAGCATACCTGAGAAAATGTTGCATTAACCACAAAACCTAAATTCTGTCATATTTTATTCACCCTCATGTCATTCAAAACCTGTATATGACTCATTCCTCTGTGGAAACAAAAGAAGATATTTTGAGAAATGACTGTGGTTTTGTTTCCATACAATGGAAGTCAATGGGGAACAATAATGGTTGTCTACCAACATTTTTCTAAATATATTTTTTTGTGTTCTGCATAAGAAAGAATTCATATTTTTAAGTGTCCCATCGCTTTAACTTTAATGCAATACTTTGAGTTGTTAACTTATATCCCATGACCTTTATTTAACCTCTAAAAGTATTTACTTGACCTCTAGCAACACTGTCATATATGAAATATTACGAATTCTTCCGTCTCACCCTCAAACAAGTTATCACTGCCCTCCTTCACTAGGCACTGAATGTTGAGGTGGATGAACAACTGGGCACGGAGAGGATCACCATACAGGAACGATGTCAGAGCGAAGGGCACCTCCAACACGGGTACGAGCAGGAAGCCACAAGACGCTGCCTTCCTGTGCCAGCCTTGCACCTAAAAGAATTCAGTGCTTTAGTAGATGACTCTCCCTGATATTTTAAAAACGTCGTTCAGGATTATTTGCTCACCATTTCAAAGAGCACGGCTGCGGTGACAGCCATCCAGTGCAGCTTGATCTCAAAGGCAGCGTTGAGAGAGAAGTTGCCATGGTAATAGCAACTGCACCATTCCGTCCGATCGCTGCGATTGTTCACATCAACGTCCAAGGTGACGGTTTTCTGCTCAGGAACTGTGGCAGCTGCGAGGGGCGGGGCACAGAGAGAGAGACAGAAAGAGAGGTAGAGCAGAAATGGCCGAGAGGGTGAAATGACATTGAGGTCAAGCATGGAGTTTGGAAGAAGTTGTGATAACTGTGATAAATGTGGAAAGAAGCGTCATGCTAAACACTGACGGTGATAGTTTGATAAAAAAATAAAGACAATTATGAAATACATATTTCATGAGGTATGAGGTGTAACATTGCAGCAAAATACTGAAAGCAAAAATACAGTAGTGGCCAAATGGACCCAGACCTTGACCCAGTTAAGTGTGCTTGTGTTTTTTGTCAAGCCTCCTTAAATTCTTCTCAAAGCTGAGCTTCAGTTAACATTCCTAACACACCAATCCAACATGCATACAAAAGCTTTAATACATCTTTAAATTTGTATTTGAATAAAGCATGCAGATGTCGATTTTCCAAAGTAGGACATCCCTTTTGGCCAATGCTGTTCTGTATCAGTAAGCAAAGTAAAATAAGCAATGGACATGTGAAAGAGCTTTCCTCAGGGTTGGAAACAAAGCAGGAACATCATGGATTCCGCAGACAGGTGGAGGAGAGCAGCAAGAACCCATACCACAGCACTACTGGACCACAGCCACTACTACACCACAGCATGCACTACATGCTACACACTACATCATCACAGCCCACCAACACAACAACTCTGTGTCAATCAGTTTTCAATAGATTGGAGAGATAGATGTGATCACACAGGCAGTAGAGCACATGCACCATCACACGGGTTCCAAACCCAACTGTCATACTAGCGAAATTACTGTACAAACATAGTTTATACGTCAATCAGAGCGATGATGTCATTGAAAGGATAGTTCACCCAAAAAATGAAAATTTTGTTATCATTTACACACCCTTAAGTTGTTCCAAATGTTTGTATTGCTTTGTTTTGTGTAACACAAAAGAAGATATAAAAAAAAATGTGGGACAAAAATGTTGGGGCACCATTGACTCCTATAGTAGATGTTTGTCCTACTATGGTAGTCAATGGTGCCCCAGAACTGTTTGGTTACAAACATTCTTCAAAATTCATTTAGGGAATATTTGCGTTCAGCTTCACAACAAAATGTATACAGGCTTGGAACATTTTGAGGGTGAATAAATTATGACAGAATTTTCCTTTTTGAGTGAACTATCCCGGGGTGTACTAAAATTGGTCTATTATCTATAACATCATGCAGTCCTGGAACAGAGGACGGTCACACAAAGTGGGATGAATTAGACTGGTAATAGTGAAGTTTATGACCATTCTTGCAGTAAAAGGAAAGAAGTATAATGTCAACCCTATTGTTAAGATGTTAGCAAAATGGAGTGGTGCAGACATGACGTATTTTGGTAGACCAACTGGGAAGTTGGCGCCGCACTGGTTGCCTCGACTGAAAGCCTATGCATTTTTCCCATAGACTTTTGGAAGATCGTAAAAAAGAAGATCCTTTAAATTAACACCACATTTGTTACTTTTAAAGCCTGAATACAATCACCAGAAGTAAGCTAACATGAGGCTATAAACAGGCTACTCTATGGTCACCACCACCAAGCCAACTTTATCAAACTTTATAAAAACACATGTTCCCCGGAAAGTCCGTGACTTAATCCCCGTCCACATTTTTAAGATAATTTGCCTTATTTATGAGATTTATATGCCCGATGACTTCTAACGTCGCTTTTAGAACACTTTTAAAACAAAATAAAGCTTTAAAAATCAAGAGCGGGTTATAACTGGTGCGTTTTACGTCAAAGATTATAACGTTAAAATAGGTTTTGTTAACCACAGGCGATTTACCAAAAACCCATTCGAAAAACCCATATACTGTGGGTCGATGGAAGCAGAAGTGCTAAAATGCTAACTCGCTGCCGGAGTTTGGGTACAAAAATATGTCATCTCCGAGGTACTCCATAGTACAAGTTGACAAACATATAAGTGCATTTTTACGACTGTCTGATTGGCTGTTGAGTGACTAGTAAATGGCATGGATGAATGTATTAATATGACAAGATATGGTTCAGGTTGTGACTCTATGTGACCGGTTCTCTCTTCCTGAACATTTTAGGGGAGGAAGTGTGGCATCCAGCCCCACAGGGCGGAGCATGCTTGCTCTCGGGGCTGAACCGGCTGTGTATACCTAGCAGTGCGGCAGCCTGGCTGCGTCCTCCGAAGCTGCGGCTGAAGGAGCTATGCCTACTTGCGTACGAGGCCGGCCGACTGGGCAGCCAGGGAAGTAAGAAGGCGGGCAAGTCGCAGGGTCGACGTTCCTCCAGAACAAACGCCACCTCAAACCACTTTCTCTGGAACAGGGTGAAGTCCTCCAAAGCTGCTGCAGACCACACGTTAGCTACGGCTGGTGGAAGCTGTGCAGTGGGACCTGTGGGGTACAAAATCCATCTCCTGATACACTGGATAACGTAGTGGATAACATTTGCATTGACTGGGTCAATACCCCTGTGCGACCAAGTCTCTTCTTACCTTTTTCTGTGTCTTTGTCGACGATCCGGTAAAGGTAAAAGCCATAGACAAACGTCCGCATGGCATCGCCAGAGGCGTGAGTAATCATACCATCATCCAGCATCTTCTACAGGAGAACCCGGGAGATAGCATCAAGTTTGTTAACACAAACATACAGACAACCGGGAATTCTGCAACTTGCATGCACTACCTGCATGATTTCTACGGCGATGCCCTGCGTAGCCACATTCTCCACAGTGTTGACCAGCCAATGCACAACTTCGGCACTGACAAAGCAGTTGGGCGGCAGGCCTCGCTGCTCCGGTAAGAGCTGCACTCCGGTGCTGTAAACACAGGAAGTCAATTTACTTCACACTTGGGTGACATAATAGAGCACTAATAAATATTTAAGCATACGAAGGTTCTCACGTGGGATGTTTAATGGCTTCCAGGATCTCCATTAGCGTGGAAGACGAGGACAGGCTTAGTCCACCGGACCCTGACTGCCCACTGCAATGCAACATTAACACGTTCCAGACAGAATATTCTTCACACGGTGGTCCTGCTGTCAGGATGATGTGTTCTCTTACCCGGTCTCTGAAGTGGTGCCCGGCGCTGGGTCTCCTGTGGACTGGGAGGCTGCAGCTGTTCTCTCACCAGTTTGGTTGCTTGCTTTGTCCATCAAGCCACCCTCGGTGGGATTGGCGGTGACCTGTTCAGCTGGAAGCTGAAGATCGCAGTGAGATTTTGTCAAATTGTGGTAAAGCAGATTGCGTTTCGTCTTGAACAGGAACCAGAACACTTAAAACAAACCAGTTTAAAATAGAAGTCTAAAAACAGAAGTGCACATGCATTTTCTTTTACTATCCCACAGGAATGGTGCATTCTAATACTACAG
Source organism: Triplophysa siluroides (assembly GCA_006030095.1). Lineage (NCBI taxonomy): Eukaryota > Metazoa > Chordata > Actinopteri > Cypriniformes > Nemacheilidae > Triplophysa > Triplophysa siluroides. The sequence continues at coordinate 355,547 of VCII01000114.1, forward strand.
CACGAGTCACAGTGATAAATGGAATGATGTGCTTTAATCGAAAAGAAGCATTTTATATCAAATAGGGTTACAAAGACATGTCAATTTCGCTATGAAAAACAGAGAGAAATGCAACGCACATACATGCACACGACAGACAGCTTCCAGAGGGCAGAGACAGTGACTGACCTGCGAGTGACAGATGTAGGAGGAACGTGGACTACGAATAAAGTCCAAAATGAAGGCAGCGTCCTGTCAGCATATTAGGAGGAAAACACCAAGAAGAGAGAAAATAACCCCAGAGATCAAAGCAAGAATGAAGCAGTTAGAGGAAGAGCTAAAAATCGAAAGGTGCAAAGAGGGAGCGAGTAAAATGTAAACCCATTGCTAACGTTTTGTTCAATATAATTCAATAATATAAATCATTCAAATATGACTGTTTTAATATAAAGGATAAATAGACCAGGATAATATTGCGGTGATTTTAAGACTTTGATTCAGTGATTCATACTTTCATTCGGTTTTAGTGAAGTGATTCAAAACACTAACAATCTGATTCATTTGCTTTATTTTATGGTACTGTCATGATGTTTTTATATTATATAAAATCCAAATGGTGACATGTTCTTACAAACTGTGTCAAAAAATGCTGTATACTGCATTTAGTTTGTTTAAAATTCAATATTTCATTATTTTATATATAGTCAAAATGTTCATAATATACAGTTTCATAGAAGCGCAACAGAAAAACACAATACACTGTCATCTAAATACGCTGTGTTTAAGACCGTTTAATTCTGTTTAAATGCCGCACATAAATCTACAATGTACAGTTGCAGAAATAATAATGGTTTCCTCAAATTTTCATTTTCAGGCCAGAACCCATGTTTAATGTAAAAACATAAATATTGAGATATAAATATTTGGTACACATACAAATATATTAAAGGGGTCATATGACATGTTTGTTTTAGATATAATGCTGTGTGTATACACGATTCAAAAACGCTGTATTTTCCACATACCGTGCATGTTTTATCTCCTCTTCGCACCGCCTCTCTGAAAAGTGCTGATTTTTTACAAAGCTCATCGCTCTGAAAAGCGAGGTAGTTAACTTTATGTAAAATCTTTGCAATTGTACGTGTCTAATACATGCATGGGCAACTTATAACACAACCAAGACACAGAAAAACACGTCTTCGTGCCATATGATCCCTTTAATGAAATAATTGATAAAAAGTATGAACATTTAACATGAAATGTAATCATACATGTATATATTTCCCAGCCCTAGATCAGATACAATAAAAAAAATATCGTTTTCATCTCTCAACAAATTGATATATCAAACGCAATACACTGTCTGGTGCAATTCAGCATCTTGCAATAGCCGAGTATTTTACCAACTTCCATGTATGCTGTTGCCGATACTACTTCATTCATCAAACCAACCAAAGCAGACAACCATTAGACAAATCAAAGAGAAGGCAAACCATACTTGTTACAGAAATAAAAAAGCTCTCTTCTTCACTGAAAACACATGCAGACACACAGGAACAAACGTATTAGCGGTCTCGGGCTCTCACCTTACGGGGGCTTTCGACATAGGTTGTTGTCAGGGCAACGCTGGCAGCTTCACTCAAAGGTCCACATGCTTTCCCAGCATGCTGAGCCGCAAGCTGCTGCTCTTCTAAACTCCTGCAGATCAAAGACCTTAGAAAAAAACCTGGAATCTCTAGCATTTCATAAAACACTTCGCATATGTGTTACAACAACTCTGAATACTCTCATATTCTATATGGCACTTGGTTCTCATCGATGCTGACATGCTTTATTTTCCGTCTGCTTTACTCACTTCTGTGTCTGGTCTAACTCCAAGAGTGCAGAGAGGGCGGAGGTGCCTTTTTTGCCCACAGGGGGCGCTACAGGCTCCGGGTTATAAGATGAGAGAGTTCCCGTCACCTGGAGGCTTTTTATGGCGGCTCCTTTCTATAGTAATAAATTGGAATATTTCATAATATACACATTTTGGAAATGTTACAATCAACACATACACGTCTTCCAAAAGCAATTTAATAGCTCTGTGTGACGAACAAATATACATTTTGCTGTCTAATGTTTATATTTATAACATTTACAAACTAATGGGAAATTTCCAGTTAATACATTTCCGTTTGTTCCTCACACACAGTATTCGATGTGGCATTCAGAAGACTATGAATAAGAGGCATGAGGGTTTTTGGGCTCATCTAGTAGGCATGCACTCACGCGGATAATTCGATCAGATCGGTGACGACGTCGGATCCTGTTCAGACCTTCTAAAAAGCGAATAAATCCATCCAAAAGACACCAGTCCCCAGTGCCGGAGGAACCATCGCGCACCGCGCCCGCTCCCTCCCCATACACGTCCCAGTGACCCTCGCCATCCGCCACTCGCCTGGCTCCACCCGCTGGCAGTAGCAGGAAACGTGTACGCCAGAACTTCAGTGAATCAATAAGACTGTGAAAGACAGAGGGAAACCATATGGATTCAGAACTTAGACACAAAGGCCAAGGGTCAAAAGAAACGATTATGATGTATTTATTTGATTCAACTATGTAAAGTTAGGATGGAGATATATATTTTATCATTTAAAAAGCTTAACAATTCACTAAACAATATTATCATACAGACACCCATCTACATAATAACAGTTACATTGTATCGCCCGATTTCCACTCTGACTGTGGTGCAACTAAATCCACTTGCCTGAAGTCCTCCGATCCAGCAGAACAGATGTACTGATCCAGATAGTTCCACTTGTACTCCTCCAGCCGCTCGTGGCTAAACTCGACCCAGAAAGGAAGGAAGTGGGCGTCTGCGTGCGGAGGGCAAAGATTGTAGCTGTACTGAATCTGCGTGGATTCGTATGGATACCTAACAAACAAACAAAAACATGCACGTGGATCTTTAGAAGCTAATATTACATAAAGCGAAACTGAGTTACTATTCACGAAAAATATTTCTGTTGATGGAGATGTGGAGAGACTGACTTTGGGAGGTAGCGGGTGACTGTAATGATCTTATCTTTAAGACAGACTTTATGAAAGGTTCTGCCCATACTGAGCCAGTAAAGACTCTCCTCTTCCTCTGGTTTACGCCGAGCTACAAGTCCTGAAAAAAAATAAGCCAGAGGCGTTTAAATCAACCGTTTGTCAACACAATACTTACGCAGGTGTAATAGCATGCACTGAAATAAATAAATACGAGGACTTGATGTAGATGTTTAAATCTTCTCAATATACCGTCAGCATTGTTTGCCAAACTGCTGCTGGTGTTGCTATGCAGCTGGCTTGTTGCTAGGTGCCTGCTTACTAGCCTAAGTCAAATGAGTCTATTTACAAGTCTCTGTGATATTTTATAAATATGGCTTGGGTCCCATTCCGCACACTAGAAGAAAATTGCATTAGCAAACTATTATATAATTTTGTATTATACAATAAATGCTAAAACACTTGAATAATACATTTATCTAAATCCATTAAAGGGACAGTTCACCCAAAAATACAAATTCAGTCACAGTTTATTCACCCTCGAGTTGTTCCAAATCTGTATAAATTCCGATGAACACAGAGAACGATATTTGGAAGAATGCTTGTAACCAACAGTTCTTGACCACCACTGACTACCATAGTAGGAAAAAAAACCTATCCTAGTGAATGGTGCCCCAGAACCGTTTGCTTTCCTACATTCTTCAAAATATCTTCTTTTGTGTTCAACAGAACCAGGAAATGTATAAAGCAATTTTTCCTGCTAAGGTAGTCAATATATTTCTCTGTGTTCGAACAACTTGAGGCTGAGTACATGAAGACATAATTCTCTTTTTCAGGTGAACTGTTCCTTTAAGTCTATAATTGTCTTTTATTCCGTTTCCTAGATAACAATTATGGCAAAATAAATGCAGAACTGTGGATGTCCAGAAGTACCTCTGGAATAGAGGGGGCTGCTGCTGAGGGGCGGGGCCATAGCGGGCTGCGGTTTCCTGCTATTGGTTTGTACGATGATCTGGTAGCCCTGCATCAGTCTTTGACAGATGAACTCTTCAAACACCTGATGGGCCGTCATCACGGGAGACTCGTCCTCACGCCTGCACATAAAACGGAGTATGTTTTAGGATTGTGTTTTAATGCCGTTTTACTAGGTATAGGCTTCATTTAAAGTGATAGTTCACCCAAAAATAACAATTCATTCTTTATTTACTCTCGAGTCATTCCAAACCATGACTCGCACAACACAAAAGAAGATATTTTGAAGATTGTTGGTAACCAAACAACACTGGATCCCATCGACTTCCATTGTATGGACACAAAACCACAGAGACATTTCTCAAAATCTTTTGTGTTCCACAGAACAAAGAGTCAAATACAGGTTTTTAATGATATGAGGGTGAAAAAATGATGAAAGATTATTAGGTGAACTATCGATTTAACCAATATTGCGCATGGCCTAGATCAGGGGTTTTCAAACTTTATTATGCCAAGGACCCCCGAATAAGATATTTTTTTCTTGTAAAGAAACGTTTAAAATGTGCTAGATAAATAGTAAATAGGATATTATAAAGAAAACATATTGTTTCTAAACTTAAATAGTTTCACTTTCCAAAGGAACTATAGTGAGAAAACTCACTAGAAAGACACACACACAAATTCGGGAAACTATTCATGTAGCAAAAAAGCAGATAAACGCTTAGAAATGAAACAATAATAATGTTCATTAGACTTTATCTTTCCCTGAATAACCTTCTGGAGGCTCCCTGGACCCCAGTTTGAAAACCCCTGGCCTAGATCCCATCATTCAAAAAAAGCTATTTTCCTTAATTTTATGACGAGCCTTTTCTTTGGAACAACATTGATGTTTTTTACGTTTCGTCTTTACATTTGTCTCGTCACACAACCTGGACCTGGATGTATGTGTCAGTACCTCTCCAGGTCAGTGTGGGGCAGCAGGTCATAGCAGCCCTCCGTGTAGTCGTTCTGCAGGGTTTGGCGGTCAGGAAAGTAATCGGTAGTGAGGGGAAGGCACGCAGGAGTGGTGAGGGACTTCCAATCCACCCCCACCGTACAACAGAAGCTAGGCACTGTCGGGGGGGCAGACAGCAGCAGACTTCAGGTGCACCCCACCACACACACATACACGTACCACGAAGACACAACAGATCGCATCCGAAACAGCATTCACACACGGGGTCCAATGAGAAGATCGAGTGTAGAAAGGAGAGATGGGGGCAGAAGGTGCAGTCGACAGAAGATCCAGTCAGACAGACACATACACGCAAAACAACAAGAAACAAAAGAGAGGAGGTGGGAAGAGAAGAGGAGCGTGTTACCATCATTGTCGTAATTAAACAGAAGATTACAGTGACTTCGTGCAAAATTAACACATGCATGGGCACTGTGATGTCATCGATGAGTAATAAGTGTGAACGGCCATCACACAACTGGCAGAAAAGACGGCCAGTCTCGTGCAGGCAAGGCATGCGTGATAATCGTTGAGTATAGTGTCATTCAATATATGCTGGTGATTTGATCAAGATTGTGAGCATGAGAGAATTCAAGTTTGATATTTTATTGAAGAGAAAAGGGGAAGATCAAAATGGTTGGGGGAATAGAGGAATCCCAAGGGAAGGATTGGTGCGAAGAGAGCCAGAAATCCCAGTCAAATCTGAGGCGGAAATTCACTAAAACAAGTTGCGCGAGATGATAGCGCCATTTAGTTGAATGGCATCCAATTCACGGTGCAAATGTAATGACTATTACAAATGAATAAAGTACCTTTGACAGTACTCAATAATATATTTCTTAATCTAAAATAATTCAAATGGGTGGTTTTCTACCGCCCCAATAAAAAAAAAAAAAGCTTGATCTGAATGTAATGTTGTCAGTGTCTTCTGAAATCTCGGATGTCCAAATTTGCTGTATTTCAGATAACGGAAAAAAACACTTTTTCAATGATTGAATATTTTGTTGTCGAAGTTGACAAGCACTTTTTTATACTTTTTTTGGTGAGATATTTGCAAAACCCAGTGACAAACATAAAAAGTGCCATAATAATAATGATTTAGGGCCAAAGAATTTAAATCACGAAATATGGAGATACGAGGTTTCTGAAGGACAGCAGCGGTATCTAATAGGGATGTAACAATATCAAAGTGTCACTGTACGCTTATACCTCGGCATAAAGTCCACAGTACGGAATTTATTGTAATATTTAAAATGACAAATGATGATATGAAAAGGTGCCATAAGCATCCTCTTTTCTCTATCCTCTTATCATAACTGTTACTTAGAGGTGTGAGTTATAGTATGAGATGGGTCAAATAACCTAAAAATCCCTTTTATATCTTGGGCTGTATAATTGCACCAGATGGACCTTGCGAAACATCTATAATTGTCTAAAATTCTCTATGTTAGGCCCGGAAGACCTATCGTTTCATACAGTCATGTGACCACGATAATATTGAGACAATTTTGCTATTACACGATATCGATTAACACGATATCGATAATATTGTTACATCCCTAGTATCTAATATTCAACATATCGCTCTGCCCTAGTGGCAACACTATAACATTGCATCCGCAAAGTGACATTTGTGAATTTAGCAAAAGACCTGCAAAGATCTCCTTCAAAAACATTAATGTGAAATATCCAACTAAAACTCTTAAGAATATTGATAAAGTAAAACAACCTGAAACGTTGAAATACTGACAGTTTTGTGGAAACGATATTGTCCGATAAGATGACGCAACTGTTTAGTGAATTTCCCCAGAGGTTGTGGACCACCTTTGACTTTCACCCGAAAACAACACAGCCACTCAGCTCCTATGATATGATTTTAACACGCCGGCTGAAGTTACCCAAGCTACCGTCAGAACCTTCTAAAATATAAAGAACAGTCATTTTCCCTCCGAATTGAGATTCTTACCATAAGCGTGCAAAAATCAAAAGGGCATGGAGAAACCCAACTGTTTTATACCTTATTAAATCATTCAACAGACCCATGATTTCTGTGCAGTGGCCCTTAAAATATGAATGTTTGGTGTAATAAAACTAGGGCTGTCAAAAGATTAATCGCGATTAATCGCTTGCAGAATAAAAGTTTGTGTTTACATAATATATGTCTATGTACTGTGTGATTAATCGCGATTAATCTTTTGACAGCCCTAAATAAAACATTTTTTTTTCAAATATATTTGGATTTAGTCTTCATTCATGTGATGAGGTCTTCCAATGATTGATAAAAACTCACTTGGATCTGAACTGTTGGAATAGTCCTCAAAGGAACTACGGTTCACTGGCGTTCCTACAAAAGACAACATTTGTAAATGAAAGAATTTCATGTGATTCCATGCTTTTTGTGAATTAGTATAGTACTGTGTAAACGTGATGTACCAGTGCTATTGCTACTAGCTAGGCTACAAGAGACACTGTCAGGACCTCCAGTGATGTACAGCCCATTGTCTCCTGTGTGACGGGCCGCTGTCCGCTTGCTAAAACACACACACAATTTTTCAGTTTTAAGCATCTGTACTGGCTTTGTGTATTGTTTTCTGCTAATAACCCATTATTATCTGTGACTGACCTTCCCATGGCTTCGTGATAGGCCAGTTCCAGCAGCTCTGCGGAGGTGCGAGTGGGATCTCTCTGCTCGCTGCCCTGCAGCTCTGCCATGTTCTGCCTGGTCTGGTGATGGATCTGAATGGCCTCTCCAGAAGGACCTTGAACAACAACGAAAATTATTTCAAAATTATTCCTGCACAAAAAGAGTTTGAAGGGTTAGTTCACACCCATAGAGAGTAAAAATCTCTCATTTCACCCTCACGCTGTTTAAAACCTCTAAGTGACTCTTTCTACTGTGAAACACAAAAGAAGATATCTAGAGAAATGTCTCAGTGGTTGTGTCCATACAATATAAGTCAATGAGGTTCAATGTTGTTTGGTTACCAACATTCTTCAAAATATCTTCTTCTGTGTTGTGCAGAAGGAAGAAAGTCTTGCAGGTTTGAATGTCTTGAGGATAAGTCTATTCTAACAGAATGTTCATTTTTAGGTGAACTGTCTCTTTAAGAACTGCCACCATGTGGGATACATGGTCACTCATGGTCCTTTCTCGACTCCTGTTTGCCTTTTCTCTCTCTCATATGATTTCCTGTCATCTCTTTACTATGCTGTCTAATAAAGCTAATAACAAAGCCAAATTACCAGGCTTGTGGCCAAGACGGATAAAATACAGTCAATACTTGTCCCTTACCCACAGGAAAGGTGTGCATCCAGCGGCGCCGGTTAGAGGTAAGTTTCATAGGCATGCGTGATGGTGCGAAGGGGTTGATGAGGGCCCTCTGAGGCGTGTAACCGCCCGGCCGTACGTGCAGGGTGGATTCGGCGCTGCCCACGGTAAAACGGCCTGGAGCACTAGAGTCCCTCTGAGATTCCACCATCTTCTCCAACATCTCTGAAACAACCAGACAAGCAGTTGTCAGCTCATGTGCGTTGGCTTAGGATGGAATACCAGTCTCTGATTCCGTACCTCTTGTGCAGCTGGTGTACCCCAGGGAGCTGCTGACCTCGTACTGGCCCTGAGCAGGCCGTGGGATGAGCAGGATGTTGGAGATGTGGCCCAGGCTGTCTTCTGATGCCAGGCTCCTCTGTTCCTCTGGTCCCGTGGGTCTGATGGGAGGAGAGCTGCCCACTACACCCCCGCCAACATCTGCCGAGCCCCAGCTTTTCCTGCTGGCCGACTCTCTCTCCCGACTCGACCTGACACACAAATGATCAAAGACTTCTTCCTTTTCTGAAGCCCTTTGGTGGCATAACAGACATTGATGTCAAATGGAAGAGAATGGAAACATATGAAAAGCGTGAACGTTTATCTGCGTCCTGATATGTAGAAGAAAGAAGAAATGCTTAGAAGAAAGTACATAAGGCGAGCACCTGAAGTTGGTGGATCTCTGGGCTCTTGAGGGTCCAGGAAGCCTGAAGACCTGAGCGTCGTAAGCATCATAGTCCACCTGGATGGGAAGACTGTTCTCAGCATCTCTGGGAGCACCAAGTGCTGAGAAACAAATGAATCCAGTCAGATTATATAAAACTCAAAAGGTATAAACTGACAAGCAAAGCTAATAATGACTTACTGTGTTCTCTGCTGAATCTGGCTCTCTCAGCGTGAGGCTTAAATGAGAAAAGATGAGAAGTTGTTTGTTTAAGCATAATAAATATTATAAGTTTTTGACGTTGAGTTGGTGAGATGTCAGTGGAGTTGGGACATTTCTAACCTTTTTTCCAGCCAGCTTGATTCTGGGTGTAAAACAGCTGCAAGAGTTTTGGCTCTTCGATGTGTAAAAGCTAAAAAAAGAAAAATCACATTTGCGATGATTGGTTGGTTCATCTGGATCTTTAAATGGTTTAGTTCACCGCTCAAGCAAGTCATTTTTAAAAAGTTGTAAGTGGTCACTACACAAAATATTGAGAAAGAAATCAAGACATCAAATTTTAAAATAAAACAATTATCATTTAAAATCAGCATGAAACGGAAGCAGCGATTGTCCTTTTGTCGTATACCAAAGTGAAACGACTTCTGAAATTAGAACAAAAATGAGGGCGGGATTTGATTTCATCCACCGACAACGGATTGGATCGTTAAAAGAAGAGAGCGGTCAGTTCGAGAGCAGGAGGAGGTTAACGTTTTTGATTAAAGATGACAAGCGTGATGAATGTTTAAAAAATTATGATGTGCCCGGAAAATCATTGATAATAAATACTTCACCACTGTGTAAAACAATTAGAGTTAACATTTTTAATGTCATACCGACTTTAAATACGGAGATACAAGGTTTCCACCCAAGAGTGATTATTAGAGACATTGGGGTGGCCTTTTGAACTAACAGATGACTTGAACCCTAGCAACTACCTAGCAACAGACAGAGTTATTATAGTTTTATTTAAGTTTTATTAATATTTTCAATTAGCTTTTATGTTCATTTTAGTTAAAGTTTTAGCAATTTTGGTATATGCTTTTGTCGTTTTATAATTATTTTCTTATGTTGCTATATAAGATTAATTAATTTTTATTTGTTTATTATTAAATTTTAGTGATTTAAACTTATTTCAGTTTATTTTTTAGGCAACATTTCATTTTTAGGTCCATTTTTTATCAGATTTTAATGAACAGACACGTTTTCATTGAAGTAAACGAAAATAACCTTGGCAACAGAAACGTTAGTTACCACAACTCAACCCTATATCAATGGCCTTTCACCCCCTCACCACAATCCAGCCTGGGGCGACGAGATGAGGAGATGACATCTTATCTCACCTGTGGTTGATCCAATGTGGCAGGTTATAGTCGTCTCCGATTCTGGAATCTCCAGGAACGGTGCGATTGTGTAACTGTGAAAAATGACAACGTCTGATTTTGCAGAACAATCGTCACATGATGATGTGCTGTGTATTGCGTAAAATTTACAAATCCATCACCATCATCTGCTGTTCATCAATAACTGCTTGAGATGGCAGTTACTAACCTTAAAAAGTGGAACAGCATGAAGGGGCTGCTCTCCCATACAGACCAGGTCTACACCAATACCTGTTAAAGAAAATACATTTAGCAGCATTCGCATTCAACTCAATGTTCGCAGATCAACAGTGAACATACTTCGCGCTCACTTACCGTTGTCAATCATGCGCTGTTTGGTAAGGATCATGAGTAAGCGGTCCACCTCGAACACGCCCACTCCTGGAGTGATGACCACAGACATCTGACCAGTCCGATCAAAGTTACGGTTGATGTAGTGCTTGTCAAACACTGAAAAAGACAACACTGATATAAAAAACTGTTTTTCACATAAATGGGGCTTCGGGACATACAATGCAACATACAGTATTACGAACCGTTGAAAGATAGGTTGATGGCTTCGAGATAATTTCCCTGAGCAGCAGTGGAATTCTGTCCGCACAGGAATCCATCTATAAAATTGAGACAAAAAGTTCAAAGATCACCCCATTGACGTCATCGTAATAGTTGACGTTGTTGGCATACGCACCTGCTCCTTTAAGACGCACCAACACAGGATACTGGATGAACAGCTTCTTAATGGTGACCAGCAGTGATGTCCACTCATCGCGTCTTTCATTCTGAGCCACCACTCTGAACCACAACACAAGAGTACAATGAGACAAGATCACAAAAAGGCCTCTGATTCTAAAAGAATAGCTTCGAGCCTGACCTGTAAAAATCTTCATTGTAACGTCCCTCGTGGTCTTGCCTGATCGATGCTCTTTGGATCTCAGGGAACTCTTCTACAGGAACAAAGAAAAGCAATGACAGATTCTGATAATGGTTCTTGTTTTATTTGTGTGTAATTTCCATTATTCTAATTTGTACAGTGCTAAATAACATTTTAAAGAATATTACAATGATGAAAAAACATTTTACAATTTAAATATTATATTTGTTTCAGTATGGACAATGAGGTTTTAAAGCAGTACAGTAAAAGAGAATTGTCGGGGTGCTTAATTGTTAGGAAAATAAAGGCACAATGCGAAAATAACAATTTCTTTATTGGAGTACTAACATGTTCGCACTTCGCACGTTTTGTGAAATCCATCCCACCATTAATGTATTATTGACATAAGCGGGATATAGACATGATATTTAAAACTAACTTTGTTTAATATAAAATACTTACCCAGTGATTTTGCGGAATAGAAGGTTCGGGAAAACAGCACCACTGTGACCTCATGGCTGCAGTTTTTCTCCTAAAATGATGGATTATTGTTAACAAAACACATCTCACGATGCCAAAGCACCCATTACACTACACATAAACTGTATGAACGGCTTAAAACATGTTATTATTGATCGGTGATAAAGTCATTCACTCACTTTCCATTTGGCAAAGAGATCAGAGAGGAAACCATTGACAGCTTTTTCAAAATAAAGGTCACCTGTGAATGAAGAGGGCACCGTATACAGTCTGTTATATACAGTTATATAACAGAAAAATAGTTTTTTTTTCCAATAAATGTCCGTTATTTTCATGGAATTTTCCTACGATTTTATACTTCTGGATAAGAACTGATTAAGAATTTTTTTACTTCTGACAAATATCAACCATAAAGAGCCATTTTAGTCAATAAAATATTTTACAGAAATCTACAGATACACATACATGTATATATTATTTTTTTTTTACATGTGTATATACATTTTTATATATAATTTATATTATATATAAATATATTTTTTGAATATATATACATATATAAATTATAAAAAATATATATATACATATATTTTAAAATTAAAATGTATACATGCATGTGTATTTACACAGTATAAACAATTATTATACACAGTACACACATTATGTAAAGAAAATATTTTATTTTGCATGCGATTAATCATGACTAATCATTTGACAGCCCTAAACATTTTCATTCTTATTTTATCACCTTTTATTAATCGTTCTCTAATCATCATTTAGATGTTATGACCTTTCCAGGTCTAGTAGATTTCCCTAAACTTCCATGTTCTTCACAACGGTTACAACTTTGTTATAATGCATAAGTGTACAACAGTAAACACTAAACAGGTAATCAAATGATTGGAAGTTTTTTTACCATAGATATCAAAGTCCCACATCTCGCAGCTCATCTGAATAAATATGTAAACCATCGCTGACGTGGACCTAAACACAACCTGAAAGAAAAAAACACTTGTCATGATACCCACAACAGGTACAAATGAATTATAAAGGCATTTTCAAGACGATGTTCTCACCCTTGTGTCTTCGCTAATGTAGCCACAGGTGACCTTCTCTCCTTTTATCCACAATTCACTGGCCTGGGCCCTGAAAATACATTTGAAAGATTATTAATCACATTATACACAAAATCATGTCTTATGCATTTAATTGATAAGGTCATTACCTGATGCCTGCAAACTCTACTTTCTGTGTCACATACGCACAAGTGCTCACCTGGAGACACAAAGCCGATATTATAAGACATCAGACATTAACACATTCTGTCCATTTGAATATAATAAGCAAACCAAAAGAGTGATTAAGTGACTCACTAAACTCTTCTTCAGTCTCCACATGTCTCCTCGGCCAATGTACTGATCTTTAAAGGTGAGCTCAACAAGATCCAAAGTCACATCCTGTAACATTTAGCATAAAGATTGAGGCCGTGCTGCTTCATGAATATTGTGCCAAAGTCTCTTCACCACCCCATGTTTTTCAAAATCAAATACCTTTGGGTCCACAATGTTGATGATGACATCCTGGTAAGCTCGGAGTTTGAAGGCCTGAGCTACTGTCTGATCAACACTGATAGTTTCTGTTGGAAAATATAGAAAGTCACGCAATAAGTTAATGGCGGGATGTAGCTGTTTTTTTAGCAAGCAGGGTAAATGAAGCTATAACTAAAACCTCACCTTTCTGTAGATCTTCTTTTAGGCTCTTGACCTGCAACAGCAGAGGACTAAGACAAACAGACAGTTCAAGTGAACTACTATGAATATTAAAATAATAAGAACAATATAGTGGGGTACAAACGTCTGTAACTACATTGAAAAACTGGATTTTCTTATTATTTCAACGTAGAAGCGATGTATATTTTGAAATTTAGAACATTATACAGTAAAGCCAAGTAATGACGTATAATTCATGAGCTATATTACTTCTTCTACTTGTGACACATCTCATGTACAATGGGTCAGATTGTCTTGCTTCTATTGATGCACACACGATTTGGGATGGTTGTTGGAACATCTTTAAGTCATGGCCGGCTCAACCCATCCGAATCAAGGACCAGAACTGACCGTTTTATAAACCGAGACTCTCCGGCGACACAAAACGAAAAGGGAGTGGGTGAGATCTCACCTGTACTCATCATTTGGGTGAGCGATCTCAACGATATCTCCCAGTTTAACCTGAGGAAATACCTTTGGGTTCATCATCAATTCATCATCTGCAGAGAAATAGGAAGTGTCGGTGAATGAGTGCAAAGACATACAAAGTCAACATTGGGTGCAGTCGAATGAAACACATTTGTGGTTATAATAAAAACGCAGTACACATTCTAAGGGTTTCCTTTACAAATACCATCATGAAACATGAGCTGTTTATCATTGAACACATTACAAAATGATTCATGTATTGATGTTTTATTGATGTGGTTGACGCCCAACACATTACCAGTAGAGAGGATTATAGTTTCCATTAAAACCAATACATATGCATTCAATCTATGTCTTTTTACGCTTTCTATAAGTTTGTTTAGCAGGGAAGTAGCCGATTTCAAACTAGCTGAATTATTGAGCAGAGACTCACCGCTTCCTCCAAAGCCCTTCTTGTGCACCACGAGCTTGTAGGACCTGTTGGCCTTCATGGTTACAGTCATCGTGATATAAAGTATATAGCAGATATTCAATCATACACGTAACACGTAACGGGTCCGATACTAAACTTGTCATACACTACAGAAGAACTACAGAGTATCCTTTGCTGCTTTATCGAGGTTGACATGACACGCATAAATAGACGTTTGTGCAGAGAGTATTTAAAGTGCTCAGAGACAGCAGAGATGAAGTACAACAATCAAACTTATGCCAGTTTATCATCCTGCCGTTTGTTTACATGTCTCGTGCTGCGTTTCGTTCTGCAATCTCGCGATGGTTTGTTGCGGTGGTCTCGAATCGCTCTCGCGGTACTTTGATGTATTAAGCTGATCGGTCTGCGCAAACTAAAGCACATATTTTCTCGCTTTTATTGTGTGTCGATTATCAGTTTGCAATCGCGTAGTTTTAACGTTCGTCTAATTAAATAATAATGCTGGTTTTTGAACTCATAACCAGAGTGACTTCTTCGGGTTTCCTCATAGAGCGTGATGGACAGCGCCGCCTAGTGTATCGGAGATCAATGGGCTACAAATGGGTATACAACAGGATAAGAACAGAACATATATGAGAATGTGTTACTCTGTTTTGAGAATAACACTTCATAGAAACTTTAGACATTTAACATACTTGAAGATACAAAATATGGTTGTTTATTTATAGAAAAAGCTGCAAATAATAAACATACAATGTAGCCATCTGTTTTTTTAAAAATCACTTGTACAATTTCAAGACATTTCTGTTTTCATGCGAAATGCATCTTTTGATTCTATCACCATACATGTACATTTCATCAAGCTGGGGTGATGACAAATACTGAATTAAAATGTCATAAACAATGCTGAATTATTATTTGTTTCACATGCCAAACAAAATACAGCAGTTTAGCACTAAATATAATTATCAACGGCAGTGATTAATGCAGCAGTACAAAATACTGACTTTAATACTACAGTATAAACCATAATTTGTTGCTTGGAGTCCTGGGTGAGAAACCCCTTATTTTTAATCCGATTCTTATACACATAATGGTTAGCACTATTCAGTACTGCAGTGATGCACCAGCCCATGGGTTGGTTATGTCAGGTAAACACATCCCTTTATAACTATGTTATTTTCTTTTCTTCTTAAATCCTCTCATCTAGTTATTTAAAGGCCGAAATAATCAACAGCAGGAGTTCTTCATTGGCTTTGCTGCAGAATTCTCCAATGCTTTATCATCTGAAAAAATAGAGCCATATTAACATCCGAAGAGAAATTACTTTATTTATTACACCTTACAATACATTTACATGGTACACTGTTTGATCAATATGTATCCATCTCGTTCTAGTGTGATTGCACTTACTCAAAATATTTCCATCTCCAATCTGAGCGGTGCTGTTTCCTGTCTCCAGGTCATTCAGAATGGCATCTTCAAAGGCCAGAGCTGCTACACGAAAGAAAAACTCAGAGATGTTCTCTCCTATAACAAAAATAATAATCAGTATGCCCCAGCACAGAGAAATATTCGAAAAGGAATATTTTTATAATACACGGAACGTGCAAAATGATTGTACCTGTTTTTGAAGACACCGACCAGAACTCAGCGTTCATCTCGGCAGCAATCTGTATGGCATCTCTCTCTGTTCTCTGGCACTCCTCTGCAGACTTCACATAAAACAGCAGGGAACCTTTAATAGCTTTCGATCCTGTGAACGTATGTGTGCACCTATGTGTGTGTGGAGATTTGTTCTCACCAGGAGGTCTCTTTTTGTGCCAACCAAGAAAACAAAACAAGAGTTTGGTTCATTTTCCTTTAGAGCCTCCGATAACCACTGTCTGGGAAACATGAAATGTTCAGTAAATCATTACTTTCTACAAAAAAAGAAAAAAATCAACTCCGATCACAACTTACTGTGTGTGTTCCAAGGTCTTGATATCGGCCATGTCAAAGACAGTTATAATAACTATATTATAATAAAGAAAAAAACAGAGATAATTGTAATTGTGTTTAAATTGATTTATGGATTCATCGGCACCAGTAAAGGGTTAACCTGATGAACAATGTGTATAAGCAACTTACCTTGGGCACCTCTATAATACGCTGACGCAATGCATTTGAATTTTTCCTGACCAGCAGTGTCCCATCTACAAATAATGCAATGTGCAAAATCAAATACTGTAAAATAACCAACATCCTAAAATGCTCCGTTTTAAAAACATGTTACTACTCACATTTGAAGAGAGTATGGAAGCCCAGACATCTCAAATCGTTCAATCTCAAAGTCAACACCAATAGTAGCTTTGTAATCTCTCTCAAACACATCTTTACAGAACCTGCGACACACAAAAAAAAATTTTTAATAGACTTTAACATTCACGAGACATACTGCATTGCATTACATAAAAGCTTTTTAAAATGAATGTCTAATATTTGTGTTGTGTTTATTGAGAGATTCAAGCCATTCTCTGTATTGTGAGTGTGGGAAGTAAATCTCTATACGTTACCTGTTTATTAAGCATGTTTTTCCCACATTGAGATCTCCAACCACCACTGCTTTTGACATCTTAAGCCTGTCATATCTACAAAAAAATGTAAAATGAAACAAATTATTATAATGTATATAACAACAACATGTGATCTATATATCAAAAATCGAATTAATTAATTCATATATATTTATTATATATCTGCTAACTAACCCTTGTAAGCGAGCAGCCCTGTCTTGGCAAGCCACCTTGGCTTTTGTATTCCAGTCGTCTTTCATCTGTATGCATGCTTGAGGATTATAACACTAGAAATTCAAACAACACAACTTATCAAATCAACACATCTCGCTACAACATACAGTACTGCGTACAACAGTAAATGCTACATCTTAACATATTATTTTCTGAAGAATCAGCTGAAGTCCTGTGATCCTGTAAGCTTAAGTGCTTTAAGTGCTTGATGTCACAAGTTTTCAATAATTCAATCTTCGGTGCTCAGTAGGCTACAGTTTACAGAATGTGGGCAGAATTTCTTGTCGTTTGACATATTAAATGCAACGTGCATAAAATGTGCATCATTTATTTATTAATTTAACCAGGACAGTGGACAGAATATTACTGCCCCAGAATTAACTGCAGTACAGAGCTACTGTATATCCGCTGTCCCGGGACCGAAAGAATAGAAAGAAATACATCCAGTAGCAAAATTTAACGTATGGCCCAACTAACTTAACTAATAGACCCAATTGAAGCACATTACACTGTAAATGTATTATAACAATTTAACTGCAGAACTCTGTCTAAATGGTTAAATGGTAACGTGTGTCTGTTAAAATCCACGAATCCCCCCACCAGTCCAGTATAATGTTAAACTGATGCACTTCAGGGCAAAACAAAATGAATTATTGAATTCGCTTCAGTAAATAAAGCAAACTGTAATGTGACCTTTGACTTTCATGTTGTTTACCTTGGGAAATTTAGATATGATCCTGTCTTTGCTAACAGGAGGGGCGAAATGCATTGTGGTGTCAGCAGGTTGTCCGGGAAACTCTCGGCTGTAAATAAAAGACACACAGTGTCAGCACAATCAGATAATGTGTTTACTCTGAACCAATAAAGACTTTATTCTGCACACACTACTATACTCAGTATACTTTACTTTGGATATACTATATGAAACAAGTTAGTATTTTGTCATCGTTCCAGTTATTATGTGCTGCATAACTGAGCTAGATGCTAAAATCGTGAAAATATCTCTTTGACTAAGCTCAATAAACATTCAGAAGACTGTATACATATTTTAGCTTAAATAAGTTAAATATCTACTGCAGGCACCAATGAAGCACCGCTGTCTGTTGTACGGGAATGACAACATAACGACGCTGTTAGTACGTTATCAATTTAAAACATCATTAAAAACATTCCTGTCCTTCGTTCGAGCGTATTATATTGTAACTATCATTTAAAACAACGGAATGTTGCCTTTTACTCACGAGTATTATCGTAGTGCAGCCGAATGCGCACTGACTCTCTGCATCAAATCCTCCCGTCATCTCCATGGCAACCACGAGCCGGAATTCACCGTCACGTGACGCAGGCGTCGCGCTAATCTATAGCCTACTGTACAGCATGTACAGTCAATGTTATTGTATTGTGTGGATGTACGACTTACAATAATGCCCTACACGTTATTTGTTTATGCATCATGCATGATAAACAGTATTTTACAGCGTTTTATTACAATTTTATATACTTTTAAATGTCATACAATTTTATAAATATTATTATTGCTGTTCAATAATCAATATTTAAAAAATACTATTGATAGTTCGTGTTCATTTTTAGTGTTAAAAATGTAATAGGCTTAGTATATCTAAAAATAAAAATAAATTGATAAATGTTGTAATGTTATTGCATTTAACGCACCTTAAGTGTCCAACACAAAGACAGCACAAATATAAAAAAAGTAAATACTTAGCAATATGCAAAATATAAAAAAAAATTCCATACAATTACTTAAAAATGCTTACAAATAACAACCCAGAAACTGTTACTTTAGTTTTAACTTTAGATACGTATTTTAGTCCACAGGCCTTCTCTTTAAAACAGAAAAAGCAATTTTCTTGATACATTCATGATATTACTGATACAGTATATCTCCATATAAGGCTTATGGATAAGGCTATATTTTTTGTACATCAATACAAATTTGTCTAATGATCCACTGTCCAGATAAACCCCCGTGTAATTAATTTACCAATCTGACCTCGTTTCTATTCTGAATGGCCACAAGGTGGCAGCAGATCATCTTCAACGGTTTATATGAGGAGTGCTGTGTCATGCCAAGCAGGTTAGATTGCATTCTCATATGGCATGTTTATTTTAAGACGCTTGATGAGATATCCCAAACACATTGGAGCCTAGTTTTAGCAAAATAATCGAGAATTTTCACACTATAAATAAATCTAGATTATTTTGGAGAGCATAAGAAATGTTGGCCTTTAATAACTTTCCAGTTAGTAAATCCCTTTAAGGTCACTAAAGCCAAAATGGCTATATCCCGGATAGATCAGTTTGGAGTATTATTCCATTTCACAATTACCAATAATGATTATTAACTAGTAATCACACACACAATTAGATCTGTGATTGATTACTCTGTTAATGAAAGTGACCTACATTTGAAAGCTAGCTAATGTTTAATTATTGGAAAATTAATTAGAAACGCGTCAATTTGATGAAATCTGTCGTAACATGACCGGGTCGTATTTCACCCCCGAGTCATATTAAAACAGAAAACGTTTAAGAGAAAATTGTCCAATTTTGGACCACTTGAAGTCTGACAATGACATTTGATTTGACATTAAGTAGATATAACCAAAATGACAATTACTTCATCATTTACTCATTCCAAACCTGTGCTTCTTTCTTTCTTCCACGAAAGATAATATATGAAAAAAAACATTGGTAACCAAACAACATTGACCCCCATTGTCTTCCTTTATATAGACACAAACACACATTTCTCAAAATATCTTCTTTTGTGTTCCACAGAAAAAAAGAGTCATGCAGGTTTTGAACGACGTGAGGGTGAATACATGATATAACAGATTCTTTATTTTTGGGTGAACTATCCCTTTAATGATAGATATGATCATATTTTTATACTCCCAAGACTGTCAAAAATGTAAAACACAAACAAAATAATACTTCTTATTACTGTGATGTGGAACAAAGTACTTTGTATGAAGTATTCTGTAAATTGATTCATACAAATATTAGAATATATCACGGTTGTGGGGAGACCTGGAACATTCTACATTATACTTCATATCAGAAATTTTACATTTGTCAAGACTGTAGTTTGCCACTGCAGTTTTTTGTTCTGAGGTTAAATTGTGTGCATGAGTTCTTTCCTCGTTTCTTTTACTATGTCTCCATCCCTTCAGCTCATGACAGTCGTATGGTCTTCCGTTGGCTGGGTCTCCTGTTCAGCTAATCAGTAATATTCTGTTTATTTCTGTTTATCTAAACCAGTGTCCTCTGTTAACAATCTGGTGTCCAAATATATATAGACTGTCCAAATATACATAGGCTATATATAAAATATGAAAATACAAATAGAGTAAACTAGCATGTGGCGCATCATTGTAATAGACGTACCTCTCCATTGCTATTTTTTATTTATTTATGGATCTTTCCGGGTTTGCACCACCATGAGCATGTAAGTACACCCTTGTCGTCTCGACAGGAACCACCTTTATTAACGCTCACAACGGCGAGAGATTGTGCAGCAGAGCTGGAGACACTTTGTCCAAAGGGCCAATTGAACAACTTTTCTTCCTATGTGGTTATCTTCATAAGTCTGAATAAGGCGTTGCACAGTTTTTTATCATTTAACAACATTTCAGTGCTGAATGACCAAATACGTCATGAAGATTAGACATTTATACCAGTATCTGTCATCAATATTTTTTTCACTGACACCCATCATCCAATAGCCACCCATTATTCTTGAAATATGCAAAAGTCTTGTGTCTTGATGTGTCTGTTTGTGAACACATTCATGAGATATTTATTATATCAGGTAATATAAACAAATGTTCTCTTTCGGTTTTCCATCTACTTTGAGTTGTTTATTCTATTTGTTGTGTTATCATTTGAATTAAATAAGCACATGACAACTTGTAAAAAATTCAAGAAATTGTTTAAAACGTCCATCATTTTAACTCTTCATTTTTGTAGCAATGCAAAAACTTCTGTATTTTTTTAATGTCAGCTTTTTTAGCAAAGTTTTAATATAAACTTAATATTTATTATAATCCCTAGGCAAATATGTGAGGTGCTGACTCAATTGAGCACTATAAAGTTGATTTGTTATTTTTCACTTCTGCAGACCCTTTTGTCCCAATGTTTTGGTGGGACAGGTGTAGTCACCGTTAACTTTCATTAGAACAAGAATGATGATAGAGGTATGACATGACATGAGGATGTACATGATGACAGAGTTGTGTGTTCTGTACCTTTAAGAATTAGCGCCCTGATAAACAATGGGTCGCGTTACTAATGGCAACAATGAGGTGTCAGGGTTTGGCCACTAATTAGTTCATTATCCATGACCAGCTCTTCTTTCTCTCTCTCTCTCAGTTCTCTTAACTACACAGACAAACTCTCTGCAGACATAAATCATTTGAAGAATATTTTAATTGCACATTTAATTAGCATATTGACTGCCGGTGGTGCAATGCACCATCAGTGAAGAGCAGCATTGAATTTCATGTAAGGACTGGAAAAGGTTTTGCCGATGGAAATACATTTTCAGCCTGCAACATGTGCCACTAATCTGTGTGGATATTTTAGCGCTCAAATACATGCAGAGGTGATTTAGTCACTCAGAATACAGCCCACAGTTAACATTTGATAAAGTCAAATATGCGTTAAACTGCATGGCCTACTGTAAATAGGGATGCACGATATAATGGTGACTATACAGTATACATTACCTATTGATAAAAAAGATATTGGCAATAAAACTAGGCCTATTTTTGACTATGCAAACAGTATATTCATAGTCATATCTCTTCTAGACGTTAATATTTTAATAACAGAAGATTCTAGGCCATTATAACAGTTAACTATTACCAAAACTAAAGCAACTTGAACAGCTATGAAAACTGTTTGGGAAACTGCCAGGTCACATTTTACCCCGAAATCAGAAGAAAATAATTTAGGACTTTTATATTGTACAATGCATTGTGATGTTTTAATGAAAAAATATCCACAAAACTGGTAAATAAAGCTTTATTTTCTGGAAATTACTTTTTATACATTTTTTACTAATAGATGGTTTCAAGCGGCAACAACATAAACACAAGTGGCCGAAACTTAACTTCCGGTAGACCTCAGCAAAAAACAATAACTGTTAAGTTGTTTTAATTTAATTTAATACAATTATTAGACAATACGATATTAACATAATTGATATAAATAGAAATTACATTTAAAATAATTTATTTATAACCAAATACAGACCGGAAGTTAACTTCAGGCCAGTGTGTTTGATGAAACCGTCTGTAAAAAACTATAATTTCAAATAATTTTATTGTTTGATTTAGCAAATTTGTATGTATTTTTTAAAAGCTGTAAAAATTTAAAATACAGAAAATAACTGCGTACAAGTTGTAAAAACATGTTATTTTACTTTTTTCTGATGCCCCAGCTGGTGGAATATAACTTTTTGACGTTATTTTTTTTAAGTTCTAATAATAAAATGTTGCAATACTGTTTTACAACACAGATGACTTATTAACATTTCTAGTAATATCCGTTATAAGTAAAACAAGTATTATTTAATTTATTTTTAGTTTGGGGTCAAATACATGTTATTAATTAGCATCTATAATTTTTGTAAATCAGCTTGTAATATTCGGTGCATGCCTCTAGTTTGACGCTAATAGCCATTTTCATAAACATAAAAATATGACCAAACTTTGTGTTGCACATGTGTTATTATTTATCATTCACCCCAACCCAAGAAAACAATTCACTAGTGTCACAAATCATTTGCATAATTCCTTTTATTCACTATTATTGTTCTTGTGTAGTTAATTTGTTTATTTTTTGGTGGACATTCTGTAAAATCCATCCTGCAGCCCTTCCTTGGGTTTCATGTACATCATAGCTGAACAGAAGAAGGATTGGAGAGGGGCGGAGCTCTTACAGTAAATCTGTCAATCAGCCCTGCAAAGGTGATTCATTTTATTTTCATTGTTTCACAAAATGTACCTTACATTGTATTTACACATACAGCAGACCATGTCCACTCAAAATGACACCAGAATACAATGTTTCTGCTCTTTATTTGCAGACAAAATTTGAAGAGTAAACCCATGTTGAATATGTTATGTCAGGTTGCGATGGATGTATATGACTTGTTCTGCAAACTGTACAGTCGTGCACAGTGTTTGACTTATTATATATTTTTGGAGCGTGTTTATAAAACCAAAACTGTAACAAAGTAAATGAAACTATAATTGATAAAAATCCCAAAGTAACAAAATCATGCACATTTTGTTTCGATATATAGATATACTTTTTTGCCCATAAAAAACGAAAAATTAACATGATGAACGGGCCTTTTTTGTATATTTACACTTATATTGGCACTGTTTGTTTTTCTTTAAATCTGGAATGATCATTTTGAAACACTCACTTCAGTGTAACACTTTCAGACAGAAGGGATGCTTGTTCTAATAATTCTGGATTACATCCTCATTTAGACGAACAAAAACAAATAAGAAATAAGAAAGTAGATTGCTTCCTGTGGGTCAGACAGCCAAAAATAAAATACAGTGTTAATGTGTTTAGAAAGCCATTCACTCCAGCTTCAGAAAGTGGCAGTTTTCCCCTTTGGAGCAGAATGAAATGACATCAGTTTTTTTTATGAGGATACTTTTAACCCTCTCACATACACATATTTTATATAAACTCTTTATATTGTCTCCAAAAGCAGCATAACTTCAATCAGGCAAATCAAAGACCCTATAAACAAAGATAAAATTGAAAGGAATAGTTCTTATTTCCTCCTTCAACACCCATAAAAAAGTTTATCATTAACTCTGCTTTTTGGTTTCCAGACGAGCATGATTTCTTTTCTTCTACGGAACGCAAAAGAAAAAGTTTTACAGAAATTTCACACTGCTGCTTTACGTACAATGAAAGTGAATGGTGAACAGGGGGCTGTCAACCATCAAAAATGGAAAGAAAAGTACTTCATATTTTTTAAGTCAATATGCTCATTTTTTATGTTTGTATATATTTAAAGATGATGATCACATACAGTTTCAAAAGACTTAAATAAGGAATATAGCACACAAGTTATTTTGTGTGCCTTATAGTCCCTAGTCACCATTCACTCCCATTGTAAGGCAAAACCCAGAGTGAAAATCCTGTCTAACATCTCTTTTATGTTTAACAGAAGAAATGAAATCAAACAAGTTAGGAACAGAAAGAGGGCGAATAAACAATGACAGATTCATATTTATTTTTGGGTGCGTTGTTACTTTAAATCGATGGTACAAAGTTTCCCGTCATTTCCCAGGGAAGAGAGGAGCAGGGAGATCTGTATCCAGTGTTTCCATGTCAAACGGGCGCTTGGCAGCTGATCCCGTTGTGAAGTCAATTGTGTGTGAACAAACATAATGTGTGTGTCTACATACGCATGTTCAGTGCAAACACATTTATACCAATCTTGTAAAATCCTCCTTGACCTTTAAGTTTTTGACATTGATAAATCTAACAGGACGGCAGCACGTAGCCCTTTCCTCCGGGCCTCGTCCGAGTTTCCTGTTTTAAGAAGCGTTTATGAGTGAACCTGGACGGATCGACAGACCGACCTTGACGGGTGGTTCCCGCGCCTGCTGCCCCTCGCCCCAGCCCTCTCGTCCTAGCACAACCCGATGTACTTGAGATTGTTTTGAATGATTACGTCCGTCACGGCATCGAAAACGAACTGGATGTTGCTGGTGTCGGTGGCGCAAGTGAAGTGCGAGTAGATCTCCTTGGTCTCCTTGTTGCGGTTCAGGTCCTCGAACTGCCGCTGCACGTAGACGGCCGCCTCCTCGTAGGTGTTTTGACCCTTGTAGTCGGCGAAGCAGACCGTCAATGGGATGCGCTTGATCTTCTCGGCCAGCAGGTCCTTCTTGTTGAGGAAGAGGATGAGCGAGGTGTTGGTGAACCAGTTGTTGTTGCAGATGGAGTCGAACAAACGCAGGCTCTCCGCCATACGACTCTAGAATTGAAAAGGGAGAGGAGCGGTTAGTTAAAGGGCTAACAGAAGATCTGGGAAACCTCTGTGACTTTTAACCTTGAGTAGTGCAAGCAGGGAAACACATACATCCTGACGATGAGCTGAATGTCAATGGAGATTACCTTGTATAAGGACAACAAACCGCATACAGCATTGTTGTGGCAATATTGGACAGATGTCTTATGTGAAACAAAACTGTGCTTTAATACACTCACATGCTTGTCATTTCAAACCTGTATGACTTTTGTTGTTCTGTACAACACAAAAGAAGGTGTTGTGAAGAATGTTGGTAACCAAACAACATTGGTCCCCATTGACTTCAATTGTATGGACACAATAAAAAATATTATTTCAATACATTTTTTTTTGTCCTCCACAGAAGAAAGAGTCAGAAACCGGGTTTTAAGGACATGACGGTGAATAAATGATGACAGAATTTCAGTGTACTATCCCTTTAAGAGACCGAAAATGGTTGCATCTAAAATGCATCTATGTAAATCGATAAAGCATCTCGTTCTGCCAAAAATGAATGAATTGAATATATAACAGAGTATGAAAGTAATGTACTGTTCTAAGATAATCCAAAATAAAATGAAAAGTTAAAGAAGAACCAAACAAATCCAACAAGCTGTAAATGACCAGTTGGGGTTATTAACCATTATTTCTCTGGCCCGGCCGAGTTCTCTATCTAATTCAGTTAATCACCTGCCCATGTTCAATTACCTTGCTGTGTTTGCCAGGGTAATGCCCGTGAAACAAAGGCAGAGGACAGGATGTAAATCACAGCCGTGAAATGCGCAAAACCATTTGGTAGGCGACATCAGCTGTCTCTTTTGCTCTGCCTTTTGAGATACGATCTGCCAAGTTATGCATTTTACAGTGATCCCTGAAACACCGGCGATCTTCAAATATTTCAAAGTCAAAAGTGTTTACCACCAAACATCACTTATTTCTACTTTTAAGTCTATAAGCTTGCTATGTATGTTATACGACGAGGAGTTAACCTTTAACGTCTGTCTAAAAGCAAAAGTCATTCTTGTCAGATGTCACTGTTTTTCAGGAAATGGAAAAAAACACGGTACTTTTGAAATGATGAAATACTGTGCTTTCAAAAGTGACAAGAACTTTTGAATACTTTTTATTGGTTAGATATTTGCCAAACCCAGAGAAAAACATAAAGAGTGACTAATAATAATGATTTATGACAAATATTCAGAAACGAGGTATTAAAAGCACAGCAGCGATATTATATTATTGTAAATAATTGCAAATAAATAATTTTGCGTTAAGAGTCACAAGGGTTGAAACTCTCTGTCTGCCACCCTATACTCTTGGGTTTGATTCATTGGATTAAAAAGACAAAGCACAAAATAAACCAAATTAAAGACGAATTTGCATAGTTTTATTTATTATTTCAATAGATAGGCTATCCTCTTAAAGGGACAGTTCACCAAAAAATGAAAATTCAGTCATTATTTAGACACCTTTAGGTTGTTGGCAAAGCTGTACATTTCTTTGTTCTGTTGAACACAATGGAAGATATTTGGAAGAATGTCAGTAACCGAACATATATCTACCCCCATTTACTGCCATAGTAGGGAAAATAAATACTACGGGAGTCAATGGGGGATGAGATCTGTTGGATTACTGACCTTCTGCCAAATATCTCCCTTTGTGTTCAGCCGAACAAAGAAATGTATACATCTTTGAAACAATCTGAGGGTAATTAAATGATGACAGAATTTTCATTTTTGGGTGAACTGTCCCTTTAATATTGCTACTGTTCATTTTTTGGACAAAATAACCATAGTAAAATATCATAGTAAAAATCTCATTCTATGACAGACCAAAGTTGTTTTTTAAGGTTTTTAGGCCGAGTATGTTTGTGTACGGGTGGATGCACCCTTCCAGTCGCCCTCTGTCAGCGTGAGCCGCAGCGGTCGTGGGCACGTGGTTGGGACGAGCAGCTTGTGACCGAGGGAGGAATCTGATATGAAGACTGGGCTGCTGTTTGAAAGGTTACACAAAACATCATTCTGCTTAAAGCAAATCACAAGATCTTCGACAAGAGACTGAGGGCCAGTGAGTAAAATCAGTCAAACTAGAAAATGATGAAATAGTTACCAGTTGGAATTAAAGACCCCCACAACCTTGTCACATTAATTTGCCCTATAAGGTGCAGAAGTCTCTCAGACTCTCTATGCAGCCGTTACTCCCAAATATTACATATTACAACATTTTAATTGTTCCTGTAACCTATTTAAGTTAAACTAAACTAACTTCAGAGATTTCAGGTTGTGGATGGTGTGAGAGTTAATAATGATGACAAAATCCGAGTCACCGTTGTGAAATATGTGGTATCGCTTGGGTGGTTTCCACTGTACAGGAAGTGATGTCATAGACATCTCGGGCGAGAAATCTACCTCAGAATTTGGCATAATTTCCTTTACAAGCCGTTCTGAGAAATTCTTGGGGGAAAATGCGTCCCTGACGTCTGGCCGGCAGTCAGATTTGGAGAGCCTGTGATTCGCACTAAGGCCTAAGTGTGTACTCAAATTCAAGAGGTGCTTCCCACCGTCCGGCAGTGTGAAGTCCTCCGTAAATGTTTTTCTCCTTGAATTGTGCTTTTTAAAATCAGGTCACACCATTAGCCAAACATCTCTGCAGAGCTCAGCGCGTCCATTAAGCAATCGTGCAGCCCAGGGGACGGTTGAAGCTCAGGGTGTTTCTAACTAAATCCCCGGAATGAAGTGTCTCAGCGACAGGAGAAGCGAGAGAGAAAGCGAGAAGAAACGGGGAAAGAAACGGCAGGAGGTGGTACCCCCGCGGATACGCGAGACGCAGCGTGACGCCTGCCCTCTCTCTGTGTGTGCCAGACGCAGACCTTCATTAGGTTTAAATATTAATAAGAAGGTTTGGCAGTGTGTTAGTGCTTTGTTTCCTGTAAATAAGACTTGTCGGATCTCATTGAAGCTCGGTGAAAATGCCTCGCGTCTAGTCTCCATTTAGTCGCCCCAGAAGCAAAAGGAATGAGTAATAAAATACATTTAAATACCCGGCCTGCTTGTGATCACTATGCTGTGTGTTTCCCAATCAATCTTCTTTACTTTTCTTTTTCAAATGACAGAAAGCTCACAGATGTCTCCATTAGAGTTTCAGAAGAGATCCCCACAATGTCACAAAACCAAGCTCAGATTTGCCAAGTGTGCAGTCAACATTATTTAACTATTTGAATATGAACTCAAACGTTTCTCATCAAATTTACCCAAATCCAGATGATTCCACATTCACTTTAGAGCGCTCTTTTAACTATTATCTCATTTGTTTCTGTTTTTAATTCTCCCGAGCAATTGTGGGAGAAACATCTGAGACTAAGTTGATCCTGAAATAAAACACAACTGACAACTCAAATCTCCTGAGCTATGAAAGAACAATTAAACGTTTCCGCTGGGACCATCAGTCCCAAAACTCAAAGAGCCGACAAACACATTGTACAGTAGTGTTTAGACAAGAGAACGATTTCAACGTCACACATTTTTATTTCTCCTGCAAACATTATGTATGAAGAATCCAAGTAATATCATTTATTTGAATCAATGTATTAAAGCACATATAGTCCTCATTAAGAAGGATATTTCTACAGAACATGTGGATAAAGTGGCTAATTTAAACCATCATTCACTGCAGGGAGGCTAAACATCCTGGGTTGCTATAGATTTTCTTTCATTGACATCTATGTTCTCAGTAATTGGAAGACGTGAGCTTCCTTGACATCACTCATTACCAATTCCCGCAAATACGATTTATGACAATATTTGAACATTTTAGCTAAAATAGATCATGTTCATGGTGCAGTGCTACGGTGATGCAGTCCTTGCTATACTGTTGCTAGGGTGTGGGTGTGGTTGTTAGGGTGTTCTGGGGGATTGCTAGGCCGTGTTCCCATACCGCGTGCTGCTTTGTGGTTGCTACAAACTATTTTTGTGCTTTATTGAAAATACTATTTATACCTCACTGCATCTCAAATGGCAACCAAAAAACTCAAATATCTGATAAGGTACCTGCGTGCTCAATACGCAACACATTTTGAGCATGTGATATAGTATAATATTAAATGATTCAAACTACACAACATTACACTCTCAAAGAGGATGTGTTAAACAAATACATTTTGTGTTAATGAGTTTTATCACATTATGAGTCATTTTGTGTTGATTTTGAGTTATAAAATGAAAAACTTTTTTTACAGAATATATTAACATGAATATGATAAAAGTTGGGTGTAAAATAATAGGAAAAATGTTTACATGACAATATTTACGTTACGTTTTTTTTCTGGCGCCCCAGCTGCCGGAATATTGTCATTTTTTTACAGTATAAATAAAACACAAAACACAACGCTGAGTTAAAGGTCCAGTGAATGAAATTTTGCGGCATCTAGTGGTGAGGTTCTCTACCCATCCCTTTTGAAGCACTACGGTGGCTGACACAGAACAAAGATGTCATCACGTTTTCCCGAAGGAGATAATATATTTACGAAGCGCGCTCTGTAGAGCAGTTTGTCCGTTTAGGGCTACTGTAGAAACAACACGGGAATTCCATGTAAGGGGACCCGCGGTGTATATAGACAGAAATAGCTCATTCTAAGGTGATAAAAACATAACGCTTCATTATGCAAGGTCCTCTGAAGACATAGTTATGTATATTATATTGCATTTCTGTCAATAGATCCTACAAGGAATTATAGACTGTACCTTTAAAAGTAACACAAAATGTGTTGTCCTTAACTAGACACTGGAAAACTAGCGATATAGACAACTAGAGATGTGTTCAGTTAAGGACAGATTGTGTTATTTTTCACACAACAGTTTTAAAGTCTATTTAAAAGGTACAGTAATAGGTACAGTAATATATAGCAATACTTAGTAAACAATCCTAAAGTTCTAAGTACTGCATATATAATATAAGCTTTGGATATGGGCTGACAATAAATAATGTAGATGTTGCTCAATTGCTCTCACTGTACCTTCCTCATCTCTCATCTCTCATGTGAGTTGTAGAACTCTCTCAAAGTCAAACACATCCTTCCAAGTTGTCCAAGCATCTTGCCAGTGACCCAAATCTCGAGACTCTCCTCAACTCCTCCCTGCCAACTGGCACCGGAGCTGCATTGCTTCGACAGACTATTGCGCAATGCAGCTTCACGCTATCTCGCTCTGTACAAGCACACGTTCTCTGCCTCTCGCACGAGCACACTTCCACCCTCTCTCTCCCAACGCATCCGTCATGTAAACCCCCCTCTCCGGTCGCAGCTCACTGTCAACAGCCCAGGATTATGAGCGTTTGACTGCTCTGTTGCTCGGCAACAGTTGCCATAGAAACCCCTTTTTTTAAAGGGAGGGTTGGGTCAAAAAAACAAGGAACGTGGAAAGAGATGATCAAGTGGGAAAAGAAAAGAACACGCCGTGCCACAATAAAACGACAACTGTTGCTTGAAGTCCCCAGTAGGATTCATTTGTCGTGAATTGCTTGTGAAAAGTTACATCTGCTGCGACAAGCCTTTGTGCCAGGTGTGCGAGACACGGTTTGATTTAATGAGCGACGGGATTACAGTGGAGACGTTTCGAATATACATCTGTTTCATTTTAGCTAATGAAACTGTTAAATTGCTTTTATTAGGTATTCAATTGCTTTAAGGTATTCTTGCCAATATCAGGTGGTCAAATTTGCTCAGTATTTCATGCTTTCTCAGCTTGGTTGGCTTTAGCAGACTCAAGATGTCAGGCATACAGGAGGGTGCAAATCATCAGGTCGGATTTAACGCTGCAACAAAAACGTTTCCTGGTCAACCACAAGCTATTAAATATCACACCACGTAAGCCTGAATGTAACTGCTTTTTGCAAAGCTCAAGACAGCTGGACACAGTTAATTCTTTATCTGAGGACGGTTGTAAGTCTTTGCAGGAAAACCTAATATTGAAACATCGTGTAAACATGCACCGGCAGGGATGTCACGCACCATTTTTTTAAACAAACTAAGCAAAACGGAGCATAAAAGCGACCCATTTTTGTGATATGAATTTTTGATGCGAGATCAATGAGGTATTTGACACCCCTAACGAAAATGTATTACGGACTGTTTTACTACAAATAAACAAAAATAAATGGGTTTGTACCATAATAAAACCATGGTTCATTTTCATAAGAGAACAAAACATTCAGCTTAAAGTCTGCAGGAGGTTCCGCTGCATGGAGTAGATCAATTTTAGACACAACATATACACACAACGATAAAGAATTAAGCGATTTTTTTAGAAGTTGCAATCAAAATCAACAGACACTTCTTTGTCCATCTGCATTTTCATTAATTAATTAATTAATTATTACGTTTTTCATTAAATAGATCATATTTATGTATAAATTGAGATCTGGATTTTTTTTATTAATCATGACACTGCAAAAAATGAATTACTAAGCACAAGCCAACAAAAATATCTCCCAATGGGGGTAAAAAATAAACTTGAATTAAGTATTTAAGAAAAAGGTAAAAGTTAATTTTTCGTACCCCATTTTTTGCTTGTTTTAAACATAAACTCACTTATATTTTTCATAAAACAACACTAAACATCTTAGGTCACTTTTTCATTTGTACTGTACTAGAAAACACGACAAAAATGCTTAGTAAGAAATTAATTTGCAGTGTAATCTCATGCATAGAAATGTAATCTCATGCTTCGAACACGTAGAAAATATCTCCCAATGTATTTTAAAAAATCCCTCAGGCTGTTCCAAATCTGTATACGTTTCTTTGCTCTGATGAACACGAAGAAAGATATTTGGAAGAATGCTTGTAACCGTTCTTGGCCACCATTGACTACCATAGTAGGAAACATTACTTTATACTTTTTTTGTTCTGTTCACAAAAAAAGATGTTTTGAAGAATCTAGGAAAGCAAACAGTTCTGGGTTAATTTTAGACTATCGATTTTTCTTCTATGGTAGTCAATGGTGGCCAAGAACCACCATCCTATCATCATAACTAAACTAACCAATATTTCCTCTTCTAACAACATTTTTCAGAGTATAATTGGTCATAAATGTCTTATAATGCTAACGTCTCCCTGGCTGACAGCCCAATCCAGTCAGACTATCTCAGAACCACACTGCATTGCTTAAACCCTTTGCTGCCGCTCTGACTCAATCATTCAGAGCCCGTACTGATCCCTGCTGCCTCGTCCGATGCGGGCCAGTGAGTAAATGCACAAGGATAGCTGTCAATTTAGTCATTCTGGTCAATACCGGCAAAGCAGATTTGGCAGCAAGCGCTGGTGCTTTTGGGCCAGTTTTGAGATTGTTTATTGAGTAATCAGATTCAGAGGCCCGCAGCAGACCCAGATCTCGGAGATAAAACAGACTCTCATATAGTTATTACCGTACGTTTGCGTAGCCCATAGATTTGTGGAAGGTTAAGGAGGACTAAAGGCAGCAAGATCTGGTAAGGTACAAGCAAAATTTCAACCAATTATTTTATAGACTCATGCTAATTGTGTCTGACATAGCCGAATTTGTTTTATCAATGATATTGAAAGACCTCTTTAAGCAAGAGTCTTCCACTAAAATCGCTTGAGGTCCAGTACACGAACCCTCCTACCAGCCGAGGTCCGGACTGTTAAATACCTAAAAACATGAATTGATGGTTTTTGGCAGACCAAAGAAATAAACATGTATTTTCATATCTATACGAAGGCATAACAATGTCTGATTACAATATAATGAAGGAAAATGTGCAAAATGCCCTAATCTCTAAACCTGAACTGAACATACATTCATTTCAACATTAACAACTTACTAAAGTGTTGTTTTGCTGAACTTTTGCTAACATTTCAGCTCTTCTTGTGGCTGTTGCAGCTGGAACTGGGGTTTGTTTAATATTTTCTTTTAGTTTATGTGTTTATTTTTCTTCTCAACGTGTTTCACACACAGCCTCCATGCACTCTTTTACTATTTCCCCTTCAGTTAAGGGCTTGTTATGTTGTCCTAAGATTTACTGTATAATATTCTTAGTGAACATTCATATGCTCGTTGTTGGGCGGTAAGTGAGTGAGGGAGGACCCGTGTAGATCGCTACTACTGGGCTTTGAGCTTATATATTTCCGTCTCCTTACATCAGACTGCTGCGGGCAAGTTTCTTCATAGTGTCTATGTCTAGTTTCATAATGCCGTTTAAGGTTTCCACTTTTGCCAACCGCAACAGACTCCGAGCAAATGAATCAAACCGGCCCCATGCGTGTCGATGCAGGAAGAATATATGCAAATATCTCGACCCATTCATCTCGGAAAACATGGTTTTCAGCATCAACTTTTCTAACTTTTGAAAAGGACAGTGTTTTAGTCACTGACAGTTACAGTTAACTGTACATCTCGCTGTGCAGCGAGTTTATCTCTGCTCTCTCCCCCCCTACGACGTTGACGTCTGAACGTAGCAACAGTCAGTGCGCATATGTTAACTGTCCGTGCGTGGCGCCGTAGGACCCAAACTGCTACTGAGCGGACCTTGATGTGCCAGGTATAAATTTGATTGCATTAGAAAATAATGTTAGGCGTTCATTTATTTATACGTCAAAATGCTTTGAGGTCCGGACAGACGCATCTCGTGGTCTGCATTCGGAGTGGAGTCCGCTAGTTGGTGACCCCTGTCTTAAAGGGATAGTTCACCCAAAAATGAAAAACATGTCACCATTTCCTCACCCTCTCGTCATTTCAAAACTGTATGACTTTCTATCTTCTGCAGATCCCAAAAGAAGATATTTTGAAAAATGTTGGTAACCAAACAACGGTGGTACCCATTCACTGCATTGGTTTTGGGTCCATGTAAAAGAAGTCAATGGGTACCGCCATTGTTCATTGAACTTAGTTCCCCCAAAAATGAAAATTCATCATTTGCTCACCCTCAAGTTGTTCCAACCATGTAAAGATTTTGTTGTTCTGCTGAATATAAATGCATCTAAATTCAGATATTGTTTGTAACCAAACAGTTCTGGGGCACTACTGACTACAATACTAGAAAAAACAACTGCTTTGGTAGTCAATGGTGCCCCAGAATAGTTTGGTTTCCCACGTTCTTAAAAACATATTTTGTGTTCAACAGAACAAACAAATGCATAAACGTTTGTAACAACTTGATGGTGAGTTAATAACGACAGATTTTTTATTTTTGGGTGAACTATTTACATAAAAGTAAATAATGCAGTAGTATAGTAAAGTGGATGCAACATCTATTGACGCTGGCACTCCTTACACCCAATCCGCCAACGCACAACTTCCTCTTTGAACGCAAGGAGTAAGACTTCAGCTCCTTCCCTTGGTTTCATCTCTTCCTTTTTAACTTCCTCCTTTCTTTTGAATTCTCTAGCTGAAGACACACAAAACTTCTCTGACCCCCATCACATCAGTGATTTTCCCCAGTGCTAAATCGGATCATTCTCGCGGGTACACCCTGACACCTTGCACTGTGAACTCAATTATCACTCTCGTACATTCTCCCCCCGCCCACAAGACTCGCGGAACACTTTTATTTTTAACTCCCCAACGCTAATTGATATTCCAGGCTAATGCGCTACTTCCAAGTTCTTGTTGTGAGGTTGGGCTTAGCACACACAGGTATGCTGTCTTTGAACTCGCTGGCAAGCAATTAACCTCACCACATGGAGAGAAAACGAATGCGGTAAGACGATCATTTAGAAAGTAAACTCAAGAGTCCATTACTGGTATATCTATACTGGTTCAGTTTTAGTTATGCTGGTTTGGGACTGGTCAAGCACCACCAGCATACTGCCATCACATTTTGGGTATCAGCATTCAAACATGACACAGGCCTGTAATTTTAGCAGAGCACTGTTGAGGCTTTGAATCTAGCTTAAATGTAACTGAAAGCTTGCGTGCTACAGGAAATGTGAAACCTAAATGATAAAAGCAGTTTGTTTGCCACTGTCGACTGACAGGATGAATTAATTCTAGCGATATGTAAACCAGGTCAGATAACACAGAGTTTGTGTCCCTGCTTGCATTATCTAGTTGCCCAATTGCCAGAACACATAAACGAGCTCTCCTTACCGTCTGGTTGTCTTCATAAAGCTTGAGGTCATAGCCACTGAGCTCCACACAGAATATAATGGCAGTCACACCTTCAAAACAGTGGATCCATTTCTTCCTCTCTGAACGCTGACCACCCACATCCACCATTTTAAAGGTGAGCTCCTTAAAGGTGAATTTGTTCTCGACAATGCCGGTGGTCATGTCACGTGAGCGCAGAATGTCCTCGACGGTTGGGATGAACTCTGCTGCCGAAATGCGGTCCAGGTCGTTTAGATAATACGCCGTGTTGTCTTCTAGGTGATACTCGTTGGAGCGACAGAAGCACTCCTGTACCCCTGGGTCGGCCCACAGACGCTTCATCACCCCCTGGAGCTCCAGCGTGATCTCGCCCTTGCTCTCGGCAGGTCCAGTGAGGGCGAAGAGCTGCACGGCATCGTACGCCCGGTCGGGGTTGTGGAAGTCGATCTTCAGGGTAGTCAGGGCTCGGATGATGCGGGTGAGCGAGTCAATGGCGTTGTAGAGGATGAGGGGCTTGTACTCTTTGCAAGCCTCCAGGTTGAAGCCTCCACTGTGGATGATCTTCATCTGCTTCACGATAGTGCTCTTGCCGGAGTTGCTGGTGCCGAGAAGCAGGAGCTTGATCTCGCGTCTTTGCCGTTGGCTTTCTGAACGAAGGTGTCGATCGATGCGCCGCGAGCGCCTAGCGGCCTCCTTCTCCTCCGAACTTTGTCGGCAACCCATGACTGCGCCGCTGTTATCCCAGGAAGAGGGAATGTGGATAGTTAAAATAATTATGTAAGGTTATGTTGACAAATAGAAAGCTTTTGTTGCACAAGTAGGTAGAAAAGGAGATTTGATTTAAACTATTTGCATTGTCCAACTCTGTTGTTTGGGATATTCTCAGTGGCTGATATCTTGAAGTGCAATGCTACCATGGCATGACTGAAAGACCCATTCAAGCCCTTGCTTCAGGGCCTTTAAGTTGCCTTTAAGATCCCAAGGACTTGGGGTTCATATCAGCATACACGTGGATTTTAAATGGACTTATCAGTGTACCGGGAGAGAAAGTCGAAACCATAAAATTCGTTCACTCTCTTCCCTCATGGTGTCCTGTGTGCTTCTCTGTTTGTCTGTGACTGATTCATCTGTTGATAACTCCTCCCTTCTTTGGTTTTCTTCATTCACTTTCTCTCCAGTGGAATGTCAGGCTTTTGTTCTCGGGGACTGTTCGGTGTATCTGTGTACCAGGATCCTTCAGCTTACGTAAGCCAGCGAGGCATCGAAAGGCCCACGTTCCTGCAGGTAAAAACAAAGACGACGTTAGCAATCATGAATCAGAGCCAAGGGCAAGAAAAAGTGAGAATGCATTTCTCCCCCAGAGAGGTCTTAAATTATCCGGTACATTCTAGACTGGATAATGTGCCTACAGTACAAAATTAAACATTTACCACTTTGCTGCTAAAAAGTACAGCTTTGAAATTCACGCTCGTCCAGACTGGATGAGGCTGGTTTTGTGAGCTGCTGAAACAGCACGGCCATATGCAAAACTTTGACAAGCATGGCTTTGTTTTGTTGAGGCTGGTTGACCAAGGAGTTTTGATGGTGCTGACATCACCATCACATGCTGGAGACCAGCATCCAAAACGCAACAACATATTCCGGGGACCAACAATGCTGGCTATCTTTGAGCAAGTAAAAAGTATTGAACATCTTGGTCATGTGACAAAATGTGTGGTTTGTGTTGCCATTGCAACATGGTGCAAAATGGTAGTCTGTATGATTGTCACATGTTAAAACTTGTTTTTGCTACTAAAGGTAGGTTTCAACCCAATTCATTTTTTTTTTTACGTTTTAATAAGATCTTCTGTTACAACTAACCTGTTTTGACCACATTCCTTGAACAAATTGATATAAAAAAGTTACGAAAATATTGCAGTGACATGACTGTCACATCAGGCTGTAAACCTTAAAACCGTAGTTGTTGTATTTAAAAAATAATTTCAGAAATGTTCAATCATCTTTCTTTAAAGGGAAATGTGTCTGGGTTCCTAAAGGTTCACCAAAAAACTAAAATTATTTCATCACTTACTCACCCTTTTGTCATCTCAAACCTATATGATTTACTTTCTTCTGCAGAACAAAAAAGATTGTTTGAAGAAAGTTGGTAATCGAACCATGGCACTACCCATAGACTTGCATTGGTATTACTTCCACACATTACAAGTGAATGGGTGCCACCGTTGTTCGGTTACCAATGATGACAAAATTATTATTTTTTATTTAACTATCCCTTTAAGGGTTCATTTTAAAATGATTTAGTATATAATGAACCCATACTATATGTAAAAGTATTGAAATACTTCAATAAGAGCAATAAGGATTCTTCTACATTCAATAAAAGTATTTTCAACAAACACCCTTACACATGCAGAATAAACCACTGAATAGTTCACGCACCTTCATGCATACGTATGTAAAATCCCATAAAGCACCACAGATATAGACAGTCAAACATTGTTAGCACTAAAATGTATTTCACACCACACACTTCTGCTTTCTCACCAACACACACACACAACGGAACAAGCACTAAGCACCTCACAAAAAACAACCTTCTCCATCGTAAACCTCTCGCACCGTGAGCTCCCTCGTCACCTGCATCTCTCTGCGACCATAGATTCAGGTGATCCCACACACATTCGTTTGTTCTCAAACAAACACACGCACATACTGTACACGCACACGAGCTGAGGCAGACATGGCGTGAAACGGAAACAGATGTGAGATGAATGTCCTTCCCTGAAGCGAGATGGTGCCGCCCATTCTACTCTTCATTTTACCGAGCCTCCAACCACGGAGCTAACTGATAACAGGTGGACTGTTTATTTACTCTCATGGTG
Organism: Triplophysa siluroides; assembly: GCA_006030095.1. Taxonomy (NCBI): domain Eukaryota; kingdom Metazoa; phylum Chordata; class Actinopteri; order Cypriniformes; family Nemacheilidae; genus Triplophysa; species Triplophysa siluroides. The sequence goes on from VCII01000114.1 coordinate 393,738, forward strand.
GAAAATAACTGGCTCAGACTAGCAGGTGTTTCTCTCCGGCTCATACCAATGCAAGGCCAGCTGCAAGAAACCGCTTTAGAGAGCCATTAATAATAATTGTTGAGGTAATGGTTTTCTAAGTCTTAAAGATCGCGTATCACAGGCAGTTTCAGCCAATCTCATATTAAGCTTGAGTGCCTATACAGTAGTATTGCATACGTCGTATCTTCGAAAAGTATTTAGTTTGATCAAATTTATAAAAGAGAGATGCAGCTGTACGATTATTTCCAGAAAAACATGAGCTGCTAGAGGTGGGACTATTGGTGGGATGGAACTACAGCACGAGCAAGCAACACATCATCACAGTAATCCCTTCGTGTTTTGTACATTATGCACGTACGTGCCGATTGCCGACAAAACGCAGACGTATGACTTAGTTTGACTTACCGCGTGCAGTATGTCCTTTTAATACTGGGACAGTGTTATATAACATCCATCACTGAAATGCCGTGAACAAACAGACACACCTCAACTTCACTATCGCAAGAGTAACGTGCTGCAGCGCAGCCCATCTTAACGCACTGCAGATAACCTTGATGGTAGGCGGGTTTCGCTCGTCGGTTGGCTCATGCGTGGGCTCTTTGACTTTGCCTTGCCATGCTTATCCGGGAGAATGGACAATAACAGGATCCAGAATTAGAAAAACTTTCCGAAACAATTTGGAGTGCCTGGGGGAGTGTATCAAGTACAGAAATACTACGTCCAACTCGTTTTTTAACAAGTTGACAATGTTTAACAGTGCCAGCACGTTTAACAGTGTATAGACGTCCGAATGTGCTCCATTCGGACTTAAAGCTCCACTTTAAGGGATAGTTCAACCCAAAATGACAATTCTGTCATCATTTACTCATCCTCATGTCATTGCAAACCTGTATGACTTTCTTTCTTCTGAAGAACACAAAGAAGATATTTTGAAGAATGTTGGTAACCGAACGACACTGATCCCTATTGACTTTCATTGTATTCACACAAAACCACTGAGACATTTCTCAAAATACCTTCTTTTGTGTTTTACAGTAGAAAGAGTCCTACACAGGAATGCTGCACAATAATCGGTTGACCTAGATTATTTTGTTTTTGTTTAAGGCCAAAATTGACGATTACGATTACGTTTCGATGAATTGCACATCCCCACATTATGCCATCCATTATTCGAAGCACACCAAACAATATTGATAAATGATTTGACTCCGATTTGGCCCGGAAAACTATATCCAGAATGAAATACGCCCTTTCAAGTGGAGCAGATGAGCTATAAAGGTGATCTGTTAGAACAGCAGCGAGAGCCTGAGGGACAGCATAATAAATGGATGCTCTTTGTGACAGACGTATGCTATTGGCGGTGTAACAAATGTGAAATCACGCCATGGCCTAGTTTCAGATGAGAGATTACATTTCCTAGACTGATCGCAGAAAGAGAGAGACTATATCTTCAAGATCCACCACAGACATTATCTTGCTCATCGAAAGATTATTGCTGAAAAATGTGTGGCAGAATATGATAGACCATGGTTACCAAAATTAGATATATAAGGAAGGTTGTGGGAGTGAGTGTGTTTTCCTCTTAACAGGCGTTGTAGAAATCATGCCTTAACTAGATTTATATAGTTTGGATCCCAGTGCCCCCCCAGCGATCGTGCAGGTTTCTGAAAGTTTTTTTCGAACATTTAAAAATGTTTTGTAACAATTTTTCTTAGTCCCTTATTGGACACTTCTCCCGGAAAAGCATGCGGAAGCCAGGAGAGCAGAAGAAGGAGCATGCGCAGACGTCACTTTCACTTGTGTGCAGGAGAGAAATCATGCCTTAACTAGATTTATATAGTTTGGATCCCAGTGCCCCCCCAGCGATCGTGCAGGTTTCTGAAAGTTTTTTTCGAACATTTAAAAATGTTTTGTAACAATTTTTCTTAGTCCCTTATTGGACACTTCTCCCGGAAAAGCATGCGGAAGCCAGGAGAGCAGAAGAAGGAGCATGCGCAGACGTCACTTTCACTTGTGTGCAGGAGAGAGAGAGTGCACACGTTTGCGAATTTCAGGTGTTTGTTTGTTCACTACATTTGGATGATGAATGTTATATGAACGGTGGATATAACGCTGGATTTGGAGATCGTTTGAAACTGATATTGAGGTAGAGGATGAAGTGAGAATAAAGGTGTTTGTTTCAATGGGTGCACGTGCTTTAGTTCAGCCTACCCCTCCCCCCCGTATGTTTTCGTAAGTAATCGTACAGCTGTATCTATCTTTTATAAATGTGATTAAACTAAAACCTCTACGAAGATACGAAGTACACAATACTACTCTATAGGTACTCAAGATTAATATGAGATTGGCAGAAACCCTGCGTGTTAGGGCCGCTTTAAAGGTCGAGTGTGTAATTGTTTGGAGGATCTATTGACAGGAAATGCAACATAATATACATAACTATGTCTTCAGAAGTGTATAAAGACCTTACATAATGAAGCGTTATGTTTTTATTTCTATCTACATACACCGCGGGTCTCCTAACATGGAATTCATGTTGTTTCTACAGTAGCCTAGACGGACAAACTGCTCTACAGAGCGCCTTTCGTAAAACGTCATCTCCTTCGGCAAAGAAACAAAAATCTGATGACATCTTAGTTCTGTGAGAGCCACCGTAGTACTCCGAAAGGGAAGGGGGTGGAGTGATCCGTTGGTTGCAATTCCCAACCTCACCACTAGATGCCCCTAAATTTCAGACACTGGAGCTTTAAAGGCAGATTTTGCCTGTTTTATGGTCCAATAGAGGAAAATATCACAATAGCAAAAACAGTAAAGCAATAATAACTAGTTCAGCATGTTCTAGTAAAGCAGAGCACAGTTTCCGCATAAGGCCATAAATATTCAACGCGTGCGCGAGCTCAGATTTTGCAGTTCAGCATTACATCAGTCAACTCTGATGCTTTTAGTGTTAATACCATTTTAGATAATTACTCGGGAGGAAATCAAGTTATTGCAGTATATTTATGAATGTTGATTATTCTCCAACTTTTTATGGCAGTCAGAGCTCTTGGATGACAGCTGGAAACGTCGATAAATGCTGAATGCACCCGACTGAGCTATAGCTCACCGCACATCCAACACGACCCTTCTGGGACGTTCTGATGTGGCATATCTGACAATCAATGATGTCACAGGTTTCAGTCAGACTTCTAACCTACATGTGCGACTGTTTTATACAGTCTATGGTGCCAAAGACTATTAGTATGACTTCAAAACACTTGCAATATAGCACACTAGTCATATAGATCACTTTTATGAGCTGTTCTTTTTTTTTAATGTGTGTGAGGATGGAAGGGCTTTACGGTTAGGTCAGACTCATGTTTTCTTCCTGGACAACAGCTGCTGTCAGCCCTCCAAATACTGTACTTCCTGTTTTTAATGCATCCCACATAATCCCTTAATTATAAGGATTTTTTAATAAAGCTGGGAGGGAGTCTCAGTGTGACACCCCTGGTTAATATTGGGGTAATACATATGACTTTTGTTGAGTATTGTGCTCTCTCATGCAGAACAACAACATATTAACTTTGAAGAGTTTGGTTCCAAAATGAGATGACTCCATTTTTGGATGTTTTTCTATTGCGCATTCCAGTTATTATCAATCAAAATGCAGTTGGTTTGTTTTGATTTAAGCCATAATAACTGAAAAAATACAGCCAACTAAAATAATAAAAATATGATAACATAATAAAAAACATGATAACGCTCTGTAGAGCAGTTTGTCCCTTTAGGGCTACTGTGGAAACACATGAATTCCCTGCAAGGGGACCAGCGGTGTATGTAGATATAAATAACTACTTCTAATGCAATAAAACATAATGTTTCATTATGTAAGGTCTTTATTGTCACATTTATGTCTTTTCCCTGTTTAGTTTTCTCAGATTTTACCCTTGGACTCTATTTTGGCACATCCCTTACCTCCACCTCGATCATTGCACCCGCACCTGATGATCTTTCCCTGGATACTATTTATACCCTGTGTTTTGTCTTGTTCTTTGTCTAGTATTAATGTAAATTTTGTTCTTTAACGTGTGTCTGATTTCTATTCTGGACAAAACCTGCTTTGTGGATACCTGTTTTTCCCGTTTTGTTTTCCCGGACACTTTATTAAAAGTCTGTCTACTGGAACTTTAAGGTGTGCTCTCCTGTTTTGACATTTTAAACCTCTGAATTTATGTATATTATATTGCAATTCTGTCATGAAGCCTCCTAAATATTACACACAGCACTGTTAAGGGTAAATTAACCGAAATGGATTTTTGAAATGTAGTGGAGTTAAAAGTATGATATATGCTTTATATAAGTGAAGTACAATATGTCCAGATAGAACACAAACACGTGAAAATGTACTTGAGAGTTGAAATACTTAAAGACTGTCCACCCCTCACAGCAGAAGTGCAATATATCAGTTACATGAATGTCGATTAATGAGGGCCGGTGGCGGTTTTCATGTGGCACTTGCAAACCCTCCTGAGACTGCAGGACATAAATGATCTGATGGATGCTGGAGGATTCTGACAGTACACAGCTGAGGACATACCCAGCACAGACATGTCTTTAATTATGCTGACAAACATATTTTTAAAAAGAGACCCAAATCCCCCTTTTTGTATTGGAACTATTGACATTAATTGTTATCTCACGTTATGTATTGAAAAATTAAGTTTATTAAATGAATGAAAATTATTAAATAAAATGATTACTTTAGTTATATTTATAGTAGGCTAGTTATAACAAAAATCAATAAAATAACATGTTTTGATATTAATTGATGTTAACTTCATTGAAGTGAAAACTTATTTACGCACATCATGATTTTTGAACATTCATTTTTAACCCGATGGAAAATGACAAGAAAACAAAACATCTCACAATACTTTGATGTTAAGAATTTAACAAGTCTTATAACTCTTTTCATTGACCGTGTTGATTCTCTTCAACACTTTCAGGCCCTTATTATGTGCACTATTTTTGGAAAAGTATAAATATGGATATAAATATATCAAAGACATTTAAATATATGAAAGACAATATACTTTGGATATACACAGAAAACTTAAGAAAGTGAAACCACAACTCATACTGGAATGACATATGAACCCGATAGAAGAATCCATTTTAAGCAACATGAAGGTCACATCACCCATGCGACCCTGTCCACTACACCGCATTCCCATTCCCCAGAACAAAACCAGCTTTGTGTAATAAATAGATTGTTATATAACACGCAATGGCATCTCTGTCTTATTGATGAATGCTTGTGTTATGTAAGGCTGCCTGCCAGTAACTCTCTGGGATGCGATCGTGCCCCACCTCATTTAGGTCACATACACGAGTGTGAAACATCAAAATAATGAATTATTGTCAATTTGGGTATATTTGGGTGTATACATGAGTAGCATTGGTTATGACAACAATGATGTCAAACCTGATGTAAGACTTGAGACAACTGGACACATGGTCATATTTTGCACACAATAGACAATACACCATTTCACACAATTGTTATTTATTTAGTTATATTCTGCATTGTGACACGTGAACTATTATTATTTTAGTATTACAACCTGTTTGCAATTGCGGTAATGGCTGAGGATGTTTTTTTTTTTTGCATTACAGACTACGGTAATGAAATGAGCGAAATGTGCTCAAGATTTACCCATGAATGCCAAAATATAAACATTTGTTCACAAACCATCATCATCATTATGTTTTCCTATCAAGAGTAAAATAATCTATGCATGAGGTCATGATATTAGCCTCTGTCCTCACCCCTAACGCCCACGCTTTAATGTTCTGGCACACTATTGAGGGAGGGTTTCTTTCTTTATATCACGCAAGTGAATCCCCCCCCACCCCCCCCCAATGAGTCATGCCCCAGATACAGACACTAATTGATTACAGTGCAGAATAATTTGAGAGCCATTATCCAGACACCATGTCTCCCAGCTCAAAGAAACAGGCTCATAAATCTCAGCACATCCAATCTCTCTCTTCAATTAATGAAGCATCGTGCTACAGGAAGCCACAGTAATGTAAACTGTGAATCCTGGGATTCACCAGTGAGCCAACTGGATAAACATTCCTGAGGGGCAAACAAGTGCTGAGATTTCATTGGATGTGGTCAAATGTTACAAGTAGCAACTGCGTTTCAAAGCATGACGTTACGCCAGTTAAATTAGCTAAATGAACCCTTTGGGAGCGGTATCAAACCATTATAACTGTACTTTATTATTTGCGACACCTGTTGGAAACACTTTTCTAGGGCATGTTCATTTTTTTGGTCAGAATCAAAATAGAATAAGACAAGATAAATCGAACACCCTGCCTTTGAGTTCATTTCATTAAGTATACTTAAGTAAATTTCACATATTTGTAAGCATCCTTTATGTAATAAGTTATCAGTGTACTTTGATATTGTTTAATCAATAATGTAGTATACTTGTGAGTGTACTATTTCAATAATTTCCACTTTTTAGTATATACAGCCGTGGAGAAATAAAAGACCATTTCAAATTTTCATTTAATCAGCCATTCTAGATGTATTGTGGTCATTCCAGTCCAGTGTCTGTTGAATTTCAACAAAATCCAGCACAGGAGTGACATATGACAAGACACATGAAAACAGTGGTTAAATTAAGGTTATCGCATAAAAACTATTTATTTTTTTATATTTTGTATTGCTTAAAAGCTAATATGAAGTTGTTTTCTTCGCATCTTTTCTGTTATTTTGACCTGTTTCTTCACTTTTTTTTGTTAGAAATGTTGTTAGTAGTTTATAGAATTAAACAAATATTCACATTTTACCTAAACACATACCTATAAATAGTCAACTGAGAAAAACTGAAAATAATTTTGAGATGGTCTCTTAACTTTTTCCACAGCTGTAAGTGTTAAACTTTACTTTATTAAAGTGTACTTTAAGTAAACTACTAGTTTAGTCTTTTTTATACCGCAAGCATACTTGAAAGTTGTCTTAACATCTTACATACTTGCAGTTTACTCTATTTCCAAATAAATATTAGTAAAAAAAAAACGTTTACTCTTAATCTAATATTTATAATATACAGTATATAATATATATATACACACACATACAATGTTTAAAGGAGTCAAAACAGAGTCAAAACTATTTCTTTGTTACGCACAAATGAAAATCAAACAAACCATTTCTGTATGTTTTCAAATCCGTTATTTTTAGGGTCACATCTTCGCATTTCCTGTTTTTGGTTCCTTTAAATGATGTTGTCCGTGCTTTTATATTTCACTGCACCAGAATTAATTTGGAAGCAGACAGAGACTCGGTCTGTTTGTTTGGTGTGCACCAGGGCGTGGACTGTAGCGTTCACACTTATTTACACAAACCGCACTAATAAAACCAATTCACCAGATTTCATTAGAACCGAACCTGCCAGGTGTGAACACAGCCTAATTCTGTTTGGAGACTCAAGCAGCACAGCACGTCTCACTTCTAAAGTTATTAGTTCACTATGCACTAAACAAGATCTTAAAGGGATAGTTCACCCAAAAATATACATTTTGTCATCATTTTCTCACCCTCAGATTGTTCCAAACCTGTATACATTTCTTTGTTTGGCTAAACACAATGGAGTATTTGTAATATTGTGAGTAACCAAACAGATCTCTTGTTTGGTTACTGACATTCTTCCAAATATCTTCCTCTGTGTTCAGCAGAACAAAGACCAGATTTGGAAAAATGATGACAGATTTAAATGATTTTCTTTTTTGGGTGAACTGTCCCTTTAAATCAAGTGTCTGTGCCGTTAAAGCTGCAGGGGACGTATGGGAGGAGTCCAGGGTCTCTGTGTCAGTGGGCAGCTGAGATCACATAGAGGACAGACATGACCTCTGATCACACTGACAACAACAAACAATCATCCAATTCACTGTATAATGTTAGAATCAGATCCCATTTCTTTTAAACAGCACTCTTGGCCTCAACCATGATCACTGGAGCAGTTATTGTTTCAGGACATGGGGTATCACAGGGGAATTTGCAATTCGTGCAAACCACTGTAACAATCGGTTTCATATGCCGACCGGGAGAATATCTCACTGTACTGTTAAAGGAGAAGTTCACCTTCAAATGAAAATACTGTCATCATTTACACGCCCTCTTGTCATTTCAAACCTGTATGACTTTCTTCAGCAGGAACAAAAGAAGATATTTTGAAGAATGTTGTTAACATAACCCCATGCATTGGTTACAATAGAAGTGAATGGGGGGCTCCGCTGTTCTGTTACCGACATTTTTCAAAATATCTTCTTTTGTGTTCTGCAGAAGAAAGTCATACAGGTTTGAAATGACAAGCGGGCGTGTAAATGATGACAGAATTTTCCATTAATTGTTTGTTGCTTTATTTCCTCATCTTTGGATTGAAGACACAGGGCTTCAATTTGGCTCAAGCCGCAGTCCTCAGAGTCACATTGTGACGTCAGAGAGTTTGATGGAACACGCATGACTCAAATAAGACATTTAATTGTTCTGGTGAATTCCAGCGAACAGCGCCTAGAGTCTACTTGGCAGGAGATAGAGAGTTTGAAGAAACTGTATTGCCTTGAAAGAGGAAATGTTTTTAACATCTCAGTTGTTTGTGCTAGACAGTGAAGATTAAATGGAGAAGAAATTGACTCTATAGTCTGTATAGAAATGTACTTGATGCAAAATGATGCAAAGGGACAGTTCACCCAAAAATGAAAATGCTTTCATCACTTACTGACCCTCATGTCATTCAAAACCTGTTTGACTTTCTATATTCTGGTGAACACAAAAGAAGATATTTTGAAGAATGTTGGTAACCAAACAAAACTGGCCCCCATAAACACTGAGACATTTTAAAGGTAGCAGTTTATATTTAAGTCCTGTTTCACATGTACATACTGTGTACTTATTATTGTAAATATTATAACTAGGTACTAAACCTGAACCTACCCCTAAACCTAACCTTATCCCATGTAGTTAGGTAAGTACACTATAGGTACATGTTCTGTAAAATAAAGTGCAACCCATTTTGAATATATGTAACAGATGCAGCGTAACAGTTAAACACATCATTTCAAAAATCATTTCAAAATCTGATTGCAAGGAAGTTTCTATTTTAATAGCATGCGTCAGTTCGCTGGAAGGCCCATGTTTAGCAAGACTTCTTTCTAATGCAGCCATAGAAACTAAAAGCACTGACTCATACAAGAAACTTAAAATGTAAAAAGAATAAGGTTGTTGAACGGCTTTAAGGAAAACTAGCAGAAACTTTCTTAGCCTTTGCCAAGAAGCACAGAAAACAACAGCATCAATGTTAAAGAGACCTCATTACGAACAAACAGATGTCACAATATGAACACCAAGCACAGAGAGTACACTTAACCCTAATGTCCCAAATAATAACACACATTCAGAATGACTTGTCATCTGTAAAGGATTGCCAAAGATTGCAACAATAACAGCGAATGACTCTGATGCAACACATTCAACCCTTTACTAGTGCCAGCATTTTTAACAATAAAGGCGCTTCAGAAGAACCTTTTTGTCTTAATGGTTCCAATAAAAATCTTAACAACCGAAAAACCTTTGTGTTCTTTGTGGTGAAAAAAGGTTCTTCAGATTATAAAAAGGAAAGAAAGAGATGGTGACCAGATGGTTAGTTGTGGACCCAAAATGGTTCTTCTATGGCATGGTTGTGAAGAGCACCTTTTTTGAGTGAGCGCAGCCACGAATAATGAAAAATATCATTTTTTTTTGCTTTAGGTTTTACTGTTTCTTTATAAGGTTTAACATGCTGAATAGGAAAATCACATTCATTTTTTTACCATCGACTGATCTCACAAAAAACAAAAATATTTCCACACATTCATACATTTCGGTATTATTACTGGTACGCAGAAATTATAAGGTACTGGCATAACACTGAGCTCAAAATAACAGTTTAACATAACAGGAACTAAAAATGAGTCGTCCAAAACTTCAGAAGTGTACATTTGATCGTTTTTGTCTTCTACTATGACTAATACTGTCCTCACAACCCAGGTTCCAGATTTAGTCACCCATTATCGCTTCATCCCACCTTCCCTGTGCTACAGACATGTCTTGTTTTCCAGAACAAATGTCAAAAAATTCTGGAATCAAGATGGATTTTCTTGATGAGGAATATGACCGGTCATGTTTTTAGACAAAAAATATGAAATGTCTGTGAATTTGTGCTTAAAACGAGCAAAACAAATCTGCCAATTGTGTTAGAAAAAATAAAAATAATCTTAAATTAAGGTCGACCTCTTTCTTAGTCACTAAATTCAAGATTATTTTTCTTACCCCATTGGCAGATGTTTCTGCTTGTTTTAAGCACAAATTCACAGATTTGTTGTTTTTGGACTAAAAACAAGACTTGGTCATTGGTCAAGAAAGGTCATTTTGCTCATCAAGAAAATGCATCTTGATTCTAAATTGTTTAGCCATTAATACTGGAAAAAGTTAGAAAAAGTTAGAAAGTCATTTTTGCAGTGTAGGACCTTAAAATCAAAAATCAAATATTTACTCTTTAAGGAAAGAATTGTGACAGATGTTTTTCTTTAGTACATTAAATCAAAAACAAGTGTTCCCACAATTTCTACTTTTACTTTATATTATCTTGCAATTTAATATAAAGGTCCATAAAGTTTCCAGGCCACATCCCTTTTTGCACTTTGCAACAAAAACCTGCCTTTTTGTGAATGGTTTAAATAAAATATTCCTGGAAGCTCACCGTTGGTTCTGGGGACTTTATCTGCAATTTAGATTCAAGTCAGCTTTGACACATGCTAATAATCATTGTTTTCAAAGTCGTTGAGGTTGGGTTTCAACTAGAACCACGTATGACCAAAAAAGGATGACAAGTAAAACCAACAGCATCCAATAGCAAAATGACAAAAACCGAAACCTTATAAGATGGAAGTGAGATCTAAGGTACCTATGGGTTTTTTCAGAGAACTGAGAAGTCTGAGATTTCAGAGAGAGATTGTCAAAAACAGGCTCATCCAGCAAAAAGCGAAAGCGCTGGACGAGAATCAAGAGTCAGAATATCACTGTGACAGATTTGGTCCTCCGGTTATGTCAGCTGCCGATTGATGATAGAAAGATTAGAATGGCCGGTGTTTCAAAACAGAGGTATCAGCATTCTCTTTCTGGGGTTCTGACTCATTGGTGGTACACAGGACCTTGTCTACATCAGACGGAAGTAAGATGTAGGTCACAGATTTAGACATACATACTGTTCAAGCCCTTACAATATGCGAAACAGTTGACGTGGCCCGAAAAGCACTTTATACACCAGGCATCAGACCTTTAGAAAGGTGATGTGTCTGAAGTCACGTTCATCCCTGGATAAGGGAAGCTGATGAGACGACAGAGAGATAGATGAGATGTTGAGGCCCTTTCCTGTAAGTAATAGCGGTTAAAATATTTTAATTATGTAGACTGCCAAGAGCGATGAGGTGAGAAAGAACTGGGACAAAGCTTCATGAGAATGGATGAGACGACACATTGTCAGCCTATCAGGAAGTCATTCTACATAGTGTTGAATTCCTATTACATCTTCAAAAGTCTGAGTCTGAATCCATAGGGGTCTCAATAAACTAATGAAAGTCACAACATCTTTTGTCTATATTATACTATACTGTGCAAAGCTCTTAGGCATGTTAGTATTTTCATCCAAAAATGTTTTTAAAGATCCAGTGTGTCATTTTTTGGAGGATCTATTGACAGAAATGCAATAAAATATACATAACTATGTCTTCAGAGGACCTTACATAATGAAGCGTTGTGCTCTATTACCTTAAAATTAGCTATTTCTATCTGCATACACCGCGGGGTCGCCTCGAATGGAAATCGCCATGTTTCTACAGTAGCCCTAAAGGGACAAACTGCTCTACGGAGTGCGTTTCGTAAATACGTTATCTCCTTCGGCAAAGAAGTGAATACGTGACGGCATCTTTGTCCTGTGACAGCCACCGTAGTGCTTCGAAAGGGAGGAGAAAGCGGTGGCGTGAGCGGCCGGTTGCAATTCGCAACCTCACCCCTAGATGCCACTAAATTTCATACACTGGAATTCATACTTCTTCACATCTGTATAAACGAATCTGACGCATTCAAAAATGAGCGTTGGGGCGTCACATGATGAGCTTCAAACAATCACATTTGTCCAAGGCTTTGTACGTTCTTTGACCCAAATCCGACCCTGGATGTTCTGCTCAAAAGACACTGCTCTGTTATACCACAGTCCAAACATGCTGAGAAACAATGAGTGGCAGTGTTTCAGTCAGATGGGGCCCAAAAACAGAGGACTTTTAAGTTGGCTGGAGCCGCTGTTGATGGTGGGCAACTGTATAGTACTTCTGTTTTGGTCATAAAGAGTCCCATGAGAGTTAGGGGCATGGCCTGCGCCCTATTAAATGTGGAGTTTTCAGTCACATGGGCTGCTCGCCTAGACAATGCATGTCTGTGTACTGTGAATGTTTTTGCATACATGTGAGAGCTGTGTCACTAATGTACCATTTGCGAAAAGGAAACAGGAGTGAGGTGGCTCCACGGCGTGTCACATTAATGTGTATATATGTGTATGTAAAAAGATATTTTGAGAAATGTGTCTGTGGTTTTGTGTCCATACAATGGAAGTCAATGGGGGTCCGTGTTGTTCGGTTACCAGCGTTCTTTAAAATACCTTCTTTTATTTTCTGCAAAAAAATAAACGTTTCGTTTCTGGGTGAACTGTCTCTTTAAATGCAGTCGCTGTCAAATAAAGGAATACAAAAGAAGTCTGATCAGGCTCAACAGCGACATGTTGCTAATCTGTCTGCGCGCGCTGCTGTGGTTGTGTGTAATGTTTAAATTCAGGCTCTGATAAGATACGAGTTGTTTCAGGTCACAGCAGGTTTCTGGACGGAGGGGGGAGGTTTATCTCTGCGCTAGGCTAGCTGCTGCACTTAGCTGGGGTGCGATTTCACTGTAAACACAGACCGTCAGGGGGAGTTTTAGCAGAAAACTGGGCCGTAGAAAACTTGATTGTGAGAGCTAGTCAGACACGAAAGTCAGTCACCACAGAAAATAACCGACACGTTTGTCACGTCTGTTTTTTTGGAAATGAACAGATAATATTACAGTTACAGTGACACTGTACACTTAAAGGGACAGTGCACTCAAAAATGAAAACTCGGTCATCATTTACTCACCCAACACGTCATTTCAAACCTTTATGACTTTCTTTCTTCCGCAGAACACAAAAGAAGATATTTTGAAGAAAGTTGGTAACCGAACAACAGCGGTACATATTCGCTTTTATTGTATGGGCACCAAACCAATGCAAGTCAATGGGTACCAGTGGTAATGTTCAGTTACCGACATTCTTCCAAATATCTTCTTTTGTGTCACTCATACAGGTTTGAAATGACAAGAGGATGAATGACTGAATTGTCCTTTTTTGGTTGAACTATCCCTTTAAGTCTCTGTTAGCTAGAAGTAGCAATTCTCTTCAGTCACATATTTCCTAGTTTCAGCCTCAGACGTAACGCCGGCTGACCTTTGGCTAAACGTCTGATGACATTGTATATTAATTGTTTTAAATGTATTCAAAACGACTCGACAGTTATTGATTCTTTGCGGAGATCTACCGGAAGTTATGGCCATATTCACACGAAGCCAGAGCTTTCCGTGTCCGACCGTTTTTTTACCATTTCACGGCACCGTCTCAAGAAATATTATAAACTGCTAAACCGACTTCAAACAATAAACGACAAAACAGTATGTGGCGCTGTAATTCTACCACAAAGATACACTAAAAACGGAGAAGACTTGGAGCATGCGTATAAACTTTGCGCGCCGGGGGGATGACATCATTGTTTCAAAAATATACAGATCAGCTGTACACACGAAAACGCAACGGTGCCGTTTTCAGATTTTTCCACTCTCTGGCCTGAAAAATTGCAGTTTCAGGCTCCCAAAACGCCGGATCTGTGAAGATGAAATGCCGATACGATACAAAATCTTTACGTACAAGCGTGTCTCCGTGTTGATGTGCTCTAAGTTTAGGCCGCATAACGTTTAACTTATGTTGTGCCGCTAAACTATCTTTGCATTCAACCAAGCCTAATGTCTACAGTTTCATTGCAAGACACTAACAAGTAGCTCATTTTTAACAGCTGTCAAAACATATATTTTAATTCTCTATTTGACAATGTTAGTTAAGTCAGACACAACCGAATTCTATGCATTCTTATGTCTGTGGAGCATCTTTGTATTCTTCTGCATGGCCATAATAGCGGTCATATGACTTAGGCACCCCACCACCTCCCTTTAGTCATATGACCAGTGTTACGGTGGTGCAGCAGCATACAATGATTTTCTGTGGGTAATGAGAACTGAAAGAGAACCTCTGACTTCATCTGTGCCGCTCGCACACACACATACTGGGGAACGCCTCTTCTAGAAAACTACAGTATATTGGTCAGATGCTTTTTTTTATAGTTGTGAGATTCACTGGACATCGAAGTTATGATTTAATGATCAAATCTGCCTCAAAATCTCAATTTAATCTCTCTGCAATCTCACTGATGTACAAACATGTATTATAAAATCTCATATGATGTATAAAGGAAACAACATTATTAAAAATATCTGATTTGAAATTTCTTTCTTATTGGGTGTTTCACGAATTAGTGTGATAGCAATACTTGACTTCAAATCATGGTTGAAAAAATGCCATAATCCCCAACTGTGTAATCTGTATGAAATACCCCTGTCTGTTCATCAAACTCCATCTGATACAGCTAAATCTACTTTATATCATCATTGAAGTTGGACGCAGTCCATTTAGGCAGAAAATGTGATTACTCAAATGTGATAACCTGGGCTGAATCAAAATGAGCTATTTGATATGCTGGATTTTTATAACCGAACATGTCATTACAATGCATTACGTGATTATGCGATGAACCCATTATGATGGGTTATTTTTTCAGATAATCCACATCCCTGGTGGATAGATACACACTTCTGGCTCACTCTGCCGTACCTGCTGACCTAGATAACAGGTCATCCCTTCCCCTTTCTGCCAAGTGCCCTTTCTGACAGAGAACCAAACGTCACAAGCACCGATGCTTGATAAATACTGGATCCAATGCCTCATTCAACTCATTCACCTTTAACACCTTTAACACCTTTAGTGGGTGCACTATTTGGAAATGATATCTTTTACTAAATGAATCTGTCGATTACACATGCTGTTTCACTAAATAATACAGGCTTAGATTTATAAGTCTATTATTATCCATACAGTTGATAATATCCATAGACTTATAAGTCACATCAGTTTGATTCCAATAAGTTACAAGAGTCACTGTCATACTTATGCTTATTTGAGCAGTGATCGGGAAATACTGCAAAATTTTAAACGTCTTAAGATTTTTTTACATTCTTAAAGTGTTAAATCTTTGTTGGTTTAGCTAGATTTCTTACATTTTCAATGCATTCTCAGACTTTTCAGACTATGCGGCCTCCATGTACTATACATAAGTAATAAGTAATAAACAAATATTTTAATTTCACATTTAATATTTTATTTTACTTAAAACCTTTGCAGTGTATTTTAAACTTAAATTAATTTAAATATATTTTATTACTCAATTTTTTATTCTTTGACATATGTGACCCCGGATCACAAAACTAGCCTTAAGTAGCATGGGATTATTTGTGGCAAAAGCCAACAAAACATTGCATGGGTCAAAATTGTCGGTATTTATTTTATGCCACAAATAATTCGGAAATTAAGATAAGATCATGTTCCATGAAGATATTTCGTAAATTTTCTACCATAAATATATCAAAACATTATTTTTGTGAGTAATATGCTATGCACTTCATTTGGACAATTTTAAAGGCTATTTCTTTTTGCACCCTCAAATTCCAGAGTTTTAAATAGTTATATCTTTCCTGTTACAGCTTTTCTTTTGAAATAGTTACAGCTTTCCTGTAGCTCAGTGGTAAGAGCATTGCGTTAACAACAAGGTTGTGGGTTCGATCCCAGGGGATTGCAAATACCTATGTATAAATGTATAGGATAATGCAATGTAAGTCGCTTTGGATAAAAGCGTCTGCCAAATGCATAAATGTAAATGTAAATATCTCAGTCAAATCTATATCTCCTAGAAAACCATACATTAAAGGAAAGCTTATTTATTTAAAAATCTCAATTTTTAAAAAATTGATACAAGACTGGATTTGTTGTGCAGGGTCACATATACTTTATATACTGTATATACACATATATATTAACATGATTTTATTTTTATATATTAATACTATTCCAAAATATTCCTAAAATTTTGTGTATACATGAAGTCATGAGCTCTGCATGTACAACAAATCATACTAAAGAGATAGTTCACCCAAAAATAAAAATTCTGTCATCATTTATTTACCCTCATGTGGTTCAAAACCTGTATGTGACTCTTTCCTCACAAAAATAAAAACGTACAAAAATAAACACTTTATCCCCCCTTTTATCAGCACATACAATCACAGGAAAAAAGTCCAAGAATATACTGTTTCCAAAAAAACACAGACAAATTAGAACCTGTCATTTCAGTTCTCAAATCTTAAATCTACTTCCTTCATCCATCATTCAGCCCCTTTGTATTATATGAAAAACTGCACTGTGCTTCAAACTCTTCCGATAAGAGTGACTGTAAACACAGACTAATGCTGAGTCGACCCAACAGGAGAAATGTGATCTAAACGACAGCGTTAAAAGTCAGATCAATTTCACACGGCTGATGTCACGACAACAGCGCTTTATGCCAAATCACTTTGTAAATGAATGTAGTAATCAAACCTGTTAAGCCGATTTAGACACAAATGTCAAACTATGTAAATGTATAATAATTTAATATGTTCTTTTTGACTGTACTAATCTGTATTTAGCTGTTTTGAATAGAATTGTACAGAATTGCACACTATTTCTTACAAACTACCCACTTGATAATAACTAATTATTTGGTTTCAGTTCAACAAAGGGCTTCTGTCACACGTTTCTATAAAACAAGGGCCTGATCACCTCTCGACCCCAAACTTGATTTTCCATGTGCTCACTGAGAAAAAGCCCTTTCAGTTCACTTCACCCAGTACTCCAATTTCAGCCAATCTGTGTCAAGTCTTGCACAATACACATGCTGCATTTTTTCAATATGAAATGACTTAAACTTTTCAAACGGTTGCTAAAATAAAATTACTGCTCGCCACATGACGGATTTTGATGATCCATTAGATATCCTAGTTTCTTCATGTAAATGTTTTAAACGTGGGGGTAAAAAATAAACTGTTTTTTTTGTATTAGAATATCTGATATATCATTTTTATCAATTCTAGGTCATGTGTAGTTCGCGATCGCTAGAGATTAAAAACTTTTTAAAATTCTTTAGACAAGAAACACTCCACGTATTCGCTATTCAGTCAAACAGACCGCCCCACCCCAAACTTGTGCCATTGAATAACCCTTGTCTTTTAAGAGTAATGTAGTTATACGTAACACGTCACCTTACTCAAACATACAGAAAATAAATGCACAAAAAGATCATCAGATCAGCCTATGTATGATGTTTTTTTCATAGTTCACTATCTTTGAAATCCAGTCTATAATCTTATTATGAGATTAGCATCAAAGTATGATTTTCAATCATTCATTTCACTATAATTTCAGTCTTTGACATTCCTTACTCAGTCAATATTCAAGATATCAAGGTCATATTTTCATTGAATGTTCTTCACATTATGTAGCATGATTTTGTGGAAAACAGTAAATCACAAATCATGTGTTAATCTGCAGAACACAAAAGAAGATATTTTGAAGAATGTCCGTAACCGAACAACAGCAGCAACCATTGACTGGCATTGGTTGCGTCTCCATTCAAAAGAAGTGAATGGATCATTGTTCGTTGTTCAAAATATCTTCTTTTGTGTTTGGCAGAAGAAAGTACCTCATATATGTTGGAAATGCCAAGAGGGTGAGTAAATGACAGAATTTTTATTTTTGGGTGAACTATCACATTAACAACGCTCTATTTTTCATACAATGCAAGTGAATGGTGATAGACATTCCTGGTAGGATTTATTTTATGTTCAACAGAAAAACGTAAATCATACACATTTTTGGGTGCACTATCCCTTTAAATTTGACAAATGACAGGAAATTGGAAGTCACAAAAATGACTGACCTACCCTGCATTCACACGGGGCATCAACGCTTGACGGAAGGTGTGTCTGAAGCGTGGCCCTGACACAATCGTCATAGTGACAACAGCCAATCACATTGTTCTCCAGTCTTTTGGCCATCGCCTGCACTAGATAATTTGCAAAAGGCATTCTGATTGGCTGATGTCTGCATTAGCGCTTGTAAAGTTCAGAAATGTTCAACTTTTGACGAGAGCAACGTCAGCCACTCAATGCCGCATGACGTCACCCATTCAAAGTAAATGAGAAGCGTTAACGCTGAAGCCCCGTGTGAATGCACCATTAAGGTTCTTGAAGATGGTTTCTAGTAACCTTTTTCTTATTAGTAATCTAAAGAGATGTGACTGATGCATAAACCTTAAAAACTGTATTGTACGAGTCACTGCAAAATAGCCAGGAACCCTCAAGTAGAAATTCATTATGTTGTATTGAGTAACTGTATCCTCAATGGTGTGATTTGTCCACAGCATTAACGAACAGCTGGCTATTGGTGCATTTAAGGTCACCGATGAGGTGTTTAGCCAAACCATAGTGTTGTGCCAAAAACATAGTCATTCAAGTATTCACTTTGTATATTTTGGCATTTCCTTTCATGAATGTTCCTACCATTGTTGAACTGTGACTAAAATGTTTGTGTTATGTTTAGCATAATGTTTGCGATATCATTATGGTATTATAACGATAACTTCATTCTGAACCGGATGTAACAAAATTAAAGTCTTTATACCTCGGTATAAAGTCCACGGTGCGGTATTTGTTGCGATATTTAAAATGACAAATTATGACTTGGAAACGTGCCATAAGCATCCTCTTTTCTTTATCCTCTCATCATAACTGTTACTTAGAGGTATGAGTTATAGTATAAGATGGGTCCAATTACCTAAAAATCCCTTTAATAAAATCAAATAATTGCACCAGATGGACCTTGCCAAAAGGTAACATCTATCATTTTTTTGAACATGTCTCTATGTTAGGCCCGGAAGACCTATCGCTTCATACAGTCATGTTACCATGATAATATTGAGACAATTTATGCGATATAACAATATCGATACTATTGTTCCATCCCTATTATGAACTGAACTGAAATCTGCGCACATACAAGCTTCTCCACCACATCGGCAGGCTCAGGTATTCTTCTGTCTATAAACATGACCTAAATGCATAACAATCAAAAGTTCAGTGCGTTGACGGTTTTGTTTACGGCACGCTCTCGCATAAACGCTCTACTCAAATCAAAGTCCTGTTATTGCAGGTTACAATCGCCCCTACTGTGACAGTTTTAACCATCATTCACCAAGCTTTCTTCTTGTTGTTTGCGGTAATTGTTTTAGCAACAGTTAACGCTTGAATCACTGATTTTGACGCTCCACCATTCACAAGAACAAATGAAAACCAAAATAAAAAATCCGGTAAGCCTCCCATAACAGGCATCATATAAGACGACAGCACAGGATGTACAAATATGAACTGGTACTTAGCTGATGTTGCACAACCATCCTGCAGTTTGGTCAGTTTGTGGGTTGTGGGGGGGAGTGTTTGCACTATCATATATTCTGTTTTTCTGTGTTTGTGAATACCAAAGCATCTTTACTGTATGAATACTCGGTTGAGCAACTGCAAAGAGCACTGTGTTAAAAGAGGTACAGTATATTTCAACAGCGTAACGTTGAAGTCTTCGGGAGAAATCCCTAGAGGAACATTTTTATTGTGCAATGGTTTCTCTTTAACAGCTCAGAAGACTCGCAACATGTCTACACCGACCGTTCTCCTGTATCTGTATCCTTTCATTGTGATAAAAGTTCAATAAACAGATTTAGCAAAAAAAAACATGTCTACACCAAACGAGACCGGCGTGAAGCGAATTCTAATGGGATTGTCACGTCGCGCAGCGTCCAGTGTGACAATAGGTTTTATTATAATGGGTTCTGATGCATTCTATTGTCTTTTGTTGTGTCGCATCGCGCCTCCTCCGATGTTGTACTGATAAAGTTCTTATCGTTGATTTAAATATTTCAATTAAAACTTTGTTTTAATTGTTTCTTCAAATAGACACATATGACACAGTTGTTGACATACAGCTGGCCTACGTGGGCTGTTGAATAATTTTGAAGCAGTACACAGTGAAATAGTAAACAATCCATTTTCATTCTTTCAGTTTTGCTCAAAGAACCCCCCACCCCGAAATATCACGATAATTTGGTTTAGGCCTTTCACGGTATCCGATTTCACTACACGGCTATCGTGGCCAAAGAATTACAACATTAATATTATTCTGATATCTATTTAAACGTTTTTGTTTAGATAGGAATAAATGATACTATCAGTCAAATTTATCTTTAATTTCACTTATTTGTTTTATTTTTTTGGCAATGAATCTCACTCAAAATAGAAATGTGGGGAGCCAAAGTGTTGTGGCCCTTACGATATCAAACAATATTATGATACCAAACTAAGGTATTGTAATATTTGTAGAACTAACTCACCATTGGTAATCGTGGTTTTTATTATCACGATAATTGTCACTACCAGTATATTGTGAAACCCCTAATTTTCTTTTATTAGTTCGATATTTGAGTTACATAGAAATCATAGATTTCTAATTGCCCAGCTTACTATCATTGCAAACCCAAGCACAGTTTGACATGTTTAAGATCTCTTCAAAAACTCAAGAGATTTACACATCTGAGGTCTATATCACAAGTGATCCGAGAAAAAACATGGCAAGCGAAACAATTGAAAAAACAATTCATTTCATTTCATGCTATCTAAGAGAGATCGCATAAGTCGTCATTTGATATTTTTCTTTGCTATGGATGCACTAGCCTCCCGTGCACCCTCTCCCTTGTTGCGTCCGGATCTTGAACAACCTTCTTACAAAATTCCTTCTCCTTCTCTCCTCCTTTCGTCTTCGTACCGCATCAACCTCCACCCTCCCTCTACCATTATGTCCCCCCCACCCCGGCCACCTCACCCCTCCCCGTGCAGCTTTCCTTGCACACAACACATACGCATGCTGTCACCACCCTGCCCTTTCAACAATCCCAGGAATTTTTGTTAGAGCAAAAATACTTCATATGACACGAATGGGGTGGGGGCTTGCCACGGGGGAACCTCGATCCCATGCGTGCACGCCTCTCACACACACTCGCGTGTTGATCGATGAAGAGCGGCGTCGTGGTTTCACGTAGATCAACAGGAGTACGGCCAAATGTAGAATGACAATGTGGGCCGTTGCTACACCGCCCCGCAGAACCGGCGGCTGTGTGTCTCCGTGGGGTGAGCGCCTCATTCAGCTCTTTCTGTATTCACAAACCAGAGGAGCGTGGCATAAAAGCGCATCACCTAGCAACATACTCTACTACAAATGAGACTCCATAATATTCTCATATGTACATGGCCAAGAAACGCAAGACGTCCTCAATCATACAGTCGTCTACCCAATCCTGGACTCCAGAGAGCATCATCCCTAAGCATCACCTCACGGAGATGGAGGAAAATACCATTCTGCTTGTCGGGATGCTGAACCTCGCTCGCGTTCACCTTCCCGAGCCAAAAACAAACCCAAGGGCACCAACAGAGTGTTTAGCTGTGGTGTGACACAAATCAAATCTTACGGCTAGAAAAGAAAAGGCTCCTTTACCGTGTCACCGTTTTGCGTCCATTCACCAGCGCCACTGCAGACAAACATTCGCCTGAATGGCAAAGAGGGAGCCCACAATCCTTCCCCTTAGTCCTGTACCACCGACATCCTCGGATCTGGCCGGATCTCCAGACGCACCCATTCACACGCACCCTTTCGTTTGTATTGCTCTCGCCTGCTCTTATAATGGTCGGTGTGCTATTTCCCCTCTTGTAGCTCCGAGGCAGTTAAGAGACACTGCAGCGATGGGGGAGGAGGGCGTGTGTGTGTGCGTATGTGTGTGCGCTTGTGTTCAAGTGTGTCCGTCCGTGAGTGAGGGAGCACGAGAGCTACGGAGGGAGGAGCCAGTGGCTACAGAAGAAGAGAGGGGAACACAGCTAGGCTTCGATCCAGAAGAAAAAAGAGAGAGCAGAAAAGATAAACACGCAACGGGGAGACGCAGATTGGCCCTAATAAAGCAAAGAAAATCAGACGTGAATGGAGAACGTGAAGGGTTATCTGATAAGACCGTGTAAACAGATGTTCTGCTGTTCACGCTCCTCCGGTCGGTCAACAGCAGGCTTGGTTGCGATTTCATTGATGGCTTAAAGAGCTCGCAGGAAAACCAGAGAGAGAGAGAGAAAACAGAAAGAGGCAAAGGAGGGACCGAATGACCAAGGGACCGGGAGGGGGTTGGATGATGCTGTAATATGTTGCTGCTGTGCCAACTGTCTCTGTGACAGAAAGGCCGCTTCCTCCGCAGCTATTGGTTCCTTGCTTGTATGGATGGATGTGCTGACAAATAAAATATCCAGCAATGGCTGGTGGGTGATTGGAGCACGCCCATCCCATCCCACCCCCCCACCACACATATCCCCTCCCGTCTCCCGTTGACTGAAGGAAAAGATTCTTCCTCACCCCAGACAGATGAGGACCGCGTCCCGTGCATCTGCGCCGTGCGTCCCCATCAACACCTGACACAAACAACACTTGTATACACACGTGCAATACCGGAGCTATAGAAAATTGGGAAATGTAACTCCAATCCTTACCAAAAACACAAGCTAGTCTCTGCAGGATTACTTCAAAATGAGTGACAGCGCTCTGCAGGATTATGGCCCAGATGTGGATTTGAACAGCCCTGCAGTGCACCTGAAATAGAAGAAAATAACAATGGAAAATGTATTGTGCTTCACTTTGAGCATGCGGAATTAGTTCGGGCTGTGCTGCGAAAACGGGTGGGAGCGATTCCTCCATCTTTTACATTTGTGTATACCGAGAGGTCACGTTGTAACACTTTTGATCTTCTATTGGTCTCACGCACTCACGTGACGTGAATTCGCAGGTCAGAGTTCACCAAACTTGAACTTTGCCACGCAGCGTAATGCGAAACGTCTTCGGACGGGATTGTGTTTCCGGTCTGACGCATTCGCATGCGTATGAATGGAAGTCAATTAAACGAAAAGTCAACTTTTCTTGCGGCAGTCACCAGACAGGTAGGTGACCATAATGGGTCTTGGGCCACGTGCGTGCTGCAGTTTGGATACTTAATGAACAAACTCAGACACTTGATCCTATCGGATTTCGCTACGGTGACCTGTTACCTTACAGCAACATGGAAAATGTGCATCTTTGCGACAGCAAGGTGATTCTGCCAAGTGGGGACACTGTCATCCATAATTTTTTGTGTTAATGAGAAAATAATAAATCTGAAATATTAGGGTTCATACAAAATAAAAAGCAACTTAATGAAAAATTAAGCAAAATAAACCCGTATTCTTGCTGAGATGTATTAATCTGTATTAATCGTACCAAGTCCACAGTCCAATTTACTTGAATGGGGAAAGGCATATATTACTAAAATCGCTGGCGAAATTCAAAATTAAACAGCATATTTCCGATCAATAATTAAACATGACATGAACTGTATCATAACTTTGGTTTGCTAAGCTTAAATTGCGCTAACTTTTTTCAAGGTTGCCTCATCTACTGCGCCTGCACACAGGCTGGCAAGCGCCTCACGAGAACCTTATTGAGCGTTGCATTCGGATGTATTCCTCGCCATTCATTGTAACGGCGGTGGCTCATCTTGTTCATATTAATATCTTGGATGGCGCTAAAAGTGGTTCTTGGCTCGTAATCATAGGGAAACCACTTTAAGTGCTGAAGAACCATAAAAGAGCTTAACAGGTTCATTATACGGAAGCGGCCCTGTATGGTTATTTATTACTTTAATACCAAAACGTGCTCCGATTCAAATAGGTTTTAAAGTGTAAGTTCCCCAAAAAGTACAACTCTTTTATCATTTATTCATGCTCATGTATCTCCAAACCTGTATGACACAAAGGAAGATATTTTGAAGAATGTCGGTAACCAAATGACATTGGACCCCGTTGACCTTCATTGTATGGACACAAAACCACAAAACCATTTCTAAAAATATCTTCTTGTGTGTATACAGGTTTTGAATATCACAAGGTTGAATAAATGATGACAACATTTTTATTTTTGGGTGAACTATTCCTTCAAATTACGTATATTAGTAAAGGTTTCATTGCAAGCCAGGTACAGTTTGGGCTTGTTTTCTTGCATTCCGGGTGAGATTTTATGGCTATAAACAGCTCTCCTGTGGGAGTGATCCATGTACAGTCTGTCCATGCAGGCAAGAGTCTGGCACATGAAAAATAATATATAATAATATCACACAACGGCGCTGCATTGGCTCCCGCATCCCCATGAAACAGCGTGAATCATTTATGTGCATCAACTGTAAATAAAGAAGCAACATGATTACAGCTCTACATTTAATCTCACAAGGCATACATATTCATGATAAAACACCGTTTCTTGTATTTGTGCTTTCTTCAGTCACAAATGAAGCGAATTGCATGCATAATCTGCTCATGCATGCTGTGATCCATTTCAGAATTAAAGCGAATGACGGTTCAGTGCCGATTCGTTCAGTATTTTAGTCATTTGGTGCCACTGAAGACCCTTGTGTTCACTATACCAGGGTTTTTCATGTTTTTTACACATTAGAACCACGTAACCCTAATGAACCTGTGGTTCTGCTGTGTGCATGACAGATGTCAGGCCGCGCTGCATGGGTTTCAGGGGAAATCGATTTCGCAGATGCAAGAAGCGACCTCAGGCTTGTGTGCGTCTTATCAAGATAATGCAATGCAAAGACCAACATTAACAAATGTGTTGTGTTCTTTCCTGCACGTCTCTCCCTTCAGTGTTCGTGGCGAGATTGTACAGTTCCGGCCGAGAACAGATGCTGTATTGAGTAATGGTCTCTTACAACAAAAAAATGCTTATTGTGGAGTCCAAGACTTCCTGTCATTGCACCATCCGTTATGAATTTGCAGAATTCACAGTAAAGCTACAGTGTTTCTGCAAAGCAACAAAAAAAACATGTACCGGCTATGCCAAAGTCACGTGTTTGATTACAAAGGAACACACAAACTGTTTAAAATATTATTTTGCATAAGTGTCTACCAAGTCAGTCTGCTCGAACAAACAGAACAACTTAAACTCTCTATATCATGCAAGGAGAAAGTATCTTAACATCCCAAAAATGACCCGCTTCAGCCTTCGGCTTTAATTGCACATCATTATGGTTCTCTTTGTCTCTCTCCCGTTCTCCATCTTCCCACTCTCCCTTTCTGTCTGTCGGCGCGCCTCTCTCGTTGCTTCCTGTCTCTCTAATCCGTAATCCTGTGAAAATCGCTCGGGCGAAACAGGGCGGCTTTGATCAGGCTCTTCTATCAACGGAGGATTCAGTGTCAGCTCACCCGGATTCCACAGAACCCTGGAGTCCCGGCAGAGGAGCTCCTGACGGCAGTTTACCAACATCCAAACCAATGAACCCAAGGACCCGCAATGCCAACGTACGATGTGAAACTATTAATGAATTTCTGTCAGGTTCGCTACCGTCAAAAATGATTGACAATTAGCATTTATTTTGGATTGGCGGTATGGTTCTGTTCTGGGCAAAAACTCTGTGCCCATCCATGCAACCAGCATGAATAATAGCAGGGAGAACTAAACAGAACAGAACAAGCAGATGTCATTCGTTCTTCATTTAAGTGTATCACATAATGTAAAGTAGTTGAGACTATGAAAAGGAATAACAGTCGAGTCCCAATTGAAAATGTGAGGTGGAGCTGGGGATGGAGGAGGGTAGTCTGCTCCTGACCAATGCAATAAGCTGCTGTTAGCTGAATGAAATGTAAGCAGAAGCTGTGATTGCGTCATATTCTATAGGAAGATGAGGATCAGCTGATGCGGGCGTGACCTGCCAGAACTAACGCTATATGCTTTTGGGGGAATCTCTCATGACTGTGCAACATAAAAGATCCAAAAGTGACTTAATTCAATTTCAATTTAATTCAACATTAAAACTCCTTTTATTAATGCTCAATGCTGAAACTTCCTCTCTCTCTCCAGTCAGTAGCAAAGATAGACATCAGCCATGGCATGTTGCATGATGGTTGTTTCGAAATATCAGCTGTGTTTTTACACACAGCCTCATAATCGAAAGAAAGACATTTACATTTAGTCATTTAGCAGACGCTTTTATCCAAAGCGACTTACAAAGAGTTTAGGGAGCAATAAGCGATATGTCGTACAGAGATAGAGTAATGCATTGGTGATCATCACCTGATTTGACATTGGCTTTGTGTTTATTTAGGAGTTGCCATGTGGCATGTTTGTGTTTTGCACTAGTCTCAAACCCTCAGTGTGTCTGGTGTTGAGTGGCATTTTTCACCCAGGGGATGTAGACTTTCCACTTCCTGCACAGTGATGTCACAATACCCTGACTGGTATCCAGGGTGCCCATTTGACATGGAAACTTAACACTTAAAGTAAGTGTATCTCTTCAGTTAAGAACAGTAGGGCTTCAAATTAAGAGAAATTAAAAGTTTAAGATCTTCTTTCAGTATTTTAACATTACTGCCATTAATAAAATTATTCAGCTAATCTTTATTCTTATTGAATTTTTAAAGGAATTCCCCTTCAAAATGAAAATTCTGTCATCACTTACTCATCCTGCTGTCATTTTAAATCTGTGTGATTTTCTTTCACAAGAAGATATTTCACAAGAAGATATTGTGAAAAATGTTGGGAACCAAAAACCACATGTTCCCATTGACTTCTATTGTATATAGAGTCATATTTCCGCGATGCGGAAAACCCGGACGGAATCCAGGCATTAAAATGGAATTTCATGTATAAATATTACAATTGTATCGTAAAAAAACTGTAAACACAGAATCCAGAACAATTAAAAGGGAAAAAATAAAAAGGAATTTGGCCCTAATTGTATGGTCACAAAAACAATGCAAGTCAATAGGGACCAACGGTTTTCTGTTACCAACATTTTTCTAAATATCTTCTTTTGTGTTCTGCAGAAGAAAGAAAGTCCTACATGTTCGAAATGACAGAGGGCGAGAAAATAATGACAGATTTTTTATGTTGAAGGTGAACTATCTCTTTAAATGTATTTAATGAGCATGTGGCCTATACAACATAGTACATACAGTACACGGTACTATAGTAGATAAAGATGCGGACTCTCCCATCTGACTCTGGTTCCTCTCAAGGTTTGTTCTTGTTTACATGTACATGTGTAGTGGCCCCACAAGTTTTTCACTATTTTACATTTGAGCTTTCGGACACTAAAGTTATCCTTGAATAAAAATAAATAATACATCAACTAAAATACTGTCATTTGCAAATACATTTTGTTAACTACTTTTTAATCTGTTTCTAAACATTTTTGCAAAGCACTAACTAATGTCGTTTTAATGGACATGTGAAATCAATTCGAATACATTTTACACAGATGTCTTAGCTAACGAAGTTATACTGCATGACAACACATTTTGGATTTAATATATACAACAATATATGTTTTATCATCGGAATCATAATAAAGGTATTTTCATGAAAGTGTACTTAAACTGGTTTGAAATGTATATCTGATGCAATGATATTCATGTATTTTTAAGTGTAGCAAACGTCCAAATCCTTGCTAACATTTACATCAAATCGTATGAGTGGTATCAGCAGCTCACATTCACACCTATTACAGTAACAGCAGTGATGTCGCAATGTTGCATGAGAGATGTAATCAGTTGTTTGTAACAGCAAGGATGCATGAAAATTAATGTGCCCCAGCTGTACAGGAAGTAGGCTACATCATCTGATAGTTAACCGCCGATACAAGTTTTTTTCTATCTCTCTCTGCTATTTCAGCAAGTAATAGTGATCAGATCCTGTCAACATTTTTAAAAATGCAGACAAGACTATTTAGACGTCCAACGATACCAATTGATTCAATCAAGGTCCATTAGTTGTCTTATTGTCAGACAGCTATAAAGAAATTTGTTTCAATTTGTCTCTATATAAGTTGCACCCCCACTCCCCGATGACCAAGATAACTTTTCAGATCTTTACTTTCCTGCATTGATACTCACTTTTAATGGTGAATATTCAAAGACACAAATGATCTACTGTATGTTAGGGGGTGTATTTAGGCTAATACACAATATACACTGCTCAACAAAATGAAGGGAACACATAAATCACACTATATTAGATCTCAATGAACGAAATATCCAGGTTCAAACTCTTCACTTATATACTTTGCATAATGTTGTGAGAAAAGTGTGGTCAATGAAAGCCAAAATCATTCAGGGCAGGAGTTACAGTAAAATCACATTAAAAAATGATAATCCTGGCTCATTCAACTTGTTTGAATTTCACCACAATAACTCAGTAATGTGCATTGCCGCATGTGGCCGTATGAACTCCCAGCAAAGTCTGGGCATACTCCTGATGAGATGGCACATGGTGTCCTGGGGGATCTCCTCCCAGACCTGGACCAGAGCATAAGTGAGCTCCTGGACAGTCTATGGTGCTACTTGATGGCTTCGGATACATGAGATCCCAACGATTCAATAGCATCAATGCCTTCATCGTCCAGAAACTGCCTACAGACTCTGGTCACATGAGGCCGGGCATTATGATGCACCAGGAGGGCTCTGCACCAGTATAAAATCTGGCAATTGATCTGAGGATTTCATCCAGATATTTAATAGGACGTGGAGGTCTGCGAGACCCTCTGAGGATGGTCCTCCCCAGACCCCCCTCGCTGTTCCCTCTTCAGTGTATTTGTACCAAAAATGGTTCACAATCACTTATGCTTCCTTACCGGGTTGATTGATATTCCTGAAGGTTAACTGACTTGGTGTTAAGCTGTGATGATTAAGTGTAAATTGTTTAATTTTTTTGAGCAGTGTAATGATATATTCAAGACAGCGGCCCCCCCACTGTATTCAACAATATTCAAGGTCCCACTCACAAAAACTCAAAATTCTACCCAATAAAATACTTCAGAGCTTGACATTAACTGGAAAAGTGTTTATTTAATATAAAAATGGACAAACAGTAAGAAATATCTTGGTACTTAGTGGTTTTAAAATGTATTTCAATGCTCATTTTGTCTCATATTAAATTATAAAGTCATCCTGAGGCCCCTATGAAGTCAGCTGTTGACAACTGGCTTTGTGAGACATTTCAACCTACCATTTTACATTTTGGTCGTGTTTGAGTTGATGTAAAATAAGTTAAGTAAGTTTAGTAAAAAAAAAAAAATTGAAAATAAGTTGTAAAGACAAAGTAATGTAAACAAATATGCTGTACATGTGTCCTATGGTTTGACATAGCAAACATTTAGAAAACAAACTGTTGATATTACTTTATATTAATAATGTTTATATTTATAATATAAAATAAAATAAAATAACAATGAAGATAAATCTTTCTTATGCTAGGTTTTTTTTCTTAATTTTTGCTGTCCCACCATAGGACACATTTACACTTTTATTTGTCACATTACTAACGATTTTTAGCGATGCTCAATTTAAGTCTTTTACAGGCACGCCATCTAGTGGTTAGAAATGATATTGTGCAAGAAAGAAAGAAAGAAAGAAAGAAAGAAAGAAAGAAAGAAAGAAAGAAAGAAAGAAAGAAAGAAAGAAAGAAAACATGTATAATCTACATTATATTAATTAATTTATCCATTTTATTGAATCTCTGCTAATTTGGAAGAAGTTGTGCCCAGTGTTTTTTTATTTATAAACTTTTCTCAATCTTTTACAAAATATTTATATTTATACAGTTAAGCTAAACCTAAATTCTGCCCAATGTTGTTCCATTGCCAACATCCATTCACGTTGCTGACTTTTATTGTCAATAAATAAATTACCTCGCAAATGCCTTACACTGCAAAAGGAAAGCATCAATCTTACTGTTGCTCATACTCAGGATTAAAGATTTTAACATAACCATAACCCCAAGCATGAAACTTTGCCATTTAACTGTTTGTGTTGAACATGAATGATCCAAATTGGGTAGCCTGTTGAGACCCTTTGGATAATATAATGCTAATATAATATAAAATCTGAGCCATCAGACAGTGTGTTATTTCTTTTGACCTGGACCAATTAACAACCATCTAAAACACTACACAGCTACATAATATGATATAACGAAATGTATCACAGATCAATGCCATGGCAACCACTTATAACACTCTTGCATCATGGCAGCAATGTGCCAAGCAACCAACATTTAAAAAAATGTAAAATCCAGACTAATATACTTTTTCCCTTTATAGTAATGGCTAAGTGAGTTCAAGGTCATGATCTCGGCAGGATGAGAGATAAATCGGTGAAACCGTAAATGAAAATGAATGGATTGTTAACAGTGGGCAGTTTCTCCTCTAAAAGCATTTGTTGTGGTTACAAGGACAGGTTGGGAATAATCTCTGGGCACAATAGTTCCTTACAGATTTTTGTAATCCCAGGAAGAAACCCCCAGGGGGGAGAGTATTTATGCGAGTTCTCTCTACTCCTCATCCACAACTGAGGTCTTCTATACTCAACTGAGCTTCTGAATTGAGAAAAAGAACAAGGCAATGGCGCCATCTCTTTTGGTTTTTGGTATCTTATTGACTTATTGATTAAAGCACTTACATACCATATGCACAATGTTTTCAGGAAAAGGAACGGCGTATACTTGGTGAACCATCTGTCTGGTAAAACCGCTGTCAATCATGAAACAAATAACAGGCTAGTAAGAACTAAACATGTGAAAATGCTCGGTCAACATCCAAAATTAGATTGAAATTTGATCATTATTATATTTTTAAATAAAAGAAACATATCAGCATGAACAGAGAGATCACCACAACATTCTGGTTAAAATGTCAAAATGATTCAGATCACAATTTGCCAACATTTGCTCAAGCGGACACATCAGTCTCTTACTGCTGGCCATGAGAATCGAATCAGTGACCTTCTGGTTACAACTCCGAGTCCGACTCTATAGGCCACAACTGCCCCGGTATGTAGCCTACAAAAACCATGTCATAATGCGTGGACAAAAAACAAAGCCTTTTTTTACATTCAGCTGCACCTGTGACATCAGCCTGTCAGTCACATTCTGCTTTTTCGTGACATTGAAAAGAATAAATTACAACGTATAACAGTAACGAAACACTTTGGCTACTGTAAATGACGACATAGAACAACAGTGTATAGTTATTTACTAAAGCATTGAAGAAATAAGTCACTTAAAAATGTAAATGGTCATTATTTACTTACCCTCATGTCATTCCAAACCCATATTTCTGGGAACACAAAAGAAACGATTTTGCAGTATTTGTTCATGTCGATGGTTTGCTTCGTGACACGCTTTTCCAAATATCATAGTGTAGTCCTATAAAAAGAGAAAACATGAATAAACAGCATACATTGACCCTTCCATAAACCAAGGAAAATGTAGCCTACTATATTCGAAGTCTATAGAAACCAACGATACCATTTTGTGACAACTTGACGTCTGCTTGACGTTTATCTTAACGTCTCTCGTCAGTTCTTAGGAAGAAATATAAATAAGTCCACATTTATTTATTTATACGCACCTCCATTAAACTATCTTCAGGTGGTGGTGTGTAGGCCTCGTGTGCTTTCGCGTCCTTGGCTTTTACGCTCAGTCAATTTTACACGTGAGAAACAGCACTTGAATGCTTTTTTTTACGTATTAAATGATTGTTTAGTATTACACGGAAACATTTATTTATAATAATAATAGACCACAGACATTCCCAGTGGACTAGCAATGCCAATGTCGTGGGTTCGATCTCAGAGGATTGCACATAGTCAGAAACAAAATGTATAATACTTATACTGTAATATTAATTCATATAATATCAATACTGTATAATATTTGGATAAAAGCGTCTGCAAAATGCATGAATGTAAATGTATAAAGACAGGATTTTTAATAGCTATTCCACATGATAAATAAAAATATATATATATAGTTTTTCATCCATCGATCCAGCTCTAGTTATATACTTGAGTTGTCAAGTATGCCACCCTAAACCCACTGCCTCAGCCAATCCAGTCACAATCACGTCGAGAATGCAATACTGCATGTCACCCAGTGGTAGAGCCTGTCCCTCCATATCATCTCTCTGGGCAAGCCTGTGAACGCGCATTTCTTTTGGCAGGAGCGACATTTGCACGCTCCCGTGCGTTCGCCATAGAAAACAAAGCTATCCGTGCGCTTCCATTACAGCTAGCGGGGCAAACATAGCACATCTATCTCTCTCTGCATGCACAACCAAGATGGGTTTCCAGCTCATCTGAGGGCCTTTGATAGCACGGCCTGTTTTGAGGTCGGTGAGACGGGCGGACGTTCTGCTGAAGTCAACGAGACGGTTCTTTCGGTTTTTTGCGGACCGCTTTTGTTTCTTAGCCGCCGCTAGCAGAAAAGCCCCGATCTTTGTATTTTCTGCCGCGAGCTGCTGAGGGCAAACACATCGCCATGTTGTTATCGGAGCAGGCTAAGTGAAGAAGGCGAAACCGCGAGCGTGTGGAGGAGATCATCTCGTCGTTTGAGCCGAACCCGAGTCCTCAACCGCCGACTGCCTGCTTGACTGACTGACATGGCGGAGCAGAGCTACTCCTGGTGAGTACCAACAAATATCACCATTCGGAAACCAAAAATGCGTTTACACACATTTGACGACTGTCAGCGGTTAAAACGGTATTTATTTAACACGGTTATATGCGTTTAACACGGTGATCATTCAACTCAAATCGAGGCGTATTTGGGGTCCTATTTAGCCCATTAGCCATCATATAAACGGGTTTAGAGCTTCAATGTGAAACACGGTTAAACCAAACATCCATTTGATGGATTCATTCACATCAACATAATACTAATATATACATAATATTTCATATCAGGGCTCGTTTGAAGTGTGATTTATTTAGTAGTAACAATATTCGGTTTGTTAGCGGGCTAACGTGACCATCGTAACCGGAACATTGTATCAATGTTTTATGTTCATTTCACGTCATTTCGTCGTTTATAAGCAGATTCGGTAACTTTAGGTCGCTCTTGTCTAATCGCACGTTTGTTCGTGGTTTATTTTATTAGCTCTGCTAATCCTGTCTTTGAGGAGAGCTTTGTGCTGTATAAATGCAAGACATGGTCTGTGTCTTAAAATCTAGGGAGCAGTCTTTCTAGTTGTCGTTTTTGCCGTCACGGGCCTGTTTTAAATGCCCTGTAATGCTGTTTATGTAGACAGCTCACTAGGTATGGAGACCCGACAATGATGTGTAAACAATGCAGCCCGCTCAGTACGATTTCCTCTTTTTAACACTAAGACACCAGGCCATTGTGAGAGCTCTAGACTGCATGTGCATCATTGTTGAACTTTTTGGGCCTGTGGATCTACACAAATGGAGATAAGTGGAAATGTTGACGGAAATGTCTTGGCGGTCGGTCGCCGTCAAGTTGTGTTTTTGACTCTTTGTTCTGAGGCACACAAAAGAAGATATTTTGAGAAATGTCTCTGCGGTTTGTGTCCACATAATGGGAGTCAATGGGGTTGACTGGTTACTAACGTCAAAATATCTCGTGTTGTGCGAGAGAAAAAGTCATACGGGTTTGCAGTGACATGAGGGTGAATAAATAATGAATTAACTTTAATTTCTTGGATGGTCTGTCTGTTTAAAAACTGGAGCATTAGGAGTTTTAAAAGCCTGCACGAATAGTCCAGAATGTCTTACACCTATTGATCTGCCTTGGTTGTGTACAGCTCACTTGCACAGTTTTGAATTGTCCATTAAAGCCTTTGCAGGAATTGTGTAAACACGTGTCTGTAAACAATGACTCCTGAGCATTGGCTGCTCTGTACCTTTGAGGATGAAAACATCTGTTAGGAGATACCTTGCAATTTACATCTGATAAGAGTAAAATGTTTCTAAGCCTGATGGTGTTTGTTGGCCCAAGTCTGCTTCTCTAATAACTTGACAGTGTTAAATTGTGATGTTATTGAAATTAAGCCGTTGTCATCCAGCATGCCGCTATTAAGGCTTGTATGTGTTTATGGTGCATTGTGTATTTAGGAACTCTTGAATGAACAGGTTGAAGAAACAGACTTTACCTGATCTAACGCAATAATGTCACTCTGACCTGCTACTGTAGTTAATGTATGTATACTTTATATATTATATATATATATATAAGTGACCGCGTATAACAACATCAGACCAAATTGAGTAATCTGCATTTGCTCTTTAATCCCATGGGCCATATGGGAAGTCATTGTTTAATGCTAATCTGTGTAAAAGAAGGCTGCCAACTAGGTTTGGGACCCAGCAATGATGTGTAAACGATATAGTCGGCTCACTGTCGTTTTCTCTTGTTTAACACTTGGCTTTATCTGACTCAAGCTATTTTTAGATCAGACTGTATCAAGTATTTCTAGTTTTCAGTTGACTCTTTTTTTTTTTGTATTCATTTTGCTAAAACTGCGGCAACACGGTCGTTAATATTCAAAACATACATGCAACATCCTTTTTAATCCTGTTTTGTGCATGACTAAAATAGCATTTTCTGTCCAGTAATCCCTATTTTAACCAATGTCTTTGAGTGGACTAAGTCTATGATCACGTATAACTAATACTGCTGTAAGAACAAGGTCACTCACTTGTATGTCACTAATAGTCTTATATTGCAGTTGGTTGTTTTTTTATTTCTGCTGTGTGAATGAAATCTGTTCATCTTTTTGCTCATGCACCTTGGTTAGATGTTAGGCATGACTAAATTTGAACTAGTGATGTTAGCTTAATCTTTTTTTATATCTGATGTTTTCTAGCGTGTATTACATTTAAGGTTTGGACACCTCTTTTGTGAACTAGCATAAGCGTAGCAGGGCTTTAAATGAGGCGGAGGTGGTGCCTACCTGATCTTGTACACACACGCACGTGTAGGCCTACTGTACCTTTAAGTGGGTAAACCAAACACTTTACATATCTAAACATATTAAACGTTCTAAAAATTTGATGGAAATGACAATTATTAGGTTATATAAAATATAACTTTGATTCAACCAAACAGAAATGTTTTTAAATCAAGTAAAGCTTTTTATGCTTTTCAACTAACTTTTCATCCCGCAATAGCCAACTATTGAGCAAAGCTCATTCACATCCGGCATTCTCTTGTGGTTCACTGAACTTTAAAAGATTCATTGATCTTTTACACTCGCTAGTGATGGAAAAGTTAAAAAAGTTTAAACGAATCGGTTCCAATGCGTCATTCTGATTGCAATGTGTGTTCGTTCATACTGACACACTCGCTGTGTATGGTAATACGCTGATTCAACGAACCATCTGCACATCTCAAAACATTACAATGATGTACGCCACGTTAATTTAAGAAACCTTTAAGAAATTGAACGTACTCTGATGCAAAACAAACAATATTCTCCTGATCAGCTGCCAAACATAGTTAATACAGCTCCTAATATAGCTCTTGTACTGCAACTCTTCAGCGCCTCACTGTGCTAATAATGAAACAGCGCCTCCTCTGTGGCGTAATGGCGCAACTTCAGTTACAAATGACAGTATGTTGAATGCAGCGTTTTTTGTGAAGACACCCGACATCATTTTGCAGAGAGTCTGAGACGGCTCGAAATTTGACCTCCAATTTTTCTATGAAGGAAAAACTCTGCGTAGTGTCCCCTTGAGGGTTTTGGCTCTTTACTATATTTATTTTCCCTCTGGCTACAGGAGAATCGCACACAAAGACAGATTAGTAAACTACCCCAGGTGTTTTCGACTTTTTGGAACACTAGAAATAAAGATTGTCAATACCACCATGGAAGATAAATATTGGCGATCACGACACATGAAATTTCTTATATAACGCCCAATATCACATTTTCATTGAATGTTAATGTATACAGCTGCAATATCTGTAATTACATCATAAAGTGAGTCTGGAAAGTTTTTGACCAAACCACAAACAGCACCTATTGAGTTCATTTGAAGAGTTCTCATGAAAGGCTACATTGTTGCAAGTTGACTTGTGGATCCTTACAAAGGGCCATACGATTTCCGCAGTGCGGAAAACGCGGGTGGAATCGCAGAATCCAGGCATTAAAAGGGAATTTGATGAATATCGCGAAATGGCACGTGATCTTCCAAATGGTCTAGTTGCACAAGATGGCGCCTTGAGCTTTTGCTACACCGGGGGGCAGACGCATTTCCGGTCGTTTAACACTATCGAGTTGTTTTGGCTTAACGTAGTGCTCACCAATGTAAAGAGGATCTGTCATTTCTTACTTATCTAAAAAAACATATTTGTTGGCCAAAAATCGTTATTTTCCCATACAGTGGTGTACAACTGGAAATTTGTCTGCCAACCGAAAGTTCACCGTTGCCATCTTGTGCAACTAGCAAATTTATAACTTCTTAATCAGAAAATAGCACTGAAGAGATAGTTAAATTAAATAACTTTTAGTAACATGAGTAGTTATTCAGGTGCGCTTTAAATATGTAATCTGCCTCTGCGTGACTCTGAATGAATGATCAGAGCGGTTTCCTGTGCTGCACGCATAACACTTCTGTTTACAGCATCTCACTATATGGGGATGCCAGCACATTATTTCATGAGCATTTCTTTCCAGAGCTGCTCTGAGGGTTTATTTATTTTTTGAGCATTTTACCGCTCCATTTAAAGAAAGCTAGTGTCAAACATGCAATAAAACCTGTCAAAATAAAAGTCTGGTTTACTCTAAAGACACACCCACATAAATAAACTGTAGTATATTATATTATTTCCTTTATTAATGTAATATAAAATATTATTATTGTATCGTAAAAAAAAACTGAAAATACAGAATCGTGGCAGACAAATAAAAACGGATTTCATAGGGCCCACACGAAAAAGTGTGATGAAGGGTGCTTTTGCTGCACAGCTTCGCTCAACATTTACACAAACTGAATCAGACACGCACATTGACAACTTTTCTTTGTTCTTCAAAATATAATTAAATGTTTTAGGCACGATTCGCTGCTTCTGTGCAAAAGCATTTCTTGTGAAATGTCAATACATATTTGCAGTCAGGTGAGCAAAAGTAACCTTAACCTACGCAAAAGTATCTGTGGTTGGTTGGAGGTGGATGTTACTTTCTTAATGAAATCTTAGAAAAAATGTATTCCAGGACAAAAATATTTAACATCCAACAAAAGCCTGTTCACTTGAATAGCTGTACTTCAGTAGCTGTTATATAGGCCTACTGATAATGTTGTACTGCAGGTTATGGCAAATAATGTTATATTGTTAAAGAATCATTACCATTGCAATGAATCAAGATGCTATAAAGAACAAACTTCAGTCTCCACAACAATCAAAAAGTGTGTAAGGTGTTTACAGGCAGTGTTTCAGTAAGGTCATAGCTCTCCAACTTTGAATGCAAATGCACATTCAGGTCTGACTTCATTCTGGAATGCCCATATTTTAAAGTGCTTGTTAAGTTCAGGTAGAACAAATGTATGTCTGGGAATTTTTTTCTCAACAAATGTCCTGTTTCACTCGAAAATATGTTACATTACGAAAGGGTTGTTTATGCATTGAGGTAAAAGAAGCTCAAACAGAGCACTTCGTTCTGTTTTTTATTAGACTAGAAATGTGAAATTAAAGGAACAGTTCACCCAAGAATGAGATTTTTTGCTCACACTCATGTTATTCTAACCATGTATGGCTTTTGTGTTTCTAAACAACACAACAAGGCGCAAAAACCTAAAAATATAATTCTGACATAATGATTAAAAGTTTAAAGGGGTGATATGACACGGCTAAAACGAATATTTTCGTTTGTTTTAGATGTAATGCAATGTGTGTACACACAATTTAACGTTCAGAAATGCTTAGGACTGGAAACTCAATGGCAAAAATGTAAACTCGATATTGATCAAAAACAATATCTATTTCGATATATTTCATTAAAAATATATATTTTAATCTATAATAATCTATGTAAAATAATCTATTTTAAATACAGTTTATTAACAAAACAATCTAACAAAAGTTCAAATTAAACCAAGTCATTGATATTACCTAATAAGACATGTACTGTTGCAACAAAAGGATATTAGGCCATAAACAACATGTACCAGTTCATTCGGTCACACTTTGACTCAATTGACTCGCTAAGTAAAGGGAGTGTTCATTCAATACATTCAACCAATGAAAGTGTTACTGCGTACATTCGAACGCTATTGGCTCAGCACCTGCGCACATACATAACGCTGCAATGTCTTGCTCGAGTAGTGGGATTCTTTCATAAAGACAATAAGACACTTGATATGACAACTCGTGGTTAGTTTCCCTTTGTTTCCGCTTCATGTTTTCCTCCTCATGTCGAGTTATCTTTGCCAAGTGCAGAATGAAATGGACTTTGTACTTTGACGCACATGCTAAAAGCTGCACGCCGACTGAATGTTTATTTCTGCTGTCTGTTAGACTGAAGGATTAATGCATATCGAGTCACAATGCCAATAGTTTATCGGCCCAGCCCTAGAAACGCTTGTATATCTCCTCTTCGCTCCACCTCTCTGAAAGCACAGATTTTTAACAAAGTTCATCGCTCTGAAAATCGAGGTGTATTATGATTGGACAGTTAACCAGTGCGTAGTGATTGGTCGAATACTGCATGCATGTGAGGGAAATGTAACGCCTCTTACCATATTTAGAACATCAGGTTCAAAGCAATTGTACTGACAGATACACCACCTTACTTACGTACATTTGGACGGTCTTAGTCAAATCATACCACGAACTGACGTAGATTTGTGGGGGTGTGGTTACACGAGGCGTTTCAGGCAGGTCTGGGTGAGCATTCGCTTTTAGACAGATTGCATCTTTTGTTCCGACACTTTCATTTTCGCAATTTTACGTGTCTAATACATGCATGGGCAACTTATAACACACCAAACGCACAGGAAAAACAGGTATTCGAGCCATATGATCCATTTAATTTCAACCATTAATTCCACTATAATTTAAATCTTTGACATAGCCTTAGTCAGTCAATATTATATAAGATATCAAGTTGATATTATCACAGAATTATGTAGGATGATTTTATGTAAAGATATCTTTAGCTTGGTTTTCACAGTCTCTGTCACAAAAGTGTGTTTTTATTTATTTTGAAGAATATCCTGGTCACTGTTTGTTATTAAATAAAACTGAATGAGCACCCAATACTATAATGACCATCAGACACTCTTACAGAAGTCTGAACTTTATTCTGTTCTTCACACAAAGCTATCAGAAAACTTTAACTATAATGTACAAGTCATGTGGGAGACTTTTATGGTGCATTTTAGTCATGTAGGAAACTGGCCCCAGTCCTCGTTCATTTTCACCTTTTTGTTCCATGGAAGGAAAGAGCAAGTTAGTAGGACAGAATTTTTTGCATGATTCCTTTAGGAAAGAAAATTTTATATTTTCGGACAGTTTGGCTAAACGTGTGGACTAAAACCAGCGTTTCCCATACAATGCATTAACTTGGGCGGCCCATGGTCACCCAAGTATATTTGGTGTCAAACAAATGTTTTATCCATCCGTGCTAATGACTGTATCTGTGATCGAATAACTAGTGGATAAACAGCGCCTACGCGTCTTCTCTCCTTCCTGACTTGTTTGGTGCGAATCAGAGCATGTGAGCGAAGCGTTTCTCGCGGAGCATAGAGCGCCTTTCTGAAAACTCAATACGCTCAGTGCTTGCTCAGCCCTCTTGGTAATTTACTTTTTTGCTGCTGGATAATTGTCCTATGTACACCGCATGAGCCTGAAGCCAGAATAATAGCGCAACGACATGAGTGTCAACTACAAACGCCTCGTCCATTTGTGGAGGTGCGCGGGCGACAAGATGAAGATATTGTGTCACTTACCCAATGTAACAATGTTGCTTTTCTGGAATAAAACCTGAATAAACCTCCGGCCTCGACGGCGAATGTGATTCCCGGAGGACGCATACAGCCTTCGAAGACGCAGCTACTCTGTCCAAATTTCTAAAAGTACATTCTAAAAAGCTGTAGCATTTGACGTTTGACGTTTTAAGACCACATTTCCCCTTGTTTTTGTCTATTTTTATTTAGAGTCTGTTTCTTTTATTAACCCCAGTATTAATAAAGGTGTTCATAGTGCATTTCATCTTTTGTGCGTTTATTTTGAATGTTGCACTATGGCAGCTATATGTTCACGAAAAAAGGTAGCGAAAATCAAATATACTTTATCAATTATTATATAATTATTTTAGGCACTCTTTAAATAATAAAAAATGCCTAAAAATATTGTCTGTAATGTCACAGAATGTCGGACTGAAACATAACTGCTCTTTTTCAGCCTACTACTTAAACTGAGACATTTATTCAAGAAGTTTATTATAAACTGAAAACAATTAGGCTTACTAGACACATTTTATGTCTGTGCTGGATTTGGTTTACCTGTGAGCGGAGTGTTTGCTTCGTCTGTGAGCGACTGAGAGAAGCGCAAAGTAATTGAATGAAATATTGAGACACACCGCTCCGCTTCGCTCACATGCTCTGGTGTGAGTGTTGAGTGTCCTCCTCTTGCGTGTTCGCATGCACTCTCTTCCGATGAGCTCCACGTGTATGTGCGAGCCCTCGGCCTCTCGTATTTATGTCATTTGCATTTAAATCAAAGAAGCGTTCGTAATACAGCAACACATTGTCGAGAAAGGCCCAACAGCATATAGCCGCTCTTTAATGTTGATTTACTGTGTTGTGATTTTATCCGATGATGTTGTGTTTATAAATCAGAATTTTAGCAGCGGTTAAAGTGACGTCTGGTGGCATCCCGTTGTAAAATACAGTATAATGTGACAGATAAGCGAGTAGAAGAAAAACAGATAAGTGCTAACACGACGTGATGATGTCACAAATATGCTAATTAGTTTGTGACATCACCAGCGCCACAAGTCTGTCAAAATTCTATGGGAAACACTGGAAACTAGTGGTAACCTCGTGTTTAAAGATATTGTAAACTACAGTAGATAAAGCCTCGAGCAAAGCACTTAACCCTGAATTTCTTGAGGGTGACTGGAGATGCTCTTAGTGTAAATCCAATACAGTCTTTAAAAGGGACCCGTAATGAAATATGTGCTTACATAGGCTATAAAGCATTTTGCAAAGAAACAGTTCAGAAGAATAGTGATTACAAACGAACTTTAAAACATTTATGTATAAGCTTTAAGGTTAACCTTTTAACTAACTAAAAACTTGTGTCTGCATGTTTTGAACAACACTATTATTTGCATTCATCATGATACAGGTTTTGATCATATTGCATTGTGCCCACATTCAGCTGTTGTTCTATCAGACATGTTTTGCTTTTTAATGAATGAAACCATATGACATAGCCAAATCATAAAAGAAACTATACACGCACTGTGTTCAACTGTAGGTAGAGTTCATTTGAGGCATGTCATATGACATCAGATCAGTTTCTTCCACCACATTTCTGCTATAGCCTGTTCGATTATTGGTTTTACTGGCTGTTTTGCTGACAGCGTGAGGGACACCATTTTCATGAATTTGCTAAAAGGTCCTCACGGGAACTTCAAGGAAGAACCTTGTTTTAAATGGCTGGCTTATATCAAGAATTGAGCGCGACACGGTCTACCTTTTTTCTGCAGCTTTGGGTCTTGTCATTCATTTTCTCCACAGGGATTTCAAAGAAAGTGTAAGCCATTAAAAACACAGTTCTAAGCCTTGAACCAAGTCCAGCAAGCTCTGAGATGAAACGCAACATTTGATTCAAAGCAAACAAAATGTTTTTGAAAATCAGAAAAATGGGTGAAGTCATGCTTTGATTTGAAGATTTACACAGAACAGGCGAAAAACCGGCTTCTTGTAACAGTTATGACCTCTTTAATTGAACTTGCTTCGGCCTTGGGCTTTTTGTCATGAAAAGGGCAGCAATGGGCTTCTGTTGTAGAAGTGTACTAGGCTTTTGTGCCATTTCATTCTTTTATATAACCAGGTAAAAACTTATTGAGATTAAACAGGACAGCAAAGACAGCAGCTACATATAACAAAGCACTTTACAACAATCATAATTCACAACAACAAGCTTTGAAGGACAAAACACATAATTTGTTTAAAATGTCTTGAACTCATTTAAGGACGGAAGTACAGTCAGCTTTAAAATGTTTTGTAAATTATTCCAAGCAAAAGAGGCACTATAAGTAAATCCTTTCTTTCCTAACTCCGTTCGAACCCGAAGTAAAGTAAGATGCAAAAAACCATTTGAACATAAACTGTAGCTTGAATTTCTATCTGAAAGAATAAGAAACAAGTAAGATGATGGTAAGCCACAGATTGATTTAAAAATAAAACAATACAATGGAAACTTCTACGAATATACAAAGATGTTAAATCTGCCTTATCATATAACAAACAGTGATGGGTTGTAGTACTACAACCAGTAATAAAATGTAAAGCACTATGAAAAACAGTGTCACATTTTGTAAGATGATGCACAGGAGCATTCACATATAGAATCACAGGGTACTTCACGATACGGTACGGATCGCGATACATGCCTCACGATACCGATAATATCGCTTATTTTTCGTTTGAGTCGCTTATAACGTGCATCTGAAAAAGCAACACCCGTCAAATTTTATCTTTATAAATATACTTTATTGTCATGAAAATACGTGAGGGGCGCTTGAAGAACAGCAATAGAAAGATTCCCGGGAACTACGGGTGTTATGGCACTTCTTCTGCAGCGTATATTACCACTTGATTATTTACATGTAAACTGATGAGACTCATATGCTTTTATTTGCTGACACTCTTCAGTATCTAAATGAGTTAATGTACTGCCTTGGAATTAAATTTACCTAGCTATATATTCGTTAAATAAGTCAAGTCAAAGAGCTTTTTCCTTTGTGACGAAATGACGGTGACGAAAACCCCCGCACAGAGGAGACTGCATCCTATTGGAACAAAGCCGCATTCATCACCGGAATTTCCGACACACCTGCGTCATTTGCTGGAAAATCAAGCCTCTGGTTCACGCGCTGCTGAGGGATAACAAAAGTTAAAGATATAAAAAAAAAATTGATACTCCTGTATATATGAGAATATTCATTTTGCTTCATCATCCAATCCTGCACCTTCTGAAATAGTTACAAGAACCGCCTCTTCCAACAGTTGACTTGTACTGTAGGTCTTCATCGCTCTTCGCTCTTGCTTGTCTTTGCAATGCGAGTCTCTGGTGACTCCACATGCGTCTCCCAAAACAGGGGTTTGCGGTATGTCACGTCAAAGCGCTCACGCGGCAAGAAAAATCTCTTATGGTTGACATTTTATTCCGTGATAACGGTATTCCGTCATTCCAACCAGCCCTAGTGTATAGTGTTGTTTTGTTTGACTGTTTTATTGTCCGCCAGGTAAAAAGAAATCTCTGTCTTTAGCACAAATGAGTAGTAATTGGTCTTGTATGGTTTGAACAATAGCGATAGCGACGTCTAGCTTAGCAAACAATACTAACTGTGTAAATAATAAATAGTCTTTTTAAATCACTGGGCCTGCACACATTCCTCACCCCTGTCTTTGAGCCCGAGCCCGAGCTAAAGGTCCAGATCGACAAAAAACTCGTCCTCTCCATCTCATTAGGTTGAAATGTAAGTTTCTACTAATTTGTTTTTTTCTAAAAAGCATTTATTGTGTGTAGTAAAGCGTGTCTTTTGTGTTTGAAGTCAACATACCGGCCTGCTTTTCTCTGTCCTATTTTTCCCATGTTCCTTATTCATGCGAGTCAACGTGTACACAATATAGTCCACTTCTTTTGTTCACAATCACCTATTATTTATCCATCAAACAGACTTTGGCTCGCTGTAATTACGTTTTAAGAGTACTCAGCCTGACCTCTTTCTCTTAAAGCTTATTTACCAAAGGGGAAATGCATGTCTTGCCTGAGAGTCACTGGGAAAAGGAGAATGCCGTAACGTGAGATGTTTGTTATATAGTTTGGCAACACTTTGAGAAGGCCGAGCCTTGATTCGCATTACACTCGCACGCTCGGATCAGTAGCTGACAGCCAAATGTTGAGGTCAAACGGGCTTAAATTGAGAGCACATTCAAGTGCAGGGTTTGGCCTTGAAAGAACTGTAGGGAATGACGTTCTTTGTATACATTGTGTGACCTATCCAGCCTGTCACCCTTCTTTTATTTTTTGAAACAATAATTGTGAACTTCCTTCTCTTCCTCCCCAGGGCGTATTCCCTGGTCGACTCCAGCCAGGTGTCAACGTTCCTGATCTCCATCCTCCTCATCGTCTATGGCAGCTTCAGGTATGTTCTTTTCACAACAATAGGCTTTATGCCAAACGTCAAGTGCAGAAACGGAAAAAGAAGTCTGGTCGCATCTTTTT
Source organism: Triplophysa siluroides (assembly GCA_006030095.1). Lineage (NCBI taxonomy): Eukaryota > Metazoa > Chordata > Actinopteri > Cypriniformes > Nemacheilidae > Triplophysa > Triplophysa siluroides. Next base: position 438,533 of record VCII01000114.1, read on the forward strand.
TTTTAGGTCTTTTGTACTTGCTTCTTTATTCAAAATGCAGTATCATTACCTTAAAGAAATAGGGTTACCATGAACGAATTTGAATCCAATTTGAATTTACTCCCTCGTGCCATCCTAAGGATATGACTTTCTTTCTTTGGCCGGGCACGATTTGAGTAGTTGAGAAAGATGTCCTGGCTCTTCCCAGCTTGGTAATGGCTTTGGATAGTTACCCATTTTTGAAGCTCCAGAAAGCGCATATATCTGTCATGAAACTAATCTAAATGGCTCCAACGATACAAAAAAACTGAACAATACGTTTGTGAGTATGAAAGATTTGTATTTTGAACGTACTTGGAATGCGTTGGAGTTCATGTATAGGTGAGAAAACTACACGTGTAATGGTGGCACACCGGCTCCATGCGTCTCAACATCAAGTTTCTTTTTGTTTTAGATGAGGTAGAACCAATGAGACTCAATGCTGTGATGTAGAGCCGGTGTGCCGCCATTACCCGTGTTGTTTTCTCAAATAGACATGTAGTTGTGCGAGTATTACTCAAATTATGTCAGGCTGAATAAAGTCATTTACACACAGGATGGCATGAGGGTTAAGGAATAAAAAAATATTTTTGTGTGCACAATTCCTTTAATCGATGTAGATTGATATGTTAAAGCTTTTTTAGCATTGGAATGTTAATATTGACTAAAACGGCAAAAATAAAAACAACCAGCTAGGTTAGCTGATCAACTTCAAAATCTATAGATCTTGCTGTTAGTTTCTAATGCTGTTAACACTTTCACCGACAAGGTGATGTAATGAGATCAGTTTTTCGGGTTTGGTCATGCGATGTTCACTCTTTAAAGATGGCCTAGTACCTAATGGAAATGTTTTACAAGTGTGAATTACAGCTGTCTTTATTTATAGATGCATTTACTATTTAAGCTTTATTCAAATACATTGGCTAAAATATGGTTTTAGATGTGTAGTGGGCCATTCAAAAGTTGGCTTGGATATCAAATTTCTACCGGCTGGAGACAGAAAAGAGCAAAGCAACAGGACCTTCACACAAATATTCCTTGGATAAATGATCAGGCATTTTAAGTTTTAAACTTGTTTGACATACATAAGAACAAGACAATGGGAATAGAAGTGCAATTCAAAGAATGCTGTACTAAAATCAGTTTAGCAGGGGAAGCGTCTATCTTTATTTAGCAATGCCTTTGTGTGGATTATACGTAATGTGTCACAAATGTGCCCCATCCTGCACACCTTCTATAATTTCCATCCAAGTATGCAGGTTTTGTAAGCATACACCTGTATCTAACCATAAGAACATCACTTATGTATTCTGTCTGAATTGGAGTTTGTTGCTAAATGGGTCTATTCACACAGGTCATTAAATATGGACTGTGAGAACCAGGAGAAGGATAAGGATGGAAACCCTACCAACACTGGCCCCTTCAACAATTCCAACACCAACAACAGTGAGCACTGAACCCATCATGCCTAGTTTTGTAGTAGGAATTCTTTTTGGTTATTTAAAGTATGCTGCTTTGGTCCATTTGTCACAATAAGTGTGACATTGTGGGATACGACAGAGTGCACTTGGCTAGGTGTTTTTAAGAACAGCATTTTCAAACATATCCCAAATCCTATGTTGGATCATAAAAAAGTGTGTTTCCACAGGTATTCAGACCATAGACTCCACACAGGCGCTGTTTCTGCCCATTGGAGCCTCCGTGTCTCTGCTTGTCATGTTCTTCTTCTTCGACTCTGTTCAAGTGGTGTTCACCATATGCACTGCAGGTACACACGCACACAAACACATTGACCTCATCCTCACTCACATACTGACCCGATTCACATGCACCCGAGCGACGCTTGCATACTTTTTTTTTTCTCCCTTGTATCTCTCCCACAGTTCTAGCGACCATCGCCTTTGCGTTTCTCCTGTTGCCGATGTGCCAGTATGTGACCAGGCCTTGCTCTCCACAGAACAAGTAAGGACCAGAACACTTGCTCGCTCATCACAGGGCTTCACGTTTAACGCTTAATGGTGCACATGTCAACCCTGTATTGTATAGAAGCATAAAGCAACATATTGAGTCGTCCTGAAAAACAGATGTTTTGTTTGCATTGTTAACATTGTGTAAATGGTGAACTGTGTACTACATTTTAAGTGAAGGTTTTTTTTGTTATTGGCAATATCTATTTGCATCTTTTTACTTACTTTTTGGTCTAAATAGTCCCTTACGCTCCGAATTCTTTAATCCAGTTTAGTTGTTGTTTGAAGGAAATTTTAAAACACTTGCACCCAGGTCAACCCTGTTACCATAAGACCCCTTCCTTAAAACAGCACTTCGTTTTTTTTGATAACCGCAGATTGTCAACTCTGTTACCAAGCTGTTTTTTATGAAATGTCAGCTTTACATTTCCTGTCTAATGAGCGTCTTGAAGTATCATGACCTTTGCCCTCGTGACCTTATTTTGAGACTAGTAATGACTAAATGAACGCTATTATGGTCAACCCTGTTACTCGACGAACAGTTATCTCCTCTCCTCACCTCACGAGACACCAAAGGCTATTTACATTTTTTTATGAATCACAACTCTCATAGTCCGACATATATCGACTTTTTCTTAGGGTACTTTTACAAAAAATTCATGTAATAAAAACACACTGCTTTGTGTTTTTGAATAGCCTTGTCAGAATGATTCACATTCACACTGATTCACAAAATCAAGCAAAAAACGTTTTATTATTAAACGTTGTATTATGCCTGCAGTAGTTGATGTCAAGTTGTTAACGGTGTTGTGTAAATGTAACCTTACTATTTAGTTCCCTCCATATGGTGAGGACAGTTACAGTTGGTGTACCTTTAGGTCTCGGAAAGGCAAACAAATACTCTAAGAAATTCTGTCAGTTTTGGGTGGAACTGTCCTCTTTGTGTATTAACGTGCAACACCCTTAGAAATGAGATAATGGTGTGTGAAAGGCTCTCACCCAAGCCGAGTAACCCAGGGATGGTCGTGTTTCCAGCGTCTGAGCTTCTCTTTGTTTCCAGGATCTCATTCGGCTGCTGCGGCCGCTTCACGCTGGCGGAGCTGCTCTCCTTCTCCCTGTCTGTCTTGCTGGTTCTCATCTGGGTGTTGACGGGACACTGGCTGCTCATGGACGGTATGTCAGCATGCTCCTACGCTCTGGTTGGACGGCCTTGATTGTGTGTGTTCTGGGAGCGTGTGTAGAACGGAATGTAAAGAAGTTGTGTAGTTTATCTCCTGCGTCTTCATCTGTAGGGAGTGCTGTGGTTTAATTCGGCTTTCAATGTTGTGTTGTTGTCTCCTCAGCTCTCGCCATGGGTCTCTGTGTGGCTATGATTGCATTCGTGAGGCTGCCTAGTCTCAAGGTGTCTTGCCTGCTGCTGTCAGGCCTGCTCATCTATGATGTATTCTGGGTAAGCAATTCATGTTTCAAGTCACACAGGTTCATGGGGTTGGGCGGCGTTCATGTTTAGACGCACTTGATCGAGTATATATTTCTCATGATCATGAAAAATCTTGATTAAAAGGGATTAAGCTATTAAACCTTTGTTTGTCATCACGTTTGGAAAAACACATATACTAAGCACATTTATTAATGCAATGTGTCTACACGATTTAAGGTTCATAAACGCTGTATTTTCCACATACTGTGCATGTTTGTATCTCCTCTTTGCTCCGCATCTCTGAAACGTTCAGATTTTTTACAAAACTCATCGCTCTGAAAAGCAAGGTATGATTGGCCAGTTAACCAGTGCGTAGTGATTGGTCGAATACTGCAAGCGTGTGACAGAAATGTAACGTCTCTTACCATACTTGGAACATCAGGTTCAAAGCAATTGTACTGACAGGTACACCACCTTACTTGCGTATTCATTTAAGCGGTCTTAGTCAAATCATACCAAGAACTGACCTAGATTTGTGGGGGTGTGGTTACACGAGGCGTTTCAGGCAGGTCTGGGTGAGCATTTGCTTTAAGTAAGAATGCATCTTTTGTTCCGACACTTTAATTTTGGCTTTTTACGTGCCTTAAGACCAGGTCAGATTGCCCGCAAATATTCGGTGCGAATGTCCATTGTGATAACGTTATAGAAAAAATACAATAGATTCTCATGAAGCCTTTCATATAAACTGCGAATATCCGTGCGGCGAAAAAGCTGAGTTTTTTTTTTTTCGACTAGTGCGACAAATTTTTCCCCATTCGCAAAGCGAAGAAGCGGACCGTCCAATTAGAATCGAGCATTTTACGTCACGCGCCTAGAGCCACTGAGGGCACGCGGGGCGCTTAATGCTCAGAAAGCTGTTGTGAGAAATGGATGTCGAGTCGTTACTGTCATTGGTGTCAGAACAGACTGAACTTTTTTTTAAAGGTCACAGCGACTACGAGAAAAAGTACAAAAAGAAGTTCTGTGGCATCATTTGTGTCACGGTTCCCTCTGTTTCTACCCGTGTTTTTCCTTGCACTTCACTCCCCACAATCCAAAAAAAATTTATGCTACGTGTGTCTCTGTTCCAGCTTGGATTTATTATTAAAAGCTAATTTTTGTTTATGCCTTGTCGTGCTCTTTGGACTCTCCCATCACACGTGACAATTTGAGGTGGCATTCAAATACATTGGCGGTACCAGTAAACGTCATCAAATACCATCAGTTTCTTCATATTTCTTTATTTTTATTTATATACAATAACTAAGCTGTTTTGCTTGTAGGTAGGAAGCACAGGCACATGTAAACAAACATTAAGTCAAGTATACACATATTTTACAAGTGTTTAAATAGTACAGCTGCAATGCACATGCCATTTGGTACCTAATTAACCCCCAGACCATCGTCCTGAAGTGACGATGAAAACGATCGTGGTACAGCTTTTTTTTTCAACTCTTCTTCGCTGCTGCTGGAGGAATCCATTTATTCTGCTGTTGTAAGTACGTAAAGCAAACGGTACTAGTAGCCTGTATTGCTACGGTACGTGCAAAGCTTTTCTTCTTCTCAGCAGCCGAAGCCTGAAAAACGGTTGAGCGCCACCTAATGTTTAGGCGTGAAATGTATTCTCCATCAGCGCCATCTACCGTGCGGGCGTCAAATAGAAGAAAGCGAAATTCGTGTCGTCGTTTATATGAAAGCTTCGTTCGTCGGGTATTCGGTTCGCTTTTTCGCTTCGTCGCCAATCTGAACAGGCCTTAATACATGCATGGGCAACTTATAACACAACAAAGATACAGAAAAACACGTATTGAAACAAATTTGTGGATTTGTTTTGAGTTTATTTGGTTATTAATTACACCCGTAATAATTCTGAATGAAAATAAGGCAACAGGTAGACAGCTATAAATGTCATTGCTTCTCGCTTGTCCAGTGACTAGTGGTCATATATTTAGTGACTTAAGCATTTTAAGTATAGCCAAATAAGCTCAAAACATGACTCGTTCTCTCACAGGACATTTATTAACCCACTTATTCGGATATTAACTGATTTGCTTTTTGGACCCTCAGCATGTTGGTACATACACATGGACATAAAATGACAAATTTTCTTTTGATGGAAAAAAAAGGTTGTATACATCTGGGGTGACATGAGGGTGAGTAAATTAAAAGGGAATTTTTCTTTTACGGGTAACCTATTTTTATAATGCCTTTACCATCTTCTATAAAAAATTGTAATAACAACATGCCAGTCTCAATGGTTCTCTTGTGCCGTCGTTGAAAATCTAGTTCATGTTTAAAGCCAATAAAAATAGAAATTATGTTGACACCGGTACTCCAGTCGACCGTGTGCCAACATGTTGCCCGAAAGCGCTGCGGGCGACCCGAGTTCTCCTGTACCTCTCTCTCTCATCCCATTGTTTCCTCTCTCTCCTCACTGTACTGTCTGACAGAAACAACTCAAAAAATCATTTTAAAAAGCCAATATTTACATGCCTATAGCTGTGGGGGGGGGAATAAAGAGACCACTCCAAAATTATTTTCAGTTTTTCAGAATTTACTATTTCTTTAAGTAAAATAAAAAAAATTGTTTTAATTTCCCAACTAGTGACAGAATTTCTCAAAATACCAAATTAAAATATTTTTATTTGCAGAAAATTGAAACCGTACAAACTGTAAAAAAAAGGATGCAATGTTTGTGAATCTTGAATACTGCTAAGAAAACAAGTTCATGTTCATGTTTAATTGCACAATACTAATGTGTTTACATATATTTTAGTATCAGCCCAAAAGTGAATATTTGATTAAATAAGCCTGATCTTTTGAACTTCCATGCATCTTTGCATTCTGGCAGTCTTCCACATTGACGTTGGGTCACTTTTTCATTCTTGAGGTTTGATTCTGTTGAACTTTAACAGATACTGAACTGGAATTGTCACAATACATGCAAAATACTGATAAAAGCCTAAACTGGCATAGTCATTTTTTTTTTATGACCGTCTATCAACTGTGGCAAGTTGCAACTTGCTTGGCTGTAAACGGCTACCTTGCAGTTTGTGCTGTGATGTGCCAAACGGTCACATTTAATAAGTTCATTCTTGTCCTGACTTGTTCTGTATAAGGCCCGCTCTGTATTTTCTCTAAACTCCATGTTTCTTTGGTCTCACATGTAAATTAAGTGAAGCCGTCTTGCCTACTGATGACTATGCAAAGGTATATACTGCAGTACAGGCAGGATAGCAAAATCTCCACCATTTATGCAGTCACACGTCCTACTGCCCGACTTTAAGTTTAAACACTTATAACTGATGCTAATGAAGGAATTCTATAATAAAACTGTAACAAAATAAAATGCAAAGTCATGCACTTGATAACAGCATTGTTATGTATGGGAAATTTTTTATGTCAATCCTGAAATGGTCAACATGTCAAAAACCCTCACAGATTTGCTATCCCCATCACACACCACTGCTGACTGTCGAGACCTTTTTGTCAGCATCCGAAATCACTCCAAGCAATCTTATCTTTTCCTCCAATTCATTCCTTGTAGGTCTTCTTCTCCGCCTACATCTTCAACAGCAACGTGATGGTGAAGGTGGCCACGCAGCCCGCCGACAACCCCCTCGACGTTCTTTCCCGCAAACTGCACCTGGGCCCCGGCATGGGACGGGACGTCCCGCGTCTCTCGCTCCCCGGCAAACTGGTGTTCCCCAGCTCCTCCGGCAGTCACTTTTCCATGCTGGGCATCGGTGACATCGTCATGCCAGGCCTGCTGCTGTGTTTCGTGCTGCGATACGACAACTATAAGAAACAGGCCAACGGCGAAGTTCCCGGCACTGTTATTGTGCCCGGTCGCATGCAGCGGGTTTCCTACTTCCACTGCACTCTCATTGGTTACTTTATTGGTAAGTGTTGTTGTTTGTGGTTTTGCTTGCTTAGCAAAACATGTACCAATACTACATTTTTCTACCGATAGCTGGTTATTCAGTGTGATATATGCCGAAACCGATTCTGAATTACTAATTCTTAATTTTCTCAATGTTGTTAGTTGAAATAATGACATTTTCTATACACCGATCACACATTCATTGCATTTCCCTGTCGTCTTTTGAAGGATGTATTGGCTCTGAGCATCGGCTGTTTTTAAACTATCGGGTGATAAATTGAAGGCTGAACATTAATATGACAGCTTTCAATCATTTTTTTTGTATTAAAGTACATGATTTTGACCATTTCAAAAAGTTGCGTATTCATATTTTGGTGTTGCTGATGCATAATTCACTGGTCTGTAGTCAACAGCGACCCATTTTCTTATTGGTTTTGTACATTATTCGGTCTGTGTACACGCTGTACCCATTTGGGTGTTGCCAGTTCATTCGCCCACAATTCCCAACACCTGATAAAATGTCATCTGTCTACTCTTTTGAGTTTCCCCCGAATGTTTTTGACTCCTCACTCACAGCTTGTCCGATCACACCCTGTTTAAGTCGGTGATTTGCATTGTGACTAATAGCTTTGATCTCCGATACAAGCAGAGTTCATTTTTGTTGTCTTCAGCCGTTGTCAGCATCCTGTCACATGATCGAGATGTGCTGGTATCTATCTGTATCTTAAAACATGCCAGCCCAGAATATATTCGATGAAAATAATTGTATTGTTTGAGGCAGTTTTTTACTTGATACATTTTTATTCATTTATAATTCATCTTTTTTATATTTATACTTCCACATTTTTCAAGGTTTTAAAATGAAAGAGGAAAACACTGATGTTTTTAATCCTTTTTTTGTAACAAAATGTGATAATATCGCACAGACGGTTTCATCGGAGCGGCCCAACGTTAATTGTGTTTAGTTATAGTGTAACATTTTATATTTTTTAATTTAACTAAAACTACTCGACAGTTATTGATTCCTTGAGGAGGTCTACCGAAAGTTAACTTTGGGCCGCATGACATTTGTATATGCCGTTGCCGCTGAAACCGTCTATACATCAATAAATGATCCATCATCGGGCATCTCATGGTTCTCTCTCTTCCCTTCTCAGGTCTGTTGACTGCCACCGTGGCCTCCCGTATTCACCGCGCGGCTCAGCCTGCCCTCCTGTACCTGGTGCCCTTCACTCTGCTGCCTCTGCTCACCATGGCCTACCTGAAGGTACGTCTCCATGTCCCACACCTCAGCGTGCGAAATTCTCATTTCCAAGAGCACCAATGCGGTGTCCCCTTCCTTTCCAAGAATCAGCGTTCACGTGTTGAGGAACAATGCAAAAGTCTGCATTGGGTCATCGTCTAGTTATACGAGCAGGGCGTGTGGTGTATCCGTAACAAGCAGCTGAATTATTTATAAGCCAGTTGTGCTCACAGACACACCTGTGGATATTCCTTCTATTTAGGCATCGCTTACCCTGGTTTCTTTTCAAAGTGGGAGATGTTTTGTCATGCGTGTCTTGTAACATAAGCTGATAAATATTTCGTAGTCGGGTCACCGTGGCAACAACCTCCCCTTCCAAAAGATCGGTTGCGCAAATGTTTTCAATGCCTTTTAAGTTAGCTGTCCACAATAGAGGCCCGAAGAACCGACTTTGGTGGCGGTTAAGTGCTGTTATGGTAGGTACATGAAACTAGACTATAGTAATGAAACAAGACACAGGCGTGAAAGCCTAATGACATCACACGATTGCACAAACACTAGTAGAACTATAGCTGGAAGCATTCACGATAAATGAGAACGCATGGCTTGTTAGTTTTTTCTTTGTGATGCATTTTGTTCATATTATTTTCTAGTGCGAGATGGCATGCTGCCTTACTTGTCGAACGCATAACTTTCTCGCTTCAAACTCAAATCTTGTGTTATAATCTTATAGAAGCATGTAAGCGTCTATGGGTAAAAATAGAAATGGGGGTTTCTTAAGTTAACCAGGAATTTCATCCATCCTGATAAACAACAATATCTATAGAAGGGTGTTCAGACGCAGAGCGAGTGTGGTTTTCCATGAGGGTGTGTGTGTTGGACAGTGCTGCTGGATTTACTTGTATTATTAGTCTAGCCCAGATTTTTATAAGTCAGTAAGGGTGTATTGTTTGAAGATAACGTCTTTTGTTTGTTGGTACAAGGCTTGGTACTGTGAAGGTTGTGTGCGCACAAAAAATATATGTGTGTTTTCTGTGTCTGTATGGGTGTGACCTTCATGCCTGGATAAAGGTCTAAACATAGAAGATCATGTAAGTAGAGCTGCACAGGTTTTCGCTGCTTACGTCAGCGCTCTTGCACATTCGTGCCGGACGCTTTTCAAACCGTTGGGACTGCAAACGCAATAAAGGGGAGACAGAACTGCTGCATGTGAGGTTCACAGGGTCATGGGTGTGAACTAGAAGAAAAGATCATTGAAGTGTGTACAGTGATGCAACGTTGCTTGAACAATGAATTTTTGATGTTGGTGTTTTTTTGGCCTGGTCGGACAAGTAGTTCAGTGGTGTTGCCCTGGTAATGTTTGCGCTGTCCCCGTCACAACAATGAGACATTTTCTACTTTTGAAACGCATTTTGTTGTTCGTCCGAAATTCATTCACTTTTATTGTGAAGGTTTCTTATTGAAAAGATAAAGATACAGCTGGGAATTCAGCCTTACGTGGGTCATTCTCACAAAGCCACTGAATCATGGCAGTAAAGATTTGAATTATAAAACATTAAATAAAAAAAAACGGCTTTTCCTCACGTAAGGTCTGCATTCGGTAAAAATGAGCAAATCAAATATTTCAAATTCACATTTCATGTCCAGTTTTATTCTCATGTGGCAAGTAGCCGTGTTATAAGCTGGATAATGTTCTAGCAGTCGGCTGTTATCGCGAAATAAGCCTCACAGTGTGATACAAGACTCACGGCTTCGCGTCGGGTCCTGATCACACTGTCAGAGCTTATTTCTGCGATAACAACCGGCTGCCTGTACATTATCACAGTGTGTCGTGACTTGGGTCATGCTGTCAGTCTTTCACATTGCTGTTGGATGACTTTGTCACTCCCGAGGTTTGATTTGGTTGAAATTCAACAAACACTGGCCCAAAAATGGCCACAATACATCTAGAAATGCTGATTTGAAATGTAAATGTGGAATGGTCTTGTCATTTTTTTCGTGGCTGTATATTGTAATTTAAACAAGTAAAATTAAATATTACGGGAAAAATTGATGTTTTACTAAATGTCCTCAAATGACATAAAAATATCTTTGACAAATGTCCATGACTGATATTCTCATCGCCCATAAAAATTTCAAAATAATGTTTAAACACACACACAAATATTTACATGAAGTCTAATATGTGTAGAGACGCATCTTCCAGTGTCTTTTTTTTCTATTTAAAAGCTTAATATTCTCTTGTCATGCTGTACGTGACTTTTCATTCTCATTACCGATACAGGTGTTTTTCAGCATTTACATTTTTATTTACATGTATAATTTTTTTATTTAAATATACTTTTTAATGTCTTATGTAACTATTATGTTAACTTGTATGGCTGGGCTGGCCTGTTAAGTTAACCCTTTGACGTGCACAATCACACCACTGGTGTGATGATTCATTTAAATACACGTGCGTACGAGCAGAAAATACATACATTTGGAGTTTGTAAAATACACACTAATGTCTATGGACGCGTCAATAACAAATTCAAATATAATTTGTGGGATGTGTTTTATTTACATCAGATACACATAGTCTAAGCAACTGTAAAGCTCACTCTATTCTTCTCCCACTAACATTTGTGTATTTTCAAAGAAATGGATGAATTCATGTGCTGTAAAAACGACCGATCCGATTCTCTGGCCCGCGGCACAAACAAACACGGTGCAGCCCATCCCGCCAGCTTAAATAACGCTGTAATAAGGAAGGAAGGAGGCGGAAACCGGCAAACATTTAAACATTTAATTAAATAATAACAACGTAAATAAACAGCCGGCAGCCCCTCACGGACGACTGCCAGCAACACAAACATAAATCAACTTAACACGTGTCCGGGCCCGGTCCTCTCTCAGTGACGGTCCGGTCGCTCGTTCTCTTATGCTCCCGATCTCCTTCGTGATACGAGACCGGTGCGTGCACAGCTGACGCATCTCTCGCCCCGCCTACTCCACTACAAACGCGATCTTTATAAAAGTGTTCAATCAACAAAACACATACACACATTTGACAATCGGAATGTCAGATATTTCACGACATACTTAACAATTTTGTGAATATTTGGAATATAAAAGAAAATACGTAGAAGCAATACATCAGACATACAGCTGTTGTTGGCTCTGCGGTGTCACGTGATAGGCAGTGCCGCGTCACCATGGAAATATTAAAGTGATACGTTGTAACAGTCGCCTCGATAAAAATCACCGGGAGATCATTCGGAAGTTTTTTAACTTGCGTGTGAAAGGTAGCCTGTACTTTCATTAGCTCTGTACACGTGCGCAGATGATAAAACAAGCTTTAAAGCGCGTAAAAAGTGACAAATTAACAGAACGATTCATCAACATGCAAGGTCATTATGATCACTTTAAAAAGGTGCAACCAAATTGTTAGTTGGTGCGACCCACTGAGAAAGTGTTAAGAATGAGACACTTGTGCAGTTGTGCAGAGTGAAATGTCACAGCGATCTGTTGCTGTCATTTACTCTTATAGTCTGTGCGTGACTGCTTTTATCAAAATACAGTGACATATGTGTGGTTGTGGCTTGTTCATAGTGCAATGCAAGTTCATTGTGTTGTATAATAAATATATTTTATGTAAAAAAATAGACATGCATTTTTTGACTGTGCCGTTATGACATCACCGTGTCTCAGTCCTCTCTTGTTTTTTTTACAGGGGGACCTACGGCGCATGTGGTCCGAGCCCTTCCACACCAAGCCCACCAGCTCTCGTTTCTTGGAGGTATGATGCTGCTCCGACCAGCACAGATTCCCACCCGGCCACCACCCACCGGAGAGAAAGAGAGAGAGAGGTCTGAAGAGAGGAACTGAACTCGTCTTCTCATCATCCCTCATTCCTGTTGTCATCCTCTAGCCAGCGGATGAACAGCCGTACGCGGACTTCACTGCCAGATGGATTCATGCGCTCCTCACGTCCCCCTATTCTTCATTCCTTCGCTTCTCGCCATCCTGTATCTGAACCGCTCCAGTCCTTCGCTGTTTTTCACTACCTCTTTCCTGCTTCCATTCCATCTCTTTCTTCAACGTTCTTTTTGTATTCCCCGTCATCTCCTGTGTTTTGCTCAGCCACACTGCACCGGATCAGTTGTTCTGTGGACGTGACCGGAGCCGCTCCATTTTTAACGTTCGGCAACGCAGCGGATATACAAACCGAGATTTGTTTATTTTCCGCTCTGGACGAACGGCAAGCGAGGGACGTGGATTCTGCCGCAGCCCGTGACGACGATGACCCGATAAGGGACCAGCACACAGTAGAGGACAGCGATGTTTCTCAAACTCCTGTTTTCTTCGTTCTCTCTTTCTCTTTCTGACAAAACAACACCCGCATCGACCTCCGCCTACACCCCTAACAAACCCCTTTACCCTTTGCAGAAACATGTATTTTATTTAGAAAGATTTTATTCTTGGCATATACAGAATTGATGCATTATAAATTGTCAGGGCGTATTGCCCTATGTATATATGTGTACACATGTATTGGGGGTTATCATGTTGAGGTGCAAGTGTGTGTGTGTGTGTGTGCGTGCGTGCGTGTTTGAAGAGGAACTACATTTTTTTTCTGGCTTTTAGGTCTCAATGGAGTCGTGGTCGAATGAAACGAAAGGCCATGGCACTGATGGGAAATGTTTTTTTCCCACATAAATGGGTTTTTGTCTAGGCTGATGGCTCTGCTAAGGTCACTTTTTTGTCTAATGTACACATAGTCTTTCATAAGACACATTGGGCTCATTTACCAAACACGTGGCAGGACAAATTTCTGTGCGTATCGCCCATAAATCCAATGCGATGGAAATTTTCCCATTGAATTAAATGTGACCATTTGCTTAAGAATGGTTTACGTACGACACACAGGAACTCATTCTGCTCGTGTTCTTGAATGAGGCCCATTCACACTGTTCAAAAGAGCTGAACCATTGAAGTAAGGGACGTGTGATGTACATGTATGAATGTATGGTTGCTATCTCCACGGGGTCTGGATTGACCGTTGGGCACAAGCTCTGTCCTGCCCCTGGATAAATTCTTTAAGGATTTGACAAAAATCTTTGCATCTTAATTGAAACGGGCTGAAATGTCGTTCATGAATATTTCATTCTTTCAAGCATTATATTTTTGTTTTTTTGCCATTCCTTCGAGAAAGTTCGATCTATAACAGTTAAACTGGAACTGAGGGCGTGTGTTTAAGCTCGAGTGAGTGGGTGTGTTAAACGTTGTAGAAAATAATGCATTTTGCTGGCTCAGTCTGTTTGCTTTTTTACCTGTTGTTACCTGTTTTTTAATCTGTTAGTTGTCTGGCCTTGCATGTCAATTGTACAGCGTGTCGTTCTTTAAAGCTGCGTTCCAGGGCGACCGGTTGTGCGACACTCTGAAACTCAGACACAGGGTCATGGATTAAAAGTCGCACAAGAGATTTAATAAAATGAGGAGAGAGGCCCGGGGCGATGAGACTTGGACCGTTCTGACCCCACGCATGGCCTCACACAAACGTGCGTTGGCCGATTATTCAGTATGAACGTTTGGTCCTTGGCAGTGGGACATGGTTAACTTGGGCATCACGGACTTTATCTTCCCCACAATCCCACTCACTGCTCCTCTGCCACCCGTATAGACATTACGAAAAAAGAACAATACAAATCATGATCATGGTGATTGCATTGAAAAGAAATACAAATGTTCTTTTTTATGAAATATTACTTTTTTGTTTGGGTTTTTTGTTTCGTTTCGTTTTTTAATCCCATCATTTGTATTTCCCCAGTTTCCTTAAATGCTGTGGAGTTTCATTTTGTACTTTCTCCATCATCCTCCCTGCCTGCAGAGGGCGCTAAGCTCAACATTAACAGCCAAAAGGGTTCTGTATAAAAAAATTTGAATAAATAAATAAAAAGTGTAGTGAAATGTGGATCCAAATGAGCTGTACTGAAAGCATTTCGGCTCTCCTAACCTTACCTTTCTTCTCTTTAGTCAGGATTCTGCTGTAAATAAACATGACTCTAACTGTATGCCCATGACTTTTCTTTGACTGTGTGGATATTTGACATTTTTTGATTATGGCGTTTGTTACGGCAAGTATCATTTTACTAAAACTGATAGTGTGCTATCACTTGACAAAGCCGCGAGGTGAAAAGCAAAATTGCAGGGGTGCGAAACAATGTTGATGAGGCCAATACAACTCTCAATACAACAGATGTGTGGGGTGTCTTATGTGAATTTAATCATGCACCGTTCCGAGATGTTTGGTGCAGCTTCTAATGGCTGGAATACACTACAAATCTACATCTGATCAGATTTTTTTTAAAGGTCCAGTCAGTGAAATCTAGCGGCAAGGTTGCGAATTGCAACCCACCGCTCACTCCACCCCTCCCCCTCCCGTTCGAAACACTACGTCGGCTGACAGAAAATGGCGGATTACATGCAAGGGGACCCGCGGTGTATGTAGGTAGAAATAGCTCATTCTGAGGTCATAAAAACATAACGCTTCACAGTGTAAGCTCTTTATGCACCTCTGAAGACATGGCTATGTATATTCTATTGCATTTCTAAACTAGACATCATACACCTCCTAGATAGCACGCATATTTGGGCCACGTGAAAATCTTCGGTCACATCTTTCCTAGCTATATCATAGTTGAACATATTTGGGCTAAATATTGTCCATATTCGTTCTGCCATTACTTTAAAAATGGCGGGAATGTTCAATTGGTTCACATCTTGTTTTGTGGTATATGGCCCAGATAACAACGAAAACATGAGAACCACATTTGTTTAAGACATGGCACACAGTGGGAAACATCCACTTGCTGACATTTGGATTGTACTTGAAAAACGCATGAAATTTCTAGTCGGAATCAAGTGCGTCCTGCAGTCCACACAGCACCTTTCTCTTCTTTCCTCATAACTGTTCATGTTTAGGTAAGTGATGTTTTGACATTTTAAAGTTATTTTATTGAAATATGTAGCATTTTGTGTCTGTATTGCATGTGATTAAGGATTTTGTAAATTGTTTCATTGACAAAGCTGTCAAATTCGCAAAACAATCTGGTGTTTCCTCAGCGATAATGGTTTAATAACGCGTTTATTAGAAAAATCAGTCTAAAAGTGGACTCAAGATAGATCAAACTAGGCTCAAATTGACTAAAATATATTTTTTAAAGGAACGTTTTCGTCTTTTAATTGTTGTTTAAATTCTTATGTGAAGGCCTTACCAACAAAATCGGTGTTTAAATGAAGTATTCCTAATGTCAGTAGCCTATATTTCCCAACAGATTTCCCTTCAAATGATCTCCACAGACATTGGGAATAACCCCAAAAGGAAAACTGTTAAAGGTGTAAAGGATGTTTATTTTTAATCCCGTTATTAGTGATGTAACTAGTAAATTTACTCTTCGAATGTTATTTTACTCTTCACGTGTTTTAGTGTACACGCAGGAAAGACTGAAATGAACCTTACAAATTATTTTAAAAACTGATTACAAAAAAATACAGAGTACCTGTAGATATTTGAGTTCATGTTAAATGACAAAAGCAAATGATTTCGAAGACATTCATGCAGTTGAGTGTAGTTGGCCTTTTGCATAATCTGTTGCAAACATCTATTTTGAGAATCAGTGTATGCGTTTAATATTATGTTTATTTAATATTTTTAATAAAGAAATGTTGTGGCGTAAATATGGTTAGATTCAAGGAGAATTCTGGCTTTCACATGTGGTCTATCAGCCACAGTTTTTAAAATAATATCAGCCACATGTGGCCCACACAAGGGACGTCAGTCCTTAACTGAACTCAGCCAAACAAGAATGAGAATGTCCACATCAATCTTTATTATATGTGTCTAGAATGTGACGGAAGTTGTTTAACGTTAGACATATTTCAAGAAAGGGAACCAGTCGGGGTTTTCCTTCCTTTATTATTTACATTTTTGGGGGATTAAAGAATGACAAAGTTGGTTGGTTGGGTTTTTCCCTCATGTGTTTTTCGTCGTTTTTCGAATGAATAATTTGAAGCTTATTTGTCATGTGTTCATACTGGTGACAATGTAAAAATGCGCAATGTGTGAAATGCTTGTTGCAGGGCGAAGGCAAATACAATTTAAAGTAGTATAAAGTTAAAAGACCAAATTGAAACGAATTAAAAGTAAAAATAAATATACCTACTCAATATTTCAAATAAAAACGTATAGGCCTACAGATGTGTTAGTTTATGGAATATGTCATTTCTAAAAGTTAGTGGTGGAAACTTTTGCACGATTCGTGAATATTCATGAATGTTTATTTCCTTTTGTGTTATATACTGATATAGGGAAGAAAAACGGGAAAGTTTCAAATACGTTTGCAATTATTGTTAACAGTATCAAACAAAAGTTCTGTGTTTGTTTATATGGAACCGAGAGGTCACGTGTTGTCTTTGAATGGCATCTCTGTGGCGTATTCCAGAAAGTTGGTTATGTGACATACCCGGGTAAATTTAAGGGTTAGTTAGCTGACAACCTCAACTTTCGGTTCCAAAAAGGGAGATAACTCTTAGGGTATGTAAGTAACCATAGCAACTCACTCTCTGAAGATAACTTGCTCCGGAGCAGGTTATGTTCCAGGGTTCGTTCATTTTAAGGAAATGTTACTAAGCTTCAGGGGTTGTCTGCGCATGTGTGCGTTTGGATGAGCGTCAAGTGATCGTGAAAGCACAGATTACGGAAGATATATAATAACTTTACAGCAATATTACAATTACGTTTCCAATCTCACCCATCGCAATATAGAATTCACAACACATTTTTTTATTAACTATAAAATTAAATAATATTTAAATAAAATTATGTAAGCTGCTATTGTTAACTTTATGTATTTATATGAAATATTTTGTATACCTTGAATTAGGTTTATTAAAACATCTCCAAATATCACTGGATAAATTATACACATCTTACAGTTTCCAACAGTTAAAGGATGTTAAAAGTGAAGTGTTTGAACTCCCAAGGAATGCATCATTACTCTTGTTAGGCAATAATTGATGCATTGGGTCAAAGATAGATGTGGCCTTATGGTTAGAGAGCCAGATTTAAAACATAAAGGTTCAAATTCGATTCCCAGGCTGGCAGGTTTCCAAGGCTTTGCTGACCCCCAATCGGATCACCATGGCATATTGTTCACATATTTAAATTCTTATTCTAATTTTAAATCCGTTTACATACAAAGATACATTACAAAACTTAGACTTAAGAGGTTTTTCATACTGACAGTATTCCTTAAAAATGTCAACAAAGGACACAACCACGTAGCAACAAAGAGGTTTAATTCTGCCTTCAAAATTACCAATGATCAAATATATACACAACACAGTTTTGGTAAAATACCATGTTAAATACGTTGTTACAAACATGTTACAAACATCTCAACAAATCTACAGTTTATGTTACAAAGATAGCCATGATGAGTATATCTTTTAATTATTATAGCATAAAAATAGTGCGTATATTTAAAATATTTAATTAAATAATTCATTTATACCGTTTATGGTTTTATAAACACATATCCTCAATAATTTAATTTTATGATTTTTATCCCGCACTTTACACACTGATGCAGATTTAAGTCTTCTGCGAAAACAAACTCTGATGGATAACGTCGTTTTACAGTCAAAAACTGCTTCCCGGCCGTTTCCATGGCGACTCGTGAAATCTGTGATCCATTGACAATGTCTTCATGTGGTTTCTGTGAGCGCGCGTTAACTCTGGGTATCTTTTGGGAGGTTGAGTAAACAAACTCTTCTCAGGTGTTTTAGGAACCGACATACCCCGAGTTAGCAAGGTTTGGGTGAATCAACCGAGAGTTCAGGGTTTTAGCTGACGGCAAGTTACCCTGCTTTCTGGAATACACCCCTGATAGCCTATCAACACTGTATCACTTGATAATAAAGAGAAAATGGGACTTTTTTTGTAAATGATAGATTTGAAAGATATATCTAAATAAATAAAAGTACATTTAATATTGCTCATTTAAGTTATGGTGAATAATCACACCACTTGTAAAAGTAGGCTATCCACAAGGTGGCAGTCTAACCCAATCTTTCAATGCAACCGCCATATATACTTTTCAATAGATAATTAAGTAATATCTTAGTCATTCCGTGTTTTTGCGTTATCATCTTGATAATTATCAATAAATAATTCAATTAATAATGTAAAAGTACTGGAATCAAATGTAAATATGTTCAATTCAATATTGCAATAATAGATGCGGTTGTTTAAAATTGTTGTTTTAGTTTCATAGCTGAACATAAGTTTAAGGATAAGGAATTTATCGTCATAAGTTTTCTTTAAAAGCCAATACTTTGCCGACCTGAATTATTCATTATTAATTGACGGTCGTAAACGCAAAATGACGTCACTTCCCGTGTAGATGCGCCTAGGAAAAATGGCCGCTCATTGAATTGGCGTGTGCTGAGTCAGCCACTTTAAACAAAACAAGAACACTGCTCTATATTACACACACATGAGCTGTTTTACCCGGCAATAATGATATGAAAGGTTAAAAGATGAGAAACATTTAGTGATTGTTTTTTACTTTTTTATTTTTTTGATAGGCTATTAAAGTGAATGAAATGGAAAGGCTGATAACTAAACTCATTTGTTTCTAAAGAGCACTCCACAATTACTTCCTGGGATCATTTATTATCTCTTGACATTGTTAACATTTATCAAATAAATAATGATTTAATTGTGTAATATTTATTATCTATAATAAGCGTATTTAACACTTAACAAGGCTTGTTTCACATTAGGCTACTCATGTTAGTGTTTATTTATAGGACTTACTATTATATAGAAATCATTCACACTGACTTGACTACCAGGGTCCACACAAAAAAAACACAGCTTCAGGGTGTACTGAATAAACATTCAAATTAAACAAACACTAAACAAGTTACTGTTTAGTTTACACACTGCTGATACTATCATCTCTCCAGGGTGGTCTGCCTATGGCCCAAGATGCTGATACAGCCCTCCTGTAAACCCTGCATTTAGGATAACCTATTTTATCAATTTTTTTTCACCCTTATTTCAATTATGAAAACACTGGTAAACAAACAACATTGCCCCCGCTGACTTCCATTGTATGGGCACAAAAACAAATAAATAGTTTTCAGTATATACAGGTTTTAAACGACATGAGGATAAATAATTGATGACAGAAATTGTATCTTTTGGTGAATTTAGAAGATATTTTGGAATTGAAAAGATGGCGTCAACTTTGAAGTAGGCGATAATCTCAGTCTGCTCACCACTGAGATGAGATTTATGGGTAGGGTGTGAGGGGTGTTATTAGGGAGTCGTTAAGGTCAAGTAAGTGCTAGAGACACTGGAACTGTAGGAATTTCTAGGTTCCACCCCAGTTCCCTTGTTGGCCAAAGGATCTTTACAGCCATACAGGATTCCACCAGAATGGTGTGGTCTGTTGCATGTTGCTGTGGGGGTAAGGGAGTTGAATTTCAATATAAATTGAAGTTGCTTGGGTTGTATGGAAAGAGCAGAGGTCATTTCGGCACACATATTCCGCATTTAAACAGGCAAGTGTTGTAGCAGCAAGGAATGAAAGGAAAGATAACGTCACCCTGCTGTGCTGTAATAAATAGCTTGAAGGGATGACACTTTTGGTAAAAGATGTCAGTTTAGGTTTAAATTGCAGTTACAGATTCAATAAGCTGCGTATAATGTTGATTATGGCAGGAAAATAATTTGAGTATAGTCTCTCGGTAACATACATACTATTGAAATTAAATGAAATATTTAGAAATAAATATTATTATAATAAGTATCCATTCACTCAATCATTAACATAAACAATAAACCCTTATTTTTTTAATGATATAGAGGGTTCTGCCAGAAGTTAACGTCCAGTCTGTATTTGGTAATAATAAAACAATTTATTTTATATTAAATATATATTAATATTAATATTTTATTATATATTCATTGTATGAAATTAAAATAACTTAATAATTATTTATCCTTTGAGGATGTCTACCGGAAGTTAAGTTTGGGTCACATAACGTTTGTTCGAAACAGTCTATATTGTGTGTGCAATGATAAAATAAAATGTCTGTTTACAGAGAAAATCCAAGTCCAAGAATTGTACAGATGACAAATAACTTAAATGTAGCAAAAGTGTGTTGATTTAGACACATTGTCGCCTTGTAATTATGCCGTTCTCACATTCTGAGCATTCTCACAGTGTTTGCATTCCATTTGATTTTGTTGTTAAAACCTGTTTGTTTTCTAAAAAAGTCCCAAAATGTACACAAAAAAGAACAACTTAGACAAAAATGCGACAAAATGTTTGACTCAATTAAAATACATTTAGACTTGGAATTGCTTTAAGAAAACACAAGCTTGATATTTATGCTTCAAAAACCTACTACTAAATCTCCATTGTTAGTGCCTTTCCTTAACCACAACCTTTAAATAAATTAAAATTCATATTGTTTGTCTTTCAATAGATATTAATCTTGATAATGAATGAATCAATTGTTTTGGTCTAATTTATTTCTACAAACAACAATTTTAAAGCAACAAATGTTGATCCACTCCATGATTTTTAGCATTTATACTCTACAGCAGATTAAACTGTCAAAGGACATTTCATTAAATTAAGAAAAAAGTATGTTTGCTCTTTCAATGGTAAGTGCCCATTCCATACTGTATGACATAAAAACGTCATGGCTGTAGAGATCCAGAAGGTGGATGCTTAGATGATAGGTTATCTTTAAAGTAATGCTCAAAGCTCCTCCCTCAACCCTCAGGGCGTGTTTGAATAAGGCTCGCTTGCCCCTGTATGGGGTGGACTCCCCCTGCCCCATTGCCCTTTGACCCCCCATGTACATTCCGCATGTATTCGGCGAAATGAAGTGTGGAATTCCTCTGAAGTTTGCTGCTCTTGCTGGTCACCATTTATTCATTTTTAACAATCATTTTCATCCATAAGTTTATTTTAATTGTGGTGTAACACATTTTAACTATATTTTATATAGTGTCTCTGTTAATATGAAGACAACAAAGTGTGCATATTAACTATAAAATAATGAGCAAAATGCAGTTTAAAGAACATTAATATGTACTTTATATAGTATATTTTGGATGTCAACTTCTTGTTTTGAAGTATTTTCATAGAGCAAAATTAACACTTTTTAGCGCTAAATGTATATTGTGTGAGCAAACAGATTCATATAAAAAAAATATTTAAAGTTATCATTAATAAAACTATCCAAAGATTATTATAAACTATTCAATTATCACGCCATCCTTTAAAAACATCTTCTGAAAGGTGAGGGAACATAATTTTTTTGTGCTCCGAATTTTTGGTGTTCACACCCTTCACAAGATTTTGAACTGGAAATTCAGACGGAATTCACCTACAGGAAACCCAGAGCTTATTATAGTGATGTTTTCTGTCACATTCAGCATTCAGAACTCTCACCCTGCCACCCACACAGCTGGAATGTCGGGCATGCGCTCAGTACACCCGATTTAGGGTGGAAAGGGTAGAGCACTCTTCTTAAGGCTAAACAAGGGGGGAGAAAGATTCGGTCTTGGAGGTGGGGGTTTAGGCTTAAAAAAGAGATGAATCTCAAAGGGGCTTCGCCTCCCATCCATGTCACCACCCACTGTGATGGTGACAGAAAAATCTAATCCATTAACCTTCTGTTTTGCTCAGGGAAATTTTCAATGACTATCTATCAACGGTGATTTTCCTTGTTGGGCTGTCCACAAGGGAAACACCAAAGAGAGAAAAAGGGAGGGAGGCAGAAGATGAAGCAGGGGAGGAAGGTTAAAGGGCAGAGGAAGA
Source organism: Triplophysa siluroides (assembly GCA_006030095.1). Classification (NCBI taxonomy): domain Eukaryota; kingdom Metazoa; phylum Chordata; class Actinopteri; order Cypriniformes; family Nemacheilidae; genus Triplophysa; species Triplophysa siluroides. Next base: position 460,995 of record VCII01000114.1, read on the forward strand.
GGGGAGGAACATTTTTGGAGGAAGGGAACTGGGAAAAAAGAACAATGATGAAACCTTTACCTCCCAGGTCTCAGAGGTTTTCTATTCTCTGTACACCGTTCAGGTGCTGATGTAGGTTAAAATGACAACAAATTAAATGATTGAAATTACTTCAATAACCCACATTTTTTATGCACAAATCAGTTTTATGAACTTTACACAAAAATCGATTGTTTTAATTACATTTAATGTTTCTTTTTAAAGCAAGAATTAGTTTTGTGATGTCTATATATTCCAGTTTATTTCATCTTGTTGTTATTAAGAGATAATTTATGTTATACTGGTTTGTATAATAGTGTTTTTATAAATATTCTAAAATTTTACATGTGATTGTAGCATCTTGACAAAATAAAAACAACCTTAAAGAAATTAAAATAAAAAAAAATGAAATACCTAAATGTGTCAATTTTAATCTAGAAAGCCCATTTAAGATAGACAGCAATGAAAGTAGCCTACACATTTATTCTCAAACACATATAAAATAATTTATTTCTGTTTATTTATTAAATCACATATACAGAGAGATATGATGTAAAAAAGTATTTAAAAAATCTTAAATTCTTATTCAAAAAAATATATATTTGGGTTTGTAAACTGTTGTCACAGTTATGTTATGTTCTGTTAGGTTTTTTACTCCCCTGGTTTGTTTCTTTATTAGTTAATTAGTTTTCACTTGTGTCTCATTGTTAGTTAGTCCCACACCTGATTCTGTTTTCCCTGAGTGTCTTCCTTTTGTATTTAAGCCCTGTGTTCCTTAGTTCTTTGTCGGTTATTATTTGTGTCAATGTGTTTCGTCCCCTGTTTCGTATTAAAGGTGTTTTTTGATTTAGACTTCTAGTTTTTTTATTTAGTTTACAGTCCAATCCGTGACAACTGTGTTATTTAATCATCCATGTCTGTAGTTACCAATTATTTTTTGTTAGGGTAGTCAATTAATAACATCATTTTATTTGGGGGTTTCATTCTCAAAATCTGTTTTTAAAATCCGTAACAAATGTTTATAATCACCCTAATCTTATTTTTCCAAAAAATTATTACGACCACATGTGCATATAAAAAGAATATTATAAAAAGGTGTCTTTTACACTGTAACAAGCAATTGAAACAAATTATTTGTTTGAATGTACATTTCAAAATAATTATTTTCTACTTTTGTGAGTGGAAATGTTGTTAGTTGGTTTATTGGTTTTGTTTAAAAAAAATATTTTATTTGAAAACTTTAAAATAAGCTGAATTTGAATACAAAAAAAATGTTTAATAAAGTATTTTAGAAATACTGCAACAGTGCTATTAAATACAAACACAGCACATTTGAGTTGGGTAGTTATTATTTATTTCAATTTTATTTAGTTCTTAAAAATAAAGAAACATTCGTTCTGTTTTACACTTCTTTCGTAGTTGATTACATAAATTAATAAGTGCTTATTGTTCTTATTTTACAAAATTGAAATATATTTTTAGAAAGAAATCCAAAAGTAATTTAAAGATTTTTTAGAGAACTTTATTTGCTCTTGCTCTTTGCAAATAACATAAACTTAAGCAACATAATTTGTTAAAAACCTCTGCATGGAATATGCTTTACTGTTGAAATTGTGCATGCATTTTTTTTAGTTGCACATTAACCCTTAGACAGACATAACATGATAACCTATAACCTTTAAAGAGAATCCACCTATACAGTACATACCAGGGCTTTCGGTCAAAACTAGATTATTGTGTGTGAGTCTGCAAATAATTTACAAAATGTTATGACAGCAGTAATAACCAATTCAGGGTTTTAAATCCAGTTTGATTTCTAAATGTAAAAATTCCCTTTAAAAGCATGCTTGTTGTATATCCAACAATTTTTAATCTGTGATAAAAAAGCAAATATGTATCTCCAGTCTTGTAAATCTCTTGAGGTTATAATCACAAAAAAGATGAGAGAATAACTCTTCTTTCCTTTTTTTCATAAGGTGTTGGATGCATTGCTCTGCCTCACATCAAACACTTTTTTACCGAGTAACCGCACAATCACATCCCTTCAAATTGGGGGACAGCGAAAGGGGATGGGGGGGAAATGGGCCCTTTCCCAACAAACAATACCATTATTTCAGCTCCCTTGACCAAGAATGCCACATTTCACAGCCCACTACCCTCCTCCAGATGTCAATCAAAGCTCACTGAGGACGCAGGCACCTCCCAGGACTGGCCCTTCTCCTTTGGCCCACCCCTGTGGTCCAACCCACCACAAAGATTCTGTTAAAGGTTGCCACATCAAAAATGTACTTAAAAGGGCAAATCAATATTACGTTTCGTTTAACATTCCGAGTAAAAAGTTCGTTTTATGCAGTTACATATAGCTTTTAATTTTGGTTTAATAGGACTAAATTAAAAGAAAGAAGTAATAACTTTTTAGACTACATGCAAATAAATAGCAGCTAATCATGTTACTATATGTTTCTATATAACTATTTAAATAGGCCCACAGCAGCAGCGAAATTAACGAATTAATAACGATACCACGACATAAATAATAATAACGCATGCGATTATGCTTCTGAATGTAAACATCGCCTTTAATAGTAGTGGTTGGACAGGAAAGGACGGTGATGATATGAAATTTGTGAATGGGACCCAGTGCGCGGCGTATTTGTTGTTCAATTAAAGTATGCGGCCGCGGCATCACGTTCGCGTCCAATTACAGAGCGAGTCAGAGGGCTGAAGAGCTGCAGGTTAAACCAATGGCTGATCGTACAGCAGAGACTAGCGCAGGAACGGGCCAATCAACACCGCGCATGCAAATGAGGCGCTTGCTCTGGCTGGATCTGAATGTCAACTAGTCAAAGATGGAGTCTTGACGCTGGAAGGCCGCGCGCGTCTGCACATCCGCGCATTTATTATCTCCCGGAGCCGCGCTTTAAGATTTCAACCGCGCTCGTGGAAACGAAGAGTCTTAATGCACACGTCATTTGAAAAACGGGAGCGAAAACGAAGACGTCCAGGTTTTGCACCTTTTGCTCAACTTTTCCTCTACTCGCTCTCTCTCTCTCTCTCTCTCTCTTCTTTTTTTCTCTTCGTTTTTTTTCCTCTGGCGAAGTGTCCCTCCCTCGGTTATATACCATTCATGAAATTTGGGGGTTCACTATATGCTCTCCAAGCTTTGGGGATGATTGGGCGGAAATGGCGGGAGCTGTAGGGCGTAAAGGAGAGTTTGGGGTGGATGGGACCAACAGAGGCTCATGTGCAGAATTAACTGATCGCCTCATTTTCATGCGCATCAGGACCGTGTGCCATCGAATGCTGGGTACGAGCAAATCATTTTTACGGTATGCAACGTTTATGTGCGTGTGTCTGCTGTCTAAGAACATTGAAAACGATGAACGAATCGCATTTATAGTTATTGTATAGTTGTAGATGGACGCGCTAATGTGTGATCATATAAGGTTTACCAGTGTTAATATGAGGGTAACGTTAGTGTGTCAACACACCAGCGTTATCGAATCAACTGTTAGTTCGAGTCTAACTTAGTGTTGTTTTGCATTAATTCGGAGGAAAAACAAAAACTGGGGAGTGCGTTTAAAACCCGACTTGATTTGCATTATAAACGGAATCTGTTGAATTCTAAAATTCGTTAAAAAAAATAATGAATGTACTTCGGAAAGTTTTTAAGATGGTCCACAGGTCGTTAAAACGCATTTTTAGGATGAACTTTACTAGGCAACATGTTAACGTGTGTTTCATTTTTTAGCGTCTTTTAAAAGAACGTTTCCTAACGTTTCGTTCTGTGTTTCCATTTTATCGAATGCATGTGTTGAATATAAAACACGTTTGTTTTCCTTTTGACACTTTTGTTCCGATTTCTTTACCTTGTATATGACTAGCAGTGTGTAATAATTCCAGTCGTTCCAGGAATACATCAAAGAAGTGCTGTCGCACTCTGTTCTTAACTGAGAATGTCAAAACTTCTCATGACATCCACCCAAGCTACTTATAGAGTTCAAATGAGATAAAAGAGCAGCTCTTCGTTAACTTAATTGTATGCTACTATTAATACTAATAATGTTTGAAAAAAGATTTGTAACTTTTAAAAATGTGTAAGAAAACACTTAAGATATAATAATAGATATATAAAGCATTCAGTTGTTATTTGAATACCTTGTTTTAATTTACATTAGTTCAATTATTTACAAGTTTGTTCAACTATATTTGCTGTCATTTAGTTAAAGATGTATATGCAATAGTGTTGAATATTTTGTATTGATACTTGAGTGATTTACAATTTCAAAACATGTCCTTCAGTCTGCTTAAGTTCAGCTCTTTCCTTTGATGTTATTATAATCTAAATTTGAGAAATGCATAAACCGATCAAGCGTGACACATGGAAGGAAGACTGTATGAAGAACTTGTTGATATTGACCGTGTTATGTCCATTGCCCTTTTTCTGTTGTACTACTGGCCAATCAGAAGAGCAGTGCAATATTAAAAGGGCATTGGCTTATAGAACAGAGTCCTCCACCTACTCTCTATTGCCTCAACCTCTCTCATGCTTTGACATGTAAATACAGTGAGTATACACATGGCCTTATCTTTACACGCGTATTGCAAACAGTAAATATTTGGCCAACTTTGAATCTACTGTAGCCTTTTCATGTTAAGCCTATGCTATTGCAAAATATCCATAAAGTGTCTAAATATTTTTTTTTTCACACAAGCAGGTAGAAATTCCTTTCATTTGTTTTTTAGTTGCCGTGGCTGCATGTAATTTATGCATGTACATATATACTTGGCACTAGATGTATTTTTAGAGACTTGCGGAAAACAGTTGCGAAATTCCATCGCCTGGAAACTTTAAAGAACTTTAAGCTAGGGATAGGGTACGAATGGTCGTCGCTCAAAGAAGATGGCTGACCCCGTGTCCACGTGCTGATGTGCTGAGGTCAGCTGCTCTGACGATGTTGCACTACTGTACCATCCATTCTAGCAGTGCAATAGTATTGTCATAGCATTTAGCCTCTGCCTACGGTCATCTGTCACGGGAAGCAAATTCCAGACTAAGGGCCTCCATACGTTGTCCTCCGACTGCGAGTTGTCACATTCTTGTTTCATAAATAAAATCAGTACTTTTTGGACTCAAAGCTGAGTTGGGGTTTGTTTGGGGCCAGGGGACCGCATCACAATCTGCGTTTTGTTTTCCGCACTCCGATACTTTGTAGGTAAAGTTAAAAGGTGAAAAGGGCATAAATAAAGGTGCATGGGTCGGATCCTCCCTTGTCGCAGGTTGGCGGAGGGGGGGATGGGAATGTTTTCAGTGGAATGCAGGGAAGCAGGTCCAGTTGTGAGTATAGGGGTGGGGGATGGGCCAGGAGAGGGGCCCAGTACTGCTAAACGTGTCTCTCGGCATTGCTTAGACAGTCCCTAACATAACTGAGTGAATCAACCCTATAGCCTCAGAATCATGCATACCGTGCTATATGTCAGGGGCATGTTACGCTTATGGATTTTAGGTGTCTGTACTTGCCTCATATCTATGGTCTTTTCTGTAAAGAATGTACACAAGAATCCAATTTGTATTAATACCCGCAGTTGAATACGTTGCTCTATGATTCGCAAAAATGATGATTTAAATGTCCTGCAGGAGTGCTTAAGAGTCTAATGTAAACCTCTACACATGAATAAAGTCAATTTCACACCAAAGCGGGCTAGCGCAGTCTCAAGGCAGGCACGCAGAATATGCCTCTGGTTAAATGTTAACCCCGTTTATCCATAGGTGTGGGCAACAGAAACCACTTAAGTTTCAAATGCGACGTGTCGAGGCACGTCGCAAGGGTTGCTGGGAAATGGTGGAATGTGAGGAATGGGAGATGATGTGTCTATCAAATAGGAGATATCATCAATGTCATCAGGCCGCTTTCGCTTCTCTGAGGCAGACTGCACAATAACCCGGTAGATGTCTATAAACCTATAGGCTATACAGTGTACAAAGACAGACTGTGGAGGAAAACATGTGTATGTTTTTTCTAAAGTTAAAGATTTGTACATAATGTCATTAAAACTAAAGACTGAATTGCACTGTTGTAGTTTATTGGGTGGGCAGACAAAGAGAGAAACAACCATAAATTGAGTTGAACATGTTCAATGGTTCATTGCCTGTGTTGGATTCACCTTGGCCATACTTCCTACACGCCAATAAAGCTGTTTTATGCTCGTAAGTGGATATAAAATGTCATATCTTAAACTCTCCACAGGGGATCATCTGAGTTTCATGTTGATAGCTTAATTTCATTTTAAAGCGAACTCGAGTGAATGTCGTGAGACGGGTCTGACTAAAATGGAGTCTACCTTACTACGTCATTATATTTAGTGGGCGACAGATCCCTGTGTGGGTTTAGGCTATAACAAAAACTGAAAAACTGTGTTTAATATGAGCTGGTATTTAAGCAAAGATTTCACGCAAAACCGTATTATTAACAGTATAATTTAAACGAATAACAATAGTAATAGTCATGTAGGCCCGTTTAACCGGTGTTCCGTGACCAACGAGCTCCACATCCGGTGTTCGGTCTTTTATTTTCGTCAGGCATTTACTTGACCGGATTTGTACATAATAAACAAGAATTAAGGAGACATGAACAAGTCCTTGGATTAAATTGCATATTACTTAATATATATATATATATATAATAAAAGTTTACGTTGTTTTTGAAAAGACTTGACTTACACGGACGTAACTTGTTAATGCATTTGCATTGCGTTTAAATGACATGAATTACCATGTCTGGGACAACATATTTTGTTACTTTGTAGCTAACAAACACATACAGGCCCAACGTTAACTTGATGGCTGAAAAAAATATCGTCACGTCTTCGTTCCCTTCTAAGTGACCTAAAATGGTCACCGCAGCGGATATGAATACAAATCGAAATCTACTATAAATATTATTATTTATGGATGTTAAGAAATGAGTTTCATCAGTTTCCGTCACGATACGCCGTGTAATAGCTCGGGAAGCTTACGGGTTTCCATTGCAATGTAGCTGCATACAAAACATAGGCTTTGCCGCCATCTTACGGACAACGTACAGAGATTTTCCTGAAGATGTCCGTGTGTTCATTCACTTACACCTCAAAGTCGTGTTTTAGCCTACTGATGTTATCTTTTTATAGGCTTGGTTTGATTTATTGCAATTGAAAATAATTTTCATGTGCAGTTTTGTAACCTTTAGGTAATTAATACATATTTACAAAGAAATATAGCCAACGTGACAGGGTTGGAATAAAATAAGGCACTTTATTATATCATCACAATTTTCATACAAAAAATCGACAAAGGTAAATGCATTAACAACTCATTTTAAATTAGTCTCTATAGGCAGAATAAAAGAACAGTTGAAAATTCACTGATATGAGTTAAATAGGCAACTTTTGATATAAAGCGCAGTCAAAGGAAAGCAACTTGTGAGTATAGATAAGTATATAAACTTTCCAATGAGAACACCCAACACTAAACCAGTGACCCTGTACCCCGGTTTTACACCCTGTAGTGAACAACAAGCCAAATGCTAAATAATATCATGTATCAAAATATCAAACGTGAACTAGTCTTATTAATTGAACAGACAAAGCATTCATATAAAAGTCTAACTATGACTATTATCTAGCTCAATTGATGACATAAATAAATGTCTTATGGCAAGAAACCTCTACTGCAAATCAAACTCAAATCGACAAGCAATGTGTAATACATGACAGGAATGAATACTGTGGAGGTTCATATTTACAGCAGTTATACAAATTCACATCAGTCCTTGCGTCTCAATTGGAGCAGGGTTATTTGGGACACAGATATCTTGTCCACAATTACTGTCCTCACACTCACATTGGCGCTGTATGGAGAAGATGAGACATTTCATTCATTGAAAGCCAAGAGAATTGTAGAGGTGAATGATGGTTATTTTAACAGAAAATCCTGCAAATATGCATTAGTTTAAATCGTGCAAAATGATGCTAAATTGTTACATATCCATAATAAAGTGATCATGTCAATCAAACCTTGATGGGTGTGGGTTTAATAATGTGAATGGTTGACAGCTCTGATGTGGTCTTTTCAGTGGTCTGTGGATCCACAGCGGCCTCATGAGGCAACTGAAACAAGTCAAACAACGATGTAGAATGTATATTTTGACATAACAAATCCACCTGATGCTCAGCCTTTTCTAACTACACTTATGGGTAATTTGTGCACTTGCTCAAATCATTTTATAAGCTGGATGAATTAATTCTTCTGAAGTTTTCACAGAGGTCCTGTTCGTCCACATGTGTCATAACAATAACTATTGATATTTATCATTGTCTGACAACCACAAAGTGTCGTGATTCATTTTATCTTCCTTTGCAATGTATGTTTTTTTAATAAAGAGTGTGGGAAAGTGTTATTTTTAAGATAAAATCATACTTCAATAATAGTTTAATATTAATATGTATTATTCATATTTATTATACATATTTTAATTTAATATTTAATTAAAGGTTGGCTTAAAGTTACCTTTAATAAAATAAGAAAGTAACACTTTATAAGTTGTATTTGTTAACATTAGTAGATGCATGAACTAACAATAAGCAATATAGTTTTTCAGCATTGATTAGTCTTTGTTAATGTGTTAGTATGTTTTAATGTAATTTTGCATGAACTAATGTTAACAGTTCTATTGTTTGATTTTAATAATGTATTGCTAGTAGAAAAATGAATAAACTAAGATTAAAAGATCATATTATTATACTTATAGAAGTATTGTTCATTGTTAGTTCACTTAAACTACCGCCAACAAATATAAACTTGATGTGATGTGTAACTGAAAAGAATTCAAGTGGTGTGATATTTTGCATTTATAATACGTTAACTGGTCTCTTCTTTACCTTAAGAAATCAATTCAGAATAGCATTCTTGTATTTTTCAGATAAACATTATAAATGTTCATGTATTTTATATGTATTAAATTAAAACAACTATATTGGACACGTTACCAGGACAACGGGTGCTCTGAAGAGGTAACTGAAGGGGTAGTTCAGGAGATTGAGGCAGGAGTTTGCGTATATATCTGCATAACGCAATAACTGACTGGCAAACAGGGTTTTTGTGGAACCACAGCGAAACAAACTGCCCATTTTCCCATAGCACAAATCCATCCCATATGTCACCATCTGTAAAACAGTGACATTTATAATCACAGTAGAGTCAAATACAACAACATTTTATATTGAGCAAGACAGTAAATGTTTTAAAATGTGTACTGAGGAAATGGCTTTATAAATCCAACTCTATTAAACTTACCTTTATCCTGTTGTGAATGGCACTGATATCTGGGCACTCTCGGCTCTCACTGTCCAAATGCCTGATGGGAGAAAATTTTGAAGCAAAATGTATATTTGAGACATGTAGTGGGGGGGGGGGCGCCATGTATTGTTTCATATGTAAAGATGAATAAATAAATGAAGAAATCAGACTGTAGATTTGAAGTCTGCGCAGACATTTAGTGGCGTTTACAGAGTACTCTGATGCCATCTATTGGCCATTTTGAATATTGCAACCCGTGGTTAATCTTGGACTCTCAGTCTGGCAAATTAAAAAAATGCAGTAATATTATATGATATGGATATGATCTAAATGGCTAAATTGCCCACCCTATCCGCCTAGAAATATTTAATATGTTTATTGTTAACATTTAAGTTTTGTTTTTACGTTCTATTAGGTAATTGTGGGACAGAAACAATGAAAGAAGACAAATTCCTTCTTACTGATATAATTCCTCAAGAAAAATATCGAGCTGTCTCAACTCCTCAAACATAGCTGTAAAAGAAACAAGATTTTTCTGTATTAATAAAAAGAATCTGCATTACAATGTATATTAGTTAAACATACAGCTGCGGAAAAAATAAAGAGACCATTTCAAAGACCCGGTTCGGTTTTTCTGAATTTACTATTTATAGGTATGTGTTTAAGTAAAATTATTATTTTGGTTTCATTCTGTGAACTACTAACAGTATTTCTTCAGAAAAAAATATTGTTTCTATTTGCATTTATTTGCAGAAAATGAATAACCGAAAATATGCTCTGTGTTTTTTTCAGACCTCAAATACTGCAAAGAAAACAAGTTCATATTTACTTTTAAGCAATGCAACTTTAATATTTCTACATGTATTCTCTTATGTGATAACCTGGATGTTTATCACAGTTTTCATGTGTCTTGTCATGCTTTCAGTCTTTCACATTGCTGTTGGATGACTTGATGTCACACCTGAGGTTAATTTTGTGGAAATTGCTGGACTAAAATGGCCACAATACATCTGAAATGCTGATGAAATGAAATTTTGGATGGTCTTTTCATTTTTCCCGCCGCTGTATATCTTACCATTAGTAAATGACACCAGTAGACTCACAGATTTTGTCTGTCCACACATGCAACTCCTTAACAAGCTCAGGAACGACCAAGAATGTCTTCCAGCCCTGACGTTTCTTGGACTTGAGAATGTCCCCGAAGATATGATCGCCCACATAGAGGATGTCTTTCCCCCTAACATCCAGCAGGTCACACACAATATCTGAAGACCCTAAGAAAGGGGTTGAGCAAGAACAAGTGATGTAAGCCATCAAGAAAGCTTAGCACAGAAATGAAAATTGGATCTGAACAAAATTCTTTACCTCCAGAATACACTGTCCCATGCTGAAGGCCTCCGGTGTATGTTCCTATACGCAGCTTGCCAGTGTCCTACATCAGGGGTGTGACGTGCATTTGTTAATCATTTATTACATTAGTTTCAAAAGTCAACCATTGTTAATAAAAAACAATTAACATCAAATGACATCTGCATGTTTATAGTGGGATAGATGCATCTATGCTAGTGGATAAATCCTTAAAAAAATCTCACCGTATCTACTTGTCGTAAAACGGTTCCCCCTGCAAAGAACAATGGTTTCTTCGTGTCCACCACCACCAGATCAAAGTAGGACTGCCAGGTTGTTTTGGGATTCTAAACAACAGGAGTTTAATGCAACATGTACATGAATATGGTGTGTTATGTCAGTCCTAAAAGGGAGTTCACCTAAAAAAAACTATTCTGTCATCATTTACTCAGATTGTTCCAAACCTTTATACATTTCTTTGTTCTGCTAAAAACAAAGGAAGATATTTGGAAGAATGTCAGTTACCAAATGGACTCTCATAGTATTTCTTTTCCTAACTATGGGGATGAGATCTGTTTGATTACTGACATTTTTACAAATATCTTCTTTTTTTGTTCAGCGTAACAACGATATTTATACAGGTTTGGAACAACTTGGGTCACTAAATGATGACAGAATAATAGATTTCGGCCGAACTATCCATTTAAGAATTCAAAATGTGTGAGATCAAGAAGAAACTTTTTCATAAACAAAAGAAAGATGTGTTGTTGTGTTCGAGCTGCTCACCTTGGGGCCATGCGGGGAATCTAATAAGTATTTCATAATGCCCTGGGTGGGGAAAAGAATGAATCAATTAAAAACAAATGATTAAATGATGTTATCGTCCAATAAACTGTTGTTCACCGTCAGATTTATTAATTCTCTTTACCTCTGTGTAATTGAAGTCGCTGTTAGTGGCCAGGAAAACTTTGGCAGCCTCCTTGATGCGACTCAGTAAAACAGGTAGGCGGGGCTAAACAAGAACAGAATGTTTGTAAAACTGAAATATAATGTGCTTCTGGACTAGTGTTGTTTATGTTTATATATGTATTTATACATAAAGCACAATATGAAGTTCAATTATATGAATCATTACTTACATCTTTAATCACATATTTATCCAGGTTCTTCAATGTTCTTTCCTTCAAAGTGCCCTGAGAAAATAAAATACTTTACATTCATTTACTTTTACATTAAATGCCTCAGTACCTTAATAATAATCATGTAAATGCTTCAGATTTTCAGAACTGATCTGCCTGCGAATGCTAGTGGTCTTGCTTCATTTAACTTACAGTGTCGTGAAGGTGATCCATGGCATCCCGCACATCTTGAAACATGCTCCTGTGTGACATGAACAGGTCACCATGTTTGAAGCCTTTCTCACAGCTAAGTCAGAGAGAAAACAGATTTTAAGGGAAACTGCGGGATGGCAGTGCAATACTAATAAATGCACTCATGTTGAGGTATAAGTGATGTATTTAAGGTATCAATTTAGGGAGAACAAAGTTGTGGTTAGTGGTTTTGCAAATATTTAACCTACACCAATACGTATGAGAAGAAGGCCAGGTTTCATAGACAAGGCTTAGTAAAAGCCAGGACTATGCCTTAGTTAAATTTGACATTTAAGTCGCTTTTTTTAAAAATGCCTTGGATAAGAAAACATTACTGGTGTGCATCTTGAGACAAAACAATGTCAACTACATATTTCAAAATATGTCAGGGTATTTTATTTTTAGTTTTCATTTGAATCTAGGACTATTATATAAGCTTGTTTGTTTAAAGAAGCCCTATATGGCAAAGATAATTATCCAAAAATTGAATCGATGCTTAATTGGTCATTTTTAACATTGCTTCAAGGTCCAACAGACGAAAATAACCTTATAACTGTTGATGTTAAAAGATCACTCACTTCTTGTATCTGGTGCTTTTGGTGAAGAAGTCCACGAGACAGGCGTAAAGATACGTCTCTGCGAGAAAAATGGAGACATTAAGTTTGTAAGCCCTGTAACATAATAGAGCAATTATTTATTAACCATTTAAACTGTCTGTACCTGACAGGTTGAAGAGCGTGTTGAGGATGTAAAAGCGCTCAGTGTCGTCTCTCTGGATAAACTTGTTCGGATAATATCCCTGGATCTGTGGGCTGCAGACAGACATGTTACAAGCTAATAGATGCCAAAAATAACAACTCAATAATTGTAAAAAAAGAACAAAATCTCTTTATCAAAACTGAATACAAACTTCGGAACACAATGTAAAGTTGTTTTTTAAATGATGATAATGTAAACTGACAAAAAACAAATTTTACTTATTTCAACACTTCACTAACTACTGCGGATATGAAAAAAAACCTGGTAAATTATTGTAAATACTTATATATTCTTGGATTGATTTATATTGCAGAAATATTATGTTTATTGATTGTACAGATGCCAAGTGTTTTCTATTTTTTTATTTATTGCGTTTGGTTTTTAAAGGTCAAATGTTAAATTTTTTAGATAATCTATCGACAGAAATGCAATATAATATACATAACTATGTCTTCAGAGGTGTATAAAGACCTTACATAATGAAGCGTTATGTTTCTATGCCAGTGTAGTGCTTCAAAAGGAAGGGGTGAAATTCCCAATCTCACCACTAGATGCCACTACATTTCATACACTGGACCATTAAGAGTTTAATTTGATGTTATTGATACATCGCAGTTGCCTTGAATTGCATTCTCTGCTCACCGTTCACCATATTGCAATAAAAAGCCTCGCTCAGAGCTTTTGAAGGTCTTTTGAACTCTGCGGGCTATAGCACACAAATCCTGACACACTGTTTGTAGTTATAAGCCACAGGTCAGTGTGCCAGTTCCGTCTGTTTACCCTGCATGTGTTTCAGCTGCCAACAAAACCCATATCAGTAAACCAGAAACCACATAAACAAAATCGACATAAGTCATTGTGCAAAGCCTCCCTTTACACCAGGTGTCAGATATAAATAAACTATTAAATATATCCCATATATTTGATTACATCATCTGTGCTTGACCCAAATAGCGGGGTTAGGTGTCCTAAGATATTTTCCACGAAGGGCACAAAGCATTATGTTTTCAACACATGGCCAGTGAACGGAGGCCATTTCTGCCCTAGTGGCACTGTGCAGTACTACAAAACTCCTTTCAGATCTGTTTTACACTAGTAGTGCAGAAATCATTAAACAATACAAATATATTTGATAAGTGTGTAAAGGAGTAAACAGTGTGTCTTTTTTTAAGACACACTTAAGACAACCATCCCCTTTTATTCCTTTAAATGCCTTAACCTTGCGTCCCTTTAACATTTTGCCGTGCAACATTTTCTTCGAACCTTCTTTGGCAGAAAAAAGGGGCATATGCGAGCAACATCTCCCTTAAGGACCCACGTCTCACTCACCCTCTAATGTACTCAAAGCCGTGTGTGCAAACCAGAATGTTTCCATTGGAGTCTATTTTCAACAGGTTCCCGTACTTGGTATCGTACACCAGACCTCTGGAGAAAAAACAAGAAAGAATGTTAAAACACAACGATAAGAGAAATATGGAAGGGAAACCCTGTCCGGTCTGCTGCATCCATCAACATATCACTACTGTCCTTCTGAAACATCTCCATCTTTCGGGATTTTTAGCCATCATTAGTCACCCTTGTTTGTCACTGGGTTTGCAAAGATCTTACCAATAAAAAGTTTTAAAAAGTGCTTGTGAACTTTGACAACGCAGTTTTTAATCACTTCAAAAGTACATTGTTTTTTCCATTTCCTGAAAAGCAGTGAATTTGGACATCCGAGGTTTCAGAGGACAGTTACATTAAAACCACCTAGATATAGTTTTAAATACTTGACAGGAACGTGTTAAATGCTCATTTTAATAAAATAACTCTTCTCCTTTCTCTCTCCCTCCTCCAACAGGTAATCTTTCTGAAACGTTGTATATCACTTCACATAATATTATTGCTACCTTACGATGAATTATTTCATTGTTTTCCTCATTGTTGTAAGTTGCTTTGGATAAAGTGTCTGCAGATGTAAGTGTCATAAAAATGTGGTCGTGTTAAGAGTCGTCCAACTATAACCCCCCGTAGCATAACTGAGCAGAAAGTTTAAGTGCCTGCATCTGCTCGATATTATCTGTCGTCTCATTTGCATGCGCTAGTTTGTCATGAAAATGTTTTAAAGCGTTTCATTAAAATATGTGTGTAAATGCGTATGTATCGACAACCTAATATTCCAGTTATTAAAAACATGCAGAAGACACCTGACTGTGTTTGGTCTTATAAACATACAGAGGTTGAAAATGTAAACCTCATTGTCAAAATAAGGATCTGTGTACTAGAGAAAGCGCTGGTGGAGCGTTTGACTGATAAGAGTTTGTAAGATGCATTCTGTGGGTGTGGAGAGCGCCCGGTCGGTTTCAAATACAGCCAAATGGATCTCCAGAAGCACAGGACCTGCCTCCTCATTGGTTAACGGATGCTGACATCACGGACACATGACTGAGAACCACTTTTAAAAAACGATATGCACCACTCTCTTTTAAATCTGGATGCACTGCGTTGTTTGACATGACATCAACAATAGTGTGTAGGCAGTAGAGACACTTTACCAGAATTTAGGCTTTAATTTAATTTAAGAATGAAAAAATATGCTTCTGTTTTGCATCGTCACACACTCACCGTGTTGGGAAGCTGGGGTCATATGTGTAGCCCAGCAGCTCGTGCGGATAGCCGAGTGACACGAGTATGTCCCTCAGAAGCTCAAAGCCCATACTTTCATACTCTGGAGATTTGTACACTGTTGAAAGAGAAAAATACAATGTTAAAGGGACAGTTCAACCAAAAATAACTTACACTCAAGTTGTTCCAAACCTGTATAAGTTTTCTTGTTTTGTTGAGCACAAAGAAAGAAATATTTGGAAGAATGTTACTCATATTTGCAGGAATGATAGTTATTTTCACTTCCGGGACCTTATTCACTACCATAGTAGAAAAAAAAGATTGTTTACATTTTTTCATTCTGTTAAACACAAATAAGATATTTTGAAGAGGGTAAGAAAGCAAACAGTTCTGGGGCACCTTTGACTACCATTGAATTCTTTTCCCACTATGGTAGTCAATGGTGCCCCAGAACTGAAAATTACTACCATTCTTCCAAATATCTTTCTTTGTGTGCATCATAACGAGTGTGAGTAAATGATGACAGAAATTTCATTTTTGGGTGAACTGTTCCTTTAACACACGATAGCACATAACCTGACAACTTCTCACAGAGGAATCATGAATGTTCTCACCTGCCAAAGTGTAATCCATGTCAAAGCCATAGCACTTTATATTTTCAAGTGTCAAACTCCGATTCACGAACACCCTAAAAGAAACAAATGTTTTATTTATTTATTTAACGGGTCAAGTTTAATCACAGAAAAAAAGAGGTTTGTTGTAACCGTGCACTGTTATCTGTCAAAGAACGGCAATTATGACAAGAATAAATTGTTACACATCTAGTAATATTATTTAAAGCTCCATTACCCTAAATCTTTTTTTTATGCCTCGGGTTTCACGTATCTCGCACACATAAAAATAAGGCCCTGTATATCAAGTCAGCACAGTTTAGCTCTGCTCTTATCAGGTCGCTCACATATGATAGCAACTCAGCTGGTGTGAAGTCACTTGTTTAAATGACGTAAAGACGTACGGCAAGTGGCCGCCAACTGGCACACTCTCACAGTTACGTGTCCATGAGTAGGATGGAAGGTTAATGGCTGAGCGCTCTAAACATTGTAGACAATGCAATTGATTTAAATCCGTGAGTAAACTGGTGTTTTAAATGTGCATTCATTATTTACAATTACAAGAAAATTATGAATGACTCATAATTTCTCGTTCTCACGTTTACACAATTATGAATGAGGCCAATTTATTTATGCCATTAAAAGTTTCTGTAATATTACCAACAAACATTAAATATACAATATACTTTCTATAGCAAACTAAGGGTGACTAAAACTTAACAATTATTAGATTTCTCTGTATTTAGAAATATATGCGTATTGAAACTCAAACCCGAGGTTCACCTTCATAATGAAAATTCTGTCATCATTTACACGCCCTCATGTCATTGACTTTCTTTCTTCCCCAGAACACGAAAGAAGATATTTTGAAAAATGTCGGTAACAGAACAGCACAGCCCCCCAATCGCTTCTATTGTCACCGATCCAAGTGAATGGGCTGTTAACAACATTCTTCAAAATATCTTCTTTTGTGTTCTGCGGAAGAATGAAAGTCAAACAGGTTTGAAATGACAAGAGGGTGAGTAATGATGACAGAATTTTTATTTGGAAGGTGAACCAATTATTGAATGATGTTTAATAGGCGTGTGACACTATTAGTCATCAATAGCTATTTAAAGAAAAGAATGTTGATGATGAATCATTGTTTTATGCTCAGGTTAACACGGAAGAATAAGCAAAATAAACATTTGCAATGTAACTTACATCAGTAGCCTATTAACACACTTTTATGAAGCAAACTATTCAATTTATAATTTTAATAATATACAATATTATACAAATTATGAAGTCATTTATAAAATTACGATATTCGACTATAAAACAGCAAAACTTTTTTGTCAAAAGCAAATCTACCAGTGAGCTCATTTTTTAAATGATAAGAAATGCTGCTATCTGGAGTAAGTGGATCAATTCCCCAGTAAAATCCCCTCGTGACTGCAAGATCAATACGTGGAAAAACATGAGCTTGTGAAAACAAATAAGAGATAAACTTGGTATAGCTAAATAGCCTAAATAAACTCTTGTGTTAAAACACCTCACTTTAATAGGTAAGCTCCCCATTGAATGCTCCCAATCTACCTGTTGTTCTTACCTGGAGTTAATGTCTTTTTTGCCCGTGCGCAAATCCATTGCAATTTTGCGCTCTGCCTTCTGCGCGCTCTCGGTCGGCGTTTGAGTCTCTAGACTCCCCATATATGATGTCACTGTCTCGACAGTCTCTTCAGTCTGAAGCTGTCGACACTCTCCTTTGGCATTTAAATTGCTTCATTAGGTTGACATCATCAACGTGAGCTTACCTTGGGGTTTGCTTATAAACAACCGCCCTGCGTGCGTAATTTGGGCGCGGGTGTGGGGCGCACGCATGCATTTGTGGAGTTTCACTAGAGGCTTCAGCGCACGGCTCGAGCACGTAGATTGTGTTATCGGACAGGGACACGCGCTCGCCTCTGGACGCGGAGTACCCCAAACAAGACAGTCTATACCGAGCTACTCACGCATCTATATTTCATGAAGCACGTTGGCTTATTTCCACCTCTTCGTTTTCACAACAACGGAGAGTCACTTATAACATGCAGGGGAGACCTGTCTGTCACACGAGGGGGTGGGCTGACTGTATCTCAGGTTAAAAGTCCAGAAAAACTCATGGTGAAGACACATCTTTAAAAGTTCGTCACGTGACTAATCGTGTGTCAGTTCAGGTTCAGAAATTGACTAAAACCCGTTCATTTGAAAGTGTTGTTTGTGTAATGGTACCAAACATGTAATGGTACCAAAATATTTTCTTTTAAAAAGTTTCAATTTTATTTCAAGATTACTTTTTGTAATACTAAAATGCTTTTAGTGGTTTTAAAAAGCATCCCAGAGTGAGCCTCAAGTAACTGGTTGATGAAACGCCACAAGTACATTATACATTCTAGAAAAAAGTAGGAGAATGAAACATGTGTCAGGACAAGTGTATAAAGAAGTGTAAAGGCTTATAGTATAAATTGGTGTGCTATAGTGTATCGTTCTTTCATTTGTATGACTTAATTGTTTGAAACTTTTGTGTTAATTTATTATTTCATGGATTATATGGGGTTTGATAATTATTATTGCTCAAAATACAATAATAAGCTATTTAAAAATTCACCTTTATGAGAACATAGGCCCTAAAGAACAAACCATATTTATTGCACCAAAATACCAGTGATACTATTTACAACCACAATAAATCCATGATAATCTGGTATCAGTTTAAAATAGTTTGGTCTCTAACACAATGGCAAGACCAAACCAAACCAAAGGCAAACTTGACCTGTTCCAGCATTTAATCTCATTAACAGGAATTGTTTACAAATTAAACAGCCATTAAATAAATAAAAGGTATCAAATAAAGCAATTGCCTGCTTAGTGTGTATAAATATTAATGATTAAAGACAGATGTCATGCTTCATACTCATTTTGGTGGAGTCCAATATTCAATCTGGGAACTTTATGATGTGATAAGAGTTCATCACACCCCCGAGGACAGGACTGATGCTCAAGAGAGTCTGCAGTCTTACTAATAACTCCACCAATCATTCAAACAACAATGTCAATAAATGCCTTGCACCTCGACAACTGTATCAGGCCAAACCGGAATTCGCGTCCCTTAGCATGACAAAGTACAAATCTATTGATTCAACAGTTATAGTGCCTATAATTAAAATTGGATTTTGGGTTTACAAATGGGACGTTGCTTAGAGTTTGCTTTAAGATTTCACGAACAAGAGAGCAAAACCAAGCACATGGTCATCAAGGAATGTTTATTGGGTGTATTGGATTGTTATTGGTCAGCTTCAGATTTGATATGAAATGACTGATACATCTGTATTAAAGCTTGGTAGATACGGTGGCCTGGATGTCATTGACGTGTACTGAGCTCAGTTTGGACACGAGGGAGAGTCTGGGTTTCTGGTGCATTTTCTTAAAGTCTTCCGTGATCTCCAGAACGGTTTTATTCTTGGTTTCCGGCACGTTGAACCAAACGAACACGCCGGAGAAGAAGCAGAACGCAAAAAAGATGAGGAAGCAGAAATAATCCAAATGCTTCTGCAAGAGAAAATTGCGAATGTGGAGAAAAATATAAGTAATATGTTTTTAATAGCCTATATACTGTATAACAGTTGAATCTTTAATAACGCAAAATATGCATTTAGGCAAAAAATATTTAAGCTATTTTAATAAAGCTTACCACTATGATTGGAAACAGCATGCCCACCGCAAAAAGTCCGACCCAGTTAAGGGTACATGCCACAGTGAACGCAGCTGGTTTATAAGACTGTGTGAATATCTCGCCAGGCAGTGGAGTTGTTACCGCCGCTGTGAAAGAGAGAATCATTGAGCTACAAACAAACCTCTCAGATACACGAGTGGTATGGTAGAGCATGTGTGGATGTACCTGGCCCCGTTGAGAAGAACAAAATGTAGATACAAATGAGGCCCATGCTGCAATATGACATCCAGGACACAAACTCCTAACACAAAGAGCATACAAATCCACATTATGCAATCTTTTCCATCATTACACCAAAACGTCACAGATATACTAGAGAAGAGCAGCCAAATATAAATGTATTGAAGCTGACCTGGAGGTAGAGTGTGACTGTAAGCAGGGCCAATGCGGCTGCCATGCCCACGTAACCCCTAAAAAGAAGAACCTTCTTTCCTGTGCTCTCAATGATCAGCACCTTCAACAAAAACAACCCAGTAAATAACCACACTACTTCACTTAGGACCCACCACATAATATATATGAGCTATGGGTTGATGTGGTAGAGAAGAGCTCACACAGGCGATGGAGGTGGAAATTTCGCACAGCCCTGTTCCTAAGGCGGCATAGCGCAGGTTCTCCTTGGGAATACCAGCCGCTTGAAACACATCAAATGAATAGAGATAAACCTGTAAACGCATTACAAACACAGTATTTGCATTAACATACATTTCATTTGCATTTGACGGATGCTTTTATCCAATGCAACTTTAGAGCGTGTATCTTCCGTCTATCATGTATCTGTCTGTATTCATAATGCTCATATATATATACCATAGATTAGATGAATAAGTATCAGATTTTCCTTTGAGGGGAAATAAATAGCCATTATATGCCACGTGTTTTCTGCTCTCTGCCTGTTTCCTGAATACACACTGTGGCATTGCGCAAGGGTTTTTGGCAAAGTAGGCACTCTCATATCAATAATTCCCGGTTAGGGCGTATGCACAGCAGAGACTCACGGCGTTGATGCCACAGAGCTGCAGAGTGACGAAAGTGACGATGATGGTGAGGAGCTGCCAGCGGACATTGACGTCGAGGAAGAGTTCCATGAGTCTGTGGATCTTCACGCCCTTCAGGGCAGCGCCTTCAGCCAACATGTCCTCCATCTCTGGTTTGGGGTCCTTTTTAGCTCCCCAGAGCCTGCGTAAAGCTGAACCAAAAATGACACAGACATACACAGCAAAAACTCAGAATGTATTTCGAGTAGAAGTAGATACAAATAGGTACAATTCCTGAAGGTTTTGCCGTTGCAAAACTTAGGCCACGATGATGCTACTGTGTTTTACATTTAGTCATTTAGCAGACGCTTTTATCTAAAGCAACTTACAGGGAGCAACAAAGCTAGCATAATGAGTTGTGATGCTAACATGTTTTAGCATGATACTAGTATTATGCTAGCATGTTTTAACATGATGTTAACTTGTTTAAACCAAAGATATTAATATTAACAAGATGCGCCACTGCAATGAATGGCGAGGCATGCAGCGCTCAATATGGCTGCTCTGGCGAAGGAAGTCCCAATCGTCAGTCAGTAAAGATGACTTCCAATGACTGATGTGCTTCCAAGTCTGTGCGCTGGCACAGTAGATGAGGCGACCTCGAAAATTTAGATTTTTAGCGCAATTTAAGCTTAGCAAACCGAAGTTATGATACCGTTCATGTTATGTTTAATTATTGATCAGAAATATGTGGTGTAATCGACTTTAGAAATACATGCCTTCCCCCATTCAAGAAGATAGGACTGTGGATTTTCTATGATGTAAATAGCTGCCCAGAGGTGTTGCAAACATAGCCGCCGAGTGGCACGATCTTCCGTAAACGGACTTTGGTTTTAACATAATGCTAACATGTCTTCCCATGATGCTAAGCTGGTTTCTAGGTGTTGCTAAGGTATTATGCTTACCTTTTGTAGAAAGACCATTTATACCTTTAAAACTTTTTTTAAAGATTTTTTAATGAATGCTTATGTTTGGGCCTTTAAAGTACCCGTGAACCGGAAGTTGCTATCGTTTTTTCTTAAGAATTCTGATGCATTTCCGAGTGAAAAGGAATGTCAAAAGAGAAAATTAGTAGCCGTGGCTTGCCTTTACAACTGCGAATTGGTTGGATGTATAAAAACACCTGTTGTATTTTGATTTGAAACTAGCAGCAGACTGACCGTTGAAGGGGAGGAGTTAACGGATGCTCCGCCCAAGCCGTCTAATTTACATCATTTGAGTTGGATAGTCATTTCAGGACGTTAGTGCAAATTCAGATTTAAAGATTATGAGGGTACATGAATTTTCAAATGAAAATGACCCACATTGATAAACTATTTACTATAAACGCGGCAATATTTTATGAAAAAATAAGAACTGTCGTTTTTAATTTCACTGGGACTTTAATGGGACAGGTCACCCAAAAATGTATTCACCTTCATGACATGTCATTCTTATGTCGTAAACCTGTATAACTTTCTTCCGCAGAACACAAAAGAAGATATTTTGAAGAATGCTGGTAACCATTTTATTCCCATTGACTTCCATTGTATGGACAAAACCACTGAGACATCTTCCGAATATCTTCTTTTTAAAAGAAAGACTCACAAACAGGTTTGAATGACAAGATGGTGAATAAATGATGTCAGAATTTGTATTTTGGGGTAAACTATTCCTTTAAACAAGCAGCAGTACAATTTATATATCGCTTGTAAAGTGAACTCTATTGTTGTCCTACAAAGTTTTATAAAATGTAAGTTCTGACCTGTCTCACAGCCGTGACGGTCCGACCTCTCCAGCAGGAGGTACCGCGGGGACTCAGGGAGAAAAGGCAAGGTGAGCAGTTGGAGAAGACCGGTCACCCCGCTGAAGGCCAGCAACCACATCCAGCGCTCCTCAGTGCCCAGCAGCTCACTAACACACACATACACCAACTAAATCAATAGTTTTCAAGAAATGGAAAGTCCTTTTGTGCTCTACCATGTTTCCAGTTAGAAATCGTAAATATAGAAATTGTCAATTGTCAGTATATTCGGACATAAGAACCTAAGATATCACAAACATGTCTACCAAGTCTGATACAGATTCAATACTGTTAATAAGATCAGCAGAACACCCCACCTGATTCCTAACAGCTGTCCGGAGAACTTCCCCAATGAGACGAAAGAAGCGACAGAAACACCAACCATCCCACGCAACCTCTTGGGGGCGCATTCCAGTATATAAAGAGTATGGACGATCAAACTCACACCTGCGCCATAACACATCAAACAACTATTTTTGTAGGTTTAGACAGTTCTGCATACTGTATGTAGCAACAAGTTTACGCACCGGCGTTTATGCCATATACGACACGTCCCACAATGATCATCTCAAATGAGAGTGCGGTTTTACTCAACAACATTAGGACGGCACCACAGATTGCCACCACATTGTTTAACAGCAGCGTGTTCTTCCTATGGAGAGATATGAAGAGAATTCAAAGTGCCTGTAGGAATACACTCCATTGCTGAGAGACAGATATGACAGATATTAAAAGCACCACAAAATGAACATTTCAAGCCTGCATGACTTCTTCCTTCTTCAGAACACAAAGAAGATATTTTGAAAAATGTTGGTAACCAAACAACATTGACCCCCATTGACTTCCATTGTTTAGACATAAAACCTTGCTTGAAATATCTTCTTTCCGTGTTGAACAAAACAAAGAGTCACGTACAGGTTTTGAAGGACACGATGATGAATAAATGATGTCAGAATTAGTATTATTTAGGGTGAACCCTTTAATCTACACTAACACCGCATAAGGATAAATCTTCATCCGGGTTAGCTAGTTAAAAAACCATCATTGGCTGTTTTCTCCTCCCCTGTTATTATTCCACCTCAATTCTGAAATTAAAATTCCAGCATTACTCATTGCACTACTCCCATTTGTGTATCGATTCACATATTGAGCAGAGTGGCAACACTCCGTACCAATAACAGCTCTTAAAAATTCAGAAAAGGAGCTTGTTAAAGAATCCATGTTAGAGGTCTGGGCACCAGCCGGTCACATGCACCCAAATTTTCGAGGTATATGAATGCATCTCCAGAGGCAACTTACCTTCCAAACACTGCTGCCAGACGTCCAGCGGAGAGGGTGCCGATCAGTCCACCGACGCAGTATATGGACACGATGAAGGACCAGATGAGGGACAGCTCCCAGGGCTCGAGAGAGCGGCCGTAACGCTGCTGGCAGGTGCTGTTCACCAGGTTTTTAATAAACTTGCAATGTAAGCACAAAGCTCGCTTGATTATGTCATTCATTTCACTTTATCGAACTTTTGTGCTTCACAGGTTAGCATCACCTCATAAGCTCTGATATGTATTGATTGTTGAATCCTTTGGGAATGTCTCCCTTTAGGACAGCAGTGGAAACAGATTTGATTAATACTGATTACACCCAACCCCCCCACAGCCCAATCGGCGGACCACCAAAGACCGTAAATCACCTTACGATGCTTAATAACCAAACCACGTAATACTTACAACCGATGGCGAGTTCAGAACAGAGATATTAAAGCCATACTGGAAGGTTCCTCCGATTCCTGAAATCAAAATGGCTGCAAGGAGCACAGGACTTCTCAGCTGGAGAGAAAAAAAACATGTTTTTTTATTCAAATTATACCCAACATTCAATTGAGAACATCAAGATTTTGTACCAGTAGTGTTAAGGCAGTAGTCATTGTACGTGCGGCTTCGTATCTGTTGGAGTGAATCAAGATGACAAAGCATGGACAGAAATGTCTAACTTAGTTAGAGAAATGACACGCTTGGTTGGGCTTTTGGTGGGAAAAGAGGGTAAAGTTGAGACTTGGATTCACCTCTTCACATCTTGAAGTCACTTTCTTTCATTTACAAAATCAATAAAACCAAAACGTCTCTTGATTTGATTCCATAAATGTTGGATGGACACACTTTCGAGATGAAGTTACAAAAACGGGACTTTTTATTTTCCATTTTAAATGACAATATAAATAATACAACAATTAAATTGTATACATTTTTACAGAAAAAAATGACCTATCTACAACAATGTCATCACTTACACGTATACCTACAAAATGAATTTGACAAAATGTGTCTGTTTTTAATGAAAAGGATACTGTTTTATTGACAGCCATATAGAGATGCATTTTAAAGAGACAGTTCAACCAAAAATACAAATTCTTGAAAAATCATTTGTTCACTGTCAACTTGTTTAAAACCAGTAAATGACTATTTCATTAGTGGAACACAAAAGAAGATGTTTTGATAAATATATTTTGTGGGTTTTGGTTTATACAGTGAAAGTCAATGGGGACCGATGTTGTTTGGTTTCCACCGTTCTTCAAAATATCTACTTTTGTGTTCCGCAGAAGTTATAAAGGTTTGCAATGGCATCTTTTTGGTGAACTATCTCTTTAAGTAAATGTTCAGAGGAGACGATATTTTAAAACAGTATTTCATGGTAAATAAGAGTTCAGCAAATGGCATTCGAATGCATCCCAGTAAACCAATTCTGCATCCCCAGCCTCCCAGAAATTCAAGAAATTCAGTCCGAAATTTTACATTGTCATTCTCATGTTGCTGGTTGTGACAAACTTGAGTTCATGGTGTACTTTAAAACTCGTTTAAAGCGATGTGACGGAGGTGGGCGTATCCGAGATCTCACACCAAGATGAAGCGTGTTACCCCGCCTCCTCTGACCTCCCTCAGACGCTGACAGTGGCGTAACATGTTCAACATGCCCACAAACCTCTTGTCCACCTTCAACTGGGCAAACTCTCGAATGTCCTGCTCCACGATGAAAAACTGACCTGCAGGACACAAAAGCAGTTGATGGATCACCTATTTCACACCATAAGAGCTTATTAAACACGCGACCAGGATAAATGTCCTCCGTCACCGGAGCATGTATACCGGTGCGTGTGCTCGTGGCTTTAATAGTTTTCTGGAACAAACTGCAGACTTTCAATTCCCCAAATGACAAGACTGTTAATACATGATGGACTACGGGGATCAATAAGGTCAAGCTGTTGACCTGTGAACAGACATAAAACTGCGATACCCTTGGTGTCCTTCGTTTCTTGGTCTTTAAAGCGCTGGTGGAGCGCGCGGGACACGTTGTTCAGGCTCTTGATTGGCTGATGGAGAATCTTATATTTGGTGGTTACGGCTGTGTTGATGCTTTGCACCGCAGCGTTCAGCTGGTCATAGGTCACGCGGCCCTTCATGTACCTGTGACAACAAAAGTGATTCAGAAGAAAGTGACTCTCTGAAACTTTGTGAAAACTCACAAACTTTCTCAAACATCTTAAGCATCAAACATGTCGGCATAAAATAATGATGTCTACAGTATGTAGGCAGCTCACTAGATTGTGGAACAGAGCCATTGCTTATCGTTGTCATCATTTATTTTAAGTTTAAGTTTGTTTAGACAGACATGGAAGGACTCACAGTGGTATGCTGTCAAACTCTGGAACGATAATGAACTCCATCTCTTTGATCTGGTTGCGCTGATTTTTCTTAGGCGGCCCTGGTTCCTGCGGGGCCGGCGGCGCATCTGTCCGCCTGCTCTGAACTGCCACCTGTCCTCCTCTGAAGAGAACACAAAAAGCCAAACTCATCAGTTTCAGTCAAACACAAGATGGCTGAGGTTACTCATGTTGGTCTGACATCTTTGTGGTGTCCCTATTAATGATGAAGCAAACTGAAGTCGCCCATCCCACCAGATATACAGAAGATATGTAAACAAAATCACATTTACAAATAAATAAAGTAATACTCTTGTGGTGCTGCTTGTTGGCCTTTTTTGGGCATGTGCAGGGGTGTGTTGTTCTTTAGGTGATGGGCATCTTGTTCATCTTCCTGGAAAAATTCTTCCAGATCCTTTCGGAGGGAGTCGTTAAAGACTATTTAGTCATCAATAATAGTGGCTTTTCGTTGCATACGTTTATGATATCTTATAATGCTAGCAGATAAGAAAAACTTCACACCTTAAGATGCTTTAGTAGGTCTCTCTGTTGACCTACATGTCTCTCAAATCGATCGAGAAGCTCATTGATGGCATTGACTTCTTGCTCGACTTTGATAAGAGTTCCCCGTTTGTCTGGATCCTTCGCTGAAAAACATCACATGACTACCATATTGTATCCCATCATAACACCATATAAAAACGTTTTTATTTTATTGACAATGAAACGGATAAAATAAACGCCTCATACCAACAGCTCGGAGCTCCAGAAGTCTTTTAATCACAGAGATTTTGTCATTAATATGTCGCGTCACTTCTTCAAACTCACAGTGATTCATAATGCTGAAAGGGCAAACAAACAGATTATGGGTCAACGTGGCTTTGTATAAAACGCAGAGAGCACAAAGCAGTAATGGGCAGATGAAACAATATAGGGTTATAAATAAAGTCCTGATAGCACAGAGGAGCTCTGTGTAGACCATTTATATTTAGGCACAGCAAATGCTTTTATCCAATTTCCATAATGGAAAGTCAATGGGTGCTTATTTTGAAGTGAAATACTCCTTTAATCTCAAGACCCATGCAAGTGCAGACTAGCAATGCTTTTTAAAAACTAAATCAATACAAATTATGATAAAAGAAAATAATATAATGGGATGATACAATTTTGACTTATTTGCTATGTTGTGTGTGCAGATAAAGTTAAATGATAAAAAACCAGAATACAGATTTATTTACTTTAAATAATAAAACACATTCATATGTTAATTTAAAATGTTAAAGCTTTGATATTATTTCAAATTAAACGTTTTGAATTGAGGGGGAGTGGCTTTGTTACGTCATTTCCGTGTCACGTTATTCACAGCTGATCAAAATTTGATTCGCTTTTCTATCTCTTGCCGTAAAAACAGTCAAATTCACACCATTGGTGTATACAATTGAGACCCAATGAAAGAACAGTTTTGTTAAATTTAACTCCATCTTTACGGTGTACCCACTAAAACCAGCATCGTGCAACACGCTAGTGTGTAAGTTACGTTGCGCTTGTGAAGACAACACAACACGTTCAGTGAGTGACAGACTGCAGATAAAGTAAGACCCTGCACACAAACACACACTGTTTATCAGTGTTGTCGTCTTCATTGTTATTACAACACAACAGACCTTATACGAAAAACTGTTTTATTCTCTATAGAGCATAAACTCTCCAACTAACGGCACGCTAGTTGCGCTGTGCAGATTTCGGCAACACCGTTTCTGCTAATCTGCATTATATAACATTATACATTACGAAAGAAAACACAGTGGTGAGTAAAGATACTTACGTGTTTAAGACTTCGGTCAAAAAGGAAAAGTTAAATGTATTTTCTATGCGGTTGTGGGTGAAAGCTTTTTATGACGCGCCAACATTTGAACAGTACACTCAAGCAACGGATGCGGCTTCCGATTCGTCGACGCACTTTCGTCACGGAGAGACTTTCGTCAACATCGTCCCTAAAAAGTTATATTAATATAAAAATGCAAACAATTATTTTCATTATTATTTATGTATTTTACGCCATCGTCTCGAAATTCAAATGTGTATTTTTTCTTTGTTTGTAAAATAAATGCATACTGTAAATTTGATAGTCCAAGTGCACCGTATTTTCAGCTTCAGTTATTGTTGATTTTGAATAATGGGCCAAACAAGATGCAGAGCCATGACCAGACCATAGATCTAGACCTGTCGGTCCAAAAAATAGCCTGTCAGATTTAATGAATAAATTGGTAAAAAATGTCAAACATTAATTTCAGACACTGATCCGTTTTATAAGATGTCACTGAGAGACTGTACTGACCTGTAAGGTTGAGGTATTTAGTTTGTATAAATGGACTGTGGCTTCGTCTTTATAATTTACTTGAGACCTGAGAGCTGCCAAAAGTCAAAACAACTAACTTTGAAAACGTGTAAATCAAACAAAACAACTTTTTTTAATCAAACACTCATCCACGCAGGCTATACAAAACACAAACAAACATACAACACGGTATTACAGTAAGTAAAAAAGAAATGTAAACATCTGTTCATCGTAACATAATTTTTTTGCAGGTAGTGTAGGTAAAGTACATTGCAATGTGTTACAGTACTTCTTTCAAATTCAGTCAAGTGTCGCAACATCACAGTTTGCTTTGAGTCTGAGCTGGCTTTCAGAGTCCTAGAGATGCTTTGAGCAGAGAGGTCATATCATCGGGAAACGTGTCCTCTTCTCCTGGAAGAAGCGAGAACATTTATCAGCTTGTTTGACAAAAAACAAGACAACCCTGAGCTTTTTGAAAGTCTTCTCACCTTCCTGAATAGCAGTCATGTCTTGCTCAAGTTTGAGTTTTCTTTCTCCAATCCGAAGCATGGCATCCTCTATGGAGTCTTTACTTATCAACTTGATCACCTTTACCGTCCTGAAACAGATATGAACTCGGATATAAGCATGATGACAAAAACACGTGCTGTCCGCGCAAAAACTTACCTGGTTTGTCCCACTCTGTGGCAGCGGTCTTCAGCCTGTTTGTCATTGTAAGGATTGCAGTCAATATCGTGAAGAATGACCACATTGGCAGATGTCAGGTTAATGCCCAAACCTCCGGCTCTGGTGGACAGCAGGAACACAAATATGTCCCTGTCTGTGTTGAACTGGTCAATCAGCCCAATTCTGTAAAAGCCCGTTGAGATTGAGAATTACTGTCCATTTACTTAATTGCCATTTGGAAGACACGTTTTCCTCTTAAGTGATTTACACTAACAGCAGAGGCGGTCCCGGTGGAGCGGGAGGTTAAGTGCTTCGGTGAAGAGAACAATGATGGTAGGGCAGAACGATAATATCAAATGCTGGCGCATTAATAACCTCTTTCTTTAAAAGCCTATTTATTTACGGGGTAAATGGTGTGGGGAGTAGTAAAGTCAGATCGTTGCACATAAGTCAGTCTAGTGCACAAAGAAAGACAAGCTGGGATTTCATTGGCTATTTTTATGTAACTTCCTGGAGTGGGGATAAACGGTTTTATCGCCCAAGAAGTAAGTTGTAAAAGAAGGGCTGCTAGAATCATTTTTTTCAGTGAGTTTTTCCACGTTATGACAACAAACTGTAGTCAACACAAAGTGGAAAACGTATTCCCATCTTTTGGTGGTATCTGGCCCTATCGATCATAACAGTTCATCCAAAATTGAAAACTCTGGCATCATTTACTCACCCTAAAGTTGTTCCAACAATGTGGAAAATTCTTTGTTCAGCTGAACACAAAAGAAGATATTTTAAAGAATGTGGAAAACTAAACAGTTCTGGGGCACCATTGACTACCATAGACGTTTTCTTACAATGGAAGTCAATAGTGCCCCAGAATTGTTTGCTCACAAACATTCTTCCAAATATCTAACTTTGTGTTGAGCAGAGCAACGAAATGAACACAGGTTTGGAACAACTTGAGGGTGAGAAAATTATGCCAGAATTAAAAGAAGAAATAAAACCGCCAATGTGTAGCGTAAAAGTATGCCTACCTGTCACCCATGGGGGTTGAACCGTCCATTCGGATGTATCTGTGCTTGTGGTGTCTCAAGAACACCTCCAAAATGTCAAGCATCATTGTGAACTGGCTAAAGAGAGCCACTCGATCGCCCTGGGGGAAAGGAGAGAGATAATGCACACCCTTGTGGTAAAGAATTAAAGTTCAACAAAAAAAGAGAAATTCTGTCATCATTTACTCAACCTCGAGTTGTTTCAAATCTGTATAACCTTTTTTGTTCTGATGAACACCGAGAAAGATATTTAGAAGAATGCTTAAAACCAAACAGTTCTTGGACCCCATTGACTACCATAGTAGGAAAACTGGATTTATAAATGTCTTTTTTCTCTTGAACCCAAAAGAAGATATTTTGAAGAATTTAGGAAAGCAAACAGTTCTGGGGCACTTTTGACTACCATTGTATTTTTTCCTACTATGGTAGTCAATGGGTTCCAATAACTGTTTGGTTACAAGCATTCTTCCAAATATCTTTCTCTGTGTTCAACCAAACAAAGACATGTATACAGATTTGGAACAACTCGAGGGTGAGTAAATGATGACAGAACTTTTATTTTTGGGTGAACTGTCCCTTTAAATACAAAGAGACCTGATCATATAGTAAACATAGTCGGTATTACAAGAACTTCAACATGACATTGCATACTTGACATTTAATGACCTGCTATAAAACAGAACGGCATTTAAAGCCCTATTACTGAACTACAAAGCCTATACTTGTATTGCAAAGTGAAGGCATGTCAATTGTAGCAGAGTGTAAAAAATATTTTTCCGCACAGTTACATAACTTTCATTGTACTCCGAGGGCTTGTTGAAAGTGTAATATAGTCTGTGGAACAGAACAGGAGTATGTGTTCCCAAACCTTCTCCTTCAGGGACTCGAGCAGGTGTGCGAGGAAGCTGAGCTTTCCCGAGTCCAGCAATACGTCTGTGTCGAGCTGGTATTCCTGCAGAGTACAGTACTGCTGACAGAGACGATGTAACTCAAAGTCTGAAAGCACCTCCATGTCCTCTTTGATCAGAGCCGGATCTGCGTCGCGGTGACTCGGCTCCTGGAACATTTCAGCCAATTAAAAAGAACACATTCTTGAGATGAAAACAAAATATGTGACCTAAAATAGATTTGATATTTGCCCTTTAATAATTTATTCAACCTCATGTCATTTCAAACCTGTATGACTTTCATTCTTCTGCAGAACACGCCGGAAGATATTCTGAAGAACGTTGGTAACCAAACAATATTTGCCCCATTGACTTCCATTGTGTGGACACAAAACAACGGAGACATTTCTCAAAATATCTTCTTTTGTGTCATACACAGTTTAAAAGGACGTGGGGGATGCTCCAAACTTCCTGTTTCGAACTTTAGATCTCATACCTTAAGCATGAGTTTGCTCATGGCTTTAAGTTTCTCGGAGGTATAATACTGCCGGTGAAGGAGCGGGTGGTTGGACATCTTCCTCAGCTGCATCATCACATTGGTCAGCTCGCGCTCTGCAACCAATCACAGACAACCTAAGTTAAAAATGTTTCAAATACTCCTGTTTTAACCCGGTACAAATACATACTTTCGGCATTACTGGAACCCTTCAGTTTCTCAAACAGGCCGCTGTACAGTTTTTGCTGCCTCTCGGACATGCCGCAAAATTTGATTTCCTCCTCTTTGGCAGGCAGTTGCTTCAGGACCTGGCGGGCACATCATTATCTGTCAGTGAATAACCCGAATTCCGGAAGGATGCTGAGGGTCAACATTGCAAGCATAGCATCCCATCTGCTTGTATGGCTGAATAATGCATTCGAGATGTTGTCGAACACATTTTCACATTCGCATGCATTTTGAGGGTGCATGCATTATGCATATTTCTTATCAACTATACATGCAAACGGCGGCGGCGCTGTACCTCGCTCTTCACACGTCTGAGGATGAACGGCTTCATGATGAGTTTGGCGTGAGCGATCCTGTCCCTCTCGAAGCTGCTCTGCTCCTCAGAGGACTTCTGGAAGAAACGCACCAAAAGAGTGTCAGTATTGTACCTTTTCTGAGAAAAATGGTCATCCGGATGCAAGGTTGCTAGGGTAGTGTGAGGGGTTGCCAGGTATTGTAATGTGGTTTACGAGATTTTTGTACTTCTTCATTATCGGTCAAAATCAGAAGATTGGTTAGAAACGTGCGAACACATGTCGCCTCAATAAGCCCCGGGATTTCATCGTCATTTAGGACTTAGGATTCATAAAAAAATCATCCAAATCACAATTATTATTGAAATGATTTACAAGTAAATTAGTTGGTTAAAGGGGTCATATGACACGGCTAAAACTAATATTATCTATGTTTTAGATGTAATGCAATGTGTGTATACACGAATTTAGGTTCATTTTTGGAAATTGAGATTTATCATCATCTGAAAGCTGAATACATAAGCTTACCATTGATGTATGGTTTGTTAGGATAGGATAATAAAATATTTGGCCGAGATACAACTATTTAAAACTCTGGAATCTGAGGGTGCAAAAAAATCGAAATATTGAGAAAATCGTCTTTAAAGATGTCCATCAGAGACACTGTAGCAGGCTGTTGCTAAGAAGAAACAGGTTTGTTTTAACGCTCTCTATTAGCTTACCGCTGTAATGATGTTGTGGAGAGTACATGAACCTGAAAGTGGAAATTCTAAGCGTTACATAGATACCAAAGAGCGGAGTAGCGAGCAAAGTTTGTCGGCGTGTTTCCGGCCATTTTCATTAGCAATTTTGCTATAAAGTTTTGATATATTTACGGTAGGAAATTTACAAAATATCTTTGTGAAACATGATCTTGATTCTTTACTTACTATCCTTTTGATTTTTGACCCATACGATGTATTGTTGGCTATTGCTTCAAATAAACCTGTGATCCTTATGACTGGCTTTGTGGTCCAGAGCGATTGTTTGCTTGAAAATGAGACTGTATTACGTACGACATAGACAATAAGATAAACTATATATCGATGCTGTCCTTCTGAAAACTTGTATCTCCATATTTCGTGATTCTTTTTTTTAATCATAAATCATTATTATTAGTCACCCTTTATGCAACTTTGACAACACAGTATTTAATCATTTAAGAAATACAGTGTTTTTCCGATATATATTATTTACATACAACCTTATTGTTGTGCCTACATTGGTTCTTCATTTTGCAGAATTATTCAAACTGTAAAACTGCAACGCCAACATCTGCAAGAAATCCGTCTCTGCCTGAATTCATTCGAGTCCAAGATGAATCGAAAAGGCAATTAACCTGCCAGTTCCTCTGAACTAAGGCGGTTCAATACTGGCAATTTTTCCCCACGACAAATTAATCTTTTATGATCTCTTAAATCGGCCCCCGTCAACAAAAAAAGTACAGCGCACATTTGGACGTACTGTACGTGCTGAAGTTTACCACTTAGGGGTGAAGTCTAAATGCCTGCTTCCTTGGCAACCACAACTCATAAGTTCAGCCCTATGAGAAGGTGATGATTAGGTTTGTTGTGCTGTACCATGGAGAACATCTTGGAGATCTGTGAAGTGCTGCTGGAGAACATGTTGGGCATGATGAAGTTGAGCAGGGAAATGAGCTCTAGAAGGTTGTTCTGCAACGGCGTTCCCGTGAGCAGCAGACGATGTTTGGCCTAAGGGGGCACACAAGACAGAGAAACAGTGTCTGAAGGGGGCACGGACTGTTAAATCCAAGTGAACCCATCTGGGAAGCACACGCTCCTGCTTTTACAAAAACCAGCCGTGTGGATGTAATAGAGCTCTAGGCATTTATTCTTAATGACCATTGGCAGGCTTAAGTTGCTACGGACAACACCTATACATGCAAGGTATGGTAGTCATGATGATCTTACGTTGATGGCCATGAGGTGTCGGTATCGAAGCGAGTTCATGTTCTTCAGCAAGTGGCCTTCGTCGAACACGGCGTACTCCAGCTTGAGCTTGCTGAACAGGCTGCGGTCACTATTATTTCCGATCGCCAGGTTGTAGCTGCGCACAGGAGACCATCTTAATGAGCCGTGGTGTTAAGGTGCAGGGCACGAGGCACAGCCACGTTTCATTACCATGAATAATGAATGAGACTGGGTCATTTTACTCGGACCTTTTCAGGTTCACTCAAACGCTGAGTATTTTATCATTATTGTGTCATTAACGGGGGTGCTTTTTCTATGGTAACTTTCATGGCCCGTGACTCTTTTAGGGGCATTGAGATACACATTTCACTTGGCACCTCATGCTCGGTACCCATGTTGGATTTGCATGCTGGTAGTCTATGAATATCACACTCGGCTTGAGCGTATTTGAGAGTTTGAGCTTGTTTTTCAAGCCAACTTTAATACTTACGTTGAAACTATGATGTTGTAATCCACCAGTCGATTCAGTATCTCGTAGCGCATGTACTTCCGATCTTCAACAGACCCTAGCAAAAAAAAAATGTTTTTCTTTAAACATATTCTGGTATAGACGGTTTCAGCGGCAACAACGTTATTTAGCCCGAACCTAACTTCCGGTAGACATCCGCAAATAATCTATAACAACCGAGTCCCTGTACATTAGATTATTTCAATAATTTTTTATATAAATATTATTGTTTTTTTGTAAAAAATTCAATTAGCTTTCATATTAGTTCTCATGTTAATTTGTACTTTTATAATTGTATTATTTCTTTATTTTTAATACTGCTTTTTAGCTTTGGTTTAGTTTACAACAATAAGTAAATGATTTTAGTGTCACAGCCTTAACCTATTTCAGTTTGAGTTTGATTTAAGTGTTTTTTACTATTTAATTTTTATAAAATCAGCTGTAAAAGAATAACATTTAGGCCATTTTTTATTGAGAGAAATGCTTTTTAAGTTTTAGTTTAGCTATAGTAATCTTGGTTAGGGATGCTCTGATCGGATATATGTATCGGGTGGTGACATATGGCCCGATCTGACATAAAATTTCTGCTAGGCGATGTAAAAGTTTATGGAGACGCTGACTCTTAAAAACCCTTTCGCGCCGTGGCTGTTCTGTGCGCAGTGTGTGACATCATAGTACGCTAGCAACATGTTCTGTAGCTCACAAGCTAACATATGCAGCGAACAGCATGGTGCAAGCCAAAACATCCGCGATTTGGAGGTATTTTCCAACAGCAATGCCAACAAGTTCCACCGCTGTTTACAATTATGCCAAGTAAATGTTTCAAGGGGTGATGATAAAACTTTGAATTAGAATACTACAAATTTAATGAAGCATTTACAGATATTTCATCCCAAACCGCACGTTATAAACTAAACAGTTATAAAGAGATTTTGTTTCTATTTATTTGTACACATTTAGCTAGTGAAGCTGTTGTTTTATTTAGCTGCGTTTGTTTTGAATGTTTAATTCCTATTCGCACTTGAATTTCGAAAGTCAAGTTTAAGCTAGTGAACTTGTTGTTTTATTTTGCACTTGTTGCACTGGTGCTGGTTTAATAAATAATTCAAACTAAACTTGTGAACAATTTGTTTTTTTGTTTTGTTTTACAGGGTTAGGAAATTATTGTTTAAGTCGAGCCTGATGCCTTGCACAGTGATGCATACAGTTTATAAGTAATTCAGCACTTTTTTAATTGTACCTTTGTATTGGATCGGTTCTCGGTATCAGCTAATCCTAAATCTCAGGTATCGGAATCGAAAAAGGTGGATTGGAGCATCCCTAGTCAGGGTGGCACCATCTTTTAAAATAATATTTAATAATATGAAAAACCGGCACTCCAAAGCCGAAATAATATTTAAAAAAGTTGAATAGACTTTCACAAACGTCTGATGAAGAGCCTGTGTGCTCGAAACGGTACACACACACATGGGTCAAAGATGAAAAAGGTTTTAAGCATTAAAAACAATAAGTGTAATACTGCTTTTGTTGTTGTTAAAAAAAAGAAAGAAAACGTTTTCTGTTTAATTTAATTGCACAATGTCATTCAGGAAACTAAATCTTTTCAGGCATATTTACAACAAAAATCTATTTATGAAATATTAAAAGACAATTACTTTCTCCCCAAAGGCTAATTAGTTGTAATGTTTTTTTTTTTGTCACTATCCTAGGTTTCGCCAATTTGTCAATAAGAATTTTTCACTTTTCACTCATTTAAAGCACAATAACATGTAAAATGCTCCCTTATTCTTTTATATATTTTAATATGTAAGTCAGAATAAGCATGTTGTTTGAATTTGTACATAAATATTGTGTTACACTGAATGACAATCTAACATTATTTCAAACAAATTTCTCCAAAAACTTAGTTGAAACCATGAAGTAGACATTTTAATTGCATTTAATGTGCCTTCTATTGACATAAAATTACTTTTGCACATGTATTTTGATGGGGACATCTTAACATCTTTGACCCATATATATATATATATATATATATATATTACCAGTCTACCGGTCAAACGTTTTTGGACACTTAATCACTTATGTGTATCGATTTTTCCATATTTTAGAATAATAATAAACGTATCAAAATTAAGAAATAAAACAAAGTGAACTATGGAAATGATGTTGTATCTAAAAAAAACCCGATATAAACATAAAACATTATATTTGATCATCTTCAGTGTAATCACTGGTCATTCACAATCACAATGGTCATTTTATCAAGCAGCTTCTTGAGGTCTCACCCTGAGATGCTTTTAAAACAATATTAAAGGAGTTCCCATCTATTCTGCGCTCTTATTGGCTGCTCTTTCTTCATTATTCAGTCAAAGTCATCCATTTCAAAATCTTTTTTTTAAATAAAATGTTGGTTTTTCTATAAAAAAAACATGTTTGTTTGCTAAATTAATTTCAGAAATTGAAGCATACACTTTAAGATCATAAGTTTTTTCTAGATAATGAGAAACATTTCACTCGTGTCTAAAAACGTTTGACAGGTAGTGTATGAATGTGTTATGATTTGGTTAAGCACCCAATTCAAGGTGATGTGCGTGCCTTTGTGGTATTTTGTTATTACCATCTTTTTTTAACCATTGGCACTTAATTCCCCTTGCACGGAGACACATTCGGCATTAAATTACACACTTTCCCTTTAAATTAAAAGAATACAATTCTCCTTAAAAATAATGTATACGGTTAAAGATGCTTGGTTTTACCGTAATACACCAGCACTTTTAAACTGGGGCACCAAAGTTCCAATTCTCGGACCCAATTATCTGTAAAAGTAACAAAAGATTAAGATTATTAAAATATCTGTTGTTTGTAAAGATGCTTCAATTGGTTTGAGTCGATTTACCGAGTGTAGAGGCAGGAACAGTGATAAGATGAGGCCCATGGTTCCCGTCCTGATACAGTTGGGCCAGAAATGAGATGGCCTGAATGGTCTTCCCCAAACCCTAGCAAAGACAATAGTGCATCATGATGACTAAATGTGAGACCCATGTCAAATAAATCATATTTTAACATTCATAATCAGAGAATCAATTCATGTATATTTTTGGGACAGAGACCATCTCATCTGCCAGGATTCCACTCAGTTTGTTCTGATGCAGAAGTGCAAGCCAGTTCAGTCCTATCAGCTGGTATGGCTTTAACTGGAGTCTAAACAAACACATAACATACATAGAAATAACAAAACACAAGGACATGACAACATGCAAGATATGCAATATGCCATCTCGAAGATACCATTTTTTTCTATGATGTTAGTCAAATCTTACGTGCAGGTGAGGATCTGGGGCTGGCTCATTGAACCCGAGCCCTTGTTCAACACTTGGGTTACATCTTGAATCAGCTTTTCCGAAATCTCCTCGCACTTGCTCATGAGACCCTTTACAACTTCTCTTTCCTTTAGAACATCACGACATCCTGCCAGCAGCCCGGTGGAAAGGCTGTTCCCTCTGCGCATAGCATAATCCTGTGAACCGGACGAGCAAATGTGTTGACTTACAAGTACTTGTAGATGTGCAGTTACAAACAGACAGATTCATTCATTTTCTCACCAGATCTTTCCATGTTTTATATGGTCTGAGCTCAATGATCTTCTGAGCCTTCTTCAAAGAGCATCCTGCAATGAGTGTGAGCTCGTCCACCGACGCCGTCTGAAAAAAGCCGAGGATCTCAGACTTGAGTTTGGTTAGAGTCTCGTTTGACTGGTCAGCGTCAGAGTCCAGTAATGGATTCACAGAAGAGGCGTCGGAGTCGGAGTCGATGCATTCCTCCTCTGAGCTCACCGCTGACTGCCTGCTGCTCATCGGAGACGTTTGGGTCCTAAGAGATCTGCGGGGTTTCGGTGGGGGTGTGCTGGGACGTTGGGTGACCTGAGCTTTCTGACGGGTGTTTGTGACCCGTCTGGTGCGTTTGGCAGCAGGGGAAGTTTGAGATTCATCACTCTCAGACTCGACGGCTAAACATACAGAAAGAATGTAGGAGCTGTAACAATTACAAATAGCTGGAATCTTGGTAACATATTCTTTTCATAGTCTTATTCATAGTCTTTTTCCCCAATTTTTTTTTTTTTATTAAAACAAGTTATATTATAATTATATCTTTCAAAATAATTTAATTACAGAAAAAAATCAATAACGGAAGATCATAATGGAAGTATTTCTTTTACAATGCAAACACACAAAAATTACTTGGTGGTTCTCAATCTTTTCAAATCAAGTGCCACAATTTTGTAAAATTAGACTAAGATTAGTAGTATTTACTACTGATGTAGCTTTGAATAGAGATGCACAATACCAATTCTGAAGATTAAACTAATATTTATTTAATTTCTAAATGTTATTAATTCATATAATGACTATTAATATTGAACATCAATCACCAAAATTGCTTTAATCGACCGATACCGATTATTGGCCGATATACTGTTTATGTGCATGTTTAGTTTTGGGTAGTCCGTTTAATACATTTGTGCTGTTGCAATGTTATGCATTAATATTACGATAGTCCAATAATAAATAAATGATTACACAAAGCTATATAAAAATTGACACATTACAATTGATCAAACAGTATTAAAAAAACAATGTAAATCTATTTAAAATCTATATATTTTTGGTATTTTCCATATCAGTTTGTTTTATGCATACAACATTTTGAGAATCACTGAAATGACAATAAAACGGCCCGTCAGATCTCACCAGTGTCAGAAAACATTCGTAGCGCTTCTAAGGCATCTTCAACGTGCCAGCAATGTTCATGCAGTACATCCCTGAGTTCCTGTGAGAACAGATTACAGAATGAGCCCTCAAGCCAAGACAAATATCTCTTCAGTATAGCATCACCAGCCTTCAGTCAACTTCAACATCAGTCATACCGAGTTACATTGTGTGCTTATTTACATTTTTGTTGAGGTGTGGGAACTTTCTCTGGAGTTTTCTCAGCATACGTTCCTGTTCTTTAGATCTCGGCTCTGGCTCTTCATCCTCTGAATTATCCATCTGTTAAAATGGAAAAAACCTAGTGAAGTTTCAGTATTTTTTATTCATAGAGTAAGTGATTTTCAATCAGCCTAAAAGAACCCATGTAACACCCCTCCTGATTTCACTTCACTGGCTGCCCGCATCAAGTTTAAATCTCTGACGCTGGCCTTCAGAACGATAGCTCCAGGTCTACATTCCCTCCCTTCATCTTCGGTCTGAACATGAGCGACGCCTGGT
Source organism: Triplophysa siluroides (assembly GCA_006030095.1). NCBI lineage: Eukaryota > Metazoa > Chordata > Actinopteri > Cypriniformes > Nemacheilidae > Triplophysa > Triplophysa siluroides. Next base: position 501,002 of record VCII01000114.1, read on the forward strand.
TGTTCCATCACAGCGAGGCACCAAATCACTTGCAAAAACCTTTACTCGTTCGGTTCCCCTGTGGTGGAATGAACTGCCAGCCTCCACTCCAACTGCAGCATCCAAAAACAGCTCAAAGCATACCTGTTCCGCATTTATTTGACTAACCAATAACTGTCTGACTGTTGTTCATTCTCTCCTTTGCTTACTCCAGCTTTAATCCTCCTAGTAACATGGCCTTGTAAACTAACGGTACTGTTTAGCGTGTTGACAAAACGTTTACATAGTCTCCTTTGGATAAAAGCTTCTGCCAAATGAATAAATGTAAACAATAATATTAGATATGTTAAATCAATATCTAATCTGCAATGAAAAGTAGACAGGTGTAAACCATTAAATGTCTGCATTTAAATTCTGTGGATTTTGGCCTGTCCATCCTAAAAAGTCAACCGTTTTGTCTGTCTCTAACAATTAAAGTCAACCATACGTATCACAATGTATTCATGTTTTATGTGTTTATTTTTGAGGCGTAATTTAAAGATCCGTCACCTATATATCTATATGTGCTTTATAAATATATACATTTTATTTCTTTAATTTAACTTAATGCTAGAAATTTCCGGAGCCTTGACATTTTCTGAAGGACAAACTTTCCTCTGACGCTTTGTGGAGACAAGAACAAAAAAGGCATTTTGTATCCCATTCATGAAGAGTGTCAGATGCTCATTCATACACACTCCCCAATGACAAATGACGAATAGACTAATAATGCAACCATGAATCATCCAGAAAAGGGATTAACCCGCAGCCTGGCAACTGATATCCCATGTGAAAAAGACATACTGTTAGTGCCCTTGATCGGGACACTGTTTTCAATTTAGCCTCAGTAGCTCTGCAGGGGCATAAAAGGCTTTGCTGTCAGAATTGAGAGAATCAGTGAGATTGCGCGCCGCGGTAATCCAATGACTGAGCTCACCGACGGATCCCGCCTCTTTTTGCTGTGCCGGGAGCTGGTGCTCTCCTGGGAAGAGCCGCACATCTGCTGCTGTCTCCTCCCGTCGACCAAATCAGAGTCTGAAAAAGAGAGCATGCCGACAGGGCTCAGCGGCGCACTGATCAATGCGGTAAACGCATCTTCATCTCACATCTCAGTTGTGTGAGAGCGATCAATACAGGTTTTATTATGGGATCTGTTAAGACTGATGGAGCAACTCGCCAGGGTCATCTGTACCTGCTCTCTCAGATGTGTTCATGGGTGAGGGGGATGCGCTCTCGGTCACCTGAAATGTCAACGAGATGATTTTTGTCATACAATACAAAAACACGGCTGGGATTCATAGTGTCTACAAGAATGCTGGGTATTGTTTAGTCTATATTTTTACGTTTTTTTATTAAAATTTTGAAATTGATCAACCCAAAAATATGCAACTTGAGTATTTGGATTCTAGATGTCCTATGAGTGACATTATGAATGTGTCTATGGCCAGTAATTCAATACAAAACAAATTGTCGTTGGCACAAACCTTATTTATCCCTGTTGAGAATAAACCTTTATCCAACAGCTTGTTTTATTTTTTTCTGTGTTCCACAAACTGTCCTAATTTGGCTTTACTGGTTTATAATCAACATCATAAAATATGAAACCCATTTTATAAGCTCATACACCTATTAAAGTGACCGTTCACCCAAAAATAAACATTCTGTCACCATTTACTCACCCTCTTGTCACTTCAAACCTGTATCACTTTCTTTCTTCCACAGAACACAAAAGAAGATATTTTGAAAAATGTTGTTAAAGTGTACATAACTAGGGATTTTTAAGCTCCAATTTTGGTTTGTGGAGTGTCCAAAAACAAGTTTATTTTATAGTCCTAGAAAAACGTAGATGGGGATTCTATATGTAGTGACGTAAATCCGCGGCGTTTCGGACTAGGGACGACTCGTTTGCGTGATTCAGCGTCAACTCCCTCTTTTCCAAGCCAATAACTTTGTTATTCATTCACCTTCGGATTTACAACTTGGCAGACTGATTACTTTCAAACACGGCAACATAACATGAGATCATGAAATTTCATGCAGTGTGTAATGTACTCTTTGCATTGGTTTTGTGTCCACACAATAGAAGTGAATGGGGTCCAGTGCTGTTCCGTTACTTACTTTCTTCAAAATATCTATGCAGAAGAAAGAAAGTCACACGGGTTTGAAATGACAAGAGGGTGAGTAAATGATGACTGAATTTTCATTTTTGGGTGCACTATCACTTTGATATTCCCACGGTATACAATTTTACAGCCGTTTCACTTTTGCATTCATTATTTGCATTGTTGTCTGTGACTGGTTGGGAAGCACTGCTTTAAGGGAACTGAGAAGATGGTTGTCTTTACCATTTGTTGTTTCTGGCTTCTTTGTGAGGTAGATCTGTGCTGCTGAATTCCCGCTGTCTTTAACACAGTCACTTCCTCCTCACCAGAAGACGGTGATGCCGAATTCTCATTTGATTCTGCTTTGTTCTCAGACTCCTCCTTGTCTTGATATCAAAGTGTGTAAAACATGCGGTTATGCATTCGTGTGCTTTCAACCATGCAAGTTTTGATGCTGCATGCTGAAGTTGATAACTCACCTGACTGGCATCAAAGAACTGCCAGATATCTCAACATCAGAGTCAGAATCCGAATGGGAGATGGAGAGAGATGTTCCTGATGGACGTTTGGGTTCAGGCGTCTCCGGGATGATATTATCTGACTCTGAATAAAGCAATGAGACATTAGAAGCATTTCATTTTTTTTCACGACGGAAGTCCATGTAAAGTTGTAAGGCATTTGGCAGATGCTTTTATCCAAAAAGCATTCAAGCTTTTTCTAAACCTTAACCTGCATTTTTCAGGCAAACGGAGAAAAACTGTGTTATTCAAAGGTTTAAAATCCGATTCATCTATTTTTATAACATGTTTACCTCTATGACAATTCACATTACAAGACTCTTTCTGTAGATATTTTGAGAAATGTATGTTTTTTGTGACAGTGGTTTTCTGCCCATACAAGGGAAGTCAATGGGAGCCAATGTTGTTATTCACAATATCGCTGCTGTCCTTCCAAAACCTCGGATGTCCAGATTCAGTTTCTCAGGAAATGGAACCCTGTAGTTTTTAAACGATTTACAACTGTGTTGTCAAACTTGACAAGCACTTTTTAATACGTTGTATGTGTTAATATTTGTAAAACCCAGTGACAAACAAAAAGGGTGACTTATAATAATGATTTATTGCTAAAAAATCTAAATCGAGAAATATGGAGATACAAGGTTTCAGAAGGACAGCAGCGATATGTCCTTGGTTTTGTGATCTACAAAAGAAAGTCATACAGGTTTGGGATGACATGAGGGTGAACTATCCCTTTGTGTTGAGATGTCATTTTTTATGAAACCTAATGGGGTTTTACTGAAGTTTTTATGTTGTAAGTGCATCTCGTGCGCATCCCACTTGAACCACATAGACATTTTTTGAACAGATCAATAATATTCTCATTTTTTCCCAATAAACAGTCTTGTCTTCTTAACACTGTCACTTGTCACAGCCTACCCGAAGGATCCACATGATTTGAGGATGCTGCTCCATTCCTTCTTCTCATTGTTCACGCTTTGACAACAGCTGAATCCACGTTAAATATCATGTCATGAATCTATTGATACGGTCATAATCGACATCTGACTCGCAGTTCCCCGATCAATCCATCTATCGAAACGAACGGACTTTGGACAATAATGACATCTTTCTCTCTCTCTCCATAACAAAGGACTCTCACGCCGCCGAGCAAATGAATGATCGCTTTGTCAATAAACAGCCTCTCGTCGGCCTCTGTCATTGATGATGACCACCAAACCCCGTTGAACTCGTTGAATTCCTCCGCTCGTTATTGTCGGAGAAGGAGATATTTCCCCGGTTGTTTAGTATGTCAGAAAGACCACACAAGCTAACCGGTTAAGGTCTGTATTTAGTACGGTGGCCGTAGAGGTACGCACGTGTACTTACATGAGCACATACTTGATTCGCAGCGGGACCGAGTGTGATAGAAGATGGTAATGATTAAAACAATTATGAATTATTAAGATTACGTTTTAAAAATAGATTACCACAAAAGTAAACAAATGCAAGCAACTGTTTAGTTTGTTGCATCTCAGTCGATATTTAAATATAAAAAAGAACACACACGCTTTGTGTTTAATGTGTAAACAGTATGCGCTCAGCTGTCTATCCGTACTCTTGGAGCATGACAATACTGACATGCCAAACATCACTTCGTTATTTGATTGACACAAGCCACGTGCATCGGATCGTTTGATCGCTCTTATCAAGGATGAAAGCTGGCAGGAGCCGAGACAACAATAACAAAGGCGTTTCAGATGCCGCTGACGCTGCGAGGTGACGTGCTGCGACCGCAGTATACCGCAGCGACTGTTCTCGCATGCTACTTTTCATAGTACGCTTTACGTAAAGAGTACAGACAGTGCTCGCGTACTAGCGCTGCCGTTCTGATATTTTTGAAATTATAGTTTTGCTTTCTGTTATGTAAAAATTGCATTAATTACTGTTAGTGTAGCTGGTTACGAACTGACGTGGAAACGAGGAAAAATATAAAGTCAAGATGTTTGGAAAACATGAATGGTATTCACAAAACGTCACCCGCATTAAATCACCGAAGAACCTGTCTCGCGAAAAAAATAAAACAACGAATTTGTATTGTTTTTAAGTAAGATGTGATGTCATGTTTAACGTTCAGTCGGTTTAAATTGAGTCAGTCTCGCGAGTAATGTTACACCGCTCCACGCGCGTGTACGTCGATATAGTGCCAAAACGTAACGTAAAGTGACAGAATTAACACGTTTATTTTCTAACGAACTTGACAAATATTCAATGACAACGAAAAGTCTTTCAAGTCAAAGTCTGAAGGCAAAACATATTTGAAAATCGTGACGAACGAGTATGAATTCTTGATTAAAGATAATGATTATTGACAGTGCATAGCCAACTTTGTTCAATAAAGCACATTTCTTCATGTCCATTCTTTGTCAGGTGTTAAAATCATGACAGATGTATCTAATTGTTCCGCTTAATGCAACGAAGTGTAACGACGGAACCTGCGTGTATATTTGTGAATGCCTGTATTTTTGAAAAAGCATGTTGCCACCTTCCTGAAGTGACGTCAGGCCAGTTGTTTTGGGTCGATCGACCAATCGGAAGCGCGCTCCCACATCTACAGGAGCCGACGTGGGTCCGTCCTCGCGCCAGCTTCTATCCACTGATACTCATCACAACGCCCCCTCGGTAGGGTGCATGCACGGGGCTCTCAGACTGCTGCTGCTTTAAACAGCAGCTCTGACATGGAAACCCCATTGCAGTTGCAGAACGATTTCTATCCAGAGCAGCAGCAGCAGCAGCACTGTAAGTACCAGCAATACTGCGGACGCGAGGACGAGCGCTCCATCAGGCACTGCACCTGCAATAACTCATCCACCTGCGAGGATGGGAGAAAACGGCAACCTTTGCACGGGACGCCACTGGGAACTTTGAGGACGCCGTCCGTATCATCCTCAACCAGGCAAGGTGCTCAGTACAGCGAGTTCACGCCCTCTAGTCATGGTAGTTCATTCAGACATCATCACCATCCTCATCGCGACCAGAACCGGCAGAATAATCGGGGCAGTCCGGCCAGCAGCCACAGAGAGAGTAACTCTTACACCCAAATAGCCATGAGCAGCTGCAGATATAACGGCGGCGTGATGCGGCCGCTGAGCAACTTGGGCTCGTCCCGCAGGAACCTGCACGAGTTTGATTCGGAGTCCCAACCACTGCAGCCGGTCTCTGCGGCGGACCTTCCGATTCTGTCCCCTCCAAAACGGAGAACAACTCCACCACCCTCATGCCTTACTCGGCGGGGGACGGAGGAGGGGGTGGATGCGGCCACAGCGGAGGCAAATCGGGCAAAAAGAAGAACCAGAACATCGGACAGAAGCTCGGGCACAGGAGGGCCTTGTTTGAGAAGAGAAAGCGCTTGAGCGACTACGCGCTCATCTTTGGGATGTTTGGCATCGTGGTGATGGTTATCGAGACTGAACTCTCGTGGGGAGCCTACGGAAAGGTGCGTAACTTAATAGTGCCCGAATCCTGCGGGTCTCCCACATCTAGGTCAGAATTCATTAACGCGGGTCTAATTATAAGGAGAACTTTGGCAAGTGCGGATGAATGAAAAACTGTGGCAAGGTCACGTTTATCCTTCACGTTTTTGGCGTATTTTAATGCACTATGGTACGAGGCAATGCAGTTGTCGTATGAATTGTTCACTCTTATAGCCAAATTAAAAAGGGATTACAAAAGCAGAAATATTTTTTCTTTAAAATCTCCATTTCTATTGAGTTTTTAGTTTAGTTCACATTTCTTAAATTAATTTATAGGTTCATATACTTGGAACTCTCACAAGCTCAAAATAAAGTAGAATCCGTATGATTTAATATCGCTTGTAAAAGTCTGGCTCTTCACTTTTAGTTGTGCTTGTCTTTTTTGCAAAATATATTTTGTTTCAACAAAATGTCTAAACAATTTTATTTAACAAGAAAGATAAATCATAAGCGTGTTCTGTATGCATAAATACAGTTGCATTACTTCTGAAAGTAATTTCTATTTGTAGCTGTACCTTTATGGTGTGACCCCTTGGAGGGAAAACCGAATGTCAGGAAAGCTGTATACTATTAGTTTCTTTAAAACTTGAATTGCAACAATGCAACAATTGTGTTCTGTGTACCAAAGAAGGTTAAAAGGACTCTTCACTTATCTTGTGATTATGTAATTCATACATGCATGTGGTGCTGCTGATATGGTAAGATCTGTAACTCAGTCACAAAAATGTGCACAGTTTCAGTATTGTTTGAAATATGTTTTAGGGACATTTTAGCGGGATCGGTTTAGTGCATTTGTGTGTACACTGACTAATCCGATTTTCTTTTTTGCAGGAGTCACTGTATTCTTTAGCCCTGAAATGCCTGATAAGCCTTTCTACAATCATTCTTCTTGGTCTGATTATCATATATCACGCCAGGGAGATTCAGGTAACTCAGCAAGCGTTTTGTCACACAACTTTAAGTGTTTTTTCTTGCAGAACGTTCTATTGTCGTAAGAATCAATCAGTTTTCGAAACATCGTCAGACGAATGCTCAACACATTGCTCTTGAAATGATATCCATTAACATGGATTTGCAATCGGATAATCTTCCATCCCATTGCATCCTCTCCATTCCCACTGGTTAAATTGAATCATGAAATCCGGTCAGAGGCTTGATGGTTTGACTTAACAGCTGTTTACAGTTTATTATCTAGCTGAAGAGACAAGACCAGGTTTAATGAACCTTTTTTTTTTTAGTATTTATTAATTTTCATTAAAAGATGACGGATATGCGCCAGAGCAAACCATGAGATGCATAGACCATTAAGTTTGCTTACCGCAAACCTGCACTTGTCCTTTCGTAATAGAAATTTAATTGAGAGATTTACCACGGATATGTTCAGTCGGTGTCTTCATATTGATATTTGTAATATCCAAATGTTCCCTTGAGCGAGTTTCCTATGTGTTGCCCATAAATGGTCAGGGAAGGAACTTCACCGGATGTTGTAAACTTTGTACTTGGACATACTTGGAAAACATTCAGTGCTGTGACCTTGCATCAGTGCATTGATGTATTAAATTAATTTTATGCTATTCAGCATCTACGTCTCTATTGTAATGCATCACGATGCATTAAGAAATGCTTTTATGAAAGATGCCATTCAGCTTGCGCTGGCGAGGAGGAAATCCTGTACATTTTGAATAGCATCTATGATGGTGTTTCAGTCGGGAAAATGATACATTATCGATTTCCTTGATTTCTTTCTTTCTTTCTGTCTTCCTTCTCATAAAATGCATGCCGCTATAAAACTTTGCTGGCTTGTATGCACCAAAACGCAATAAAAGTTGTTTCCCTCGCTGTCCGGTCTGCATTGTACCATTGCATCATGGGTAGGGAAAAAACAAGACCGGCCAATATAATCATTTCACTTTTATTTATTTTCTTGGCTGACACCTCTGTATGAAAGCAACTCGACAAGAAGGTTGATATATATTGTGGTCGAGTGATATTTTAGTTAATAGCAAAACATATAAATCAGGCACCTAGATTAGACCGAGGAGCACAAATAAGCTTGTACTGTCAGTGAAAACATAGTGCCAACAAGATCATAGCTCTATTGGCGGAATGGGGCGAATGTTATTAGTTAATGGTGGGCGGCCAGAGTAAAGGGGTAATACGATTAGTTGCATTTTTTTCTTCTGAGGTTCCTGTGCAGAGGCGTAACAGAGGAAGAAATCTGTTCGAAACAGAGGCCATGTAGCAACGTTCTGGAGGCACTTTTATTTTTAGAACAGTATAGAGTGTGGATGGGGGGTGAAAGAGATCAGGACACAGCCCTGGCCGGACTTGAACCCGAGTTCTAGTGAGCCGACAGCTTATTTAAAATAAAGCAAATATGAACGGTAAGCCTACTGAACTTCAAAAACCACAGAACAGCACAAAGAAATGTAGATACGTGATAAATGAGTCGTGCATTGACGCCATATGGTTACTTTGGATGAGTTTACATCATTATTCACTGAAACATCATTCGATGTGCCAAGATTATAAATTATGCAGATTAAGATTTGAATTGTTTTTAAAGAATGACACCCCCGACACCCCCCCCCCAAATCGTTCACACCCATTCACCTAAAATGTATGGCAAAGGCCATTATTCTGTGCATCTCACTTGGTGTTTCCTATATGTAAGAATTAATGTGATGTGATGTATGGATAAGCAAATAATGAAAGGATATTTATTATTGAGGTCAGGATTAAACTGAAATTTCGGCAGATTTTCATGCAGAATTTCAAGTTGTGATGTATTTTCAGGAATGGTTGGTTTCTGTAATCTAATTGACAATGATTAAAGTCTGGATAGTGAACGGGTAGCAATGGGGTGTTTGTATTAGGGCTTTCACAATATACCAGTATTGTCATTAACAGTTATTTAAAAAAAACATGATTATAAATATTACGTTAATTGTACACATAAGATATTACCGTTAATGATTCAGTACCGTTTAACGGGGTCATATGACACGGCTAAAACGAATATTATGGAATATATATCCTCTTCGCTCCGCCTCTCTGAACCTCTCTGATTTTTTACAAAGCTCATCTCTCTGAAAAGCAAGGTGTGCTATGATTGGTCAGTTAACCAGTGTGAAGTGATTGGTCGAATACTGCAAGCGTGTGACAGAAATGTGATGCCTCTTACCATATTTGGAACATCAGGTTCCAAAGCAATAGTATTGACAGGTACACCCACCTTACTTGCTTATACATTTGGGCGGTCTTAGTCAAATCATACCACGTATTAGATTTGTGGGGTTGTGGATTCGCTTTTAGATAGAATGCATATTTTGTTCCGACGTGTCTAATACATACATGGGCAACTTATAACGCACAACAGACACAGAAAAACATGTATTCGTCCCATATGACCCCTTTAAAGTTTTAGGAATTTTTTTCGGACGATCTATTGATAGAATTGCAATAAAATATACATAACTAAGTCTTCAGAGGTGTATAAAGACCTAAAATCGTTAGCTGCAATTCACAACCTCGCCGCTAGATGCCGCTAAAATCTCCACATTGCTCCTTTAAGTTTGATATGTTGGCCAAATAAGGAAAATTTAAAACAAAGCATGTAGATACCGTGATAATACCGGCTCATCAAATTCCAGCCGCAATAACTGCAAAATAAAAATCTGATACTGTGACAGCCCTACTCGGAATGAGAACAATTAAGCTTTCTTACATAATGATATCTGAAGTCGCATGATCAAGACGTTTCTGTAGTGGAATCAGACTGACCAACCTTTATAAATCCTGGATATTTTTAATCACTAAGAGACCCCAAAAAGACCTTCAGCCAAGCTGGAGAAACGGAAAGGGCAAGAATTTGGCCTTAAGGGAAAGGTACTCGACCTTGCCAAGACTGCAGGTGATAAACAGCCATCCAGCGGAGATGTCAGACGGCCACGGGGAGTATTTCTCTGTGTGGTTATTGAGCTGGAGATAATTAAGTAGTGCTGGTATACAGGAGAGGTATGAGAAAGCGTGCAATCCGATAACAGCGAACCAAGAGACCTGTTGTAAATATAAACAACATTTCAGTAGCCTTTGTGTAGCTCCCCCGGTGCAGGTTGTAGTACAGTGAGTTGACCTTTGCTTTTAACTGAGATGAAAGTATGCCGAACGGAGAAAGTGCAACTGAACTTTGTTTGGTTCATTTGTTAAAAGATAGAAGGCCGTTTTTCATCAAATGAAATTGAGTGGAGGATGTCAGTCGGTGACAGGATGACCAAATATGCACGGCCGATCCTCTCGTCATAGCCGGATCTCATGAAACAATGTTTAAAAAACAATTCTGTCAACATTTATTCATCCTCATGTCTTTTCAAATCCACATGACCTTCTGTGGATTTTAAAATTAGATGTTTTGCAGGATGTTTTGCAACGATTGGTTGGTGATTTACACCTCCAATGATTTTCTCTCATAATCTCCCCCCTGCGCTGAGGCTTTTAAATCTCATTTGCACTTTGTTCAATGAAATAATTTTATATTTAGACGTGTCACAGCAGGGTAACCCACATTACCATATCCCCGACGTGGCAACTTTCGATATACGTAGCCACAGATTTTCTGTGTTCCTGTAATAATAGTGCAAGGGCTGGGGGGATTGGGAGAAACCACCCACAGATCCACCCGCCGGCCCAATGGAGGAATCCAGCATCATGAGGAATGTTGAAACGCGTTCTGTCTTTTCAGGAGCTTTGTTTTTATTGTTTTGACGTTACGCAATTTTATCTGAGTCCCAAAGATAAAAAACTCGATATTTTTAATAAGATTTGATTTGATTATTATTGTACTGACTACTTGAACATCCAGGTTGACGTTTCTTAAAATTATATTCAAGGTTTAAGATTTAATTCATTCATTATTCAATTTGCATATTCACATAATCTTATCCAAAAGCTCTACTTCTATGGAAATGAGGGGGGAAACAGATGTAAAGGTGGGATTTTGCAATCATCATTCATTGTTGCATGCTGTCTGAGATGGAGATGCAAACCTTGTGGGGTGTTCATTGTATTGGATGAAGTTCTGTTTTTCTCAGGATGTCGTGCGGACATCATATCTTACAATTGCTTGTTCCTATAAATGTTTTAGTTGTTTGAGTAACGTGCACTAATTCAGTTTTCCACGTAACAATATTTATTTTATTGTGTGCATGCACGCACGCGTGTTTACACACGAAAACGCAACTTTTTAATATGTATGCAAATGTCATCCCCAAAAAAGCCATTAAGAGCTCTGGCTCTGTGACCATAAAGGGCTGAGCAGTTTTATTACATTTCACACTGTTGAAATATAGTGGCGGATATTCATGAGCCAGCCGCGCCCTCTGTAATATTTAGGAGCTGTAAGTCACTGAGGGACATCAATCATGTGAATGCTTTAACAGAAAAATGGGTTTTGAATGTGGATTTCTAGTACACGTACATTTGGTGACTAATGGTGGATTCACACGGTGGGCCACAGCGGTGGAATTTTCAGCCTTTAAGCCTATTTCGCTACCGTTTTTATCTTCAGCTGCGCCTGCCGCAAAGAGTCGTGCCCGTTGGAAGTTGCAGGATTTTGGATGGGCGAGCACCACTTGCGCACCGCCAACGGTTTTGCCGCTTACTGCACGTTTCTCTTTGAAAATGAACTGGACAAACGCGACTGCCGCATACCGTGTGAATCCACCATAAGGCAGGTGATGGGCACACGTGAGAGGCGATGATGCAGAATGGGGGATGTGTGATGCGTTTTCCTGTGACATCTTCCCCTAACCTGAGACGACTGACTTGTCACGTAGTGTCACGTATCCACGTAACCAGTGACCCCTGAGTTTTCACTGGGCAGGGTTACAGTACAGATATTTGGTACATTTACAGTTTTATTTGAATCGCTACTTACATTGAACTTCAAACAAGTAACATGCATTTTCTCTAAACAGGGTTACAGTATAGATCAGGATTCGGGATTATTCAGGAAAATTGAACCTAAAACGTTTGTTTACATCCTTGTATAATAGAGTTTAATTAGGTTGCAGTTAAGCTAAAGTAAATTTTACTGTATAGATCTTACATTGTGAGTTAACGTTTCACGTAAATCACTAAACAAGAAAGTTAAATTAGGTTGCGGTTAACTTAAGCTACAGGCATACATAATACAACAGCTGTCATAGTTTACTGACAGCGTTCAATTACACAGACACCAGCTCGGAGACCTCGTTGGTCCTTCGTCAAAGAAACTTGAAAGCCAGGAGCGACCCGCAACTGAGGATTTACTCAGCAAAGTGGCCTCTTAGGGCCCACTTTGATATCATAAATTAACCATTGCATTAATTTGTAATTGGGCTGAACCTCTCTACCTATTTCTTTAATGAGATTGAGCAATTCCTTTTCTTAGCGACAAGATATATGTTCTCATTCTCTACATTACACAGATTAAATATTGAGCCATGCTCCATTAGCTGTATTGAGCTCTTCTGAAACCAGTAACCAACCCCTGCTGTCGACCAGACAGACGGATTGCACGGGCAGATGACCTTTTGTCCGTGGCCCTGTCAGGGCAATGTAAGGGGAAATGTCTACGCAAACATAAACCTCAGAGCCTTCGGATGGAGGCGTGTTAGATAGATAATTTGTATTGTCCCGGTAGACTTTAGATACTGATAAACCGTGGTAGGTCTGAAAAACACTGGCAATGCAAAAAATAAATAAGAGATTATAAAATAAAAGAATAAATCAGATTTTTTTCAGATTTTTTCCTCACAAGGTAAAACAAGCTTCTCAGCCACAAAGACTACTTTAACTTGGTTGCAATTAAATAACAATAATTTGTGATTAATTAACAATTTATTAAAACGAAAAACTATCAAAGCATTTCTGTTTATTGCAATAAATAAAATATTGAATAAATATTCTTCGAAAAAAGTATGTTTGGAGCAAGGCAGTAAAATAATTAACTAAAAATAACCTAAAAATAAAATTCAAAAAATGTATTTTAGCAGCATAATTTTCTTAAATAAACAATAAAACACATAACTAAATTGTAAAAATGATACTAAAATTAACCTAAAACAAAATTATGCTAACAAAAACACCACCCTCCTGCTTTACCGTAACGCTTATACTCTTCTTCACAATGCTTCATCGGACATGACTTAAAAATCTTTTTCGGAATTCGTAATGTCATTTTAGTTAATGGTCGATTTGGTTGAATTAGTTGCCGCAGTCGGGCGCACAAGTCTTGTTCGGGTTATCTGGTACGACCCTTAGCTGTTGTAAGCAGGTCATTACACGTGCACCTTCCCCTCTGTTGTCAAATTCAGCATTTTTCCATAACTACCCGCTCGAGCTCTCAGTTGGAATATTGGATACTTGAAGGTGAAGCACCCTCGAGTATTGTATTGCAGGTTGTCCATTACCATAATTGGTTTTACCTACCAAGTAGGCTTCCTTACATAACCCATTTTAAATGTTTAATCGCTCCATTCCGAAGCCACAGAGCTGTGGAGCGGTGCCTTCGTGACAGCCAGCGTTTTGCTCAAATAAAACAAAATTAAAGCTTCGCGGTTATCGTCCTTTGTGCAGGCTGTGTCGTCCGTCGGTTGTTGTTATTGTTGTTAAGCTTTGAATAAGATAGCGTCTGTCACCGGCTGAAAAGGCAGCTTGTGTTTCGCTGTCTAAGTTACACTCGCACGGAAAGTCGAACAACGGCCTGGACTAACAGACGGGCTGGTTAATGTTACAGCTTCACCGGCAACTGGCAGGCCTTTCAGGCACTTGATGTGTCCTGTCTGAAAATCTCCATCTCTTCTTTACGATTTCTGTCAGGAATACATTTGACTGTCCAATCTCGATTAGATTTGATTATTTTTAACTATCTTGTATTATGTCGCTACGTTGGATTTAAACCGTACAGAGACTGTGAGGGATTAGTGTCATATTTTGAAGCTCTGTGATTTTGAAGCATGCATGTGCCGGCGTGGCGCTACCAAAAACACGTTTGTTTTGTCATTATTGAAGAGTATTGGTTTGGGAAACACTTGTTAAAAGCTTTCAGGTTTTATGTGGCACTTGTTCTAACAAGCATCACTGTTCCTGTTTCTCACACCGTACGTAGGGATTGGACTTTGTGAAACTGCAGAAAACTCCCTAGCAACTGCACAGCATCGTACCAACATCCCCTCTGAGCTCCTGAGCAACCACATAGAAACACCCTTATGGGTGGTTTTAGCAGCAACAACATAAACAAACGTTATGTGGCCCAAACTTAACTTCCGGCAGACCTCCGATTATTTTAATTTAATATAATTAATATATAATAAAGTATTAATATACAGTAAATATAAATTAAATACCAAATAAGTTGTTATTTTACTAGCCACCAGTCAGACAGATAATAATTTGGAATACAATATACTGTAAAATACAAACGACAATTATAACAGAAACAAGCTGTTAAAGGAATATCTTGAGGATTTAATAATTTATGTATGATTTAAAAAAATGTAAGGGCTCATGAACTGTGCTAGTTTATTGTTTTATACTGTTGTATGAGGTCTACTTATGACATTCGCGTTATGTTTACATTAAAAAACATCAAAATCAATAAGTAATAGGCTTTTTTCTACCCTGGTTTTGAGGCCAGCTCTACAAAGAAGTAGAGCATGTTTTTTTCTTAATGAGGACAACAGGGATTAAAAATTCAGGGTAAATGAAGGTAACTTAACATTGTGTCTGTTTATATATTTTAAGATTTAAATCGTGCCTTATGTCAGGTTTTATTGTAAAATGTCATTATAATCTATTTAATAATCTGGCCCTTTTTATCCTTGGACCTTGATAGTGAGATATCTAAACATTCTTTGCGTTATCCATTAGTGTTATTCACGACCATGGCAAATTGACATTTTAAGTGGAAATTACATTCACTTTTTTTATTTAGCACACACTTTTATCCAAAGCAACTTACAGATGAGAGGGCATTTTAATATTATGTCGATGGAGGATCTACCAAAATCTAAAAAAATCTACTAGAATTTAGTGAGTTTTAAAGGTCCAATGTATAAAATTTAGCAGCATCTAGTGGTGAGGTTGTGAATTGCAACCAACGGCTCACTCCGCCCCTCCCTTTCGAAGCACTGCGGCGGCTGACACAGGGCTAAGATGCTGTCATGTTTTCGCTTCTTTGCAAAGGAGATAATGTATTTAACATGGAGAATTCCATGTAAGGGGACCCGCGGTGTATGCAGTTAGAAAAATAGCTCATTCTTAGGTAAGAAAACGTAACGCTTCATGTAAGGTCTATACAACACTGAAGACATAGTTATGAAGATTATATTGCATTTCTGTCAATAGATCCTCCAAAATATTACACACTAGACCTTTAAGAAACTACCAATGGAGTAGGAGAAATACTGTAAAAGATATTCTCTAAAAACAAAGCAAAATAATTATGAAAATGATTTTTTGAGTGCCGCCATTATGCGAGCGAGAATCCTATAAAACAAGCTTTAGAAGCCTCAAGCAAGAATCATATTAGAAAATAACTCTCTTGTGCTCCACATAAACCTATTACTGTGTGAAATAGCCTGGTGTTATACGACGGCAGGAGACCCATTTGCACATATTGCATCAGGGGTTTATCATTTGTGACTCTTTCTCATACCAGATAGCCACAGTGACGTTGGATAAAGTCTGTCAGCAAGAAGCCTTTGAATTGTGCTGACTGCACTGCTCGGGTGAAATATCTCTCCCTGATGGTGGCAGCCGAGTAGACCTTGAGCTGATTGAATGTGCTGGAAGGAACCGCAGTTGATTGACACAGAGCGCTGAGGAGTGCAGGCAGTTGCAAAAACCATGTTTCAGAAGATAAGATCTTGTCGATAACATATATGCAAACATGCCTTGACAGATCTACCCTGAGCATGAGATGATACAAACCTGTGAGATTTAGTCTGGATTAAAAAAACAGTGTCTATGGTGCCTAGTTCCTGGGAAAAAACTACATTGCTCATAACTCTGACGCCAATAATAGAGATTATCCTACAATTATCCTATATTGAGTTTATTGTATTGTGTTTCTTTTTCACTTCATGGGACAAGTTGTCCATTTGTTCATGAACAATTATGGTAACACTTCATAATATCACTTCACAATTAATTACAACTGCACTCATTTGCTGTTCACTTCTGATTTCATTGATATTTTACATAAAAATGTCTCTTTTTTGTCCATTTATTTTGTGATTTTTTTTTGGTATTTTTTAGCTTATTTACCTCATTTACTCCATTCATTTGAATGTAAAATAACAATTTTTTATGTTTTTTGTATTTGTATGTTTTTTTTTCACATAAAACATGATTTTCATAAAAAAACGTAATTCCTCTTATTAAAACACAGCGAAAACCCTCAAAATGTAGTTACCTGATGGATCAAAATAACACGTACATGTTATTTAATGGCTGAAAAAACTATAAAACTATAAACTAATGTTGTATAACATTATTAAGTTGTTATACATCTTAACATCTTAAGTTCTAGATTTTATAACAAGTTAAATGTAGGTTGGTAAAACAGAGCAAAGATGCCAAAATATGCTTACAAACTAATGTGATGCATTCCCTAAGAAAGAGAGAAAGTGGGAGGGAGTAGTCATTTATTTGTAACAATAAACATGAGATTTCCAAAAGATCAAGCGTCTCTGCTATATTAAACCTCTTTGCCATTGTTCTGCTAGAGAATGAATTGAAAACTTCACTGTCACAGGGTAGCAGTAGCAAATCTTGCAGTGGGACTTTGATCTCACATTGAAGTGTGTGTGTCATGATCCTGCCTCACCTTGCCTTGCTTTTCTAGTCTTGTGGCAGGGTCATGACAGTACACACGTGTTTAGTGTGGAGAAAGACATGGCATTGTTTGTTTTGTTTTCTCCGGTCTCGTCTTTTGACCCCCCTCGTTTCCTCTTTTAGCTTCCCGCCGTTGTTTAGTTACCCACACCTGCCCATTGATATCTTCCCTTGTTAGTTCCCATATTTAATGCCCTTGTGTTTCTTGTCCTGTGCTGTTTCGTTTTGCTTGTTACCCTGCCATGCGTTTGCTTTGGTTAGTACCGTGCCATGCTTGAGATTCTTACCTTGTCTTGATGCCTTGTATTTCTAGTCAGTCTAAGTTTGTGGAAATCTAAGTTGAAGTCATCCTGTTCTCTTGTTTTTGCCCCCACGTGGGAAGTTTTTTGTTTCAGTTTATATTTGTACTGTTCTTGTTTTTCTCCCCATCGTGGGTCTTTTGTTTTGTTTTTAATAAAGTTAAGTTATTTAATGTACCGCTGCCTGCGCTTGGGTTCTGCCATCTCCGATTGTGACAGTGTATGTGTGTGTGTGTGTGTTGCACAATTCTTTGTTTGTATGTGTGAATGTCAGTTTTTATCTGACATAATTCAGAACAAATACTCTGTTATTGGCTTATTCAATTGGATGTTTGTGGGTGTGTGTGCGTGCGTGTATGTGTGTGAGTGCCGGCCACACTGAGGATGGTCTATAGGCTCACTCCTTTATAAATGTGTATGAATGATCTGCATTATGTGGGTTTTGTTGTATGTTTATTGGACAAATAAAAAAAATATGCTGTGTAATTTTGTTCTTTCCCATTCATTTCTTATTAGCTCATAAAGGAGTTTTTTTTTTCACCAACTTAACATTGTCGAATAAAGTCCAACTTTATTGGGTGTGCTAAGGTGGAAAAGTAGCCGAGTTTTGTACCGATCAGATTAAGAGAAAAAAGTTATTAGAAAAATCTAAATCGTTTTGCCCACATTTGTCCCCAACATCACTTTGGGGTAATGCATTGGCTAACATGAACTAACAATGAACAATTTCTACAGCACTTACATTTTTTTTTTTTAAATATTTAACATCATGCAACATTAGTAAATGCCTCCTGAACCAACATGAACCATTGCATTGACCTTAACTAACATTAAGCAAGATAAATGCTGAAAAACTAAATTGTTCATTGTTCGGTCATGTTAGGTAATGCATTTACTGATGTTAACAAATACAACCTTATTTTCTCTATTTGGATTTTCACATACTGTACAATAAGGTGTGTACATCTTAGCTACCACACATTGAACTGATAATGACACTTTAATTACATTTATTAATATTCTTGGTCAATGTTAACTTTTACATATATTATTCATAAACGTACAATTAAAAAAACTGTTATATATTGTAAACAATAACAATGACCTATTGTTTATTCACAATAAAAAATCACCATTCATCAAGATGAATTATTCTGTGTTTAAAAAAATGTAAGGTCATTTTTAATTCATGGTACATACACAATGCACAAATGTTATCATATTTTATTGTAAAAATTTCCTATGGATTAAATAAATTGAAAAAAATAGTTTTCAAACCAAAGCCACTGTAAAAGTTAGCGGGGAGTCTTACTCTGTGTTATTGAGTAAAAGCAGACGGAGCATAAGATCTGTACTTGAGGGAAATATTTATGAAATTGAGCAGGAGAGGCAGGAGAGAACATTTCTGTGAATCAGGACATGAAGAAAGCAATGCGGCTCCTGAGCCCGCCGGTCATAGAGAGAAAACTGTCTGTGTTTTGCTCGAGTCTGCTAAGCTGAGGTGCAGAGAATGAGATGCAGGTGGAGCTTCATCATATCTATGGTCTCGGAGATGTCGCAAACATCCCAAACTGCAACAAAACATTTTGTTAATTAGTATCTTTGCTTTGTTTTCCGGCAGAAATGTCTGAACATGAAGCAAGATTTACTCAAGTAGCAAGATTATAACTTGAAATTCTATTTATTTTTCTTTCCCCATTGGCAACATTTGTTTAACTGTTTTTTAAGCATTGTAGACTTTTGGAAAATAAAGCGGTATAATTTGTCAACTAACAAATGGTCTTCAATAGAGCATATACAGTACATTCATTACAAAGCCATTCTGTCATGAACATTTACATTTGAGTTTCAATCTTAAATTGTGTCTTGTGTTTCAGTTGTTTAAAACGGTACAAATGTATTGACGGTAAAATTGATACAAGTGACCCATAGTGTGTACAATTTTCACATTTTTCTTATTTTAGATTTTTTTTTGTGCTAATTTTACTTTTTGTTTAGATTCATTATTCTTTTTAAAGGTAAAGATTTTCAGAATTTCAATTCAAATAAAAAATGACTGTGTTCACACTTGACAATGGCACTTTTTTTAGTTAAGAAAAACGCTTGCGGCGTTGTGGTTTTAAATAGCAGCCGGCAATGTACAAAGATAGCATTTGTGCACAAAGGCATCCTAGTGAGACAGGCTTTATAGGAAGTCTATGTGAATCATACACAGAGAGCGTCTTTGCAATAACCAATCACATATTTAAAAACTTCAATATGAATTTCTCGCTAGAAATGAAATCAGAAGTTATTGAAAGTGAAAATTATACATTTATACAAAACTATGCTCCAACAGGTGTTTTGGCCGCCATTTAATTTTTTCGAGCTTGATTCTTCTCTACCAATCACATTCCTCGCATGTTGTTATGGAAGCGACAGGTCCCTGTATTTGGCTGTCAAAAGGTAGGCCGTTTTTATAAGAAAAGTTGAACTTTTTTCAACCTCAAAAGACACTCTGAGCTGCAGAAAAAGGTGCTGGCGCCGGCGTTTAAAAAAGTGCTCAGGACCTTTTTTGAAAACACGGTTTACTCCATAGGATTATAATGTAAAACAGACGTCAGCAGCTTCAAAAAAAGAAGTCAAGTGTGAACACGGCCTTATACAGTTTTCTTCAAGTAAAGGTTTAAGCATTGAGGTATTTGAAGTATTTCGTATTAAAAAAAATTGTATTTTGGAGGAACGGGAGTTTTTCCACTCTTACTCATTCTTTGTTTTTTTCATTTTCTCTGAATAGTTGTTTATGGTGGACAACGCCGCAGATGATTGGAGGATAGCCATGACCTACGAGCGCATCTTCTTCATGTGCCTGGAGATCCTGGTGTGTGCCATACACCCCATCCCGGGCAACTACACCTTCACGTGGACAGCGCGCCTGGCCTTTTCCTACGCGCCATCCAAGACGGACGCTGATGTGGATATCATCCTGTCTATTCCCATGTTTCTTCGTTTGTACCTCATTGCTCGGGTCATGTTGCTGCATAGCAAACTCTTTACCGATGCTTCATCTCGCAGTATCGGTGCCCTCAACAAGATAAACTTCAACACACGCTTTGTCATGAAAACCCTTATGACTATCTGCCCGGGCACAGTACTGCTGGTGTTCACCATCTCCCTGTGGATCATCGCCGCCTGGACTGTGAGGGCGTGCGAAAGGTGGCGCGCTTTGTTGATTGATAGAAATTGAAATCTTTTGACGACGCAGTTTTCTTTCTTGTGCTGGTGTTTTTTCTTTCAAGGAAGCGTGACAAGAACGTCAAAGAGCAGATTTTTTTATGAATAGAATGCAGTTATGTCATGGTTTGCTAATTGGTAGTTGGTTGCAGGCACCGCCCCTTAAAAATGAACATTTTGTCATCATTTACTCAAACCTCTTGTCATTTCAAACCTTCATGACTGACTTTCTTTCACTTAACACAAAAGAAGATATTTAGAAGAATGTTGTTTAGCAAACAGCTCTGGCCCCCATTCACTTCTATTGTATGGACACAAAACCATTGCAAGTGAATGGGGGCCAGTTAACAAAATTCTTCAAAATATCTTCCTTTGCGTTCTGCTGAAGAAAGAAAGTCATAGAGGTTTGAAATGACAAGAGGTTGAGTAAATGATGACAGAATTTTCTTTTTTGGGTGAACTATCACTTTAATTGGAGGGCTAGTCATTACAACTAGCATTTGATTGGACAAAAAGGTGTGCAGGATGAGTCATCAATTAGTTTTTTGTTTCATGTTTATGGGTATTATAAAGTTAAAAAATAAATCATTTTAGGTAAAGGAACAAAGGCCATTAAATATGAATTATAAAATATAAATAGCAGGTTTGATTCAACAAACAAATTGCAATAAAGTAAAGCTCAGATTATGTAATACTGTTAGCTCACACCCCTCCAGATATATATTAAAAATAGCATAGGCACACTTTCTAACATACCATTTCACAAAAATAAGTTTGTACGGTTTTAAATGATAGAGATACTCCATATTGGCAAAAGTAAGTGGTCACCCAGGCCCATATGTGATTGTTGAACATTTAATTTAAGAGCCACAGACAGGAATCAATATACAGTCCTGTGAAAGCTTTCCATTAGATGTTGGAACATGGCTGCAGAGATTTCCTCCCTGTCAGACAAGTCAACATTCCAGTTTATCCCAAATGTGTCTACTGTTGGGTCAGACCTGTCAACTTCTTATCAAGGCCTATAGCCTTGGACCTCAAGCCACGAGCCCAAAATCGATTTGCATTTTTACAGTCGGGTCAATAGGCCCGGCAGTGTTGCCATAAAACCCGGCCTTAATACACAGCTCTGGTGTAAATCAGATTCATAAACTTGAAATTCATTTATAAAGGGGTGGTGATTTTATTTGATAGGGGGTTTTGACATTCTTTTGGCCATGTAGTGGACCGTTCATGATGTAGATTTAAAGTGTTTCAAAGGTATAGTTCACCCAAAAATGAAATTTGTATACCGTATGCCATCCCTTCTTCAGCCGAACACATTCGGACACGTGTTTAAGTTCAGCAAGGAGCCGTAAAGTAAATGCAACTGCAAAAGTGAATCTAGTTCTAAGATCGTTAGAAAATATCACATTGTTTGAAATGTCATATCATATTATCTAAGGCCTGTTATTACGTCATTTTTGAGCAAAAAACTTGTTGGGGCCACTATTTAAAGAGAGAAAACAATTCTGTGATCATTTAGTCACCCTCATGTCGTTTAAAAGCTCTTTATAGTGAAACACAAAAGAAGATATTTTGAGAAATGTCCATACACAATGTAAGTCAATGGGGGTCAATGTTGTTTGGCTATCGACGTTCTTCGAAATATCTTCTTTTGTGTTCTTCAGAAGAAAGAAAGTCATACAGGTTTGGAATGACATTAGAGTAATTACAGTAAATGATGAAAGAATTTGAATTTTTGGGATATTGTTTGTGTTTTTGTAGAAAATGAGATCTAACTACTAACACGTCATTATAAAGAAAAAGATACTCTTTCTTTAACCCGGCAAACCTTTCAGAGTATCAAATCTCTCCTTTTGCAGTCCTGGAGGCCCATTGTGTGCACTGGCTGACCTTTTAAACAGCAGTTAAATAGACTTGGAAACTAAGTGTCTCAAGTCAGCTAGATTCCTCAAACCACCAATAACGTATTAGCTTACAACAACAACATAGCCTCAGACTACCAGTAAAGAGGAAACTACTTCAATGTATAATGCAAGAGAACTACACAATATAGTGATAGATGGTGAATGTATAGTCTGCATTATTGTGGATTCTGTACTGTTTACTCGTTATGTCCTTTCACTGCTTTCAATTGTTAGATACCATGACAACATGGATGTAACCAGCAATTTTCTTGGAGCCATGTGGTTGATCTCAATAACTTTTCTAACCATTGGATATGGGGATATGGTCCCCAATACATACTGTGGGAAAGGAGTGTGTCTCCTCACCGGCATTATGGTAAGTTTATCTCAATGTCACGTATGGTTTGTTTTAAGCTTTACGCTGATGGTAAATGGGTGTTTGTTTTGTCAGGGTGCCGGATGCACTGCTTTGGTGGTTGCTGTGGTCGCAAAAAAACTGGAATTAACCAAAGCCGAAAAACATGTTCATAACTTTATGATGGACACCCAGCTGTCGAAAAGGGTAAGTTTGAACTTGCGAGCCCGCACCTTGCGGCGCCGTTCAGTCACAGTTTTTCTTAATCCCTGTAGAAGCGTGGAAATTATATTTATTTTATGTAAAGTGGAAAGTAAGTTTACACTTGAGTGCATAAGTCCAGTGCATTTGTTATATAGTTCACCCCAAAAAGCAAATTCTGCCATCATTTATTCACTCTAATGTCATTTTAAAATCTCTATAAGACTCTTTGTTCTGTGGAACACAAAAGAAGATATTTTGAGAAATGTGTCTTTGTGTACGTACACTGAACGTCAATGGGGACCAGTGTTGTTTCATTACCAACGTTCTTCAAAATATTGTATTTTGGGTTCTGCAGCAGAAAGAAAGTCTGGTTTGTAATGACGTGAGGATGAATAAATGATGAAAGAATTTTTATTTTTGGGGGAACGTTCCCTGTAATTAAAGAAAAGAACAAATGCTATAAAAGACACTACAACTTTCACTAGTCAGAAATTATAGAAATACGCAAAATTTCCACGTGTCCTATTTTTTTAATTTGTCGCCTATGTGGTCTTCCAGATTTTACTGAAACACTTCTGCCAATCAGATTTTATGCTTAAATTTTCATTGAACATAACGCAACACTCACAATCCCCATTGTCCTTTTTTAATGTGACGCATTTATGCATTTTCAAGAGAAAATGTCATTTATTGCATAATAAAAAGTGCTCTTTACACCAGAATACAGGCAAACGTGAATTTGCGGTTTAATGTGAAAGACTTAACTGTTCTCAAACACATCCGACATGTATATACACTCACCTAAAGGATTATTAGGAACACCATACTAATACTGTGTTTGACCCCCTTTCGCCTTCAGAACTGCCTTAATTCTACGTGGCATTGATTCAACAAGCTGCTGAAAGCATTCTTTAGAAATGTTGGCCCATATTGATAGGATCTTGCAGTTGATGGAGATTTGTGGGATGCACGAAGCTCCCGTTTCACCACATCCCAAAGATGTTCTATTGGGTTGAGATCTGGTGACTGTGGGGGCCATTTTAGTACAGTGAACTCATTGTCATGTTCAAGGAACCAATTTGAAATGATTCGAGCTTTGTGACATGGTGCATTATCCTGCTGGAAGTAGCCATCAGAGGATGGGTACATGGTGGTCTTAAAGGGATGGACATGGTCAGAAACAACGCTCAGGTAGGCCGTGGCGATTTAAACGATGCCCAATTGGCACTAAGGGGCCTAAAGTGTGCCAAGAAAACATCCCCCACACCATACACCACCACCATAATTGCATTAATGAGAAATTGAACCGGTGTTCCTAATAATCTTTTAGGTGAGTGCATATTATGGCTTTAGAGCAACATGTTTCTGTTACTCAACCAGTGTTTGTGGACCCACATAGACATTTCATAAAAAAATGCGTATAAATCAATATAAACTAATGTAAAAAATACATTACATTTATTCATTTAGCAGACGCTTTTATCCAAAGCGACTTGCAGAAGAACAAGGACCAATGGGCGGCAACAGAAACAATGCTAACGCTATGCTAACACTCCCGCAGGTGAAAAACACAGCCGCAAATGTACTCAGGGAGACGTGGCTTATTTATAAAAACACCAAGCTAGTGAGGAAGATGGACCACTCTAAAGTCAGGAAACATCAGCGCAAGTTCCTTCAAGCCATTCATCAGTAAGTCGCACGTCTAGAGACCCATAATAACGTCTCACTGTCGTGAATGTATGTTTTTCATCAACAGTCTTAACGGTCTGAGCTCTGAATTGTTTGACACCTGTAGCCCAGGGTAGACACTGCTAATGATTTATTCAACGAGTCTGAATGGGGAAATCCATTTGCACTTTTCTATTTTAGGGACTTTAGATGTTGAGTTTGGCTCTTTGCGATGTGCAAATATCTGTTCTTCTTCAATGATAAGGTTTATCCAGCTCTATGTAAGACACGAGATGCTGTTTTCACATCAGTCTCACTTTCGATATTTATGGGGCATCTAAAAGCGGCAGTAAGTGCCCTGTAAATGTCACACTCTTGCGGGACTGATTTTCTTGAGATACCCAAAGGGCAAAAGGGTTATTAACCAGAAATCGTCTACGTTTGTCAATTCTTCCCTGTGCCTTTTTTGCTTTTTAGATACTAGCTCGATATGTTTGGGTCGTAAAACACATATCACACGTCCACTTTCCTCTCCAACACAATGCGGAATGGTACACAGAAAGCAGGCACCTGCGAGAGGTTCACGTTCTCGTCCTTTTGAGACGTGGAGGCCTGAGGTAATGCTTCCGTAATTGAAGTTGCGGGCCTATCTCTCAGCAGCAGTATCAAAGCAGCGAGGCAGCTTTGAAGTCGCCGGCTGACGCTGTAAGTGCGTGTAAGCTAATATTGAACAGGGAGCATCTCCGAAGCAATCGGAAACCATGGCGGATGCGTAGAGCACGCGCTATCATCCTTTACCTCTGTTTCACTATTCATGAAGGTGTCAGCAGACGAGTTTCACCACCTTTCAGTTTAGAGCTCCGGAAGGCTCTCCATTCCTTTCTCTCTTTTTCTATCCTCATTTAAACTTTATTCATCACTCTGTCCCACTTTCTGTCTATTCTGTAACATTAGCATCGTGTCCGGCGCAGTGCTGGCAATTTACACAAACACGGTGCACAGGAGAGGAAAACGTTGGCAGTCAACCTACATTAAATGTTATATAAGCGGTTTCATTATCTTTTTCGTTTTTGTAAGTTTTGCAGTTTTTGTCAACCCTGTTACTGTGATGTGGGTCTAAATACAGTACATTTAGTACAGTACATTACTAAATGCCCTGATTTCTATGAGTTTGTAGCTTTAAGTGAATATCATACTTAAAGGAGTAGTTCTCTTTAAAATAAGCCCCCATTGACTTTCCATGGGAATAAAAATTACCATGCACGTCAATGGGGGCTTATTTTGAAGTCAACTACTCATTTAAAAAGACATATTAATAGGGTAAATAAAAGGGTAACGGTTGTAAATTTATGCAGAATTAATATCTGACTCAGTAAGTGCTAGCTATTTATGAGCAGTTGTTGGTTTCAAATTATTCATAATCTTTTTTCCTGTATTTTTTTTGCAATAAGTTGAGGAACAGGGTTGTAGTTGAGGTCAACAATTTATGTAAAAATAAAAAAGGTAATGGTAATTGAAAAATGTGTGTGTAACAGGGTTCTGTACGAACTTTGAGCTATAGCTTTACTTTACAGGTCATTTTAATTTGTTAAAAATATCAAACATTTTACTATGCATGGTGGGAAAAGACATTTGATGCATATAAACTAGCTACTTTTTATTTGATTTATTTTGTAAATGTTTTGTGAATATATCCTATAGAAAAACTGGGCATTTGTGCCTATAATAATTTAAACATGTAATAGGATTCCAGTGGGTACCATATTTGTGGACTGTGCGATTAGCTAAATCAGACATGCTTATACAGATAAATATGCAACGTTCATGGACACTCTTTCATCATGATTAGCTAAATTGAAGAAATTAACATTTCGACATTTCGACTGAGCTTTAGCTGACAGAAATCATTCGCTTCGTTTCTTATTTCTAATTACTTTCATTTACTTTGCATCTGTTTCATTAGTGCTGTTTGCCGATGCAAGCATCACAACATTGCTCATACTTGAACAAAAGCTGGGAGTCAGTCGTCCTACTCTGTGTGAAGGACATACATGAGACCCCAAATCATGCAGCTTGAAGATAGGGGAGCTGTTATCAGAAATCAGATTTTATCTTGTAGATGGAAAATGGGTCAAATAGCCTTAAGACTGACATTAAAGGAGGGACCAGATTCATATCTAGAGAAAAGAAGATCACAGAGGATTGGGAGTGATAACCACACAGAACATCCTAGCAACCACCTACCAGCATTTTAGCAACAGCCCACAATCCCTTAGCAATCAGGTAGTAATCAACAAAAATTCTCTAGCAACCTCTTAGCCACCCATATCACCCTAATAACCTGCTAGCCATTCATATCACCCTAGCAACCTTTTAACAACCACCTACTAGCATCATAGCAACAACACAGAATGTCCTAGCAACCAGTTAATCACCCAAAATTCTATAGCAACACACTTACAACCACTCAGATCACCCTAGCAACCTCTTAAAAACAACCTACCAGCTTCATAGCAACAACACAGAATGCCGTAGCAACCAGTTAGTAATCAACAAAAAATCTCTAGCAACCTCTTAGCAACCACCTACCAGCATCATAGCAACAACACAGAATGCCCTGCAACCAGTTTGTAATCAACACACTTCTCTGGTAACCTCTTAGCCACCCATATCACCCTAGCAACCTCCTAGCCATCCATATCACCCTAGCAACCTCCTAGCCATCCATATCACCCTAGCGACCTCTTAACAACCACCTACCAGCTTCATAGCAACAGCACATAATGCCCTAGCAACCAGTTAGTAATCAACAAAAAATTCCCTAGCAATTACCCAAATCACCTTAGTAACCTCTAAGCAAACACCTGCTAGCGTCATAGCAACAAAGCAGAATGCCAACTAGTTAGTAATCGCCCCAAATTCCATAGCAACACCCTAACTACCCAGATTACCCTTGCAACCACCTACAAGCATCATAGCAACAGCACAGAATGCCCTAGCAACCAGTTAGTAATCAACAAAAAATTCTCTAGCAATTACCCAAATCTCCTTAGTAACCTCAAAGCAAACACCTGCTAGCGTCATAGCAACAAAGCAGAATGCCCTAGCGACTAGTTAGTAATCGCCCCAAATTCCATAGCAACACCCTAACTACCCAGATTAACCTTGCAACCACCTACAAGCGTCATAGCAACAACCCAGAATGCCTTAGCAAACAGTAAGTAATCACACAAAATTCTAAAGCCACCTCGTAGCAACTAACTAGATCACCCTGGCAACCTCTTAGCAACCACCTAAAAGCATCACATAATTCCCTAACAACCAGATAGTAATCACCCAGAATTCCCTAGCAACCACCCAAAACACAGAAGCAACCGTATTAGCAATCACCTATCAAGAACCAAGATGTCCTTGTAACAACCAAAAACGTCCTAACAGCCACCTAGCAAAGCCCTAGCATCCACCAGAAGACCATAATAGCCCCTTTGGAAAGCACTGCAAACCAGTGCATCATTGAGAAGCATTAAGAGCACCGCTCAGTATTTCTTCAGATGTAAAATACAGAAATGCATTTTCCCTGCTCACCCTGATTTATTGTGTAATAAAGGTATTGATATTTGGACAGTGTATGAAGATATGATTTGTGTATTCATTTCCAAACTCACCACAGGATGGAATTGAACGCCTTTGGGCTGTGCTTTACGTGATGCATCTAATAACACAGAGGCTAAAATCACACAGTGTTTATGTGTTATTTTATAGCCACAGAGCTGAAGGAAAATGGCCTGAGTTCAGGGCATATAAACCATAGGCTGTCGGTCACACCTGACGCTGTAAGATTAATGGTCAAACCGCTCCCGACTCACGCTTAATTTTTTTGAAACTGCTGTCTGTAAAACCATTAGCGTGTGGTCTTGTGTTTCATGTTTGTGGTTGTGGGCGTGTGATCGCCTGCTTTCATTTAAGCTATATGTGTAAATCAATACGGGCGGTCAGGTGTGCTAGCGGCCATCTTAACAGGCCTCCGTGGGTTTCCATTCATTGTCCTTTAGTTTTAAAAGCACTCGGCTGTGTTCCAATCCCATAAAAGACAGCAGTCCCGTCTACAGGAAACTGTTGTTTTACACCGAATCTGAAAACTCCCAGTTTGCTCTTTTCTCATTAACGCTCCCTTGTCTGTCCTTTCTCACTTAATTCATGGCGTTTTGCATAATGCGGCCGGCCAAGATCGATTTCCACTAATCGAGAGTTCTTATCATGCATTAGACCCAGGCTCGGTCTGAAACAGCGGGTTTAGTAAAGCATGAAAATATCTACAGGCCATCTACAGGCCATGGAACGTTTTGGATGTCCTTCATATCGCAAGACCACACAGAAAATAAAAGAGCGTGTCTTTTTTTTTACTTGTCGGAGGTCTGTTTGTCCTCTGCTGCAGTGGCAGGTGCTAGACTGTGATAAGCAAATGCGCTGGCAACAGGTGAGGAAGGTTACCCGCACCTAGGCGACCGACATCGGTTTGAGGACAGGGACAGTATTCCACATCATGCATATGCAGAACGCCAGGATCACGCTGCTGATGAGAGGAGGGGCGGCTGGCGGTCATGTGGGTGGTGCCAGCTGTAACTCAAGCCCGTGTGCGGCATACCACGCACCACCTGGTGTCCCACCAGCACCTTCAATCATCAGCAGTGTCTGTACGCTTGGGCCAGTGTGTTGTTAGCTAGCTGAACGGCACAGGAGTGACGCAGCGCATCTGGCACGTTAATGAAGGTTAGAGGAAAAGACACAATCTGACGGTCTTAGTCCTAATATGGGAAGATGAAATGTGACTTTGGTGATGTCACAGTGGATTTTAAAGGCACAGTGTGTCATTTTTTTTGAATGGTGAAATACCTGGCCTGGTTAAATATGAAAGGGTCATTTGTAGTTTTAAAGTCCCCGTGGTGAAAATTTATTTTTTAATGTTGTCTGTGTGGTGTTTTTAATATGCTAGACCATAAAGACAAACCATGTGCAAATTCATCCGTCAACACCAGTTTGTTTTCTCTTAAATCCTGTCGATTTGTCTCAAAAACATGGATTGGAACTCCCCGTTTTCTACGTCACAAACATGTAACCAATCACGCCACGTATTTAATTGAGAGGATCAGGTAGTCTGAACTGGTGTGATTTTGTCAAGGCGGAGACTAATTTGCATATGAATGGTTTATGTATACAAAGATAGGGTGTAGGGTTACATTCAAGCTATTTTAGAGGAACAATTTTTTAAATGTCTTTTTAATGATTGAAGATAAGCTTTAAAGTAGCGGTCGACCGGTATGGGCTTTTTAATGGCTGATGGGATACGAAACCATGAAAATGTCCACACAACATTACGTTAATCAGCTAAATATTCATAAAATATATAGGAATTCATATGTATTATTACTTACAATACAATATTTGTATCTCATCCACCTCACTTGACCCATTTTACTGTGGTCATTTTACTATGTGTCAAATGATGGCTTTACATCCGAGAGGCATTTTTTAAGGACAAAGTGCTAGCTCGCTATTTAGCGGCCAAACAGAAAGATTTTATCGTGAAATGCAAATAATTCCAAATATCGACCCAATATATGGGCGACGGCGATATATCGGTCTATCACTATTCATGGTCTACGTATATTGGAACGAAGCTTAGGTGAAGGGTTACATTCAACCTATTTTAGAGGGAAAATGTTTAAATTTGTCTTTTTAATGATCAAAGATGAGTTTTGATGGATTGAATTTTAGAGTACAAGGGGACTTTAAGTTACAGAGAAGTCCAAATGCTGTGGATTACTGGGGCTTTCAGAACATTGCTGTATGTTTAAATTGCCTGACTTGTCGTTTACGAGTGTGGGGAGTTACTAACTAAATATTTATAAAGTATATATTCTTTATAATCGATATAATATACTGTATATTCTGTAACCCAGTGCCACTCACGAAGTGAAGCGGAGTGTTTTGGCAAAGGCTTTTGGAAACATTATTTTTGCAATTTCATTTAGTGCCGCAAGCGCCACAGAAATATCACACCGTCCCTTTAAATAACGCACACATACAAGTATGGCCAGTGGATGATGTTATGGACCGGTGGTTTGGGGTAAAAGTGTTCACGACTGTGTGTATGACTGAGGGTTACAGAGAGGTCTGAACAGAATGATCATGACACATTTTAACTGTTGTGATAATTCATTTGTCTATTTTATGTTTCCTTTTTTTCCTGTTTGTGTCAACACAATGCAATAGAGCTCGGAAGTAAGTCGTCGCCTCACCTTTAGATACAGATCTGTTGTGTGCATGCAAATGAGAGCTTGTATTTCTGATGAACTGAGCAGAACAAATGTACATGCCCTCATTTGATAAGTGAAATTCATTTCGGAAGTACAGGCAAGCCTTAAAAGTTTATTGACACGTACTTGGCAACAAACATTCTGAGACAATCAAGGATATTACATTTAAGATGTACAGTCAAACAAATCCTAAATGGGCGAATCTCACGAAACCTGTCAATAATCTGTCAGATCATATTTATTCTGAAAATTCCTTTTGCTTAAAATGAAACCTGTCATTATTTTTATGACAATTAATCAGATTTTACCGTAACATAATGTCTCATGTTTTGTTGTTATACAATATTATATTTTAGTATTTATGTTTTATGGTGCTATTTGTAGTATTTCGTTTAATTTATGCTGAATTAATTTGCTTTATATTTTTTTGTATTAACTACTATTTGTTTTTTCTTTTATTATATGCATATTCATTTTCTTATTAATTAATTGTATTAATTAATTTCCTATAACATGTTCAAAATGATTTAATTGCAGTCACAAAATGTAGTATCAAAAACAGAGAATAATAATAAAAAAAAGTAAAACTTTCAGGTTATTGCTATAATTGGCATTGCAAAGAAATCTTGATCATGTTTTATTTTTATTAGAACAATTTTCTTTATATTTTAGGGTGAAATAAGACAGGACATGTTTTCGTGAGATTCTCTTCGATAACATTTTCGATTGTAAACTCCGCAGCTGCACAATCATAAAGCTCGAAGTAACACAAACCAAATCACTTTTATTCTTTTTAAGAAATGATCGTATCAAATGAATTTCAGTTATTAATAACAGAGGGTGTTTTTCCTTCCATTGCTGCATGAATGTGATGATTCTGGGACATTTAATCAGACAGACACTGATTAAAAACTTCACTTTGCTTCCATGAACCAAGGGATGACGGCTGGATGCTTCACTCTTCCTCAAATGTGTCTCATTCGACTGAAAGCATCTTTGGGCTCATGGAATCTGTGTTGCTCCTGGACCAACATTTGTCTCCGCATACCCCCCCACCCCATCTCCACCCCTTCATTTCTCACTTGGATGACCGGTAACCGTGCACGCGTTAGTGAAGGCAGCGGCACATGAAGCTCTCCGTCCTAATGTGAGTGACCAGGCAGCTGAATTCTGCCTTTCGCCACGGACGCGTTCCCAATTCCCGGCCGTGTGCATTCAGCCGTTTCAGCATTGCGAATTACTTCCTGAAGCTTATGCAGCCAGCCAAACTGGCATAAATTCAGACGCATGTCCTGTGAAGAAAATTTAAAGGGGAAGGTTAAAAGCAAATCTCATTTAAAAATGCTCAACTTCACGTCCATCCAAACCTGTATGATTTCCTTCTGTCAGATGCAAAATGAGATGCGTTCAGGATGCTTTCTCTGTTCTTTTCAATAGGTTACTAGGAATGTGAATGGGGACCAGGCACTGTTCAGCTTCATAAAATACACTAAAGACTCATTTTGTGACGTCATGCTATAGCTTTGTGTGCAATAGCTTCCACAATCTCATTCGTGCCGTTTGAGAATGGACTACTGCGCACAAATTAAGAGATGTTTTGTCATTTTTGTACTTTGACAATCCCTGGTCACCATTCACTTTCATTGTATGGAACGAGCAGCTAAACAGATTAAATCTCATCTCTTGGGACAGAAATTCATAAAGGTTTGAAGTAACATAAATGCGAGTACACTGCAAGCAAAACAATTTTCATTTTGGATGGATTTGCCCAGACCAGCACGTGGTGACAACCACACAATTCTCAGTATAAACAAACACACACGGGGTGAAAGAAACAGAATCAGTCTGGATGTGTTGCCGTTTAGCTCAGTGACTCAGGATTGTACGAGTTGGAGAGAGCTCTCAGATGAGGGGGTCAGCAGGTGCCCGAGGGAGTCTGCGTGCTACTTTTATCCCAAAATGCACTGCTCTGTTCGGCCCGGCAGACGCTGATGTTCACACGTACACGTCCCAATGAAAACAAATAGCATTCAATGAAGCCAACCACATTAAACTAACATGCACACCATAAATACTTTTGATGCATGTTTTTGCTTCGCATTAAAACAGATGAAGAGATATGACGCACATCTCCAAAAATAGTCGTCTTTAATAATAATTACTTTGAGTTTAATTTCTGGTAAATGATGTCAAATGTTAATTGGAGGTTTTACATGAACAATGCATCTATTAAAAGCTATCGGTCATCCAACTATAAAATGATATTCTTGGATTCATTCTCTCTCCAGACATACTTATTGCAAGACAATATTTCAACAATGGGAATTAAGAAGCAATTATCTTTGTGTGTATGAAGTGCCTGGGATTTGCTGTGGGGGAGACTATTATGTCCCGGTCATATTTAACCATAAAATCAAAAGAAAGCAATAACATTATTATTTTGAATTATATTGGAACTAAGGAAAATTAGGCCTATTTTTAGGATAATAGAATTTTTGTATTATGAGATTATTTTATATATTATATATTTTTTTTGTATATATACAGTGCTTAACAAATCTATTAGACCACCACCCAAAGTAAGGTTTGTACCACTAACAGTTTGTAAACTGACAATACTGGTGATAACCAAAATCATTTTTGATGTTTCCGTAATGATAAATAAATCCTCCAGTATGTGTAAGATCTTTAGCCACAGTTGTATTGCTAATGCTTAAATATAATGATTGTTGTTATCCATGAATTTAGGAATGACTTTTTACACGAAAAGCAGAAATAATAGTAAAGCACTTTAATATTATTTTATTCAGATGCTCAATAACAGTTATTTACTTGCAGTCCTTAATAGAAAAAATAAGTTTTAATGGTTAAAGGGACAGTTCAGCCAAAATGAAAATGATGTCATCAATTACTTACCCTCAGGCTGTTTCAAACCTGTATTTATGTCTTTGAATACAAAGGAAGATATTTGGAAGAATGTCAGTAACCAAACAAATCTCATTCCCCATTTACTGTCATAGTAGGGAAAATAAATACGTTTTAATTAAGAATTTTTTTTTTTGACAGATTTCTAAAATATTTGTTTTCTCTTACTATTACAGATCCTCTAGTTAATTTGTCAAGCACTGTGTATATTGTATAAATGTACATATCCTAATATGCAAAAATATTATTTGATTTTATTGTGAAATATGACCTGCACGTGTTTTTTGTGATTAAGACAATGATCTTTTATGTACTCTGGACAAGTGCTTTTCTGTTTCTTTATACGGTGCGTGTTTGCACCCTCTGGTGGTTGGCAGCATAATCGCAGCCCTTGTATTTGTATATTACAGTCCATGCAGCTTTACTAGATGAAATTGTTACATCTGGGCTAATCACCATCCAGTCCCTGGAGACCGCTTATATTCTCTGCTTTCTGATGTGTCATCATCCAACTTAATGAGCTGTTATTACTCTGAGCTTAATGTGTCATTTAGCACCGACCTGCTAAATGTTGTCCATTCAAAGAAATGATTACAAATATTGAAGTTGTTTTTCCTACAGAACAAAATACAGTTTGTTCCCTTGTGAATTCAGAAAACCTTCAAAATGCAAACCATGATTTGAGTGTGTTACTTAAACGGATTTCCCAGAAGAGCTTTCCGGGTTGCTCTTGAGAAATGAAACGAGAGCACACTCAATGTACAGTGAAGATAAGTAGTTCCTAAGAAACTTAATTAAACAGAGCATATGAATAATTAACGCCGGTAGTATGGATTTGAGTAAGTGGGTTGGTTTACAAAGCTGTGTGATGTAGCATGCAGGTTGTTCATCTTATCTTTCTTTAAGTATACGCTGATCGGTTAAGAGTACAGAGTCATAGATATAACATTAAGAGCGCTCCTGGTTCAGAACCAAAGGATTACCACAGACGATCATTTCAACTGTCTCTCGGTTTGTTAAAAATATCTAATGTCTCAATTCCAGTAATGGACTTGCAGTGGGAGTCTATGTGGTGAGATAGTGTGGCGGTTTTAAAGCAAAAATGTGCGGTTAGTGTTTTTGCCAAAGCACTTTTATGAAAGGGATGTTTCACCCTGCTCTTATTTATTCACCCTCATGTAGAACACAAAAGAAGATATTTTGAGAAATGTGTCTGCGGTCAATGGGGGCCAATGTTGTTTATTTACCAACAATTCTTCAAAATATCTTCTTTTGTGTTCTTCAGAAGAAAAAAGCAGCACAGGTTTTAAATGACATGAGGGTGAATAAATGATGAAAGAATCTTTCTTGTTGCGCGAACTATCACTTTAATTCGTACTAAAATGTGATCAGATTCACATAATGTTTACTGTTTAAAATGTTAGTTTATCCAAACATGAAGATTCTTTCATAATTTATTCACCCTCTTGTCATTTCAAACCTTTATGACTTTCTGTCTTCCGCAGAACACAAAAATTGAAGAAAGTTGGTAACCGAACAGCACCGGACCCCATTCACTTCTATTGTCACGGATGCTGTAAGTCCAGCTAACAACATTCTTCAAAGTATCTTCTTTGTGAAAGAAAGTCATACAGGTTTGAAATGACAAGAGGATGGTTAAATGATGAGAGAAATTTTATTTTCGGTTGAACTATCCCTTTAAGTCTGATGTGTATTTAAACATTCCTCCTAGGACAGTGTCTCGCCTCATAGAATCCCATTGAAGTGGCATTACTGTAAACACAATTTTATATAATAATGGAATCAAAATGATATTCTGTTGTTGGAGGTTATAATATTGACTCGGTTTTGGTTTCAAGTCCAGAGCAATGCGTTTTTAATATGTCTGAAATGCATTTTCTAAGTTCTGTAAGTGAAAAGTTTTTCAAAGGAAAATACTAATAACCAGGAAAACGTATGTCAGGCTTTTATGTGGTGTAATATCAGATGTAATAAACAGGATGTGCGAAAAAGAATATCCCTCAAAAATAAAGTGACTTTCTTCGCCCAAACCTCCCACTGAATTGTGACGTGCATGCGCCCAAATCCCTGCATTCTCTTCATGTCTTGTGCATGTCCTAGGAGTGCTTCCAAAATGTATGGCTTGTGAATGGAGAACCTTTCTACACAATTGTGTACTGACCGCTTGCCACTATGGGCTCTGAATGGTCTTGTGTTCAGATTGAGAAGTGTTAAAATGGAGCAACGCAAGCTGAATGACCAAGCAAACTCGCTAGTGGAACTCGCAAAGGTAAGATAACTGACCTCAGCTGAATGTTTGACTAATGCATGACACAACATCCAAAAAACGTCCAGGAAACGTAAGTCTACAGGTGTCAAATGAACAGACGAGATTTTGAATAACATTGTAAATGTAATTGTGTTTGTTTTATGTTTGTTTTGTCAACAGTATGGTTTCGTATACCTGACCAGTTATTTGTTTCGCTCGCCGCAAAGACCAACTAACCATATAGTCAATGCCAGTAAATGTATTCTTTCTATTCTAAAGCGTCCTTACTCGCCCCAATTACGCATTCGCCATCGTTATTTATGTACCTCTTGCTATGCACAATTCATCACGTTGCCTAATGGTGCGCAAAAGCATTCATCTACAGGGAAAAGAAGTAAATGATGGGATGCCTGAGATGTTAAAATAGCTTGATTTATCTGAAACGCCGCACTTGCGCTTCCCCAGTGCCAAATTTGTTGATGCGGATGGGGAAAAGCTCAGCCAAACCCACAGCAACCTGGAAAAGGCACACGCTACGAGATCTGCCGAGTCAGCTCGAGTCGTCTCTCACACGCCAGTGCCAGAGCTCTGACATTCAAACATCTGCAGTGGTCATATACCAGCATACCCCCCCATTAGTCAGCGCTACCCAACCACCCTCCCGTCCCGACCACCCTCCTGTCCCGCGCCTCCCGAAAAATGCGAGAGGGTGACATTGAAGCAGGCAGAACGGAGCGGGATGTGACATGACTCATACGGGT
The DNA here is from genome assembly GCA_006030095.1 of Triplophysa siluroides. Lineage (NCBI taxonomy): Eukaryota > Metazoa > Chordata > Actinopteri > Cypriniformes > Nemacheilidae > Triplophysa > Triplophysa siluroides. The sequence continues at coordinate 537,951 of VCII01000114.1, forward strand.
CTCCCGCCTTTTGTCATTGTGGTAATTGGCTCTGGCCATCAGAGGGCGGTATAACATTAATCACTGCAGCAGTTGAATCCTTTAATGCACCTTAAAATAACTTAAGCAGCTGCAGCGCTTGTTCAACCTCCAAGAAAGCCCTCAGGCTCTAGTGTGTTGCGTCTGCAACTTCTGTTGCCACGTTGATGAATATTAGCGATTCGTTGGTGATATTGTGAGTTATTTTTTAGTACAATGATAAAGGAGGTTGTTAACTCTTCTCCTGGGAGAATAACTGCAGGGGGGAGGTACTTGATGTTTTTATGTAGCCTAGTTTTTTAGATTTGTTTTGCGGGGTTTTTGAAAATGAGTAGGTTAAAGGGTTAGTGTAATTACTAATAATTTTGTCATTTTTCACATCCTCTGAACTACTAAGAGATAATTCACAAATGAGATCTCTTTAATATCTCAATTATTTATTCTAGACATAAATGAGATTAAATCGAGAGCAAATGGAAATTTGTGCTTAAAGTCTAATTTTTTCATGAAATATTGCAGCGTTTATTTGAAGTAGTTTATCAATGTGGGTTATTCTCTTTTAAAATTCGTGTGCCCTCATAATCCTTTGGTAAAATCTGAAAATGCACTTCCTTCCTGTAATGACTATCCATCTTAAATGACGTATGTTAGACGGCTTGGGCGGAGCATCCGTTAACTCCTCCCCTTCAACTGTCAGTCTGCTGCCAGTTCCATTTCAAAATGCAACGGCTGTTTTTATATATCCTATCAGATCGTAGAGAAATACGAAAGGCACGCCCACTATTCGTCTCATTAGAAATTCCATTTCACTCGGAAATGCGTCAAAATACGGAAGTAAAAACGATCGCAACTTCCGGTTCACGGGGACTTTGAGGCTGCGTCCGAGTAGTATGAATATATTTCGGACATACTGCGTCTGTCATGTTTTATGATCATGTGACCCGTATGCTCTTTGACCTATGACGTATTAACAACAACCTACATGTGAGCGTTGATAAAAACATAATTTAAACACGAGAAATGTATTTATTGGAACTTACATTAAAAACGGACGTCCGCCTTAAAGTTTACCGCTATATTTATTTGATTTACTTCATGGGATAGATAAGTGTCCATCCGAACCAGACTCATGAATCTCGGCGGAAGTAGTAGACCATCCGAGTATTTCTCGCCTACTGTTTTTTGCATCTCTTCAGCTATAAAAGAGCAAACTAGCTGTTTTGTTTGCATAATGCAAAATTATGAAAATCCTTTGTCATCGTTTCTGGGACTCGAGATGTCTACAAATACGAGAGCTAAAATAAAATATAAGGCCACACATTTTCTCCTATGGCTGTCCATCAATGGAGTGTTTTTTGACCACCTATCTGTCACAAACTGCTGGCTTTGACATCTGCATTGTCACATGACTGATTTTATCTATTATTGTCAAGCGATAAACAATTTTCTTAAACTTTCTTATAAAACTATAGATGTTTAATATTAAGCATGAAACATTGTCTATACACACACATCATGTTTAAATTCTAACCTGTGGCCCTTTATGACGGCTGTGTCTGTCTCCCCCGCTTGACCACAGACTCAAAACATCATGTACGATCTGGTCTCGGACCTGAACGAACGAGGCGAGGACATGGAAAAGAGAATCGGCATGCTGGAGACCAAACTGGAGACGTTGCTAAGCAACCTACAGGCGCTTCCCGGCCTCATCAGTCAGATGATCAGCCAGCAGCATCGGGACTTCATAGAAGTGCAGCTCCAGCCGTACGACAAACACAGCCACGACCGCTCGCAGTCCGTCTCCAGACGCCGATCGTCTTCCACGGCTCCGCCCACTTCTTCAGAGAGCAGCTAGAGCCAGCCCGGCACCTCTGGAGGAGACTTTCGCCATCATATGGCCAAGTTGCATTTTACTGTAAAGCCTTATGGTTTTAATAAAGTGTTATCCGAATTCTGATGATCATGCGGTCAGAGGTTACCGAGGATAATGCGTTTGAAACAGTTAACTTCCACATATCTTGTTTTTTTACCTCAATGAACGATGCTGTTTCTTTGCCGACGGCGTCAAAGAGGGACTTTACTCAGAATGTAATGATTGCAAGTTGGGGCTATCAGGTCAGCAAGTAATTAGAGTCGCCTCACGGGCGACTTTATTCAGGAAAGCAATGCAACCTCAATTGGCACGAAGTGCCAGACTAGTGCTTCCAACCGAATCGTCTGTCTCTGCGTATGTGACCCGTTCCCCCAATCAACAGGCTTTAATAATTCTTTTTTGAGGATATAATAGCATGTCTGAACCTAAGACGGGGCAGATGAAGAATGCCTCCCCACCCTATCCGAATAGCGATAACAGATTGACGCGCTCAAAGAAAAACATATATCTTTTAGGTTAGAAACAGCGTTCTGTTGTAGCCCTCCAAAAGCGAGTCTTCCGGGGGCCAAACGATACTGCAAAGAAGTTACTCCTCTGGAAAAATGAATGCATCCGAATCTATACTTGCACTTTTTATCAATGCACTTCAACGCTTACTGACTATAATAAGAATTTGTGTCGCTCATTCAATTAAAAAGGCACCTTTAGTCTTAGGATAATGGCCAGAATGGACAACGGTAATGCGTTGGTTCAGGCAGAGTTTGCAATGCCCCCGCGATACTAAACCGAGACTGAGACGACTGTGCTTGGACGTAGACGTTAGATTGCTGCTGTTAAGTTTCTGCTCTCCATTAGTCCCAGTTTCAATTGACATATCTTAATGGAGTAGCTAAGGGGGAACTCTCTCGCGGTCCACTGTGTGCTCGACGCTAAAGCAGTCTTCAAACCTAGACGAGAAGAGATCTACCGGATGCCGTTTATAGATGTTTCACGTCCGTTTAAGAGCATCAAATATCTTGTATATGTTCGGAAATGCCTATTTTTGTATATTACTGAGGACAAGCACACCTCCAAAAGCGTACGTCTTTTTCGAGAACTTTGTGTGATGGGGGGGACTCGTTGAACCAAAGCTTACAAAATGGACGAGAAGTTTGGCTTTCTTAGGAAAGCTTTTCGGTAAGACCATTGTTCCTCTGGGATGGCATACCTTGAACAACCTGTGAATTTAGATTCTGTACTTTTTAAAGGTCAAACAAAACAACCACAGCACAAATATACAAGATACATAGAAAAGGGAATTTGTTTTTCAGTCGCTCTTGATCAACTCCAGAACGTGAAAGCAGAAGTCTGAAGAGTTCACGATTCTCTAGGTTATTGATGGCATGTTATTGATGGATTTGTGCACTTTGGATTCTTAAGATGGTGGGTTTGTGTTGGATAAATTGGTGCATTACATAACCCGGCCTAGGAACAACACATATCCCAGATTATAATGTCCTCAAGGGGTTGCAAAGGTTACGAAAATATGGTGGATCCAGCAATTACCAACGTAGAAACTATGAGTGATTATACTGTATGCAAAATTAATATAAACAATAAAATGAAACTATTTAACAGAAAACTCTGTGTGTGTGTGTGTGTTTGAGCAGTGATGATTTATGTTCGTTTTATGAATGTAGTCCCTCGCTGTGAGCAGATCATACTTGTCATGAAGGGTTTTACTATACTGAGGTCAGATGTCAATATTTGGTGGTTTAAAACCCATGTTTTTATTTTGTTTTACATTTTCAGGTAATTGCCGAACTGTCACATCCATAATGGTCCATATTCCTCATAAATGGGCACATGAAAATATAAAATATTCTGTTCTATGAAGAGTCCTCCCTTTTGGGTATTATTGCTTCTGGTTTGCGAGTTTTAATTCACGGAAATCCTACATAGCACGCTGTGTCTCAAAAAAGTGTGCTTTTTGCCACATCCCAACCTCATTTATTTTCCACTCATCTTGAATTGAAGTCACGCGTATAGACTAATATGTCTATCTCTGATGTCTGCACTGTATTAACAGGGTAAATGAAAAATATGAACAGATGATTCAATATAAGGGTAATAAATCTGTTTTTTTTTTATATTTCAGGTTTTGATCACATCCATAACCCTGAAATAATTGCCCCATTTGTAAATACATTGTGTCAGATGAATTGATAAGGAGGATGAAGTTTAAAGTTGAATTAAAACGTAGAAAATACTACTTTTGTATACAGACTTTCTCTTTGGAGAAAACAGACCTAAATGAAATGCTCAAATCATTGTTTATGGATGTGACATAAACTAAAGCCTATTGGGGAAACATCTCAACGTAAGGCCAAAAATACATTTGATGACCCCATTCCAAGGGACGACACTGTCAGGTTAGCACAGGTTAAGTTAAGTGTTGCCGATAACCAGTGCTAATTAATGTGAATATAAAGTGTAGGCCTTAATATAAAATTGAAACAAAACATAAGAATACATATATACAGATACAAATACATACATATTTTGGGCACCAAACGGCCTGTAGAGGATTCTGGGGTTTCACAACTAGACTTTATACCCTTTACAAAATCTGCACAGAAAGAAATATGGTTCACAAAACATCTATTTGAAAAATATTTATTTAATAGTGTGGTTATTTTATGAAGAGTACTTTTGTGTTCTGTTAAACACAAAACAAAATATTTTGAAGAAATCAGGAAAGCAAACAGTTTGACTATCATTGACATCATATGTGGAATCAGTGGCGTTTCTAGACTACTGTAACTGGGGGGGCCAGGCAGGGGCCACTTATGCTTTTAGGGGGCACACTAACATTTGTTGTCATGATTATTTTTCATTCGAAAACAAGTTCAGCTCAAAATTGCTCTGTTTTGGTGAAATATCATTCCAGATTTAGGGTGGCCAGGGGGGTGGCCAAGTGTGCTGACACGGGGGCCCCCTCTGGCCCCCCCTAGAACCGCCCCCCTGTGTGCAATATCATTTTCCTACTTTGGCAAAAAGTAGGTGTTCAATCAAGCAAAGAAATATATACAGGTTTGAAACGACTAGAGAGTGAGTTATTCAAGACAGAATTTTCATTTTCGGGTGAACTATCCCTTTAAGCCGACTGTTTTTGACAAATATCCACTCTGTAAATGTGACATACTCACTCCTTACCAGCAGGCGGCGTCGTTTTGTCATGTATCGGAAGGGCACGTCGAAGCGCCACGAGACGAGTACAACAAACCATCGCGAGAGTACCGCGGGACTGTGGGAAAGCATGACAGCGGTGTGCAAACGGCGAACCAAGCTTGATGACTAAATAATAACTCATTGAAACACCATCAACTTTGCTTTATTTTTACACTGTGTAAAGGACCGACGCCGAAATGAGTTTACTACAAAAAATTGCCGAAATCGAGAGCGAGGTGAGTTAACTCAGACAGGCAGATGTGGAGAAGAGCCTAGCACGTGAGCGCCAAAGCCCATTCAGCAGTAAATCCCGTTTAAAGGATGAACTTGAGATTGAAGAAACGAATCAAGTCGTTTCAGTCGTATATGTCTATCGTCCACGACGACGTTTGCTGTTGTCGTCTCGATCCGTCATTGTAATTGTGTTGTCTTGTGATGTTGCGATTTGCAGATGGCTCGTACTCAGAAGAACAAGGCCACAGCTCATCATCTGGGTCTGTTGAAGGCAAGACTAGCCAAACTGAAGAGAGAGCTCATCACCCCTAAAGGAGGCAGCGGAGGAGGCACAGGAGAGGGTTTGTACTCCATCACATTGAGTTTGTCCCACTTTGTAAAACATAGCAGTGTACTTAAGTATTTATTAGTAAACTGTTGTGTTTATATACTTTAAAGATACGTTTAAAAACACTATTTACTATAGTTTCACTAGTTGTTATGTTAGTGTTATTATTATATACTCTTTCGATCAGAATTGTTGTTATAAGTAAATATTTGTATTTGTCGCATACAGTGTATGACATACACAATTATGTAAGTAAAACTAGCAGTGAAATGTCAATATTACTTAATAAAATATAGTGAGGGTGTCCTACATGAAATGTGACAAAAACAAGTTACTTTACTCCCTATGAATCTAAAAAGAATTAATAACACAATTAAACGCTAATTTCGCTTACATTTTTATTAAACTTTATGATGTTTAACATGCTGAATACGAAAATGTCACTCGTTTTATTTTTACCATTGACGGTACTCACTAAAAAGAAAAAGTACTTTCACACATTTATACATTTCGGTATTATTACTCGTACGCAGTGATCACAAGGTACTGCCACAACACTGAGCTCAAAACGGTTTAACATAAAAATAAGCCGTCCTCACGACCCGTCATCGCGACATCCCACCTTCCCTGTGCCACAGACATTTCCAGAATTTTCCGACATCGACAATTAGAAAATATGTGAAAGTTTTTGTTTATTTGCAATATACTGTATCATAATGAATTAAATAAGCTCAACATTTACTAGAGCTAAATATAAACTAAAACACGAAAATAAATGTTAACACAATAATTAGCAGCACAGAATTGTACAAGAACTATAAAAAGGACGGGCGTAATGGCATAATGTTCATCTTGTCTTAATATGTTTTATGTTTTGTCATTCCTTTCAAGCATACGTGTCGAATAAATTGCATTGAGCGGTGGTGGGGTAAGTTGACGAGGATGGATTGTCATTTCTCGCTGTTTTTTTCATGCCAGGTTTTGATGTGGCGAAAACTGGTGATGCCCGGATAGGTTTCGTGGGTTTCCCATCGGTGGGCAAGTCCACTCTTCTGAGTAACTTGGCTGGGGTGTATTCTGAGGTAGCTGCTTACGAGTTCACCACACTGACAACTGTTCCAGGTGTCATCCGTTATAAAGGAGCCAAGATCCAGGTACATGCGATTGCTCATTATACACCACAAGTGACTGTATACGGCAGTGTTCATGTGTAAAGTTTGTGGGTTCAGTTCTCAGAGATCATGCATTATGATAAATGATATACCTTGGCTTAAAATGCATTGTAAGTTGCTTTGGGGAATAATGTATGCCAAATGCATGTGTATGTTTTCTGTTGAAATAGAATGTAAGAGGTGTCAGCATTTTGTGTGATAGCTAGACTCTGCTTTAGTAACGTGGCTATTAAATTACACAGTTGTAACAGTGATGTATTGATTTTGTGTTTTTTAGCTTTTGGATCTCCCAGGTATCATCGAGGGAGCCAAAGACGGCAAGGGCAGAGGGCGACAAGTTATTGCTGGTAATTGAAGTGACAAGACTCATTCTAGTCTCCTGTTTTATGCCAGTCACATCTTTTCTCTGATCTCAGTGTTCCTCTCATCTTGCCAACAGTTGCTCGCACTTGCAATCTCATCCTCATTGTCTTGGATGTTTTGAAGCCTCTTGGGCACAAGAAACTCATCGAGCATGAGCTGGAAGGTTTTGGCATCCGTCTTAACAAAGAACCACCAAATATTGGCTTTAAGAAGAAAGACAAGGGAGGAATCAACTTCACTGCCACTGTAAGACATTGTGTGTATTTAAAGGGACAGTTCACAAAAAAATGGAAATTCTTTTATTAGCTATTATTTATTTTATCATTTACAATTCGTTTCAAGTTAAATTGGCAGTAACCGTTGCGGTCATGTTTCTGTTTCTCAGTGTGCCCAAAGTGAGCTGGACGGAGAAACGGTGAAAAGCATCCTCTCAGAATATAAGATTCACAACGCAGATTTAACTTTACGAAGCGACGCCACCGCAGATGACCTCATTGACGTGGTGGAAGGAAACCGGTAAAACCATATCCAGTTTAACCTACATCTTCAGTATCACACTGGAATTCTTGGATCTAACACAGTTCTTGTTGTCGTCACCAGGGTTTACATCCCCTGCATTTATGTCCTTAACAAAATCGACCAGATTTCCATTGAAGAGCTTGACGTTATCTACAAAATCCCTCACTGCGTGCCAATCTCGGCTCATCACCGCTGGAACTTTGATGACCTGCTGGAGAGGATCTGGGACTACCTGCATCTAGTGCGCATGTGAGTCACACTTGGATGCTGATGCAGTGTAACCTGAAATAAATCAAATTTGTTAAGTGTTAATATAAAATAATTTGCTGTACACATTTTAGACACTGAAACGTGGGTGTTCATTTGCAATTGTATTTGTGTATATATTTAATCTCATTAAACATTTGATCCTTTTCACCCCAACATTGAATAAACACTAAAATGATCAATGATTTTACATTTTGCTTGAAGAAACTAAGAATTGCCTGTTTTTAGAACAAATAAGATTTTTTGCTTACATAGGGAATGGGAAATGCTTTCATTTTTACTTAGCTCTCCCCCCACCCCATTTTCCCAATTTACATTATTGTATTATTCATTGTAGTTGGATGTGTTACTCTGCCTCTTAATGAAATTAATTCAATGCAATTTTTGACTGTACCATGGAAATATAGTACATTACAATAATGAGAATCTAATGTCTAGTGCTCACTGCCAGACTTATAAGAGTTTACAAATATGCATTACATGTTGATAACCCACAGCTTAATATTTATATTTTGCAGCTACACAAAACCAAAAGGACAGCTTCCCGACTACACATCACCAGTTGTTCTGCAAGAAGACAAGAAATCTGTCGACGATTTCTGCTTAAAGATTCATAAAAACCTCATCAAAGAGTTAAAATAGTAAGTCACGACTTCCTTTCTGATTCATTTGACATTGTTGAGGCATTACAGTGCAACACAGTGGGAATGGTTATATATTTTTCTAATGTTGTGCGTCATTGTTACTTTGTTTTGAGATTCATGGATTGAAATTCGCACTAGAGAAGGGTTCTGATGTCATTACAGCATTCGTTATCTTTATTATTTACACACAAACACAAGATTCTGAGTTCCAAGTTTAGTACAGTGTGTTACATCTGTTGCAGCTGCAAGCAGTAAAGATATGAAGTTTATGCAAGATATTTTTTCATTCATTTATTTCTTGTTTTAACAATCTGTTTTTTGTATAGTCTCATTTTGTAAAGAAACACAAATGTAGCTATTTGTACATAAACCTAAAACCAAAATAATCTAAAAATGACATCTGAAAGGTTGAAGGGGATTTTAATAGAAGAATAAAAATCCTTTTAGCTTGACAGAACATTCCGTTTTAAAGCTGTGTAAGACATTTATAAACTACTATTGTGTTGCAACGTGCCTAGCGTCATCGCTCTCCTCTCTCCGCAGTGCGTTGGTGTGGGGGTCTTCGGTAAAGCACAACCCGCAGAAAGTCGGCAAAGACCACGTGATGGAAGATGAGGATGTGATTCAGCTCGTGAAGAAATAAAGACTCATGTGTTTTGCATGATCATTACACTTCAAATAAGAAGCTATAAGACATTTCCAAATGCCCTGAAGGTTCCCATGACACCCTTCCTGTTTTTGGCTTTTATTTCAGGACACAGAATAATGTGTGATTTACAGTCATATTCTGACTCATTTTAGATTGACATCAGCAATTATTTGAATGCAGAATAGAATGTAAAGTGTATTTTTTGGCCGAAAACATTAAATAAAACTCTGAAATGAAAATCTACACAATTATGTATGTTACGCTGATGTATGATGCAATAGATTTGATCTGATAGGAGTCTTGCCATTGAGTTTTCGGCATCGTTTAGCGGTTGACAAGGAATTATGACTCTACTAGTCATGTGACTGCGTATAACACCCTCCCCCTCTCTGATAATCAATCACTCGGGATAACCAGGCCACTTAGAGGATGAAATGGATAGGGAATAATACACACCCAGTCAAAAGCACTGATGCCCTTAATTTGCCCCTCTCACTAGGGACATTCAACATTATGCGTGAGGGGAGCAAGCCCACCCTCAGGTTAATCAGCCAAAAAGCCTCTTTTCTTGCCTTATGGGTTCGGGCTGATAGGAATTCAACAGTGCTTTGTTATTTTAGTTGTAGGTAGCCTGTTGTCTTTATTTTAATATTTAGGAGTCGAGAAATCTACATGAGTTTTGATTTATTAAAGGGTTATTTACACAGAAATTTATATTCTTTCATTTATTGACCCCCTTATGGTTTTTTTAAACCTGTATTACTTCATAAACACTGTATATGACTGCAGAACACAAAAGATTTTTTGAAGAATTTTAGTAACCAAACAACACTGACCCAATTGACTTCTATTGTATGGACACAAAACCACAGAAACATTTCTTAAAACATCTTGTCTTGTGTTCCAGAAGAGAGAGATACATAACAGTTTTAAATTATATGAACGTTAATGTTAAAATGTTTTTTTGGGGTGTACAGTCCCTTTAATCTAGGTTCATTTTAATGTATAAATATATGACTGCTTAATGTTGGTTAAATTAACAAATGGTAAAGTCTAAAAGAAAATAATTTCTTGTCGAGAATAGTGTGTTGATTTTTAGTACAATTATCTAAACATTCTTGAATCAAGATACATTTACTTGACAAGGAAAGTGATCAGAATTAGTCTTGTTTTATAGAAGAAATATAAGAATGAAGTATGTTTGTTTTAAACAAACAACAAAAGAATCAATGGGGTTAGAAAAAAACTTCAATTGGATACCGTTAAGGTAACACTGAATTTAAGTTTTTTTCATTGTATCTTGATTTAAGATTGTTTTTATATTTGTACTAGAAAAAAAATACAAAATTCACTAGTAATTCATAAGCAATTCAATAGTAAGAAATCATAAATGTCTTGTTAAATATATGTAGAAAATAGTATTAGTCCAGATTAATTTTGTTAAAAAATATTTTTAGTTTATAATGTTCATGGTAAATATTGTTCTATCCAAAATGTAGCATCTTATTTTAAAGTGTTATACATTTTTTGTGTTCATTTTTAAAAGAGGAGTGGTGTATAGAAATACTGAGTGACTGTAATCTTTAAAAATAAGCGTTTAAAAATCCTGCTGCAGTAATCACGAGACAGAAAAAATAAAAGACATTCACCTGAAGAGTTTATTTGCAAAAATCATGATATCATGATTTTATGGTGTGATTTTTTTAAGTTATCATAATTAAATCAAATTGACCCGACTGCAGTTTGAGTTGTCTGTTTTTGCAAATGAACTCTGCAGAAATTCAAGTTTAAGTTATCCTGCAATAACTGCGGTCGCACTGCTCACGACAGAGAAACTCAAAGAGTTCATTGACAATCTGCTGTGTGTACCTGTGATAAAACCAAGTCTTTCCTCAAATACATTTTGAAATATACACCTTACAGGCCCAAGAACAGGAGATGCTTTGGACTGTTTCTTTGCATTCTCATCTTAAAAATAACGCGTATAGCACAAACAATATCCAACTTGTACATAAAAAATGCATTACAAAACCTCATACCAGTGACCTTGTTCAGAAAACAACGAATGTCTTAGATTATATGAGATAAATAACGTCCTGAAGTAAAGGTTCATTTAGAGAAGTACCAAGACACTAATAAGAATGTAAAGCATGGCCTCAGCAGAAAAGTAAAATGTACTGTGGATGTTCGATACTGCTGGGGTTATTGGGTTCATTGGGATGAGATGGAAGCAAATTCAGCCTCTGCTCCGAGTGCGTTTTTTTTTTAGACAGTAGGGACGTATGCCAATGGCAGAGGATTGCTAGTCGCCCAACAAGCTCCGCCCTTCCCCCACCCATCATCCCCTGCTGCACTTTCCACTGTAAATTATAGCAGCACTTTAGCTAATGAAAGAGTTGAAGTCCGAGCACTAATAAAAGCCATTAAGTGAATAAAGCTCTTCCCCCTCTAACAAAATTAAAGAATTTGCCCCCCCCTTAAGAGGGAGGACTCTGTATTAATATTTATGAATTGCGGAACTGGACCCTCGACCCTCTCCCAATGACAAGTACCCTGGCCCACACCACCCAACTTCTCCTCGGTAACCCACCTATCCTGGGTGAAATTGCATGACCCCCCCTCGTGGGGCGGAGGGAGGGGCGGAGTATGGGGGGGTTTGGAGGAGAGACATCCTGGACACTTTGCCTTCAGTCCGACTAACAAGTCCAGTCCAGACGACCAGCTCTGAGCAGCAGCATCGTTTCGCCCTCAACACTCTCAACCGATCTTAGTCGCCAACGGGGCAAGAGCGAGATGCATCGGACGAGGCGTGAAGATTTGCTTTGAGGACGTCCATCCCTGCGGTAACCTGTTGGATGCAAGTTTAGGTGAGAGCACCAAATATGTTCAGCTTTTGAATGTCTAACTTTTGCCTTCTCGCAGAGAAACGCTGACTTTTGAAACACTCTGAAAAAGAAATTTCCAGGTTCATTTAAGACAAGGGTTTGCCCATATTTGACCCAACCATGGGTCCACCGTTTTTTTAGAATATAATTTGTTGAAACAGCAGTTTTATTCAAGTTCAGGAATTTCTTTGCTCATTTTTAGTTTTCTTGGTGAGATATCTTTTCAATCAACCAAGAATTTTGAGGGCCGTCGTTCGCAAGAACGAACCATCTGGGTAAGACGCAAGTGTTTAGTGTAAATTTGTAGGACAAGTCTTGTAGGATAGACTTGAGAGATGTGGTACCAAACGTACCACAAAACCGTGGCGTAGACTGTGCCATTCCAACTGTTTCATCTTTTCAGCTGTTCCATCCATTCTCCATCCTAACATCTCAGACCATCATCCAAAATAATGTTTGTTTCCTCCCATCTCATCATGCCGAGTAGTTCAGTTGTCTGACCTTTAGAGTTGATTAGCAAACCCATTTTTACCAATCCCGCTAAAATGCCCCGTGGGACATGGCAAGTACCAGGGTAATTAGATTATCCACCAGATGGATGAGTAGATTGTGAGACAGGCTCTCTGGGGACGTACTTCGTAGTAAAATTTCCATAATTTTACGGAAACAAGTTTAGAATTAGTATTTTTGCCGGGCAGGTGTAGTTCCAAAAAGATCCAAAATTGGGAACAATGGTGGTTGAGCCAAAGAAACATAAAAAAGCGGTAATATTACGGCAGCTGGTGTCCCAAAAACTATTATAAAATGTAAATTTGTATCATGTTATTAACACCCAACATGTAAATTTCCTGTAAATTTTCATTTTAAACCGCATTTCAATTGGTCAAGCCGAAAAAATTATTCTGCTCAATTGCTATTGATGTCCCTCAACAAGACAACCATTGCGCAAACAAACTCTATTTCTGTAGAGTTCCTGAAAAATCTCCCAACAATTGAATTCTAAACTTAATTACCGAAACCACTCATTTGTCAACCACATCCTAAATTTCCATTTCATCATTTTACAAAAACTTTAGAAAATCAAAAGCTTTGTCGACCGGCCGACGTAGATGGTAAGGTGGCGTACGATTTTCGCAGGGGGTGGGGTTTGTCGCAGTTTATGCGCAAAAGGGCGGTGCCCACGTATCTCTGCAGTGAGAAGGCGACCTATGACTAATCTTTTCTTTTTTTTAATTTTGCAGACATCCTTAGTCGCAGTCTATCACAAACACCTTTCCACCGTCTCTCATTGTGTGAGACACAGTCACTCTTCGTCTTCGCCGACAAAGATCTCTGTGATGCCCTGAGCTCTTCAGACCAGTTTTGGTGACCTGAACACAATAGATGGAACATCTAAGGATGGTAGAAGTAGATTCTATGACAACTTGATCATTTGATGGTCTTTTTTAATCGACTTAACTTGGTGATATGACTTCTACCTCAAGAAGACATGGAGCCGTGACCTGTTCCCAGACTACAGCCGGTTTCTTCTGCGTAAACCTGCCTTGTCTGACCGATTCAGATGTTTCTCCTGACTGGATTTTTTTGCCCAGGACACCATTGTGCTTGATCTAACCATGCAGTTCCCTTTCTGTCCATGGTTGTGCCAAGCACTTTGGTGAATTGTGTGCATTTTCTTCCGTGGCACTTTCCTTAACCTTCGTTTTCTTTTTCATCCCTGAGTGAAATCTCATGAAGCCGTCTATCTAATCTAATATTTGTTGTGCTAAAGCATTTAATGAATAAAAATCCTAGACCCTTGTGTTGTTTTGTTTGTTAAAAGATATTAAGGGTGTAACATTTTCACAGACGTAGGAAAAACACTGGAATTGACCTTTACATTCTTGCTGCCACACAAAACATCCTCAACAAAGCTAAAATCTTGGCATGAGAAGTATGAAAATATGAAGTTACATAACCACTATAATTCTTGGGAGAACACGACCCTTCCAATATTCTTTGTGGGGTTTTCAATAGCAGATTCTTACGTTTTAATATTCGTTCCATGTCCAATCTGGACATTGGGATACATTCTTGGAAGATTCTACTTATGAAATGGTTTAAGATGATAAATTGTGCGCATTTCACATAAATGTCAGGGCTAAAAGACTTGTTTGAGTAAATCTAATCTCAGACGCAGACGGGAGGTCATGGGTGGGGTTTACCGCAGAGTGGCACTCACAGTCAACCATCTAGAAAAATAAAAACTCTGCTTTCCCATCACAGGTCATTTTAGGTTGGGCGGCTCAAAAAAATTGAACAGCACTTTGAATTTGAGGTCCAAGTGTCTGCGCACATGTGGCTAGTGTTTAATTGAATTTGGTTACAAACCTTTTATAATTGTATGTGCCGCTTTGTGATGCGTTTGAAAACTGAAGCAAATTGTTGCCGATTCATAGATCTGTTTAGAAAAATGGTTAGAATTGAATGAACCTGTAACTATAAATGCAATTTATCAGTAAGTCCAATGAACGATTATAACCAACGAGAACACACTCCCAATACAAAATAAATGTATATGACCATTTTTTCATTCCGTCAATATATTAACATACAGTCAACCCTTTAGTGCAAAAAGAATATTTATCTGTAACTACATTTCAAACACCACATTCACTGTGACATATTGTATAAAAGGGATAGTTCCCCCAAAACCCATGGAAACTCTGTCATCCTTTCCTTGCCCTCCTTTCAAACCTATGACTTTCTTTCTTCTGCAGAGCACAAAAGAAGATATTTTAAAGAATGTTGCAAAACCGGCATCCATTCACTTACATTGGTTTTGTGTCCATACAGAAGTGAATGGTTGCCGGCGCTGTTCGGGTACCAACTTTCTTCAGAATATCTTCTTTTGTGTTCTGCTGAAGAAAGAAAGTCGTACAGGCTTGAAATGACAAGAGGGTGAGTAAATGCTGACAGCATTTTCATTTTTGGGTGAACTATCCCTTTAAGGCCAAAAGTTTTAACAATGCACTACATTATCTACACCATTACCAATCTTAATATTTTAATCACTTGATATTTTCAGTGTTCTCAAAATAACCCCAACATGCACATAACAGGATTTTGACATAATTACAGAAAACCTGCATAGTCTGGGATGAGCTATATGTATAATATCATATTTGTCTGTATTAACGATTAGAACAAAACTAACATTTACTGTAAAAACAGCTTAGGTCAATACTGTATAACTACATTTACATTATAAATACAATGACACAGAACTCAGAAATGGATTTAATTTATTTTATTATCACCAATTAGTGAATTACATGATCGATTTCAAATTAAGTGCAAAAAACCCTCATGCTTCATACGTTATCTACTCACTCGTTCATAAATGATTCCAGCCTTAATTCACTCGAGATTACAGCAGATCAATTCCAGAATGTCATATAGTAGAAAACGTGAAAAAGCAATCGAGAGTATTGAACTGCAGTTGAGTCACGTTTCATTGTGCCATAAGCAGTTCTCTCCAACATCAATGAAATGCACTTCACTGTAGTATTAAATATGTCAGATCTCAGACAAGATTCAGATAATAAAAAACAAGCTGAATGCATTAATGGTGCTCAACAATCATTTTCGGGACAAGCAGACAAACACTAAACGGTAATTATCTGTCTGTCTATAAACTAACACTTATTTTTTGCGATGGTTCTTCAGAATGAAGCAAAAAGACAAAGTTCCTATTTAAACCCTTGACTGAGATCAATGACACTGCCATCACAAGATCCATCGTGATAAAATGTATTCAAGACTTTAGTGTCTCAAATACAAAAGGATGTAATGACAGAATTTGTAAAGAGTGTCTTTTTGCTTTTTTTTCTTGAATATGATGTAAACGGAACACAAACATTTTTTCCTGCCGCTTTTATAATAAAACCCAATAGAACAGTTGGCAAACAAGGACAATGACTTGAAATTGTCAATTTAAAATACAAAAAAAGAACAAAAACGTTTGCTCACACACACCAGCACAGAAAACAAATGGTTATGGATGCTTTTAATAAACAGCCATGAGTATATATAAATCTCACTCATTTTATAATTCCTAACAACAAATCCTTATCACTGGCTGAACTGGTCATCTTTTGGATCTTTTGTCATTTAAGTGCAACTCATGTTTATTTCCGGAAGTATGGCCTTTTTACTACTACAATCATAATAACCTGTTCTTGAACCACTCTTGTAATCTAACGTTCAGGAATTTGTCTAACTAAGGACGAATTGAGGACAGCTACGTGAGACTTGCACAAATTCTCAAAGTAAAATCTGACCTTGAGACTTAATAGCCCTCGAGCCGTCTTCATTTTAAATTCTCCTCTGCAGACATCACAGGACAACAAAGGCAAAAATCAATTTGCCGTGTACTTCTGGATTTCCTCCGATGATTTACGTAACCTTGATTCTGGCTTGTCATGCAAATGCAAAGTGCTCCTGTAACTCGAAGAATGTTTTGACACAAATCAATGTAAAAGGTCATAAACTGAGACTTAAATATTTCCATTTGAGGACCGAGTTCATTTGTGAGCAAATATTGTAAAAGATCAAATGACATATTTTCTGCATCATCTGACTAAAGTTAAATTCGTGTTGTATCAGAATACTAAATGTCATTAAAGAAGACTGTACCGGTTCACTTTTGAACATGGTATTTTTTGTTTACTTTATGCATAAACGTGTATAACACACCGAACACTCCCCATACAGTGGGTTCCCAGACACAAAAATCCCAAAACTGGCTCTTTCACAACAGCCCCTGAAGCCTCAGTGTATGCCAACTTAAGTGTCACTTTTTCTACAGAGTCAGTCGCCATCACCGATTTTCAAAATGTGATGTGTAGCAGACAGATGCTGAGATGAGAGTAGAAAAAAACTTCAGACAGCCCTCGACAGCGCAGGAGGAAGCCAAGCCTGCTCATGAGGATGTTGCGGTTGCCGTAAGACACGCCTCTCTTTTGTGTCCACAAGAGAGGTATCGGTGATCCCGTGAAAGCTGTTTTTTGTGTATTACTGCCAGTGAACGTTTAAACACACACATGTAACAGGGTTTTGAAGTCTGGTTCTGTTCTAGGCATAAGATCACAGTAAAACCTGCAGAGAACCACCAGAAAGGAAAACCGTGGTTTTGGGTCAACTTCAGATCGCACGCTATGGTTTTTCCGACCTTGAAGGTCTTGGCGTACCTTGACATCACGCTCGATTACAATAAAGCGTGTAAAACGTAAAGGAAAATGCCGTTTTGGCAGGATCGTCTTCAATTAAAAGATGTTTGTAATATATCTCACTCAGCAGTTTGGCTTAGATGCACTCTACAGAAAGAGGAAGCAAACTAACAATGCAAAAACTGGGTGATGTAACCAAGCGGTAGAATATCTATTGCAGGCCAGGTCAAATGGCAAACAAAAAAAACTGCAAAGAGACGTTTTGAATTTCGTTGTGCCTTCTCTTACAGACCCTATAAGCAAGAATGATGTTTTGGGTCATATATCCAGTGGCTCAGGCGTAAATCTGGTTTGGGCCGGCGGTGTGAGTGTTGTCGCCACCTAGTCGTTCCTGTGTGATTTGAGATGGTTTGACGACGCTGACGTAGTCATGGACACCCACATTCATGTTTTTAGCTTTGAGAGCAGCAGTGTGCAGCTTTTCAAGGAAGTCCGGCATGCCTGTGGGACAAAGAGGAAGTTGAATCGACCTATCAAACTCCATACCGTGATTGTATAATAAGCCAATAAAATGAAACGTCATTTCTTAAAAATAAATTCTGTTTTGACAATTAGAACGATGGCTCACCGCTCGATACCATCCAGCTGACGCAGTACCGTGGAAACGCTGTCTGAGGGTCATCGCTGTAAGTCAGCAGGTAGTCAAAGCCATTCTGTTAAGACATGATCGCTAGTTTAATCTCTGAATGCTAAGAACAAAGCCAGACGGATTGACACACAATTTCCTATTCTTACCTCATCGAATGACCCGTGTGGCCGGATGACCATCTTCGACTGGTAAGAATGAACGCGAACGAATTCCTGAATCTCAGGGACACCGGGGTGTTTAACAGCTCTGAGGATACACAGAAGGCAATATATCAACCACCATTTAATGTTAAACAAAGTAAAGCATTTCAAATGGCAAGTCTTACCTGGAG
Source organism: Triplophysa siluroides (assembly GCA_006030095.1). Classification (NCBI taxonomy): domain Eukaryota; kingdom Metazoa; phylum Chordata; class Actinopteri; order Cypriniformes; family Nemacheilidae; genus Triplophysa; species Triplophysa siluroides. The sequence goes on from VCII01000114.1 coordinate 556,303, forward strand.
ACTAAAATCATCAGGTTATTTTCCATATCGACGTGATAGCGGCGCATATAGACGTAGTCTCTGGAGTACATGGGATACTGCAGGGGAAAGGTCACCAAAATGAGCAGATGTTTAAAGGTACAGGTCACCCCCAAAACTTTTAGGGTTGTTCAATGATTATTCAGAGGCAAAACTAAATTTCCCCACGTTTTACTCACCTTCAAAGCATCCTGACTGAATATGACTTATAATAACGCAGTCCGGGTTATAATACCACGTATCATTTTTCTTCCAAGCGATAGAATGGGAGGCAATTTTTTGAAGCTCCAAATCCATCGATTCGCTTCAGAAGATCTTTGTTAAGACCACGGAGCCATGTCGAGCAGTTCTTTGATGGATGGATGCACTTTTTGGAGCTTCAAAAAATTGCCCCCCATAACTCCGACCGCATTATTCTTCAAGAAGAAAGTCATATTCAGTCAGGATGCCTTGAGGGCGAGTAAAACATGAGGAGACTTCGTTTTAACTCTGAAATATCGCTTTAACCGCAACCAGAATAAAAGTATGTGTTTACATCGTGTATGTCTGTTAATTATGATCTATTAATATGAACCTTCGTAATATGGAACAAGACTATGTGGGTTAAAATGTGTGGGTAAACTTCTCCTTCAACAGGTTTGAATAACTTTGAATTGAATCAGATGCAACAAACTGATGAAACATGACAAAGAAGATTAAGCTTAAGAAAGGCTTTTAAATCTTCTGCCATCTAGTACTAGAATACACTACAGATATTTCAACTACGACCAGTCCATTGAACATCGCAAAACTCTTTTGTTCTTTCTATGACAACATGCTTACCGGAAAATGTGTCGCCCAATGAACGACCTCACTGCCTGTATTGACATCCCGGTCCACCACTTCCAATTTAATAACCAGTGCGTCCCACTTCTTCCTGTACTCTGTATCCAACTGGAGCAAAGGGAAACATTTGGGAGAAGAGGTCTTACACCGTGTCTACAGTACACCGGATGCGACAGTGTGGACGAAATAAAAAATGATCGTAACAGGTTCTAATGCGTTTCTAATGTCTTTTGTTGTATCATGATGCGCCAGTCGCGTCCGGTGTAGACATGGTGTTAAGATCTAAATATAACTTTCATGCAACAGTCGGAAGCCATATACAGTGGTCTGAAAAAGTATTTCCCCAAAAGTCTTGGGGATCATCAAGATGTTTTCTGGAGAAACTGAGACGAGCCTTAATGTTCTTTTTGCTCAGCAGCGGTTTTCGTCTTGGAACTCTGCCATGAAGACAAATTTTGCCAAGTCTGTTTCTTATGGTGGAGTCATGAACACTTACCTTAACTGAGGCAAGTGAGGCCTGCAGTTCTTTGGATGTTGTTTTGGGGTCCTTTGTGACCTCTTGGATGAGTGCTTGCTGCGCTTTTGGGGTCATTTTGGTCGGCCGGCCACTCCTGGGAAGGTTCTCCACTGTTCCATGTTTTCGCCATTTGTGGATAATGGCTCTCACTGTGGTTCGCTGAAGTCCCAAAGCTTTTGAAATGGCTTTATAACCTTTTCCAGACTGATAGATCTCAATTACTTTCTTTCTCATATGTTTCTGAATTTCTTTGGATCTCAGCATGATGTCTAGCTTTTTGGTTTACTTCACTTTGTCAGGCAGGTCCTATTTAAGTGATTTCTTAATGGCGAAAAAGGTGTGTGTGGCTAGAGAAATTGAACTCTTTCGCATTCATCCGCTTGCTAGTGTCACGGAGTGCGCCATAGCAGCGTAAGACATCGATTTTTCTTTTTTATAAATGTATAAAAGGTTATAAATTGAACAAAAGTTAAGTTGTTTTAACATGTCAAACACTTTTTCTGTTAAGTGTCAGACACTTTTTCACACAGGTCCATGTAGTTTTGTAGTTAATAAAAACCTTCATTTAAAAACGGCATGTTTTGTTTTAATTGTGTTTTATCTTTAACTTATATTTAAATTTGTTCGATGATCTGAAACATTAAAGTGTGACAGATATGCAAAAAAAAAAAAAATCAGGAAGGGGGCCAACACTTTTTCACACCACTGTATATACAGTAAAATGAACTAGAAAAATGCACATCAACAAGTGATGTTTGCAAGTCATGTGCAACGGAAAGAATAAATATTATATGAGATCTTTAAAACAATTAGTACCTGTACGTTGAAGAATTGCCTGGGAGTGACATCCATATATGAACCAAACACTGAGAGGAGAGGAGTAAAGAAAACATATTGTTTCTATAGTATTATGATGTTGATGATCTACGTTCCATATCATATTATTTGTTACAGGTATTTCCAACAATTTGTTTATTTTTCATCAACGGTTTGTTTTAAAGGGCTGGGTTTACTAAGATAAAGTAAGCATCCCTACGGAGTGTACATCTTCTGAAACACATTTTGAAGTACTATTTATTTTATGTACTGCATTTGCTGTGCATAGGCCATAGGTTCAAGTCACTTCAGAAGAAAATGTTAAGTGTGCGTTTACTATTTGAAACTCACCTCTATATTCAAAGAGATGACTTCCCTGGATAGGTCTCCTCCACACTTTAAAGTTCTTCTTATCTATTACCACATCCCAGCCGGGATCTGCAACAACAGACGGCTTTGGGGATTCGCTCAGTCCTGTCACAGCCTCCAGTGCTTGCAGCTCCCATGCACACCTGCACAACACAGAACAGGGTGACTTACAAAAGCACACCCGGATCACATTACCAAGGAACGTATTTTTGCACTTGTTTTGTGCAACTAAGCATTTTAATCCTATTTTTTCTCTAAATTTCCATTACTGTTATGCATCTGGACTGCAAACATTCTCGGTGTTGATTCTCAACGCAGCGTGTTTTATCTGTTACCTAAATAAAAGCCAACGCAATGGCTGTAATGTATAAATGCAGTACAATCTAATTTTACAGTCCTTCAGAAATAAGAGTATGGAGGAAAATCCAGTGTAATAAAAATAATGTAATCCCCAAATCTCAATCATACATAAAAGGTTTTATTTCCTGGAATTGAAATATAATTTCTTTCTTTTAATTTGATAATATAAGGATAATACATGGCATTCACGTGTATGAGAGAAGTCACACTCAAACACAAAAATAATACATTAAAAATTAAATAAAAAATAAGGGGTGTTCATTACAATCAATAATGTGGTGAGGTGCAAACCTTCTCAGCTCCTCATCTCGGATCTTCTCATCCTCCCACATGAAGACTCCAGCCAGAGCCGCTATGAGTTTTCCAGCGTGCGTGTGTTTGCTCTGCAGGCGTCGCCATATGCTGCCCACGAGTGTCCACCTGGTTCTCTCGGAGTAAAGGTTTGAATACAGCTCTCCTATTTGTAAAGCCCTTCTGAGCCTCTGGCCTGTCACGAAACTACAGTGGTTTGCAAATATAGACAAGAGTCTCCCTTTCTTCTTCTCGGAGGCCAGTTTGCTGGTTCCTCTTCCTGCCTTCTGGATCCATGACAGGAGCAGGCCCACGCGCTGTCCCATCCGCGAGAAAGTCCAAGATCTGCTACTTGTTTGTGCAATCTCAGCACTGTAGTTAAAAGTGCATAAACTCTGGAGTCGAAAAGCTTTTGCTCCGATGTTGCACAAGGGTCGATGATGGACGGAGGGGAACATCTTTGTATCCTTAAGCAAGTACTACGCAGGGATTTGACTATCTGATCGCAAGTGCTGACTTCGAATTAAAAGCCTTTGGACGATCATATAATAAACGGTTTGCTATACGAATACGAGTCCATGTGGCGGTGGCATTTAGATAACAAGTGCAACCCAATGTCAAACATGCACGAATCTGCTGCAATGTAGCTGGCGACAGTTCTGTATGATTTATTTGGGATATGAAATGCACGAGAGAAAATCAATTGTAAAAACGTTCATATTTTAACACGCTATCGTAATCTCTACTAGATGAACAGTTTGACATTTGCAAGTGTAAACGGATCAACAAGACTGACGTTAGCTAGCCAGTTATCGACGCAGAAAAGCAATCTCGACAACTGTAAATACATAAATCGAAATAATAAGAATATCCTTAACGACGTATCATAGACACTATTTCTTAACAGCCAATCTATATTTTCACGTTACATTTGTTAAGTTAATCTTACTTAAAGTCTCCTGCGTTAGCCTCATGTCCTCACGCCTCTTTAGTGGAGAGGAACGCACGCCTACTTTCATATATGAGTTTCTATTGGTGCTCCCTTACGTCTTGTGTGCGTCTGTAAATGTAATTGGGCGATACCGCTGTCTGTTTTCGTTGGTCTCCACCTCGAATCAACCAGCATGTTCACATGACTAACCTTAAGTCAACCCATGGTAAAAGTCCTCTACAACTTTAAGGTTAAAGAGGGTTAACATGTGTCTGGTCCATGTTGTGGAGATCAATGTATTTAAAAAGAAGTGTATTTTAGACACAGTAAATATTATTAAGATAAGTATGTATGTACTCTACGTTAGAACTTTAAAAAGTGTAGTTACGCCTCATTGTTTGTTATTAGCCTAATGTTTTTCCCACATTTTAGAACAATACCAATGTCATTAAAACTTGGTGTGTGAGTTGTGTAGTGACCAATAATGCTAAACAAATAAAACTATATAAATAATATGTAAACAATGAATTTTTATTTAGAAGTAAGGCACTTTTTGCCTAGATAACATCTAGACTTTCTACAGTTTCATGCTTTTAAAACAGTATTGAAGGCAGTGTTCGTTTTCTGACTATAAGTGGCTATTTTTGTTCTTGGTTAGAGTTTTTGCTGGTTAGATTTTGTTAAAAAATGTATGTATATACTTTCTGACTACAATAACTAATCATAACTTATGTCTAATTTATGTTAGTTGTTTATACATCAAATTCCAAAGGTTTTTACAATCATAATGAAAATAGTGTTTTAAAACCTTCCACTGCTAGTGCATATAATAAATAATAAATAATAACACAAAGTTCATAATTAAATGTTTGCAGTTTAGGTAATGATTACAGACAACTACATGCACAGGGAGTGGATATTTTATCCCTTTTCTTTTTTTTGTTCTCTTGTTCTATGAGTAACAAACCGGAAAAAAATACCAGCTGACATTTAAGTAAGTATCGGCGGTGACCACATGGGGGCGTCATAGCATAGTTTGCATTACCCTTCATAGAGCTTCTTTTGAGTAAATCCCGTGTTCTGAATTCCGATAATACACCATCAAATATTTAATTACTAAAACTTGTGTCACAAGGATCGCAGCTGACAGAAACATGCCTTTTATCTGAAAATGTGAAAAAAGGAACACAATGCAATTTATTTGTTTTATTTTAAATTTTTGTGGTTTGCCAAACATCCTCATCAGAATCGCTCTTTTAGCTTCCGTGGTGACTCGAGGAGAAGTTGCTGTGCTCGACAGAACAAAATAAAAATCCCGAAAAACTGAAGTAGTCTGTTTGATGGGTAAATAGTGGATTTTCCGCCTACTCACATTTCCAAATAAGGTCAGGGGCGGGGTTTATTGATCGGCGTCACTGTCAACCAGAGACGGCCGCCCTCGCAAGCGAGATGATATATGCCTTGCGTGGACAAGCAGGAACTCAGCGTCTGAAGCCGGTTGAAAGCGGTTTTTGTTCATTTTTCCATTTATTCTAAACCAGACATCCTTAAAAGCAGTGACGTCTCTGTCGCATTAGGCTTTAAATACGATACATCTATCCGTGCTTAAGGAAGAAGAGACATTGTATTATCTTTATCCCCGCGCGCGCGCGGAAAGCGGCTACGGGAAGTTGACTGGGCGGGCTTCGGTGTCAAAAAGACTTAAAATCGACATTTCTTGACGAATTTGTTTGAGTGGTAAGTAAAAACGATTACTTTGAAATTAATACTGCAACTGTTAATGAGTCGCTTTTTAAAAACATTGATTTATCCTCATCTTATTTCATCGCTAAGAATGAGCGCGAGCTCGTGGCTTTTGTCAGCTGATGCTCTCTGGTCGGGTGATAAAACAGACGCACGGCTCTTTTCGATTTAAATTACCCATTTTGAATGCTGCATCAGCTTTCATATACATTTTTTTTTTGCTTTGGTATCATTTTGTTTATTTGCATCCGAAAAATAGATTTATCATGTCATATTAGCTGTTAGCGGGTGTGAATGAATGACGACACGTGTAGTACGCACTACGCTGTCCGGCGCGCGCAGCATGGATAAATACCGTCTTATCAACATACACAAAAAATTAAGTCTCATTTTGTGCGTTGTATTCATACGCCAGCAGGACTATATACTTTTGGAAACTGTCGATTGCAGTGATCTACATTAGCGATTTGGTTCCTTGAGCAAAAAGATTAGCGAGGAAGTGCGTGTCTAGCGCGAGCGGGGAGAACCCTGAACTGTGTCATCGTCTGCTTTGCTTGCCACATAAAGGCTGCATTACTGGAACGTGCTCGAAATGTTCCTGTTTGTTGTCACAGAGCTTAAAATGTGAATTAAAGCGGTGCCTAATATGGCTTGAAATACAAAGCGGTCCAATTGCCTTTCTCTCTCGCGCGAGTTACACAGTATGTTTTCATTTTAGCATTCGTGTTATTACATCGGAGTGTTTCTCCTGAATATACTTTTAACACATACAGTTGCCATATGGGCTTCAGATATATCAGATGCTCTAATTTTCGACGAGCCTCGGTGTGTGCCCCCTTTTTATGACGAAAGAGTGTTCGAGGGACCGACGGGACCCCGCTCTGGCTTACAGCATTACTGTTCTGCTTAGCGCATAATAGACTTATGTCCAACAAGTTCTTATTTCTCTGCAGTGAAATGTTGCGTAATACGGGAACCTTCCCACTTTCTCTCTTCTTGTTTTTTTCAGGAATGATCTACCATTCACCCACCGTGTCTGTTGCACAATGGATGTCCTCACTGTCTGCCTAATCGCCCAAGCCAAAACGACCTGTAACAGATCTAGTCTATTCAGGGGATAGCAATAGGCCCTCACTCCACTTTCTCCCTTGACATTATACATCAGTTTAGAGCGGAGCAGTACAGATTCTCTCTGTAGTGTCTGAACTGCTTTGATTTGCTGGTTTAGTGAAGGGTGAAGGTCGGTCTGAGGCAGAAAAAAGATTTACTCTAGTACCTCAATTATCTGGGGAGAAAAATCCAGTGTGCTGCTTAAAGTTATTTATTTATTAATACGTTGTTTCTAATCCCTGTAAAATAGTGAAATTCTTTTGTTTTTGTTACTTGAAATTCATCTCAGCACAATGGTGTCGACAACTGTGGCCACGATAGCGCTCGTGACCATTGGTTATGCTGCAAATATGTCAGATTATCTTTGGCTCCTAGTGGTTGGCTTTATCATAGCTTTTGTTCTGGCCTTTTCGGTGGGTGCTAATGACGTTGCCAACTCTTTTGGTACGGCGGTGGGATCAGGTGTAGTTACCCTTAGACAGGCTTGTATTCTTGCTACTATCTTTGAGACCCTGGGCTCCGTTCTGTTAGGAGCCAAGGTCAGCGAGACCATCCGCAAAGGCATTATCGACGTGAGCATGTACAACGGCTCGGAATATACGTTGATGGCTGGCTCAGTCAGTGCTATGTTCGGTAAGTAGCTAGGGTTTGTGCGTAGTGTGTATGTGATTCTATCATGTATTTTCTGAATTTTCTCCAATTACTCGTCAGGCTCTGCTGTATGGCAGTTGGCGGCCTCTTTTCTGAAGCTTCCTATTTCTGGGACTCACTGCATCGTCGGAGCTACTATAGGCTTTTCGCTGGTCGCCAAAGGTCAGCAAGGAGTCAAATGGCTAGAGCTGGTTCGAATTGGTAAGTCAGCTGCGTTCACAAGGACAATCCATTCGTTCAGTTTTTTTAATAAACTGTTTATTATGTTACAATGTTGGTGACGTGGATTTCATTGATCTTTTTTCTCTTATAGTTGTTTCGTGGTTCCTTTCTCCTCTCCTGTCTGGCCTCATGTCTGCCATATTGTTCTACTTTGTTCGAATGTTCATCCTGCAAAAGGTAAATAATAGTTAGATATTTTAAACTGGGTTCTGTTGAGTTACTCATGGATGGAGGTAGAATGACAATAAATGAGATCAGGTCATTGTTTACAACTCGGTCATTCAAGGTAATGAGATATGGCCACCTTGATCAAAGTTCAGACAAATCATTTTTGTAATTATTCATTATCTCAGACTCATGTGAAATCATTAGCTCAATCTGCCAAATGTAACCTAACATGCTTTTAGGTTGGGTGTTGGCTAAGTAAGTATTTTGTCCCCTGCAGAAAGATCCAGTGCCCAATGGTCTGAAAGCCCTGCCTTTCTTTTACGGAGTCACAATGGGAATCAACCTGTTCTCCATCATGTTTACTGGAGCACCGAGTGAGTATTACTGTATTTTCCCTTTTCTTTGCTTGTCTGCTAACGTACTAACCAGACGCCCAAACTCTGCCAGACTGTGTTTACAGTGCTTAAGGCAAAGCAGTGTTTATAACCAGTGGGCTCTGGAAAGCTCAGTTGGAGCACTCATGAGGTGGACATGTGGTGCCTGTATTCATAACCTCAGCTAGAGTTTTTCCTTCTCCGTCATGGGAGAGAAAAAAAGCGGAATAAAGAATTCTTGTCCATTTGAAAGAACCATCAGCCTCATACTCAGTAGATGTTGCGCACCACATTTTTGAGTGCTGTTAGCCGTTGAGCTCTAAATATTTTTTTACCCATCTATTTTGAAACCTTGTTAAATGAGCAACTTTTCGCTTTTTGTTTTCTTTTACCCACAGAGCTCAACAATTCAAGAAGTCAACTGGCCTGGGCCATTAAATGAAGGCCACAGGCCAGAGTATGATGCAATATGCACCAAGTTGTGTGTACATATATGCACTCCAAGGCAGGTGCATCATTCACGCATGCACATAGCAGCTCACATAAGTTTTGTACTTTGGACACAACTCCTTCATCATTACAAAAATTATATGGACAGTTTATAGCTAAAGGATGTATTTATAATAAAACCAGTGCCTTCAGGGTTATCTGAGGTTTAATTTATTAAATCCAATGTTAAAGATAATGTGTACTACTTGGTCCATTCAGATGAATGCTTTATGCATAGTAATTCTTATCTGACACACAAGTGCCGTTTCTAATGATTTGTAAAGATCTACCATCTCTTCAAATTAAATTAAAAATGTCCTCTAGAGCCCAATTAATCACTCTAGTGTCACTTCAGGGCTCTGATTCAAATTAGACCGAAGTTCACTTTAGTCAAATTCGTCAGTTCACTTCCAAAACATCATGTGGTAAAATACACTAACATATATTCTCACAATCACACTTGGGTGTAATTTACAGTAGATCTGTAACACAGCCAGTTTAAAGGGATACTTTACTAGCAAGTAAACATTTCCTCATGTTTTACTCACTCTCAAGGCATCCTAACTGAATATGGTTTTCTTGAAGAATAATGCAGTCGGCGTTATAATACCACGTATCATTTTACCTCCAAACGGTAGAATGAGAGGGATGAGTGTTGACTTTTTGAAGCTCCAAAAAGTGCATCCATCGATGCAGCTGTGTGGTCTTAAACAAAGTCGCTTCAGAAGACCTGTGTTAAGACAAATATCCATATTGACAGCGCTATTAATGTTGAATGCGTTAATATCTTCAATGTGTGTAAACCAGAGGCTTTTTTTCCGGCAAATGACTGTAAACCAAGTTCAGTTAGGATGCTTTGAAGGTGAGTAAAACATGGGTAAATTTAGATTTTCTAGTAAAGTATCCCTTTATCACAAGATTGTCTTGGTCTTTGGCCAAACTTAGTGATGTCATCTGCTGTTGGATTAGTTTTAAAGGCATCAGACACCACCCCTTCAACCCTCCCCCTCTCAGCCTGTTCAAAGCAGTTCTCTCAGGTTTAGAGCGTCTATCCCAGGACAGGACAAAACCAGCAGCCGCCGGGGGGGTTGAGAGACTTGCAGCATGTCATGAATTGTTGATTGCCCCCTTTTGTCATCTGGGGGCAATCATGCAGCACGCATGTCCCGTACAAATCCAGTCGGTATGTGACAAGGAGGAGTTTTGCAATCTACTTGGAACTCCCTGTTTGTCTGGTTTGAGTTTAACTGCTTGTGCGGTATGAGGGTTGTGCGATATAACAGATTCTAACTCGCGTACTGTCACGTGCTCTTAACCTGTTGCAGACAGTTCGGTGTGGGGTATGCAGGGTAAACACTTCGAAGTCAAGGGTTAGGGTTAAATTTTCCCCTTCCTCAAACATGTTTCCTCTAAACACTTTGGTAATCATGTGTACTTTACCATAACACACCCGCCCCTAGACTCAGGACATGGGCGTGCGCGTCATTCTGCAACAGCAGTGACTTGAAAGTTCTCCCTGTGTAAAGCACAGATGACTCAACCTCTCTTTTATTTTTTTTATTTGAATTACTACTAAAATTGAGCAAGCCGTTGTTCTCTGATCTAAACTTTGTAAAGGCCATTTTTTACTTTCTTGGCTTGCAAAACTCGGATTTTAAATATGAAAACTGTTATTACGAGTAAAGCACACTGTGATTGGCTACACCCTCCCACCTCCAGGACATGATGCTTGTTTTCTGGTCTGCTTCCCTTTTCGCAAAAACAGACAGTGGGTTGTTTTTGTTGCCGTGGGAATGTAAAGCAAACACAAGCCGGCGGTAACTGAGCTCACGGATTTTAAATGGACTGTTTTACATTTGTCTAGACTCATTCAGCGTCACCCCAAACAGTTTACAGTGACAAAATAACGTTTTTGTTTTAAACTTTGGCTTTATTTGAATGTGCCAGACGTGGTGTTTGGCATGAGCCGTTATTATACTGGGCGTGTCACTGCCACACACCAAACAACTTTCTGGCAGTGACTTTATGGAGTCTGATCTAACATTATTCTGCCTTTATTGCACTATAAGGTTGATCAAAATGATTAGAACATTTTCCATTGATGTTTTACATGCAGCAGTCAAAGAGCATATGAGGCGTAAACTACCCATCCCAAAATGACTCAACCATCATTCCTTCACCATGATGAGGCATTGTGCTTAGCCGAGTCTAGAAAAACAACCCGGGATGTGTAATAAAGGCTGCGGCATAGTTTTTATTGTGAGGTACTGCAGGAAATGAATCCACTTCCATTCATCCATCCCACTGCATGCTTGCGGTATTGTTGTTCCCCTTTGTGGGTATGTGTTTGTCAGACAAGCTACGTGGGTAGAGTCATGAATTGATTCCCTGTTTATCCCACATTGCACAGACTGCATTTTATGTGCTGAGCATGACGTAAAGTAGACAGCCATAACTAATAACAGCACATTCTTTTTTTTTTTGAGGGGGGGGCTTTTGTTTTTGTCACTCAACCCAACACCTTCACTGGCCACACCTGTTCTATCCTTAGATGTTGCTAGATCATTCCAGTTTAGGGAAGTTCAGCTGCTCTGCCTGCAGTTTTTTTGTCTCTTGCGGAGCTTGAAATGGAGTTGCATAACCAAAGATCATGCACGTCTCCTGCAGGAGCAGGCATGTGGGAGGGCATGAGGGCTGGATAGTTTATACCCCTCTGGTCAAGTTCCTCTTATCTCACAACCTTGTTGTTTGCTATTTCACATCCTGTACTACCAATGCCAGCTTTTTTATTTTACGCGGTTCCCTGTACTTTTAACACATTTCATTGTTGGTTTCTTATCCCCATGGGGAATTTCTAAATGTCTGCCTGTCCTGGCAGAAGTCGTCTTCGGGAAAGCTGCTCATATTCCTCACCACCGCAGTATTGGCTCAGAAATAACCTTTCTGCAGTAGTGGTCAAATTTTTTCCCCTCCTTCCTCTTTGAGAGATGGGGGGGGGTGGTATCGAGCCGCTGTAGCCTTTTAAGGCACCCACACTTGCTGACCATATGCTACAGCGGCCTAGTGCGTTGTCTTGTGTCAGTGCTACTTTTTGCTGCTTGTCACGCTCACGCCTCACCTTGGGCTGTTACATAAGAGGGCAGGCTCTGTGCTTGCATTCTGTGTGCAGCCAGGATATTTGACACTTTGCTTCGGCTGTTATGGTTTCTATAGAACCTTAAACAAGTTTTGTTTGTTTTTACAATTTCCTGGAAGACCCATCACTATAGTTATTTTAAATGAACATGGGCAATGTTAGCCCTGTGGCGTGAAAACATTTTTTTCCCCTAAAGATGCATTCCTTTTCTTTTGAAAGATTGCAGAAACAGTAAAACGTTTGCTACATGTTGTGATCCCTCACTTGTTAAGACTTCAGAACTTATACTAACAAATAGAACACACTTTTAATACAGTTTTTGTGTTAATGTTAGCACATGCTGCCTGTTGTCTCAAAAGCCCATTTTCCTTTCTTTCCCTCCCCTGCCCGTGGACTGCAGTGCTGGGGTTTGATAAGCTGCCCTGGTGGGGAGTGCTGCTCATTTCCATCGGCTTTGCCATCATTACAGCCATCTTTGTTTGGTTTGTCATCTGCCCTCGGCTCAAGAAGAAGATCGAATGTGAGTATCAATGTTTTATTCTTTTTTATGCTTCACATGATCGAATAAACCTTCATCAGTTCAATTAATCATATCCAGTTGTTGCTCATATCCATTTAATTGTATAATATAATAAAATATAACAATATATTATAATAAAACGGTACAAATTGATGATGCGGTGTGGAAGATGTGGCAGGATGACAAAGTGTGACGATGGGTGGGGTTCTGCCCAGATATGTGTTGGGGCCACTGCAGAGGTTTTCTCAGATTGGATTTACTATAGTTATACCCTTTATGACATTAACAATGTAGAAATTTAAAGGGTCTTATTTGGGGTATATGTAGGGCTGTGACGGTGGCAGTTTTTTACCACCGCAGTGGTAATGGACATCAACCACGGTGGTGCGGTGGTTGAGAAATGTATATTATTTATATAAAAAATATTTATTTATTATTGCGTGTAGCAACCCTCATGGCGAGTGGATGATAAATATATAACTTATTTAAATACTTGAAATTGAAATATGATATCTGAAATAAATGAGGATTTATGTTTAACGTGCAAATCCATCAGGGAAACGGCACACTACAGCATATAAAACATTTCAATAAACATCAGTAAATAATGAAAACTCAAATGACATAAGAGGTTAAATATTAAATAAAAAGCTCTTGTTGCAGGGACAACTTCAGTCAGTCGCGTAACCCTTACAGTCCTTAACAATTCCATTTGAAACAAACTGTTTAAACTTTCCTTGGCTTTTACTTTTTCCAACTCGTTGATGGGAAATTTACATGTTGACATTGTCCAGATTGAAATGTACAGCTGCACTAAATGCGTTTTCAGATGTGCACAGGTGCGCAAATGAATAGATGTCTCTCCGCAACCGCGGCAAAACCTGCCTGCGCTCCGACACTTATCAAGCGGATCATACCCAGTTTTTATTTTACGTATCTGTTTATTTCACAACACGATCCATTGCAAAACCCGCAGAGTAACTTGGGTTTTGCCGTGCAGGCCTGCGCTTGAACGCACCAACGGAAACGTATGCAAATAATTTCTGTTAATGTAAAATCTTTTAAATAAAACCATCCACAACTGAAAGGCTACAATTAGCAATCGTTATCGCAACTGTCATATTTATTTACACCTATATTTGTCAGAGCGATGTGCACTACTGCCGGTGGCAGATCACCCCCGTCATGGCACTTTACCACCGCGGTCACAGCCCTAGGTATATGCATAAGAACATAATTTGTGTATGTGTACACATTTTTAAGTAGGTTTTTTTCAAGCTCCTACTACACTCTGGAGAGCAATGTATAGGCGGAGATTTATTAGCTGTGGGCCAAGCACCAGGTGCACTTTGGGGATAATACCCCACAGATTAAAGATGTTGGTAGTAGATGGCTGTTTTAATCAGATACCTAGACAATACACTATTGCTCTAAAGCATTGTTTGTGTAGTTGTATGAGTTTCTTTATTCCGTTAGACACACAAAGAGAAACTGCATTTTTTTTAATGTGCAGATTTTCCATAATATAGATTGAGCCTGTCATATTCATTATGCTTACAATGTTTGTGCCAAGTTGTTTGACATTCTGTAGCTTTGAATCTTATTGGCATTGAGTTCAAAAGTGCATCTTGTTAGGCCAAACATTATTGGTCGCGTTGACATCACATTTTCTCTGTTTTAAAATGCTGGGAGTTAATTGAAAAAAAAAAAAAAAAAACGCTCGGGAAACACTGCATTCAAGATTTTCAATCTTGAGGTTAAGAAGGGATCTCTGTTTGTGTCAGTGTCATTTATATTGTCTATGCAGAACAGGATTGTCTGGCTGTGTACTGACGCGTCCTATTTGTGTCATAGCGATCCACTAATTGGTCTTTGGCTGGTGGATTGGAATAGCTTGTGGTCAAGTTAAGGTGTTGACTGTGAGTTAGTTCAGGTGAAAGATGTGAGCAGTAAGTGACATGGCTCGTGCGAAATTAGAAAACATGCACTTTAACACATCCTATGACAGATAAAATGAGTGATGTAGCAAGCTATGTCAGACTGTCCCTGAAATGTAGGTTGTAGTGACCGTTAAGGCAAACAGATTCGGGGACAGTCACATGATGGCTATTTGAATTTTAACTAATGTTGTTTACCAGCTCTTCTGCTTATTGTAATTGAATGCCACACATGATTGCTTAAAAGAAAATTATATCTGCATATATTTTACACCTTTTTTTAACCATTCTGCTGTCCTAGAATGTATTGCGTGGTTTAATCCTTGATTTCTGGTCAGTTCTGAAGTTTTCTGTAGTCATAGCCATAGCCGATATGTACTGTCATTGGGTGTTTGGCGAGGATTCATTTTGGATCCTGGTGTGCAGGTGAAGTAAAGTCTTCCAGCCCATCTGAGAGTCCTCTGATGGAGAAAAGTGAAGGACTGAAGCCTGTCCCTGAGGAATCGAGTGTTGTCCTTTTCTCTAACACCTCTCCACCTCCTTCCCATGAGGACCGCAAAGTCACCTTTGACATCGGTGATACAGATGACGCCGATCACAAAGACTGCAAAGAATCAGAAACAAGCAACGGTAAGTCTGTGGTCTGTCTTGACCGTCAGGTCATATGGTTTGTGTGATGCTTTGTAGATTGATCATTTAACCTCTTTAACAGTTCCAAAGACAGCCCAGGTTCACTTCAGTACTGGTCCCCCTCAAATTCCAAGCAATGGTTACACTCAGTACCACACGGTTCACTCTGGCTCTGGCCTCTACAAGGACCTGCTGCACAAGCTCCACCTGGCCAAAGTTGGAGACTGCATGGGCGAGGGCGGAGACAGGCCTATTCGCCGCAACAACAGCTACACCTCCTACACCATGGCCATCATCGGCATGCACGGAGACTTCAAGCCCAAGGAAGCCGACTTCCGCGCGTCAGAAGATGGAGACAAGGAAAAGGCCGGCGCGCAAGAACGGAAGCGTGTCCGCATGGATAGCTACACAAGCTACTGTAACGCCGTAGCGGAGAACGGTACACCTGATGGCATTGGGGAGGGTGAGGTCACCTTGGAGGTGGTTAACGAAGAGGTGAGCAGCCGTGGTTCTTTGGAGGAAGACAGAGCGGATGCTGACAGGCCCGAGGTGTCGATGCTCTTCCAGTTCCTGCAAATTCTCACTGCCTGCTTTGGCTCCTTCGCTCACGGTGGAAATGATGTCAGGTAATAAAAATTAGTTTAAGGGGTGCTCTGACTTGAGTGTCTCTGGAAGCGTCTATTTGGGCTGGTAGTAGGGTGTGCAGTTGCTGCATTAATATCGAAAACAGTATGTGTTTACTGGCATTTTTCAATCTTTTTTTATAAGATTGTAATAAGTTTTTTTTTTTTACTTTCAGTAATGCAATTGGTCCTCTGGTTGCTCTGTGGCTGGTCTATGACACCGGCAATGTAATGTCAAATGCACCAACTCCAATCTGGTTGCTTCTGTATGGAGGAGTGGGCATCTGCATCGGTCTGTGGGTTTGGGGCCGTAGAGTCATTCAAACCATGGGCAAGGACCTGACCCCCATCACCCCATCTAGGTATTACACACACACACACACACCATATCTTATTTCGTTTTTGAGAGTTAACGTGCTACACCATGTTCGACACCGGACGACAATGAGACCTGGCACGACAACGCCGTGTCCCGGGTTGGAAAAAATGTGTAATCTTTTAAATGGATTTGTATCCGATAATTCAACCAAATTTGACCATTTTTTGCTTTGGTTAATGTCTGACCTAAGCACAAAGTTACAACACCTGCATTGCAGGCTCTACCCATTCTCCTACTGACAACAATGTTTTGTTTAATTTCAGTGGTTTCAGCATTGAACTTGCCTCAGCCATCACTGTCGTGGTCGCTTCAAACATCGGTCTTCCAGTTTCCACCACTCACTGCAAGGTAGGCGCACATGCAAACAAACCGATGCAAAACAAGTCGGCCAGTGAGCATTTGAATAAGGTTGATATGACTATGAGGGCCTAGCCTACTCTGAGCTTATAACTTCGTCATGTTTTTCAGGTCGGATCAGTGGTGTCTGTCGGTTGGCTGCGCTCCAGGAAGGCCGTGGACTGGCGGCTGTTCAGAAACATCTTCATGGCCTGGTTTGTAACAGTGCCTATCTCAGGCCTGATCAGCGCTGCCTTAATGGCTCTGTTCTACTACGTCATTCTACCTACACCTCCGCCAGGGACCCAGTGAAGATGCAACCAGGAGCACCAGAGAGAGTTGGAGAGCATTCCTCCTATCAGCCATCTTTATTTTTCTCAATGTTTTCCATCCATTCCTGCGATGGATGGGGAGTGAAAAGCTCGCAATTTTGGGCTGCATCATTTCCTGGTTGCAGTGCATACCCGTGCACCAGGTCACATGCTGTGAGAGAATAAGCTTCTGTCAAACAAGAAAGGTGGCCATCTGAATTCTCGTGTACATAGTCAAAATCAATCACCATGTTGATGTTTTTTATGTAATTATGTACAGAACTACCAAGTTTTTTTTAAGGTAAAAGAACAATAATACAGTACTAGCCTTTGTTTGACACATTACATTCATAATTGGTTAAAGGTTGCCTAGTTGAAGCAGTATTTAGGTCCAGATGAATTTAGGGAAGAGGTTTAGATTTTGTTTGTTAACTGTACATTTGATAAACATTATCAATTTTTTTTACAAGCAGGCCTTACTTGTCAAAGTTGGGCATACGACTGAAATAGAGCCTTATCAATTTTGAGATAGTTGATTTGCCAAGGAAAATTGGTAAATTGGTAGTTCCTTAATATGATTTCGGTGACCTTTTTTGCATGTCTTGTTTTATTTTTACTTCAAGTTACACTACAGACCTGAGCAGCAATCGAAGCAGATGCATTCTACCCCAAAGGCAATTCTGTACTTGTTCTTTTAGCCCATTGTAATTATTTGTATCTTTCTTTAGTGGAAAATTTATTTTTTTCTGCACCACTGTAATTGAGCTGTTAATATTTTGCCCAGCGACTCTAAAAACAGGGACTATTCTAATAACGGACCAAGTCACGCGTGGAGGTATTCAATTAAACATTCATTAACTCCACCTCAACATCCGCTTCGAAGACTTAAGGCACGGAATGTTCCGAATCCTCTGCTGTAATTACTGTGCTCCTTAGAGACTCTCTTAACTGAAATGTTCCCAAATGTTTGCTGTAGACAATTGAACTCCATATGGTGGATTATGTCCCTTTGTGCTCGGTCGCTGTGTGCCACTGGTGTTGAATACGGATGAAGTGTTACTTGGTGAACCGAGCTGTCGGTTTACTAGAGGAATGTGTCCCAGGCTTGGTGCAGGGGCCAATTGTAATGATCCTTTTTTGGAAAATTATCTATTAATGTAAATTAATAGCGATCAGAATGCCCCCTTCCATAATAGCGATTTATATCAAGAGATTCCGTTTTTGGTCTTATTTCAATAACCCAGATTTGTTCATTTGTGTGGTATTTAACGCTAGACATTTTAATCTCTACTCCATAAAAAAAACTACAAATGAGTCTCTTCCCATTTGAGAGCATTGTGGTAATGCTTTGCTGTGGCATATCAGAATCAGTGATGCAGTGAAGAATGTAGTGAGGTTAATTCCTGTAAAACTTGATGGCATTCTGCCTTCTCATACATCTACTTCTGTAGTACTGCGGAATGTATACCAATTCACACATAATGTATGTGTGTGTATGAGTATATACAGTACATATGCGTATGTACACGCACAGGGTTGACATACCAACCCCTACAGCAACACAATAACTTTAAATAAACAGGTTTGGTGATGTTAAACTGATTTTTTTCTGGTTTGAACTGAAGCTTGTAGTAGCTCCATTAGCAGTGTATTAGCATCTTTACGGTCCTTTGCAGGATGTGAGGGGTTGCACTGCCGTGATGTCACCTTTTGGTTACTAAGCTTAACACATTTAGACCTTATATAGTTGCTGTAGTTGCCTTAAGTTTTTTTGTTACCAAAGGAAAAAAAGGATTGTTCTGTTGGCTGTTTGCAGCTTATATTGTCCTCAGTGGGCTTTGGGGATGAAATAATAAATTGTCTTTTTGAATATAAGCTGTTTGTCTGTTATTTCTTTACACTAATGGATCATATGTGTGTATATATATATATAAAATACATATAATATTTATCTAAAGCTAAATGGGTTTAGGCAGTAGTTTTCCACTACTGACTAAACTTAGCTATGTGATAAGAACACCTAATTTTCATGATGCAAATCTATATTTTTTTTAATATTTTTTAAATATTTTCTTAAAAGTGTATCAACATGAAAAGTAAATTGTGACTTCGGTTTCTTTTATATGCAAGTGAAGGCGTAAATGCCTCTTTTTGTTGAACAAGCAAAATACTACAAATTAACAATATGAAACAATAACAATAAAAATGCTAAAACTGGGTATATAATAAGTCTGTTTAGAAACTCGACAATGTTTCCAGAATTTTCCAGTCCTCTGGAATAACATAATTTATTCTCGTCATGCGGGATGAGGTGGAGGTGCATCTTGGTCTAAAAATAAGCCAGGACAATGCAGACAACGAGCGCTGTAGACAGGAGTGGCCTGGATATACAGTAGTTGTCCTAGATATATTCTACCTTCATCTGCTACTTAAACGGTTTCCTCTTAAGAGGCTGTAATTATACAACACTGTAAACCTCCCATTTAATCACCTGTCAGTAATCCAACTGAAATTTTCTATTTTTGTAAGAATTTTGTACACTGGTGAATGTTTTCAGGCTTTATTTAAAAAAGCAGTGATCTTTGATATGTTGTGAAAGGAGGTCACAAAACACGAACAGGTTTGTTTCCTTGTGCCAGGTGCTGGATATATAGGTTTAAAATATATAGATTCCCATACAGTAAGAAGCCCTAGGACTCATAATATTCCATTTCTTCATCCGAATATGAGGAGGTCCTCTGTGGAAAGTAAAGGTGAGATATGTTGTAACTTCAGACTTAAACATGACTCCTTCAAACAAATGTGTACACAACATTTTGTACTCACCCTACTTTCCACATTCTCCCCAACCTCCTCCTCACTGTGTTCTAAAGGACAAAAACACATGGCATGTTAAAGACTGGAAAATCAGACAGAAAAAAACGTGCCATAAAAGAGATGTAATAAATGCAAGTGAAAGGTCATATCGCAAAACAATGTTAAGATAACAGATAAATAAAGCAATACATTAAAGAGATATATCACAGACGTCAAAGGTTGATTTTGTAACCTTTCACCCCGTATTAATCCAAATGTAGCCTATTAAGTACACTCACTGTAGCCCTCAGTGTTCGTCGTTTCTAAAATAAAGACAACAAAGTAACCATGTGAGCTTTGGCAATGGTCAAGGTTAATGTTATCAAATGTGTAACCACTGCACTGTAAGTGGCACTCTGTCGCCCTCGTGCGGTGATCAGTGGATCTGACGGGAGCGCGCATTGCACTCACCTGCGGTCTGACTTGACGTGTTCTCTTCTGCGTCAGAACAGAACAGAATTACGTAAGTGTTTCGGCACGTGGGATCAGTGGCTCCGTACAAGTTGTTCAAATTTTGTATTGATGAATAATTTGAAGGTAACAGGATTATACTATTTTAAAAGGTTTAATAGAAATAATATATATACATTGTTACATTTAGATCTTTCCTTTCCCGGACTAATTTATACATTATTTTAAAAATGTAAAATCGTACCTTGATTTCCTGTAGTGCCTGTTAATGCCCCTTTTCGACATCTATTAAATTAAAGCAATGATATATAATAATTAATTACATTTAAAGCGCTTTCTAATCTTTACACGTCCTATGTTTTATATGCACATCAAAATAAACATCTGATTGTTAAACAATATTTTGAGATAACTTTAAATAATTAATTGATATAAAAAAATATGAATTGATATTAAAAGGGTGGTACCGTGTTTTTCTGGTGTAGTGCGCTCTTCAAACACTAGGGGGGAAATAAAATGTTTGGACACATAAGCAACACTTTTTTGATGTGTAACATCAAAATAAAACAAAATAATAAACCAGCTGCACCTGCACATTACTTTTGGAATCTTTGCAATTATTTATTTATTTTTGGTGGATGTATGAAATCCATCAAGTTTCACATGTGCAAAGTAGCCTCATAATGATTGAAAAGTAGTTGGTCTTTGTCTTTAAAATACAAATACATTCTTTACAAATAATAAAACAAAGACAACATTGTGGCATAAGGACCTAAATTTGTTTAGGGCAGCTGTATCAGGTTGAAGAGAAAAACAAAGATAAGTGAAATAAGCAAAAAAAGGGGAAATACAGTGTTACCCATTTCTTCAGATGATTCGATGCTTTCAGCGGATTCCAGGCACAAAGACACCACTAGATGTGGAAAATATAAAAATATATACTTTACCAAAGTTATAGTTTATAGTAACACCTATTTACATAATTTTGTACATAAGTGGTCACTCAAATAAAAATGAAATTAACTGAAAATACAAAGAATACATTTTTAATAATTAAACAAACACATCATGCATTTTTTTATCAGGAAACAAGCAGTCTGAACGATTTTAGCTGCATTTTTATTTTATTTACATCACTAAAAAATAGGTAGTAAACTACACATCCCTCAGTATGCAAACGCTTAGCCTACTACTAAATTGTAAACTCTTACCATTGTGGAAACCTGCCACTGCAACAAAGAGGATAATAGGTACAACAGTTTTCATCATGGAAGAATACAGAAGATGCTCAACAAAACAGTGTTAGATGTCGGTGTGAGCTTTGTATCAAGCATTTTCCAGTCCGTCTTTATAAATACTGCCGGGCATCACATGCTTTGGATGGACAGGCTCATCTCTGTCTACCTGCCAGCAGTTGGGTGGCACATCTCTCCCGACACACAGATGTGGCATTATTTCAACACTGAATGACTGTCATTGTTGACTCTCTGATCAGTTGTCCACTCTTTGTGGTGAGTGGTGACTGTGGTGTAAGTTTGGGATGGATTTGCTGGATGTTTTCTTGTGTGTTCAAAATAAAAGGTCATTTCCTCTGTAAAGTTGGTGTGTTTTACTAAAGGAAATCTGATGTCACTGAAGTTGGCACATGGGCATTGTTGTTGTGCTCACCACGCCAATATTTTGCACAAAAGTTGTAATAGATTAATAGATGTGACTGTTAGGGCTATATTGAGCCTTATGTACTGTAAACATAATTACACTTAAATGTCAAAAAATAATTGAACAAACAATTATTTTAAACAGAAGTTTTATTCTCACATTCTTGCGTGTCTGAAAGAAGTTCACATTATTCATTATATTTCAAGAAATCATATACATTTCTAATATAAGTGAGACATCTTTAAAACAAGATTAGAGAGGCATGAAGGAAAATAGCTCATTTATATTAAAGTTTTAGCTATTTTAACTAAAATATACGAGACAAAAATACTGGTTATGATGAGATGAGAATGTTACTTGACTTTATATGTTCGTAAATCATTGACATAATCGTAAATGTAGATGTCATGTAAAAAACAACCATAACATGGCATGTTATACTAAGATTTGATATTGAGCTATGTTTACTATATTATAAAAGAAAATAAGAATTTGTATAGTGAACAAATAAATTGCCAAACAAGAGTATTACATAAACATTTCAAAAGTAATGTGTTACCTTATGTCAAGGAAAAGGTATAATGTGTCAGTACATTTAAAAAATAGAATAAATGCAGTAATTTTGTATTAATTTCTGTGTTTTTATTTAACAGAACCTGCTAATTCCACTAGGCAAAGCTTTACCAAAAGCTTGAAGTATTTTATCATCAGTATTGGTTTCATGTTTTATCACGTTAACACAACTATAATGCGTTTGAATTATAATGCATATTTAGTTGTTTGAAATGTGTCCGTGAAACGTCCTTCGACCATCCTGTGACGTTCACGTTTCATGCGTACAAATTTAGCGATACTATGACTCTTACTTTGACAATCAGAAAACAGGCGACTTTTATTTTGACAGTCGACTCTTACCTGGGCTCGCATACTGCGCATGTCAACGGAAGTGGAAACCGGGCTGCGCGATGACCAATATTAAAACAAAACCGACGTGCGATTCCTCTTCATGTCACCGAATGTCGAGCAGCAGTGAGAATCTGAGAGGGTCTCTGCCTGATGTCGTTTAACCTGCGGTGCTTCAGCCCCCTCGCAGTGGATGTGCTGTGTACATTTCAGTTCCCGAAAAGAGAGAGGACAAACGCAGCGAAGCAAGGTCAGTACTGGAAGCATGCAGCAGTCACACATGAATGAAACAGCAGCTACTTACCTTTATAAATCTCAATTACAGGTGCAATAATCCATAGTATGTACTAGTCAAGGCTGGGACGGCGCACACTTCACGTCATAGTCTTAATAGTTGCGCTGGTGCAATTTTGAGGATTTAAGTATGCAACACTCCAAGTCATTTGCTGTGTAGTAGCCTATGTGTCCTAATGTACTATCTACCTAGTTGACATTTTAGCTTCAAAGAAATGTTGACTTTTTTACATCTTCTTTATATCTTTTATGTTTATAGACAAATTAGATTAAATTTGTTTATGCTATTCATACGGGAGACTGGGGGCTGTTGCAACCCGGCTTATTCCTCTGGTCAGGTCACACTGCATATGCTCAGTTAGCCCCTCCACCCTTCTGGAAAAAGCTCAAACATATGTGACCATTCCTCTAGCCAAACCAAATTTCAAGATGAAAAAGTATTTTTTCTAATGCTCAGATTTTTTCTCGTACTGTCTTAACTGTTTATGTGAACCAGTATACAGGTTATCATTTAAATCAGTGTTATCTTAGCTTCTTAAAGTCATTGTTACCAATGTCACAGCCATTGTGTCTAACTAGAATAGCAATTTCTTTCACGGCTGCCATAGTTGTCCCTTAAAATAAGAGTGATGTTAAAAATTGTTATGTTAAGATAACGATAAATTGTAATTTTATGGATTAATATAGAACTCTTTCAATAGCCACCTTTTAAAGGGGTGATATGACACGGCTTAAACAAATATTATCGTTTGTTTTAGATGTAATATAATGTGTCTACACGTTTTAAGGTTAAAAAACGCTTTATTTTCCACATACCGTGCATGTTTGTACCTCCTCTTCGCTCCGCCTCTCTGAAACGTGCAGATTTTTTATAAAGCTAATCTCTCTGAAAAGCAAGGTGTGCTATGATTGGCCAGTTAACCAGTGCGTAGTGATTGGTCGAATACTGCAAGCGTGTGACATAAATGTAACGCCTCTTACCATATTGGAACATCAGGTTCCAAAGCAATTGTACTGACAGGTACACCCACCTTACTTGCGTATACATTCGGGCGGTCTTAGTCATATCACGAACTGACGTAGATTCGTGGGGGTGTGATTACACGAGGCGTTTCAGGCAGGTCTGGGTGAGCATTCGCTTTTAGAAAGAACGCATCTTTTGTTCCGACACTTTCATTTGTGCAATTTTAGGAGTCTAATACATGCATGGCAACTTATAACACACCAAAGACACAGAAAAACACATTTTCGTGCATTATGACTCCTTTAAAGTAGATACTGTCAGACTAGACCACAATGTAGCCTACATAAAAACATCGCCTAATAATAATTCATCAAAACAATAAACATGGTTTGTTACTCATTACTTGGAAATATGTTTTTATCTTTATACAGTCAATTTTGTTATCAACATTTGACTTTGTCTGTTCAAGTATAAATTGTGCATATATTATCATACATATGCATGTTACAGCAGTGTCGGTGGGTTGGGTAGCTGGCAGATGTGGGTTTAACATATTAACATTTTGGCTTTCTTCTAAAAACAGTCTCTGAGAAACGTGTCTTTCCCCCTTGCTCTAGAATGAGGAGGCTCCCTGTCCTGTTGCCTCTCATCTGGGTCTGCTCAGTGTTCTATGTAGGTATCTTCTTGTTCGTGGGAGGCTTTTTATTAGTCAGACTGGAGGTCAACAGAACCAGCACCTGTGCGGACATATTATCTCCGGGAGCCCAGGTGAAGGGGGATTTCTGCCTGAGCGAGCCACGCTTTCGTAGGGCAGTGGTCTTGATCATCGACGCCCTCAAAGCTGACTTCACCCGCTATGATCCGGAGAACACGGCACCCAAACCGTTTGAGAATAAACTGCCCGTGTTAGATGAAATGGGATCGTTGCACCCGTCTCATGCGAGACTTTACACCTTTCGGGCCGATCCCCCCACCACCACCATGCAGAGGATCAAGGGCTTTACAACAGGTTCTCTGCCAACGTTCATTGACGTCGGGAACAATTTTGCCTCCAATGCCATCCTGGAAGATAATCTGGTGCACCAGTTGGGCCAAGTGGGTGAGTGAAGCAGATTTTTGTCCTTTTAGTTTCTGGGTGGAATATGTGGAGGTCATGTTTCACCCCAAATTAAAGGGATAGTTCACCCCCATGTATTAATTCTGTCATCACTTTTTTATCCTCATGTCTTTTAAGCCTATATTTGAGTCCTTCTTCTATGAAACACAAAAGAAGATATTTTTTGAAATATCTCAGTGGTTTTGTGTTCGTACAGTGGAAGTTAATGGGAGCCAGTGTTGTTTGGTTACCGACATTCTTCAACATATCTTCTGTGTTTTACAGAATACAGGGAATGACATTAGGATGAGTAAATTATGAAAGAATATTTTATAGTTTTGGGTGAACTGTCCCTTTAAATGAAGTACGCTTAACAATGTATTATTATTGTTTGTTGTTATTATTATTAAGATAATATTTGTATTGGTATTGTTCGTATTATTATTATAATTATTAATTATTATTATTACTTTAAAGTAATAAGCCCCCAACATCTTAAGCATAATGGAAAAAACATTATGCATTCTATAAAAAAAAAAAAGTTAAGTCATTTACTGTGAACCACTATAAGAATCATTGTAGTTGCAAAAAACTTTATTATTGTATCGGCATATGACAAACAAATCATATGCCCTGAGGCATTGCAGCAATAAAATAAGTCATGAAAATAATGCAAACCTTATGGTCCTAAAATAGATGTTCATGCCAGAGTTATTTTAGTTTTGCTTTTAGTTTTATATATTTTTTTTAAATTAGATTTTTTTTTATGCTAATTTTAGTTAAAAAAATTGTTAAATGCTTTTTTTTTTTATGCTGCTACATAAGATTAATTAATTAAATTTTAGTTTGTTTTATATTATAATTAAACATGACTTTTCTTTCAAATTTTTACAATTTTAAGTTTTCCCCAAAACATTTAGGCCAGTATTTTATTTTATTAACAGAAACGTTTGCAAAGTTTTAATTATAGTAGACTAAAATAACCCTGATTCATCAAGATATAACTTCATAGCAGTAAAGTTCAGTCCTATCTTTTGTCTGAAGAAAATCATTTGAGCTAGTGTTATATGTAGGAATTGTTTTATAAGTAAATTAATCTTCATTTCCACACAGAAATGATTCTTGGATGTAGCTCTTCTCATTTTGTGTCTGATCATTTTTCTCCTCCATGGTTCAAAGGCAAAAGAGTGGTGTTCATGGGGGATGATACGTGGGTGAGTCTGTTCCCAAAGAAGTTCCACAGATCTCTGCCTTTCCCCTCCTTCAACGTGAAAGACCTGCACACCGTTGACAACGGCATTCTCCAAAACATCTATCCTACCAGTAAGCTGAATGCTATATCCACCCATTTGAAACCAGCCTGGCAGGATAAAGAGCTCACTTTGTTTACCTCCCAAACAAACATGCATACCTTATGTTTATGCTGTAAATGCAGCTTCTGAACAAGTGGGTAACGGTTCTTGTTTGCTGTCCACAGTGGAGGGGGATGATTGGGATGTGTTGATCGCTCACTTCCTGGGTGTGGATCACTGCGGGCACAGATTTGGCCCTGATCACCCTGCCATGGCTGAGAAACTCTCACAGATGGATGGAGTCATCAGGTTCGCTTCTTCCCGCCCACGTTTTTTAACACATTTTCTTGGGTTACTCATTTTGTTTTCCGTTGCAATGCTGACCCCAGGTCAGTTATAAAGCGTCTGAAGAACGACACACTGTTGGTGGTGATGGGAGATCATGGAATGACAGACACTGGGGATCATGGGGGAGAAAGCCAGAAAGAGACGGACGCTGCCCTGTTTCTATACAGTTCCTCACCTTTATTTTCAGCTCCAGGATCTCAGGTAAACTGTACACTGGTATCATTTGTCTTTTACCTTGGTGAGATGAAGAAAGTGAACTAGTAGGATGCTAGACTATTATTTGCTTGCTTTCTGTCAATTGCCATATACACGCTACTTTTTAAAAAATAATTTTTGACATTTTCTCACCCTCACATCATCCCAGATGTATATGACTTCCTTTCCTCAGTTAAACATGAATTTGACACTAAAATGCTGTTAAATTCTGTTATATTTTTATATTAGATTACGTATTATTGATGTATGTAGGTCTGCACGATTAATTGTATTTGGATGCTTTCCAGACACCTCAGATTTAGGATATTTCCCAACTCAACCCAGATATAATTTCTGGAACGGCACTATTTTAATTTAAATAAATACTTTTATAGCCAGTTTCACAGACCAAGGCTTAAGGATAGTCCCAGACTAAAATGAATGTTTGAGCTGTTTTAAGTGAAAATAACCTCCCTTGACATATCTTAAAATATCTAATTGCCGTTGTTTTGTCTCAAGATGCACACCAGTAATAGTTTTTAAGGATTTTTTATAAAAGCGACTTAAATATCCTTATTTAACTAAGGCAGAGTCCTGGATTAACCTTGTCTGTGACCGGGCCCTAGTCTTTAAATGTTCATTAAACATTAGTAACAATTATGTTTTAATGTTACTGAATACTTGTAATATTATCAAATCCAGACGTTATATCCTGGTTGAAGGTGGGAAATATCTTAAATCCAAGGTGACTGGAATGCAACCTTAATCCTGATAATGATTTCTACCTCACACAATTAAATATGAATATTCAGTGCAATATTAATGTGTTAATAGCAAGCACAAAACATCATCATGATAAGGTTCATTTTTGGGGTAGAGTTAAACGGTGGCCGATTATAACACATATAAATTGGCTGTAAATTTGAATTAATATGCTGATGTACACTGCCGGTGCAAAGGTTTTGAACACTTGAATGAATTGTTTCTTATTGTCTTCAAAATATTTTTATCTGATGGTTTATGCTTAAATGTCTGAAATTATTTTTATAGACAAAAACTAAATTTCCTTATTGTAAACTAATAACATTTTATTAAATAAATCTGGTTTTGAAATATATTACTTTGACTAAATAATGAAAAAAAGCACATAGTAAGGGCACAAAATATACAATAAAATATAAATATAAATTTTGATTAATATAAATTAAATCAAAAATGTATTCTTTTATTGTAACCAAACATAGGGAGGATGATAACTTTGGGTCAGGAAGTGTGTCCAATGAAACCATCCATTATAAACAGAATCATTTGATTTTTCTAATGAAACTTACTCTAAAATGTCTGTGACCCTTATTATGACCCATGCACGGCAGCATATCCATATGAGTGCAGGTTTTACCTTTGTATATATTTTACTTCAAAACCTGAACAGCTTGTTTATCTGTCTGTAGATAGAGCCCGAGGTAGTTCCTCAGACTGATTTGGTCCCCACGCTAGCGTTGCTTTTGGGAGTTCCCATTCCTTACAGCAGCGTGGGCCAGGTTCTTCTGCCGCTGTTTCCTCAGAACGGCTCCCGAAGTGCACCTACGGGTCTCAGCCAGGCGGAGGCGCTGTGGATTAACGTCAAACAGGTTAAAAGCAGTTTTATTATCCACCATAGATGACACATTTCAAGGCTTAGCACTTGAATACATTTTTGGATCCTTGAATATTTATACGCTAAGAGTAACGCAAACTCTCTCTGATTCCTTCATTTAAAGGTAAACCGCTTCCTGGAGACCTACTCCAACATGGCCAAAGACATCCCACCAGACAGTCTGTCCCGGCTGCGGGCTGACTTCTCCAACATTTCCTCTCAGTACTTAGCAGCTGTCCACGAGGGTCGTCTCCCCTCTACCGATCTAGTCGTCTCCATGCAGAACTATTTGACGGCTGTTCGAGAGACCTGCAGGGCATCCTGGGCCCGTTTCAACCCTTTCAAGATGGCTGTGGGACTCTTAATCTTAGGTCTTGCCTGTTTGTTGTGCTGTGTCATTTCCGAATTGTCTCATTTAGTAATTCAGGAAGGCTTTTTAAAGTTGCCCATTTTCTCGGGGTTGGTGGTGGGAATGGCAGTAGCTACAGTCCAACTGTTCTCGCAAGGTTATTTGGAGCTTTCGTGGTGTCTGGGAGCTGCAGCGCTTTCGTCGGAAGTCTTGTTTTTGTGGAGGACTCGAGGAGTTTCTCCGAAAGATAGGTGGTGTCCTGCTCGCCTTCTCACGCCGGCCCTGCTGGTGCTTTTCTTTCGCTGTGCCTCGCTGCTTTCGGACAGTTACGTCATCTATGAAGGACACGTTGTAACCTTTTTGCTCTTGACGTTGAGCGTGTATGTTCCACTTAGGCTCAACTGGGACGGACTCTTGGTGCCACTTCCTCCACCAGATACACAGAAGCCACCTTTGCTACGCCAAGCGGCATTGCCGTCTTCAGTTGTTAGACGGGAGGCCACCGTCTTGCTGGTGTGGTTGGGGGTGTTGGTCGGGTCACTCTACGTTTCCCTCTCCTTCCACAATTGCCGGGAAGAGCAGGGAAGCTGCCAACCCTCCCCGTTCCTCTCCCCACTATCACGCGTGCAGGACAGCCAACTGCGTAACCTTCACTACGTGCTTTCGGTGGCCTCAATGGCCACATGGGTGTACCTTCTGCACCGTTGGCTTAGACACTACGGCAACCTTAACTGTTCCAGCGCGACTGTGTTTGCAGCCTCCTTCATCTTACCCATGGCTTGTGTTGGCATGGGGCTGCACTGGGCAGTAAGCGCTACCCCAGAGGACACCTTCAGGAACCTGTCCGAACTCATTGGCCTCGCCCATGTTTTCCTACCACGGGCCATCTTCTGCCTGTTGGGTCTGGGGTTGCTACTGTTGTGGGTGGACCCCATGACCGTGTTGATCAAGTCACGGACCCCATTGAACTCTCGTGGAACATCCCTCCCACCACCAAAGTACAGAGCCAGCACGGGTATTAGTCCGCAGGCTGAGCTGCATCATCTTATACCACAGCTGTACCAGCGGATCCGGCACTCGCTTGAGGATGGAGGCGTCGAGGCTGGTGAAGCAGACGACAGGCCAGCCGTGGAGGCATACGGGTTGGGTACGGTGTACTCTGCACCCATCGTGCTGTTTTGCGGACTTCTGGCGCTGGTTTTGCTGCTGCTTCATCCTGAAGGAATGGCTCTGGCGTTCTTGCTTCTACTTCTGGAAGCTGGAGCGGTGTTGCACATCCACGCCTGTAGCACCAACCTATCCAGTCTCTCCATGCACTCTAGTAAGAAGCAAACCAGTATTACATCGTATGCCTTTGATCTTTATACTTGAATGACAAAACAAATTCTTCCCTCTCTACTTTAATTTTTTTCAGGTGGTTACAGTGTGCCATGGGCTTCTGTGGTTTCATGGTCTCTTGCAGCTGCCCAGTTTTTCCATGCCACAGGACATCTCCCAACCTTCCCCTCCATCCAATGGGGTGCTGCGTTTGTGGGATTTCCTCAAGGTCACACGGGGACTGTGCTTCCTGCCTCACTAGTGATCCTTAACACCTTCTCTTCTCACATTCTCTTTGCAGGTAAGTCTGATTTTAAAACAGACCTAATGTGATGTTTCTGAATGAGAATTCCTGTCAGTCAATCATAACCGTAAAGTTCTTTACCAGAATCAAAGCCCTGGGGCATTCGTTTATGGGTTAATTACGTATAATGACCACTTATCATGTGATATAACAAGTAATATCAATAATTGTATGTAATTAAAATAAAAAATGTGTGGCAGACATATGAATCTCTGATACTTTATGCTTAAGTGTATTTTTTAAAACATTTATATCAGTTGTAGGCAATTTTCAGGAAAATAAGTTACATTTTGTTAATTTAAGAAGAGAAAATTATAGAACAAAAACATGAGATGATTACTTGCCAAAACTCAAATAAATGCAAATACTTGGTATCTAAACATTTAAAATACTAAAGATTTGTAAAAAAAAGAATGTTAAAGGCAGAATAGGTGATCCTGTCTAGAATTGTTTTTGTCACGCTGGTTGGAAACCTCTTTACATCCTGATAGCAATCAATAAGTAAAGTGGTCCAATGATATTTGTATAATTATATACCGTCTGTGAAAGGTGTAGGACCAAAATAACGTTCGCCCAATCTTTACATTCGGGCCGAACCCAATGATTGATCGTATGTACATTTTCAGACGACGTATTTTAAATCCCTCTGCGCACGCAGACACCATACGGCATCTGCGTGGTCACATACGCTGTGCAGACATAGCGGGAGAATAGCAGGTAAACAGCTGGAACATAACTTTCCCGTTGTTAAATATAGGCAAGTTTTGAAGTGGCACTTGCAAAGGACGAAGAAAAATAAAGACCATCTTAAAAATTAAAAGCAGATGAAAGCAGAATTCAATTCGAGAATGCATTCTGGTCCCTGGCAGTCGGTTCGTGGCCGCTTTCCGTGGCTACTCCCTTTGTATCTGTTCCTGATTGTGTTCCGGAGGTTTCAGCAGGAGATAGGAAAATTCTGACCCAAATGGAAGTGTTGATGGGTATGATTATAATCGTTGCTTTTCCATGCTGGGATCAATTATGGGAGTCAAGGGTTTCAAAGATGATGCCATGGTAACTTCTGGACAGGTTATTAATCGATTTTGATATATGTTGCTTTATGTATTACACCGTTACCAAGCGTCTAACGGGAACTGTGCTGAATCTAATCCCGTTTTAAAGCTGTTGTTTACGTTAGCGGTTTTCGCTATTGTAGTATTGTTATGTACTTTGTACGGTAACATGTTCTCACTGGTGAATGAGACGTGATTTAATTGGAATTGATCCAAGAGCTTCTGGTTTGTGCGCATTCACGTTTTTTGGAGGAGGCGTGGCTTTGGACGGCTATTCGCATGATTTCAGTGCTAGCAGGCTAACGTTAGCACCATACCAAATCATAAATTCAGACTTTAAGCTTGTCAAGTAAAGGGATTCATCTAAAGATAAATCACAGTCGCATCAAATGACATTTTTAAGGCTATGACCAATTTAAAAATCACTTAATTTTTTTGTATCTGTATTCATGTGTACACCACATTCTCAATGTTTGAATAACTGCAATATATACGGCAATGTATTTTAAAATTGGCATGTCGGAAATCCTTATACGTCATTGATGCTTATATAATTGAATTCACAAATTTAATTAATCTACTCTTAAAGCTGCAATCCATAACTTTTTTTGGTAATTTGTTTTTTAAACATAAATAAGTCATGAAGCATGTACTTAAAAATGTAATAGTTTTTGATCTGAGCCATTACACTGTCCACTGGTCTCCAGAAAAATCTTTCAGATCCTACATAATCTTTGCTTTTTCAGCATCTTCTGCATATTTGAGCCAGTGTTTCTTATTTACATTTACATTTAGTCATTTAGCAGACACTTTTATCCAAAGCGACTTACAAAGAGTTTAGGAGCAATAAGCGATATGTCATACAGGAGCCATAATATATAAGGTGCCAATACAAAGTTACTGGTTTCTTATACAAATGTTTTTTTTTTAAATGTCTCAATGCATAAACTTTTGACCACAACTACTGTATATGTACAAAGTTTATAGACGTGGATGAGAATGAATACACAAAATATTACTACACGAGAGGATCAGCAAATATTAATAACAGATAAAATGTGTTTCCTGTGAGCTTCTTATTTTTTATGCATTTTGTTTGCGTATTAGATTAAAATCTTGTTCCCAGATGTAGCTGCCTTTTTTGCCAAATAAGTTTGGAATGTAAATAGCGTTAATATTTTGTCCATTTCGTATCCTACACTTCATATTTTAATCATTTAATCTAACCTGAGGGAGAATTTCACACAGGCATTGTCCAGACATCACTTTCAACCTCTGTTGCACAAAAAGCAACCTGCAATTTTATATTTCAAGCATAGATGGCGATAAGGAAGCAAAATATATGGACTGCAGCATTACATTTCTATAACATTCAACATTTTTGTGAAAGTACGCCTTGTACTATTCTAGCCCTGGCAATTAAATCACAGTTCATCCATCATTTGCGTTAACATTATCACCATATAAATTATGCATGCAGTTGGCTGTCCTCTGCTGCTGTTTTGGCCTCTGGTGTGCGAGGTGCGTGGGACACGATCTGCACGCTCAGTGGGAGGTGAGGAGAGCGAGGATGCTGTCATGGAGATGAGATTGAGAGAAAACCCTCAGAAGTTTAGCTCGGCCCTCCTGCAGCTCACTGCACGCTACCTCTTTGTGAATGGAGCACAGGTGGGTTCAAATTAACCCAAAACAAGTCATGCACGCACACGAACATACGCTCACATGTGAAGACCTGTCCTGGTTTCCCTCTGTAGAGGCATGCATGTGTAAAATCACATA
This sequence comes from Triplophysa siluroides, assembly GCA_006030095.1. Taxonomy (NCBI): domain Eukaryota; kingdom Metazoa; phylum Chordata; class Actinopteri; order Cypriniformes; family Nemacheilidae; genus Triplophysa; species Triplophysa siluroides. Next base: position 589,514 of record VCII01000114.1, read on the forward strand.
TTTTGGCGTACTTGGTTAAAGGGATAGTTTATCCCCCAAATTCTGTCATTTATTCACCCTCTTGTCATGCAAAACCTGTATATGACTCTTTCCAACACAAAAGAAGATATTTTGAAAAATGTGTGTTTTGTCCATTCAATGGAAGTCAATGGGGGTGAATGTTTTTGGTTACCAGCGTTCGTCAAAATATCTTCTTTTGTTTTTTGTGGAAGAAAGTCTTACAGGTTTGTAATGACTAGAGGGTGAATAAATGAAAGAAGTTTCATTTTTGGGTGAGCTATCCCCAGAAATGGGCATTGAAGCCTAGCTAGTGACCTTGCTAGTGTACTCTCATGCTAATTTGATTTGTGCATTGTTTTTTGAATCTGTATATCGTCTGCTTTGAACAAATATGTAAATTTCTTACCTTTCTCGCCTTATTTAGGTCTTTGCGTCGGTTTGCGCAGCAGCCATTCTCAGGAGACACCTTATGGTCTGGAAAGTGTTTGCACCTAAGTAAGTGACAAACTCTTAAACGTATTGTTTCTCCCGCTTTATTATTTTGCTCGCATTTTGTTATCTCACTTATTTTAAGTTACAAATTAAAACAACTAAGATGTGCAAAACGGCTTTTTTTCGAATTAACTTGGTAGGTGTGTGTTAAAGGTCCAGTGTATGTGATTTAGAGGTATCTAGTGGTGAGGTTGTGAATTGCAACCAACGGCTGACTCCACCTCCTTTTCGAAGTTCTACGACGGCTCTCAGATGTTGTTACGTTTTTGCTTCTTTGCCGAGGGAGATGACATATTTACGAAACGCGCTCTGTAGAGCAGTTTGTCTGTTTAGGGCTACTGTAGAAACAACATGGCAAATTCCATGTAAGGGGACCCGCGGTGTAAATAGACAGAAATAGCTCATTCTAAGATAATACAAAGATAACACTTCATCATGTAAGGTCTTTATACACCTTTGAAGACATAGTTATGTATATTATATTGCATTTCTGTCATTAGATCCTCCCAAAAATTACACATTGCACCTTTAATGGGAAGAATTTGGAGATGAATCATTATTAGTAATATTACACGTTGTGTGGCATAAGGTTCTGTTCATCTTTATATGTTTGTGGGGGTTTTTTAATACAATTTTTGATATATTTGTGTATGATTTTCTAAATGTAATATGATTATTTTATTGGTAATATTAATTGTTTAAACAGAAAAAAAAAAATAATTCTGTTTTGTTTTTGCAGACTAATGTTTGAGGCATCGGGCTTCATCGTGGGCAGTGTGTTTGTGATGCTGGGGCTCATCATGGTGATGAGGGTCGACATAGCAGTGGGGGGCCTGTTTAAGAAACTCCTCCCACAAAACTCTAGGTAACACATGGACCACTCCCCCTTTTCTCAGAAGCCCATCTTGCCCATGTAGATCTCTTCAGAGATGCGGTGAGGAGATGCCTGGTCACCCTTTTCAACTCCACTGCCAAACACACGGATGGAAACGAAATTGGTTTTGCATCTCAACGTATCTCATCTGGACCAAAGGGATCTAAGTGTCTCATTTGTGGAACGATTGTCAGAAACATATAAACTCAATGTTATTTTATAAACGATATTTTAAAAGACTCCGTCGAACAAGCTATGGAACTGAAAAGAGAGACGATCGTTTTTGCATGCCTTTATGACTGCCATGAAATAAAGTCGCTATAGGACAGATTATTTTGAAGGGCTACAAGAATGTACACAGTGTTGCAACGGCATGTTTGAACTTGGAAATCCTTCTATTCAAACATTGAAAAGCACAAGCGTGCTTAAGGGCATACGTTTTTTAAGCAATGACTGTAACTATTCATGAAACATAATTATTGGTGTTTTTTGGGAGGAGTCCATTTCATTCTCCTGATTTTTCTTTTTACCTTTTTAATGCTTACCCGTGTTAACCTTTCCTAGCAATAACCGTAAGCGCCAGGGTCGAACCAAGCACTGAAAAGACACTTCCTCACATTTCTAACAATTTTCTTTTTTTTCTTTGGCTAGGCAAGATATCAACCTAGGTTACAGCTGACTAGCTTTAACGGTTGCATTGATTTGTTGTTTGTGAATGAAACGCGTCTTCATGCAACGTGCATTGACTGTTATTTATTTAGCTGTGTCATATTTAGTTCACTAATGGATTAAATGATTTTACAGATCTCATTTGTGTGAGAAATGTATGGGGAAACAATGACATCATGTGCTCAGGTTAATTTAGCCATAATGCAATAGAAGTGCTCTGCTCTGGATGATGCAGTTTTTGTGTGCGATGGGTTGGCTTTTAATAACGTCTTGATGTCTGGATTGTTTTAGAAGGTGTGAATATCATCTTGATTGTTCCAATATTGTTTAATCAGATTCAAATCATTTTTGAAAGGGGTAAATAATTAAATATTTTCTACATTTGAAATGTCTTGCGTGTTGTGTTCTATAGGAGCAGCGGTGAGCCTACAGAGGGTGCTGTTTCAACTAAAAACAATGTTTCTCTCACCCTGATAGACACTTGTTTTCGATTTAGATCCCACTTCTTTTAGTTTTAGGGACCAAAATATTTGTTAACAACTGTTAACCACATTGCCTCACATTAGGCATAAGGTTCAGACTCGTTAAGCTCAGGAACAGGAACAAACCTATACATATTTCTGCCATGAGGTTACAATCCACACCCGAGGTATTGACAGAGATGTGGCAACAGCTACTGAGCAACAGACTTAAACCGTGTCTACACCGGACGCGATGCGACGGCTTGTTTCTAATGGGATTGTGGCGTCGTGCCACATCTGGTGTAGACACGGTATGACACAAAAAATGTGTCTTGGGTTGTGTCTCCACGACTTCCTACTGATATGGGTTTAATGTGCAATGCAAACACATTTTTTTTTAATTTCTTATTTGACTTGCATCCGAATCATCATAATAGCAGATAGCTTTAAATTGTTAAATAACATAAAAAAGTACACTTTACCTGCTTTTTATGTTTAACTCTCCTGTGCTGCAACTGTTATAACAGAATAATTGAAGCTAATTTCTTTTAATCTTACATTGGCCTTGCCAAGATCAATAGTACACTCTAAAGAATGTTACTACATTTTTTTGCTGAAACATTTTACATAAAAAATATTGAGTAAATACAAAGCTCCTGAATAGAGTACATTTAAGGGAAAAAAAATTAAGTAGATTTAAATAATTACATTTAATTCCTATGATGAATAATATTAAGTAGATTTAATCAATTTTATTCAATCTTAATATTAAATTAATAACACTAAAAAAATTATTAGATTTACTCAAATATGCTGAAACAATGTAGTAAACTTAAATCCCACTCACTAAGAAAATGTGTAGATGGTAATTGTTATCCTAAATTACTCTTTGCATTTACTGTATGAGAATGTAAATTTGTTTCTTACTATACTATCAATTATCAAAAATAAAATATCAATATGAAGCACAGAAATCCTGCCTGTAAATAATGTTGTGGTATTTAATGATATTTGTTGGTAATGATATAAGGCTTTTACTAGACATTTTTACAACTTTGGATATCTGTAATTTTGATTGTTACTTCATTCGACACAAATCTTGCATCTGCACCATTTTTTTAAATGTAATTATTCACTCAAAAAGGAATAAAAACGAAACAAATTAACTTAATTACTAAGGAACTTAACTGGATAAAAATAGTCAGCTTATGTTAGCTATTGATAAGTGCGGTTTTACTGTAATTCTGTCAAGCAAGATGGAATAATTTACAATAAATTGTAAACTACATACATTTTCTAAATAATATCAATTGTAGTTACTGATGTTTGCTGCTGTAATTTTCAAAACCAAAATGTCACTGGAAGATGATGTCATTAAAGGCAGAATAGGTGATCCTGTCCAGAAACATTTTTTGTCATGCTTGTTGGAAATCTCTTTAGATCCTGATCAATCAATAAGTAAAGTGGTCAAATAATATTTTTATAATTATATATCGTCTGGGAAAGGCGTAGGACCAAAAAACGTTTGCCCAATCAAAACGTTCTGGCCGAACACTGTGAGTGGTCATGTGAACATTTTCAGCCAACGTATTTTGCATCCGACTGCGCACCCTGTTCACGCAGACATCATACGTCATCAAGCGCTCACGTCCGCTGTGTCAATGTAGAGAGAATGCCGGACAATCAGCAACAATCAAACTTTCCTGCGGAACCGACAACAAGTAAATCTACAAAAACGAAAGTCCGTTTTTGAAAAAGCAGTGACGAAAAAACGTCTGGATCATGAAAGAGGAAAAACTTGAATTAACATCGGTTCAGCTTTTAAACGATGGAGACAGCTCCGGCAGGCAAAGGGTCCGAAAGACGAGACCATGGCTGCTCTCTTTCTTTTGGACAGGTATGTACATGCTTCGGAAAGAATAATGGATTCAGTTTGTAATTCGTTATGTGGATTTACGAAATGCATTCATGTGTTTGGTGGAGGCGTGGCTTTGGACGGCGAATCACATAGAGGGTGGGATTATAATTTCAGTGCTAGCAGGCTAAAGTAAGCACCTTTCCAAATCAACCACCCCACCTTTAAGTAATAATTTTGTAAAAGAGATTCATATACAGAAATATTGAGGGGAGATATAAATACATTAAAAACTTGAACAATATTGTAAGGAAATGTTTTTTTTCGTTGTTTAAACATTTTAACGAATAGTCTATTAGTTACCTTTGTAAATTGGCATTTTTCTTCCTTTTTTTTAGAGAGTATCACACTGCACCTCTATTTCTCCAATAAATTAAAACACAAAGGGACCATATAGATGGTTTCAGTGGCAACAACATAAACAAACGTTATGTGGCCCGAACTTAAAGGGAGAGTTCACCCAAAAATGAAAATTGTGTCACCATTTACTCAACTTCAAGTTGTTCAGTACAGTACCTGTAGTCTATAAATGTCTTTGTTCGGTTTAACACAGAAAAGATAGGCTATTTGAAAGAATGTCATTATTCACTTCCATGACATAAAAAAGTATTGTATATTTTTTTTGATCTGTTGAACACAAAATGAGATATTTTGTAGAATTTATGAAAGCAAACCGTTCTGGGGCACCTTTGACTATCATTACATTTTTGGTAGTCAAGGAAGCCCCAAAACTGAAAATTGCTACCATTCTTTCAAATATCTTCAATAGTTTTCATCAGAACAAAGTACTTCATACAGATTTGGTACATATCATCTAAAATATGAATTAATATAATTTCTTTTAAATACAATATTCATTTTTATACTATAAAGACCAATAAACAAATAATGACCGGAAATGTGTCTATATATATATATATATATATATGAAGAATTTGGTTCCAAAATGAGATTACTTAGTTTTTAATCATTTTCAAAAATCATGTTTTTTATTATTTTATCATGTTTTATTGTGTAAGTTAGCTGTATTATTTTGAGTTATTATGGCTTAAATCAAAACAAACCAACTGCAGTTTGATTGATATTGATTGATTGGAATGCACAATAAAAACAAGATTTTATTTTTTTAAATCTTTGAGTTATCTCATTTTGGTGACAAACTCATATACAGTGTATATACACACACCAAAGTATTTAGTGTGGGTTTAAAATGATGTTTTGTTTTTTAATTTGTTTGATTTTCTATTTTGAATAACACTAAAGCTAAAATGCAACCAAAACCAACTTTTAAGAAATATGTGTGATTTCCCCTCCGGTTGTATACTTTGTTATTGCTTCTCACACGTGACGCAAAGAAGAGATGTTACACAACCACCCCCACCCAACACAAACCATTAGCCAAACCAAAGCTGCACAATTTCAATGCCCTTCGCACTCCTGCGTCTTGAATCAGTAGCGGGGAATACCTGTCATTCATTTAAAAAAAATACCCATGACCACTCGTGGTTTGCTGTAAACAAAGTCCTCTCAGGGAGTTTCCACTTTTCTTTACGTGAAAACAGTCTCACTGCACAAACAAAAAGAAGAGATTCAAAACAAGGAAAAGATCAAACACGAAGCACGCTTTTATCAACCAAACATCCCATAGAGCGTGATGGTAAACCGTCATGGTCCATTTAGAAAAGTTAACCAATGCAGCTAGAATTGATCTCAAAAATACCTGCAGCAATACAGGTGGAGTTAAAACAGGGCAGTCAGCCATATACCTGAAACACAGGCAAAATCTGAAATCTGTGTGCTGGGAATATCTGCTTACCTGGAGAGAAAGATCTCCAAGCATACTTGGCAGGTGGGCATGACTAGAAAAATGTGACACCCGTGGCATGCATACTTAACCTGGCAGTCAAAAGGGGATTTCTACAGGTAGGTTCAGATTCCAGTCAGTTAAGATAACTGCCTCAGTTAATTTTTATCTTTGGTTACAGATTTCGGCATGTAAACCTTTAGCTCAATAATGACAGCAGAATTATATGGGTAGGTATAATGTTAATCAACAATTATAGCCCTGTCTATGAAAAATGTATGTTTTTTTTGCATAACAATCATCCTACATAATGCAAGAACATTCTGTGACTATAACCTTGATATCTGACCTAGAAAGGTAATGTCATAGATCAATACTTGGGAAGCCAAGTTCTGGTATTTTGTTTGTGCAAAATAGGCTGGTAAAATGTAGTGTCAATAAAATCATATATTTTAGTAATTATCATATTACATATCAAAATTCGAGTACTGTATCCCAAAATCTAAACACAAAGTATCTTTTTTGTCATGACCACTAGATTGTGTGACTTTAGCCTAGATCTGCTAAACTGAAATGACCTAACATTTAAACACAAGCTACATTATATTTTTTCATTTAATGTATAGTTTGAAAAACAAAAGAAAAAAAGTGTTTCTTAAAGACCTTTTATAGACCAAAAAATAGCTAATCCCAATTCCCAACCTTCTAATATAATATGGTACTAAACTTTATTTATTGTAATAATCAATAAACATTTATTAATAAATAAATGAAGAGTTTGGTTCCAAAATGAGATAACGTTTTCAAAAATCATGTTTTTTTTTTAATTGTGCATTCTAATTAATATCAATCAAACTGCAGTTGGTTTTGATTTAAGCCATAATAACTAAAAATATTCAGCTAACCAACACAATAAAAACATAATAAAAAACATGATTTTTGACAAATGTTTAAAACAGAGTAATCTCATTTTGGAACCAAACTCTTCAAATATAATACATAAAAATAAATCAATAAAACTAATAAATACTTTTTTTATGTAAGTAGAACAACAAAAACATAGCTACATCACCATGTAAGTGCAATATGGTGCTAAACTTTCCTAACAAAATAATAAATAGATATCAAAAAAATATACACATAAATAATAACTTTTATTAATAATAAATAAATGCAAAGTAATAGCAACATCACTACATGGAGGTATACTACACAGGATCATATAGTTAAAATAATATAACATAATGCTTTTGTTGCAGAAACATATCATATGATTTAACCTGCCCCTGCATGAGTAATTTCAGGTGCGTGAGTTTTGGGTGTACATGTCTCTCGTATGTGAATGACAGGCAACAACTATGGCAATCTTTATCTTTAAGGCATCCTAACAGTGACAATCCAGGTCTGCAGATTTCTGCAATGTGTTTATCTTGAACTGACTCCACGGATATCTGACAAATGTGACTTCTATTTTTTGTTATTAATAGAGAGTAAACCTGAGCCTCATGTTTGAACAAGAGCTTCTGTGACGTTCGTGGGCGAGTCTATGCAGGGAGGCTGGATCTCTGTCTTTCATCACGAAGACAATGAGTTTATCTTCAAAATGAACCGAACATTTCTTGTTATTACAGCTGCTTGCAAGTTAAACAACTTTGGGCCAATTACTAACCACAAATATTTTAAAAAGCACAGACATTACATAACACGTCCATAACTGTTGATGATGAATAGATAAAGCAAATGTAAACCTGTTCTGTTTCAATCTGAACATGTTATACAGCAGGTATAACTGGTGAATGTTGTGATGTAATACTTGACCCTACTTGACCCAATGATTTGCAGGGCAGTGAGAACCGAAACTAAGAATCAAAACCCGAACCTTGACACCATGCTTAAGTAAATGAACTACTGATATCGTGTTTGTATTTGTAATGGTTTCAGTAAAGTGTGGTAACTTCCTCACCGGTAAAAAGACGCGTCACCGGCAGGTTAAATGGTTAATGTTAACCATTGTGACCATAATCAAGGTTAATATTAGACAAGGGCATTTTAAAAGGATAGTGATCATTTACTAAACCTCGTAACTTTCCAAAACCTACTTTCTTCTATAGAAAAGATTTTTATTATTTTTTATATAACTTTTTTACAGAAGTTGATAGAGGTTTGGAATGACATGATCTGAATGTTCATTTTTGAATGTCCTCAGCCAGTTTTATTCCACTGATACAAGAAATATAGTTTTTGTAAACAGTTCATTGCATCCTTGAATGAAAAAGTCTAAATCTTTCTGGTTGATATCAAAAAAGGGTCATAAAGAATCATTGATGGTGGTTTAACTTAATAAAATCTGCCTAAACTTGTACTTTTCTTAAATTAGCCTTGATTCTGTATCATTTTCCTCATCACCTCCTTACAATGCGGCCTGATTATCTCTGGACCTGATGCAGGAACTGACATGGTATGGAGGCTTGCATTCGTTTTGAACGCTGAAGTGCATCCCTCCTGAGCTTATGAATGGAAACTGAATACAGCTTTAGCTGTGAATGAAACTTGCCTGAGCTCATGCAGAGGATGAAAGTCTGGCCTTCTCATGCTTCATTAGGACTTTACAGATACTCTCGGATCACATGACCGAAGGAAGACCTGGCTGGCTTGTGGAAGGCTTTAAAAAAACTTTAACTTTAGGCTATCAGACATCTTTTTGGATGCATTTCCAATCATATATTTAAATTTACACATTGATGCATGTCTGAAATACAACACAACCTGTATAGCCAACACAGGCCATTCGCCAAAACAATTACACTGTAAAAACCCTAGGCACAATATGTTATTAATATGAAGGAATTTTCATTGATTTCCATTGTATAGACTTTTTACAGCTGTTGTCATTTTAAATATTGCACTGTATTAAAGGTACAATGTGTAATTTTTGGAGGATCAATTGACAGAAATGCAATATAATAACTATGTCTTCAGAGGTGTATAAAGACCTTGCATAAAGAAGCATTATGTTTTATATCTACATACACCGCGGGTTCCCCTACATTGAATTCAACATTCAGCAGGGCAGCGTTGGCTTGCTTACCGGGAGACTGCATTTATTTAATTATTTTTTAGATATGATTTATTAGAATGATCTTGCTTGTGCTATAAACACCATGCACTTTGTTTCTGTTTTTCTTTTTTGCTCATTGCACATTGTTAAAAGCGCTATATAAATAAACTTGAACTTGAACTTGAACCTGAACCATGTTGTTTCTACAGTAGCCCTAAATGGACAATGAATGCTGTCAACATGAATAATTATCAAGCATTAGCTGAAATTGAGAGGTTTGATATTTTTCCCAATCAGACTTATCACGTTTTGCCTGATGGGTGTCGAAAAAAATCCAGAGGAATCTAGTCGAAGACCATTCAAATGACCGGTGGGCTATTTATGAGTAAGTTGCAAGGACACAGAACATCTCAGCATGCTTTTTTTGCACCAGCAAGCAACTTTGCATGTTCTTGTAAATGAAATTCAGTTAACTTGGTATGCTATTTTAAATAGACATCACACAAGAAAAAAATATTTCTACTGTAAGCAGTTGCATATTGCACTAAATTGCCAGAAGAGATTTTGAGAAATGTCTGTGTGGTTCTGCGTCTATACATTGGAAATCAATAAGGGCCAATTTTGTTTGGTTACCAACGTTCTTCGAAATATCTTTTTATGTTCTGCAGAAGAAAGTCATACAGGTTTAAATGATATGCGGATGAATTAATGATGAATTTACATTTTTGGGTGAACAGTCCCTTTAAGCCATAATGAACATCACCCTCCCAATTATTGTTATCTCAAAGTGCAACACTTTCCAAAAACGTGAATAGGATGATTTGTCCTCCAGCACATTGACAGCAAGCACATGTTCTTGCATTCTTCATGTTGGAGTCCATCCAGAGCTTCTGAACACACTTATTAGTCCATACATAACCAGAATTCTGCAGAAACTGGTCATTGAATGTTATCTGCAAGTAAGTTATAAAACATGACGCGTTAATACCTGCTTAATATCCGATGATACGTTTTTTATGTTTTTATGAAAACACTGTGAAAAGTTTCGCGCCGCACGGTGTGGTCAAAGTATGTGGACTTTAACATCTCCGATAATCTGGAGTCCACCAGCTGCCAAAAACAACACACTTTGTTTGTATGTGCACTTTATACAGCCCGTTTCTCAGATATCCAGTATATGACAATCACTAATAGGTCTATAATTTCACTCTTTGTTTCCCATCAGGGAGTGACACTGATAAGCACATTTCAAAAGCCCAGAACAAGTTGAAACTTTCCCTTCAGAGTTTGAATGACCCCTTTCGGCAGGTGCCTCCATTTCCAGGTAACAAAAGAAGGTGAAAGGCTTTTTTAAGAGGGTTGGATTTACAGGAAACAGGAGCTTCAAAGAGCCAAGAAAGTGAAAGTTAAAAAAAGTGTATAAATGGCACACAAGCACCGGGCAGGGCTCATATCTGCTGAACACAAGTGAGATAACACATATCAAAGGACAAAAATTATGTTCTCCAACTCGTTGACATTGTGGGCAGGCGTTCTTCTTCTGAACATCACTTTATGGAGCAGCACAACAGGTGAATATAAAATACAATCATTTAGTGACATCTATCCTTTTAATCCAACGTGTCTCTGAACGTCGAGTTCAATATGAACACATCTTTGTGTTTAGTTTTAGATTTGTAGATCATTGTTTGAATGCAAGCCAATGTGTGATAATCTTTTGATGAACTATTTTATACAGAAGGCGCAATGCATTAGATGTTTCTTTTGAAATGTATTATACATTGAAAGAGATCTAATGCAAAGAATGCTTAATGGAAGCATTTTATTCACACTTTGTCTTTTTGAATGTGAAGATCAGCTATACGTGAGACTATTTATGTTGGTAATGGTTGACAATCTGTTTAATATAATAATGTTTAACTACAGCTCAAAGTGATGTGGCAGCGGATTGCTGTTTAACCACCAGCGACCGAAAGATCCCGAAAAGAGTCGTGACGTCTTTTACCATTCAGACTGGAGATGGACCATGCAAAATTCCTGCCACTGTGTAAGTCGCTTCACATCTTAAAACATTAGACGCACAAATCTTCAGAATTCAATACGTCTGTGGCTAAGATAATTCATAATTTTTTATTAATAAAACATATTTTTACAGGTTTGTCACAAAGAGGGGCTTTAGACTCTGTGCAGCCTTTCCAAGCGAGAGTTCATGGGTCACTGAACTGATTGATAACATAATATCAGGACCGAAGCCCAAAAAACAAAAGGTATATAACATAAATGCACGTGCGCACACATAAAATAACCTATGTTATATATACACCTTATAACTTTCTGCTCTCTCTGCTTACAGGAAAGAAACATAGAAAACTGTAAACTGTTTCCTCACAGATTATGCAGCTCCAACCTGATGTCACACAAGTTTACTACTCATTTACTATAGTACTGATCCTGAAGTAGATGCTCAGCCGTAGTTGTAAATGTACTGTGTGTTCACGTGCACTTTGGTCAAAGTGTGAATTTGATGTGATAGGAATAAGCATTTCAGATATGAGTTATTGCTGAGATGTGAACCCTTCCACATGGTCTATATGAAGAGATATTGATCATTTGTCGTTTATTTTGTATATATGCAAATTTTTAGATTATATTATGCTATTGTTTTCCTGAGCCAGTAAATGAGATGTTATTTTTTTATGTGTTTTCTTTTTACTATTTTTGGAAATAAATAAAAAATACTAAATATGAAACTCCAGTGCATTTTTTGTTCTTAAAACAGTTTTATTGGTTAAACTTATTACATTTGTTAATATTAAATAGAGCATTAGAACAGGAACTAACACTGAGCAATACGTCAACAGCATTAAGTAATTTACTGTGAATTAAATTGTCATGTTAATTTTAGAAATGTATTAGTAAATTTAATGATGGATCCAACTATGGATATAGCTTGCAGATCTTATAGATCCAAAATTAGAGTCCAGTTTCACGAGATCTCGCCCCGTCAGGAATTATTACATCTGAAAATATTGTCAGTTAAAACTTCAAATCGACCACCGGGTAGATACAGAGATGAAGGCAGACAGAAGACGAAGTGATATTGAATAAAATGAAAGATGGTTTATTGAATAATCTCAGCTGTGCTTCAATGCTCAGCTCTGTCAAACTTCGTCTGACTAGAAACAGATTCAAGAGGTCTGATTAACCATAAGATTACAGTCTGGTGACGTTATTATGAACCTTGAGATGGAGACCATTGGAGTCTCATATCAGCATAAAAGACAATACGGCACCCAACAGAAGGTTAAACAGTATTAAAAATAAGGACAACGTATATATATATTTATTTTTCACTATTATTTTTTATATGATAAATGAAATGTAATAAATGCATAAAACAGTAAGGGTTAGTTAATATATAATATGGAAATAATAATAAATTACAGAATGTATTAAATTACATAAATGAAATAGAATAATAAAATAAAACAAGAAAGAAATGCATGTTTCTACCTGTCAGGAAATGCGTGAAGGAAGAACCCAATTGCAGGCAGCAGGGAAGTGGTTAACAAAAAGACTTTAATATACGAACAAAACAGCAAACAAAAACAGGACACGATAGAAATTATAAATGACAGGAACTATACTAACTACACTTAAACTAGCAAAGACTTAATACAACACTTGACAAGATTACAATAGACTAACATTAAACTACACTTACTAGACTAAGACTAGTGGAAATCTCACAGGCTTGAATAGATCACCGACAACAGGACATGGAACAGAACAAACTCACACAGGACAGCAAACAACAGGGCATACTATAGGGAAACTAACAAAGGAAGGTAACGATGGGCAGGTGTGGGTAATGGGACACAGGTGGAAAGCTATACGAGGAACGAGAGGGGCGGGGCTAAAGACGAGACGGGGAGAACGCATAAGTCATGATAACAATAATATGTCTCTCCCCACACCAAACCTAAGGCTTCGCCATGACTCCTCCACAAGACCAGGAAAAACATGACACGATGAGGCAGAATCATGACATCTACCCAGATCAATAAGTAAGCTTTAACAGTTATGCACACAGAACTATAACATGGACTTTTGGGATTAAATAAAGATGATCAGAAATACATTTTATGCTACTTATGTAAACAAATACAGCCTTATTGTAAAGTTCAACCATTTTATTTATACGGCATACAGCACCTGCAAAGCTCAAGGTCACTTTACAAAAGATACATTGACCTTTATGTATATGATTTACATGAAGAAATTTGACTATAGAATTCCAGTTTGATGTCTAACAACCTCTAAAATGAATTACTAAAAAATACTCATAAGTAAACACATAAGTACGTGAATAGATAAACTGAAGTTTCAACTCTTCTGAGACTCTAAATACCAAGGAATACTTTTGTTGATCAACTTTACAGGCTATTCGATATCTCTGTGTATGGCAATAATAAAAATATAAGACGTTATAATAATATTTTTCACAGTAATACATTTTGGCCATTTCTAATTTTTTATTTGAATTCACCAGACACGTTTGTGTACAGGTGTAGCTCTGCTTTTCTGTGAACCGTTATATTCCCAAGCCATTGATTCTTAAACAGAAAACAAAGGTTGTGAATGAAATGACCTTTGATGAGTGCGATTGAATGGAGGCGGGGCTATTTTGCATATTCATGTTTCTGCATACTTAATGAAGCTGAGGTGTTACATGTAAGATATATCCTTGATTTTGACAGGAAAAACATTAAATATGTCATTTTGATGGTCAACGGTTAGTTTTAAGGGATTCAATTGTCGACTACAGGTTTAATAAGGAAACTGTATTTGCAATTTTCTTTTCTCTGGAAAAAAACTGTTCCTAGATGATTTCAGTTAAACAGAAAATAATTGGAAAAGATCATATTTCAGGAAACGTGATCCTGCTTTCAAAAGTTGTGTAACTCCTTACAATGAAAAACATGATTTTCTTTACATTCTGAAGAAATTTCACGACAATTACATCTTGAGATCAGTTGTAATGCCCTGACAAGATCTACTTGGATAAGACACATAAGACTTACGTAGACTTGTATTTGTAAATCCTGCTCTACGATCACATTTCAATGTGTTGTGAGGTGTCTGTGCAGAGCTGGGGCTCAGTTAGCATTCCTATTCATCTTGATGGGATAGTTTCTTGGCAGTATCCGAGTTCAAATACAAGAGAAACAAACAGCTCAAAGGAAATTACACACACGTTGACTAAAATTCGATTCGAAAATGTGATTATTCTCCTGGCCATGACTCTGCATGTGACTCTAAATTTGTATGTGTGTAATGTTTTGCCAAGTCTGTTCAAATACTTCTCAAAGCTTTTTGTTTTTCTATGAAAGGTTTTGTGTATTTCAAATATAAGCCATATTTCCTGCTGTAGCTTGCCCAACAAATTGTACAATAGTTCACTCAACTGTTTAGTGTTTTGTCAATTGGACACTGCAAATGTAATGAAGGGTTAATTCTATAGCAGCTTATCTAAAAGCACACTTTTTGCTGTCCTCTTAATTAAAAGATCTACTGTATGAGATCATCCGTATACATATAAGAGAACGTTAGATAAAAATAACATTCTCTATACCAGTGTCAAGAGGTTTTTCAGCACGAGAGAGAGTTCAGGGGAATTTGAGGGCATGATTTTATTTCTAACCAGTTAAAAACACACCATGCCGTCTATTTGTGTCAAATACTTCAGACACATACTAACGCAGATTAATATAGAATACAATGAAAATGAAAGGTTACGGCCTCTCCTGGCAGGATTATTTATGGCCCTTCAGAGCATCCGTTTTAGCTTTTGAGAAATAAATGTGCATAAAAAGTGCGTGGTTGTATTGAACAATTGAACTTTTATTCTGCTATTTCCCAAACATAAGAAGGTATTTTACTGCCCTCTGCCTTTGACTCAAATTTCACAACTGGATGCATATTCACTTTAAAATAAGAATGCATATTGAATTAAATTACAATTAACACCAATCAGGAAAAAACAAGCCATTTTAACATATATTTTAATATTTATCATTCATATTAAATATTAATATAATTAACTTTGTCACTTCTGGAAGCAAAAAGTCTGACAATGTTTGTTCTCCTTTGACTGTGAAGGAGAAAATCATTGTAACTTCCTTGTTTTAGGGGCAGTGCTTATTAAAGTCACAAGGGTGCGCCATAGACACAGTAAAATGATTTAAAACAAAATAAAAATGTTAAAAAATAGGTAAAATCACATTTGCAAAAAACATCATTGGGTAAACAAAAGCAACTGTGACGAGCAGTGATAACTTCCAGAAAATGTGGGGTTTACATTTGGCTGTTTGCAGTTGTTTTCTGTCTAAACACAGGACCGTTTTCCCGGACAGGCCTTAATGTATATGTCTAGTCCCAGACTGGAATATTTGAGCTGTTTTAACTGAAAACATCTTGCACTGACGTATTTTAAAATATATCTGTGTCTTTGTTTTGTCTTGAGATGCACGTAATGTAATTTTGTGAAACATCTTTCTAATTTAACTAAGGCCAAATCCTGGTTTAATCTAATCCCTGTCCGAGAAACCTGTCTCATCGTCTTTATGACCACATTGTTCTTGTACATTTAAAGATTTATATTTAGATGAGCAATTTCTAGATCACACATGTAACCATTGTATGTGAAGATGAGATGTGTACAGTAAGTGTGGTGTATACTGTATGAATAAGATTTTCAAGATATAAAATATTGTCATGATTTCAGTTTTTTGGGGCAGATTTTTTATTCAGAGATTGATTTTGGCCAATAATCTGACATTCCCTCAATTGCGCTGTAACCCAGAATATTTCAGTCTGTCTGTCAAAAACACAGTTTATTGAAGATTTAATTTAATTTACATTACATGTATTTATTTGGCAGACACTTTTATCCAAAGCAACATATAACTATGAGGGGATTAAACATTTTTGTCAACATGCTAAACGTTACTAGTAGTTTACCAGATATCTCAAAGATTAGGAGAAAGTTTACCCAAAAATGTAATATCTAGCCTAAGTATGTCTATCCATATGAGGTAATTCATTATACTGAACTGGTCAACAAGTTATCAGTTTCAGTCAATGATGACTCCCTCACTACCTGAATCTGTGTTTTTACTGATCTTAAAATGAACTTTGAACTGTTATTGTGCTTCAACACAAACTTTTTAACTGTCCCTTTAAGATTTCAATGAAATTTACTTACTTTCTTAAGGCTTACTTTCTAGCCCTTCACACGGTCTCTGAATTCTATTATTTCTTTTTTTAACTTTTTTAAGTCCGCTATCTTGTCAAACGTTCTCTCAGAATGTCTTTGTATCTCTTTTTTTACATTTCTCCCACTCTTTCGTCCTCTCTGTGCTCGGCCGGCCTGGGAGAGAATAAAGAGGCGATCTCTTCTCTTCTGCTCTTTCATTTATTCTGTGTCCTCGAGGAGATGTTTGTTTGGAGTGAGGGAATGCAAGAAGAGCGAGACTGAGAGTGAGGGGGTGGAGGTTAGCAGGCTAAATGGACTAGCAAAGCGCATTAGAGCTAATGGATATAGTCTACAGGGTCAGATCATTCACAGCTCAGCTACTAAACCCCCGGCATGTCCTAATGCACCACACTGGTCCAGAGACCAGGGCTGTGTCCAAGATCACCTACTTTTACAGTACTAAATGTACATGACATGGCCAACATCGTCACATTGTTAGCTGGTGCTTAAAATGAATCATGATGCCATCTCCTTAAACAAATGGTTTTAGTAGAATAAGGTGTACCAATAGATCTAAAAAAACTGAACTGGCCTCCATTATGGCCCGTTTCCAAAGACCCAGGTAGGACCAGCTAAAGCTTTAGCTTAATTTTTATTTTGCTCGTCTGCCTTCCTATGTCAACTTTAATCTTATCTATCTTATGGTTTGATCCACACCAAATGTTGCTTTCAGAGCAGCAGACAAAACCTTTAGAAGCTAAATACTGCATAAGATTGTTTTCTCTTGTCTTCTTGCTCAAAGCACAGGCACCTCTGGGTCAATGTTGCTATATATACTGCAGAAAAAAAAATTATGTTGCTACATCTGAAAGGAAGTATGAGATGAGAGGCTATGCTGTGTCCCAGAGATGAGAGATGAACCCTGCCTGCATCATGTTAATATTTCATAGAGAAACCTAGGATGCCTTCGTGAGAAATGTGACTGAAGATGAAAAAGCATCCTTCGGTAGAGATTTTGCGGTTGGCAACATTATATGTCGCTAAAAATACACTATTGTCAATATGGACACTAAATATGGACCAAAGTATTGGGACGCCCCCTTTATGTTTATCTATTCCAGTAATTCCAATCAAAACAAATATTTATGCTATACCATACAGTACCATATCAATACTTTTGTTTTCTTCTTTGTTGCAACAGTTTTGGAAGGAGCTTTTATTGTTCTGAAAGGACTGTACTCCGAGTCAGTGATGGGTTTAAGCGATGAGTGTTTGGCTCACAGGTGTTCCTCCGGGTTCAGTTCTGGGGCCAGTAAAGTTTTCGACTCTAGATTAAATCATTAATTTCTTTGTGTCATAAAATAAAATTAGAACCACAGTTCTCTAGAATTTCATTATATGCTGTAGCTTTAAGATTTGCGAGAACAAAAAAGACCAAAGTAGTCAAATCTGTTCATGAATGGGTGTCCCAATACTTTTGTTCATGTAGTGTATATACAGTATTTAATGAATAGCAATTGAAAACGTTTCATATTTCTCCTCTAGCCAAATATAATATGTGAACACAACTAATATGCAGAACCTCATGTTTTATGTGAAGAGAGGCATTATGGCCCTTATGACTCGCCATACTCTCTCTCCGGTCGTCTCTGTTCCCGCCCCCTCGTTTCCTCATTATTGATTGTTAATTATTTCATGCCCTGCACCTGTTCCCCTCTTGATTTGATCCCTTTATAATGCCCCTGTGTTTTCTGTCCTGTGCTGGTTCATTTTGAATTGTTTGGTCCTTGTCACCTGTCTTGTTTTGTATTGCTGTAGTTAGTCTAGTCTAGTCTAGTCTAGTCTAGTCTAGTCTAGTCTAGTCTAGTCTAGTCTAGTCTAGTCTAGTCATTTGTAATTTTGTCAAGTGTTACCTATAGACTTGTCTAGTGAAGTTAGTCCGTATCTTGTTTATCTGTCATGTTTATATGTTACCTGTCAGGGTTGTTATCCCCACGTGGGTTTAGGTTTTTGTTTTTGTTTTATTTTATTATTAAATTCTTATGTTAACCCACAGGACAGCCAAAGCAAGTGTGAGATATTGACCTCATCATTCAGGCAGATCACACAAAGACCACGAAAGTGTCCCCTACTGCGCCTATTAATGACAAATCTATTCACAGGCCAATTATGACCTCCCTCCCCCGCACTCGCTCGCCATGTATAAATCTACTACGCTCATTGGATGGATGCAGAATCACCTTACAAAGCGAGTATTGCACATCCTCTAATGTTCCCGCTTTAATTACGATAATAGCCTACATTGAAATAATCACAATCGGCACATATCTCCAAATGCAAAGGCTGATGATTATCGCTGGGGTATACAGTGCTTAGCTCTCTATTTAGGATTAAAGGGTCTCATCTAGCTGATGCACGCTTATTGACGGACAGTGCGCTTTCCCATGACAGGAGAATGCATTCTCTGATTGGTCCCCCATCTCCTGCAATTCCCCTAAGTGCCATGCAGATGTTCATGTGGAGAAAGCTGAACCCCCGAACATGATCCCCAGAAATCTTAGAAAAGGAAAATGATGATTGTAGATCAGTAGAGCGTCTCCGTAATAGTAGATTTATACACAAAGAGTGGCTGTATGAAAGTCTTTATCTTGCAGGTGCCATTACACAAGCTACTCAAAGCAAAGACAAGCAGCGCTGAGAGCATTTTCTGAATGTAGTTTACTTTCTGAGAGAAAGACAAGAGATCAATAATGGCTAGAAATTTACGGCGTCGTTTGAAGAGGGTGAAATCCTGCAGTGTGCTGTGTTTTATGTGTTTTCTTGTCATTCGTCTTGCTCCATAATGGCCTTTTTCTGTTCCAGTGACATGAATGTTGTGCCGCGTCAGCGATCCCGCTAAAAGTATGCATACATTAGAAAGAAAAGTGCTTGAAAATCATATAATAACATGCATAAGACAAATGCATTAATCTATAAGATGAATGAGTATGCTGGTACTTTTGTGTGTGGTTTCTACCACTGGCAATATTAAAGCATTCTCACTCCCGACTCATCACATATTGACGCTCGGTCAGCGCCCATCGGTGTCACTTTTTAATGCGCAGGGTACCCCTTTGGCTTCGTTTTTAGACATGCAGGGTGCGCAAATTTTGCCGTCGTTATGAATTTGTATATTGGATATAATTTGCAATGATGATGTGTTTTTTCGTTGTTTTATTTAACGGCCAGGTCGATCTGTGCAATAAATACCTGTGACTGTACTTTTATTCGCGTGTTGTGTTTTTAAATGGTTGAGAAGTGGTTAGGATTAGGGTGGAGTTCGGTGATCCAAAATATTAAAGCCACAAATAATTATGCAATGTCCAGATCACATTGTGCACCTGCTTATACTTATTAAGCTTCGCTGACCGAAACCAGCACTGATTTGGTCGCGATCCGGAGGTTTTGTCACAGACATTAGAAATCGACAACGCAGTGCCCCTCTCGTCGAAAAACGACACCAAAGGGGTACCCTGGCGTTATACAGTGACGCAGAGGGCCGCTGACAAATGTCAATATGTGACGAGACGGGAGCGTGAACGGATTGGCAATACAGTTCAACCAAGCAGGGCATGCTTATAGACCACTTTGGATGACGTAAACAACGCTGGTTCAACGCTGGTCCAGAAGAACTTCCTGATTCAATTTGTTTGCACAAAATACAACCAATAGTACATTTATAACCGTATATTTTTCACGTACATCTTGATTTGGTTCCCTTTATATTGACCTTGTGTCTCTTGTCTTGGGCTGGTTCATTGTTTGTGTCATCCGTGGTGAGTCCTGTGTCTTGTTTAGTTCAGTTTATTGTAGTTTTAATGTCAAGTTCTAGTCTAGTCTAGTTTAGTCCTTGTTCCTGTTTCCATGTTTTGTTCTGTTACCCCCTCGTGGGTGTTTGTTTTGTATTTATTATTTATTAAAGACTTGTTAACCCTTGCATTTGGGTCCTCTGTCCCTCACCACCCTCGTTCGTGACAGAATGAACCAGCCATCACAGGACCCAGCAGACAGTTGGATGTTGGCGTGAGGGTTGAAGTCCCCCGATTTCCTCTCGAAGGTTGAGGCCGCTGGGTTCCCCTCGAGGGTC
Organism: Triplophysa siluroides; assembly: GCA_006030095.1. Lineage (NCBI taxonomy): Eukaryota > Metazoa > Chordata > Actinopteri > Cypriniformes > Nemacheilidae > Triplophysa > Triplophysa siluroides. The sequence continues at coordinate 610,171 of VCII01000114.1, forward strand.
GAGACCGACAAGTGTTTCCTCGACGTTCGAGGTCGTCGGTTTCCCCTCTAGGGTCGAGCTCGGTGGCTTCCCTTCCTGGGTTGAAGCCGCCGGACTCCCCTCCAGGATAAAGGTGGTGAGTTCCCTCCAGGGTTGAGACTGTCGGGTTCCCCTCGAAGGTTGAGGCCGCTGGGTTCCCCTTCAGGGTCGAGACTGTCGGATTTCCCTCGGAAGTCGAGGCCGTCGGTTTCCCCTCCAGGGTTGAACCCACCGGTTTCCCGTCCAGGGTCGAACCCGCCGGACTCCCCTCCAGGGAGATAGCTGCCAGTGTCCGGTCCTTGCCACATCCAGTCGGCAGTAAAACCGGTGTTTAGTCCGGTGCAGCCGACACCCCTATGTCCGTGTGCCAGCCGGCTATCCAGTCCGGTGCAGCCGGCCATTCCAGTCCGGTATCCCCAGTTTTTCCCCGTGGACTCTTGTGCTCCCTCCCCATTGGACTTTTTGTGTCCCTCCCCTTGGACTCTTGTGCTTCCCTCCCTCGGACTCTTGCTACCCCCCAAATGTTTTGTGGGTATTGTTTTATCTTGGTCCTGTTTTTTTTTTGCCTTGTCAGAGTCTGTCTTGTTTGTGCCTTGAGGAGCATCAGGTTGCTGCTCCTTAAGGCGGGGGTTCTGTCATGAATCCGCCTAACTTTGTCTGGTATTTCTTGGTCTTGAGGCGGAATCAGACAGGATCCCTTGTTTTATGTTGGAGAGAGACTATTTTGGCACCTATTGGTTGCCATACTCTCTCTCCGTTCTTGTCATTGTTCCTGCCCTCCTGTTTCCTAGTTAGTGTTAATTGGTTTATCCCCTGCACCTGTCCCCTCTTGATTTGGTTCCCTTTATATTGACCTTGTGTCTCTTGTCTTGGGCTGGTTCATTGTTTGTGTCATCCGTGGTGAGTCCTGTGTCTTGTTTAGTTCAGTTTATTGTAGTTTTAATGTCAAGTTCTAGTCTAGTCTAGTCTAGTCTAGTCTAGTCTAGTCTAGTCTAGTTTAGTCCTTGTTCCTGTTTCCATGTTTTGTTCTGTTACCCCCTCGTGGTAGTTTGTTTTGTATTTATTATTTATTAAAGTCTTGTTAACCTCTTACCTGCTGTCTTGCATTTGGGTCCTCTGTCCCTCACCACCCTCGTTCGTGACAATTATATGTAAGATTTAAAAATACAATAAACAAAAATTTAACCGGAAATGCCTCCGGACCAGTGTTATTTTAATATGGTCTTGCTTTATATATCAATATAAAGCATCTGTAAAACATTCAACTTAGAAACTTAAGTTCAACATTTTTAAGTTAAAACAAATTGGCTTTTCAATCACTTTAATTTAAATTATATTAAACTGACTCATAAAATTGAAAATATAAAGTTGAAATTGGTTAAACTAGATTATTTAGTTTAATTCAAATTCAAGTGACTTGTATAGCCAATTCCATGTTAACTTACATTTTAATTCAGCTTTTTTAATAAATGTTCTTATAAAGGAATATTTTTTACTGTGATATGCTTCTTTTTCTATTACTTCTCTTTACGGCGTTTCTCTGTTAAAACGTGTGAACAGATCATTCACTTGTTTGTTCTAAGTCGTTTAGACTACTGTAATTCACTTTATTATGGTATAAGTCAGTCCTTTATAATGCATTTACAGATGGTCCAAAATGCTGCTGCAAGGATGCTGACAGGCAGATGGAGGTTCGATCATATCTCGCCCATTCTTATTTCATTAAATTGTCTACCAGTCAAACGTAGAATTACATTAAAAAATAAATGTGTTTATACATCTTTGCATAATAAAGCCCCATCATATCTCTCCGAGGCAATCTCTAATTATAAACAAAAAAGGTCGCTAAGATCCAGCAATCGTGGTCTCCTCACTGTGCCTAGAACGAGTTTCCACTGCAGAGATGATCGTGCCTTCGCTGCTGCTGGTCCTAGTCTATGAAATAAACTACCGGCTTCCATTAGAGCTGTGCCTTCTTTGCCTGTATTTAAATACCTGCTTAAAAACATCCTTGGTCAATAGCTTTTATCTAGCCTTGTCAATTGTTTTGTCTATTGTGCTTTGTTGTTTTGTGGTTTTTCATTTTTTATTCATGTTTTGAGCTGTATTGTACATCACTTTGGGTCAACTGGTAGTTGTGTGAAGGTGCTTCAGAAAGAAAGAAAGAAAGAAAGAAAGAAAGAAAGAAAGAAAGAAAGAAAGAAAGAAAGAAAGAAAGAAAGAAAGAAAGAAAGAAATGACCTGTCCATAGACAAAGACTGACATTTAAACTGAAGTGCCTGTCCATATGATGTTATTTGACCCCATTTCATCTGAATAACCAAAAATAAATTGCGAAAAAAGCTGATAATTGCATTTAAAAGTACAGTACTTATATGAGTCCCCACTATTATCTTTATATAGTATGTTTATGTCTAATAAACTGATTTAACAAAGCAGGAAAGTGTGGAGATAGCTGCCAGAAATGGTTTAAAGGAAAGGTCAATCTGTTCTTCTGCAAAGGATGTTAATCAATAAATACTTTTAAGATTTAATGAATAAAAGATATGGAAGTAAATCATACGCTTGTACGATCTGTACTGATAAAACAGGGTGTGAACTTGCCAACCACATTAGAGAACATCAGGCCTTCTTTACAACTTCATTTCCCAGAAATATAAAGAGGGTGCATTGAACACTATTATGAGAAACAACGTGAACATCCGCGTAAACATCAACCTATGTAGCATGAAAAGAAATCCTTATATGAACGTTTTATTTTAGTACATCTATTTATAGGGAATGGATGTTTGTTTTATTGTAGACCTTAGGGTGGAACACAGCGTAAGACACATCTACTACATCGTGTATATAACCTGCTTTATGAGAAGGGGGGGTGGTGTTTGTATTGTTATTGGCCTTAGGAATGTTATTCCTTCAAAGCTCAGTCTCTGCAGAGAAGCTATGTGGAATTCCTGCTATAATAACTTCTCATCTCAATTTTAATCACTGTAGCTCTGCTTTTCATTAATCAATATATACCCAAGCCGCTGATTCCTACTGATTGTCTAATCTGTGTCATTAGATCTTATTTGGTAACATCAGCTCATCATTCATAAACACAGCGATGAAAACAGAAGTGGGGGAATGAAGAACCATTCAATCTATGTGACACATCATTAGATTATTTGTTTAATGGCATTAATCAAATTCGGTAGATGTAACATTTACAGGTAAATCAATAAACCTTATTTGCATTGGCTGGTTTTCGTGAGTTCCAGATTAACAAAAAATGTATTAAAAAGAGATGATATTCTCAATCATGATATCAAAAAATGGTGAAATTCTTTGTGTTGTTAACAGAAAAGTATTTTTCTTTATATTTTAAGGAGACCGTAGAGATCAAGTTAAATTGTAATGGTCTGACAAGTCTTACTTGGATAAGATATAGACCATTCAGCAAGATGTAAACAACAACAGTTTCCTAAGCACTAAAAACAGGAAGTGCTTCTGGACCAGCGATGTTTATATCTTCCAAAATGGTCTATACAACATTGTGGATATATTTGTTTTAACACACGGATTCAACTCGTCAGCTTTTTTAACTGCTATACAGTATTCTTCCACTTATCGTCTTTTTAACGAAACGTAGAAAGAATGTTTAAAAAGGCAACGTTTGCACGTAATGGCTAACAAAACATCAGTTTTGTGATATGTGCAAGCCACCCATGCAACCCTTTGAAGTTCACTTAAAAAAAATATATGATTTAGCACATCTTTAAACAGCACACAATCGACATCGTGTCAAGATATTGAAACCACTCCATGATTTAAAAATTGGTCATTGATTTACGGTCACAACAAAGGAATCAATAAAGTTTCTAAACCGCCGTCAAGTATTAAAATCATCGTCCCAGTGTGCTGATGTAGTTTATATTTGCTGTCAGTGTGTAAGTTCACGGCTACAAACTTGAGACTTGAAATATGGCAGAAACGCGTTTGTTTACATTGAACCGGCAGTTTCTCTTATCTTTTGCGCAAAGCATTATGGGGCGTAGGAAACTTGTGGATAAAGCTCTTAAAATTGGCTGGTCATGTAATCTCAAGATGACATTCACTATGTAAGTGGATTTCACCGAAATGAATAGTTAAATGTTTTAAAATGGAAGTGCACATCATTTTAAACATTTTTATATTTAAAAAGGTATTGTTCATTTCTTCTCTTGTGGAAAAGTTATGTAGATGAATACTTAAGATTCTTCTTTAAGTTTATTTTTTATGTTTACCAAGGGAAGGATGTGCTAGTGCTGATAAGTGACCGGCATTCTTCCATTAATGAGGATCTATAAGCATTTCCTCCTCAATAAACTCAATAACAACACACCCAAGTCTCATTTATGAATAAAACTTATTAATAATACATAGTCATTCCAGCTCGAGTGCACTACAGGCCTGCAGATTTCAGTTGATGTCTCGTGGTTGTTTTAACGTTGTTTCAACTTTCAACACTAACTGTATCTGCTCACCTCAGTCGCAACATGATGGCATCCAGTTACGTTATAACATAGCGTTAAAACATACTTTTGTTCAGCTTCTCTGTCAGCTACGCAGTGTAGTAGTACGCAAGTATATGATGAACACTGAAGAGTCATCGCTGTGATATCCGCTTTGTGGCCTAATTGTTGAGGATGTGCGGAGGTGGAAATGAGATCAGCTTAATTGTGTATTTTCCGCTCATTTGGTCCCGTAGATTCTGTTGTCACTGTCGGGCACTGTCAGTTATTTTTTCCACTTTTAAGTCAAGTGGTGCTATTTACATTGAATATTGATTCAAAGCAGCTTAACGGAATAACATTATGTGTGATTTTGGTGAGCACAGAGAAGGTAAATGTGGAAAAACTCCCTAAGATGTTTCAGTGAGGAGGGAGCCATTACAATAAATGTGCACATGGCAGATAGCATGTCGCTACACATTTCATGCGATGCTAGTCATGTGCTTGTTAAATCATCATATAAATAAAGTGGGGTTGTGATTTGTCTGTCAAACATGCCTACATTATTATCTTTAAAGTGATAGTTCACCCATATATGAAAATTCGGTCATCATTTCTGTCATCATCAGAACACAAAAGAAGATATTTTGAAAAATGTTGTTAACTGGCCAACCATACAATAGAAGTGAATGGGGTCCAGTGCTGTTCAGTTACCAACTTTCATCAACATATCTTCTTTTGTGTTCTGCAGAAGAAAGAAAGTCATGAGGGTTTGAAATGACAAGAGGGTGAGTAAATGATGACATAATTAACATTTTGGGTGAACTATCACTTTAAATAAGACCATACTAAGGTTTTGTTTTGTTGAATACACTTGTTGTTTATATAATATATGTGTGCAAGAGTGCATACTAGACCAGAATGACAGACATCAAGAGTTTCCTGTTTTATTCTATTATTGAGGAATTGTGGGTAATGTAAGATTAGGACTTCTTTTTTGTTAAATATTATTGTTTGGAGTATGTATTTTAAGATTGCATTTGTGTGTTTTATGTTGACAATTATGCATGTTTTAATGTCAATTGTTAAGAGTATGTTTTGTTGCATGTTTTTTATGTTGTGCACATTTTGGGATTATTTTTGTAGAAAGTTACAAAAAGCTTTAAAAGTAGAAAGGCTTTATTTATACCTTGGACCAAGGCAACATTTTGTTTATATTTGCTCGTTTCTGTGCGTATATGTGAATATTGTTGGAGTGGATGATATTTCCCTTGTGATTGTCAAATGGTTTTCTATCCCTTAGGACAGTGGTTCTTCAAACTTTTTTGGCTTAAGTACCCCTTTTTACGATTTTTTCAAGCCATGTACCCCTTGACCAGACAACAACCTTTTACCTTAAAATTCAGTGAAATGAGAGTCAAACAGTTATTATATCTAAATGTATTAATTCATTTTTTATGCATCTTTGTGTAGTCCTAATTTCATATAAAAATACTATTATCATAATTTATTGATTTTCATTATTTAATCCTAAATGTCAGTTTCTCTCACATACCCCCTTCAGTACCACAAAGTAACCCCATTTGAGAACCACTGCCTTAGGAGATCAATATTTTTTAACCCTTTTGTTGTGTTTAGGTTCATGAAGCTGTTTAAAAAAAAGATGTGATTACCTGTATTCTTTTTTTTTTTTGACTTATTTTTTATTAACAGTTTTATTAATTTTTTGTTTACAACATGCCCAAGAACCGTCCAAGATGACAGTTATACATATATTTCAAAAGATAAAAGGTATGTACATGTAAATAAAGAGAAAATTATACAAAAATAGAAATGGGAAACAAAACAAAAATAAATAATAATACATATGCACATTAGGAAGCAATAAATCAAAGTCATTAATCTAGCTTTTATTGTTTGTCTGATAGATTGTCAATGAGGTCCCTCCAAAACTGTATTGTCTTCCCAGAGGCACCAAGAATCCTTGCAGTAGTGCTTTCTCAGACATTGTATTTATTCAAGGTAAGCAGTTTTTCAACAATGTCTAAATTTTAATTTCATTTTTTAACAGAGTAAAAAGACAAATATTAACTATGCTGTCTGTGTTGCTTCTAAAGTAAACATCTGTATATTTAAGCAATAAGGTGAGAGTGATTGTGCTTTATTTTGAATAAGTCACGGCTGAAGGGCGTGCTTGTTAGGCATGACGCGAAGCGTAGGAAAAGTTAAAAGGTAAAAATTAAAATGAACTCTTAGATGCTCTTATTTTATTCTCAGCATTCTCTAATCATCTATGGATCAGCAAACTTTGTGCAAATGCGGTCAACGTTTTTGTTAATTGACCGATTGTTAGGCTGCAACCATTTAATTTTTAATAAATATTGATTTAGAAAAAGTGCAAAATTGAAGCATTTTACTATAGGGATCTCAGTCTTCTAAACTGAGGAACTTGAATACTTTTATACAGCCCTCTATTTGTCTAGGTGGTACTCTTCTGTAAATCCACAAACTGAAATTACAGACATCAATAATGTGGTGTTTTGCCACATTATGTGTTCGGTTAATGAGCAGCATTAACTGGTCTGTCATTTCAGTGCATGGCTTTATTGTATTCTTGTATTTATATTATATTGTATTTTAATATAGTAGAAAGAAAGCTGTGGTTATGGACGGATATGCTTTTAGCTGAACTTGGATATGAATGTGTGTTACAGTAAACTATCTCAGGTATTGACATTAACTTTTGTGTCGATCGTGTCTTCATCTTTCTCGCAAATCTCCTTCCCAGACCTCACGCATTTCACTCCATTATGCACTTAGTTTTAAAATGATAAACTTCCTGAAGTGCTGTCATGATAAATTAAAGATGTGGGCAGCGAAACATTTATGCGAAATACTCAAATGTACGACGAGGGCATTTTTACTCATCTCTGTGTGATTGAAGGCTACTTTACAATTCATATCACATATAAGATTTAAACACAGATTCAATTTTGATTCATGTATGAGATTCAGGACTGTTCAACTGCAGAGACGGTTTAAGGCCGTGTTCACACAAAAAAGTTGACAATGGCGCTTTTTTAGTTAAGAAAAACGCTTGCAGCGTTGAGGTTACAAATAGCATGTTGTTATGGAAGCGACAGGTTTCTGTCATTGGTTTGCTGTGAAAAAGCTGCTTGACGTAGGGCGTTTTTTACAGAAAAGTTTAACTTTTTTCAATCTCAAAAGACACTCTGAGCTGCAGAAAAAGACGCTGGCGCTGGCATTTAAAGAAGCACTCAGGACTTATCTTGAAAACAGGATTTACTCCATAGGATTATAATGTAAAACAGACGCTAGCGACTTTAAAAAGAAGTCAAGTGTGAACATGGCCTGAGAGTGGATTCGTCTTTTGTTGTCAGTCAGTTTCTTGTTAATGACCTCTCAGGGTTCTCAGGTTGCACATGTCAGCGTCTGAATTTCAGTCAGCTGCTCAGTCCTCTGCCGCTTGACACAATTCAGGATAAAAACATAATCGACAAATTCTATTTTGAGCAAAAGATTTTTAACTCACGTCTGACATCTGATGGTCCCAAAAGAGGCTTAAAAACTTTGAGCCTTATCTGATGTCAGCTGCAGCGAGTGATACTAAAAATAAGTTTAAATGCGAGCTGAAAACCTCATGTCTGTGTTTAAGTAAGGCAGGCATGTTGTGAAATGGTCCAGAGCGTGTCTATGTTTGATCCAGCATGAGCCGGAGGCACTCATCCGAAATCCTGGAGAAAACGCTTTGATACACCCCCGACATTACCACCCTGCATGAAGATGGGAAGCCAGACGTTTTTAGACATGTGGATCTTTCATTATATTTTTGTCGTGACATACATGATACAAACGTCTGAGGTCAATTAGGTGAGAAAAACACCATTGAAGCAACATAAACATATGCATTCGCATGCTGTTTTTTTCCTCGATTGGAGTTTTGGGTTCCTCGCCACCGTTTGCATATTGTTTTGCACTATTTGCCTTACTGGGGGGGGCTGCTTAAGAATTTTAAAGTTTTACACAATTAATATTGCATATAGGAATTTATAGTCTGTTTAATATTTGACATGCTTTTCTTTCTCCTTTATCTTAAATCTGTGCTTTCACGTGGGTGCGTGTCTGTGTGTGCGTGCGTGTTTGTCTGTGTGTGCGCACGCGTGCATGTCTGTGTGTGTTTGTGTGCGTGCTTGTCTGTGTATGTGTGTTAGTCACATGTGCATATTGTGTGTGTGTGTGGAGCGTTTGTATGTGGGTATGTCTGTCTTCTGTGTTTTCACCTTTTTTTTTTTTACAGGTATAACTTTATTTTTTTTGCTTATAGGCAATATGTCTCATGTACAGCTGCTTCGTAACAATGAAAATTGTAAAAGCGTTGAGTGAGTTGAGTGGCATATATATATTAAATACTTCATAAAGTTGAATATCTCTGCTTTAATTTTTCTTTTAAAATATTCTTTAGTAGAAATATAGGGCATTTTCCAAACGGAAGTGAGGATCCCTATGCCCTACTCCCTTCAAAGGGCTGAGCTCTTGAAGTGAACTCTTTGAAGGGTGTAGGGCATTACTGTCTCTCGTGTATGTTTAGGTTAGGGACCTAACGCTTCACCTAACGTTTTACCTAAAGGAAGTAACAATTTTAAACACAATTAAAAAAACAATATTTTTTAAATTTCTTGTTGAATATTGTCTAATTGCAGTATGTCTTACTTCACCTTGTTTTTCACTTCACCTGGTATTTAAAAATGAAATATATGATCAAGGAAACCTATGAACAAATAACCCCTATAAATCATATTAAACATACTTACCTATAAACTAATTTATCTTTTACTAAATTTTAACAATCTTAAATCATACTTATCACTCACAAAAATTGTGCAAAACACATACAAGCCAAATTATTAATAGGTCCCTTCAAGGGTGATAAATGCCGTTTGGAAAATGCCCTGTGTAAACGCACCCTTAGCATACACCCTTAGCAACATAAACAAAACATTAAGTTGCAGTTCACAAACTATTTTTGGTCGAGCGGAAAGAAGACTTTAAGTGATTTGACTTCATGATAGTTGCATTGATACATATTTTTTACTTTAATATTTTTATTGTGTAGTAACCGTTTTATAAAAGATTTATTCTGAATATATCACAGCTGAAGGGCGTTGTAAGGCACAACATGATTTATTCACAATAAAGTATAGCCTCTTATACCTCATTGCTCACATCTAAGGAGTTCAGAAAGAGAAAACCTCATTTAAATAAATATGAAATATAATAAAAATGTTCAAAAATGTTTTCTGTGCATTCCAAGTAAAATAAAACCGCACTATTATGATTACTTGGGTAATATAAAATATAATAACCTAATAAAACCCAATAAAAACATGATAACACAATAGGACTGTCAAACGATTAATCACGATTATTGGCGTCCAGAATAAAAGTTTGTGATTAAATTATATATGTTTGTGTACTGTACATATTCATTTTGAATTTAAAAGTACACACATAGATGCATATCTTTAAGAAAAAAATAATAAACATTTATAAATAATTTCAATTATTGATAAATTAATAAATACATCTGAAAGTATATGTTATCTGTATGTTACTGTGTTTATAAATATTTATTTTATGTAAACACAAACTTTTATTCTGGATGCGATTAATCACTATTCATTTTTTAAACACAAACATTGCAAAAAACATTGCAAAACATTAAACATAAAAACATGTAAACAATCTCTTAATATTTCTTTCTTTAAAATATTTTGCAGTGGCTTTTTGTATTTTTGATTAACTTTGAATTAATGTTCCTGCGTTAATCTTTTTATTTTTTATAACTGTAAAACATCATTGTCACATCGTTAGTATAATTCTGTCATTTATAGTAACCAAACTGATGCATTACTTTTCAATAGGTGCCAGTTTTGGGAAAGGGGGATACTAAAAAATGTCTGTTCCCCAGACAAAGCTATCATACCATATGGTTTCAGAAGACATGTAATATAGTGCATAAGTAATTTAGACCATAGTTTGTTTTTCATGTCTTGTTTTGGAGCTTGACCGCCTCTGGTGTTCATGAACCGTCACTGATGGGCTGAGCCAAATAATGAGCTTCCAAAATGTCAACTTTTCTGTTCCACTGAAAAAATGAAAACATTAGGTTTTCATGACCCTTAGCTTGTTTACGTTTTGTGTCTCTCTCATTTAGACTAACGGCTATGTTGACCACCCGAGCTGAGGGCATCACGACCATTTAATTAAAGAAACCAACTGACCCTGTTGTCAGATCCCCAACCAACCCCCCTCTAATGATCATCAATGCTCCATACTGCCTCATGTCAGGCTAGCTTGCTGAAAGTGTCCTATGTTTAAACTCGGCATAGGATTCTGTCATGGTTATACATTTACAAATCCAGTGAATGTCACCGTTCCCTTCGAGAATCCCCGCTGACAGACCCGCTGGGTTTGATCTACGGCTGATGGTTAAGGTGGGGTGGAGGCAGTTGCGACGTAGTTAGTATACAGCTCCCCGGCACCAGAGGTGCAAATAAAACACTTTGCCAGATTGAACTAGGGAGGGAAACGAGGGTGGTCTAGCAGCTCAAGGAAATGGGCAATTGAAGCTTTTCTCACCTTTTTGGGTGAATCAATCGTCCATGTCTTCAAAGCGGTACTGATAAATATAACAATCCATTTCCAATTACTCTGAGGGAAATTATGCACTGGGCAATGCACAAAAAAGCGAACTGAATGTTCAAATAAATAAATGAATCTCTATTGTTATCTCTGAAATGAGTCAGCAACACACCCCCACTCGCAGATCAACTTCTTAAACCCAAGTCTCTTTGAATTAACTGTTGGAAAACTTCCCTGAAATTTGGAATAACAATGTTGTTACTGTAATATTCAAGTTCCAAAATATATTGTGGTAAAAACGCCAAGGTTATTTTAATTTTAAAGGAACGAACCTCTTAAACTTTGATCAGCACCACAAACAAATGTTATATTATTTTTGGCCCACGAAGCGTTGCTTGTTATATTATTCATTTTCTTCGAAATCATTATTTAAGGGTTATGGTCCTACATTTGTCTCCTCACATCTATGGTTAGGAAAACAGATGGTGTCTTCTCTGTTCTCTGTGCAAACTAACAGTGACAAACACAGCAAAGTAATAATAATGGCAAAACCATCATCGAATCATCTAATAATCATGTAATTACTGTCTTAATGTTCCCTGTGTGATGTAATCCAAATACAAGTACATTGGACTATAACCTCTAAATGGAAAATTAGTTTAGCTTTGTTAATTCAATGCGGCCTTGCCAAAGCATCTCTCTGCGCAGGAGTTTTTAAACACAGCTCTTCTGTGGCAGAAATCCAGAGATGAAGAGGAAAAGGAGGTTATATGGCTGTTGTCTCTATCAAATTTCAGCATTGCTGCCGTAATGTAATTACGATGCCATTTGATTATGCCAGGCAGAGGAACATTTCCTGCCTCTAAGGATGCTGGGAAACGCCTCTGCCCTTTATGTACTGCAAGTACAACGTGGCTAAAGGCCATCTTTGAGGAAAATGTGTATTATACTGTATATGTAGCCTATGATATTATAAATAAAGAAATAAAATTAATAATGAATATAAAAACGGAGAAATAAATATTCATATACAGTTAGACAGATTTTTACATGTGAAAAAGATTTTAGTAAATTTCAACAATTTTGAAGATTATGAGTTTTTATATAAAAAAATCACTCTTTATCATCTTGTTTACTAATATTATAAACAAATATGACATATTGAACATTTTACTTGATTTAAGGCCTATTGGTTTTGTTTAAATTGATAGTTCACCCAAAAAATTCTGTTATCATTTACTCAACCCCAAGTCATTTTAAACCTTTGTGACTTTCTTTTTTAAACACTTATACTCCATAAAAAAAGAATTGTCCATTTGGATTTCATGGAGACTTTAATGCGATTGACATCCTAGTAGAACTTTGGCAAAAGGAGTAATGAGTTTTATTTAAAGGACATTGCAATTATTTCTAGATAAAACTTTTTTTTTCGCTGTTTATTTTCACAAATGGGACAGTACTAAATTCAGGCAGAGAAAGAGAGAGGAGGTTGCTAGGCAACACACTTGGCATCAGAATCATAAGATTTGTGCAGCAGCACCTCACCGGGTGCCACATCAGAATCCATTCATTTCTCGTCATGGTTGTTGCTCTGATTTGTTCGTGGTGCTAGACTAATACCCCTACAGCAGTCTAATACTGGAGAGAAATCAATGTAAGACAGACTTCTTGGAAGATCTGATGCCTGGAAAGAATGAGACGCGAAGGAGTTTAAAAACACAAGCAACTAACATAAACATTCTAACCTTTTTTATTATTTACAACGACATGGACGTGATCCTTAAATTGGCTTAATGTCAAAAACACACGTCTGTTTTTTCTTGGTTGTTTACTCATATCTCTGTCTTCATCCGTTATTTCATTTCCTCCAAACCTTTATAATAGCCTCAGACAACATCAATGATGTCACTTTATGAAAATACACAAAGCAGCAGACTGAAATAGACTTTAACCCATTCATTTACTATTAGATGATTTAGAGCAGTACTTACAGCAGGGGTTCTCAACCTGTCTGACTCCAAGGCCCCCCATTGTATTCAACAATATTCAAAGGCCCCCCTCCCAGTCACAAAACCTAAACATTTTAGAGATTCAATTTGAGAGATTTGTTTTATTCAAATAATAAGGAATAACTTTGAGTTTTATTTTTTTATGCATTTCAATGATAATTTTGTCTATTTTTTAAAATATTGGTCATCTTGCGGCCCCCTTGAAAGTCAGCTATGGCCCCCTTGTGGGCCCCTGCCCCCCTGTTGAGAACCACTGACTTAAACTATTTTGTTTACAGTAATTTCAAGGTATAAATTGCATTAATTGCAAAATAACAAGCAACATACGGCTTGAAATGAAAAGAGGTGAGGATGCATAAGGCCTGACACAATCTGGTAAGCTCTGAAAGTCATAGCAGTAGCAATTTATTGTGCACAACTATACAGTATAGAATGATGAATGCACAATATGTTGTTTTGCCTGAAAATCTATGTTTTTTAGTCGTGTTTGGTGCATTGTTCCCATTTATTCTGCATGCAGCCTGTATAGTCAAACAGTGACGACAGGATGCCAATAGTTATTGATTCTCTGGGGTGGTATTGTCTGATCTAAGATGAGATCCTAAGAAAGTTTGAAGGGATTTTTTTTGGAAATGACACAAAAGCAGAGCAATATCAGACCAAAATCATAAGGATTTGAGTTTAAATTATTATTTTATTAAACTAGCCAAGTATGCCGCCATACGATGGTCGAATAAACAGCTTAGCAGACGTTGTGCCAAAAGTCTTTTATTTTGTAGATTTTGTCTCAGACGTTTGTAGGTTCAACCCCAATAAAGCACAAATGAATTATTCTAGCTCAATTGAAAGACCATTGTGTGAGTAGTGCAAATGTAATGGCTTCGATTTCAGGAAAAACAAATACTGAGTAAAAACTAAATGCACTGTAAGTCACTTTGGATAAATGGATACAAAATAAATAGACACAGCCAGGCGTAGCACTATACCATATATGCTTTTCTATATGTAAGTCTATATGTGTTCTGTATACACTGGCACATACAGTCAACAACCAAGGCCATTATTAGTATCTGTCAGTGTTACATACTCACTCGGATTGTTAGCAGAGAGCTCGATGCACAGCTCCTCCCCAGAGTCCCGGCAAATGAGCGCTAATGGTCGAGTGATCACGCTGTGGATGGGCTGCTAATGGTGATGGAGCTAGTGCAACTGTTGCGTTCCCTGTGTTTCATTGTGAAAGCATTGAGGCTGGCTCCACTGTGAATGTATTCCTGTCAGGAACATTTGTCTATATTAAAGAGCGCTGGAGCACTCGTAGAGAAACCAAAATTTTGCCTGCCCTTGAACCATTTAGCATGTCGTTTTGCCCAATACGAGCTTGACAATGATGTAGCGTTTTGTCAACAGGCGACAAAAACATAACCGGCTATTGATGAGGAAGTCTCTGGTGTGTCATACCTCACAGTGAAGCATTTACCAAGACGATATGTTAACGTCTTGCCTGACCGTACAAACAAACATCAACTTACTGGAAATCTTACTGTGAATGTTTGGCCTGGATAAATAGAGGAATAAGACATTTCAAATATTAAGAAAAAATAGTAAAACACATTAGTGTAAATTTACAGTATATTACTGCATACTCATTGCCACATATACAGTATTTTCCATTTCTTAATTTTTATTATTTTTTCATAGTTCTGCGATTAAATGTCAGCTTTATTTTACTAAAAAGGTCGAGGAATTTAGCAGTATTGTGTTGTAGAATCACAACATATGCATTACAGTATTCTTTTGTACAGTATGGCCACAGATTGAATTTGATAGCCTGATGTTCACAATACTGTGCTGGCTCTTAGGTTCCCAGCATGCACTGCGGCATGAATAAATTATTTGCTTGGTGTTTTTTCCATTAAGTAGTATACTTCTGCGGTCCCTTAGTGTATTAAAAGAAACAAATATTTTGGAAAGAAAAGCAGCATGTGGTTTAAAGGTATCTAGTACATACACCGCGAGTCCTCTTGCATGGAATTCACCAAGTTGTTTTTTCTACAGTAGCCCTAAATGGACAAACTGCTCCACAGAGTCTACATTTCGACGAAGAAGCAAAAATGTGACGTCATTTTAGTTCTGTCTCAGCCGCCGTAGGGCTTCAAAAGGGAGGGGTGGAGTGACCCGTTGGTTGCATTTCGCAACCTCACCACTTGACATAAACCTTTAAGTCTGTGAATCAAAAACATAAAGCTAGCACAACAGTAAGGCTGTGAGGGAGTGACCTGCTTATTCTACCATAACAACAATGGATTGTCTGGCAAACTATACAAAACTCAATGCATTTAATGTTGATTGCATGCAATTTAAAAAAAGTATAGTGATATCCATGTAGCCATTGTTGGGTTAATTATTTCCATAATTAATCTTTTCTATCTCTGGTTTACAAGTCCACCACAACCCCTGCAAGCCAATCCCTCTTAGATGTGTATAAAATGTCATATTATTTATGTGCTTAAATGTAAGTCAATCACTAAATGTGATGCAGTGCAGCCAACAGCTGTTTCATCACAATTTGAAGTATCACATCAGAAACGATTGACAGAAACTGCACATTTAAAAAAAAAAATCATGAGATTCGCAAAATAAATGTTCCTCTCTCTTTAAGGTTGTTTTTGACTTGCATGAAAAGAGTGAATATCTGTTAGTTAGGTTGCCAATGCTATTGTCATCCACTTGGAAAGGCACAACTGGAAAGGCACCTAATTCTTATTTTTTTGAGGAACTTTGAAACCCAGCGTATATTACAGCTAATAGCTCTTAATATTACTATTAGTAAAATGGTGACTGCAACAGTGTTAGTGTTTTAAATAACAAATATTTTTATGTTAAAAGTTATATCATATTGTATAATGTATTAGAATGTTATAATAAAATGTTTGACCTTGCCATTTAAAAAATATTCAAATAATGAATAAATTATTTCACTGTCAACATCTTTCCAATATACTTTTTACAAATGTTTCAAACCAATATTGTTAAGGTTTAGTTTTCACCCTTCTTGGCTTTTTATATTGAAAAAAGGAATACTTATAAACCAAATTATGTTTTCCTGTCACTTTCAGGATGAGAGAGCAGCAAGACGGGTAGACAGGTGAAAGTTTGACTTGGCACATTCTCTAAATTATGAGAGAAATTATACATCTTCTCTTTCATTTCCTTTGACAGTTAGGTATAGTGGTCCCTTGGGGAACCATTGTTGAATGTGCATTTACATCACCATTAATTATGTATGCATCTCCATTTGACCCAGCATGCACAGGGACCACATACTGGGAAGTGTTGACCATAACAGACTACAAAGGCTTCAAATGAGACGGTGCATAATACAACTGTTTTCTAATTTAAATTTCTAGGAACCAGATCTGGCGGCTTTAGTGTCTGTAGATTATCAAACGTTCAAGTCACATTTGGTAAACAGTCATGCGTCATTTTCTCATGATGATTATTGTAGACCGATAGATTTTATAATTATTTTGAGTAGTTTGGTCAAATACTGATTAAGAATTAAGTGTATTTTTTAGTCTAAATAAAATAAAATGAGCTCTGTTTTGCAATAAGTGATCAGTGTGAATCCCCCAACTTCATTATATATATTTTAAATATTAATATTAATAATAGTTTTTGATTGTTTTAAAATTGTATAACACGTTTGTAAGTATTCAATAAATTGTACTGGACAAAGAAGTGTGACAACTGGCCCTCAACCACCTGGCTGTCTCAATATGTGCAGCAACATCCCAAATCAGACAACCACAAATAAACCTAAACATCAACAAAAAGTATCTCCATTATTAACAAATGTAAGAAATGAAAACTGTTCACATCCTCCTTTTATGTATTGGCTCACCGCATCTCCAGTGTAAACGTCATTTGAACAGACCAATGAAACGTCTCCTTTCGCAGGTTGAAAACAAGTTCCGCTGAAAACGCTCAAAAAAGATCGAACCCTGCAAATCTAGTAGTCAGACGAAGCTGCAGACAACTTTGAACACGATTCTTTTCATTTACACGAGTTTACCCCGAGCAAAGTTGCACTTTTCATAGCTAGCCTGAGGAATTCAGCACTGGAGCTGTCCAGCGTTCTGCGCCTCGATGCGAGACGCCCCATTGCGCTCGCGCTTCATTAAACCACATTGTTTTTCTTGGGTAGCGGAATATTTGCTTGTCGGGGTTACACATGACCATAGGCTGCGGTGTACTGACCGCCACGATCTGAGACGCACACACTTCATTGACGAAAGCGAAGCCTTGAAATGAGTGTTGGCAGTGCGTAAGAGGAGCAGAAGAAAACGAGTCCCAAGTCCCGGAGCGCCGTCCGATTTCATCCCAGGTTTGTCTTAGTTTTCTCATAACTGCAACACTTTAAGCCAAGACTGTCATGCGAAATAGTGCGTTTCACCCCGGTTGTTAGAGGTGCGTTAATGCCTTAGAATTTTAACGCTGCGTTCGTGTTGTTTGTAATGAAAGCATGCAGTGGAGCATGGACGTAAATATGACGAGCTTGATAATTCATGTAGAAAAATACCCCGTTGTTGTCTGTCCTACCCGTCCGATGTAGGTCAACGCTGACAGACGGGTTCGAATGAGAACCACGCATTATTACGCGTGAGAGTTTATCATACTCCACGTTGGGATGTCAGTTAGCTTATGTCCTAGAGACAGCAATGGACCATTTAAATGCCTGACCTTTATGCAACAACTTTTGCAATGAGACTGAATTTACATGCTACATATTTGCAGTACAATTATGAATGTGCAGGGGGATTATTTGCCTTTCAACACAGTAACTCGGTTGCGTATTGAAGTTGTGCGTGCGCTCTTTATCCAGCACTGCGGAGGTAAGTTTGCTAGATCAATTGCTGAGTCTCTTCGTGAGACCCTTGTGCATCACCTCTGACGTCACAATCGAGTATGTAATGTAATGGTCAGTAAGGTAGCTTGATGTTTTTCCACACAGACGTGATTACGTTTCAGGACAGATATTGCAGATTACTCTTCATTTATTTTGGTTATAAATATGTGAACTATATAATAGTAATATTTAATAAACGTGAAAGAGCATTGTTATGATAGTATTTCTTATGTTTTTCCACAATTGTTTTTAATATAGGCTACAACTACCAACTGTGGGTCTTCTGTATCCGTCTTTAGCGCTCACTATAGGGTCAGAAATGAACAGATAAGGGGAAGTCTATTTACTCATAGAAATCTATTTGATAAAATCTATTGTATTCATTTACAGGCATGCTTATCCAAAGTGACTTGGAAATGAGAGATGATTTGACATTTGGGGAATTTATTTGTTATATAGCGTAACATATTTGATTGTTTTTATCTAGTTATGGCTTACAAGGCACTATAGTTTTAGTCTCTCTATGCGAGCATCTTAGTGAACTCTAGCTTTAGATATCTATTCACTGTCTCAGGAGTAAGTGCTGTTAAATGTTCAGCTAGGTATTAGTAGCTTAAGGTAAAATACTAATTGTGAAAAAGAGTTAAAAAAAGAAGTCTGAGAAGCTTAAAAAAATTATTATAAGAAAATGTACTAATGCATAAAAAAGGCTGGGTCATTTTCAACCCTTCAAAAAGGGAGCACCAAAAAACTTACCCAAAATGTTGGGTTGTGTCAACTCATGGCTGGGTCAAATAGGATTTTTTGGGTGGCTGGGTTTGTTCCTTTTTGACCCAAACATGTTAACCCGGCATGTGTATATATCGAATGCATCTTTTGTATTTGTTATGATTTTATAACTAACAGCGGTAATTTCCATAATTAATTTCAGCCCGTTCATGTGAAATATTTGATATAAAGAAAGATGGCATTCGTGCCACGACTTGCTTCTGTGGGCAGTTTTGTAACAAATGTGCTGTTCGCTCTTTTCAATTACACGGCACATCGAACAAAAAAAGATGCAAAGCACCATAAAAGTAAATTACGTTTAGCTTGCCTATATAATTCTTTGGCTGGCTTTGGGTAAGCCGAAATCTAATTTGCCAATAAGTTGTTAACTCTGATTTGATCCATTTAAAAAATCATAAGAATCCACATATTTCACCCTTTCTCTATATTCCAAAACCCTTGTCATTCAATGTTTATGGCACTTGCATTTTGATTTCGTCTGAAGCATAAAAACCAGCAATGACACAACCACGTTCTATACCCTCAAAAGAAAATACATCCTTTGCCATTTCCTGCTCAGTTCTTTCCTGTCCGCCCTCTTACCCACAATGCACCATGAGTATCGGCTTCGGAACCCTGCAGATAGTCCCTATTCCCTGTCTTTCTCACAGGGCTCATTGTCAGCTCCTCTCAGAAGATTGCCTGGCGCAAACTCTGTGCCTGACAGGAACTGAATGCTAACGTTGGGGCTCCTCTCTCTACAGGCATTTACATTCAAATTCCTCTGTGCCCATAGGCCAGCGTGCGAGTGGAATTTTAACTCCCTGTACTCATGGTTTGGCCAGAATGCTTTTTTTTGGTCACAAGGTCAGACACGATACAAAATATTTTAAATCTCCACTTTAATATACTGAACTAGCATGCATTTCTTAACTCTCACCGTATGTCAACAGTTGTCTCATTTGTGACTCTTTTTATTTCCTATATGCAATTTTGGGGAAATTGATACGAATGCAAAGTTGTAAAATAACCAAGAACTCCTCAAATGTTTCTCAGGAGAAATGAAGCGGTACTCAGATTGTTCGAGTACACCCGTACTGCACAGAGATGTGATAATACGCTTAATCACTTCATTACTCATTAGCTCTGTTTTATTTTTAAACTTTCTTGCTTGTTTTGTCGGGTGGGAGTTTGTGATTCTGCTCACTGGCTAAAGGTGGCCTCGGTGAACTTGTTAGCGTGATTAGTTCCAGCCCTGTGCCGCTCTGGGCATATTCACATCAATGGGAAGCATTTCCATGGAAAAAGAATGCTTTGTAGACATCCTATTCAAAGAACGGTTATCCACAGGCACAGGGGATGAAAGACAGTATTTGTTGGAATTTCGGTCAGAAACGACTGACGCGTGAAGCGAATTCTTGAAACATGGTATTACTGTTATACTATATGAAAAGCAAAGACTTTTAAACTCGCAGGTGTATTGTCTCTCAGACGCACGCTGCGTCTGAAGTCACTCACTCATTCAACAATATAATACACTGCATGAGGATGGGGGAAACATTCAATTTAGAGAGAATTTAGATGGTTATCAGGGGCTGGTGCACAAACAACGATATCTATACAGTGGTCCTAAAAAGTTTGGAAGCTTTTGGAAGTAAAAAGTGGCAAACAAATAATGCTTGAGGTATTCTTTGAACTAACTTGAATTTTCTAGACGTTTTCTGATTTCTTATTTTTTAAAGGTCGTTGATAAGAAGACTGAATGTAGTCATCCACAAAACACTGTGATTTAACCAGACAGATTCCAGACAATCAAAAAATGTGACTGTCCAGACTGACTGTGAGATGGCATCAATTTGTGTTTACATAAATGGTCCATTGTGACTTCTGATGAAATTGGATTACGTGCAGTGTTGGAAAAGGGTGTTAGGGGGTTGGTGGTTTGAGTAGACCCCGGGGGATTTAGTCCAGGCAGTGAATTTCAATGCTGGATGGAGTTCCAACGCATAATGTAAAGGATGTTTTATCCATTAAATAGCCTCCAAACGCAATGTACATGAGGCATTTTCTGCATCTATGGTTTGAAAATATAAAGCGTCCCTAAGAGCCCCCCAGGAAATCTCAGGCATTTCCAGCACTTATTCAAATAAGAGAGTTGTTCTGGATCTTAAGTGTATTTGAACAACAAAAAGGGAGCAACTGCAGAGAGCTTCGGAGTTTTTGCTACAGCGAACAAATATAACAGATCTGATGCTGAACCTTTCAATAATCAGACCTTAATGTTGGAACAATTATAATGCCTACAGATCAGTTAAGTTAGAGAGACATTTTAAATATGCAGAAAGATTTACTTGAACATTAAAAAGAAGAAAGGGTAAACCAAAATCTCCTAAACCTTCTGCTAAACATCTGTACAGACAGATGCCTCATACTGCATGATAATAAGAAGCCATGGTTTCCCAGGTGTCCTTAAACAAATTGGCTATTAATTCTCATCTCAGCCTCATTTCGTCAGACTAAATATCACACAGTACAGGTGTACCATCATGACTATAAGAAAGCATGGATATTAATCTATCTCAAAGATGAATGAGATCTAATAATCTAGTTTCCCACTCTCTATTTTGTGGTGTTACAAGTAAAGCTAATTGGCTTCTGGAGCTTCTAAATGTCTTTATTTGATAAAGTGCTTCTCTCTCTCTCTCTCTCTCTCTCTCTCTCTCTCTCTCTCTCTCTCTCTTTCGCCTGGCTTTGCTTCAAGGGTTTTCCACACTGTATCTGTGTTCCCCAACTTCATTTCTTTTTCAGCAGAGTCATCTGAATTTTTCAAGAAGGTCATGAGCTGTGTTAGTAACAGCTTATGAAAAAAATTGTCTTCTCATTTATTTCTGTGAAATTGCTAACTTGGTGCATCCTTCATATCGCTGAAAGATTTATCCCCTAAATGTGCAAGCTTACCTTATGCAAATGAAATATTTTGCCTTCATTTTTGGGATAGTCAGATCACATATTTGGTTAGCTCATCTCTTACAAAAAAAGCCAATTTTTAGTTAACATGTCTAGGCATTTGATTATAAATCTCTGAGGTTTAGAACTTCAACATTTACGGCAACCAGACATTTTGAAGTTTGCTCAGCTTTGGGGCCAAGTAGTTCACCTAACTCAATTTATTGTGTAATGTCCTATGTTTTATAACATCACTTCTAAATAAATAAATATTACAATGTTGTTTATTTCAAGGCCACCACACCACACCGTGTTGTGCTTTCTTATTTTAATATTATTTATAATCTTTACTTAAGAAATATCCAAAACACATTGGTCAAGCTACTGTTTAAAGGAATAGTTCACCCCAAAATGTTAATTCTTTCATTATTTACTCACCCTCAGGTTGTTTCAAACCTGTATACATTTCTTGACAGAATTTGACTGAAGTTTTATTTTTGGGGGAACAATCCCAGTTTGTGTTTGGTGCATTTTGACAAGCAGCAATGCTACATCATGCACCTAACCCTCACAATCTAATTGGTTCTCGTGTGTCTCGTATCGAATCTCATTGGTTCTTTCATGTCTCTAAACCAATGAGATTCCTTGAGACACACCAGAACCAATTAAATAAAAAAATCAATGTTGTGGAGCCGGCTTGTCGCCATACAGAAGTTGTTCTCTCATCTAAACCTTTGAACCTCTATTCAAAGTATATTGTGACTTATCATGGTTAATAAGCTCAAGTGTTTCACTTTAGAGGACATTTATTAACCCCTGGATTTCTTTAATCATTTACATGATCACACAATAATCGACATTAGAATCCCATTACAATACAATTTCTGTCGAGGAGTCATGAGGGTTTTAGTTATTATCAAAACGAAATTGACTTCGTGATTGTAGCCAGAGACATTCTCAAATGTTATTTTTTTAAACTGTGACCTGCTGTGACTCTTTTCTTATCATCTACCTAATGCCTCCGTGGAGTCTTCATCCATCAATATGTATTCATAGAGTATTCATATGGCACGTCTAGGTAACGGTTATTGTTTTCGCCCCAGACTGTTGACAGCCTGATGCATACCGGAATGGCCACATAAAACCGCCGATTCCAATCTTATTGTCTGGCTTCTAAACAATTTCTGGGCGTCAGGAAGCAAAATTGCGTTTACACATTTCCAAGCTAATACAATCAACGCTTTTGAGGAAGAATTTGATCCTTGAGCACACCAGCTCATTCCACTTTTCTCAGACTCCGATTTCAAATTACGTGTCCCTTACGTCAAGTAGCGGCGACGATGTTAACTTTATAATTGTGAAAAGCACTCAGCTGTTTTAAAACAAAATACCTTTAAAATACGTGTTTTCCACTAAATATTCATATAGGGTAAGAAAATGTTATAGCTAACAGAAGCCATAATCAAATGTGTCCAAGAACGTTTATTTTCTGTCCCGTATGAAGCATTTAAATGTCTAAACTATCGCAACAAATTAGTCCAAAAAATCGAGCATGGTCAAAAAGCGTAAGATTTTGAATGAACAGGCTTCACTGCAGATGTTGAACACGCATTTCGTCTCAAGAGGCGAGATCAGTCATTGCAACAGAATTTAGCTCTATACTGTTTAACTCCACCTGAATTGCTGAGACCCTTGGTTTGTTTGAGCAAAATGGCAATGAAGGAATGATTTTGCGTATGGGCCAAAGTTTAAAAACAAATAAAAATTGATTGGAAAAATTGCCGTACTTGCACACTTTAAAGAAGCAATGGGGAGATTTTAGCGGCATCTAGCGGTGAGGTTGCGAATTGCAACCAACGGCTCACTCCACCCCTCCCTATCGAAGCATTTTGGTGGCTCTTACATGACAAAGATGTCGTCGCGTTTTCACTTCTTTGCCGAATGAGATAACATATTGACGAAACACGCTCTGTAGAGCAGTTTGTCCGTTTAGGGAACCTAGAACCATATCAAACAGCGTGCTGCCTGTATAGAGATTGCACAAATGATGCACATTATTAATTCAGTAACAAGACGCTAACCACACCTCACTCAGCCAAATGATGTGGCATCTATCAGCCCCAATGCCAACACAGAGTGACGCAACACGCTCAGCTGTAATATACATGACAGAGCTCAGAGTTATTACAGTAATAATCTGTACGCCACTCCGAGGCTTGTGGTAAAATGAGCCTAAGAACCGCCTTCTTGATTTTACTCAAAATTAAAGTCTTTATAGAGCTGTGCCTATAGGGACACAGCAATCGTATAGTGTGACTTATTCTAGAGAGAGAGAGAGAGCGGGAGAGAGAGAGAGTGAGCATGATGAGCCAAAGCTTGGGTTGATAGTAAAGTTTGAATGTTTGAAGTGTGGAAGGAGAAATCTATTGAAATTCACAATTCAAAATGCACCCGGGTGGTATTAAGAGGCGAGGGAATGACATCTGAAGCGTTTTCACACCATTAAACCGATTAAAGACCTAGCGTTCAAGATTATTTGATGTCTGCTTTGCTGAATCCCAGCTAGATGTCCAATAAAAAAATGTGTTAAATTTTGTGAAACACTTTAAATGCAGTTTAGTGCAGTATTTGTGCTTTGGGCTTGAACAAATTCTCAGGTTTAGTTTGAGTTTTTGAGTTGTAATGTGAATTGGCCACACCCCATGGGATGGTAAATCACAATTGGATTTACAAAGGAATTTCATAAACTGCAGTTTAGCAACAAATATTTATTACATAGGCAATTTTGATTAATAACAATTATTTCTTTCTTGATATGCACATTTTTCTCATCTTACTAGGCATATGTATCTACATTAATTCAATACTGTCAAAACAATAAACTCTTTAAATAACACAATATCTGGTGAAAATGAGAGCATTCCAGTCAATTCTTCCACCAGTGGCAAAATGTATTATATAATAAAATGTATTAAATATAATAAAATCTACATGAATTCAGTCAGTCCATAGTTGACATGTGTTGACAAATATTGTAGACTATTATACAAATAATTAGTTTATGGATAGTTAATTATGTATCAGATTTATTGTTACATTTTACAATTCTAATCCTATTTGCCACCTCAGTTTAAATTCAGGAAATTCTTTTTTTATGAACAATTATTAATAATACATATCAATATGGCTTAATTATTTAATTTATTATTATTATATTGCTAATAATAATATAAAGACAATAATATCATAATGTAAATTATATTATTTATTTAATTATTATACAAGGTATTACCGACGCACGTGCCTGGCCCGAAGTTAAGTTCTATGTTTGGCTAATGGCTAGTAATATAACTATTTATTTAATTAAATTTATATTCATATTAATTTGTATTATAATAATTGTATTAAATGAACTATTTGTTGAATTTTATTTTATATTATTTTATTAAATAATACATTCGTTGAATGGTCCTGTAATTTTGTCATATTTAAGTTTAGCCAAGTGACGGTTCATCTACTGGTAACCCAAAATAAGACTGGCTAGACATACTTTTAACTTTTTAGCTAATGTAATCTACTTGTCATTTCTTTTGCTTGTTATCAGAAATGATCTACAGGGACTCTATTCTTTGCGGATGTGCACCCTAAATTAAGTTTGCGCCACAAAATCGTGCATGCGCAGTTATCCTTGTTTGTTGCTTGAAGACCGTCTATATGACAAATAATATGGATTTGAAATCACTCCCTCATACCTCTGGTTTTGAATCCCAAAATCTTTTGACTCAAGAGCTTTGCATTGGATCTGCTCTCTGTTCACACTGCAGTCTCACGTTGTCACATGCGGCCATTAGCTGTGATTGATGAACTGTGATGGTAGAGCACCAAAACAAAAATGTCTTCTGAGATCAATCACGAGTCGCAGCACGGACCAGATCTGAGGATAATGTTAGCAAGGTGTTTTTCAACACTTTTAGCTTGATCCAGCATGTAGGCGTATGCTGTTGCAATGGGATTTAGAGCGGGTCTTCATTTAAACCTTGTTATCAGTTTTCGAAACATGATACAAACACCAACGCAACCACCTATACATTCATATATAATCTAGGATTTGAAGCTACTAACACCCCTGATCTATCTGACGTTGATCTCATATCTGATTTGTTGCTTCATTGCAGTCATGGGTGTGCTGATGTCCAAAAAACAGCAGGTGGAGAAGGTGCAGAAGTGCAGCGTTGTGGTGTCAGCCTTCAAAGAGGGTTTGAAGGATCGGCCGACTGTAGCCTCGGCGGGTCAGACCGAAGACGTTGTGACCGAGAACGGAGATGGATCTGCTGAGGGATCAAATCAAACTAACACAGACCACGCTGCACAGAAAGAGAAGGACAACAAGCAGGGGTCTTTACATGCTCAGCAGGCCTCTGCCCTACTCAGAGAGGAAAATAAGGCCAATCAGGAGGCTTGGGGCCGTCTACGAGATGGGAAGGGGGTGGAGCCAGAGGATCTAAAGAAGTCACATCAACTCACTCCTCCGGCGTTCGTGCGGCCGAAGAGAGATGTCAACGACGACAAGCCGGTGGATGTGCCACTTGGGCAAAGAGAGCAGGTAATGTCAACGTCAACATCTTGTGTTTATTCACACTGCAGTTGCGCCACATAATTTTACGAGAACATTGTTTTACATTTTTTAAATATGAGTATAAACCATCTGTGAAACAGTGAAACTTTTTTACACAAAGGTTTACACGAAACTGCATTTTACAAACAAGGCGCCATAGCAACAGCTCTCGTTTTCACACATCTCCCAGTACTCAAAACACAACCTCTTGACCTTCACATCTGGTCATTTACACCACGAAAAGACGATAAATACACGAGAGCGGATGACTCAACTAAAATCTGTACTCGTAAAAACAAGCTCGCCTCTTTCTTCTGCTCGCATTGTTGTATCTCTTCATTTTTTTAAGCCGAGACCCTATGACTCACGAATGCTGGAGAATGTCATGATTTGGAGTTTGGAGGCTGATCTCACTTCAGACGAAATGGCAGCTCAGGTTTGTTGACAGTGTGTGGGCAGCGGGTCGCCGGTGCGGTAAAAACCCGGCGCTGGCGCCCGGGTTGAGTCTCAAATTAATTGGGGTCAGTGAAGATCGCGGCGATGGGGCCGGTCCTCATGACGTGATAGAGAAGAGCCACTCTACACAACTCTAATCCACACAGTGCTTTTGTTTCCCTCGAGTCTCTTTTTTTGGCAGCTACTGTGTTAAAGACAAGAGCAGGCAGTGAAATGAGTTTTGGCTTGTCTTTGAGAGTTGTGTGTGTGTGTGTGTTTGCTGTTGTTGTTCAAGTATACTTGAGCATTTCAGGAAAAGAAGCAAGAAAAGATGTTCATGATTAAATATTAGGGATGTAACGACATCAAATCTCACAGTACGATAAAAC
The DNA here is from genome assembly GCA_006030095.1 of Triplophysa siluroides. NCBI lineage: Eukaryota > Metazoa > Chordata > Actinopteri > Cypriniformes > Nemacheilidae > Triplophysa > Triplophysa siluroides. The sequence goes on from VCII01000114.1 coordinate 637,392, forward strand.
CTCGGTGTAATGCCTGCGGTATACTATTTATTGCGATATTTAAAAAGTGCGATAAGTGTTTTATAAACAATTATTGATCATTGCATGGATGTAAAAATGAACCATGTCATTTTCTGTCCTTTTTTCTTTATCCTCTAATCATAACTGTTGCTTTGAGGTATGATGTATAGTATGAGATACGTCAAATGATGTAGTTGAAACTCCATATTATAAAATAAAAAAAACTGCACCAGCTGGACCTTGACAGAGATAATATCTATTATATTGTTTAAATTTTCTATTTTACAGGCCCGGAATACCTATCATTTCATATAGCCTAGTCATGTGTTATTTGTAGCATGGCCTTGTAAACTAACGGTACTATTTAGTGTGTTTGGATAAAAGCGTCTGCCGAATGAATACATTTAAATGTAAATGTGATCGAGAGGTCGCGTTAACCGAAAATTCTCCGTCATTGACGTATATTTTTACCAGTGACGGAAAAATCTGAAGGCCGTCCGTCATTTTGACGGATTAAAATGAGGGCAATTTGTAATTCCCCTTTATGTCAAATTGGTAGCATCCAATCACTGACTTTCATCAGAACGTGATCGTAAGTGACCGGAGGAAAGGACGCATGTTTCCCATTCATTACTCATAAACGCCTCGCCCATTCAGGAAAACCCACGCGGGATCAGCGGAGACATGCGGTGCCGAGTCAGGCGCGTTTATACCACACGAGAATTCAGGACATTGTCACGAACTGTAATCTATTAATTTGTGTTTACTGACACGCATTTCCCCTTTTTTTCGTGTCACCCAGTACGACTTTCAATCTAATGTCATTGTTACTGACTGACTGGATATATGATTATTAACATTTGTCTGTAATTATTATTTTATGTCTGACAACAGAAACATTAAATATATAAACGACTTTATTGGGGATTAGTTGTATCAAAACACAGTTAGTTCAGAGACATCTATCGAGGATGTCCAAACATGCTTATTAGCACGTAACATCACCTGGCAACAAAGTGACGGGTAAAAATAGATTATGATGGATTTCTTACGAGCCTGTTCGTCAAAATGACGGACAATGAAAAAGTATAGCCCAACCTCTGATGTGATCACGAACATTATGAGACAATTTTGCTATTGCGCCATGGAATAGATAATATTGTTACATCTCTAACAAAATTATATAATCCTTTTAGCTTGGCAAAGAGCAATAAACATGGGCTGTGTTCCAAAATATAGCAGGCTATGTACTATACTTATATATTTAAAAATACGAATACATGTCATATATAAAACATCAAACATAGAAACTGTAGACATCTTTATTTTATTATGTCTGTTTGTTTAATCTATGGACACTGGAGGTCAACTTGTACTTCTGAAGACAAAATCTGTCGTAAAGGGTAAATGTGATTCATTGAAGCACTGGCAGGGTGACCATCCATTCTGATCACCGCGGTTCTAAATACAGCAGCTCTATCTCCTTCACTCATATCACAACGCCCCCTCTCCTCAGACACAGATGTCACAGTTTGATAACTTAAGACGGAGTCTGTCTGCTGCACGTACAGGATGAATTTCGCACCTGAAGTTTCAGTAAGGTGTTCAATCCCCTGTTGACTGGTGCCATTACGTCTAGTAACATTACTGTTAGTTCCTGCTTTTTGAATAATTTAGTTTAAAATGACATGAATTAAAATGAACAACTGGATTAGCAGTTGGTAGATTATGTAAAGATGTAGTTCTTTATGAGGATAAAATCCATCTGAATAGCGATGGTTCTTGAGAAGTGATTTTGGAAAGGCCGATTCAGGCTGTTTTAAATCTTGATCTGACTGATCGGCACATTTTTGCATTTTCAGGTTGTATTGTTTGTCTGTTTTTATGTTGAATGTTTATGGATAAATTTGTTAACGCTTTGCAATAAATATTCATTTATTTAAGATGAGTTAATATAGCTGCGATGGGTTGGCACTCCATCCAGGGTGTATCCTGCCTTGATGCCCGATGACTCCTGAGATAGGCGCAGGCTCCCCGTGACCCGAGGTAGTTCGGACAAGCGGTAGAAAATATGGATGGATGGATGGATGGAGTTAATATAGCATGAACTAACCATAAATAATAATAATATCTATATAAATAATAAAATGAATAATAAATATACTATATATATATAAACAGTATGTATATATTTACATATATATATTCTTATTCATATTAGTTCATTATGTTTAATGTTTAAAGACAAGTTTTAATTAAAAAAAATATTAGAAATTGTCAAAAATTAAGATAAATAAATGCTGTGGAAATATTGTTTGTTACCAACTTATGTTAACTAACCTTGACAAATGAAACCTTGTAAAGTGTTTCCAAAATTTTCTCTGAAATTTGACAAAAGATAACCTTAACTATGGCAAAATATGTGCGCCAACATGTTGCGCATTAGTGCTTTGGGTAGCACTCCCGGCTCGTGGTCCTTTCCCGGTTTCTTTCATTTCTTTCATTTTCACTGTCCAAATAAAGGCATAAAAGGACAAAAGGTTGTCAATCCTTATTCCCAGTCTACATAAGGTGTCTTTTAAAAAGTCCATATCACAGTGATGAGCAGCATCCAGTAATATTTCACTTGATGTACATTAGTGACCCACCTGAGTTGTCTAAACAAACATTGTAATGGTAGATTGTAAAGCAAGTCTAGACAGCATCACGAAGGGACTTTATTGTATTTACAAACATGTAGTTGATTTGATAGTTTTCACTGTGTTATTGGTTATTGATTTAGGTCTGCTAGGGGGCAGTTGTGGCTAGTGGTCAGAGAGTCGGACTCGTAACTAGAAGGTCACTGGTTCGATATTCGGGGCCAGCAGGTACAGTAGCGACTGACCCGCCCTTGAGCAAGGCACCTCACCCCGTTTGCTTCCCGGGCGCTGTGTTCACTACTCACTAGATGGGTTAAATGCAGAGGTCACATTTTGGTTATAGGTCACCATAACTGACAAATAGGTCACTTTCACTGATCATTTTGATGGGTCTCTAAATAACAACAACACCATCACACCACCAATGATGTCCACTGCTAATAAGTGACTTATTAAATGTATTGATTAAGTAATAACTTGACTTAAAGGGGTCAAATGACACGGCTAAAACGAATATTATCGTTTGTTTTAGATGTAATGCAATGTGTAAACACGATTTTAGGTTAAAAACGCTGTATTTTCCACATACAGTGCATGTTTGTATCTCCTCTTTGAAACGCACAGATTTTTTACAAAGCTCATCTCTCTGAAAAGCGAGGTGTGCTACGATTGGCCAGTTAACCAGTGCGTAGTGATTGGTCGAATACTGCAAGCGTGTGACGGAAATGTAACGCCTCTTACCATATTTGTACCATCAGGTTCCAAAGCAATTGCACTGATAGGTACGCCCACCTTACTTGGTAAACATTTGGGCGGTCTTAGTCAAATCATACCACGAACTGACGTAGATTTGTGGGGGTGTGGTTACACGAGGCGTTTCAGGCAGGTCTGGGTGAGCATTCGCTTTTAGATACACCAAAGACACAGAAAAACATGTGTTCGCGCCAACTGATCCCTTTAAATTTCTTGATTGACATGAACATAAAAATGCTAATAATTCTATAACACTAATTAGTTTCCGTAACATATGAAATGTATGAAACAAATGACATCATACCTTATGTGACATTCATCAAACCTGCATGGTTTCCACATATCAAGACATGAAAGTTAACCACATGCAGATTAAAATGCTGCAACTCTCTGCTCAACGGGAGACGCTAAATTAACATTGAATGTCAAGAGGGATTATTACTACATTTTGTGACCTTTAATGGAAAGGAACTAATTGAGGGAAGTATGGATGTTGATTATGGAAGTGTTGTGTGATTGGTGAGTCACCACTTTCTGTGATGGGTAGTTTCCATTACTTTACGGATGTTCTGTCAGTAAATCAATAACAGTCTCATTGCTATGTAGAGAATGATTTGTGTGTGTGCTCTCCCATTGTTTTCTGATCAGCCTGTCAATGATGAGATGTGCGATGTGTGTGAAGTTTGGACGGCGGACGATCTCTTCCCCTGCCGGATGTGTACGCGGGTTTTCCACGACGGCTGTCTGCGGGAGATGGGCTACCTGAGTACAGAAGCCCTGCAGGACATGAGAGAAACAGCCCACACTACCAGCGGCTGGAGTTGCTATTACTGCGTGAGTTTTATCTCTGCACCCTCATGAATAAATGCATTTGCACATCGACAGACTATAAACACACACTGTGTGTATTGTAGAAGCACATCAGCTCTTCTGCGAGCAGCGGTTATATGTAGTAGGATTTATTTTTAAAGCACATTTAAATTCAGCTTACACCGAACAAAGTGCTGTTCTAAAACACGTAATAAAATTACAATATCCATCTATAAACATATAGAATAAGAATATATATTAGAGCCATATTTAGGGTCGTATGATTTTTTTTTGTTATTTTCTCAAATTCTATATTTTTTTCAGTTTTAATGTTTCAAAGCAACAACATAAACAAACGTTACCGCGCATGAGCTCGGTCGTGGACTGCCCTTTACTTCCGGTACACATTCGCAAATAATAGTGCCTGTAGATTATTTCTGATAACAATCAAAAGAAGCCGAGAACAACCGTTAGCGATACCAAGCTCAACCGCTAGATATCAATGTACCATATGGTTTCCTTAAATGCGACAAAACCACAGGGCCCATTCAACAAATTGTTTAATCAATATAATTAACATACAACAAAAATCTACAAATCGTTTATTGAATTCAATTATTATAAAATAAAATAATAATATAAATTATTATGAACGTAAATTAAATAAAATATAAGAAGTTATATTATTGGACACTGGCCAGACCGATAAAAAACCCACAGACTGGAAGTTAACTGCTGTCCAGGCACGCGTCCGATGAAACGGTCTATACAATAATAAAATATTTGCCCTCATGAACACATACAGAAGAAGCATATTACATTTACATTTAGTCATTTAGCAGACACTTTTATCCAAAGCGACCTACAGAGAGTTAAGGGAGCAATAAGCGATATGTTATACAGGAGCCATAATACAATAGGTGCTAATACAAAGTTAGTTTCAACAAAAGCCAGACCAATACCTGTTGACAGAATTTTTATTTTATTTTAAATTTTTCAATTGTCTGTCAAGTATTCACAGAAGAGATGTGTCGTGAGTTTTTTTGAATGTTTTGAGAGATGTGGTTGACCGGACTGAGTTAAGAAGAATGTTCCACCGGGAAGTAGTTGTGAAGCAGAATGAGCGGGAATGTGATTTACTGCCCTTATGAGAAGGCAATACAAGACGCCACACATTTGCTAAATGCAGGGTTCTTGATGGGGTGTAGGAGTGCAGGAGGGTGTGAAAGTATGCCGGTGCAGATCCAGTGATACTCCTGTAGGCAAGCATCAGTGACTTGAATCTGATACGAGCTTCAACCTGGAGCCAGTGGAAAGAGATGAAAAGGGGAGTCACATGAGCCCTTTAGGGCTGTTGGATGGCGAGGCGTGCTGCTGCATTCTGACCAGCTGGAGTGTTTGATAGCCTTTGCAGGAAGACCAGCAAGGAGATCATTGCAGTAGTCCAACCTTGAGATTACCAGGGCCTGGACAAGGAGTTGTGCCGCATGCTCAGTGAGATACGGTCTGACCTTTCTAATGTTGAATAAGGCATATCATATATACCGCGTTGTTTTGGCAATGTGATCATTGAAAGACAGCTGGCTGTTTTGGCAGGTTCCTGGTTGTTTTGGAAGGAGTGATTGTGGTATTGCCAAGTTGGATAGTGAGGTCGAGTTGCATCATGGGGTGTGCCGGAAATACGAGTAGTTCTGTCTTGGCAGGGTTCAGCTGGAGGTGATGCCCTTTCATCCAAACTGAGATGTCTTCTAGGCAGGCTGTAATGCGAGCTGCTACAGTGGTATTCTCTGGGTGAAATGAGATGTAAATCTGGGTGTCGGCAGCATTACAGTGATAGGAGAAGCTGTGTGCCCGTATGATGGGTCCCAAGGATGTCGTGCAGATGGGAAAACGCAGTGGTCCGAGCACCTATCCCTGAGGGACCCAAGTGATAGTGTGGTGAGCAGTGGATAGTGAGCCCCTCCATGACACCCCAGAGATGACAGGGTTGCTAGCAGTATCTGGTGATTGACAGTGTCGTTGATTTATATTACATATTTACACTGAAGCTGAATCATTTCTGACTTTATTCATGGAACACTTAGAATTTTGTTAGCCGCATGGCTTTGGTTTTATCAGCAAGGGTTGAAAATTTACCAGAATCAACATTGCAACACATTAGAAACTAGGCACTGCTTGAAGTGGGAAAATATACTCTCTCTTGTGCACATTGAAATATGCAAATTATTACCACTTTTGAAATTTCTACAACGAAAAAACTGCTGGTACAACTAATTTATGTGCCATTTGCCAAACAACTGATTTAATTATGTTAAATACAAACTTGACCAAAAAATTGCATTTCATCACCTGTGATAATAGTTCTACAGGCTATTGAATTCTTCAGTTAATTAAATCCACCATATACACCCAGTCATATCTTATGCCTTTGATGCTCTAAACTTATCTGTTATGTTTTAGGCATGTAAGGTATTGTCTTATGTGACAAACCACCTACGTTTTACGCCAAAGTTATGTAGTTTGCATCTCTGAATCTTACCATTTATCATTTTTATTGTAAATCCTTGGTTTGTTATGTTTGCCTTCTCACAACTCACCACAAAGTCGTCATTAAACTAAATTGGTTTCTGTAAGCGCCCGCCTGCCGACAGTAAAGGTTTGTCTTCTTCACAGCCATTGAGAGAAAGAGTTGCATCAACTCTGTTGTCTCCAATGACTCTAATTTTTTCACAGCAATGGCAGTTAATGGAGCCTATCAAAAGTTCCTGGAAGTTACTAGTAATGCGTGGAGCTGCAGGAAAACAGACCAATTGTGACAAACTTTTAACCCATTTATAGACGCGAGTCATTTAATGAATAAAAAAATGAAAGAAACAAAGCATTTAAAGAGACAACATTACTTCCTGGAACTATCTGAAGGCATGAATCACGTGACACTTTCGTTTGTCACGACTCTCTCTCTCTCAATGTCTCTGGTCTTCTTTAATTTGATTGGTTGAAAGTTCTGTCTTTTTCAGTTTGATTGGCTGAAATTCTGCTTGGCCTCTGTAATTAGATTGGCTTGGATTCCGTAAACCCTGTTTAATTGGTCAACCATTTAACATTGGGTAGCTCCGCGCTAATCTGCACCAGTGAACAAACTTTATATAAAACTGTGCTAGTGGTTTAAAATCACCACCTTGCAATAATTTAGTGTTTCAATGATATATACCACCAGTGCTTTGGACATATCCACAGATCCCATATATGAGCACTTCCCAAAGGTCACCACTAAGATGAGTCTGTCAAGATGATTGTGTTATGCTAGAGGGCCTGTGCGCTCTTCTAAGTGCCCTTTCTCATATCTGCATTACAAGAGTCTGGGACTAAAATTACATAGTGGCCTGTCAAAGCACGCAAGCCTCCTTCAGAGTCAAGTAGAGAGCTTATCTCGCTCACGCAGGCTGCCTCAATAAATTGTTTGACGATCGGAGAGCGTACGATTTTCTGTAACACTTTGAGTATGGCGAGGGCCTGTTGCAAACAACACACACTTTCTTGAAGCACTTGCAGGTTTCCAGCTAGACTCACACCCGCAAATGGGTTGTATCCCGCGTTGCATTAACAGCTGAGAAAACATCTCTCTGAACAAAACGTGAGGCGCTTGCTGTTATCGAAATGTCTGGTTTGCAATTCCTGGGAGGACTCGATCGCAGCTTGTGTTCTAGTTTTCTCATTCTGACCGCACTACCACCTGCTGCGTTTTCACACCTGCCAATGGTGGGGTGAATTGAGAAACCGAACTGGGCAGAAAACAATTCTAACTGGCCATTAAACTTAAAAAAAGTATTTTTATCTTGTTTTTCAGTACAGTTGTCCAAGGTGTAGTATACTCAAAAATGAAAATGATGTCATCATATACTCAAACCTGTAATTTAAATATAATAATTTTATACTTAAATCATTTCAAACCTGACTTTCTTTCTTTTGCAGAACACAAACGAAGATATTTTGCAGAATGTTGGTGACCAAACAACACTGGTCCCCATTCAGTTGTATTGTATAGACACAAAACCAATGCAGGTCCGTGGGTACCGGTTCGGTCACCAACATTTTTTAAAACGTCTTCTGTGTTCTGATGATTTTTTTATTGGAAGACATAAACCATGCATTATGTTCCAGTTCCTCACAAAATTCTGGCCAACTGTTGCGCAACTGAAATTTCCTCACCAAAGCTCTTTTTTTGCCAACGTTTGATATTAAACGAGTGTTCATTTTGGGCTGTGCAATTGTCATTATACGTCTGCATGTGACTGTGTGCGCATCAAAGATTTTAGATATTGAGACTTGGGGTTTAGAGTGCTGTATAGCTTTTATGGAACACAAATGTTTAAATTCCTTTTCATATCATGTAATATCATCCATATCTTCAAGTGTATTTCCGTGCTTTGGGACAAGCCAGGGTCTTAATGAGAAAATAAAGAAGCATTGAGAACGCAGGCATAAAATGTTGCATTTAGCATGAAGACCGTGGTGTAAAAAATTTTTAAGAGAGTCCGGCTGGGTTGTCAAACTGATTTTGGCGCTTGTTGTCACGGCAACTCTCCGGTCAATAGAATTAGCACTATGATTAGCTGTGTGACAATTTAGATGAAGACAGCACTTCCGTATCAAAAACCGCAATAAAAGAGTTCGATCTGATATGACATGCACCTGGTGTGAAGATAAACAATTTTATATATATAACTCGTAAAAAATAACTTCAATTAAAATCGTTGATGATTGGGAATGTGATGGACATCACAATGAAATCTGTGGGAAAAGGTGATTTAGAAAATGTGAGATATGAAATTCCCTTCATTGCTCAAAGTATCATGTTGTTAAACCGATCCAACTCCACCCCGGATTTTCTATTTCTCACTCTTCGCTCGCCACCTGCTCTCAATTTGCGCTCTTTAGTTTTTTCAAAATGCATTTTTTCACACCAAACCACTTACATATTCTGATTTGGACACACGGTCAATAGGAATAATCTTGGAATGGATTTGCAGTGTGTTGTCTTCCCAGCTGTCCCTGTCTTCCATTACTGTGGATATATTTCTGTGACATTTTCCCTCTTGATAAAGTGTGTTCTGACATCATTGGAGGTCTTGTGGATTGGAAATGTCACCCAGCAGGGCTGCTTTGTGTTCAGACGGTGATTCATGGTCTATTCTATAGCAAATCTAACTGTGCTTGTGCACTTTACACTGGCTTCATCCTCTGGATTTCTGATGGAGTTTGAATCACAAATAATTGTCTTATTTGTGATGTCAGAGCAATATAGAAAACCTCAAAAATAAGATCAGTTTCTTGTGAGCATGAGTACAAGTTATACATTTATATATACAATATTTATAATTTTTTAATTTGTGTCTCATAATGATTTAAAACTTCAATCAGATAAAATAATAAACCTCTGAAATTGCATTGTGAGATATAGTATTCTACACTGCACATTATGGCACATGTAGGAGGCCTATAGGGAGTATCTACCTCTTACTAAACATTATTGTTCTTCATTCGGGGGATTTTGACCCGTGTCTTTGGAGAAAAAATCTGAACATGCGACCAAATTCCAATCTCATTTCAATCATCACCCTTAGAGGTGGAACGCTTCCCATAGCCATATGAGACACAACTGAGAGGAAATGGAGGTAAAGTAGCTCTGAGACCAACCCTCCCATCTGCTCTAGTGTCACAGTTCACATGAATTCTCATCAGACTGGGACAAGCTGATTGAAAACACAGTTTCTCCCTGGGCTATGAAAGCCTGCAGACAGAGCTTGAGCCAGTGAAAAATCTCCTTCTGCATTTGATATGAAAGGACCAGTCGACGTTGAATCTCTGATGGCGCTCTTACACCTCAAACTCATTAGATTCCATAATGAGACGAGTTAGTCAGGTTGATTGTTACTTGTAATTCACAGACTGTAACTGTTTTTCGATCCAATGCAGGAGATAGAAGCACCTGCTGCTGAAGATAATTAACGTTGTATGTTTTGAGGCTTTGTGCAATTTTCACATATTTTTTAAATGCTTTAAAATGTCAAATTACAGAAGTCAGGTGTAAAATCACATGAAACACATAATTTAAATTACAAAAAAATATTGTACGCTATTTTTCTGGCACTGCTAGAATATTGCAGGTTTTAAAGATATTTTTAAAGTGCCGTTCAGCCATAAACGCCATTTTGAGGTGAAATTATATCTTAAAGGGGTCCTATTTTGCCTATTTTTCTAAGTCTTTATTATGTTTATGATGTGGTACACAATTGCTGTCCATGTTTTGATTTTCAAAAAATGCTTTATATATCACTCATTTCACCTGTGTTTTACACCGTCATCTCGATTCTCAGAAAACAAGGTGCTGAGTATCTGGTTCTATGAAGTCCCTTCCTGAACGCTCTGATTGGTCAAGCTGAGCCAGTCTTTTGTGATTGGTCCCCTGCTTAGAGTATAAGTGAAAATCCATCAGACCTCCCCTTTAAAAATAAAATGGGAGAAAATAAACTCATTTAACTGTCACCTCATACATAAATTCTGTAATAAGAGACTTTCTACCGTTTCAGTAATAATTCTCACTTATATGGATTGTTTATTTATTGTGACTAATTATTTTAATAGAACACTAACCAATTTAATGAATAGAATCCATTTTAACTGACCGCTTTCCCTTTTACAACAGACATTTGTGTAATAGGATCAGTTAAAGCTTGAACAAAACTTGAAAATCATTCTTTCATACAAATACCCATTTCACCAGTGAAATTAGTTAACATTGAAAGTGGTGTGATGTAATATTCCTTTAAAAGTGATTCTCTTTTTACTGTGACAAAACTGAAAGTCTTTTGCTTCTTATCCTCTAGGATAATGTGAACTTGCTGCTCACAGAAGAGGAAATGTACAGTCTAATGGAGACCTTCAAGCAGTGCAAGATCATTCCAGGTGTTTATTTCAGGATTATTCTAATAGCTTTTTTCTGTGGTCGTGGTTTGAATGTACTGTATTACTTTGTGAACTGAAGGAAAGCAGCTAATGAAAGGTATGCTAATTTATCATGTCAGTTCTGTAATTATGCCTGCGTCTCTGTTTCGTTGATCAATGAAGCCCTATTTTCTTTCTCGCCTACTTTTTCTTCAGAATCGTGCTTGGTATCAGATGAACTTCTGCAATACAGGCACTTTGTGACCAAGCAGCTTTTTGATAGAGACTTGACTGATGAGGAGGAAGAGGAGGTGCTGGCCCAGTTCGCAGCTCTGGATCCAGAGAAGAAGGGCCAGATTGAGTGGTCTGATTTCCTTTACCACGAGACACTTTCAGTCCTGCAGAAATTCCGCACAGAGGTGAAGTGAGACAGACATTGTTTTCAATACATCGACTGTTGTCAAAATTATGCACCATTTTTTGGGGGGTTCCATAAAATTCGTAGAATCAACAGAACAGTTTTTAAGGGAAAGTTCACTAAACATCTAATTTTGTCATGATTTATTTACCCTCATGTTGTTAAAGAAAGACTCTTTTGTGGAAAAGAAGAGAAGATATATATATTTTTTTAAAACAATTATTGTCCATACAATAGAAGTCAACAGGGGTCACTGTTGTTTGGTTGTCAACGTTTTTCAAAATATCTTCTTTTGTGTTCTGCAGAAGAAAGAAAGTCATACAGGTTTGTAATAACATAATAAATAATGTCCCTGTCCCTTTAACTGTGGTAAAATGTGTTAGAGAAGGCAATGCTCGGTAACATTCATATATCAAATTAATAGAAAATATTTAAAATATGTTATTAGTGCTGTCAAATCAATTAATTATTAAATATAACAAATATGTTTAAATATTTACATTGTAGGCTTATAAAAATAAATGAAGAGTTCATTTGCAAAAACTGCAATTTTTGAGTAATTATTACATAATCAAAACAACCCAACTGCAGTTTGATTGATATTATTTGAAATGCACAATAAAACACACATGATTTAAAAAAAGTTATCTATTTTTGCAAATGAACTCTTCGAATATATATTACTCATATTTCTTAAATATATACATGTTTATTTGTGTATTTAGATATGCGCATATTATATAAACACAAACATTTATTTTGGATTGTCAGTACTGTAAACATTTAGAAGAGCAATGTAAATCTTGTAAGATTCAGTTTGTTAAACCACCAAAAGTGTTTTGCTCGGGTAGAAAATGTTTACTTAATGCTTTGCTTTGTGTATTTCCCCGGCGCTGATCAGTAAATGCAATTCCGTGCAATATTTAAGGTTCCAAGGACACCTGGCTCCTATGCAAGTCGTAAAGATCACCTTTTTGCTTTTAATTTCTGCAAATAATTGTGTGTTTTGTTCCCGGTTTCTTTGTTTCTACATTTGTAAGCTGCCATTTTTTGCCACTCAAGGGGGCGTGTTCATGTGGTAAAGTGACATCAATGCATACCCTCTTATAAAGCAATTAGCCAAATATGTTAAACAACCTGACTCAAAGTGATTCTACCATAGGCGCATAAAATGATCATAACTCTAAAATAATTGTAACTACGGCCATGTGGGGATGCTTAACATTTTGTGAATTAAATGTTTGTATTTTGGTGAAATCAGTTGGAATGTTGTAAAAACTAATTCAGTTAAGAGTAAAAAGGTAGAAAACATAATTTAGAAAAAAGTAAGTAAAAGGGATTGAAAGTAACAGATACCCATTTCTGGCTTTGTCAAAAAAATCTAGTTTTTGCTTAAGAACAGTTTTGTATTTCCTCATGTGGACGCAATATGTCATGTATTACTTAATCTCCTGTGAAAACCGTCCCAAAATCCAGCTTGTGTTAATGTCAATAAAATGTTTTTTTTTTTAATCAGAACTCTCTGGTAAGAATTCTCACTGCGAAGGAGAGGGACCGGGCGCGAGCTGTGTTTCACAGTCTAGACCAGGACAAAGATGGGATCATCACTGTTGGAGAAGCCAAGCGGGCACAAACCTCCTGGTTCTACAAGATTAACAAAGAGTCACAGTCCTGCAATGTCAGGTGAGTCGGTCATTTGACAGTCATTTACTGTAGTGTAATCATGGCTACAATACACAATAAACAATGAACTTCAGACAAATCCTTAAAAATCGTTACAGGAAGCCATGCAATTTGTCTGGTGTCTGGGCGAAAAATATGGGATCAAGGGAGTTTTTAAAGGCATGTCAAAGGCAGCCAATACTAACTGCTCTCGCTTTATTAGCATGTATCCCACATCTCTGCTCATGAATTACAGCCTAACTTTGCATTTTGAAGCTTTTCTGAGGGAATATGAATCATTTAAATGCCGCATTAGCTGTCAGTTTTGACTCTGAATTAATGCATAACGCACAGTGGATGACATAACAGCTGAGGTAACCCATCTGTGGCTTGGAAGAGAAAAAGTTTTTCAGCTACAGAAAAAAACAGGACAAGGACATAGCTTAACAAAATACATTTTGACCGTAATATCATAATTCAGAACTCTGAGAGCCCAGAGGAGTCAGAATGATGCATTTTGCAGTGATTTGTGGTATCATGAAGCCGGGTACCTCTAATGCATCATGTGTTTATCTGAACCCTTCATTTCTGGAAACGGCATCAGTTTAGCCAAATCCAAACATCGAGTGTGACTTTACTGATGTGCCAGAAAGTGTGTATCATTTTATATATTTATGTAGCTATGACAAGCCTACAGATGTACAATATCAGTCAAAAGTTGGGACACACTTAAATAAAACGTTTCTCATATTTGATCAAATGTCTCTGAAGAGAAAATAATGTGAGCGTGTGCTTTAATCTCTTCCCAAAGCAAACATTTTAATTAACTGTTTTTAACTGAGTGAGTTGGACCAGATAATGAAGGAAATGCATGCCAACAAATGTCCATAACATTAGAACTCTTTTAATACCGTTTAAAAATCCCAGCTCTCCTGCTAATGAATAATATTGAGAGACTGCCAGAGCTCTCATCTAGTCCTTCCATTGGTGTTATTTTACAGCTTTGATGGCCTCGCAAATATTCATAAATGATAACAACAAACTTAAAGGAACAGTTCACCCCAAAATGGAAATTCTGTCTTCATTGACTCACACTCAAATTGTTCCAAATCTGTATAAAGTCTTTGTTCTGATGAACACAGGGAAACATATTTGGAAGAATGCTTGCAAAAAGGAAACATTTATTTGTAAATTTCTGTGTTCTGGTGAACACAAAAGAAGATATTTTGAAGAATGTAGGAAAGCAAACAGTTCTGGGCTCTTTTGACTACCATGGTAATTTTTCCTATATGGTAGTCAATGACGGCCAAGAACTGTTTGGTTATAAGCATTCTTCCAAATATCTTTCTCTGTGTTCATCACAGCAAAGACATTTGTACAGATCTGGAAAAACTTGATGGTGAGTCAATGAAGACACAATTTTCATTTTGGGGTAAACTGTTCCTTTAAGTTTGTTGAAATCATTTTCTTCATTTATGAATATTTGCAAGGCCATCAAAGCTGTAAAATAACACAAATGGAAAACTCTTAAATATCAGCTTCTTCAAAGTAGCCTTGAGGGTGAGTAAATGATGACAGAATTTTCCTTTTTGGGTGAACGGTCCCTTTAAGCCCAACCAGGTGTGCCCAGATGTTTGACCGGTCTTGTGCAGTAATTGTATATTGTGTGTGTTGTCTGTGTGTTGACATCATCCTCCATGCTTTGTTGTTTTTTTCCACCTCGCCGCCAATTGTGAATGTCCATTTGCGCTGCAGGCTCACAGGATTGTGTTCCCCTTGCAATGTGGGGTAAGTTATTTCATCAGCATGGACTTCCCAAGAATCATCCTGCACTTCCCTGCAACATTCTCATTGTAATCATTATCACCTCATTCTGTGTACCAGAACAGATGCCAAAGAATCAAAGTCTAAAAACATCTAATGAACTAAATGGTTGTGGTTTAAGACTATGGTCGTTTCTCGCCGAAGTTCTTTTTCTCTCTGCTTCTGTAGTAAATTAGATCCTGCCCTCTCATTTTCTGGATCAAAAGAAGGGCTTTTGTTCCTCTCAGAGAAGCCCTGAAAAATGGAGCAGAGCAGGTTAAATGAGTTCTTGAGTGTGCGGATGTATATGTGGATGGTTGGCGCATTCATGGAGTGACTAAGCTTTCAGTCTAAATTACGCTCATTAAAATCAACCGAGGAGTTGAGATCAAAGCAGACAGCAGTCTGAACTCACAGTGGCTCTGGTTGAACATAAAATGTTTGGGTTGCCTTTTAACGCATTGGTTATGGTTGTAGTATTGGTTCATTCTTCAAATTCACATTTCACATTAATTGATTTCAATGGATGAAATTTAGAATGACAGTTTGCTAAATGACATGCTGTGAGTATAAGTACAGTATATACAATAAGGAAAAAATGTGTATCTTACAAATAAAGGTGTCTTACAATGCCATAGAAAGGGACTCTTTTGTCTCAAAGGTTCCATAAAGAACCTTCAACATCTGAAGAACCTTTCTGTTTCACTAACTGTTCTTTCTGGTGAAAACGGGTTATAAGAAGGTAAGAAAGACTGAATGGTTCTTTGTGGAACCAAAAATGGTTCTTCTATGGCAAAGCTGTGAAGAACCTTTTAAGCACCTTTATTTTTAAGAGGGCATATACATTATATACTTACCTACAGTGGTGGAAATGGTGTCCATGGGGGAACTCTAGGTGAGGACATATTTTATATTTTTAAACCATAGATGCAGAAAATGACACTGAATGTTTAAAAATGTGCACAGCCTTTGGAGGCATTTTCATGGATAAAAGATGGAAATACTCTACATTTTGAGGTGGTACTCAACTTTGAAATTCACTGCCTGGACAATGTCCCCCCATGCCCCCTCCCAATCCTGCCAACCGTTCCACCAAAAGTTATCTTTGCATATTTACATGGGTTATTTTCAATAGACACCTATGATGGTGTTTGTTCTGTCTTGTTTTGTTCTGTCTTGTTTTATTGTTGTGGAGAAGAGATTTTTTCAATCAAATTCCAATTCTTGGAGCAAATTCTTCTATTCCGTTTCTCAACAAGTAAACATGCACATGGACAAAACAACCAAATACATACAGACACAATAAGATACACTTTATTTTATAATGGAATTCTTGAATCTTTGCCAGTATCCCAACCGTGACTTGCATACAAAAAGCCATCAGCCTTCAAAGTAGTTGCTTCAGGTTAGGTATCATCTCTTTAAGGGTTTCATAAGGACAATAAGTTAGGAGTTGAAAACCGTGAGAGCGTAAAACTCTTTCCTGTGGCTCAGTGGTTAGAGCATGGCACTAGCAACGCCAATGTCATGGGTTCGATCCTAGGGGACACAAATGTATAATGCAGTATAAGTCGCTTTGGATAAAAGCGTCTGCCAAATGCATAAATGTAAATTTAAAACTACTGTAAGCTGTTAAGTAGTTTGTGACCGCGTGTGCATTCATGTGTGTTGAAGAGAGTAAATGAAAAGCTGTGTGTCTTTGTTTGATTTTTTTTCGTCTGCAGTATCAGTCATGTAGGTCCAATATCTGAGAGCAGTCCAGCCAGCTCCAGCAGTGAGAGAAGCAGAGATAAAGCCATGGAAAATGACAACAGGTTAGTGTGTGTGTGTGTCGGTTGTTAATATGTGTGTGGGGACCGAATTTCAGCACAAGAGTCTTATTCTCTCCACATGTAAAATACCATATCTCGTGTCCTATGATGACACAGCCAAAAAGCAAAGCTAAAAAACAAAAATAATAATGTTAGTTTTTATTGTTTCAAACTTTTTCCTATGTCACACCGTAGTACACTTGCGGTGTATTTGTCAACTACCAAATATGGACTGGTGTTACAGTTAGTGTATAGTAGTAATATAGTAGTATTATAGATTGATGCCAATATAGCTGGCCCCCAATTATCCCTCCCCTCGAAGAAATCAGAACAGAAGTGGTTAAAAGTAGACACAGTTATAACAACACAAGAGATGGATTAAAACACCAGGTGTAAACAGGTATGAGTCTCTTTCGTTCACTTGTGATCCGATCGACCAAGATATACCAGATATTATTAGGGCCTCTGACTATGTGTTGCCTTGCTGAAGCACCAACATTACATTGTGATTCTCTTTTGGATTTTAGACCAGCTACCTGGGACAACTTCATGAGAGAAAGCGCTATCTACATCCTGGCCGCTAGGCCCAACAGCTCAGCCATGCACATCCATCTGCCTCTCTAACCACTGGCCCATTGCCTGAGATTTCCAGACGGGCTAGAGGAAACTTCCTAGGTCCAGTTTGAAGAGAAACAGGTGCTGAGAACTAAACTCCCGACACCACAAGAGTCAAAGCAAACGGCAACACACTCCAAGACCGTACAAGCCATGAATGGATTCTTCCTCAAATACACGATCTATCTACATATCGATAAAACCGTTGCTCTAGAACCTTAGATCACCTCTCACCAGAATTAAGGTTTTAGACGCTGTGTGCTTGTGTTTTTGTGACCAGTTGTTCTGATGAGAAACACTGGAGTTAAAAAAGAGGGATAAAAACACTGTTAACAGTAAAATGCACCACAGCACCGGTGTTTGCTTCTAGTGTCTTTGGCCTTGTTGTACAGTATTTTAATTGTGGCTCTAGCCAATCAGCTCGCAGGATCCGATGTATGATCAGCAGTTGCATCATTGCTTATTACATTTCATAGTCATTACAAAATCTATAGTGAGAATATAGTAGAATTAAAGAGAGAGAGATGCTATATTTAAACTATATATACGTACATATTATACAATATACAGTATATATAAATATATAATATATAAGATATAGATGGATGGAATGGGGCCACTTGCTAGGTTACCCACAGCGGTCTGAGAAATGAAAACAAGGCTCTGCAAATAAAAAAATGATATTGGTAACAGTGCTTGAACGTGCATTTAACATACTACACTGCAATTTACATCAGTTACAGTTTTATCAGTAGTTTAAAAGTAGTTCTCCGGCTCGTCCTAGTTTTGTTATGCCATTCAATGGGTCCAAGTTTTTAGTAAGTAAGCCACTTGACTCCAGGAGGTTAATAAATGTAATCTGAAATGAAATATGTTCGTGAGAGAAAATGATTAACATTCATAGATATGTAGACAATAACCGCCACCCCATCAAGGCAAGTAAAAAAATGTGGGTGTGACGAATCTCATTGGTTCTCGCGTGACTTGTGACCTATGTATTCTGCCATAATGCCAATGCTGATTCGAAGTACTGAAAAAACGCTTTGCGTTTGCGCAATATACAATTAGAAGTTTTGAAATTGCTCCTTCTTTGTTTTCAAGTATATTTATTTCGATTTAATGCTACCATGAAGAGAAGATGAATCAAAATTGTCAGTTATTTTAAGTAGCAGCAGTGTAATGTGAAAAAAAAAAAATGCCTCATATGACCATAATCCTTCCTTGCATATTTTCCAAAAGAACTGTTGTTTTATTTGATGTTTCTTCATCTGATTTATTTAATACCCTATTTTATTTTCCTGCAGGGTCTGTAAAACCATGTAACTCCTTTAAATGTGGCATTTCCCAGTGGTTACCTTATAGATGATGCAAACGTACAATCTTCCGAATAACCCCATGCTAATTAAAAAGCAACAATTTGTTGATAATCAGGTTTAGAACTTGTTGCCTATATGATGACTCAGAGATTTCTTCCTTCCTAACATCCTTCCTTTCTTCCACATATTTTTGCAATAGATCCATGTTGAATTTGTTCTTAGTTGTGGTGCAGAGGAAAAAACGTCTATTATCTAAACCTTTTTATTGTTACGCATAAACATGTACACTCCTGTAAAACAGCACCTCGGTTTACACTCAGTATATCAAACTGTATTAGGGGTATGAAGCATCATAACAGTGTTTATATGGTCATATTTACTGTATTTGCTTATGGACGGTAGATGTTGGATTGATCGAGGCAATTATTTCAAGGGACTGTGCAATACTCATGGTTTTGCTGGTAATGCTGAAAATAAACGCATGATGTTAACTCCAAAAATGAGACTGGAACTGTGTGGGCTATGAGTCGTTATTGAGAGCATAATGTGGTTTTGATTGTTTGTAGCGTTCAGAGATCTATTTAACTATCTATCTAAATATCTGTTATGTATATATGTCAATCACCTATAACCCCCTAGCAACCAACCAAATCTGTCTATCCATGATAAAAATTCAATTCAACTTAAGAAAAATCATGCAAGGCTTGTCTTGATAATTTTCTCTTTAGCTGATAACAAAATATTGCTGATAACACCCAAGGATATGCTATGTGAGCTATCAAATCGGCCATTTGTACACTGTAAAAATACCAAGGGGCAATCCCCGGTCTCTCTAGTGAAATCAACACGGAAGTGACTAAAACTGCAATTCATCGATGGCCGCTAGAGGCTGGCTCCAAAACAATGCAAAATCTCATTGAGCCAGGTGTCCATTTAGCTTTCACATGCACATTTTTTGTGTAGTTTTAGGTAATTTACCTCAAGAGTATGCTGTAAACCGCTGAAATTGTTTAAATGTCAACCGCCAATACGTTAAGCTTGGTGGGTGTGGTTTGTTTCAGCAACCAGGCATCTCAGCTCCACCCACGTCCTGCCTCTTTGGCTACTTTCGATTATCCGGGATTAACGTGCGTATTTTTACTCTTCACAAAATTGGTGAAGTAATACGGGTGACGTCACGGACACTAAGCCCATATTTTATACAGTCTATGAAAAATACCCATAAAAACATTTCAGAATATGGTACACTAGAAAAATATTGTAAAATAACATGTTTTTCATGTTAGTATAGACCTAACAGATAATTTCTGTAATTTAAAATTGTTAAATAAAACAATAAATAGCAGTAATTTTTTTTTTAATGTAGCTGATATGGGCCATTCTCCAGAATTGGTGCAAAATCAGAGTTGGAAACATCTTGAAAAATGTATGTATGCAATTTGTATAATATCAAAGTTACACATTTTTTGTAATTCTGCAGTTAATTTTCATATTGTAATTTCAGAAAGTTTTGAAAAATTCTTCCTCTCCCCAAATTGTGTCACTACCGAAACACAACAATATTTAATTTAATAAGAAGGATTATATTTACATATTAAGATTTTGTTTTGAATCTACTTTTTAAATATATTTTTGGCTATTTAAAAAAAAAATGTCACATGTAAATCAATAATATTTACAATTTCAACAATATTTCAAGTGTAATTTATAAGATATGTTGTATTGTGAATCTTTCATTGTAAAAGGCATAAAATTTATCAAATTTATGGATTCATTAGTTTATACATACATTGAACCAAACACCATCACCATTTTAGTTGATAATTTAATATACTTTATTTTTGACCATACATCCCATGTTTCGGTCGTGACACACACATTTTGGTAGTGATGGTAATGTGTTGGTAGTGATCACAATATTTAATTTGCACAGCTGAAACAGACTTATAATTTACTATGTTCCACATAGGCAGCCAGTACATATAGCAGACACACATCTGACAGTAAATATCTAATAGAAAACCTACAGCTCACATACTATATCACTACTAAAACATACCAAAATTGTTTATTTCCCCAAATAAAGGATTAAGTGTTCCTTTTTCTCACAACCGAAACAATCTTTGTCACTACCGAAACAATGATACCCACTGATATGTGTCTGTCTTGACTGTTCTGGTAGTGACATTTTTTTAATACTTTTGAGTGCTCAAAGATGCTAATCAGCACATGGTTTGCAAGCGCAGTTCAGTTCTCAGATGTAAACACATAAAAACTACATTTTATGGAATAACGCCCAAAAAGGTTTGCTTAATTGCAGACAAAATATATTTGGTAGTGTAGTTCCTTATAGTTACGCACAGATTTTCTGACTTTTAAACACATTTACTTCAAAATGATTAGACCGATCTACTCACCCATGTAGCTATTAGAGTGAGGGACACAGTAATGATTCATGATGAAAAAAAAAGGGGTGTGGCTAAAATCAATCTCAGCCAATGGACTAAAACATACATTGTTTCGGTAGTGACAGAAAATCCGGGACACTTTTTTTAACATAAAGTTAAGTAAATAAAATGTAAAATAAATATTTTGTGATATTTTTATAAACAACAATGGGAAAAAATGCAATTTTTAAAAATATATATTTCTCAAAAGTTGAAATTTAGGGGTTTGGGACACCCAACTCTCAATTAAAAGTACCCAATAAATAATGATTTTATATATGTTAAGCTTACTGATATTATAAATATTATTGTGGGTTTCGAAAGATGAGAAGGATCTTAGTAAACAACTAAGATTAGAAAACTTGAATGCTTTTAAATGTCATTTTTTTATCTGGGACAGCAGTTTGCCCAAATTCTGTGGAATGGCCCATATACAAAACTTACATGCCAACTAAAATAAAACCTTTCAGCTTGCCATAACATATTGCAATATTTCCAAGATGAATAACAATAATACAACAAAACTATGCACATCAACTTGAATAGACCCAAACAAATCACTTTATAAAAATGTACGAAAAGTCTGACGAAGAGCCTGTGTGCTCGAAACGTTACACGTTCTGGAAAAGTCTATCTACGTTTTTTATATATTTGGAGCTTTGGTGTGCCGACTTTTCATATATAACCCACAGAACCTCTGCCACATTCCTATTGCTTAACAATTAAACATGACGCACTTTGCATCCAACTGCATATCTTTTACTAATGGGAGTTCAACTATTAGCTTTAATTTAGCTTGTCAAAACTATTAAAAATGTGATATCTACCCCCCTTGTCCCCACTGGTGACATCTGGAGATGGACCTAATGAAAGTATTAAAAGTTGTGCCCACAGCGCTGAGGGAACTTGCAGTAGCAGGTGTGACAGAAATGCCCCCTGGCAGGGAGCTTTTTACACATCTGTGAATGCACAGTGTCTCTGGCACCACACGGTCCCCCGGGCTTGTCCTAAATCTGACATTCTGTTGGAAATATCAGACTGCCGTTTGGTTTTATTAAAAGATTCAAATTTCACGCTTTGTGTTAAAGCTGCTATGCTGGGAGCCGAATGCATTCGTGCATTAGTTTCTCCCAGGCTTCTGTCTCTGTCAGAGGATGGATTTCAAGTGTTCTCTGTTTATGAAGTTAAACCAGTGCCCTGTCCCTGACTGGAGATGGTCTTTTAACCACAGTCTACATATTTCCAATCCCTTAACATCAAATTGGCAAGCTACTTGTGTCAAATTTTGAGCCTGGTACTCGATATATTCCCCAACACCAAGTTTTTGAGAGCAATGGTGTGTCATCAGCAGTCATCCATCAGGGGGGTTAAGACGTATCGCAGTGCAGTTGATGGCATCACTCATTAGTTATAAAGTGAAGGAGAAGGACAGCTTGGCAGGATGCCGGCGCCGGGCGCTCCGAACGGTCGCGACATTAGTCAGTTGATGAAAGAGATTCAAGAGCAGGTCAATTTTATGGTTGTAAATCCTATATCATCTTCATGAGTGCACTTGTCTTGTTTTGCTATTGAAAGTCATGACAAACGACTTCAATGAAAGATACAGAACAAAACATTTTGCATAGAGAAATTATGCCAGCCTATTTTAAGGACCATTTTTTTCATTATGACTCAATGATGTACAATACAGTAATTATAACTGGAAAAAATGGGCGTTTAGTTGTGATTTAAACATATGAATGCAAAATAAGTTAATTGTCTTATAGTTTTATGTTTATAATATATCAATATTTGGTGGATTAAATACCCATGTGAAGTTTTTAGTTTTGTGTGTTTTAAAAGCATAGTTTTACATAGTCAGGTAAGTCACATCCATAACGGTCTGAAAACTTCATAAATTGGCACATGAAAATTAAAATAAAATAGCTATTTTGTGGTCTATGAAGAGTCATCCCTTCTCCATTGTTGGGTATTATTGCTTCTGGTTTGTACATTTTAATTCTACAAAGTATGTCGTCTCTCAAAAATGTGCGTCCTTTTTTGTCACATCCAGAACTCGTGCATAGAGTGATATTTTTCTGATATCTGAACACTATCATCCGGGGTTTAAGTAAAACAGATGATTCAATATTGGTAATACTAAATTTATATTGCAAGTTTTAACTGAAAATGTCACATCCATAACGCTGGAATTGCCCCTTTGCATTTTTGCATTTTTTTATGTTCTTTGTCTTTCTTATCATAGCCTGTCCTACCATACCATATGTTATATTTTAAATCCAGTTTGTAATTCTACGTTGAGTTTTTGCATACACATCTGATTGAAACACAACTGTTTTAGCTCAGACTCTGGAGGTCTCGCCTGACATCTTTGTCTCTATTTCTGAGCGCAGATTTCATGAAATATTCAACGCTTTTTCTTCAGTCATAACGCACTCCCATGACCTCCTTTACCTGTGGCTCTATGACCTCAAAAATACTTCAAACTCAGAGCTGATCATAAATTCAGCGCCACATGGTTCTGTCTGCAACTCTGTGCCTCACACACAAGCATTTGACACTTCCTCCACAACACTGTTACATCACAATTGCATCAGATCATTTGCCAGACCCATCGGGTCTTTTGGTTCATTCAAATCTGTTAAGATATTGTACAAAATACCATTATTGTGCATACACTGCGATACATTATATTGAAGTTAACTCATCATTACTATAAAAATCCCAATGTAATGTAATGTAGCCTTCGCAGGAAATTCCACTAGTGTTATGATTTGCAAACTGAAGGCTGTCTGCCAAAAACAATCCTAACAAAATAAATAAGGCAGCGAGTCTAATGTTTCAAAAGCAGCAATCTTTCTTCTAAAAGGAAACTGAGCTTTTCTAAAACTGTTTTATTTAAGGTAGCATCATGAAAGTAAGTTTTTACACTTATGGAAATTGTCAGCCTTTGAGGATTAACATGAAACCTTGACTAATTTTCCCCTCAGAAAACATTTCAAAGATTTAAAGCTGTAATGGTTTGATCAAATGCATATCTCCCAGTTTTCCACACAAGTATATATATATATATTATTTGTGTCAAAATCACAAATGCAAATTCTGATATTCAAATGCCGCCTGTCAGATTGTTTGGGAACTGCCTAACCCAGACAAGCCTGACACGTGAACACATAGAACAGCAAAGCAAAAGCTATAACCCTTTTGCTCTCAGATGTTCCTGCACTCAAAACAGCATTTCTAGAACTGGATGTTTGAGTGGGTGGGTGAGAAAGAGGAGAGAGAGAGAGAGAGAGAGAGAGAGAGAGGTTGGTCTGTAACACTAGCTATGACAGAGGGAAAGTCAGTGGGGGAGTAATTGTACTTCGCATGATGCCCAATAAAACTTGAAGACGAGCATTAACAGTAAAAAAAATACATATGGACAACAAAATGAAACGGTGTCATTTCTCACACTTATTCATACTTGCTTTAAAAAGCAACACAGATTCTATTTACATCTACTCCATTATGGACCATCCATATTTACCATTATTACCATTAAAACCATAACAAATTTTCGTTTCGTAGTCTCATTTTAAGGCCATTTCATTGGTTCCCATTTGCCAGATAACACCGCACCAATAGAACCCATTACCAATAGAGACCCACAGAGACCATAATAAAGTTTCCAATACAAACCATTACAATTTCCGTTATAACTATTAAATAACTATTAGAGTTTTGTTGTGCTGTTCTTGTCTTAACATGCACAGAGGCACTAAGCCAGTATATATATATGATATATTTGCCTCGGTGTTCTTTGTAGTAGGTGACTTTTGGTGTAAACAACATTATATTATCTAATATTATAGGTTTGATGCAATCGCTGCACCGCTCTGCCAGCACATCTTGGTCGGAAAGTCGGTCAACAAATAACTCAATTGTTATCTATTACAATTTAGTCATTCCATTTTTCTTCTTAGACCTACATCTCACCTTCACGTCTTTTTCACGTGGCGGACCGATGGCTATATGTGTCTCCATCCACTGGCGAATAAGAGCCATTGCAGACCTTTCCGAAAAGCACACGGAACGTTTTGTTTTAAACCCTGCGAATAGACAAAGCTACTGTACATTAAGGAACCTCTACTTGACATTTATCACACGGGATTGCATGGGCTTTGCCTTTATTACAGCACAAGGTTCGATAAAGCTTTTTGAAACTAGTGGCGGCAATTCACGCATGCGCAGAGAAGCCACCCCCTGGCCCCTACCGTATACGCATGCGCAGTATCGCAGTGCGCGACAGGGGGAGTGGCATTAGTATGTTGTGATGAGCATAAGCACCGTGCATGAAAAAATGACGAAATAACTGCGATCGAGGACAAGCTGCCGTCCCCCGTATACATTACAGCACAAAAGAGTAAGTCGTGTTACGCACATTAATACTGTGTAATAATGGTCATTATACACCGCATACAGTTCTGATGGTAGCGCTCGCTCGCTCTGCGGCCACGGGTTTATTAAATGAATGTAACGGATATCGCTTGAACTGTCAGAGCGATTAAAACACATGATGAAACATGTTGAATAATGTTGTGGGTATCGCTGCATCCATATACCGGTGTCAGCTTGCAACTTAAACAGGTCGGTTGTGTTGCATCTAATATCAGGACGATACATCTTCTTCAAGCCATTTGAGCTGGGCTGAAGTTACTGTATTATCTTTACCCTTGAGATGTTTTTAGGAAGACGTCTTGTCAGACTTTATGACCTTGCTTATTTTTTTCTAAACGCTCTTTGCGCCCCGAGGTTACAGGGGTCTCGAAATGAAGCAATTAAATCCGTAATTAAATGAACGGAGCTGTCAACGGCGTTATAAAGTCTGGTATGTTGAGCAAGTGGAAACTAGATATATAAATGTCCTCTTGGAAATGTCGGTGCTTGTTACGCAGCACAGGAAGAGTACAAAGACATTCCGTGTAATTAGAAAAAGAAGAGCATCAATTGTATTTAAAAGTCCTAAAATTAATAAAATAATCACTATGCATATATTAAACTGCCCAATTTTATTATCTGCAGCTTTTAAACGGTCAGCAACTTTGAACTAAATTATTGTAATACAAATGGTAAACAGTTAGCAAAAAACACAGTTTACTATAATATACACTAATATTCCCGAGGGAAGATATAAAAAGCTTAGAAGTTTTAACTTAATAAAAAATGGGTATGACACGTGAGGGCTCAATGAAAATGAAATCAGGTTTGGGGGTTTGTGTTTTTTTACCTGTCTTCCGACTTTTATTATGTTTTTTTTTTTAACTACGTCATGCATTATTCCTATGCTGTTTGTGTATTTTAATACCTCTGTGTATGTAGTTTTATATTTTCTGTTTGTGTTTTTTTTTTCTCTGAATTTATTCTTGTTGTGGTTGATGTTTTTCTGTTGCCTCTTGCCTTTGTTATTAATGAAGCATATTGGAAAAGGGAAGAAAAAAAAGAAATAGATAAAACGACTTGTGCACTGCACTGCTAACAGTTACAACTTAAAAGTATTTATTTTGCTGGCTGTCCTTTAATATCCCGTTCCTGTTTCAAGAAGAAAAATATCAAGACCAAAAAAGCAAATTATGCACACAACCATTTCACAGGGTCTTTGAGGGTGCATATGTTAATTATTTCTATTTAAAAAGTTAATTTTCCCAATTAAACTCATACTGTACCATATAGAACAGCAGAATTGTGTTTCGTGCTTCGAGCATTACATAAAAATCTGCATGTTTATTTTACACAGTGCTGTGGGGTTTGTATTTGGTTACAGATCATTTTTAACCCCCGGCCAGCTGGCCGCTCACCCTCTGTGACCTCTGCTTTGGCTTGTTAAAGCACTATGGGTAACACAAGCAGTGAGAGGGCAGGCATGGGCCACGAAAAAGCCCACAGGAGGGATAGTCGAGGAACCAAGGAGGGAGATCGTCCCAAAATCCTGATGGACAGCCCTGAAGATGCCGATATATTTCACGGGGAGGACATAAAAGTAGGTTGCCGTTCTTTTATTGGCTAAAATCATGCTGTCATGGTTTAGGTAAAGCGTGTGTGCTGATGAAGTGTACTTCTATAAGGCACCAATAGTAAAAGAAGAGTTCCTTGACTGGACACCAGACTTGGAGACCAGTGACAAGGGCTCGGACCTGGACCGGCCCACTGTGTTTCGATGGACGGGAGCTGGAAAGGAAGTGTTTATTTCGGGCTCCTTTAACAATTGGACCAGCAAGATTCCTTTGATTAGAAGGTGTGTAAATATCTTGGATATTAAATAATCATAACTACTCACAGGTTTTGTGCTAAAGCCATTATAGACCATTTTGTCAACAATTCCTTTCCAGAAAGAAAGTTGTACCGGTTTGAAATGACAAGAGTAAAAAATCCTTTTTGGGTAAACTATCATTTTAAAGATGTTTGTGTAACATTGTGTTTCCATAGTCAAAACAACTTTGTGGCCATTGTGGAGTTGCCTGAGGGCGAGCACCAGTATAAATTCTTCGTGGATGGGCAGTGGACACATGACCCAGCGGAGGTAAATGAGACATCAATTGACATGATCGATTATTGTGTTTCAAACAAATGAGGAACACAACATTGACATGTTCTTCTCCTCAGCCTGTGGTGACCAACCAGCTTGGCACGGTTAACAACATCATCCAGGTGAAGACGACAGACTTTGAGGTGTTTGATGCTCTGATGGTGGATTCACAGAAATGTTCGGACATATCAGGTGTGAACACAATGACTTCAATGCATGTAGTCAAAAAATGCAATGAAAATGCACAATATACTCTTAAATCATCTGTTGTTGTGACCTATTGTGCCTGTTGATTCCAGACCTGTCCAGCTCTCCTCCTGGACCGTATCATCAGGACGCTTACGTACCCAAACAGGAAGAGAAATTCAAATCTCTTCCGATTCTACCGCCTCATCTCCTGCAGGTCATTCTCAACAAGGACACGGGCATCTCGGTGAGGATCTGCACAAACTCTCTCCACAAAATGATTTGGTTTTCAAGCTACGTGTCTTTGATTTGCGTTACACGGCTAACCTGCGCAGGACTTTTTATCTTGCAGTCATCGGTCGGCAATGTGTTTTCTTGCTTTGGGAAACATTGGTTGAATTCCTTTTTCGTTTTATCGATTTGAAACACACTCTGAAACTCAATGAGATTTGTGCAACAGGTGCTAGATTTTACATTCATAAGCTGAATAATTTAGAATAATATTTAGATAAGAAAGTAGCAGAGGTAGCAACATTTTTGCATTTGCCAGACACTTTTATTCAGAGTGACTTAAGGTGCAATAATGGGATGTTTAAACAATTTGTGCAATTGTGTAAAATGAAGTTATTTTTAAAACGGGCTTTCATGATTACTACTATTTTTAAGAAGAAACTGCGTAATGCATAAAAGTGACTGTATAATATACATTTTAGGTAAAGGAGAGGTATTTGTTTTGGGGTCGTTGGCTAGTTTTGATTGGCCATTAGACTGGTTTGTTACGCAAATCTGGCAACCCGGCACAAACCCTGCATATTACTCTAAAATAAAATGCAGGTTAGAAAGAGAACAGTAAGTGTTAGTATTAGAAGATGTGATTTATCTTCTAAAACAGAAGAAAACGGTACAGATACATATCTGGTTGTTGGCAAAAACATTTCTTGTGGTGTGACAGCAAACATTTAGAAAAATTGCTAACAATGACGATAAATCTCTCAAATGCTATTTTGTATTATAGTCTTAAAGTCCCCGTGAACCGGAAATTGCGATCGATTTTTCTTCTGTATTCTGACACATTTCTGAGTGAAAAGGAATTTCAAAGGAGAAAATTAGTGGGCGTGGCTTACGTTTTTTACTGCGAATTGATTGGATGTGTAAAACAGCTGTTGCATTGATTTTGAAATAAAACTTGCAGCAGACTGACAGTTGAAGGGGAGGAGCTAACGGATGCTCTGGCCAAGCCGTCTAATTTACGTCATTTCAGATGGATAGTCATTTCAGGGCGGAAATGCATTTTTTTTTATTTTAACCCAAGATTACGAGGGCACATGAATTTAAAAAGGGAATGACCCACATTGATAAGCTTTTTACTATAAACGTTGCAATATTTCATGAAAAAATAAGAACTGTCATTTTTTTATTTCACTTATGCTGTGTCTGAAACTGTTCCCTGAATGACATTTAAGTCCTGACATTTAAGAGAACAAAACAACTATTTGCCACGTTTATTTACTTTAACGTTTAATACAATTATTTCATATACTTAATGTAAAGCAATACTGTCTATAACATTAATTTAATCTGTTTATTCTCAAAAACACGAAAATAACTGTCAACAAGAACAAACACAAGTGTATAAACGTGCATTCGTGGCATTAAGGGCCACTTTATTCCAGCTGATTCTAATCAAGCGGTCGTCGCGTGTTGTATGATGGGAAATAGGGAGTGAGCGAGTGTACATCGAATGTACACTCAAAATCAGAGTGCATTGTGGGTAAAAAAGAGTGAACGAATGTAGGGATTGAAGTAGTTCACTCAGGTTTCGGACACCACTACAAGTCGCGGAAAGGTGATGTAGTGCACTATATAGGAGGTAGGGAGCGGTTTCAGACACAGCCTGGGACCCTAAAGTCCTCATGAACTCCCGTAATTTGACGTATTTCAGAGTGAAATGGAATTTCGAATGAGAAAAATAGTGGGCCGTGGTTTGTGTTTTTCACTGCGATTTGATTGGATGTGTAAAAACAGCCGTTGCATTTTGAAATGGAACTGGCAGCAGACTGACATTTGAAGGGGAGGAGCTAACGGATGCTCCGCCCAAGCCGTCTGACATTCGTCATTTAAGATGGAACAGGGCGGAAGTGCATTTTCTGATTTTAACCCAAGATTATGAGGGCACATGAATTTAAAAAAGGGAATGACCCACACTGATATGCTTTTTACAATAAACGCTGCAGTATTTCACGGAAAAATTAGCTTCGTAATTGTTTTTCTTACTCTGCCTTTAATATAAATATTCAAAATATAATATTAACCGTTTGAGTTCGATTTTTTGCTATGTCACATCTTAGGACACAATGGTATATTTTTCAACTACCCATCGATTGTTACACACAGATATGTTTATAGAGTAACTAGACATCATAGTCTCACCCTAGGCTACTTTTCTGACATCTATACTCACATTTTCTCATACTTGAAAAACGTGCATGTGTGGTCCCATACATGGTGCGTAAAGTCACTTCAAATAAATTGACACATAAAACATTTGGTATAACTATAAAAGTTATAATCAATAACTATGCGATTGTTATTGCATCGGATGCATTGAATTGCCACTCAGTCATATTGAGTGCATTTTTATACCTCAACTAACCAACTTCACAGAACATAATGAAACATAGATTACAGCAAATATATTTAATCTTAATGTCTTGCTTTGTCATTTGCATATTTCACTGTAAAACACAATAAAGATTGAGTTCTTCAGTACTGCACAGATTAAGAAAAATGTACATTTGTTTCCTAACAGTGTGATCCAGCTTTGCTTCCCGAGCCCAACCACGTCATGCTTAATCACCTGTATGCTCTGTCCATTAAGGTAAGAAACAGCTGAAAGAGACCAAGCAGTATTGATTTTTAAGGCTGTTCTGATGAATCTATATCTCCTCCGGCTCTCTGACAGGATGGCGTAATGGTTCTGAGTGCAACCCATCGTTATAAGAAGAAATATGTCACAACTCTGCTGTACAAGCCAATCTGATCTCCGTCTGCTCATCTGAGAAAACCGACCAATTTTCAATGCTATGAGTATTTTAGCTTTGTTTAGTTTAGTTTTGCTCTGTCTTTATAGTGTGTATTATTGTAAATAGAGATGTACAGAGATGCACTTTAGAAATCGGTATATTTCCGAATTATAACTAACCAGAAACACACAAATGGCTTTGGAGATAAAATATATCAGTCAGTTATTCTTTTAGATGTTGGTACGCTTTTTGTAAATGGTGCTTATTTTAGAGGCCAACAGAACATGTTCTGAACTTTTTTTTTGTCTGAAAAGGGATAATTCACCCAAAAATGAAATATCCGTCATCATTTTCTCACCCTCAGATTGTTACAGACCTGTATAAATCTCTTTGTTCTACTGAACACAAAGGAAGATATTCTGAAGAATGATGGTAACGAAACAGATCTCATCCCTATTTACTACCATAGTATTTATTTTCCCTACTATGGCAGTAAATAGGGATGAGATCTGTTCTTTTACCAACATTCTTCAAAATATCTTCCTTTGTGTTCAGCAGAACACATAGATTTATAAAGGTTTGGAACAATCTGAGGGTGTGTAAACGATGACGGATATTTCATTTTTGGGTGAACCGTCCCTTTAAGTTGATCATAAAGCAGCACAAAGCAGAATAGATGTTCTTGAATGAATTTAAAATTATGTAGAAAAGCCTAACTTGTATATTGTTTCTTTTAGTGTTTCTTTTGACATGCTTATGCAGATCAATATTAATATGAATACATATTAGGAAGCACATTGAGCTTTAAGGCATCTTTTTTTAGGACCAAATATAGCAACATAACAGAAGAACTGCTGAGAAAACCTTTGTTTGCGACTTTGACAATTCTATTTTTTCCTATCAGTGTTAAAAGAAATATTTTATTTTTCTTTATTTTGCATTTCTTTATTACATTTGTAGTCACACCACAAATACATCGAACAATAGCAACCACAAAACCACATCATTCTGTGTTATGTAATCTGTGAAATAAAACAATAACAACACAAGCGTTTTTGAAATGTGTTCACTCACTTCTAACCGTCTGTTTTGTGAACACACATTGAAAGATCACACTCGTGTCCTTCAAAATGTTTTGAATTTGAGGTATTAAAATCTCACAATGCCTTCATCTTGAAAGCTTTGCATTTTCCCATGAACCAGCATAGTTTTGTCATAGAAAAACAATTTTAACGATGCATTTCATAAGCACATATTTACAGGTATACCGAGCGTGGGAATTGGCATGCATCTGTACATGTGTGTTCGGAAATGTGCACAGTCGAAGTTTACCTTCAAGTGTCACGTGTATCAAGAGTGTGGGGATTGCATAAAATGCAAGCAGGGTCAGGTGGATCGTAGACCACTTCGCCAAAGACCATGAATGCCCTCAATGCTGTTCTTCTGCTAGCCATTGGACTGACTTTGGGTGAGTAACATTTTTAAAGTCCTCAAGACTTTCAGGAAGGACTAGAATACCATCAGGGTACAGTGTATATCACCACTAACCGATAAACAACGTGTATGAAGTCAAATGAACATATATTATTCATATTGTTTTTTATTCATAATGTTTTTAGTTCAGCTAATGCATTAACTGTTGTGTTAAAGGAGTAGTTCAGCCCCATTGACTTTCCATAGCAGGAATACAAATGACTATGGAAAGTGAATGGGGGCAAATTTTGAAATGAACTACTCCTTTAAAAAAATATATTTTGTTGATTTTGTTTTATTCATTTCGTGAGAAGTTCTTCAAAAGGTTACTCAAACGTGTTGCACGTGTTCAGCTCAGGTTATTGCATAAGCACTAATGATGAATTATTTTGATATGTATTTTATATTACTCATTAAAAAATGTCAAATTATGTATTTCTCTACTTCATTAATACTTAAATAAAATAATTTGTTGATTATGTATTTCAGCTGAGGCTTTTCCTGATTATAGAGCTGTATGGCAGCTGAGAGAGATGATTCTCTGCACTTTGCCGGACAGCAGGCCTATTCTGGACTACGCTGACTACGGCTGCTATTGCGGTTTGGGTGGATCTGGTACACCTGTGGATGAGTTGGATAGGTCAGACGTGAATACCACAAAAAGTCTATATTCATGGTTATGTTTTCACACACAGTGTCAGCACAAAGACTTTAAGACATGTCTTTAAGAAGTCAAATTTAAAATGTACGACATTCAAAAATGTGAACTTCATTTTAAAGCATAGTTTTCAAGAATTGTATTGCTTTCCTATAAGCGCAGTAAGCAATCGAGCATGGCGCTAGCAATGCCAAGGTCATGGGTACGATCCCAGCGATTGCACATACTAAGAAACAATTGTATATAATTGAATGTTAGTACAAATGTCTGCCAACGCATACATGTAAAATTTTTCAACTAGCAATACAAATTGAAATAACGTGGGTTAAAATGTATTAAAAAGTATTTGCGTACGTTGTTAAACTTATTGGGATATGTCATATGAATATAATGTGCTGACCCGAAGTTAAGCTCCTATAGGACACCTGTTTGAATTTCATGGCAACCTCGTAAATCTGTTCAAAATGACAACATCATTTTAAGGATTAAAGTTAGTTCTGGAAAAAAATGCAATAAAAGGTCAAAGAGTCTAAATATGTTTTGGGCCATCTTACATGTCACTTGATCAGGTTTACTTGTAAAGATTAGACAATCTTTGTTCGTTTCACATTTCATCATGTTCCTCCACAGATGCTGTGAAGTGCATGACAAATGCTACAGAGAGGCCAAAAAGCATGACGAATGTGTGCCCATACTGGACAACCCATACACCATGTCCTATTTGTTCAGCTGTGACAAATCATCCCAGAAAATCACTTGCAGCAGTGAGTAATGATTTTACTCATTCCTTTTGAGAATATGCAGAATCCTTAAAGATTTTTTTTAACTCAACAGGGGACAACAATGAGTGTGCAATGTTCATCTGTGACTGCGACAAGAAAGCAGCTGAATGCTTTGCAGAAGCTCCCTACAATGAAGAGAATGCGCACCTTCCCAGTGACCGCTGCAAATAAAGTTTTGTTTCAAGCATTTACCCCTATACCCTTTTTTTCTATATATTTTTGTATGGGAGGAAACATGTTATTTACAAAAACTAAATTACGAGTCCGTAATAAAAAGTACAATAACATCTAGACCATTAACACATAGGTTTTGATACAACTATCCACACCTTTTTTTTGCAATACTGTGGTAATGTTTTATGTTTAGTGGCAGTGACGGGGTTAAATCCTAGTTTAACAAGGCGTGTGAATGTTTCATTATTCACTAGATATGATCCATGTAGGATTTCCTTTTTGACGTAAAGGGTGAATAGACTCACCAATGAGCCTGCAGAACAAATATGTGAGCTCATTAAATTAAAACTAAAAGCACAAATGTAATTGATTTTGGGATCAAAATGCTTATGAATGGATGTTAATTATCACGATGACACTGATGCAATACATTTAGATAAAAGGTAAACTACTACAACAATTTTAAACCTCATATCACTATAGACGTTTGGTATTTAAACATCATTAGCTTTCGTTTTGTTTATTACATTTCAATGTATTTTAGAATGACGTGAATCATGAATAACTTTAAAGGGATAGTTCAACCCAAAATGAAAATCCTGTCATCATTTACTCACTCTCTTGTCATTTCAAACCTGTATGACTTTCTTCTGCAGAACACATGAGAAGATATTTTGAAGAATGTTGGTAACCGAACAACAACGGCACCCATTGACTGATCTTGCGGCCATACAATAGAAGTGAATGGGTACCGTCGTCGTTCAGCTACCGACATTCTTCATAGTATCTGCAGAAGAAAGTCAGTCATACAGGTTTGAAGAGGCTGAGTAAATGATGACAGAATCGGTGATCTTTAAAACATTAATGCTTTAAAACATAAAACAAATGAAAGTATGTGAATTATATCTGACCAAAATAAAATTAAAAGCTCATTTAGGCAGTTAAATATAACTTAAATATAAGTTTTGCAAAGAAATGTACAATTTAAAGTAAACCTGATTTTAAACAGATACGCCTTTAAGAGTTTGTCAGATTGTGTAAACAAATTAGTTCTTATGCCTATAATGTATTACTGAATATTTTGTATATTGCATATAATATTTATATTAGATCAAAGATTATTTATTAAAGTAGTGTACTTTTATCAGCAAATGCATTTAACTTTTAGATTTTATTTTGTTTCACAGCACATCCTCCTCACCAACAGAAAATAAACAGAAAAATAGACAACATTTTGGGATCTGGAGAGCTCTGTGAATTTCTGTGATTTTTCCTGTCTAGTTCTACTTTGTGTAAACTTTTTTACCAATTTAAGGAAAGTGGTGCAGTTGCACTTCTATGACTGTTTTAGACATAACATTGAGTAA
Organism: Triplophysa siluroides; assembly: GCA_006030095.1. Lineage (NCBI taxonomy): Eukaryota > Metazoa > Chordata > Actinopteri > Cypriniformes > Nemacheilidae > Triplophysa > Triplophysa siluroides. The sequence goes on from VCII01000114.1 coordinate 672,839, forward strand.
AATAATGGAATTAGTTATTTTGGCAAATTGTCATTTAATTAATTTCCTCATTATTAGCGTGATTGGAACACACAGGCATGCAGAACTTGTCTTACATTGTTCTAGAGCAGCAGCAAGTACAGACACAGGCGAGGTCTTTAAAAGCAGGAATGTTTAGATTAACAGTACATCTTTTGTTTGCTGGTATGTTACTTGGCAGCTGTAATGCTCATAGGTTCATTCGGTGGGAAAAAGTGTCTGCCAAGAACATAGTGTAATTGAAGTCAGCTGTGAGTCACGCTTAAAGTAGACAGTTTTAATCTGTATTTAAATGTTATTTTAATCTCATTTTTAAAATCAGGTCAGTAGGTCTGGTAAAAATGTCCTGTAACTGAACTTTGCTTGTAAAACACTGGGGATCACGGGTAGAGGTTGTGCAGAAATTCACAATTAAGTTTAAGCTTTGCATGCTGCTTTTCTTGTGTATTCTGTGGATACATTTTGAGGTTATTTTTAGGATGTATTTTGTATTATTTTCCTAATGAAGTATTGTAATTCAAATGTCCACCACTAGGAGTCGCCTTAGTGTTTCTAATTCAACATTTACCTCTGTATGAAAGAAAATAATGTGTTTGTGTACGAATATAACAAATTTATTTTAGAACAAAGTTATGGCATAAAAGTTTTAATTTAGTTGTGTAGTTATGTGTTGTTTTGTAATGGGGTATACTGTCAAATTTGACTTTCAAAAATGTAGCCTACTTTATTTCAGAAAGAAATGAAATGTGTTGGTATCATGACAACAGACAAATGTTTAAGAGATTTTTAAGGGATTTGTCATTTTTCAAGGTTGTTTTATGATAAAGGACATACTATGTACTGTGACTGTTCTCTAATACTCGTGGGGTTCATTGATTTAAAAATTATTTCTTTGGCTGATTGTGTGAGTTCACTCATCTGAGATTTACAAAACAAAATCTAGATGACAGAAATGTATTGTGGCCTAGTGGTCTGCTCTAAAAAAAAAAAAAAAACATTTAAATCAAACATCTCCAAAACTTGTTTATAGAACATGTTCTATACATTTTAATAAGGGCTTGCTTTCATCAAGTACTGATATATGTTAGTGAAGCTTTTTGACTACACAAATTGTATATTCTCAATTCTCAATGGAAGTTGTGCAACTGTGAATGTAATTGTTTGTTACCCCAAATAATACCAGATTTAAAGAAAAATCTAAGTCATTTAAGTCATGCATTAAACAGTCTCCTTTTTATTATAACTTCAAACCAACATTTAAAATCAAATTCTTGTATTTATTACCTTAAAAGCTTACCTATTTATTACCTTATAAACCTTGTAGGATTGTTTTCTATCTTGCAATCCAGTGGCGCCACTCAAAAGGCATGCGTTTTATTTGCTGTTGTCAGAGAGACAAACAACAACTGTTGTCCTAGGCCTAAAAATTGGGCTATCCATAAATGAATTTCCCCCATGCATTGTATAAATGGATGCCATATTACAACTACCCTGACACTTAAAAGAATAAAACTATACAAATCACCTTTTTAAATGCGTCAGTGACATTCCAAAGCTGGGTGAACGTATGTGTTTGTAATATAAAAGGTGGAGAGGATGCCTCTCTCACAGAATACACAATTTATACCATCCCATAACAAAGCAGAAGGTGAGGCAAAATAACAGAAGAAAAATGTGTTCCCTAGCAACGGCCTCTGAGTCATTGTGACTCTTCTTCAGATAGGCCATCAGCAAATGTCAACTCTTCTATCAATGTGTTCAAACAGGAACATGCGTCGTCTTATTCGTCATGATTATAATTAAGAAACTAATGATACAATTAAATTGCAGTTCTGTATAATAAACATTGTTAATTAAAAACATAAAAATAGTTTTAATTTCTACATGAATACATTGATCACAACAATAAAGCAAAGGGGAATTCAATAAGAATATACTAATAGCGCACAAATACACCCACAAAAGAGGTGCTGATAGGACTTTTCAGTATTGTAAGTCACAATCAATAATAGATGTACGTCTTCAGTGCCAATGCAGTGGACCTCAATATTTAGGTATTAATAGCTTGCCTTATTTTAAATTGTTTTGATGTCTTATTCATTGTTAATGTCTTCTTCATTAATATATAACTTGTTTTATGCTCTGGCGTCGTGTAACATTATTAACCTTTTGGTTTGGTAAAGTATTGTGTCCGACAACAAGCGTGTTCTACTTCATGCAGCGTTGCGCAAACTGACCGTCTTGTGACACTAAAATACCGCGAAACTACTGCTATCGAATCGCTCTCGCGATACTTCGATGTCATACGTCCATTGGACTGCGCAGCGCCGCTCACACGGCAACGGAAAGAGCACGCGCTTGTGTTGGCAAGTGTAATACAGTCACTTTAATAAGGCATTTTCACAGCATTGCGCTAGTTTAGCTCGTCCGGAACTGGACTGCGGGTGGTTGTGGTCAAAAATAGGCTTTTGTGCTGAAGTACCATATGGGGACAGGTTTTCACCCATGTTTGCTGTCATCAGCTTGTGAGTAACGTTACTTGTTAAACTAGTAGGAGGACACATTGGATGCCAATAGGACTAAATAATAGTTTATGCGCCAGAGAACATAGCCTACAGGACAGGACATACCCAGAAAAAGAGCCCGCTTCACTTTGTCTTTCCTTTTCAGTTTGCGTCAATAATAACAAAGCGCCGAATTCACACGTATCGAATTGCGAGCCTCAACACGGGAGAGGGTTTGTTTTCATAGAAATGCGCACTGAGAATCTCTTTCAAGGAATCTCCATTAGAAAGAACAAAGTGTGTTAGAATAGCGCCTTAAGCCTTTGGGAAGTCTGGCACATTATCAGCATTTCAACTGACAACACCTGTAACGATATTATATCCAAACATTGTTTTCTCAAAGACAACTGAATATTTCATGATGTTAGACTGGGGTTTAGTTTGCCGATCTGTTTTTCACATAATGAGAAGTGTTAACTTGTTTGTCGGTAAGAATGGGCGGCCGTTGGTGGAGGCCTACAGCTATGACATCATGAGAATATGAGTTATGGGGTACATCCAGCCCACTCACAAACAGACCTGGGTTGCTTTTGACATAGTTATGAGAAACGTAGGCTGGTTTGAAATGGAGACACCTTAGAAAGGCTTAGGAATGCAATCACGTGAGGAACTCCCAAGAACATTCCAGCCTTGAGAACAAGAACATTCAACTCTGCTTGCTCCAATCCACTGGGATAAACAAACCACAGAATCATTTAACCAAGGCTGGAAACACAAAAGGCTTTCCCCACCTTTCATTAGCCTGTAACTCGATTCACATCATTCGTACATGAACCCTAGTCACCCAATGTTGCTTTATCTCTGGTGGATTGGTCCTAACAATGGTTCCCCTGTCCCATGTAGTACAGAGGAGTGACCTGCGATCAACAAAATTATACCAAAATGTTCCATTTCATCGCATTTATTTAATGTCCTAGCTACAATATTACTTAATGATAAATCTGTCAGATACAGAAAATGTATGTGTTGCTTACACCACATTTTTTTCACATGTTTGTCCAGGGTTTTCAGTTGAAAGGGCACTGTGACCGGTGGATATCAAGTCGACAAATCAACAAAATGCTTCAAAGTGCCATGAACCGGGTGTACCATCAAAGTATGTACAATTTGTTACCTTCAGTCCAAGTCTTTGACAGCCAAATGATAGATTTTACATCGCCACTGTCCTTCTGAAACCTGAAATCTCCAAATTCTCAGTTTTTCAGGAAAAGGAAAAAACACTTACTTGTTAATAAATGATTAAATACTGTGTGGTCAAAGCACTCTTAATACTTTTACTTTCTTAGATATTTGCAGAACCCAGTGGCTAGCATAACGTGTGATTTATAATAATGATTTATGGCAAACAAAATCACGAAATATGGAGATACAATGTTTCAGAAGGACAGCATGCGATATGATTGAATTGACTGGGACCAGCTATATCACCTCTCAAACCAACCATTTGAACTTTGTAGTCAAGAAGATAGTGACAAATCAAATACAAAACCACATGGGATGCTTCAATCTTTACAAGATCATATGATCTGGGTTCAAGTCTTAACACAACACATCTCTGTAATTATTGGTGCTTGCACATACTTCTGTGTGTTGAGGCTTGAACACAGTAAAGGATCTTGCAAAAGTTTTTTTTTACATTAATACATCAGATAGAAACTTTTATCCAAAGCAACTTGCATATTTTATTAAACCTAAGACCCTGTACTGATACTGTATTGTTTTCCAGTTGTGCTAAAGATAACCAATAAAGATTAAAACAAGCAGTAGAAGACCTATTTTGTGTAAGATTCTGGCAGCTTATGTCACTCCTAGCTATAAGGATTATATGAAGTTTTATGATGCTTATCGTAACTGTACAATGAGGGCTGAGATAGGAAAAGAGAAACTGGATGCCATGTTTTAGATATATATTATTGATGCTTGCTAAGGCTTGCATCACTCTTTGCGACCGTTCAGGGGTAGAGATTTAAACAAACAAAGTATGAAACTCCAGGGTGTAACTCAAACGTGTTTTTGGACGTGTATGCTTGTGAATAAATGATACCTAAATCCTGCAGTTTGTTGAGGGGAAGCAAAATATCTAGGGACCAGATTATCATAAATACTTGTAAAGAGGCTTTTGTCCACTTGGGCCACTAAGCAACCCAGAAAACCTAACAACACTTGAAAAGAGAAGAAAACTTGGAACACTTTAGTGACAACAATGCCCTGCTTTTATTTAGCACAACATCCGTAGTTTTATGATGAAGAATTCTATATAGGCATGCAACACTTGTTGTTTGCTTACAGTTTGTTCATGACATGATCTTCCTCCTTTCAAACGTTTTTCTCTTTATTCCGTTAGAGCCACCTTAGGCTTGCTATTGTATCTATTGTATGATTTTCTGCTAGGATGTTTTGAAACATTATTAACTGTGAAAAGCACTACACAATAAACAACGTGCCTTAACTTGCTAGCAGGACATGATGTAATGTTTGTGTAACGTGTCTAAGAAATGGACAGTCGTGGCCTAATGGTTAGAGAGTCGAACTCGTGACCAGAAGGTTGCCGGTTCAATCCTCAGGGCCGGTGGGTAACCACTCAGGTGCCCTTGTGCAAGGCACCTTACCCCTACTTGCTCCCCGGGCGCTGCAGTGATAGCTGCCCACTGCTCCTTGTGTACGTGTGTTCACGACTTGCTGTGCGTGTGTTCTCTACTCTCTGGATGGGTTAAAAGCAGAGGTCACATTTCGGGTATGGGTCACCATTAGGGCTGCAACAAACGATTATTTTGATAATCGACTAATCTAACGATTATTAGAACGATTATTCGACTAATCATTGATTATTTTCTCAGATTAATCGGGAGGTTTTGGTATATTATTCAGTTTTTGCAATTCATTAAAATGTTTAGCGTGACCTATTTTAACTAATAAATAAAACAAAGACATTATTTCAGCTGTTTGATTTCTAAACTTTAATTTTTTTTCCTAAATTCTGTTTGATTCAATATCAATTTATTTGAATATATAAAGTAGGTTCTTGGAGTACATACTGATTAAAAATGTATAGCTTGAATGCACTGTCAGTCGCTTTCGACAGAAGTGTCTGCTAAAAAAAATTATTAAGGAAAATCTCAACTAATGATGTAAAAACATATACAGGGAACCAAGTCAGTACATCAACATACCATTAAACGTTAAAATTATACAATTATTTATAGCCAATACAACTGCATTTACTAAAGATTTTAAAAATAATATTTTAATAATAACTAATTATTCTAAAGACTGATCAATTACATAATTTATTTAAGATAAATATAGGCTTTTATTCCCCAGCTGGAATAAACTTGAGAAACCCAATAGAACCCATGAAAAGAAATTCTAATGATTTCCATTGAAATATTATAATTTACAAACCATAAACTTGAATCATTAAAACCGTAACAAAACTCATTTTTTGTAGTTTTTTTTTGGGCCTTACTCCCACTATTAGAATTCATCACGTACCATTAGACATTAGACCATTATAGTTTCCATTAAAACCAATTCATTTACCATAATCCACAACATTTTCTATGGTAATTTGGACAGGGTTTTATTGTTTATTCAGCCGGGACGTTTATGCAGGTAGGCCTACACATGGAGCATTTTAAATGAATAAATAGAACATTTAAATAGAACATGTTTTCGGGGGGTCAAGAAAGTGTTCGCGGTATATTTCCTCCTCCCTCACTGCAAAACGTTCGCTCTGTGACTCTGGATGCATTTTAAATTCACAGTAAGGATGCACCCCTGTCACATTACACACTTGCGTTTCAATAAACCGACGGATGGTGGGGTAATGTGTTTATATGCTAGGTGAAATAGACGTAAGATGCAAAAATCTCTCGATGGCAATCGTAACAGAGCGCTCTGCTAGGTCAGCTAGCATTGGCAAGCGGCATATTCTTCTATTGCGTAAATGCGTTGCCTCTTGAAGGGTAGTCGCGCTACAGCGCCCCACAGGTCAAACCACGTAACTGCAGGACCTCAAATCAAATCATGTGAAATCAAACGACTACTCGACAACACAATTATTTGTCGACAATTTTTTATTGTCGACGTTGTCGATAATGTCGACTAATCGTTGCAGCCCTAGTCACCATATCTGACTAATAGATCACTTTCACTTTTTTTTTAAGAAATCAAATGTAACGTGTCTAAGAAATCAGTTGCACACAATGAGTGTCTACTGATGTTTGCAGTTAGAAATTAATTCTGTGCTATAGGGCATGAGGATCAGCTGGTGCAAAGATGTCATATGAGTCATATCATGCTCAGTTGTGAGAGGCATAATTTGAGATGTTTTTTTCCACCTTTGACCTTCCTCTCTAAATCCACAAATCCCTTTTGTGTGTGGGTTTATTTTAACAAAAGGCAATTTTATGTGTCAGAGTTTGACATTCTTTATCGTTTATTATTTAATATCTATCTTTTCTCTTTTTAAATGGCTCGCTGTTTAAGTTTTTTTTATATTGTTTTACCCTTGTTCAAATCTCAGACGTTCAATCCTACGGTATAATGTTATAGAATATTACATGTTAAGTGATGTATAATATAAAACTATTAAATATTTATTGTGTGAAATAAATTATATCGATTTATATGGATTACAGATTTTACACTCATATTCAGACATTCAACAGATTTAGACAACAATAGTTGTTAAATTTATCAAGTTAGTTTAATTCTTTAAGATGAGACAAAATGGTCAGGTAAGGGCAAAGATCAAATTAAATATGAGATTTGATGAAATTAATTTAAATTGCAATGAAAAAATTATTTATTGTGGACAAATAAGCTGTTATTTGCCAAATTTAGCCCAAGATGTAATATTTTATTTTTATGAGTATTAAAATGATAGCTATGAAATTTGCTAGGTGATTCTCACGAAATCATGGTGTCACGATGTCAAATACGATTCTCTCTAAAAACACTCGGATCAACACATTTCCTTTTAATTCATTAAAAACAAGGTTTCATGTTTAAAAGCATCAATTTTAAAACTTTAACTGACAGTTTAACACAAATTGTAATATTTTTTACAAAAAAGCCTTAAAGATTCTCATTACCGTAACTATAACTGTCGATCCCATAGCGTGGTTTGCTAAAAATAGCAAAGCCATGATGCCTAAGCAAGTTTTTATTAATCATACATAATAAGAACAACATATTTTTCTGAATATTTTAATTTAATATGTTTAAATTACAAGTAAGCATGGTGCAAGGTAGAGAACGCAAGTATGTTTATATTTTTTTGTGTCAACAAATTATATGTTTTATCATTAAAATCTTTACTGCCATGATGTTTTAGTGATTTGTGAGAATGACTCAGCCTTAGCTATATGAGATGTGCTAAAAAGACATCACAAAATTCTCCTTTCATATGTCACAGAAAAATAAATGAACTAGTGAGGGTGTGAAAAGTATGTTTTATGAGAGTTTATTGACTAAGTTCACAGTGTGAGGAAACACCATATAAGGGACTGTGCGTTAATTGTGTATGGGGGTAGAATGAAACGGTTTATGCAGGTTGCTCGGAGATAGAACAGGTTCGCTTCTGACATCATTGCCCTTATAAACTGGTTGGGAGGGGAGACACCTTGAGAATTCAAGAATCGCATCCGATGACGAAGGAGAGAATGAATGACAGGCTCCCACAGATGTGAGAGCATTCCACAGTGCCCATCTCACTCCCACAGACTGAACAGATCATGAAACAGATCATGAAATCAGGTCTGGAGTTCAGGCAGGTGGTGAAATGAGTGAGAATGAGTCTTTCCCCACCTTATCTCATCTCTCAATTTCACGCCATCAGCATGAAACTTCTTACTCAGGTGCCTTAGGTATCTGTTTACGTAATATTGCTTCAGCCCGGGTGGGCTGGCCCCACATGGGATTCCCTGTATCTTTCGTAGCATGTAGGAGAGGTAAATGGCATTTTTTCAGGTTCTCCTCGACTGCATTTGAAGACCTTATTTAGGTTTATGTAGCTCTTTTATGTTATATAATGTGATTTTGATGGGAAATGAATCAATACTTAATATTGCGTATTAACCCATGTGAAAGATAAGTGCTCTAAAATATACTTCTGTTTCTATTTTCACACACTAATTTTGTACCTTATATACAAAAATTACTCGTAAGTTTAGGTTAAATACTACCTTTTAAGTTAAACGCAACATGATCTAAGTGTACTCAGCTGTGCTAGGCACCATGAATAGAATTACTATAGTTTGTACTTAAAGTGATAGGTTCACCCAAAAATGAAAATTCTGTCATTATTGACTTACCCTATTGTCATTTCAAACCTAAATATATTTCATATTATCAAACCTAAATATATTCCAAAGAAAGTTGGTAACCAAACAGCACTGTACCCCGTTCACTTCTATTGTATGAACACAAAACCAATGCAAGTGAATGGGGGCCAGTTATCAACATTCTTCAAAATATCTTCTTTTCTGTTCTGCGGAAGAACGTCAAACAGGTTTGAAATGTCAAGAGGTTGAGTAAATGTTGACAGATTTTTATTTTTGGGTGAACTATCACTTTAATATACTCAAAATAATGTGTGAAAATAGAGCACAAGTGTACTAAGTGTAATAAAATCACATTCCCTGTTTTGTGTGTAAAAAGTTTTTTTTCTGCCAAAAACAACCCATTCAAAACGTTCTTTTCTTTCTTAAAGCGGCCCTAACACACGCGGTTTTATTCTTGAGTATCTATAGAGTAGTATTGCATACTTCGAACTAAATACTCCTCGAAGATACGATCACATTTATAAAAAATAGATACAGCTGTACGATTACTTCCGAAATCATACGGCGCGTGCGGGGGGGAGGGGTAGGCTGAACTAAAGCACGCGCGCACCCATTGCCAACAAAACACAGACATCAGTTTCACTCACCGCATGAGGTTCATGTCTGGCATCTTTTAGCGATGGGACGGCTCCATATATCAGTTTCAAACGATCCAGCGAACTTTGCGAACATATGCTCTCTCTTTCTCCAGCACACAAGTGAAAGTGACGTCTGCGCATGCTCCTTCTTCTGCTCTCCTTATGGCCGCAGTTTTATATGTTAAAAAAAAACATTCCGAGACCTGTACGATCGCTGGGGGAGTGTATCGAGCACAGAAATACTACGTAATACGCCCAACTCGTTTTTTTGACAAGTTGACCATGTTAAGCATGAGAAGACAGCACTTTTAAAGCGGCCCTGCAACGGTGTTTCATGCATTAGGACTTCTTCACAATGTTAAAGGTGCTGTCTTCTCATGCTTAACATGGTCAACTTGTCAAAAAAACGAGTTGGGCATATTGAGTGAAACTGATGTCTGTGTTTTGTTGACAATGCGTGCGCAAGTACTTTTGGATCGTTCATACTCTTTTCAGTCTAGTCAAGTTTCAGTCGACTAAAAGTATAAGCATTTTAGTCTTATCTAAGACAGAATTATCCATGACTTTTTTCGTCTAGTTTTAGTCGACGAATAACTGATGACATTTTAGTATAGTTTTAGTCAATGAAAATTTTATTTTAGTCTCTTTTTAGTAATGCAATTCTATTTAACCCAATCAGTATAGTATAGGTACCTAGTAGTATAGACGAAATAAAATAAATATTTTAGCCAAACCCATTTCAAACAAGGTTATCTTATTAAATTATTGTTACCTTATAGACTCCATTAGAATACATCCATTCCAGACACGGAAGACGATCTGATTTGAATTGACGGCCATCGGTAGGGGTAGGAATCTCTAGGCACGACACGATGCGATTCGATTACGATTCAGAGGGCTGCGATGCGATGATAAAACGATTTTCAATGCATCTTTTTCCTATACAAATCTTATTTTTCTTGCTGTGTGACTATTAAAATCAAAGTATTTGTCATAACCCAGACGGATTTAACTTCCAATATCCTTTATTAATAAAACAAATGGAAGTAATTTTGCTAGTCAACTGGAAGGTTACATTTGCCAGAATTGCAAAGAACCAACAGGAAAAGAGTGACTGGCCTCAGTGCCCTTTAGTCCTTTTTTTGCACATAGCACTGGAGCTAGAGAGGTGTAAAGTTTGAAGTATAAATTGTTGGTTGTCATCATTAAAAAAAATTATGCAAGTGCAGTTCATCATGGATAAATTAGGGCCATTTAATTAAACTGCAGTAAAATTCTTAGATACTATAGTGTTTTTGAACTTTACTATAGTATACAGTGTTTATCAATTTGCTACAAGGGCACTACAATTTTCAATAGCAAATACTATAGTTCACTAAAGTTTTTTTTGTCTGAGTGTTCAATTTAACGGGACTTTTATTTTGACGGGTCTTTGGGAAAACGCTTGAGTTTTTGTGTTTGCTGATACCTTAACTCAAACAGTAAAAGTTCGTAAAATAAACTCTCAGAGCAACTCTGGAGATGAAGTTCATGTGTTCATATCCTCATACAGTGCAGACGCAGATAAATCCTCGACTATCACTCGTGTTGTATGTTAAACTGTGCACATAATTCACTCAGACACGCAGAACAGCAAGATGACATTTGAATAACAGGATTCCGCTCCGCATCTAGGTTAAAGCATCAGACGAAATAACATTATAACATTTCGTCTCGTCTCATTTTGGTCAACGAAAATGAAGAGACATTTTAGCATAGTTTTTATTTTCTAAACCACATTTAGTCTCGTTTTTATTCGTCAACAATATTGCATTGTACATTTAATTATAGTCATCGTCACATGACCAGAATTTGCGTTGCGTCTCGTTTCGTTTTCGTCACGTGATAAAGGTTTGTTGACGATCGTATTTCGTCATAGTTTTCATTGACGAAAGCAACATTAATTGTTATAGCATACGACGCATTGCTAGATCTATGTCCTTTCAAAGAACTCCATTACATATAATGATAGGAGACCGGATTTGTAGGTAGGAGTGTGATCTGTGCCAACAGATATGAAGGCCAGCGGGTGCTGAGCAAGGCCTATCATTTCTGTAAGACTGAGTCATAGTGAAGTCCACTTAAAAGTCAGCTTTTCTGTGAGCCACTCATTTTAAAGTGTGCAGGGCTTTGACAACATAACAGCGGAATTATCCTTCGCTGTTTATAGCAATCGAGATGCACCTCAATGTGCATTTATTTCTGAAGATCACATGAGCACCAAAACCAAATGATCATTAGCTATACACAGTGCCATTGCTTCAATTCACGCGGCATGGGTGGGTACCCTCACTCCCCAACCTAATGACTCTGCTATACCATAGGGGACCATAATGGGCCCCTCTCATTACGGGGCCTTGGACAACGATCCTAGTTGGACAATGAACCAGTCTGTAGACCTCCCCAACAAGCTGGTTGCAGGATCCTTTGTAAAGACATTCCATTGCTCACTTAACAGATCTGATGTATAGAGTTCGGTTCCCATGGTGTCATTTCAGGGGGCTAAAAAGGAATAGAGTAGGTAGAGGCTAAAAAGAAAAGTACGACAGATAAATGTAGAGACTTTTATAAAGTGCATGTCGACACCGTTTAGTTTTTTCTGTTAATCCCAACTACTTTATTTTGTTTGTAACAAGTGTTGGTGCCAAACTCAGGATAGTGGATTACCGGAAGGGGATTCGATTTCGAACAGTTAGGGGTGAAATGAGGTGGTGGATATAGGCTGTTCAGTTCTGTACACAGGTTTGCTTTTGACATCATTACAATTGCAAACCAGTTTACAAAAGAGACTTTCTAAAATACAAAAGACAGGTTGGTATGATGAACTCTCACGCCTAAAAGCGCATTCCAGTCACTCCTCTGCTGAACAAATCACAAAAAACGTATCACTCGCCCAACACGCAATTCACACAATCCAGACACAAAATTACTATTACTTTAGTGGTATCTAGTCATCTAATATTGCCTCAGCACATGTAGCAGAGGAAAGAATGTGAAGGAGGGAAGAGTCATATGAGAAGTATTTTTTAGTTCATGAGGAGTACATGTATGAGTGTGTATGCCTTTAATATGTGAGGATTATACTGTACATAAAAAATTCAGATGATCAACGTGATGTTTTACTATCCCTAACACTTTACATTCCCAACTTTCACCTTAATGGAGCCTTATCTTCTTAACTTGGTTTATTAAAACATGAATCAGTTTTCTTAGTCACTAATGCCACAAAACATTGTTTATGCACTGTAAAAATTAATTTGTTGTTTCAACTTAATAAATTAAGTTATCCGGCTGCCTAATGTAAAAATATTAGTCATTACATGAATTTGATGCAAAATTGTTATGTTAACTAACATTTTTAAGTTGAATTAACTGATTTTTAAGTTAAAATAACAAATAATATTTACAGTGTGTACATTTGTCAGATGGTAATTTAAAAACTGCCATTGGGTTTCAGTCCATGTGTTATTTGGGAACTCAACTCACATCTTTGGTGTTGTCGGTGACAGAAAATTTGAGTTAGTAGAGAAATAAGTAAGGGATAATGTACAGGCAGCTGTTTGTTATCGCAGAAATAAGCCCCGGCGGTGTGATCAAGACTCGACGCGAAGCGGAGGGTCTTGTATCACTCTGAAGTGGCTTGTTTTGCAATAACAACCGGCTGCTTGGACATTATCCCACTTATTACACGGCTACTTGCCACATGAGGAAAAAACTGGAAATGAAATGCGAATTTTAAATCTTTTTTAGCTCATTTTTACCAAAAGCAGACCTTCCGCAAGGAAAAGCCGTTTACTTTAGGTTTTAAGGTGAGAAACGATGTTCAAATGTCACAGGCAATTTGGTGTAATAATTTGCTAATATAATGTCATATATGTTATTAAAAGATACATTTATATTTAATTAGTTAACTGTCAAAAAATAACGAACCTGCAAATCTCACGACTGGCCAATCAGAATCAAGCATTCCATCGAGCAGTGTAATAATATGAAGATAACTAACAGACAGCTTCATATTGTTTTGTCTTGTGGCTCATTGCAAAAATAATTCTAAAGTGTGACCTGTGTAAAAGGATTTGCAAATTTGAGGAGATTTTAAATAAATGTTTTGTTTGGAATAAATATAGTTTATAATTAATAATCAACATTAAAAACAGAATTTTCATGTGAAAATGTATATGAAAGCGTTGTGTTGGTGTTCCCCTTCAAATCACGTTGACAGATGAGAACGCATTAAATAAGAACAACAACAATTCTAGTTGACATCTGAGGTGTGGGAAATAAAGTTGTGCACATTGTCATGTGCAATGTTCAAAACTATTATTCTGTATGACATCTCTCCGGATGTCGGGTTGTGCTGTTGACATCTATTAGTGTTTCAATGTTGAGATTATTTACCTGTAGGTCCATGACAACATGGGAAACATTCTGCTAGAAAATTGTATCGGTGGTGGCTAGGTGTGGTTTCAGCTAGATAAAAGACTGTAGGTGTGTCTGTATATAATACATTAAGTTATGAGACCAGTTAAAGCATGTTAAGGCCTTGGGCAAGAACTAGCTTATGTTTGTTATTGGGACAAAGTTGTCCAATGCATATATGACAGAATTACCTTGTTTTTCCAGCAATTCACACAACAGCTGTTTAAAAAAAACCTTTCTTTTCATTTTAATGAAGAGTTCAAAATAAATACATAATTGTATAAACATATATACAAACATCTACATTTCAGTATTTTATAATAAATGTACATTTGATCACCAATTTAGATCTTTGAGAAAATTAAACACAGCGTGTACAGAAAAATACAGGGAAAGCCCTTTGTTTACCAAAAAGCTTTGCTTTCTTGGAAAAGTAAAGTCTAATGTGCAAATTAAAACAATCGTTGTTGTAAAAATATTAAATGCATTAAAATATATACAGTACAGCATATATAGCAAAACATTCGCATTTCTTATTCAGGGTGAACAGCAGCATAAACAAAACATATGGCACAAGAAGGGACTTTTAAGTCTATAAATCATCTGCACACATAGTTTAGTTGCATCTGTAAGTACAGTCCATACTCATAAAGTTCAAGTAGAAATTTAGACCTTTGTCCCACATCAACACAATCCCGTTAAGTTTGTCATACTCCAGGACCTTTGTAACTGACGCTGTGTGTGAGGGGGGCCTTTGCACGGCTGGTATTTCACCCTGGACAGGTCATGGTTTCTGGTCACAGGCCACACCGCAAGACGCTGAGGACTTGGCACAACGAAGCTCCGTCTGCTTGTCGTAAAGAACCGGATAAAGTCAGATGTGACGTTTTCCACGGATATGTGGTAGTTTTTACCTTTGTTATTGTCCACCAGCTGCACGCCGGTCTTGCCGGGTTGGAAGACCACTAAGAACTCGACTCGCTTTGCTGGATCCATATCGAATGGCATGGGGATATTAAAAGCAAACAAGTCCGTGTCGAAAGACCCCTGCGGTTCCCTCACGTACGTGCACGCGATGTTTTGGTGGCTTCTCCATGAATCGAAAGTTATGCGAACGGAGACGGTCTTATCAAACTTAATGTTACAGACGCGCACCGAACCGCTCAGGGTCTTCTCTGTGACGCTGCAGCTCTCCAGCTGCACGAGGTTTTCCTTCAGACTCGCGGGGTCCGGGCACGGCTGTGGAAAGCCGAGCTTTACGCGGAGCTTCCCGGTCTGCGTGGACGGTCTTTCCGCAACTTGCACTTTTTCTTCAGGATGCGGCGCGTCTTCGGTTTCCGTCTCTGGATGGTACGTGTCGAAGATGCGCACGGATGTGAGAGAGAGCCCTTTATCGTCCGCGAACACCACGCGCTTTTTTCTTCGCAGCGTTCCTCTGCCAGGAGGAGAGTATGAGGAGATCAAACTGGCAGAACTAAACGAAGAGAGAGAGGATGTAGGGGATGGGGTCGAAGATCTGGAGAATTGAGGCTCCTGTGGGGGCATGTTGAGTGCAGAGGGCCTGAGAGGGGATATGCCGAGCAGGTGAGACACCCGTGGGTTTGTCTGCGTATACATGGCTAGATCCACGGGCATAACAAACTCCGGTGAAGAATACCCGCCGAGTCTGTATATTCTGT
This sequence comes from Triplophysa siluroides, assembly GCA_006030095.1. Taxonomy (NCBI): domain Eukaryota; kingdom Metazoa; phylum Chordata; class Actinopteri; order Cypriniformes; family Nemacheilidae; genus Triplophysa; species Triplophysa siluroides. Next base: position 688,483 of record VCII01000114.1, read on the forward strand.
GAAGACGAAGAAATAAAAGAGTTAACTGAGTGACAAATACTTATATAGTGGAAAACATAGCAGAATATTACGTTTATATATTACGCAGAATGTTTACACGTGGTGACATTATTGTTATACCAAAACAAATGTTTATAAACGACTATATTAAAAGTAAATTGTATTGAACCGTTTAACTTACTTTGTGCTGCTCATATCTCTTTTGTCAGGTGAAAGGCAGTCGTTTGAGAGTCAAATGTCCGCTGTAAACGAAAAAGAAACAAGTTTAAATAAACAGCCGCTGAAAGCAAAACTCCTGTATTTCACTTTTATTCTGCAGTTAATTCAACACGAGTCTTAGGTAAGTACACTGTTTACAAATAACAGATAGTTGATTTTGTTTTAAAACTTGCAGAAGAAGTGTTTGAAGTCGGACTCACCTCGATCAACAGATGAGCTGAAATGAATTATCCACCAACTTCGAATGTAGAAATGCACTCAATGGTAATGAAATGGACGAAAAAAGACTATCCAGAGTAAACATCACCTACAATCCATTTGATCTGTCTTACTGAAACCTTCGTTCAAAGTAAATGTTTGACTCTGAGTTGTTGCGCGTGAGTTTTAAAGCGCGTTCAGGGGGCGGGGTCATATGTTCGTTGCTCAAAGCAGTTGTACAATATGTTCTGAATGAACGACGTGGTATTCGTTTCAGTGCAATTGCTGTAAAACGTTAAAAACATATGTCCTTTTGCATTTTTGTGATTTTTGTTTGACATTTTATACACAGGCCCTCATGTACCATGTTGATCATATGCACGTATAGGTAGCATTTGTATTCACAATGGGTATACAAGGAAATAAAAAATGATTTAAAAATTAAAAAGCAATCAAAATTTTTATGATATTGATGATTAATTTAATGTGAGGCCAAAGAAGTGCCATATATGTACATAGTATGCAAAATAATTCCTTTACCCTAATTGGGACTTCTTTTGGCATTTGGCATTCCACAGGACAATAGGCCTGGAGCTTCACACACAATGTATTATTTAAAAGGCATTACATAAATAATCTGGGCTAGTGCCAACCAAGCATTTATTCTAAATAGGTTATATTACACATGCACGAAAGTAAATACCCAAACAGAGCACACAAAATCCTCAAAACACAGATCTCCACCCTGGAAAAATAAATGCAGCCTGACTGCATGATGATCCTCGATAATTGCTCTGAATTGTTCCATGGTTTCTCTGCTGCTTGTGGAAACTGGGTAGGTTTTTTGGTTGTGTAATGATTAAGTGTCATGTTTAAATCCAATGCAGATATCACTCTTTAAACCTTTCTCAAATAGAGGTCAGTGGACAGCTACTCAAAGTCATTTCTTGGGTTTTTATGGCATTGTTGCATGTTAATTCATGCATGAAAGTGATAAGTGACATCCTAGGCAGCAAAACTTGCTTTAAATTCTTACGTCAGCTATGTTTAAATCAGCTTCACTAAGCCATATCTTTGCCATGGCGCTAATTTTTTTGCAGAAGTAAAGAATACAAATTTTCTCCCGATAATGCAAACTTTGTACAGCTAAATAAAATGTGCATTTCTGAGCTTGTCAATGAAACAGTCAGTGTCTGACAAATTAAAAAAATCCAACACCCTGAAATTCTTGCGTGTCTGTCATAGGTGTGTGCTCTCTTTCCAATTTCACTTGGGTGTTACAAGAAGAATGCTGCTAGTTACATCACGTAAGATTCATTGCTGTAGCTTAAAAATGTCATTGTTGCAGACTGAGTTGAAATAATGAAACAAATCATAAATATTACTGCATTTCTGTTTTTTATTGAGGTTTAGATGGAAGGAGAAAATCTGATTCAAGTCAATAACACCGTGTTTACATTGCAGTCAAATGAAAAGTAAAGAAGGCACATTTCACTCTTCACAAATCATTGGAGGCTGATTAGATATTTTATTTCTGGTTTCTGTGACAATACCTTTTCCATTGAGGTGAAGTTCAACATCCACACGTATGCTTTAAAACAGACATGTAAAACTAGTTTTATTGTTGTTATTGTTGAGTCGGCATGGAGAACATCCCCAGAGAAACATGATTCATGCAAGAGTAACACTTTGCAGCCACACTGCAAATATCAGTGTGACTAATTAGTTAAAGTGATAGTTCACCCAAATATGAATATTCTTTCACTCACCCTCTTATCATTTCAACCCTTTATGACTTTCTTTCTTCCGCAGAACACCAAAATGATGTTTTATTAACAAAGTTCGGGAGGAGCACGTGCAAATAATTAAGCAGCTGCACGGCATCAGAAATCACGCAGCTGCCCGACATTAGCAATCACATCGCTTATCCTTCCAATTCAGAACGAGCTCTATAAATTGTGAAACCGCCTTACCTCCTTCACTCATAGATTTTTTGCAGCATAACGCAGCATGTCTGAGTACGAAACCGCAGATACGGATAACAACGAATCCCTCGCCGCCCAGGGTCCTTCAGGAAACCCGGCTGCCCATCAAAGCACCAACACCAGCCTAGAAGCCGCCACGGGTAAGACGACTGAGACACCAAGAGGCCGCCAACCCTCCCGCACCGTCCGTCGCACCCCAAAACAACGGAGCAACGCAGCATCATCACCTCCGCCATCCAGGGCTTCTGCAACTTCGTCCGCGTCCTCTCACACCTCGGCCCAACGCTCGTTTCCCGAGATGAGGAAATGGACTGTTGTAACCCTACGACAGGCTTTAGGAAACGCAGACATCCCGTTCTCCAGGAAAGCAACCAAATCGGAGCTGTACAACATTTACACCGCCAGCCAACCCGGAGCTCCAACAACCGCGCCATCTTCAAAACCAAAAGCCGCTGCCAAGATCCGCAACACAACGTTCTCCCAACACCAGGCAGCGACCACTCCAACCGCACCGAGGAAGAGGCGCCGTTCACAAAGCAAGCATCGACGGCCCTCGGCCAGCCTAGGCCACGCCCCGGACCACGCGGGCACCAGCAACGAGTTGGGCGCAGGATCACCTGAGTCCAGCACTTCCGACGACCCCACGCTGACTCTCCACCGCCACGGCAGCGCGAGCACGCGCCTGCCAGCGGCAACCTTTTCTACCCTATCAGGCTATCCTCCTTCCCACTTTCCCTCCGGGCTCTGGCCTGCAGCCCCAATGCCACCAGATGCCGCGAGGTTGCCTCCGGCACAGGCGCAGGCCCAAACCTTTTTCACTTTTCCTATTACCACAGGCTCTGGAGCCGCACAAAGCGCGATGCCACATCCGCACGTGGTTCCAGCAGCCGCAACCTTCCCGCCCACACTATCCAGTTCTCGCACCGCTTTTACCCTCCACTCCGCAACACCAATGGCCATGCCCCCAAACGCCCCAGCGCGAGAACCTCCCCCAGTAGCCAGCAGCATAAGGGATCAGATCCTCGCAGGAGCTGACATCGACCTCTTCACCCCTCCTCTCCCATCCCTCCAACCCCCACTGATCGCCACATCAATTGCGGCGATTTCTCCGTCACTTTAAAAAACACCGCACATAACCACTCACGACTACTGTCATTCACCGAGTTCACTATTGCATTCACACGCTACACGGACATAATATGCACCACCTTTCCACACAGGAGACGCGAGCTTAGCGACTATCTCGCAATTGTCGCTGAGCTCGCGCTGTCATACGGAGGAACCCACTTCTACACCTATCACAAGCTTTTTTCCGCAAAATGCGCGATTAGAGTCGCCCAGTGGAACCAATGTCCATATTGGGGGCGCCCTCGACAACGAACTCCATAATAGGATATTCATCGGATGCCACAACAACTCCTGCGCCGTCTGCCGATCACTGAGCCACTCAACCACAGCATGCCCCCAAATCAACCCCTCCATTCCGCCCTGCCCCGAACCGCAGCAGGAAAAATCAACCAGCTACGTTCCCCGCACAAGCACCCGTTCCGCACCACCAGCCAACTACCGCAACCGCACCAAGAACCAAGTCTGCCTGAATTTCAACCACAGCACCTGCACCAGGCACCGTTGTAATTATTTGCATATTTGCGATTTTTGTGGCGGCGCCCACGCCCGCTTTATATGCCCTGTCAAAAAATCCGCAAATAAAAATTACAGAAACTACCTCTCGACTCCTGTGAACGTTCATTACCTTTCTCTAGAATTGTCACAACACCCCGACGCTAATTTCTCAGAGTTTCTACTGTCAGGGCTTAAACACGGCTTCAACCCCGGCGTCGAAAGCCTCCCATCCGAGAGCACCATCTGCGCTAACCTCCAGTCCGCCCTCGCCGAGCCAGAAATAGTTGACAATTTAATCAAAAGCGAAACCGACGCAAATTTCATGATAGGTCCATTTACAAAACCCCCCTTTAGCGTTTTCCGCATCAGCCCCATAGGCATAGCAACCAGAAAATTTTCCGGTAAAAAACGTCTAATTATCGACCTTTCATCACCACATAATTCCAAAATCCCAAGCATCAACAGCATCATACCACTCGACGAATTCTCTCTCCACTACCACGACATCGAACAAGCAATAACCCTGATCAAAAAGCAGGGCGCAGCGCATGGCTAGCCAAAGTCGACATCACCTCCGCTTTCAAAATAATGCCGATTCACCCAGATTTCTGGCACCTATTTGGAATTCGTTGGAACCAAAAGTTCTATTTTTCCGTCCGCCTGACCTTCGGATGCCGAAGCAGCCCAAAAATGTTTGACATGTTGTCAGAAGCAATCTGTTGGATTCTGTCCAACAACTACGCAATTCCATACATCATTCACCTACTAGACGATTTTCTAATAATCTCCCCTCACAACTCCATCCCAGCCGCACACCTCTTAATGGTCCAAAAGCTTTTCGCTAAACTCGGGATCCCGCTCGCACAAGAAAAAACCGCAGGTCCAAGCACATCCATAGAGTTTCTAGGAATCAAGTTAGATTCGGCAAAATTTCAAGCTTCCCTACCTAAAGAGAAAATCGACAGGATCATCCTGGTCGCCACCTCTCTCATAGATAACCCCAACTGCTCCAAACGCGAACTGCTTTCCATCCTCGGCACCTTAACTTCGCCATACGCATCATCCCGCAAGGTCGCCCTTTCATCTCCCACCTCCTCTCACTCGCGTCTTCCGTTCACGCACTCGAGGACCGGTTATCCCTCACCAACGCCTGCCGCAACGAACTGAGTCTGTGGATAACTTTCCTGAAACAATGGAACGGTCTCTCCTTTTTCTACAACGACATGATTTTAAACCCAGACGATATCCAATTGTTTACCGACGCAGCCCCATCCGTCGGTTTCGGAGGGTATTACCAAGGTCGCTGGTTCGCATCCACATGGCCTCCCCAACTACAAAATCTCCCCCAGTCTTCCTCGTCCTCGGCGTTGTTCGCTCTACCCATTAGTCATCTCAGCCTTTCTGTGGGGGAAAGAATGGTCAACCAGCAGTATTTCAGTTTACTGCGACAACGAAGAGCCGTGCATTGCATCAACAAAGGCCGTTCACACTCCCCCACACTAACGCCTTTGATAAGAAGACTAACTTGGATATCAGCTTGCGACCAATTCATATTAACCGCAAAACACATCCCCGGTCAAAAAAACCAAATAGCAGATTCACTCTCCCGTTTCGCTTTCAAGAATTCAGGCAGCTGGCACCGGAAGCGGACCTACACCCCACCCCAGTACCTCCCTATTCGGAACTCATATTCCCTTAGACCACCCGTCGAAGCCTATTCCCAACGCCTCCCTCAACAACATCACCTTCTAAGCCAGGAACCTCAAACCATACAAAAACCCCCAAAAAACCCACCGCCAGCTAGAAACACAAATTCTAATAAAGAGCACAACCAACCCTCACCAACCAAACTGTAAATCCCGGTCTGCCGCCAACCGCCCACACACACCAGCAACCCACAGCCACAGAGTCAAACCAGCAGAGGTCTTCTTTCCTATTTTCCACACTGCCGCAGCAGTGCCACCCCAGCAGGGGTCCCCACCTACATCTCACACTGCAGCAGCAGTGCCACCCCAGCAGGGGTCCTTTCCTATTTTTCACACTGCAGCAGCAGTGCTTCCCCAGCAGGGGGGCTTTCACCTGCATTTCCCACCGCAGCAGCAGTGACGCCCCAGCAGGGGCTTTTATCTATATTTCACACTGCAGCAGCAGTGCCACCCCAGCAGGGGTCTTTACCTGTATTTCGCACCGCAGCAGCAGTGCCACCCCAGCAGGGGTCTTTATCTATATTTCACACTGCAGCAGCAGTGCTTCCCCAGCAGGGGCCTCCACCCGTATTTCCCACCGCGAAGCAGTGACGCCCCAGCAGGGGCTTTTATCTACTTTTCACACTGCAGCAGCAGTGCCACCCCAGCAGGGGCCTTTATCTATATTTCACACTGCAGCAGCAGTGCTCCCCAGCAGGGGCCTTTATCTATATTTCACACTGCAGCAGCAGTGCTCCCCAGCAGGGGTTTCCATCTATGTTTCCAACTGCCGCAGCAGTGCCACCCCAGCAGGGGTCTTTATCTACATTTCACACTGCAGCAGCAGTGCTTCCCCAGCAGGGCCTTCACCTGTATTTCCCACTGCACCAGCAGTGACGCCCCAGCAGGGGCTTTTATTTCAACTGCAGCAGCAGTACCGCCTCAGCAGGGGCCTCTATCTCACACTGCCGCAGCAGTACAACCCCAGCAGGGGTCTTTATCTATCTCACACTGCCGCAGCAGTACAACCCCAGCAGGGGTATTTATCTATCTCACACTGCCGCAGCAGTACAACCCCAGCAGGGGTCTTTATCTATTTCACACTGCAGCAGCAGTGCTTCCCCAGCAGGGGCCTTCACCTGTATTTCCCACTGCATCAGCAGTGACGCCCCAGCAGGGGCTTTTTATTTCAACTGCAGCAGCAGTATCGCCTCAGCAGGGGCCTCTATCTCACACTGCCGCAGCAGTACAACCCCAGCAGGGGTCTTTATCTATCTCACACTGCCGCAGCAGTACAACCCCAGCAGGGGTATTTATCTATCTCACACTGCCGCAGCAGTACAACCCCAGCAGGGGTCTTTATCTATTTCACACTGCAGCAGCAGTGCTTCCCCAGCAGGGGCCTTCACCTGTATTTCCCACTGCATCAGCAGTGACGCCCCAGCAGGGGCTTTTTATTTCAACTGCAGCAGCAGTATCGCCTCAGCAGGGGCCTCTATCTCACACTGCCGCAGCAGTATAACCCCAGCAGGGGTCTTTATCTATCTCACACTGCCGCAGCAGTACAACCCCAGCAGGGGTCTTTATCTATCTCACCTGCCGCAGCAGTACAACCCCAGCAGGGTCATCTATCTCACACTGCCGCAGCAGTACAACCCCAGCAGGGGTCCTTATCTATCTCACACTGCCGCAGCAGTACAACCCCAGCAGGGGTCTTATCTATCTCACACTGCCGCAGCAGTACAACCCCAGCAGGGGTCTTTATCTATTTCACACTGCAGCAGCAGTGCTTCCCCAGCAGGGGCCTTCACCTGTATTTCCACCTGGCAGGGGCCTCTATCTCACACTGCCGCAGCAGTACAACCCCAGCAGGGGTCTTTATCTATTTCACACTGCAGCAGCAGTGCTTCCCCAGCAGGGGCCTTCATCTGTATTTCCCACTACACCAGCATTGACGCCCCAGCAGGGGTTCTACCTATACTCCACACTGCAGCAGCAGCGCAACCCCAGCAGGGGTCTCTCATCTACATTTTCACACCGCAGCAGCAACGCCACCCCAGCAGGGGCCCCTTTTATCTATATCTAAATCCGCCGCAGCAATGCCGCCCCGGCAGTAGCTTTCTACCGCCTCAGACGTAGCGTCGTCCCAGTAGGGGTTCCCATACACGTCGTTTAACCCGCAGCAGCAGCACCTTCCGCACAGGGGCCTCCATCCACATTTCCAATGACCACACTAGATCCGTACCACACAGAAGCCCACAGAAATCAACCCCGCAGAGGCTCCACCCGGGACCCTACTCAAACGAAGGCCAGCAACTCACAGCTGCAAACTTGCTAATTTTTTTGGGGGGGGCAATATCGCCAGCTTTGGCTGCTGTCCTGCACTAGTCGCATTTTTTGGGGAAAGCGCTCGGGGCACGGGCAACAGAGACCAGAGCCCTCGCCCCGAACAAAGGGGGGAGCGCTCCGGGGTCGGGAGAGAATGCCGACCCCGGAGCCCTCTCCCAGGACAGCACGCCAAATACGCATACTAAATTCTCAGCGTAACCACGCTGCCCCCCCTTTAATTATTTGCTAAGGTGAACTCGTGAAATGATGTTTTATTAACAAAGTTCGGGAGGAGCACGTGCAAATAATTAAGCAGCTGCACGGCATCAGAAATCACGCAGCTGCCCGACATTAGCAATCACATCGCTTATCCTTCCAATTCAGAACGAGCTCTATAAATTGTGAAACCGCCTTACCTCCTTCACTCATAGATTTTTTGCAGCATCCCACCTCCACCCCGACTCCCCACCACAAAAACTATTTTCTACCAAAAGGGGGGGGAAAGCGCTCGGGGCACGGGCAACAGAGACCAGAGCCCTCGCCCCGAACAAAGGGGGAGCGCTCCGGGGTCGGGAGAGAATGCCGACCCCGGAGCCCTCTCCCAGGACAGCACGCCAAATACGCATACTAAATTCTCAGCGTAACCACGCTGCCCCCCCTTTAATTATTTGCTAAGGTGAACTCGTGAAACAAGATATTTGGAAGAAAGTTGGTGACCGAACAGCACTGGACCCCATTCATTTCTATTGTATAGACACAAAACCAATATAAGTGAATGGGATCCAATTAACAATATTTTTCAAAATATTTTCTTTTCTGTTGAAATGAGGAAAGGTAGTAAATGATAACAGAATTTTAATTTATAACAACAACTACACCTTTAAATGGGCATAACCACCATGGGACAGTGCATCATTCAACCAGCACTTTCATTTCTGCAAAAACAGTCTTATCAAAAACCATGGTTCAATGTGAAAGTCTTTTGATGCTTTACTATTTCTAGCACCAATACTTCTATATCGATTTTTCTAAAACTAGAAAACAAACTTCATACAGTAGTTCTCATTTGGAGACCATTTAGGCTAACACAGGAATGTTTATCTTTAGGTTTGTTGTAGAGTTTTCTTCTGTGTAACCATATTTTTCCAACTTTTGAACAACGTATTTTGCATAAAATGCACACAATTTTGTCGTTTTCCACAAGTTTTGCTCACACTGAAGACCATACATAACACAATTCGTCTTGACAACAAAACAAAACATCACCATTAGTAGGTGTGTACATTTTTTGTGCATCGTATCATGTATCGAAGGAGAAGATTAGGTGGATCTTTTAAGCGGGTGTGAAGCCCAGAGCAAAGTTCCCATCCAACAAGTTCAGTCACTTTTAATGATTAGAAGATCCCATTATTACTCTTCATATAACAAATGAGAAATAACTCTTTCTCAATGCTTTTACATAATTAATACACTGTATGTGTGTATGTGTATTTGCGCCTGAACTGAGCTTATGTGGTTCTGGTTATGTGACCAACACTGTTATATAAAAAGGGTAAAAAGTCTGGCAGCAGAGTTTCCAGACAAATTCCGTAAAATTATGGGAAAAAAACTGTTTCACAAAATTATATGAAATAAACTGTAAAAATACAGAGCCAATTTTACGGTCAAAGTTTGTTAAATTACAGTATTTTACTGTTGATAATTGCTCATTAAACTGTCGAAATACAGATAAATTATATCAAAATACATTAAAAAAGCAAATTTCTCTTCTAAAAAGTTCTTTTATAAAGCCTCTCTGTCTATCTACACATTTTAAATGTATAATAAACTACTAATAAAAATCAAATGTCTGTACATATCTGTACAAACACGGTTTTAACCAGTTATAATACAGATATATATGATTAAAATACACCAAATTTAGCTTTAAAACCTACATTACTGTAAATTAAAAGTAGCAGTTATTTGAATCTATAATGAAACTCCCAGGTCCCAATAATTTCCTGTTAAGTTCTTTACATGTAAAATAAAAAAACTCCATTAAATACCAGTACTTTGCTTTGTACCTTTAACGAAACAGAATTTTTTGGGGGGGAAATGCTCAAATATTTATTTTTGAAAATGTTCATACAAGATGAACATAAAAAATAGCTCTGTACATGCAAGGTATTCATTAATTACTGAGCAACTGGAGTCATATATACTTATGCTGCCTATAAGTGACTTGGATTGTCAGAGTTTTGGTCATTTACATTAAATTTACATTTACATTTAGTCATTTGGCAGACGCTTTTATCCAAAGCGACTTACAGATGGGGTAAACAATTGAAGCAATTCGGACAACGCAAGTACAACAAAAAGCAAAAGTGCAATCAATAAAACTGGCTTCATAAAGCCTACCACAGTATACAGTGCTAAGTTAGGTTAGAGGTTTTTTTTTTGGTCCCGCTCACTGTCATTATATGCCTTCCAAAAATCCTTAAATTATCTGAAGAAAGAAAAACATGCATTTTAGATGGCATCAGGTTAACTTTTTTTCATAAACATATTCAGTATACTTATAGCAAAACCTCCTAAGAGTTACTTTTGCTATAACAAATCTTGCACAGTCACAGCGGATCCAGAAAGGACCAAACAAATTAGTAATAATATATATTATAGGAAAATGATACAGTGTCACACCTGGATTGTCATGTTAATCTGCGGTAGATTATCACAAGTAGTAGATCCACAGATCCTGAAAATAAAATATTTAAAATAAATTGTACTACATGCACACAATGTAGATTTTAGATTATGAACAGGCTAATTTTTCCCATACCTCGATTGCCATGGTCAACTGCTGTAGATTATCACAAGCATTAGAAAAGATCCATAGAAACTGAAAGTAAAATATTTAAATTGTATTACATTCACACATACAAAGCACACATTCCACAGACAGACATACAAAACATCAACAATAAAATTAAGATACATATATGTGTTGCTATGAAATTATAACAACATTTATAGGAAAAACATAAGATCATATTTACCTAACTTTACATACTGGTGTAAAAATCATCTGGATCAGAAAATACATTTCAAAAACCAACAAACTTTCATAAAAACGTCTCTGATAAAAACGTTTCATCCTCAGAACACAAATGACTGTATTCACAACCATAGCTAACATTACAGTAAGTTTATCAGGAGAAAGTTAAAATTTCGCTTTAGGACAAAAGGTGCAGCACATGACATGAAAGAATAAAATCATCGTTTAAATGAGAATTACTAATATTTTCAATTTTTTACAGGGAAAATCTTTAATTTATGACTTATTACATTTTTGGAACTGTAGAAATACTATAAATTGCTTTAAAAAACATAAAATTCGCTAATATTAAAATATGGTTATTTTGATAATCATCTTTTTTATTTCAGCAAAAATCCGTAAAATAACAGACATTAATTGTTCAATGGAAAAAGGAAAATTCTGTAAAAAAAAAGAAAGACCATTACCTGTAAAATATACAATATACGCAGTTAGTCATCATTTTTTTACTTGTTTAATTCAGTGGAGAGTTTATACCGGCCGATGCGTCTCCACCTTCCTGCAGCACTCTTTAAGAAAAATATAGCACAGGAACCCACACACAAAATCGAAGCGGTAATTGGCTGTGCAGCCGTCAGTGAATCTATCATTTTAGTCTGTAAAACCACTGCATGCCCACTGATTGAATAGAATCAATAGGAATTGCCTCAGCAAACTCGAGTGATCAATTCTGCTCAACAGGTAGAGCGTTATCTGGGAATTCTCATTTATTGGAAAGGCAGCGCTGGCAAAGCAAATGTCACCATCTCTGCTCTCCAATTCCACTGCTAATCTCTGCATTGATCTGTGCAGGTGCCGAACCTTTGTGCACACTTTGATTGTTTTCACATTTCCAGTTAGGCTGCTGAAGAGACATGAGAAGGTTAATGCTGTCCATGGAGTTCGTGTCGTGTCACTGAAATGACAAACATATTAGTGTGACTTCAACACGGCTCTCAGCGGCCTTCGTTTCACATACAGAGTTTTAAAGTGGTGATATGACACGCCTGAAACATTCCACATGTATTTTCCACATACTGTGCATGTTTGTATCTCCTCTTCGCCCCGCCTCTCTGAAAAGCGAGGTGTGCTATGATTGGTCAGTTAACCAGTGCGTAGTGATTGGTCGAATACTGCACGCGTGTGATGGAAATGTAACGCCTCTTACCATATTTGGAACATCAGGTTCCAAAGCAATTGTACTGACAGGGACACACACCTTACTTGCGTATACATTTGGGCAGTCTTAGTCAAATCATACCACGAACTGACGTAGATTTTGGGGGGTGGTTACACGAGGCTTTCAGGCAGGTCCGGGTGAGCATTCGCTTTTAGATAGAAATCATCTTTTTGTTCAGATACTTAAATTTTTGCGTTCTTACTAGTCTTATACACACACCAAAGACACAGAAAAATACGTATTCGCGCCATATGACCCCTTTAACAGCAATTGGAACTACTCCAGACACAAGCAGATGCGATGACATAAATTGGAGATGTGAGGTTGCTGTGCGGGTGTATGGAAGATCTCAAAAGCAACGGGTAAAATAAGTGCATACTACAAAATGCGCTGTGTAGAGCAGTTTGTCCGTTTAGGGCTACTGTAGAAACAACATGGTGAATTCCATGTCATGGGACCCGCGGTGTATGTAGATAGAAATATCTCATCCTAAGATAATAAAAACAACACTTAATTACTGTACGTAAGGTCTTTATACACCTCCCTAGACATAGATATGTATATAATATTACATTTATGTCAATAGACACTCCACAATATTACAAACAGCATCTTTAAAGTGTGCATGTTTATATACTACTGCCTGGTTTGACTGTCTTGCACTACATTTTCTCAAACAAGTCATCATAAACTTTCTCAGTGGTATACCAGTTTTTTTCTGTAACAAGAAATTCTACAGAGAAGTATGTAGCCTACTTTAAATAATTGACTCATTAATTCTTGCTTTATCTCTCCTAAATATGGAATGTGGATGAGAGATTGTCTTGGATTAAGTTTTAGGTCAGATTATGCAACCTCTTTGTCTCTTATAGCAAACATTGTTCCACCCAACCTATTTAAAATAATTCGTGGATGCGTAATTCACATTTAAAACATACCCGTGTGTCACCACGTGATGGCAGCAAAGCATCAGGTAAGCAAAAGCATCACTTTCAATCTGCACTGCAGCATAGGAAGCAGTTTGTGTAAGATTTTACCGTACATGCTTGTTTACTTCCCAGCACGTTTGCTTGATAATGATTGGTCAGTCGTGGCATTCTTTGTATAATGGCCTCTGACTGACTGTTGTCCCGTGCAGCCAATTTTCTTACCAATGGGCTAATTTCATGTCTTGGAAATAACAACATAGTCTCTTATAAAATCATTTGAACTAAAAACAGTCCATTTATCTATTTGGTGCAGTATATTGACATGAAATAAGAGGGATTACAACTGGTGATTATTATAAAGCCCTTTAAGATGTTTTTAAATTGCTTTTGCTTTTTTAACCGTAATAGGCAAATTGATCCCTCACCGGAGGATAAACTGTGTTATACTGTAAAATGACTTTTAGACAACAGGTCTGATGAATGAGTTGATTGATTGCAGCATCCTGTGAAAAGTGAATCAGACGTTGCGGTACAGGATCAGCATCAATATGTTTTCACAGCAACAGCATGAGCTGAATTCAAATGTTCTTGGCTGTGTGGTATGAACAGTAGACAAATGCAAGTTGTACAGCGTTCACCACACAGTTTCAAAAACTTGATTTTTATAAAAGCTAACAGTTTTCAACAGTTCCGTCTTGTTAACATTTGACTGTCTTTACATATTTTACTGCTGCTGGTTCTCAGCTGTCTTTTAGATGCAGTAACTGTTACCTTTCGTCCCAGATTCAGACTTGCAAACTTAGAATGAAAATAAAAATTTTTGGATTTTTAATGTCTAACTATGATAATCTCTTGTTTTTCAGGGGAAACATTAAGAAATTAGTAAATCTATAAGGTTTTTTCCCCAAATGTTTAAAATTGTATTTCTATTTTAATGACGTTCAGACAGAAAAAAAACACATTCATTATTTTAAACTACTTTCTATTATTTTAAAAGGCACTATGACTTCAAAGATATGAAATTAGATTTCCAAAAAATATATCATGGGATTACCGGGATTATATAATTTACTTTGTTAAGTGAATAATTCACCCAAAAATGAAAATCCTGTCAACATTTACTTTCCCTATACGTTCCAAACCTGTATACATTTTGTTGTTCTGTTTAACAAAAAGAAAAATATGTATAAGAATGTTTGTAACCAAACAGTTCTGGGGCACTGTTGAGTGCCATACTACAAAAAAACTACTATTATGGAAGTCAATGGTGCCCCAGAACTGATTGGATGTCCACATTCTTCAAAATATCTTATTTCGTGTTCAGTAGAACAAAGACATTTATGCCGGTTTGGAACAATTTAAGGATGAGTAAATGATGACAGAAATGTCATTTTTGGGTGAACTATCCCTTTAAAGGCTTCATCGATAGGCCTTTTCTGTAAAGTGTTTTCATTACTCGCTTTCATTTGCAAACCGTTTAGAATTTGGCTTTCATTAGCACGTTAGCAGAGCACTCTGGGAAATCACAGCTCATCCTCTCCCACTCTTTACTAAACACTGACAGCTGTCCGCTCGTTTCTCTTCAGAGGAAAGTAAACCTTACATCATTGTGTACGGGTTGTTTTTGCGTGAAAACAGCGCAGGGGATGCCAACGCAATGTTAGGTCCGAAGATTTAGCAAAGTCTTAGCGGTTAATGATCTGGGTGGTTACAGAAGGGTTGTAGGTTCAAACCCTGCCAGAGGAAATCAATGAACCATTGTGCCCTTGAGCAAAGCACTTAACCTCAGTTTGCTTCATGGGAGTTCCGTGTAATAAGTGTACAGTAAATTACTTCGGATGAAAGCGTCAGCTAAATTATAAATTAGCAAGTAAAGTTTAGCGCTCAGCTGGGAGTCGTGAACTTTCCTTTTCTTATCTATACAGCTGAAGCTCAGAAGTGTGACAACTTGGTTGTTTCATCCTATATTTTCAGCTCGCTTTCATTCGAAGCGATTTTCAAAGGGTTAAAGGAAAAGGTAATGAGATTATTTCAAAACACATTACCTTCAAACCGGAGGGACCCGAGATTTCATCTTGATTTGAAATGATATCATCAAAATTGCATTCCGTCGCTTTTAAATAATGCAGAACTTAATTGCTTGAGAAATGAGAGGGATGTGCGTTGGGAACTGAGATTCGAGGGAAGCTTTCCAGCTGGTTCCTGTAAGCAAACTTCTTCTTACAAATGCTCATTAAGATATTATTGGACTGATAATATACATAAACCCGTTTGCATTACAACATATGGGCTTCTGATGAAGTGAGAAATTTCTTAATCAGACTTTGGCAGCCGTATGGTAGGTACTAACTTTTTATGCGTATTCGGTACCGAGCGCCGGTGGATATGGTGTTTACGATGGTTTTAAACAACTTCTAGACACTCATTGGATTGTGAGGTCGGAACGGAGGAAAGATAAAGTCAAGGAGGAAGTGAAGTTTCACCCATTTGCTGTTGGAAACGTGTGAAAGCGCTTTCTATAGGCACTTCTCTTGTGCCTGGTTGGTGACTGCCATTGAGTGCTACCATGGGCTTTTGTTCAAGGGCTGTGAAAGGTACTGTCGATTTTTACGGACAAAAGGTCCCACACAGCAACAGGAGAGCCACGGTAGGGCCCGTGACTCAGACACTCAGAGGTAAAAGCTGAGCGCAATGGACTATAGTGCAGAAATTGGTCTTGATGTGAATTTTTATTCTTCGGTGTAGATGTTTTTCCGTCGTTTTGCTTGCGTTTTGGTTTGTTGTCATTTGCTTCTTCTGTGCACTTTGTATTCATTAATTTTTGTATCTCAATTATATATTTTGTATCTCATCTTATTAGAAACATCTGCTTAAAATGACAGGACTTAAATGATAACTATTTCATACTTTGGAACAATTAGAAACAACATTTTATCCTAATGAGTAATTAGCTGATCATTTAGACAAATGACTAAGCAAAACAAACAAAACACCCGTCTAAACTGCACACGTATGTGCCATGGTTAGATATGACATACTAAACCCGACCAGGCATCATTAGTGCCCCTTCACCAAGACACACCAAATGTATGATATAAACCAGCTAAACTGATCCTACTATTCAATATATCACTTAGACGGGTTTAATACCAGGAGTTGGGCGGGGAGTGTATTAGACGGTGTCCTCATTACTCCAGGTATATGAACATGACAGATGCAAAAGAATCTAATTCACTTCCCGCCATTTACAAAAGTTTGGCAATCAGGTCAGGGGGCAGGAGACACGGAGCGCGAGGATGGGCTTCGCAGCGCTGCACTCGGAGAGCCGAGAGTGAAGACAGGCACTAAGTGATCTAAATGAGGAACTGCTACAGCACAGCTGTTGATCCATTAAGAGTCTCCTAAAGGAGCTCCACAAGGGGCTCCTGTTGGAAAGCAAAATGGGGAAGGTGCCAGAGGACCTGTCTGTTTTCCAAAGCAAACCGTTTGCTTGTAAATTAAGGAATGTATCCGTCGGCGTTGCTCGTGGAAAGACTCTTCCCTGTCACAGGACGGCAAAAAGTTACATCAGCATTTACATTTAGTCATATAGCGGATGCTTTTATGCAAAGGCAGGACAATAGAAGCAATCTGTTCAACAATACGCACATTATGCATTATTTTAGCGCAGTGTGTTCATTTAGTGTTGTTTGCGTTTTAAATAAATTAAAGGGACAACACAAGGTTGCGTCAAAGGGACAGTTCACCCAAAAATTAAAAAAATTGACGACCACGGTAGGAAAAATTACAATGGTGGTCAAAAGTGCCCTGGAGCTGTTTGCTTTATACATTCTTCGAAATGTCTTCTTTTGTGTTCAACAGATTAAAGAAATTAGAAAGGACATTAAAGAAAGGACATTTTTCCTCCTATGGTAGTCAATGGTGACCAATAAAATCTGAAAAAAAAGACATTTGCGCTGGGATCGACTTGCAGTATATCTAAAACCTGTAACCTTTTAAAACTAACCAGACGTGATCTATGAACTGAACAGCAGGAGGTGTGTTGTCCTTAACATGCCAATCATGATTGTAGCCTTGCAATCACAGCCGTTGCAGGCAGCGCCCGATCATGCTTTTCCATCGGGTCGATACACTCTGACAGCCAGGTCAAGACGTGGTAAAGGAAAAAGGAAAGAACGTTCTTCTTTCTGCTTTTGAAAGCGTGGTATTCATCTCCCAACGTTCTTATGCGGGTACATATCAGGCTGAATGTAACCATTGAGCACAAAGCAACTCCTGGTACCCTGGAAACATGTAGAATGAGGTACTTTTACATCACTATGCATTATAAGACACGGCCTTTTTTAAAATGTTAATACGTGGCAAGGTGTTCTAAGCGGTAGTGTGTTCTCAAACCTAACCATGTTCTCGCTGGCTAAAGATATATTGGCTATGAGTCATTCTTTTGTTGCTGTTCCCTTTTAGCAGGACGGACCAATTAGGTGTGGACATTATATCTGACAAATGTAGATAAATGTAGAGACCATCCAAAGGCCGAACACAATGATTCATATATATAAGTAGCAAGACAAGCGTGTCAAGTGATTGCGATAGTATTCTGGAGCGCTCCAGGCTTAAAAATGCAATTGGCTCAAGGAATGAATATCGTCCACTTTGATTCCACCACAAGCCGGGCTCACTCTCAACCTCTGACCTCCCGAAAGAAAGTATTCTTTGAGTAATTGGATTCGTAAATAAGTTTTTTTTCTTTCGCTCCCTGTCATGATGATTGCGGTCATTGCTCAGATAAACCGCGATGGCGGTGGACCGATCCTTATTTGGGGAGTGCGTTTGGGGATGATGAGCCGGATGGAGTCTCCGGGATTGCTTCGGCTGAGACCTGACCTTCCACCACAGGGCTGCTGGAAAAGCGAGATGAGTTTTCTTTCCAATCTCGCAGGCCATTTTCCTTTGAGAAAAAGACTCTGAAATTTGTAGTTCGTCTCTCTTGGGTGCAAAAGAACTCAGTATTCCATGGATCTGTGTGCTCGTGGCAAAGCCACGGCTGTAGAATCGATAAAAATGGGTTGGGACTTCAGGTCCAGTTTTTGGTGAGAGCCAGCTCACTCATTTCGTAAATAAAATAGGGTTACAGTTAAATATTACTGTGAAATATTCTCTGCTGCTTTATACAGCATTACATAATCTGAATGACCGATACACTGCAAAAATACTTTTCTTGGTATTTTTGTTTTGTTTTTAAAATTCATAACATGATAACATTCATAAAATTCTTCAACATTGTAAAATCAAAATATATTTACAAACCTAATGCTGTGTTCCTCGCTCTATATTACTTACGGCAGTAGTTTGTTATTTTTGTGCGATCTTTGTATTGACTTTGTATATAATTTACTCATGTGAACAGCTTAATTCGGGTTTGGTGTGAACGCAGCATTAAGTTTTGTTTTATTAAAAAAACGAAACAAAAATGTATCAGTTTATGAGTAAACCAAGAGAAATCTCCCAATGGGGTAAGAAAAAGAAACTTAAAATAACTACTTAACAAAGAGGTAAAGTTTTCTTCCTAAATTCTTAATTCATTATAAATAAAACCAAATTTTCTTAAATAAAACATATTTTTTTACTCTATTGGTAGATATATTTCCCGACATTTTTGTCTGGGACTAGCTGTAAGCCTTGACTGTGAAACCGGGTGATATTTTCTTATATTAAGCATAACCTAATTTTTTTTAGAAAACAACAATATTAAGTAATTTGGCTGCTGATTGTAATGCATCTCTATTTAAGAATTGTTCTATTTTTGTACTAGAAAACAAGAGCAAAAACAGAGTAAGAAATTCATGTCTGCTAGTGTATGAACTGGTTCTTTGTAGTCAATTATTATTGCCATTTATAAAACCTTTAGGACTTTGTTTTCTTTCTTTTTAAACCGTGATGGTGAATGGTGACTGAGGTTGTCAACCACTAAGATTCTGCTTGACACCTTTATGTTTCCTGAAAGAATGTACTAAGTAGTAAATCTTTAAGAATCGCTCATGGAGTTGTTTAGGAACAATTAAATTCCTTACTATTCCCATGTCTACTTAGAAACGTTCAAAGAGAACACACTATAACAAAAGAAACAATCCTCCAACCTCTTAACCTGAAGTTCTTTGATTATTTTTAGTAAATTCCCAAGTTGTCTTCCTATTAAAACACTGTCGCTCCATCCTGTGCTTGTTTCCTAGCCCATTTGAGGAGTTTTGTTCCCCGTGGTGCAATGATAGACGTTTAGGAGCTAAGCCAGGCTAACTTAACCCCCGCAAGCACAAAGGCCTCCCACTTCCCCTGGTGATCGTTCATTGCGCCTATCTATTTCGGCCCATTTTATCTTTATAATATAACACCTACTGTAGCAAATAATTTTCATCACACCCTCCAGCACCATAGCTGAGCGGTTTACACATGATATGTGTTGACTGGTCCCTTTCACACAAACCACTCTTTGTGGACCGCTGTTGCTAACCGAGACACCAAACATGTTAATTATAGGGAATGGATTTCCAGATCTCTCCGCTACCCACGTAATGATATTTACTGTCAAAATGTATCAGAGGGACTTACAGGACGTTGACAATGGTGTCAAAACAAGTGAATACGATGTTGCATTGCAGCATTTCGGCTGGTGAGCGCAGGGCCATTTCGCCTGCCTGGCTCTGTTTGAGTTTTGTGTTAGCACACCGAGAGCACCGCGCGCCCTCTGGGGGGGTTTAATGCCTTTAATGGGGTTTATCCTAGACTAAGACAACCAGATTGGGAGAAATGCGGTACCTGAGGGGTAAACAGCAAAGCAGAGAAGAAAGGGATTTTGCAGATAAGCATGTCTTTGGTTTATCATGGGTAGAGTCGTATGTGCATTTAACACCCGAGTGTTTTCTCAATTAACCTCAGCGATTGGGTAATTCCTTGTCATGTTAAGCAGATGTTCTCTGCAGTCGGGTTTGTCAGTTTAATGATAAAGCTATTGTCAGCTTTACATTCAGATTGTACATTACTCTGTTTGTAGCCCAGTTTATTACTATATTATATTTTTGAGTGAAAGAGGGAGTCAAAAGTAAAAATGTAGGATGTTGGGCTGTTGAATATTCGCTATGAATTTTTACGATGCATCGCAGCAGTGATGTGAAAGATTACTGCATCGATGTATAAAATCTGGAAATGCTCTGCTATTAAATTCTTTCACCGATACGAGTGATATCTGCCATTACCGGTAGTTTATTGGTTATATTAACTCGCATAAACTAAGTTCTAAAGAGTAAATTAATATTTCGAAACTCTCTTAATGTTATTAATTCACCAATTTGATGTTTAATATTAATAGTCGTTATATGATGTTTCATAACATTTTATATACACAAAGCACATATTCATAGCATTTTTTGTGTCCTCTTTTGATTTATAGGATATATCAGCCCTGAATGATCATCGGTTGTTTTTAGATTATCGGCCGATTGTGTGAAAAATCGCTTTTATCGACCGATACCAATATCAGCCGAAATATCGGTGCATCTCTAATAAAAACAAAAAATGGATTATTACAAAATGCAATTAAATATCTAAACGTGTTATCAAAGAGTTTTTCGCTTCTTGAGCATAGTTTTAATGCGGGGCATTGACAACAAAGGCAAAAAAGACTGTAATATTGAAAATTGAGGATGCAATGCATCGAGAAATCGTAATTATAACCGTGATAACCGTGATCAAATGGAATCGAGATGCCAGTGATGCTTCACATCCCTAATAAGATGAGGTTTGGGTTCATCCATCAAAAATTGATAGAATTGATATATATTGTCATTTGAAAAAGGAAGTTGTTTTAGACAGAAATTACGTTTCAAAAACAATTTAAGTCAGCATCAGTAGCCAAGAGGGACACGCATCGACATATTTCACAATAGTGCTCCCGCATTCGAGTCATGGCTTTTCTTGACTCTTATTCAAAATACTTTTTGAGGGGTAATGCACATGAGTGAGAAAATAAATTCTCACTTTGTTTTGATTTCAAGTTGAATGTAATGAGATTTGATTTCTTTCATTAAAATGAACCGAATAAACAACGTTTTTAGAATACATTTTTCTTCTAATTAAATGCAGTAAGCAAATCAGAGAGGGACTTCGCCAGCAAATGAAGAGAGCGGCTCTTTTAGTTTCTTGTTTTACTTTGAGATATTCAAACACTCAAATTAAATACCAGTCTGTGTACTTGGACTCCGCGTTGCATTGCTGACTCACAGACGCTGCCGGCTTATTTTGACAGATATTGTACTGGCAGTATCGACCTAGATGTGATTTGATTGGATGTCCTCTAAGAGTCAGTCGACACGTGAGCGTTTAGTGGGCTGTTGCCTATCAGCTGGGTTTCAAGCTCACATCTGGCGCTGTCGAGGAGCAGGCCCGCAAAGCCTTTTAGATTATACTCGGCTAAAGAGGGTCGACACACACACCAACACAAACACGGACATACACAGACCTTAGCTTGCCAGGTCTCAGGATTGGATTGTAGAGCGGGCAGTGTGGCAGCAATTTATCGAAGTGTCACTGGCGGACCGGAGTCCTGCCGGACTGTCGACGCAACTATAGAAGGCTATCCCTGACCCGGGCGCACCTCTACGCAATTCCCCCGATCTCCAGGCCCCTAAACGGATTAACTCAGCAGCTGGCTCGGGGAACAGTCTCGCAACCATCTCTCCATCACACCCTCCTCTCTCCTTGCTCTATCCATAACTCCCACCCACCCACCCTTCTTCTCCTCCACCCCACCCACCCTTCTTCTCCTCCACCCCACGACGTGCCAGCCCGGCGAGGGATTTACTCGCAATTTCATTTTCTCCTCACCTCTCCGATTTATCCCGTCCTTCCTTCTGACAGAATTCTTTTCTACAGAGCCAGTGACTCATGCATTGTCTGTCTCTCTCTCTATCTGTCTGTCTCCTTTACCTCTGTTTATCTTCTCCCTCTCACATGTCTTCCAGCACAGCATCCAACATAAAGAGAGAGTGCAGAAGGTGGTTTCCCTCAGAAAAATCATTGCCTATTCTTTTTGAGACGGGAGGGCTCTTTGCGTAGCATCTCCCGCGAGAGCACTATAGGTGCGGAATATCATTTCCCATCCTCCCTCTGAGAGATATTTGACATATCTAAAGATATAAACACTAACCCCTGTGTACGTCTGACTCGGAAATGGATATTGGGTGAAGATGGAATACCTGGCCGAGGTTTACCCCATAGGATGTTGCAAAGGGGTTGCCGTTGCGTTAAATCAAAGCAGCTGCAAATTTGGACTTGAAGATGAAAGAAGTGCCTCGGTATAGGACAGCGCCAACATTTTTGCTTCAAAGTTTTGCCTCTAATTGTTTTGTATAAACTTTTATTCATGTGCTACTTGGCTCACCTTTTGTAGCTTTTTTTAGTTTCGGGGCTGAAATTAATTCACCCCGACCACCGGCCTGTTCCAATTAGACTGAAGCAAGTCATATGAGCTGCTGTATGTGCTGGACAATAATAAAAGGGCAGACGATACAGTTGAGTATGTGATGTACATATTTTAGAAATATTCTGTTTTGTTTAGAAAATGTGCTTTGCTGTGCAAACTGCTTTAATGTAATGGCTGCCAATTTGCAATGAGTGGTTGTTAGCATGTTGTTGTGTTGCACTTAATGTATAGACCATTTCATTGGACGCACGTGCCAGGACTGCAGTTAACTTCCGGTCTGTGTTTGGCTAGTGTCTAATATATCTATTTATATTTAATTTAATTTATGTTAATATTAATTTGAATTATTAATTTATTGTATAATAATTGTATTAAAACGGCAGTTTCTGCCAATCTCTATAGAGTATTACTGCATACTTCGTATCTTCGAAGAGTGTTTAGTGTGATCAAATTTATAAAAGACAGATGCAGCTGTACGATTATTTCCAAACAGGCGACCCCATGGAGGCGTGTGGGGGGGTGTAGCTACAGCACGAGCACACACAATACCATCATCTCATTATCCCTGCATTAGGGTTGGGCCTATAGACGATGCCATCATCCATCGTTGATGGCTGACAGCCAGCACGATGTTGAGCCGGCATCGTGATTTCCCCGCCAAAAGTAAACTCCAGCCGTCCGCGTCAGCTTGCGCACAGCACATTCCCGACACAAATGTTGACAGCCGGAGCAGAGTTCACAGTAAGACATTCTGCGCATGTGTCAAGCATGTCCATTCCCGTAAATCTGCATTTGAGTATGACACTGGTAGGCTCACTATCAACTCGTCTTTCCACATGAAGAAGGCCATATAGCAAACTGATATACCCACAACCCCGCCTCGCCCCGCCCCCCGATCCACAGCCCCCCCAAAAAGTCACTGGCCCCCCATTGGCCCCCCAACCAGAATGAGATATATTAGAATAATAGTATTAATATGTATGAATTAAAATGTACATTATCGAAGGACAATGTAAAAAATGTAATAAACTTGTATAATGTGTTATGTAGAATACGATCTCAACCCCTCCCCTCTCGTTTAACCCGCGAAACCGCGACTATGCGCACAGCAGCCGTGGGTTGCGGGTTTTGGGCTACTTTCATAATGTACTGCGCCGGCAAAATGTTTATTTATATTCTAAGGATCAATGTTAATTGATGAGATGCTTAAGTGTATTCATACTCGGATGACCGGACTGGGCCCATTCTCAAAAGTGTGGGGAACGAGTGAGGCAGGCTACAGTAAAGGGAGGGACGCGGGAGCTCAGTTCAACCAAAGATGAGAATATAGCAGTGGTTCACCTTTAACTGTTCAAAGTACAGTTAAAGGTATTCATGTAAAAAAAAAATCTAAATAGGAATATAGTTGTATACTTAAAGTGCAAAAATAACATACAGGTGGTTATAAATAACCTAAAAATAAAAATTAATTATAAATACGGTTTTAAGAAAATGTACAAGCATACTTGCAGTATACAACCAAAACTAAAAATGTGCTACAAGTATGGAACTAGTACACTATCAGTATACTACTGTATAGTTGCAGTATGAATAAAAAACAGTGGTAAACAAGTTGTGTACTAGAAGTTTACTTAAGAATAATTACTTAAGTATGCTTATATTTAAGACAAAATTAGGACAAAAGATATGTATGATATTGTGTAGCCTACTGTAGATCAAGTCCATCCTTCAATGCATCCTTCAAGTCTATGAGATTTATTTGCTTGCTGTATCATCCGGCATACGATTAAAAAATATATTGAAAAGCAATTGCACACCTTTCCTCAAAAAGCTGGATGATATAAGCTATCACTCGTGTCTGTGCTACACACTAGGGTTGCACGGTGTACCGATACTACGGTAGCATCGCAATGCTAAAGCTTCAAAATACCCGCAATGCCTCTCTATTTTTGAAACGGTAGTATTCTAGTACCGTAGTTAATGTTGCATATGCGCATTAATATTCATTTGAACATTACATCTGCCTTTTTGTGGTGTTTATCTCCTAAATGAATGTGTGTTTTGAATGACTCGGACGAGTTAATGATTCAAATTGGCGTTTTGAACCAGTTGGTTAAATGATTCACTAACTGACGCCACCTACTGGCCGTCTTAGGTTTGCATTTAAAGTAAGCCTTATATTTCCCTTTATAAAGACTGCTGTATCAATGAAATTTGTCCCACATTTGAATTATTATCCAGTGTACTTTAGTATGTATTACAGTAAACTACTAAAACTCATAGACACTAGTGTTTTTGAGTCTTACCATAGTAAATATTTAAGTATACTACAGTATTTGCTACAATTTATCTAAATTACTACAGTTAACACAACAACATATTCTAGTGCAAAGTATAATACAGTTTACTATGGTAAATACAAAATATTGAATCTAAATCTGTGTTTTTTGTATAGATTTGAATTATATGTCAAAGCATCATGATACTACTTGGTATCGAGATACTTCAGCTGGTATAGTATCATAAGACACGTTTTTGGTACCGAGACAACCCTACTACAGAATATGCAAGATGAGTTACACACCGAAGTTGAACACTGAAGGTTAGGAGGTTTATTTAAATCCCTAACCCTAGTATGAGCAATACTAATAAAAACACATTTTCTTCTACTATGTTTCTCTCAAACGGCAACATATGATTCTGATGGACACATAAACATCCATGAGGAAATAGGGGGTGAGTAGGAGGGTGAGAGAGAAATAAATATGTCCTAACAGTCAGTCATCTCATCAAACAGATCGACACACATCACTCACACTCAGTCAGTGGTTGAAACAGAGCGAGCGAGGAAATGAGAGAGAGCGAGAAAGAGAGAGAGACGTATTTGTGTGACGGATCAGTGGATCGCACACCGCTGCCCCAGCTGGTCGGCTTAATGAAATGTGTCCCATGACAACACAGAGTAAAGTGATTTAAACCAAACCAGCCAGGCTCCTTCCTCCACCTCAAATGAGCCTAGAAATTGTCTATTTTCCCACTTCAGCATGTACACCCCGTACTTGATTTTGCATAATATTTAGATAAAGTAAATGAAAATTGCTTTTTGTGTTCGACATGCTGCTGGATATTTGAATACGCTCCCTAATAAGTCCAAAAAACAACAGTCAACAGTAGCGCACACGCAGCGTTTGTAAGTACAGCTTTGATATTTTAATTCACCTGAGAGAAGATGTGGATTCACATAGTGGCATCACATTTGGCCCCAAGGGGGAGAAGCATAATCATGTGTTTACGGTGATAAAGGTGATAAAATGAAAAAAGAAGACATTTATGTCCTCTGCTGTTCTTTCCAATGGCTTGTTGTGTGAATGACAGTCTAGAGAAGAGAAAACGTGAATGATTAAAGTGTCATTGCCTACCAAGGACGACCAAAAAAAGAAAAGAAATTACCTTAGTTTTGCTGCCTACATGCACAGTTGCATATCGTCGCTGTTCTTCCAAAACCACAGATGTTTAAATTCCCAGTTTTTAAGAAATGGAAACAAGCATGTACTGTATAAATGAGTGAATACTGTGTTGTCAAAGTTGACAAGCAATTTGAAATACTTTTGATATTTGCAAAATGTGAGGGAAGGATGATTGTCTCTAATGTGGTAAAAGGTGAAATGATTCTTGGAGCCCACAGAATCCCCATTGGGGCACTAAAACACTTCGTCTCAGTTTGATTTCGATTAAAATAATTTTCTTGTAATAAGTGTAAATATTAAAAAAATATAGAACATCACACTGAACTTTGTTTTACGTTTCTCTATGATTTGCTATTGGCCACATGAGCATGTAATTCTGGAAAATAAGAAATGGTATAAATAATAAGAAGAAATGAGAGTAAAAATAAAAAATTACAGATAAAAAATTATAACACTAGAGAACTAAATGAATAAATCATATAAAGCTCATATTAAGAGATGTTAGAATAACACAACTAGGATGCGATTGATACTGAGAAATATTATATTTTGGGTGGGTTTCAAAATTGGGATTCAATCCCTGGTCACATCAGGGCAACAACCCCCCCCAGAAAACAGAATTTGAATCTACACTGTAAAACTTTGCTTTAGTTTTGCAGCAGGTTTGCCAGTAACTTACTGAAGATTTAATTTACAACTTTGTTTTAAACATAAACTTATATTAGAAGAGTTTGGTTCCCAAATGGGATTACTTGACTTTTTAAAAATTTTCAAAAATCATGTTTTTTATGTTATCATGTTTTTAATTTGTTTAATTGTAGTTACCTGTATTTTTTGAGTTATTATGACTTAAATCAATACAAAACAACTGAGGTTTGATCGATATTAATTGGAATGCACAATAAAAAAACAGGATTTTTGAAAAAAATCTAATTTTGGAACCAAACTCTTCATTCATTTTCTTCCATGAAACAACACTAAATATCTTAGGTCACTTTTATTGTTTTGTAAATGTATCGTAATTTAAGACGTTTTAAATATTTTTACTAAAAAAGAAGACACAAATTGTCTCTTCTTGCTCATTTTGAATCAATTTTAATTTTGGTTAAAGTAACTCAAATTGAAAACCATACTAAAAGGAAAGTAATTAAATCTGCAGTAAGTTTCTGGCAAACATGCTTTAACAATATTTTTTTACAGAAAAAGACCGCATATTTACAGGATAACATGCAAACTATGTAATCTTACGTGAAACAACAGTTATTTTATGGCATTTCCATTTTTACCGGATTTATTTAGCCCAGTGTCATGTCCTTATCAAATTCTTTCTCACCCCCACTATCCCATGTGCCTACTGTCCTCCTCAATAAAAAAGCTAATAAGGATACAAAAATCCCAAAGCTCCCAGAGCTACAGTATATAGGGTCAGGGGTCACTTTAAATCATTTTTGTTTTTGCTTTTACGATTATAATCTAACCTCTTCATTTCTTTCCTTCTAACCATTTAGGACCTTTCGCTATTCGCCTCTATCTTTCCTTCACTTTGTGTCTCTATTCTTGAGATGATGGGGTCTCTTAGGGGGCCCAAGACTCTGTGTGCCCTTGCGGAGGGAGAAAGGGCAAAGAACGACACTGGTATTTACAAATAATCCCAATTCTCTTCCATAGCTCTGTGGCATAAATCCCTACTTTCCTCTTTTTCCTTCAAATCCATGCTGCTTGTTTACTTTCCTCCAGCTGTACACCATGACCAGTGTTGGGTGTAACTTAGTAATTAGTTACTGTATTTAATTACTTTTCCCTTGAAAAAGTAAAGTAAGGGATTACTTTTATTATTCTGTAATTTAATTACATTGACATCTGATGTAATTGAACTAAAAACTGTGTTATATATTCAATAGTGGAAACGACATCCAAATGATAAGTCTAACTTTAAAATGTATGCTTTCATGTATCCTTATCACATTTGTATACTTTGGTCAGTTAATAAGAATATTTGTAGTTAATTAATGCAGTTATTCATTATTTATTTGAATGAATTAAATACAACGTTTCATGTCAGTCCTGGA
Source organism: Triplophysa siluroides (assembly GCA_006030095.1). NCBI lineage: Eukaryota > Metazoa > Chordata > Actinopteri > Cypriniformes > Nemacheilidae > Triplophysa > Triplophysa siluroides. The sequence continues at coordinate 716,717 of VCII01000114.1, forward strand.
ATCAATTCTAATCAAGGTTGATATAGGATATAGAAAGTAATTAGTAATATGAAATATGAAAATAGAGAGTAATTTGTAAACTAATCTAATTACACTATTGAATATGTATTTAGTAACTAGTAATCCATGACTTTTTTAGAGTAATTTATCCAACACTGACCATGAAACACATACCATATACATCGCTTTTACTCACAAGTCGTCATTAGCTTAAATATAACCCGACATTTAACTGTATGTGTATGCAAAATGCCCCCGTATTTCCCTCTTGGCATATCTGATTTAGCAAACAGACCTCTGTGCCTGGTTGGAGGAGGAAGTGACAGGGTTTGAGTAAGGGAGTCATGAGCCAGGAGATTAATTAAGCATTGAAGTCTTCTTTATGGAGATGAAACATGTCTCACAAATTATGACCCTGTTTTCTCTAGTTCAGCATCTCAGCTGAATGTGCCCAAGTGGGCAAGGAAAACGCACTACAGAAGTAAACTTTAAAGTTGATTAACTTAGTCTTCAAAAGCTTTTTACAGTCTAAAACTTTAGGTCTGAAGGTTTGAAAGACAGTTTTCAGTGTTTATTAAAATGTTTTTTAACATCAGATATTTATTTTACTTTAAGATAAACATGTTTTTTACACTTGTCATCGATTTTTCACAGGTGAAGAATAATATATGTTAATCCGGTTAAAGTCTCACAATCTAATCTAAGCATGTAAGTTTTATTTCAAGCATTAATTTCACTGTGATTTCAATCTTTGGCATGGCCTTACTCAGTCAACATTATTTACACGGAATGTTCTTTACATTATGTAGGATGATTTAATGTAGAAAACAGTAAATCACAAAAATATACATATTTACCCGTCTGCTTTCTGTGTTGCTTGTAATTGGGACAAAGTCAAAGTCTGTAAAGTATGTCGTACATTTTTATTGCTGTGTTGGATTTAATAAGCAAATAATGCTGTTGGTAGACCAGACCCCCCGAGTTTTTCAACACCATACAATGGATAAACTCGCAAACTTCCTCCAAAAACTGACACTTCCTCCCAAATCCAGTTATGTACCCGAACATGCAGCAAACCAAGTGAGGGGATGAACGAATAAAAGTTGAAGTGGATCTCAACAGAACAGGGAAATCTGCACAAACCAGATTACATTAAATGTACGCTTGAGTTTGAACCACACGCTCGTGAGCAATGCTCAAACTGGCATAACAGGTGACTCGGGTTTGAGTTCCGACTCAAGATTCAGTTTTGACCTTGTTTATCTTTCTCCTCCCCATCACTTCCTGTCTGTACTGAAATGTACTGAAATGTACTGAAATGAAGTGCTGACAGCATTGGCCCAATTTACATGCTACACTCATCCATGGGTTGCCTTCGTGCACTACGTTAAGATATGCATGTAACCAGCGGCACAGCCCGGCCCTACACTGGTATCGATCGTTTAAGTCACGTACCAAAAAAGGCATTTACGTGACTGTCAACAGGGTGAATTAAGGTTGAGAGAGAGCGAGAGACGCTCGTCTGGTTAAATTTATTACTCTGATCACTCAATGGTCGCTCTCATTGAAGACATCTCGGTGATTGGCTGCACGCTTCAATCCACCGTATTTCGCTTATAATTCAAAGCGGATGATTGGAAGCCAAGCTCTTCCTCTTCAGACTTAATCAATAAGCCAAAAGAAATAAATAAATGCTTACTTGCCTGCCTCCTCACAGAGTGATATTTGTTTCCCCTTTTATAAGATGCCTGGCAAACATGAGTCACTCCACAGCGAACATACTCGCACAGGCAAAGCACAAAGCAGACTTTCTGTTTTAATAATAGCTTTTCAAAGAAATTTATTTTCAATCTCTGCATTTCCTTTACTTTGTGCATGTGGATTTTTTTATATTTTTGAAAAACATAAAAAGCAACTTTTTCTTTTTAGCATAATCAGTACATGCTCAGGGGTCCTGAAAAGATGAGATATAACCATAGATATTCAACATACACTCTTAAAAATAAAGCTGCTTAAAAAGGTTCTTCACAGCGATGCTGTAGAAGAACCATTTTTGCTTCCACAAAGAACCATTCATTCAAAGGTTCTTCAAAGAACTATCTCTTTCTTACTTTTTTATCATCTTCAGATGTTAAAGGTTCCTTATGGAACCAAAAGGTTCTTCTATGGCATCAAAGAACCTTTTGAAGCACCTTGTAGTTTTCATTTAATGTGCATAATTATTTCATGTTTGTCTGAACTTACTATTTATAGGTATGTGTTTAGGTAAAATTATATATTTTTGTTTCATTCTGTGAACTACCAATATTTTCCCCAAATTTCAAATAAAAATATTGTTTCTATTTGCATTTATTTGTAGAAAATGAAAACTGGAGAAACAGGTCAAAATATCAGAAAAGATGCCTTGTATTTTTTCAGACCTCAAATACTGCAAAGAAAACAAGTTCATATTCAGTGTTAAGCAATACAACAGGAATATTTGTACATGTTTTTAGAAAAATGCACAAAGATGAAGAATCACAGTTTTCATGCGTCTTTTCATGCTGTCAGTCTTTCACATTTCTGTTGAATGACTTTGTAACTCCTGAGGTTTGATTTTATTGAAATTCAACAGACACTGGACTGGAAGGGCCACAACACATCTAGAAACGCATTGGAATTGGAATGTTCTCTTAATCCTTTCCGTGGCTGTATATAATTAAATACAAATCTTTAACACAGCTCATTAGGTGTTATATTAAACTCAGTGTTGTTCAAAAGGATTTTTTAATTTGTTTAGGTTATATTGCCAAGGGCACTGTGACCGGCTCTGGTTCCCCATGAATAGAAGTGATGCCTATATGGTTATTGGTGATCACCATGCGGTTTTTGTTGTGAATAAAATCATGTTCCACAAATTTGAAATGACATGATGGCAGGTCGATGACAACAGAATGTTCAGTTAAAGCAAATAATCTGCGATATAGGTGAGACTAAATTTAGCCCTATGAAAGGTTGATTTTACAAACGAATGGCACTTTCTGACTGTCACCTCGACAATCGGTCATTGTGTTACTAAAGCCACTGTCTTGTTCTTGCATATCTTCAGCTAACTCTCAGGTAGGCGGTCAGACTGTGCATCCAAAGAGCTCTGAGAGATTGATGGAAAGAGAGAGAAAGTGAGCGAGAGACGGAAAGGAGCAAAGCTGACTGAAACTCCACTCACAAACACCTCGCCACGTCATTAATCAATGTCTGCTAGGCCACGACCTCCAAAACCCGGTGTACTTTACATAGAAGAGGACTGTTCTAGAAACTAACAGCCTCTGTCAGTCAGAATTCAGAGGGACAACTGGGTTCCTGTCCTTGCCAGATTCGTCCTTGTATGAGGACGAGATTACTATATTTATCTTGTCAGCAAAATTACTGTTGAAAATTTCTGCAGACTTTTTATTTCTAAGGACTAAGAATAAAAGTTGTCAACAAATACAATATTACAAAAAGGAAAAATATTCCGTGATAACAACCGGCTGGCTGTACATTATGCCTTAATTATTACACGGCGCTCTGGAATACTTGATTCTGATTGACCAATCGCAACGTTCCATGGTATGATATTCCACTCAAAACTAATAACACATGCTAATGCGGATGCTGCAAATAATTTTAACAAATAAAGGCACAGTTTAAGGGAGCAATGTGGAGAGTTTGCTGGTGACTGGCAGTTGTCTTTTTCCATCTTCGCGGATCAGTCAGACCCCCCACTCACCTCCATCTCCATTTTCTCTCTATTCTCATTGATTTTTTTTCTCCTCTCTTCTTGTTCTCTTTAAAGTAACACATTAATCAGCCTAGAATCGTGATTGGACTAAGTAGACGTGCATGTTAACAAGTTCGCTTTGGCTCGAAACATACCGTGTACATTTTGAGCTTTTTACACTCCTAAATCATGAGAGGGCGTGTGTTGCTCGGCTCCGGCGCTTCTGTCAGCAAGCAAACGTGCAGACAGAATCACTTTAAGGTTCACAGTTGCCAAGTAAAATCAACAAAGCGTGAAAAATAAGAGAACAGTCAGTGTCATAAATAAAGTGGGAGCGATGAAAGAAACAAAGAATGTACTTCATGGTCTTTTGCTTAGAGCTACAGGTCATCTGAACCATAAAAAAGCCACACAATGACACAAAAACATCATTCATAATTACTTTTCTTTATTCTGTGACATCGGTTCACTTCCTGTAGCTACTGACAGACAACAGCCCTCGTAACACTTAATGAAAACAATCCATCTACTCCAAAAGAAGTATACTTATCCTAAAGAGTGGTAAAGTTTTTACAGTCCTAAAGAAATTGCTACAAATTTCTTTTGGAAGGATGATGTGCTTGCCTTGCCCCTCCAGTGTCAGCAATCCTGAATGTGCAAAATTATTCACAAGCAGGGGACATTTCTGATTGCCTGAAAAGCGTGGGTTGCTTCCCAGAATTTCTGCTGTTTACAGAGCCCGTGGCAGACAGGGAGACAGGCGTGATTTTCTCAGGACACCTATTTTAGTGATAACTATCAGGCGATAGGGACATTTTATACATGGTATACACAAATTATGGTACAGCACCTGTGACGTGTCGAGCTGGACTTTCGAAGGACGCAATAAGGAATTGTATAATGCACGAAATGTCCCTGCTGTCTGACAGATAATACAATATGAGCAATCACACATAAATAGTGAAGAAGGATTATGAAAACAGCTTAGCTAATGTATGACGTTGGGCAGATGCGATCATTTGAAATTCACAATGTTTCTCATCAACAAAAACACACCAAAAACACTGATGATTTATTTTGTTCTCGGGGTTGTATTTTTGTTCGATACAAATCTGCTGACCTATAAATATTTGAAAGAACACTATGCTAATTAATACGTAGGTCCATATTTTACGTGTTTTTACTGCTATTGATGATATGTTTAAGCACATTGTATTTTTGTTTCCTTTAAGTTTAGATGGGTTTTTTTTCTTTTTTTTGCTTTATATTATAAATGTCTATTTCTGTCTGGTTGTGGACCCCAGGAAGACTAGCAACCACTCTGTGGAATCTAATGGGGGTCAAAATAAACAAGTTTATTTCTATAGTGCTTTTTACAATGTTGTTCCAATGATGAATAAATGGAGAAAAAAACTCAGCTGGGAGTGCCAGTTCTCCTCTGACGCATTACAGCTGTTCATGCTTATGATTAACATGGAGTAAAAACGTTTTTTTTCTTTTATAATAACAGAGAGCCTATATGTAAAAATGTATTGAACTAACATTTGTTTAAAAACTGTTTAGGTGTGATTTTGTTGAGTCTGCAAAATAGGAACTGGTATCTCTTTCAATGTTGCCTTGAAACCGATGTGCAGTAGCAGGGAGTCAATTTTGCACTTGACCTCTTCAGCGCTGGTGCATATATATTTTATTTACATTTTTATGTGTTTTGCCAGTCCTACATGTTGTAAGCTCACTCTGGTCTTATGTAGCTATATGGACACTATAGATTGTGCGCATCTGCTTCATTTAATTATTTTGCTGTTACGTTACAGCTGAGTGACCCACAAATGTATTGCACACGGTTGCTCTTACATTAAGCAATGCACATTGCTATGACCAAAGAAAACTATTATTAATGATCAACGGGGGAACGTGCGTTCTAACTGGTTACTTTGGGAGACAGATTATTAAAAAACACATTTAAAACCCATTTGGAATGGCCGTGCCAATTTATCTTCCATAACTTTAATAAATGTTATGTATTTAGGGAGAAAAAACATTTAAAAATCTACCCAGCAACCCACAAGGGAGAAACAATGTCGAGTCAATACGATGACATTTTCCTTGTAAAGGGTAAAGACTGACAGTAATTGGAGGTGAATTGACTGGGGTCCGCCTCTGGAAAAATGCCTTTGCAGGGTCGTCCTTTTAATTGTGAACAGACTCACAGACACTCGTTCATATGTGCATGCACACATGTGATCTCAACCCTGTTGCTGACTTCCATCTCATTATAGATCTCTTTATAGATGCTCTGCGGGCTAACAAGCTTGTCGAGTTGAGTTCTTGAGAGATGCCTGTTCTCTCTAAAGCAGAGACCTGCATGAACTCTCTCAAAGCGCCATAACGCTACCCTCTTGGGTGGAAAATTCTGTTGGAAGCGCATCCAGCGATTGCTTGCCGTTTAGATCCAATAGCCATATGGATGCCATTGTGATGCCTTTAAAACCATGTTAAATTAGTGATACATCATATACAAGTCACATTTTGTTTGTTTTGCACAATTCTTTGTTCTTGACACTGAAATGTTTTGGATCATTAAAAATATTTCAATCAGTTTACCCTAAACATTTGAATGGCACTGCGGTGTATATTTGATGAGAAAGCTTATATAAGGATTATGAATCAGATTCGATGACCAGCTGCAGGTCGCAGGCATCCACGACCTAAACACACATGCTCACAGTTGCATTATGCTCCAAGGCAAGAATAATGCGGCTTTACCCGGAGTATTAACTCGAACAGGGAGGTCTAATGCCACAGGATCAAGCGTTCCGCGTCACTGACAGAAGCGCGGGGACTCCCGCAGGATCATAAATTCTGTCCTGATCTTGTTACGCAGTCAGGGACTAGACTTTTCTGTCCTATTCGGCCTTAGTGTGCCTAAGAGGGGCAGACTTGCAGAAAAAGCCAGGCTTATCATCTGCTTTTAGAAAAGCACTTCATTCAAGGTTCCTGCGCATTTATTTGAGGACCTAAACAGTCCTTGATGCGCAAACAGTTTCTTTAAACTCTTACGAAGGAACTGTTATTCAATGCAGTGTACGAATAATACAACACGGGGGTGCCGTTTTTTGCTCTTGGTTATTTTTGATCTGTTAAAGGTCCAGTGTATGTAATTTGGTGGCATCTAGCAGTGAGGTTTTGAATTGCAACCAACGGCTCACCCCAGCACTACGGTGGATGACACAGAACTAAGAACTTGTCGTGTTTTCGCTTCATTGCCGAAGGAGATAATGTATTTACGAAATGTTCTGTGGAGCAGTTTGTCCGTTTAGGGCTACGATATGATGAATTCCATGGAAGGGGACCCACTGTGTATATAGATAGATGTAAATAACTAATTCTAAGATAACAAAAACATAACGCTTCATTATGTGAGATCTTTATACACCTCTGAAGACATACAGATGTTATGCATATTATATATATATTATACATTATATTTCCGTCAAAAGATCCTCCAAAAAATTACACATTGGACCTTTAAGTTTTGTCTAATGCAACTTAAATTGTCTATTGCCATGCCATTAGCACAGTAAATGTCAATTATAAATGTCACGGTACATCTCAATTATGCCATATACAAAAACATTATATGTGCATTTTAAGTTATAATTAAAGGGGTCAGATCCTCTCCATCATCTTGCACCCTGACTCAACGCAGCCGTTCATGTAGTAATTACTGTATATTTTACATAAGAGGCACACCATCTTGTAGACTACAATGAATTAACAAGTTTTCTTCCATTGGTGAAGGTTTAACCAAAGTTCTCAGTTCAGATTGGTGGTTAGCACGGCAAATGTAAATGGCGCTGCTTTAGCAGGCACTTCACATAGCCTTTTGTCACCTTCCGTTATTAGCCGCCCACTCTCCGTCTGCGTGACTGGCTAGTGTGGACGCTTGGAGTGGCAGGTGTGGAGGCTGCCACATGATGGCTAATAATGCTCCTTTATAAAGAGGCTTTATAAAAGCCCACAAACCCCAGCTAATGCTTTCTCTATAATAAAATCTCTGAACCCATGCTGTCCCATAATGTTTCATCAATGGTTCTGCAGATGAAAAAAAGTCATGTAGTTTGAAATGAGAAGAGGGTGAGTAAACGACAGAATTTTCATTTTTGGGTGAACTATCACTTTAAGGCCAACAGGTTTATGGGTCATTTCACCAAATTTCTTTTCCCAGGCCAAATGTATAAAATGCATGGATATTACCTTTAATTTAATACATTTTATATTGCATTTATGCAGTATGTCACTTAAAGTGCAAATTAGGCTAACCTCAAATTAGAAATGTTAAATTAAAATGTAAATAAACCTACCTTAACACTGAAAAAATTGCTTTTGTTTGAAAAAAAAAGCTATCTCTTTACCCTGGAACATAAAAATTCCTAAGAAATATATATAAATATATTATCTATTTTACACATTTTCGTCATCCCCTGGTTTTTACTTAGTCCAGTTACCCTATAACACATCTCTCCCTTGCTAAAGCTTGGTTGTTTCTCAGTTTTGAGGATGCTGGCCCAAAACACCTCTGCATGGTGTCCCCTCATACTTGTTAACAGCTTGTCAGACTTGACGAATCAATTTGGTGGCGTTGACACCCTTCCGTCTCATATTACCCAAACTCTCCTTGAACGGAGAGCTATTGTCTGTTTAAAGGCAGTTTCCTATAGCGGAACAAACCGAACAGGATGGATCTCCAAAAAAACAGAAGCGGATTGTCTAGCAGAACATCTGAAACAAATAAAGCTGCCCCTGTGACTATCAGATACAGTATAACATGCCATGAGCCGGATAATACCAGAAAGCCAGGTGAGTCTTTAAAAGTGGATAAAACTGATGGGTCGTCTGTGGCATACAATACAATAAATAAATCAACCATTACAGCCCAAATCCACTCAAACTGGTAGTAGCCTCTCCATTTAAAATGAAGGGATTCATTTAGGTTCGTTCGGGTGGGGGGGTAATTTTTGTAAGCATGGATTGAAGTATTCTGTTTAGGCTCATGAGCGAGTATTCATGTGTCTGGTTAAAGATAATTGATAAAGAGATTTTAATGGCACATAACCCCCTAAAAATGATCATTCCTATCAGTAGAATCCAGATGTCATCACATGTTTCAGGATATCAGTCGAATGTTCACCAGCAAAGCAAAAAGCCTTAGAGTAGAAATTTGTTTTTTCATCTCTGATTTTAAAATACCATAATTGACTATTGCATAGATGTAAAAGAAATCAATTAATTATACAGGCCTCACAATGTCAAAACTATTAACAAGAAAAGAAAAAAAAGCAGTTTTCTATAAACAATCTGTCTAATTAAACTACAAAAGTGGTACGCCAACTGTCATTAAAGTTCACAACCCTGGATATTTAGCAATCCTAACTATGCACGATTACGGGGTTAGCATTTTATTATTATCATTGTTTTCACCCTGCTGTCCCGGAATTTATCAGAACAGATCTGCGCCCCCTTTTTGCGACCCGCCACTAATGTAACGCGTATAATTAAATAATTGCAAAATTGTGAAGAAACTTATAATCATCTGCAGAAAGCTCATCAATTCTCAGCTGATTACTTTCACTTAATAAATCATCATAATTAAGCACACATGGTACTCTGTCAACTACAAGAACAAAAATCTAATTAGTCTCAATCAACTCTAGAAGTTAATTATGTCAAATGTTATACTAATTAAGATCTCTTGAAACAGACAATAAGTTAAACTAGCGATGATGTCCGATAAGATGGCGGGTTCGGTGGCAGAATTAGCCATGTGCCACAGGGCAGCTTTAACTTGAATAATTTGGACGATGTGCCAACACAAATGTAAACACAGGCTGTAATTAACTCATTCTCCACAACAAATACTTAAATGAGGAAACCAGAGCCTCCAAAAGTTCTGACTATGACAAAAGATTTCATAATCTTGTTGTGCAAATATGAGTGTGCTTTGTTTCAAAAGATATAAGAATACAGCATTTGTGTAAAAATAAGATGCCTTTTGTGATTGAATTGTATGTTTTGTAACGTCAGTTATGGATGATGTAAAGGTATGTTACAGACACATTTTCTCTAAACACTTAAATTATTTACTGCAGAGTTTATATTGGGTTCTGTCCAACCAGCAAAAATTATAAAAGCATATTATCTCAGCATCTCGGCCATTAGTTCATGCACAGTTGACACATTTCAGCACCACGGACAGCAGCCATAAACTACAAGTTTTTTAACTTGGCTCATTTATATCTCAGTTGCTTCGCCAGGAGATTGATAACAACAAAATAATACTGTGACAGAACTTTCTTGGCCTCCTTGTGATCTTGAACACATCTCAAAGAGTCACCTCTATTGTTTAAGCGATCTCAACATTTTACAATGTGCTACTTGTCAAAGACACCAAAATCTGTAATAAAAAGTCTGATATTTTTAAATGAACAATGATTTATCGAATTCTTCAAAGTACACTTTGAAGGTATCTATATTCAGCTAAGAACTCTGCACTGTCTTATGTTTTTATGTCATTTCCTTCATATACTAACATACAGAAACTTTAAAAAACACCTCTTAGTTGGCTGGGCTATAAAAGAGCATGCGGTCAATATAATTCATGTATTCAGCACTTTTTACAATATTGCATTGTATCAAAGCACTGTAGCAAAATACAGATAAAGACAAAATAAATAAATCAGTAAATAACTCGTATAAATAGGTGTATGAAACATATAGGATACATGGTATTATTACAAAATACAAGTACATTGGCTGTACCAACCACCAAAAATGTCAAAAAAGGGTGTAGTTATTGAATAAAAAAATATTAAATGTCATAAAATGTGTATATTAGTGATGCTTACTGTAAGAATAATTGTCCGTAGGACAGTAATTGGAATAATTGAAATGTATTTATGGTGCTATTGAGAAAATAAAAAGACCAATATCATCACAAAATATAGATATAATGTACATTTAGCATTTTAAGGTAAATATAGTTACTGTTAGGTAGTCAGACCATTATAATCTATAGTCAGTTACCATCTATTCTATTCTTCATACATTCTATTCTATTCTAATCTATTCTATTCCAGAGTTATTATAGTTTTATCATTCGCTTTTATTTTTATTTTTTATATTAATTTAACTTAGTTTAGCAATTTAGGTATATGCTTTTGTCATTGTATAATTTATTTGTTTCTTTTGTATGTTGCTATATAAGATTAATATTTTTTTTGTTTTAGTTTTTTGTTTATTATTATATTTTTTGTACTTTAAACTTGTTTCGGTTTTTGAGCCAACATTTCCATTTTTCCTTTAAGTTTTTCCAATATTTTTTAGGTCAATATTTGATTTGATTTCAATTAACAGAAATGTTAATAGTAAACTAAAATAACCTTGGAATTTCTATTCTATTGTTCCTCTAGACTTTTCTTCTGGAAAACAACAACAAACGTTGTTTGTGCCAAAGCATTAACCTCTTTTTCGCCCTAATATGGTAATTCATTTTTGACCACCTGCTGGTCTTTGCATATCGACGCTTGAGTCACCGAATCTTATTTGTGTGCAACAAATAGCCACACTTCCATACACAGTCACTCACATGCACAACATATCATAATCAGCCAACTCACGGAGACCTTCCTCCTCACATTTATGCTTTTGTGTACCTCGGTTGCTATTATATTTGTGATTATCATTCTGCCAATGGTTCTTAAAAGCTGGAGCCAGACACAATAAAGCACACACCTACTCCCACATAAGTATTACTTAAGCTCAGCACAATGTTTCCCATCAAAAATTTAGCAAATCTTGTAATCATGCTACATACATCTAGAAAAATCCAGTACCAAAAAATTGGAATATTACCCTTGGGAAAAACTGCTTGAACTAGGCATTGTAGATAAATGTTCTTTAGGCCTATAGCAGTCAGGTTGGCTATAATGACATATTTTTGTCCAATGTTTGAAGTTTTGATGAAGGACATACGCTTCACTGTATGGCAACACCTTCCCAGCTTTGGAGGAGTATTATGAACCTCTGACATCACCTTGTTTTATTTTTGACTGTAGCATTACTTCAAGGACTTACTGTTGTGTGTCCTGAGGCATTATTAAAAAACTTTATTCAAACATCAATTAAGTCTTTCGTGTAAATTATATGCAACCGAAATAAGAAACAACCTTGAAGCGGATGGTATTAAATTGCATAATAGGTTCGCTCTGACAGATAGATGTCTTGGAAAACATTGTGTACAATAGAGTTCCGCTAAGAAATGATGCTCACACATTTTAATGGATAATTCACCCAAAAAATGTAATTCTGACATAATTTATTCAGCCTGATGTTGCTCTGTTTATTTTTTCCTGTGGAACACAAAAGAAGATATTTAGAGAAATGTCTCTGTGGTTTTGTGTTTATAAAATGGAAGTCAACGTTTTGTTTGGTTACAAAATATCTTCCTTTGTGTTTGGCCGAAGAAATAAAGTCAAGTTTTGGATGAATTAATGATGAAAGTACTTTCAATTTTGGGTGAACGTAAATGTACCTTTAAAGCACTACAATGTGAAAATTTGTTTTGCTGTTTAGTTGTTTTTTTAATGTAATATTTTATGTTGATATTAAATAAACGTTCTGCAAGTTGAGTCAATTTGAAAAAATCACATAGAAAAAACAAGCAAGTCACTTTGGGGAAAAAAGACATTTGGATGTTTTCACAATAAAAAAGGGCTAACAGATGCCCTAGTGTTGGGTCTGTCAAAGCCGTGTGTGGCGATACAGCCTGCCAGGGAAGAGAGTGCAAGTGACAGCTGGGAATTAGGTAAGGTGTCTGGCCACTATCTCTCAGTGTCAAATGTACTAGGCTTGGTCACTGCGAACATCCCGTGGCCCCTGCTCACACCCCCGGCGGACCATGTGCAGAAAGCAGCTGTGGGACCAGGAGCCACAGCGTGATTAATCACCGCCCGCTTCCCAACATAAAGACGCATACTGGTGCACACACGGTCCCCACGGTTCTGCGACAGCGCAGCTATCAGCCGCAGAAGGGACCTCCCTTGACACCAGAAAAAGCTCATGCCAGGCTTACACAAATTCCTCTCGCTTGCATCCTAACACAAAACAATCCATGCAGAGATATCTACGATAGCGTCACGCTCTTGACGGGGCTTTCTGCGCGATTCCATGTTCTGGAAACTATCCTCGTGCATTGTCACAGGAATAATGAAAAGGGGAAGATAGGGAGACGCGATGCAAAAGTGATTTCAATTTGCCCGTGCTCTGATCGGCTTTTCTTTTTCAAGAGCTCAATTTCCTGGCACGCTATGTGTGGGAGTACTGAAGCGGCGCTAGTCAGTCAGGAGGTCTTTAAAAAAACGAAGGCAGTTCAAAAGACATCGTGGAGACTTCCGAGTCCCTTGTCGATCGCGAGCGCTTTAGAGATTTGTGTTGCTTAAGCCCGTCTGCTTAATGAGCTCGCGTTGGCTTAATTAAACCTTGCCCATCAAGATCCTTGTCAATTTGCTCGGCTTCGTTGAAGGGGAGGACTGCGTAATTGGGAAAATGGCCCGGGGTCCAACTCCAAAAGCGTGCCGCCGACGTCTCCGGGTCCTCCCCGTGAACCTTTCATGTTTTCTTGAACTTGCGTTTATCTCCGCGTCTCCTTTCTGTCTGAGTGCCTGGAAACGAATCGTCATAGCAACACAAACTACCACTTTAATATCCACGAGCAGACAGGTTACGTTTGGAGACAAAACGCCAGGGCTGCCATGGTGATCGCGGCGCACTCGCACAGCGGTCACGGCCACACGCATCCACACGACAAGAAAACTCAATGGCTGGAGCGAGAGGGTTATTCAGCCTTATTCTTAAAACGCCTCGTCCCGCATTCCAGAGAGAATGAGTACATTTAGATGCATTAAACCGCGAGGCTTGTGGCAATGCAACAAGTAGCGCACTGAGAGGATAACTAGGCCTTTAATTGACAGCTCAGTGTCGCCTCATTATCTCTTTATTGGGTTAATGCTCCTCAGGGGAGAGAGAGACGTTAAGAGCCAAAGCCAGGTTAGCTTCACCGGGGTCGCCATTCACACACACGCTCTGATAATGCAATCAATTGCTTTTTCAGTTCCACAAGTTACTCAAAAGCCCCAAGGGGTTTTCGTTGGTACACTGTGGACAATAGCAGTTGCCATGTTATGCAAACCAGGCTTTACAAATTTCTAAAGAACATTAGCCGAAGTGCACAAGAGAAACACATTTGCATAGTTGCATTGAAGAAAAAAGAAATGTACTATAGTGGCTGTGCTGAATAATTAGAATGGACGGTGTACAGGACACTGTAGAGAACATGGCATTGTGGATAATGAGTGCGGAGACGTAAAATATTCTCTTGCATGTGAGGTGGAGAGCGGAGGGGCCGCACAGGTGGGTGTGATGACAGAACACTACACAAAATCTCGAGCGGAATAATTACATATGACATGTCTGTATATTCTACTGTAAACATTTGTTCATCTGTCAGGTCTTTGTGTTGCTTTACTTGATGTCTTTTGTAAGCCACTTACAGCAGGTATTCATAGGTGCTGTATAAGAAATGGTAGTTCAAAGCACAGATGCTTGCTTTACATTTGTTAAATCTGGAGTATATTTTTTATGCTTTTATGCTAACTGTTACTAAGTTTTTTTGGGACTCTGGGATCTTCACTGTGATTCATGAACCAAGGCCAAAGTCACCTTTGTTTTGAGCTCCAAGCTGTGCCGTAAAAGCGAGGTTTATTACCTGGAGAAAGATATCCGAGAGCATTCATCTTAATGCTCAGGATCCCCTAAAAGAACTTAAGAAGCTGTGAATTCTGCCAACTTTGCTCATAGGCGCTCTGTTCTGCAGCCAGATTTTTTTGCCAGTTGGTTGAGTCGGAATTGGTATGCGAGTAATCCCTCTTGAGCTGCGGGGAAATGACATCATGACGGTGCTGAACTTGTATAGTTCTGCAGTGACAGTCTTGAGCTAATAAAACAGATAATAATAATGATATAGACAATTAGCATCATATAATAAAATAATTATGGTAAATATGTGTTGTATTATACAGCATACACAACATATACATACATAGTTACAGAGTTATCATTTTTAGTTTTATTGTAGTTTTATTATTTTTGAATAAGCTTGTTATGTTTTCACTTTAAAATTTTTTAATTGGTTATAAATATTCTGTTTGTTGTGTTTTGGTCAAACATTTATGTGTTAAAAAACGGAACCAGGAAGTTCTTCTGTCATCATTTACTCACCTTCGAGTTGTTCCAAATCTGTATTAATGTCTTTGTTCTGATGAACACAGAGAAAGATATTTGGAAGAATGCTTATAACCAGACAGATTTTTCCCCCCATTGACTATAGTAGGAAAAATTACAATGGTAGCCAAAAGTGCCCCAGAAATGTTTGCTGTCCTACATTCTTCAAAATGTGTTATTTTGTGTTCAACAGAACAAAAAAAAAAAAAAAAAAAAGTAATTTTTCCTCCTATGGGACTCAATGGGGGGCTTAATCTGTCTGGTTATAATAATTCTTCCAAACATCTTTCTCTGTGTTCATCAGAACAAAGACATTTATACAGACTTGGAACAACTCGATGGTTAGTAAATGATGACAGAATTTTCATTTTTGGGTGAAGATACACTTTAAACTAGTGT
Organism: Triplophysa siluroides; assembly: GCA_006030095.1. NCBI lineage: Eukaryota > Metazoa > Chordata > Actinopteri > Cypriniformes > Nemacheilidae > Triplophysa > Triplophysa siluroides. The sequence goes on from VCII01000114.1 coordinate 732,192, forward strand.
TGATTACGTCATCTGAAGTGGTCCATATACAGACAGATGATGTAATTAAGTTGCAACGGCATAGATGCCATATTCAACCACTCCAGACACTTTGACACATCACCACCTTGGAATAGTCAACATTTCAGTTACTGTTATCACTCACATTAAAAGTCAGTAGGTTCTCCAAGATGCCATAATATTGCTTCTGGTTATACAAAACGCTGACATTTAAATACCAGAAAAAAGAAGGTGACCTTTAACAGATGAGAATGAGTTGGTTTGTGTTTTTATATGTATTAAGTCAATATTACAGTTTTTTAAACTAACACATTCGTCTTGTTGTATTGCGTAAGCTTAGCACCGATAAGTTCCAATAAGGCAGACTGCTTACGTATGGAAACGGATGCTAATGAGTTGAAATCTATGAGTTACGGAAACCTACCAGCAGGAGACTGCACTAACCGGCCAATTCTTAAACCATTGATTTTTACTAAATACAAATTTCCAACGTAATCCAAAATAGCAGGTGAAAGTGCACAAGGGCCTCTAACCCGAAACAAATTGCATCAAGAGCACACCCCAGATCTGATTATCTGCTCCCAGACAGGCTACCAGGTTGACTATAAATACTTTTTCAATTTAGACGATTAGAAGGGGAATCACTCCGAAGAGGCCGAGGGCTTTTTGGCCACGGCAGGTAATCCCTTTTTCTGCTACAGGCTAAATACCAGGAGGAGAGATCTGTATCTCTGTCCCAGTGTCTGTAGAGGAGTCTTATCAGCATAACTCCCAGAATCACCAAAGAACAACTCGTTGTGTTTAGAGCACAAGAGAGGCTCGGGAGAGAGTGTCGTATCAAAGTGACACGTCAAGTTGATATTGAATCCTTGAATCAGATTTGATGGCTGTACAGAGGGACACTTGCGTCTTTTGTATGCATCAAATAATGGAGCTCCTCTAATTGGCTGTGCACCCTGCAACCTCTTGGATTACAGGATTAAAGTAAGAAAAATTGAAGATCTATCCTGACTTGCAAACAGATGAAAGAAAAGGCCAATACCACATATGAGCTAGACTGATAACAGGCATTGACTAATTTCTCATTATTTTCCCAAAATAACCCAGAATTCCCCAGAGCATTGTGTTACTCCGGAAACGTCTTGTCATACACTCTTTAAAAAGGTGCTTCGAAACCATAAACCATTTAAGCACCTTTATTTTGAATAGTGTATCAGGACATCTAATGCCATTCTAAATTGTTTAATTCATTATATTATAATAAAAAAATAATTGAAGGATTACATTTGTCCTGAATGTTTCTCATAGACACAAACGCAATTGTTGGCATCCTTAAGTGTTTACAGCTATCATTGTAAAACATTAGAAAATTTGGTATTGGAAAACTTCAACGAGAAATCTTTGAATTCCCACAGTATTGAGATCTGACTCAAATAAACCTGACCATAGTTTGACATTGTTGAGATTTATTGCCAAACTAAAGGTTTCCTTAAGAAATCTTAAATCATAGTTTGTTTTCATGTCATTGCTGAATAGGAAAGATAATTCATCCATGAAAGAGATCTCAGTTCCGTTTTTAGTTTCTGTCTATTGCAAAACTTGGATTCCTAGCATGCAAGGTAAAGGATATGTTTTCATAAATGGCTGCATGTAGAAATTGAAGATTACAGGAATAACAACATAAATTGATGGTCTGGTACAGACCCCTGTTGTGATCCGCATACCAAATAGAATCTGCATAAAATACAATTCAGGCTCATAAACCTTACGTTCCCCGCCATCTCTTCGGCTGTCATGTCTGGATAGATGACTGTAATCTGATTCACTTCAACAAGTTGTAATTAATTAATGATTTGGGGCTATTTCACACTCATTGGAGAATTTACTAAGAATTGGCATCTGCTGTATGTGGTTTTGTAGCACCCACTTAACTAAAGACATTCTGCTCTATTATATAATCAGAACCTAAAATATGGCTGCAAGCAGCAATGCAGCCCCCCCTCATAAAACAACACAAGAAAACAATGGATGTGGCATAGCAGATGTGTTCTGCTGCATGCATGATTTAAACTTGTGACCTTAAAGTTAGGAAGCATTCAGTTTAACACATTATACCACATAGAGGACGTGTTTCAATGTCAAGGACAGACTACAAATTGAGATTGAGCCCACCAAAGCAGAGAAAACAGCAGAGAAAACATGATTGTTACATGCATGCATATTTATTTGCAGATAGAAATGGTGTAAAACTAAACATGGTAAGATACAGTTTTAATGTAATGTGTTGAAAAAAAGAAGAATGTTAAACTGTTAAAGTTATAACCAAAAATTTTTTACGTGCAGAGATATATTTAGCACTTGATTTAATTCTTGAGCTAGACAATGCATAAAAAGCTTTAACCTGACTTCCCATAATAACTATTTTTATATGAGGTGACGATTTCATTTTAATTTGTACAATGTACAATGTAAAAACAAAGCAAGAATCAATTTAACCTAGAGGTCAGTGGGGTGAAATCATGTCGTACTAAAGCGTACAAATGAATACAAATTTGCCACCTTGTAAAATAGTTATGAGATTGTGTTGGAAACTGCTGCAGCTGTTGCAAATCCACCCCTTTATGTGGACAAATGAAAATGATGAATTTTATGGCTGTATGTTGTGCAGTCAGTATACAGGTCATCAGAGTTATGAGTAGCGCAGAGATTTTCTAGTGTTTTGCTAATCACCCTTAAGCCGTCCAATCACAATGGAATGACCTTGATGACTTTTGTTCAGTATGGCTTGTGCCCAGTGCCCAGTCCCCACTCCAGGCGTCCTATACATTGCCTTTGAAAGAAAGAAGAAAACAGTTATTTGTTTTGCTCACATCACAGCGTCAGTTAATAGAACCAGCAGTCATACACCACCTCCTGTCAAACAAGCATCAAAATAGGTCCTTTAATCAAACAAGTAACTGTTGTAACTATTGCCAGCCGCTGTTGTTTATCACAACTGACTCCTTGAGTTTTCTGGGATCACAGCTTTTGCTTGTTACAGAAAAGAAGATAGAAAAGGGATGAGGAAGACTGTGTAACAATTAAAACCAATCATGGTTTATCACTTCGATAAGCACGGATGAATTAATTCCATGTTGCTGCACTAATGTGGAACGCATGTATCTACAACCCTGTAATTAAAAGGCTTGCATCATTGAAACTCTTTGTTAGCTGTCATTTGCACTAGTGATTATTTTTCATGAGATGATACAGAACGGGTCGGTGGATTATGTTGGAATTGTTTTACTTGATTTTGTTAGAACCCCACTTGTCTTTATGTGGAATATAAAGATTTCCCATGGTAATTTAGTCTAGGAACTTTAATTTTCTGAACCAAGAAAAAAGAGCTTTTCAAGATGCATATATAGATATTTTATATTTTTAGGTACACAAAATCTACCAAAAGCAAGACCAAAGGGTGTCAAGATGGCCAAAACCCAGGCAGGCCGATTCCAAGTCAAGTCCAAGACATCCACTCCTAAAATTAATCTAAAAGATTCACATATCACTAAAAAGTCACAATTACAGAATCATGAGTTCTTAGTGTAATTCCCACAGTTGACCGGTCTTAAATAAATCCCAAAACAAAACCGAGACCAATAAATGTCAAGACCAAGAAAAGACCAAGACCATCAAAAAGTGGCCTTGAGACCAATCTGGATTACTACAACGACTACTTTTACTACTATGACTAATTTGCATATTCATATGATACGAGTTGGTGCGATTTAGGGGGGGGCGGGGACCAATTAGCATATTCATATCTACGGTCCGAGTTGTAGGCAGGGGTATGAATCATCATCACTTTTATTACAGACTCGAAGTCAAATAAAAAAATTACAAACAAACAAATACATAAAACATATAAATACATACACAATTTGACAGCAGTAACCACATAAGTTATCAAAGTATTACATAAATACATAAATACAGTGATACCAATGCCTCCACAGACTGGACTGATACCGTTTAGAACTGACACTTATATTAGTTAGGCCCTCAATAATTTCATTTTTTGACTCATTAAGCCGACAGATAAATTTAAACAGAAGATTTCGTAAAACAGCCTGAAAAGTATTTACTTGTCCCACAAACATTTCATTTGCACTACGCCACTTAGGTCACCGCAGCAAAATTCTCGTTGCATCATTAAAGCGACAACAAGCCGTTTTGGTGTATGGTTCCCCCATGTGGTTGATAAGTGCAATTGTCTGTTATAAATGTCGTAAATATTCGCTGTATAAGCTGCCATGTGGGCAGCGCAATACACGTGAATTTGTTGACTAAGCAGAACAGCTGTTACATCATGTCACTTCATAAACTGTGCATTACTAATGCACTCTTTTGGCTCTTTTATACTACTAGGCTATACTAATAGTTTGAAACTAGATTCTGAGGTAACAGTTTGTTGCTAGCCGTTAGCGCATAGCGTGCTAACTACATAGCAGCTAACGTTAGCTACATAACACATTTGCAGTCACCCAAAACACAACGCATGGACGTGAATGTGTTTAGTTACCAACGCAAATCATTTTCTTCTGTAGTTATATTTTCGGAAACACACTCGCGACCAGGTGTTGTGCTTTGTGTAATGGGTGCAATCAATAACTTACACTCAACTCGCTATGGGAATAGTGCCTAGCACATTAACTATAGATACCGATAACATTAGTCTACGTGCATGAACTATGGAATCAGCAACTTTTGACCATAAATCATTTATTGTGGTTTGGTAGTCATCATTTACAAGTATAACACAAAATTTGTGATGAGGCACGATCATGCTATGTAAGCTATTGAGACCTGGCAACATTACATTATCTCTAGTCTACCTTACGGTTATAAATTGTGAACCAGTAACGTTAGTGCGCCAATAAACAACCTGAGCACAGCCTAATAACTAATAAACCCAAAAGTACCGGACAGTAAAAAAATGTTTTTTACATGTAAGACTTTAAAATCCAGTAGCAGGAAGGCTAACATTGGTACTCCATCCGTTTTTGCAACCCGTTGCCTCTTGCAGCTGGCGTCGCCGAGTGTCCGTCAGATATTGATTCCTGTCCGATCACTCTCTCTTTTTTCCTCTTTGTTTTATTTGCTGTCTCTGCCATGGTGATGGTTTGGAGACTTGCGTTGAACTAGATCGTTTCTTCTTATTGTTAGCTGTTGGCTAACTTCTCCCAGGCTAAGAGTATGCCGTAAAGCAGGGGATAGGTGGGGCTTGTACCGGCCCGAAAACCAAAGTTGCAAGTGCAGTTTTAGCCGATAGGAGGCTGCTTAGGAAGCAACGGCAGTGAAATTCGTCCAGTTAAAAGTTGTCCTATACCACTAAATTCATTTTAGAGACATTAATTTAAGGTCAAAAAGTTGCTCGTTATTGCTTTAAAGGCTACTTGGAGCGTTTGCAAGCCTGAAGCACTATACTTTGACCATAAGTGAGCAGTATATAATAGTGTGCAATATGCAATATGCATTAAACATTAATATTTTACCTCGATCTGAACAGAAACCAAACTTACTTAAAAGTATGTTAGCCTGTATATACTGCACATCATTCGACGTTGCCTTTCTATATTATCATCATCTGTCATCATTTACTGTCACACCCATCATTAGATTCTTATCAGACAGTGTGAAAACGGGGAAATTTAAACTCTTTTCCTCCTTAGTTCTACAAATAGTACTACTACTTTTGTTAGCATTTTATATAATATCATGTTCAAAGCTATAAACAGAACACATGCACTACTGGGACTGAACACAACCAGATCATCTGCATACATTATGTGATTCACTAAAATATTCCCAATCATACAACCCGTTTTGCAGGCTTTCAAATATGTAGCTAAATCATCCAGGTTGAACAAGACTGGGGACAAAATTCCTCCTCGTCTCACACCATTACTAACCCCGAAAGGAGCAGAGATTGTATTGCCCCACTTTACTTGCATTGTCTGGTGGGCATACCAATTCTCACAATATATTTAGGCACTCCTCATTGTGTCAACTTTAGAAATAGCTTTTCATAATTTACTTCATCAAAAGCTTTTGACGCATCAACGAAACATAAAAACACTGATGAGTATGATATACACAAGTCAGTGCCATGTTTTGTGCTTGAAACCCAAACTGAGTATCTGCCAAATTAATAAGCACACTTACCCTATCCAACAAAATCTTTTCTAAAACTTTAGATAAAATACTGGCTATGAGCCTATAATTATCCAGGCTACCAACTTTACCAGCTTTATCTTTAAAAACTGGCACTAATAAAACAAACAACCTCGAAAAAAACACGAGTCATAAAACCAGTAAAACAGACGGCTAAAAGAGTGGCTATCCTCCTACTTCCATCTTTAAGATGTTCAACAGAGATATGATCTAGGCCACTAGCTCTATCATCAGACAGCTTTCTTATGGCATGATACACCTCGTGTGTTGTTATCACCATTGGATCATTTACTTCAATATTCCCCACATCATGAGAGTTATTTTGAACACAGTTAAATAAGTTACAATAGTACTGCCTCCATACGTCTGCAATAGTATCTGTTCCGGAAACACAATCTACAGTACAAGGGAGAGATGATCTGCAATTGTTAAGAGATCTCACTTCTTTCCAAAAGTCTGTAATGTTACAATTCCACAGCTTCATAGAGTCAGCTCCCAAAGCTTGTTCATTTGTACAAATAAAATGAAAAGCATTTTATATCTTGCTTTAGTAATCTTCTTGTGATCTAGCTTAGGCCCTTGTCTGGGTCTCACCTCCATAACGCATGTATTAGCAGCCTTCCGAGCTTCAGCAGGACACACAGCTACATGCCTACTCCACCCAGACCTGATATTATTTCTCTTATTCTTGTGCAGATGATATAACTTGCTGCGATTATAAAGAGCATTCACTATATCATTATACATTGAGCAAATGTCTTTGTGATGCTGTACGTCCTTACAATTAAAGGGATAGTTCACCCAAAAACTCAAATGTTCAGTTTATTTACTCACCCCCAGGCCATCCGAGACGTAGGTGACCTTTTCTCCTAAGTAGAACCAAAAAGAAGATTGTTTGGTAAATCCGCAGCCCTCTGTGCTTCGTATAATGGGAGTCCATGGGGTCCACCAGCCTAAGAGTTCCTAAAGCACATCATTCCTAAAAAGCGGCTCCTGGAGACATGTTGACGTCTTGTGAAGCGAATCGTTCGATATTTTTTTTTATAAAACTGAACGTATTTTTTAATCATATTAGCCATACTGTGCAGCCTCAATACTCCCTTTCTCCAGGTGGCGCTAAATGCACCAGACGCTGGTATGCCATCCGCCACCCAATACTACGAGAAGAAGATCGTGTGAGGTTGTACAGTATGGCTAATATGATAAAAAATTACGTTCAGTTTAACGAAAATATCGCTTCACAAGATGTCAACATGTCGCCAGGAGCCGTTTTTTTGGAATGATGTGCTTTAGGAAATCTTAGACAGGTGGACCACATATAGTCCCATTATATAAAGCACAGAGGGCTCTGGATTTACCAAACAATCCTCTTTATGGTTCTACTCAAGAAAACATGTCACCTACGTCTTGGATGGCCTGGGGCTGAGTAAATAAACAGCAAATTTGAGTTTTTGGGTGAACTATCCCTTTAACATCAATACACATTAATGCACCATTGTAGAGATACATTCAAGCTTTTTAGGGCATGAAGACATTTTTGTCATGGGAAAAAAAACATTTACGAATGCTATTTTAATTCTCAAAGAGGATTTTAAAGGGATAAGATTCTTGACTACAGGGGGACTTTAAATCTGCACCATACCATTCTCATTTCTCTGCTGTACTGTAAGTGTGGCAAAGAGCTTCTTAAAAGAGCAAAAATCAATGTTTGGCTCGGAACTTGCTTTTACTGTGAATCAATGACTAATTACTTTAAATACAGAATGTTGGATAAATATCCAGACATCATAGACTGTTATGATTCAAGGCAACCTACTGTCTCAAAAGCACAAAAGATGCAGTTCGGTGCGTTGACCTATTGGATATAATCCTCAGAACCATTGACTTCACAAGCCGAGTTTTAAAACCTGTTTGTAACCTAAAGTCACTGAACACATACAGAGTCCGACAGGGCTGTAATGATCTTTCACTATCAATGAGCTTTTAGTAATTGCTGTATTGTAAAGTACAACTTAACAAGCAAGCAAATGAGCCACTGAGCTATTCAAATTCACAACAAAATGCCCGGGGCTCGTTCAAGCACCAGAGGCAACTTTATGTCTCCTGACAGCTTGATTTAACATCACTGCCTTCATATTTGCATTCCTTTTCTTTCCGAGCCGTGTAACAGAAGTTAGAATTTATTCCGAGAAATCTACATGGATCTTATCAGCTTAAAGTCAAAGACAATGCGCAAAACAGTTTTTTTATACAAAAGCAGATGTAGTGGAAACACAGCAGGTTCCTGACGCTGCCAAAACACACGTTTCCTCCGGAGGACCCTCTTTAGGGCCCTTAGAGAGGATCCGCTGCTCGACTGCCAAAGGGGTAGAAAAGGAGAAAGTTGGAGAACCTAACAACTCTCAGTTTTTAATTAAGACACATGTCTTTGAGGGCAGCGTTGCAGAAGGATCGTGGCGGCCTACTTCTGGCTGGGTGCGGAGGGCCTTCGGGGGTTTCTCCTCAGCGGAACGCTCAATTGATTACGACACCTCACAGCCGTGAGAAGACCTCCTCCGCTACTTTGGATTCTTGCTTCCGGGCTTGTGATGTTCCCCAGCTTGCCTGGGCTGACTTTACTGATTTCTTCTGAAAAATTCACTAAAAAGTGTTTAATTTGCCATTAATTTCAAGCTTGAAATTATAGTGTGATATAATCAGATGCAAAATGTTCCACTTTAAGAAAAACCTTTGCATCTTAAAGATGAACAATTTCTTTAAAATGTGCTATTTGGTTTTAAGCATGCTTACGTTTTTACAGAAACAACTGGAGAGAAGACACAAAAACTGATGATAATAAACATCTTGTTTTAAACTGAACCTGTTTACCAAGTGTGGATATGCTACTTCATTTTAATTATAGTGATATTTACATTTAGCTATACTGACATTTGCGTAATAATATTTTAAATGGCCCCTCAGTACCTGAATAATCTGCTTTGTCTATAAACTCCTTTTAGTACAAACAAAAAACGATTTCGTGGTCATGGGTCCAAAACTTTGGAACACTTTACCCGTGTATCAGATTTGCTTTCTCTATTTCTTTAAGTCTTCTCTTAAAAATATTTATTTTCTTTGGCTTTCTATACTCTTTGACTATTGGTGATTATTGTTTTACTTTTGCTGTGTGTGTTTTATTTTTTTGTGTACAGCACGTCAGTCAGCCTCTGCTCTTTTTAAATGTGCTTTTTTAAATGAATATTAATTGTGTATTGTAATTTTTCTCAGATAGAAATGTTTCAGTCCTTTTCAGTTCTTTGATTCTAACACTATCTATTCTAACTAGCTGCTGTATAACAATACAAATATTTGAAAAATGTACTTTTATTCAGTAATAACATACAGAACCTGCCGCATCAAAGACAAAAGGTACAGAGCTCGAATCAACTCAGATGCATAACCTGAACAATCAAGGAATACAAACACAGATATAAATGAAATAAATAACTAATGTAAGGTTTTGTACATTTGTAATGTATTGTAATGTATGGGGTACACCTACAGTATATAAAAAACGTTTCATCTACAATAACTCTGTATATGCATAATACAAAACATTTTTGTAGGCCAGTCAAACCGTTATATATGTCACCTTTCATATAGCTTTTGTAAAGCTTCCTTTTTAACGTCTTATACACTTGCAGAATACAGCAGACATCTGTGTTGAGATTTCAGTTTATCTGTTTAGTGTCTTAATCCTGCAAGAAAACAAGCTTTTGCATGGACTACAACAAAGCGACTGAAAGCCATTCATTTTAGATGAGAGTTGGCGATTTGTGACGACAGCGATCATTGGTGACAAAATTGAGCGCAGTTAAATAAATTGAGAAATGACACGATGCAGTGCGTACCATTGGAAACAGACATCAGAGCTCAATTGATATGACTGTAAAAGGCCTTCTGCCAAACAACACTACAGACAACTGGCCATAGCTTTTAAAAATCTGATTACAAATAATGCATCACATTTACATTTTATGGATTGGGCAGATGCTTTAATCCAAAAGCAACCTACTGTACAGTGTATTGAATTTAAACTCAATAAACTTAAGCATTGTAGAACTACCAGCTGAGCTTCATGAGTGTAATAACTCAGCTTTCTTTTTGCTACAATGTTTTAGCAAAAACATTTTCAGGTGGGTGGGGATCTAAGTGGCAACTTTATAACTACTTAACTTTATACTCTTATCATAATAAACTCAGGTTGTGTTGTTGCTGCATCTGTCTTCATTTGGTTAAGTCTTAGGTTTGTATTCGTATTTTGTCACTTCCTGTTGTAGTCCACGTGTAATATTTTTGTAGTCCTATCACTGTTGTCGCCCCAGTGTTTCTGGATGTTCATTGTGTTCAAATGCCATTTAAATTCTTGTGCATTTGATCAAGTCACGTTTTCCTTGGGAATCAAACCCATGTCCTTATTGTTACTATAGTGGCATTTAAGGTCACGTAATCCCAGCATCAGGCTGTACGAGTTTTGAACGCATGTAAAAATCGGCCGGGTCACAGGCCCCGCCCGCACAATCTCTCTGTGTACTCCCACTCAGTTAATCTGGGAATTGTGCCACCCTGAGCTGGATTAGCAGAGAGCTAACAGGATCCTCCAGTTTGTCAGGGTGAAAATGGCGGGGAGGATCGCGGATGGGGCATTACATTAATTACAACCTTTAGAAAGTAGGACGGTTTCATGCAGTGCTGCCCGGGATTGAGCTTTGTGTGTTTCTTTTACATAGACTTTTCTTTCTGTTTTTGGTGCATTCTTGTTCATTTTCATTAAGAGGCCATTAAGGTCATCCATTGGTTGTGGGGGCACTGAGATCACGTTTTCTTCTATACACATACTTGTAAGAGAGATAGGAGATGAAAATCCCTTCATCCCTTTAACACAGAGGAATTTCTGCTTTTCATCTCATTGTTGGGCTAAAGACAAACCATTTGCCTGATCCCTCTTTAAAGGGTTTCTAGAGTATAAAAGTGGATTTTGCTGCATCATTTTGCTGCTCTGATGCTTCAGTCTTTTTACAGCGCTTTCCATAAAGTAAAGGTTTCAAATTTAGACCATCTATCTCTCAATGTGGGTAGTTGGGGCCAATTGTTTTGGAGTAATTGATTAACTTTTATCTCCAATAAAATAAAATAACATAAAATATGATATGATATGATAAGATAAAAAAAATATATTACGTTTATAAATTACATTTAAGTTACATTAAATTATGATCATAATATTTTAATATTTGGATACACGTCAAAATTTCCATTTTAATACAAATGTGCTTAAAAAATACACATGCCAAATAGTATATCAACTAAATAATAAAAGGACACCAGAATGCACCATACAGTATGTATAGAAGTACCATAGACATTCTTGGAAACACAAATCCTAATGTAAATAGCTCTAAGAGCAACAGAATACACATACTATACACATCAAGCATTTCATTTTCCCGTTTCATCATTCTGAGGTTCAACTGAAATGCAGTACTGTGCTTTATGTTTCAGGCCATATTTGTCATTAAACATATAGAAGAAGAGAAGTAGGCAGCGCCTTTACCTCCAAGAACAAAAAAGCCTCCCACCTCCGTGAGGTTAACACAATCTGACAGTGGTCTCCTCTGGGCTCTGGAGTCTTTCAGACAAACTCTCTCTTTGTATCTGCTCAGTTAGGGGAAGATGTCTAGTGGAAATGTAAGTCTAAGAATGGGAGTGGAGGGGAGCTCCAGAAACGAGTCCATCTCCAAACCGAGCTGGATAATTTAACCCAATGACAGACAGATCACTCCATAGTGATCATTCTGTTAGTGTAAGCCAGGGGCAGTCAATGTCATTCCTGAAGGCCAAACACACCTGCATGTCATTTTGAAAAAGCAACTTGTAGGTGAATTGTGTGTATACCATGAGGAGCTATTTGACACGGCTTCTCTAATTTTTGGATCATGACCAGCCTCATTTGTCTACCAATTCGACACATTAACCAGTAAGGTTGGGGCTGGAGTGTCTGTTATGAAATATGCTGTATGAAAGAAATAGAGAGTTTCAAGCTGCCCGTTTCTTTCTACAAAATCAAACCTCAGGAGTGACATTAAATCATCCAACAGTAATGTGAAAGACTGACAGCATGACAAGACACACGACAATCAAGGTTATCACATAAAACAATAATTTTGAACTTTTCCTAAATACACATATATATATATAAACAAACAGAAATAGTACTGTTTGTATTGCTTAAAAGTGAATATGAACTTGTTTTCTTTGCAGTATTGGAGGTCTGAAAAAATACAGAGCATCTTGAAAATGGGAAAAACATATTTTCAGTAGTTAACAGAACAAAACAAAAATTTCAATTGTACCAAAACACATACTGATAAATAGTAAATTTAGAAACACTGAAAATGTTTTGAAATGGTCTCTTATTTCTTCCCGCAGCTATATACTGTATGTGAAGTATATGCTCACTGAATGAGCATAAATGATCCATGCCGTTGAACTTGATTACATTCCATCCTACACTATCTAGCCTATGGCTTTGTTAGTGATGGGATCAACATCTGTGCTGGCGTCTTTCCTTCAACTGGCTTACGAAGTCAAGATGAAAAAGGAGCAACTTAAAAGCCCCGAGATTTAGCAAGTGTGGGCTTTGAAATTCCCACTGAAAAACTGATTTAACATGAATCAGTGAAACGAATTCTAGTGAGGGTAACGCCAATTGGGCTAATACGGTCTTTGAATGGAGAGTCGGCTTACCATAGCAACACCAGCGAGAGGAAAGCCCTTTTAAAGAATTTCCGTTAGCTTGGATATAAAAACGGAAGTGCCTGAAAATACATTCTAGGAAAACTGTTTTACTCCAATGCAGAGGTGGATTGACATTTACTTTGAAGACGGGTTCCTTTCTGATAGAAGTGCTGTTGTGATCTGAAGTGCATAGTTTTCTCAAAAATGAAAATTCAGTCATGATCTACTGCATTGACCCTCATGTATTCCAAATATGACTCTTATACTTTCTGTTAAACGCAATAGAAAATATATATTAATATATAATTTTATGCAGGTTTTTCCTGCATAGAAAATTTGGAGGCTTACGCCTCCGTCAAATTTTGTGCCACCTCTAGTGTCTTCACTAAAAACAGACTGCAGTTGCGGCATTATGTGAGACGCTGAAGAGTCGCAGTACAAGAGCTAATTGGAGCTTTATTAGCTGTGTTTCACGGCTTTTTTTGTAACATTGTATGTTTAACATCCAAGTACCTTAAATTTAAATTTAAATCATGGCGTACATTATTGTATACTGTTTATATAGTGTTTATAACTGTGCAGTTGGCTCGTTGAATCAGCGTTATACTGTACAGAGCGAGTTCGCCAGTATGAACGCACATTGCGATCAGAACGACTCGCAAATGACTCATTTGAACCGATTCGTTTAAACTGTTGAAACTTTGCAGTCACTAGCGAATGTAAAAAATCTGTGAAAAGTTCAAAGCTCATTTAACAACGAGAGAACGCATGATGTGAATGATCTTTGCAAATTTACCAAGACTGGTTAGTTTAGTTGGCTATTGTGGGCTGAAAAGTTTAAAAGGATAAAAAGCGTTATTTGATTTAAAAACATTTAGTTTGGTCGAACAAAAGTATTGTTTTACATAACTTAATAATTGTCATTTTCATCTAATTTTTAATTTTATGTTTTAATATATAAAGTGTTTGGTTAAGCCACTTAAAGGTACAGTAGGCCTCCACGTGCGTGTGTGTGTGTACAAGATGAGGATCGCACCACCTCCGCCTTATTTTGAGCCAGGAGAAACCCAGAATATTTTATATCTAATTAAAGTATATACTGTATATTATAATACAATATTTTGACAAATGTCTCTGTGGTTTTGTGAACCATACAATGAAAGTCAACGGGAATTAATGTTGTTTGGTTACCAACATTCTTCAAAATATCTTCTTTTGTGTTCTGCAGAAAAATGAAACTCATACAGGCCTGGAACGACATGAGGGCGAATAAATGATACAATCATTTTCATTTTTGGATGAACTATACTTTTTAAAGCTTACACACCACAAAAAACTCACTTTAATTTCACCTCAAATATATTCACCGCAATATTAAAGATGTTTGAGCTACAAGTCCTAAACCCGTCAGTAAAGCCGACCAAACTCAGCAGGAGCGAGCGAATCGGCTCAGACAGAGCCCACTCCAGTCGTGCTGCGTTCAGAGAGGCGTACAGCTGTGAGGGTAAAGCGTGCTCTGTGTTCTCGGCTGGGCCCAAACTTCACTTCCACTCGTTTGTCTGGGCTCATTAGGTCAGTAATGAAGTCTAGCCGAAGGGAAGCTTTATGAGTAACAGCTCATATTTGTATTTAACCGACAGGCTGCATTTGGCTTCCCTCTAACTCTGGGCCCCATGCACATTTTTAGCTGAGACGTGGAAAACTTTCCAAAGTGTGCAGTCGTTGAATTTAATGCGTGTTGTCATTTCAGTTAAGCTTATTATCTGCGTTGCTCTGTGCCGACGCAAAACACAAGCAGACATCTGCCGAGCTAGATAGCAAGCGGTGTTTTGATATCTTTAGTGTGATTTTGTAGCGACAGTAAGTGCGTTTAGAAACGTATTCGATTGACCTTACAGGAACATGCGTTCGGAGGGCTTTATCTTCGTCGCGGTGCTGTTGTGGCTGTCTCGCAGTATATTGAAGTCACATCTGTGTGCTATAGATTGTTTAATTCCTATCAACTGTCAGAGAGATCTATATAGTGCTCTTTTATAAAATTGGCTTTTGATGAAAACCGAGAGGACACCTGTGGGGTGATGCTCTTAAAGGGACAGCTCACCTAAAAATGATCATCATTTACTCGTTCTAAACCTATATGGTTTTCTTTCTTCTGTCGATCACAGTAGGACTTTAAACAGCATGGGGTAAGTGAATGATGATAGAATGATGAAAAGATGACAAATTCTGCAAAATATAATAGCTATATAAAAGATTTCAGCCTTAAGGCAACTTTATATTGTCACTTGTGCGGGCTAAACAGAAATCCGCTCGACGCACAACAGTTTGCCAGAAGAGCCTACCGCATGATGTATTTTCCCCTCGACGCAGCGTCTCCATGCGAAGAAGTGGCTGTCAAGCAATTTCAGAAAAGTGCAATTTCAAGACCCAAATTTTAACAAGAAAAGAGAGCCGGTTTTAGGCTAATCATTTTCCAAGCCGCTCTCTCTCTCTCCCTTCATATATCTTGTCTCTCGGTGACTCTTGTGCTTTTTCTCAGTCCATTCTGCCTTCCCTATTTCGGAGGCTAAAGCGTTCCATCACCGGATAACAGTAAAACCACTTTCGGCTCAGAAAAAGGCCAAGGCTATACTTTTGTGAAGGTCAGCTGTCATGTTGGCATGTCTGAGGGAAAGTACTAACCTGATTGAAAAAACCCAGCAGCCTAAGGGGCAAAGCTGCTTCCTGGGCGAAGTGCAGTGGGCGTCCTCAGGCAAGGTGAGGGGTTACAGGGTCTGTTAGATTGAATTGTTACCCGCGAGAAGAATGCCCAAGTGGTAAACAACGGGGTGGACTGAACTGTAAACAGATGTTATTTGCTTTGGGTTCATCTCTCCATCTTCCTAACAAAGTAATACGATTGTGCTCTGCAATTGATATGTTTGTCGGTCGAAATCCTTTTGAGTGTGAGATGGATGACTGTGATTCTGCACTCTGACATCCTGACATGAGTCTGACTCTTGATTCTGGAGATAAAAACACATCAGGGCCTTATGAGTGACTCTTTACTTAGGGAAACCTTTATGTCTTAGGAGGATTTTAAAAGCATTTAGACTTTGATGTCTTAACTAGACGTAGTCTCGCGTAGACTGCAGAGGCCTTTTGACTGACATGTAAATTAACCAATGATAGTTCACTTTCGGAAGAGTCATGTTCGGGGGCGTAAAAAACGTGAAGTCGAAGTTCTTTCATTTAAAACCAAAAAATATTTAAAAAAAATATTTTTGAAGTGGATGACTTGGACCAAATGATAAAGAAAAAGTAGCCAATAAGAGCCTAGAATAGATGGGAACCCCTTCCATCCTGTATAAGGTTCCCAGGGGTGAGGCCTTAGTAGTTTAACTACTCCTACAAGAAACGGAATGAAAAAATGAATGATAAAATGCCAAGAAAACGATTTAGCAAATTCTAGTCAAAGGGTTTGAAGATGCTAAAACATAACATAGTTTTGATTTATTTTAGACGCTTTTAGTTAAAACGTAATTCTCTCATTTACAATTGTACTACTCTGTTTTTGATGAGTTTACTGTTATTCATAAAGCAAAAAAATATAAATAAAGAATGAGTACGTGTTTCCAAAACTTTGACTGGTAACGTATATGTTTATCTTGATATACAGCTGTGGAAAAAATGTATAGACGTATCTAGATGTGTTGTGGCCATTCCACTCCAGTGTCTGTTGAATTTCAACAAAATTAAACCTCAGAAGTAACAAAGTCATCCAACAGCAATGTGAAAGACTGAAAGCATGACAAGACGCATGAAAAATCGAAATTACCACAAAACATTTGAACTTTTCCTAACTACATGTACAAATATAACTGTTGTATTGCTTAAAAGTGAAAGTGTTTTCTTTGCAATATTTGAGGTCTGAAAAAATAGCATCTTTTCTGTTATTTTCACCTGTTTCTCCAGTTTTCATCTACTGCAAATGAATGCAAATGCACTCTTTTTATTAGAAATTTGAGTAATATTGTTTGTAGTTCACGGAACAAAACAAAAATGATCACTTTACCTAAACACTTGCCTATAAATACAGAACTTTTTAAAAATCATTTTGAATGGTTTCTGAACTTTTGCCTGACTCTGTGTTCTAACCAGATGTGACGTGAGGTCGCGTGTATATATGTATCTTTATTTCAGTACACATGATAAGCGTTTCAACATGGATGAAAGATAGTTTGACTATTTCAAGCAGTCAAAAGTGCCCTTAATTGAAGAATTAGCCATATGCTAAAGGTAATGAACTCTCTTTATAAAGCTTCTGTCAGGAATATGAATTCAGTATAATAGTGATTTTCTTAAACAAGCAATTGATTGTGTAGTTTAATTAATGTGAGTGATGAGGTTTGACCATGGCCTGAATCAGTGCCAATAACAGAAGCTAAATCATAATCATGTCAGAGTGTGGCACAGAAACCATTACAGAAAATCAATTCCTCTCTCTCTCTGTCTCTCTCTCTCTCTCTCTCTCTCTCTCTCTCTCTCTCTCTCTCTCTCTCTCTTTTTTCCCTTGTTTGTCTGCTTTCACAGGTATCTCCTTTGAAGCATTTATTTATTGATTGTTCGCTTTGTTGTGCTTTTACTCCCTGTGCCCATCCCCTTTAGCTTTTTTGTCTCTAACGTTTTTTTGCAAATTTCCCAGGTGGTTTAAACATGAACGGGTGGCTAGGCAGATATGTTTTTAAAGTTTGAACTTATTTGATGTAAGATTCGCCAGCACATCAGGCTTGAATAAGAGCACACGTCTTTTAACGTAAGTAGGATATAGTTAACAGCCGTTTGACAAAAATGGTCAATCTTTTTTATAATGAAGAAAGTACAAATTATTACATTTAATATGTAAATTAAAATGTTCTGGCAAAAATACTAAGCACAAAGCACTGCAACAATCATTAGAGCTGATTCTTAAAACAAGAAATATATTTTTAAAGCAAAATGTGCATTTAGAATAAACTCTTATTAACTAGTATTAGAATTATACTTAAAAATGTAAAACAGTCATTCAAAAGACCTGTAATGAAAAACTAAATAAAACAAAACAAAAATAGAATTAAATCTAATCTAAGAATTACATTTAATATCTAGCATCTGTCAGAAAAAAGTACAAAACGGTATAAAAGCTGTCTATGGGGTGCTTAAAGCTTCCTTTTTGTTTAGTGTTTTGTCTTTTTGGGTACATAACTGTACCCCTAAGGGATTTTTCTGTAAAGGTATGGTTTTGTTTCCCTAACATTGATACATTTTATGTACTGTACATGTCAAGGAACAAAAAGGAACCCTTAAGGGTACCACCCGTTTGATGGTAAAAGGTACAGCTTTGTACTTTTTGTCTGACTGTCTAACTGAGAAAAGCAACAGTAAATATGCCTTATATATTTAAAGCAATGCTGAGGGGACCAACACACTATATGTGCCATCAGGTACCTAGAATCTACAGCCCTGTTTAGAGAAATCAACCATATAATCCCATACTTCTATTTATTCTTCAGAAATTTCACATCAATTGCTCTCTCTATATATTTTACTTCAGGCTAGTCTAGTTATATTTGTAGACTCATACCTTGCCATACAGTGTAGTCAGGCCTCCATTACTTCTTTAATCACTTTTGATGTTATTAGGCCAGTAAGATCTGTGCAATAAAAGTTAACTGGCAGATTAAAAATCTTGCTGGTGCTGGAAGCGAAGACAGCTGGACCTCAGTGTTCTGCAATCCTGACACTGTTTTCCTCAGAATGCTTCTCAGCATTCAACTCATTTATTTTACTGTTGTAATGCTGCCCTGAGCATTTCTGAATAGCCTACAATACTCCTCTTAATACTCATGTTTAGTAGAGCCCTCTATCCCCTTGTACTGTACACCACATTTAATCAGTACATGTATTCTGGCTTTGATCCCATGACCTTGTGTTGTGAGCATAGAGCACAGCGTATGGTTTACGTTATTTACAGTCTAGTTACTTGCATATGCTTCAAAACTTACAGTATACAGCACAGGACAAGTACGTTCAGATACAGATCCTTTAAGCAATTTAAGATAAATATAAAGACAGATTCATCTCAGTATCTTTCAGTTCATAAGTCACCCCTGGGAGAACCTCTTTGTCTATTTTTCTGCTCAAAGTCAATAAAAATAAAAGTAATAGAAAAACTTAGCACTTTACAGATGCCAAATTCAAAATACCTTGAAAACAAGGAAACTTGGCAACAGTGGGAAGATCTGGCCTTGCGGGGCCTTTATTAATCAAAGTATAGTATACATTCAATTCATCACACCTCCATAGAGCAACGTTAGGGCACTTTAATTAAATAAATGGGGTCTAGGTCACAGGGTCTAATATTAAATCAATAGAAACACAAAAACTGTACAAAGCTGAGAAAACAGACTGCCGTCGCTGCTCCCTCACATGGTGAGGAAACCTATTCCTGTACCACGGGTAACGTAATGAAGGCTGTTTATTTTTACCAAGCTGGCCAGGGTGCACAATTGTTTGACAGATTCTGGGATTTGTGTTTGAACCAAAAGGCAACTGACCCAAACTTAATTTTAGATGGAATCCAGGAGCAGGATTCTGTAATCTCCGTTTGGAAATGATGCTCGTAATGTTTATGCTTTTAACGCCCGCACAGCTTGGTGCAAATGTGACACGGTCTGCACGTTTCACCTCATGCCGAAATGAAGCGTGAGAATTGCTGTTTAGCCAATGATGTAAATAACTCAGTGAAATACACGCAGAGAAAAACGTACGGCAGGTTTATTTACAGTTAATATGAAACCGTTTCCCAAGATGTCTTGTAGCTGATGCATCATGCTGGACTAAAATTACATTTGTAAAAATGCTCTGCAGACTCGGTTTCTGTTCATGTTTTTGGGTTGCGAAATATTTGGGAAAAGAAACAATTAGATATATTTATATATAATACATTTTGAAATAATATAACTATTGAAATGGTGCTAAAATGTTCATAAAATAATATTTCTTAATTGTATGTATTTTAAATACACACTATGAAGTAAGCAAAAATGTAAATTTTATGATGATATATATATTTTTTTAATAATAAATGACAAAAACAAAAATGTTACTAAATAACTAAAAGTGGTTCTTTATTTTAGTTGAAAACTTAAGCTTTATTAAGTCAGTGCAATATAATTAAGTTCAATTGACTCATAAAGCTAATTTGATTTAACGTAAAATTTAAGGAAGATGATTTGGTGAATCTTTTTATATGCTTTTTGACATTCCTCTTTATTAGATAAAAAATATCAAACCATGCTGCAAAATTTCACGTTTCTTAAAGATTTTTTGTGTATATAATAAGTCTCCTCAATTTGACAACCAAAAATGACAAAATTGTTATTTTGACGAACATAATTAGTGTTTTAGATTTGAAAATGTAAGCATCTTTGTGAAACGATTTGCTATAAAAATAGATATTTTGTCATATTCTGCAAAACATTCATACGTTTTATATAAAATATAAAGTTGAGCGCAATGTAACATTTCTGTCAAAGCGAAGTAATCACTTTCCTGAACCGGTCTGATCAGCGCCCTGAATAGTTCAAGACGTAGAAAGATGCTGCCTTCCTTTATAAGACACAAACTAGTGTACTGGTGAATAATGTAGACGCTTACTGAATGTTCTGTGAACTCTACATCTAAGTTTGGAAGCTAAAATCTTTCACTGCATAATATCACACATATTGTAGTTCTTTGAGCGTTACCGTAGTTGACAGGTCTACGCAAGATGCCAGACAACAGCAGGGAGAGCGAAAGAGAGCGAGCGAGAAAGAGATTTGTTCTTCACACTTTTCCAGAGGGTAACAAGAGACATTTTAATGCCACTATGATGAAATGGAGGTACAATTCCTCCGTTTCTATTTTCCTTTTGTGAACCTGGCACAAATGAAATCATCTTTCCATCCCAAAATACTACTTTATGGCCACTTTCTCTGCAGCTTCATATATTATTTGCCTCTGTTGTCAACTTCATTCTGTTCTGGCACTCTGCACAACCAAATCTCATTGTTCTGTACACCCATTGGTGGATAAGTCTTTGGTTGTGAAGAATATACCCTTAGGAGGAATATAATGCAGTATAAATCCCCTGCGGTAAGGCTGGGCTTATCTTTTACGCGAGCAGCAGTGTTTCTGTGATATATTTGCAATAAAATCCGGACCTGGATCATTGCATCAGTCATCGAATACTTACTTTCTTAATCAGGCTGTCAATTCATTTCTTGTTAAATGTATTAAAATGGTTGGGACAGTTTAATCAAATGGGTAAAATGGTTTAGTTAAGTCTTTAAGGCAAATCACATAAAGAGATCTAAAGATAATCTGAATGCTATATATGAAATGATTGTAGCAACAAAACATTTTTTTTCTTATTAAATTAATTTTCTCAAAACACATACGACTGATTAGACTTAAAATAAATATATCAATACTTTGTATTGCAAATCTTTCAAACTTAAATCTCTTGTAAAATGTTTAACTTTTATTTAGCATAAATTACTTTTAAGGAGTAACTTATCATGTGCATATTTGAACAAGGTTTATCCTATGAAGTTTGGCCTGGAAAGTATACCACAACTTAAAAATATCTCTGTAGTTTTCATAATTTTATAAGCGTTTTATATTTAATACTATTTAATACTAGAATATATTATTATATTAATCTTCTATAAGCATAAATAATATTGAATATAATTTATACAAATTTTATAAATATTAATATTTATTTAAACGACTTCTTTGCATTGCACGCTATGTCTCTCATGTTATACCTGAGAAATAAATACAAATGTTAATGAAAATATTCAAATGAAATACAAAATGGATAGAAGTCTATGGTATGTCCTTATTTTATATAACTAAGAAAATCAATTAATACATTATAATGAACACATTCTACTCTGATATATATTGCAATCGCTCTAAAGTATTACAAATTCTACAAGGTATTAAAACTGACTAGAGCTCCATTAAAATAAATCCTAATAGTTCTTACCTCACTGCATGTGATTTGTACTCATCTAGCACGCTTGAGATATAATTCATCCCATCCTCAACAATCAAATCAAATCTAGTGCATAGCCAGAAGGTCAAACAGGGATCACTCACGTGCACGTACACGCGCACACACCCGCGGTTCTAGCAGTCTAGGTTCTAGGTTTGGGATTGAAATGAATTTTCTGTCTAATCCGTGTATATACTATCCTTATTTACCTCTGGATTTACACTTCAATGAGGGGTAATTCACAGAGTGTGACTGACCTCTGGCATTTAGTTTATATATGTGTGAACTCTTTTATGTTTTTTATTTTGCCATTAAGTTTGCTATTTTCTTATATATAAATTAGATTTAAAAGCAAAATCATTTTGAAGTTCTCTTTTGGCTGTGTCTTAACTTCTTGCTTCCAATTATAAATACAGGTTGGCACTGAGGTTTGGATTACGGAAAGGCTTATGTTCCATCTAAAATATTTTGCAAGAGGAATCAGATCCCGAAGCAGCCGGATCCAAACACGTTTCCATCACATTTTGTTCTGCAGGGAGGGCCGTCTCCTTTTCCGCTGGATCTGATATACGAACCACCCCCATTTACATGACTATCCGTAATAAAAATACCCCATCAAGTGCGTCCTTAACTTCAGACCTATTCGCCTTTCCTTTATGACGATCACCTTTAGTGTGTAATCCTTTTTATCACCTCAAATGCTTTTCAAAACTACCTCTCCCTTTCTCACTATAGGTCGAACCCCAGCGTCTTATCACATGGTTTATTGGAACTCTCCAACTAAGGCCTCGATAAATCCATAAACCCGTGAAGATGACAGAAGAGGGAATATATGATATATGCTGAGAGTCTGTCTGTGTGATAATGTGTGTGTGTGTTTGTTTGCGGCTGAGGAAGGGTTTATACCTTGCTTTCTCCTTGTCATCTCTGCTAGACGCATGACCAGTGGTGCATGAGGGTGTGCGTGTGTATATATGTATGTGTTTGTGTGTGTGTGATGTGACAATACAGCTTGCCCTCCACTGTGTCCCATAGGTGTCTCAGAGCGAGAGCAAGACGAGAAGATAGGACAAAAAGAGACATCTAACAACTAATGGCTTCAGATCCATGGGGCTTTGACTTCCTGTTGTATACAGAAAGTGTGTAATTATTTTGATGTGCAAAGTGCAGAAACATTTATAAGTATACTATTTGTAGGTTGAGGTTGGGGGTGAAAACACTATGGAGGTGTGGCGCTTTCAACATGGTTTGTTTTAGTGTCTCGGCATGGCTCTTTCAGGGAACACCTGACTAAATAAAAAAACGAAATAAAAGCATAGGTGTTAATCTAATACAAACTATTGCAATAAAATCAAACAATAAAATGCTACCAACTATACAATTGTAGGCAGCAAAATAAAGACATGACTTCAAAAGGAAAATAAAATTGATGCCTTCGTAAAAAACCTGTGCACGCACATTTTATACTAATGCACTAGCGTTGCTACTCATAAAAATGGTACAACATATTTATTTTGAGAATTAATATTACTAGAGATGCACCGATATATCGGCCAATAATCGGTATCGGTCAATAAAAGCAGTTTTTTCACACTAACGGCTATGATCAGTGCCGATATACAGTATGATGTCAATCAAAAGAGGACAGGAACATGTAATTAATATGTGCTCTGTATATAGACAATGTTAAGAAATATCATCACCAATTTGATGTTCATGAATTAATAACATTCAGAAAGTTAAGACATATTCATTTAATCTTTGGTATATCGGTATCGGTAGATATCACTTTGAATAATCTGGCATCGGTGGAGAAATTAGCATCGGTGCATCTCTGAATACGACTAAATGTAACTCTTAATACATGTAACTTTTATACTTTTACTGTTTGTAGTTAGCTTTGTAATAAGTCATAGCAGAAATGATTTTCCATTAAAATAGACAAAGGCTCTATTTGACAGTAAATTCCGCTTCAACAACTGTTGTTGTTCACTAACTGTGGGGGCGGGGTCAAAACTGTGTTTATTCAAATAACATGCAAATCATTCTTTGACTGCTCGAGTCAAGATGTGACCAGACGTGCAGGGCCGATATCGCTGAGGTTTGTCAGCAGATGGTGGGAAGTCAGTCTGTGCTGTGTGGGAGACAAGAAGATGGAGAGAGATGCATAATTATTGTCTTATTCTGCCAGTCTCTGCTGCCTCCGCCTTAGAGGCATCTTAAGGAGCTGCAAATCAATACAGACCTCTCAACCACGCTTTCAAATTCATAAACACGAGCCAGACAAACAAGAGATGCCGAGGATGGTTCCCGGCCTCTCCCCATCGGCCTCTCATTGTTCATATCTTGACTTTGCTAATAATTTCTGTGCCACTAGTGGCACTAGATGGAACGGCAACGGCATTTAAACCTATTGAAGGTTTTTATAAAAAGTCTGTATTGAATAAAACATGAAAATGTGAGTTTAAATAGGTGGGATTTATACAAAGGACTCATTGATTACATGGCATTACACATGCGTCTTAACCACCAAAACATTTAACATTAATAGAGATTTATCGTTCCGCCTGTAAAAGCTATTTCAGTCACAGCCTATTAAATATACAGTAAGAAATCAATATATACTGTATGAACTAGACCAGTAGTTCTCAACTAGTTTTGCTTCAGATTATACATTGTACATTAAGTAGCAACTACACGCCAGAATTTTTTATCATATAGGATTAAATTAAATTTTATTTCAATTCATTTTTATTTATATAACACTTTTTACAATTTTGCATTGTTGCAAAGCAGCTTTACATACATATAGACAGTTGTCACTGTAGTAAAGAAATATAACTATGGAAACATTATATATGGCAGGGCTATTCAATTAGTTTGTCATGTAGGCCAGTTCATGAAAAGCATCCCAAATGAGGGGCCGGAGAGATATGGCTTGCAATATGAGGGATGACACAAAACAATAAGAAATCTGCTTAATTTTTTCCCAAATTATGTTTTTTCTGTTTTAATTTTTCTGGATTTTGTGTTTTCTGTCCTTTACTAAACAATAGTTATATATTTGCCCACATGAAAAAATACTTAAGTATTCACTTATAAACAATATTAAAGGTGCAGTTTGTAAACGACCAAAACAACAACAATGCAGTAGCTTGATGACGCTGTGAAGGAGCATGAAATGATGCGATCTGTTGTCTTAAACTCCACTGCAGACGGGAACGAGAAATCATGTTAGCAGATGAGGTAAAGTTTTATACTTGTTGCAAATAATTGTGGTCCATAAATAAGTGACTGCTCGAAACAACGCTAGACACTACTTCCGATTTTGTCCACGACACTGTTGTCATGCGGTTTCTACGTCTGTAAAGGCGGTACAAAGGGGAATGCGGAAATGACAGCCCAGTGTCACTGTTTAGAATGGCGATTTTCTTACGATTTACAAGTAGTTGGAAACATTTGAGATATTATAAGTACTCAGCTGAACAAAATAAATAACACTAGCTTAGTGTTTTTTGGATATTTTATAGCAAAATTGCTACGAACTGCACCTTTAAATACCTGCAGTAGATACGTTGAACCATACAGGGAAAAATTTAAATAGAAATATTTTTTTATAGTTTTACTAGCACATTTCTTTAGTTTACTAAAGTAAATAATATACTCAATGGTTGAATTATAAAAAATCAAGAGGGATGGTGTGGTCAAATGTGGGTGTGTTAAAACTCGTTCAAATTAACCAGACTTTTATTTTGAAGGGTCGCCGCAAAAGATGTTTGAAAGTTGCTTTTCTCACATGAAACAGAAACATTTCATGGCTCTCACTAAATCCATGGTGTTTCGAGTCTGACGTCATCACACAACCATGTTTTTTGGCAATTTTAACGATCATAGGTAGCTTAGATGGTTAGAGTAAGGTTAGGGTGTGGGTTAGGGTAGGGTGTGGGTTAGGGGTAAAGGTTTCGTAAGACTTGAAACACCAAGGATTTAGTCAAAACCAACAAGCCACGCCCACGGATCTGGGTTCTCTGAAAGTTCCACGAGAACACAAAAAACAATTGCAGATGAAATATTTTAACACCATCTTATTCAGGTACAATTAGAATTTTGTTAGCTGTTCGGTGCTACTTTCTGGTTAAGAAATAATAAATTTGCTAGATTCTGTGCCAGTCTGTGTTATACAGCAAAAATCTGTTTAATGCCCGGATTCTGCGATTAAATTCCCCTAAATATGGGGGAGCATGTCTGTTGCATTTTTATATTTTTGCCCCATAAGACACCCAATGTTTTTTCCTACATTTAAACATGCTGATGTTGTATTTTAAACTGCACAACAGCAACATCGGTGCACTGTAAGTCTCCCAAGCAGGCTTTTCTACATTGAAACATGTTCAATTGTTGTATTTTGAAACTACATAACAAAAAAAGAGAAATTCAGTGAAACAACATTAACCTACACAGGCGCTGTTCTCCAACGTGCTATTCTCCGCCCTTGCCTCTGTACTTTTTGAAATGGTGGTCCTATTCCTGCTAGCAAAATGTCAGAAATGAAACTAATAAAAGTTCTCATCCGTCATTGTCCTGTTCACTGGTTGTCACAGGAGAGACTGCTTGCGAGCAGTTGCCAGATTGGGTGGACAATTTTCAGCCCAAAGGCTCACTAAAACCCGGACACTCCAACAAAAACCAGCCCAAATTTGAACTGCCAAAATATGTGATAGAAATTTATTGCAAGGACAATCAACTATGATAATGATCTTTTTATCTCCCTAAAACAAAGTATGACAAGATGACAAAAGATAATAAAAACCTAGACTTTATTTAGGAAATAAAGACTTTAACCCTCAAAAAACACATGCATCACTATGCAAATTTTTGTGCAAAAAGTGCCCACTATAATTAATCGGAAAGCAAAGTGACTAGACATTTTACACTCATTCATGAACTTCATGCACACACCGCTGCAGCAAAAACTATGCAATTCATTAATTTTTTTTCACATTTAGCAGACGCTTTTATCCAAAGCGACTTACAAAGAGTTTAGGATCAATAAGCGATATGTCGTACAGGAGCCATAATACATTAAGTGCCAATACAAAGTTACTGGTTTCAACAAATTCTAGACCACTACCTGTTGAGAGAAAGGTTTTTTATTTATTTATTATTATTTTTTTTGTCTGTCAAGTATTCACAGAAGAGATGGGTTTTAAGTAGTTTTTTAAATGTTGTGAGAGATGTGGTTGACCGGACAGAGTTAGGAAAAATGTTCCACCATGAAGGAGTTGGGAATAAGAATGAGCGGGAGAGCGATTTACTGCCCTTATGGGAAGGCAATATAAGACGCCGCTGGTTTGCTGAACGCAGGGATCTTGATGGGGTGTAGGAGTGAAGGAGGGTGTGAAAGTAAGCCGGTGCAGATCCAGGGATAGTCCTCTAGGCAAGCATTAGCAACTTGAATCTGACACACACTTGAGCCCTTTTGGGCTGTTGGAAGACGAGGCGTGCTGCTGCGTTCTGAACCAGCTGAAGCGGTTTGATAGCCTTTGCAGGAAGACCAGCAAGAAGAGCATTGCAGTAGTCCAACCTTGAAATTTCCAGGGCCTGGACAAGGAGTTGTGCCGCATGCTCAGTGAGATAGGGTCTGACCTTTCTAATGTTGAATAAGGCATATCGGCTTGACCGTGTTGTCTTTGCAATGTGATCATTGAAGGACAGCTGTTCATCAAATATGATTCCGAGGTTCCTGGCTGTTTTGGAATGAGTGATTGTGGTATTGCCAAGATGGATGTTGAGATCGTCTTGGACCGTAGGGTTTGCCGGAAACACGAGTAGTTCTGTCTTGGCAGGGTTCAACTGGAGGTGATGCCCTTTCATCCAAGCTGAGATGTCCTCGAGGCAGGCTGTAATGCGAGCTGCTACAGTGGTATCGTCTGGGTGAAACGAGATGTAGATCTGGGTGTCGTCAGCATAACAGTGATACGAGAAGCCATGTGCCTGTATGATGGGTCCCAAGGATGTCGTGTGGATGGAAAAAAGCAGCGGTCCAAGCACCGACCCCTGAGGGACCCCAGTGATCATGTGGTGAGCAGTGGACAGGGAGCCCCTCCATGAGACCCTGAAGGATCTGTCGGAGAGGTAGGATTTGAACCAGCAGAGGGGAGAGCCTGAGATTCCTAGCGATGACAGGGTTGCTAGCAGTATCTGGTGATTGACAGTGTCAAACGCTGCAGATAGGTCTAGCAGAATCAGGACCGAGGATTTAGATTCCACCTTGGCTAGCCGCAGTGCTTCTGTGACCGAAAGCAGTGCAGTCTCAGTGGAGTGGTTTGTTTTGAAACATGTATCAATGAATTACACATGAATTATGTATTAATTCATTGATACATAGAACAAAAAAGAATAGCAGAAACAATAATGCGCTTACCTTTGGAAGGCGCCTTTACATCTGACAGAACTACAGTACGTATTTTGTGAAATATATTTTGCAGAACATATAATGCACAATTTAGCAAGTCCAGCAGCTCTTCAAGAGTATGCCAGAGTACAGTCTGTACAGTTTAAAGGTGTGCTGAGGATGAACAGAAGTAGTGTAATCCCATATTTAGTTTGATTTCTATTCAATCATTCAACTGTGCTCGGAATTCAGTTATAGTTATATTTTCGAGTCATCTGTCACCACATGTGTAATCCACGTTGTGAGTTACTCTCCCATTACCGTGCAAAATATATTTGGGCATTGTGATTGGTTCAATTAACAAAATCTGGTCCTTTATCGCACCTAAACCCCATCACTCACGAGTCAACACATCTAAACGGTGGATTGATTGACAGCTCTCCTATCCCCGACCCAGACCTGATTGGTTAAACTGAACCAATAAGGGCTATGTGTTTATGATTGCACTACACATTATTTTCGAACGTTTTGAAATTACTTGACTGAAGAAAAGTCAAGAAAAGGCAAGCTGCTTAGGCAGGTTTTTAATTTCATAAGGAGCCCAAATTTTGTCCACCTGTTCAATGCATTTTTCTCTGGTCTAACCCGTTCAAAAGAAGTCCAATTGGGCAGGAACCAGCCCAATCCGTTCCCAACTGAACTAAATTTATTCTAGAGATTCTTTTTCCACTAGGCTACTTGAAGGGCCGGAACAAATTACGCCGAGGGCCACCAATTGAATAGTCCGGATATATGTTATTATAATGAATACATGGTCCCTAGCCTGTTTTCCTACGTGTTTTCCCAAAATACTTAATTTCTCCATGCTCCCTCACCTGTCCCTCGTCAATTACACCTGCCCGTCATCAGACTCATCACCGGACACTATTTATAGTCTGCCTGTTCCTTTGTGCTGTGTCTTGTCTTAAAATGTAACTTGTATTTGAGTACTCCTTCGAAGATCTTTTGTTCCTTGGTTTTTCCCTGCTTGTGGACAATATTAAAAGGATTATTATTTGAAAGCATCTTACCTGGGAGTAAAATCGTTACAGAAGACAAGACCCTTAAAAAATGGATTACTTGCGGCACAACATCTCCCCAGATGACAATATCAGGTACCATCTCAGCCAAGACGGCCGTCCTCTGGAGAGATATGTGGAGGACCTTCTGGAACTAAGTCATCAGGTGAGTTGGGACATTCGCTCATTGAACGTGTGTTTTTGATGGGATTGGATGATGACTCCCATCGGTGTCTGTCTCCTGAGTTCAGGGCCAGACCCATGGTTGTGTTCATCGATAGGATCGATCATCATCCAGTCCCGTCCGATCATTCGCTGAGTGACCCAGCTCACCATCACCCCAAAGTCCTCCACCGAATCAGCAGCCAGCGTTGATCCCAAGTTCGAGCCGGTCCCGTCCGGCCTTCCAGTGTTCCCTGAGCCTACCGATGCAGAGTTGAATGAATGAATGAGGCATTTATATAGCGCTTTATTGTGTATAGCTGTACACCCAAAGCGCTTTACAATCATATGATTGGGGACTCTCCTCACCCTCCACCAGTGTGCAGCATCCACTTGGATGATGCGACGGCAGCCACAGTACAACAGCACCAGTGCACTCACCACACAACAGCTAAAGGCGGAGAGGAGAGAGAGATAGAGCAATTCAGAGGGTGGGAATTATTAGGAGGCCATGATTGACAAGGGCGAGTGGAAGGAATCTGGCCAGGACACCGGGGTTACACCCCTACTCTTTACGAGAAGTGCCATGGGATCTTTAATGACCACAGGGAGTCAGGACCTCGGTTTAACGTCTCATCCGAAGGACTGCGCTTTTTCTCAATATAGTGTCCCCAACACTTCACTGGGGCATTAGGACCCACACAGACCACAGGGTGAGCAGCCCCTGCTGGCCTCACTAACACCTCTTCCAGCAGCAACCTAGCAACCTAGCTTTCCCAGGAGGTCTCCCATCCAGGTACTGACCAGGCTCAGCCCTGATTAGCTTCAGTGGGCAACCAGTCTTGGGATACAGGGTGATATGGCTGCTGGCTAGTTCCCCGAGCCGGTCCTGTCCCATTTGTTATCTGTGCCTGGGTTCTACCTTCTCCTACCCCTGACAGAATGAACCAGCCCGATTGAACCCAGCAGAAAGCAAGGTGGACAGCGCTCTATCCCTGGAGCGATCCAGCCAAGCCCATTTATTGTTTGGCCTCCGACAGAAGGATCTTGACTGGGTTTTCGCCCGGGAGTTCCTGTCGGCTGCGAGAGGGACGGGGTTTCCTCGTTGAATCCCTCAAGTAATCGAGAACCGGGACGAGCCCAGGGCCTCAGCCCAATTCAGGTCCCCCTCCCTATTGGCTGCGATCCCGGAGGGTTGTGTCCTGACCGTCACATCCCTGCGGGACTCTGCGCCATCTGCCTCGAACCCCGCTGATCCTGCCCCACTGCCCAGCCATGCTCCGCGTCGCGTCTCCCCAACCAGTCACGAGCCCGGTGGGTCGGTCGAGGCTGAAGAAGAGGAGGAAAGGAACTTCCATCCTTCGGCCTAATCCCCTCCCCTGTGCCAGCGCCTGTGTCAGCTTCATCCTCCCCTGAGCCAGCCACCGAGTCAGCTGCATCCTCCCCTGTGCCGGCCACCGAGTCAGCTGCAGCCTCCCCTGTGCCGTCGTCGCCGAGTCCTTCGCCAGATCCCCTGCTACGGGCTCTATGCTCTCCCTAGACTCCATCCCCCGGTCATTCCCGAACCCTTCCCACCTCAACTGGGCCCTATTGTCTCGCCCTGGTCCCAAGGGACTTTTCCCCCAGGACCTGCCCTATAGGGGACCTGGCCCTCCTGACTACGACTGGTGTCTCCCAAGGTTTTTTCTCCATTTATTTATCATTGGAGTTTGGGTTCCTCGCCACAGGACCGTGTTGGCTTGCTCACCGGTAGACTGCTGATATTAGATATTATGTATTATAATGATCTTGCTTGTTCTATAAACACCATGCATTGTGCTGTGTTTGACCTTTTCAGTGTTTTTCTTATTTTCTCCTGTAAATCTGCTTTGAAACAATGCACATTGTGAAAAGCCCCATATAAATAAAATTGAATTCAGACATTGCGAAGTCTTGTATGTGTTACCTCTGCATTTCTAAACATACTGCCCTTGTTGGATTACCCTGTTTTGACTTTGGATTGTTTTTTTGTGAACCTTGACCTTTGCCTGTGACCTCCTCTGATTGTTTGCTGCCTGCCCTGGACTTGTTGCTCGTTTGTATCAATAAAGCTGCGTTTAGATCCTCAACCCCTTCATGTCTCGGAGCAGTACGTAACATATTTCCTCTGTCAAGGTCCAGCTGGTGCAGTTTTTTTTATTTTATAATAGGTAGTTTTAAGGCATTTGACCTATCTAATGCTATACCTCATACATCAAAACAACAGTTATGATTAGAGAAAGGACAGGGTATAACATGTTTAATTTGTACATCATTGCAAGATTCAATAATTGTTTATTAAACACTTAGGGCACTTTTTTCTAAGTCTTCATTTGTGTTTTTAAATATATCAATAAATATTGTACTGTAGACACTACAATGTGGTATTACCGCACCGTGAGATTTTGATATTGTTACATCCCTAATAAGCAACACTAAAATGAAACCTAAATGAGAACTCGTAAATATCCAATGTTGTGAAAAAGCAACCTCTTTGAAAGTTTCCTCTGGTAGAGACAGACAGTGAGTGTGCTAGACACAGAGAGAGGGAGCGGGAGCGGGAGAGAGAGAGAAAGAAAGAGATAATGTACCTAAAAAGCCCTATTTTCATAATGGCATTTTATGTGATTAATACCACCATTGACAAAATAGGCAAATGGATGTTTTTTTTTACTGTGCAATATCCATTTGGCTTTCTCTGTGATTATAACCAGGACAGGTCTGATCCTAATCCTCATGCCCCTGTCTGGATCAGCTCTCAGAGGTGAGGTTTTGGTGTACAGAATTGGGCTTACCACGGACATAGTTTAGAATTCTTCACACTCTGTAATGGAGGACATGTGCAAGGACGATAGAACAGACAATGAATGTAAATAAACCAGGAACACCCCTATACATATTATACCTTGTTAATTATACAATATATTCATAGCAATAGCAGTAAGTGCAACAAAAATTGATATTTCACTGTGAACATATTCATATTGCATGAACATGATCTGTGATGAAAGAGAACGAGATCTTTCCCACCGTTGTTTCCATTGAATCTCGAGTGTTATTTCTAGCCTCCATTTTCTGCGTCTGCTGATATTCTCACAGTGTTCAAACATGGCTGTGTGGGCGTTCAGCCA
Source organism: Triplophysa siluroides (assembly GCA_006030095.1). Taxonomy (NCBI): domain Eukaryota; kingdom Metazoa; phylum Chordata; class Actinopteri; order Cypriniformes; family Nemacheilidae; genus Triplophysa; species Triplophysa siluroides. The sequence goes on from VCII01000114.1 coordinate 765,009, forward strand.
TTCGCTGTGCTTCACTGACTGCTCAGATTATCGCCATCCATCATTTGTTTACACACTCATTTGGAAAATCGAGCTGTTTTACTCCCTGAAATTATAATTTGTCCCCCGGGCGGGCGTCAACGTCAACTGTGATTTTTTTGTACTCATAAGATACTTTGTCGAGTTAAAATCGACCTCTCTGGTCTGTTGTATGTTTCAGACGGTTTATCGAGCTTTACTGTGACTTTACTTGCTTGTGAACATGTGAAGGTGAAGTAGCGCTGATGTCGAAATAGCTGGTGACTTACGTCAATGTGAAAACAGCTGAATTGATGTTGCCGGGTTCGGCTGTTGATGTCTTCTGGGACCTTTGTCATTGAAACCGTTCTCTAAATAAACACAGAGTTTATGAAATGAAAAAGCACCTCAAGGCGAATTGTTGGTATGTATCTGTGCGAAGAATTGTGCACTTCAGAAAACACAGTGTGGTGCTCTTAAATATGGCACATGCTCCATATAGAAATCTAATGTATGTAAATGCATGGAAAACACATCATATATATGTTAATGTGTGGATTTCACAGATAAAAACGTACATACTTCAACACACCAAATACTAAAATACATATCCCAATATGACAAAACTGGTAGTTTTCACATCCTCATAATAGTTAGGACACTTCTTTACTTTTGCACATATACTGTATCATTTATACAAAAATATCCATATATATAGACGGTTTTAAAGTGACAACATAAACAAACGTTACTGCGCGCGTTCGTGGGCTGCAGTTAACTTCCGGTACACATTCACGAATAATAGAGTGCCTGTAGATTATTTCTGATAACAATCAAAAGAAACCGAGAAGACACATTACTTGCTAAACTTGTCTCTCCAATATTTTTAATTTAGACCTGGATTCCAAGATCATCCGCAAGATGTCAATGTACCACACGGTTTCTCTAAATGCGACCAAACTACTGGACCCATTCAACAAATTGTTTATTTAATAAAATGAACATACAACAAAATTTGAATAGTTTATTCAATTCAATTATTACACAATAAAATAATAATATAAATTAATAGTAAATAAAAATAGTTTTATTATTAGACACTAACAATATACAGAACGGAACGCCGGGACTGTCTATAAATGGTCTATAAACTAAGTCCACTCTAAAAATGCTGATAACCCAGCGTTGGGTGAAAAAGGCCATTGGATTAAATAAACCCAACAAATGGTTTAAATCTGACCAAACAATGGGTTAAAACAACCTAGCATTTTGGGTTGAAACAACCCAGGTCAGCATATACAACCCAACGGTTGGGTTCATCCTTCTTGACCAAACCCAGCATATTTTAGTATAAATGGTCATACAAAGGATTTCTGTTTGGGGTGACATCAATTTTTTCTGAAGTGCCCAGAATCCGTCACTACAGTATCTCAACAACACTTCTAGGTCAGTCTTTCAGAGCGGTTTGTCTGGAGAACATGCATGAGATTGAGAAGATATGACCTACGTATGATATGATCCATGCATGATTTATGAAGCACTTGAGGATTTCAGATATCTGGTCTTTATGGGATAACACAGACAGAAGCTTGTATGATGGTGATGGTAAGGCACGTTGACCTACAAGTTCTGCTCATGCATGAAACCGCAGGGAGTTCTTAACAAGAGCCACTGTCTGCGGTCACTGATATTACTCGCTTGGGCCAAAAATAGAGAAGGCTCATGGGACAGCTTTTATTTTTGAAGACAAGATTATAGAATTACATAAACCCATCATGTCCTGTCATGCACAACATGACATTTAAATGCATGGAAGGTTGAACATTTCAAGCTCATGTATTGGTCTGTAAAGATACTATATGCGTGTGGACATGTCTGTAATTTTTTGGCCAGGTTCTTCTCCGAATGCAGTATTTTGAGTAAAAGTGAACTAGACATAGTGTCTAAACATTACATATCATAATCGTATGATGTTACAGTATACACAAGGATTTTGTTAGTTAATGTAACATATTCGGAGGAACATAGAGGAGAGAGGGGCCTTTGAGCTTCATGTAACAAAACATGCAAGATTATTTATTTAGAAGTTTAAATTCTAACCCCAAATACTCTAATAAACAGCACATTTCCCCAAAGATATCCACAAACCAGGAATGTTTAACGATTTTAAATTATTGATAGAAAAAGGTGTGCAATAAAACTGTTTTGTTTGCATTTTCTCTGTTTGATAGTGGTTCCTCACTTTCTCAAACCTTGAGTTTCTCAATGAGATCAATGTAATGGAATGTTTGGAAATAAATCTCACTTTTATTATCAGCCAAGACTCCAGCTGGGACCCCTTACTTTATTTGCTGTATGCTCTGAGAAATATCTGATCCCACAATTATAATAGTTATCTTATCTTATATTATCATCGTACTTTTATCTCAGTTTTATCTCTATTATCTCCCAGTATTTGTTTTGTGTCTTATTATTCATTCCTTAGTTCCCCCGTGTTATTTTTATCTTTCATCTCTGATCTCATACTGTATATTTGATCTTATTTTTATAGCCCGAGGTAAATCAAATGTCAGACTCTGTGTTATTTGTTCATTTTGACATGCATATGTTGCAATTCAACCTCTTCATTTGAATTCAAGATGTGCGCAGTCGGTCACATGACACTGAAAAACCAATGGCTTTGGCGTTAATGAAGTCAAAGTCAGCGTGTCGTGTGAAAGCAGAGCTTCCTGCCATTAAGAATGATTTTTCTTTTGTGGGGTACAAGGTTCCATTGATTGAAACTTTTATACTTTTTGCATCTCACAAAACACCTTGTGGATTTATTGTCATTGGCTCCATTAGCAACTGCTTTGCCCGTGGCTATACTTTTGCTTTATTTAATAATGCATGGTTAATCTTAAGAAAAACATATTTCTATGGTTTTATACATTGGTGGTAACAAAAGTATATTTTTAGAATAGTTTTTATGAATTTGATAAAACTCATTCGCTTAAAGGGACAGTTCACCTAAAAATGTAAATTCTGTCATCATTTACTCACCCTCTTGTCCTTTCAAAACCTGTAAGACCTTCTTTTCTCCGCAGAACACAAATGAAGATCGTTGAAAGAATGGAACCAAACAGAGTGGTACCCATTGACATCTATTGTATCAACACAAAACCAATGCATACCGCCATTGTTGGGTTACCAGCATTCTTAAAAAGTCTTCTTTTGTGTTCTGCAGAAGAAGGAAAGTCATACAGGTTTGTAATGACAAGAGGGTGAGTAAATGATGACAAAATTTACATTTTTGGGTGAAAACGTCTCTTCACTTTTCTGACACAAATGTCTCAGTCACAGCCAGCTGTATATGATGAGTTCCTAAATTAAGACGGTGACGCATCTTACCCCTACATGTGGGCATTAGTCACATCTACCCTTGGGAGCTGCGTTATATTAAAATAATGGGGAAAGATTTATCTCATTCCTGCAATGACTGCAGACCAATTCAGCGCCGGAGTCTGTGCGGATCGCTTACTGTCATAGCCTAACAGCTGGCTTATTAAAAGCTATCCCATCAGCCTCTCTGGAGGAATTCTTTTTTGAAGTTTCGGAAAATAAACTGATTACACAGACATAAATATTGTTATTCATATGCTGTACATCCTTGGCCTCATCTACATTTTCTCACTGAAACTGCAACAAATTTCTTCCTGACTACTTTGCCTACTTTTTCTGCAAAACGAAGCTTTTTATCTTTTTGTTTACAAAATATACAGATAATTCAGACAATAAGCCGGTCGGTGAAAGGATATATTGAAAGGAATATCCATGTTTTTTCCAAGGTTATTTTAGTTTACTTGAGTAAATGTTTCTGTTTATTCAAATCAAATATTACTGGAAGAAATTATTGGGCAATCTCAAGTTTTGCCTCAGAAATAAAATGATATAGGTTAGATCACTATAAAATGTATATATTACGATAATTCACTCACAAGCATGTCATAAAAGCTGTCCATGTGTTTTTTTCTTCTGTCGAAAACAAATCGAGGCTTTTGAGGAAAGCTTTCCAGGGTTCTTATCCATATACTGCACTGTAACAGGGGGATGTTGGTTAAGCTCCTAATTTTAGTTTCATCGCAGCTTCAAAAGGCTGTACACGACACCAGCCTATGAATAAGGGTGTTGTCTAGCGAAACGATTAGTTATTTTCCAAAAAAACAAGTATATAAGCATATAACAAAATTGCTACAAATTTAACTAACATTAACAATCAAATAAAAAAATTATCTCTCGTTTCAAATAGTAAAAAACTTGAATAAAACTAAAAACAAAACTATAATAACTCTGGTTTTTCAGCTTCCAGACTATTGCTGGTCATGATTGGCAAATGGTTTATCATCCCAGACTTGCATATACTGATTCAAAATGTAACTTTGAAGGCGATAAAAAGACACAAATTTGTCTCGAAGTGAAAATAGTGTGATCTGACCCACCACGTTCTTTGTTCTTGGTCTAAAGAGACCCATCTCCCAGAGGAATATCACGCACAAAGCTTCATATCTGGGGAAATTTGCAATGAGGCTTTGATATGGTTTTGATCGAGGTTACTCAGAACTGCATCATTATTGCAGATGCACAAAACAGAAAACACAAAGGGATTAGAAATGAAGAAATTCACCCAGGAGAAAACAAATTTGCTTTTTAATTGCACACTTCTTTATCCTTCCACTGAATGTGCCCAAGGCTGAGATCTCTTCAAAATTGTTTGAAACATTTGACACATCAAGATTTTCTGCTGAGATCCCTATCAGGGTAAACATTTTCCTAATAAGGAGATATATGAGCAAATCCATATCTTATTCAAGGAAATTATTTGGTTGATTGCAGTTCATGGATTTGCTGATACGCTGATATTAGCTTGTACAGCTTATAGTAATCTTATTTCTTGTTTAAATGCTAAAGCCCTTTGTTTAACTTACATCACAGCAGGTATCAGAATGGATTTACGGCGCACGCTGCATGCAGAGAGATACTGTCGATTATTTCAGAACATCAGCTTAATTAAACATGAAATAGGTATCATTTCAAATCAGTCAACATCAAACACTTATCAATAAATGTCATTTTTTCTTAACAAGAATAATGATGTTGATTTTGTCTAAATTAACATTTTTGCATGAGCTTGTTCTGATCGGAAGATTGTACTGTAGTGTATGAAAGGCCGGTAATGCATTGGTGAGGTCATTTTACTGTAGGCACCAAGAAGTAAGTCTGAGAAGTATTTTAAGGTTTCTGACTCGACTAATTCAGAAGAACTTTGAAACGGAGAGGAGTAATTCTTCATGTTGAGGGCCTGAATTGGACGATTAACTCGGGAATTAAATTGTCTAAATATTTTTTCCCCATAATTTGGTGGTTTAAGGAAACCATGGAACATTTTTCACAATACTTATGGGTAAGATATTAATCTTATATAGACGTACATCATGTAGTTGTAAGATTAACTGTTTTGATTGGACTTAATAAAAGGTAGATTTTGATTTGCTAATAGATGAAAAATGATATAAAATAGTTTTTTAGAGAATACTTTGAAATAAGATTCCATTTGTACTGTAACTAGCTAAGATTTAACAGCACTTCACAACATTTATTTGATCTAAGTGATAATTTGGTAACACTTTACATTAAGGTTCTTTCATTAAGCATTTATAAATGTGATCATTAATGATTAATACGTCATTTACAAATGCATTATAAAGCAGTTGTAACTGCATTAAAAAGGGGGATTCTAATGAAATACCTGCCAAATAGTGATCCGTTTATAACTCGTATGTTATAAATGCTTAATAAGTGTATTTATTCATTATTTTATTTGACTCGAAAGCAGATTCATTATTATCTTGATGTTGTTTGCAAAATAGGCTGTCAGACGGCAGACTGTAGAGTGTTATGTTGGTTTTTCTTATTATTGCATTTTTCATAACTTATGACACTTTTCAAACCAAAATGCCTCCAGATCATGATGCTTATCCAAAGCAGTTTTCATCAAGATAAATTCATCAAACTTTTGATCACTTTTTAACACTAAATGCACAAAGGTTGTTGTAAACTTGTTTGTTTACGATGTTTTATTAATGATTCAATTACTTCAAATAGTTAATCAAAACCAGAAAACATTTATTTATTATTTATTTTAGAAGCAGAATGCTCACAAGACTACATCTCTGATGTGAATCATATATTTAGAAGTATTGACAGCCCATGAAAGTGCACTTTCATGAAAAGTGGATGCCTGTGAAGTATTTATTAAGCATTTATAACACGTGAGTTAGAAAGGGCTCACTATTTGGCAGTTATTTTGTTAGAATCCCTTTATTTACGCTGTTATAACTGCTTTATAATGCATTTGTAAATGACTTATTAATCATTAATGAACATATTTACAAATGCTTTATAAAGGTAAACATGTTAACATTTTTACAATCTTAAGTCCTGTAAAAGTATCTTTAATGCACAATAAACAAGTTATATATAGATTAATAAACGCTTACGTAAGAAAAAGAGTGATTTGACAAGAATCAAGATCAAATATGAATTGCTGGGAATGTTTTTTTCGGCCAGATCTGTATTCAACAGGATATATTTTTCCTCAGTTTCCACTAGCAACTGCATATATAATTTCCCTTTAACATCAGCATTGCTAATTTCAAATCCAACGTCAAGTTGCTCGTCGTAGATGTGCCATGTCATTTGTGTAAGCACAGGTCTTCTCAAACCTCTGCTCTTCAAAAGTCCTTCAGGCACGATTGCATGCTTTTTAATCTTGCGTGACGCACCACATACACTCAAACACTTAACATGCCTGCAGAAAACCGACGGCACATGATGCGAGACCTTCATTTATTTTGTCAAGATCCGCTGATCAAATCCATATGTTGCTAACACTCAAAGAAAGAATAATGACTGACACTTACACCTGCCGACTTGTTATCATTTACAGCTGCTAACAGGTATATGAAGCAGCAGTATTGGAAACCTTTCAGGTACATCAGTTTTTAGCTAGACAAACTATAATCTAACCTAGCGTTAAATCATGCTTGCATTGATTTTAAATGCATGAAATGACTGTATTTCTCTTTAAAATGGTGACTTCAGCCTGTTTCATTGTAGAGGTTCACTGAATGCAAAGATTGAAAGCATACAACACTGTCATAAGAAAACAATCTGTTATCTTTTCAATCTTTTCAAGTCATTTCAATCATAAAAACAACGTTAATAGCTCTCTCTCATTTAACATGCAATGACATGTTTTTTTCTACTTTTATAAGAAATTGAAATTGTCAGACCAAAGAAGTAATATTATTTGAACAAGGGGTGTCACAATATACTGGTGCCGTCGATCATCGTGATATAAAACCTGTCAAATGCATGTTAATCTTACACACATATCGTAAATAATTCAGCTTTGAGTTACAAACTCTCCCCTTGCCTCACTGCACTCGTTTTTGAGTGTAATTCATTGACCCAAAACAGAGAAAACACAGAAAAAACAAAATGAAAGATGAATTTGACTGAGCGTGTTGGTCTTTTTTTTTTTTTTTGGAATATTTATCGCAATAATACTGTCACTGCGAATTATTTTGACCACGATAACAGTGTAGTGAAAAGAATCGGATATCGTGACAGCCGTAATTTGAACCACTAACATGATGGGAAGACGTTGAAATAAGGAATAAAAGCTTATGTTTATCATTTATAGTAGTTTCAGGTTTACTATGTTGAATGCCTTTAAATGAGCAAGTACTGCACTTGCCTTGAGTCAGGACAATGATCTACATCCGCCAGGTCTGCTTTCTCCACAAACCTCAGGATGTCTTCTGTATCACTGCAGCCCATATCTGAGATACACACTTATATCCATCCTGCATTAGAAAGCCCTGCTTTCAAAATCATTCAAATTACTTGCCAAGAGACGCAGTCGTGACACAGCAGATCAAAGCTTGTGCAGGGGAGTTTTTGAAAAAGTATTTTCATGCAGTACGCAACATTTCAGTTGGAGTTCACCACCGTTCAGCTCATTTCGCTAATAAAGCTATTAAACTATTTCTAGTTTCTGGAAGTGTTTTTTTATTGGTTTTGTCCGTAAGGATAAAAAAAAAACTTGAATAAAGAATCAGCTTCAAGATTGATCACAACACTTCACACTTTGATTTTAAGTTAAAAAGGATAACAACATAGCAAAACAACAACGTTAAAGAACTTTTGTTTTTAAATTCTTTTTAAAGATGGTTTCAAAGCAAGAACATGAACAAACGTTACTGCATATGCGCGTATTTGTGGCCCAAACCTCAGGTACACATCCACAAAGAATAGAGTCCCTTTAGATTATTTCTGAAAACAAGCTAAATAAATAACAAGTAAATTACATTAGCTAGAAAGTTAAAAGTATGTCTAGCCAGTAGCCAGTATTATTTTGGGTTACAGTGTTACAAATGTTACTTGGCTAAACTTAAATGTGAAAAAGTTACACGAGCCATCCAACAAATTGTTTATTTAATAAAATTAGCATACAATAAAATTCACCAAATTGTTTATTTAATACAATTACTATTCAATACAAATAATATAAATAAATACAAATATAAATAGTTATATTATAAGCCACTAGCCAGACCGATCAACAATGAACTTCGGCCTAGGCCCGTGCGTCTATATAATCTAAAAAAGCTTCTGTAGGATGTGTACAACCCATGGTTGGGTAAAATATGGACAAACCCAACCATGGGTTCAAAGTAATCAAAAAATTTCCATCTTTGCCTTCGAACTTGAAAAAACCCAGCACTGGTTAATTTAAACCCAACGGTAACTTGTCTTTTTTTTCCCAACCGTAGGTAAAAACAACGCAATATTGAAATGAGCATGTAAAAAGAATGAATTGCTGAATCTATGAAAATTTCTAATGACATGAACAAAAGAAACATGTTGGAAATGTAGTCAATAATAATACACTCTAAAATGCTGGTTTATTTTTAATTTACAGTAATAAAAATCCTGTAAAAAAACAGAAATTTTCTGGCAGCTGGGGCGGCAGGAAAATACAGTAAAATAACACTTTTCTACATAAAGTTACTGTTTTATGTTTTTCTAGTACATTTGCACTCTTTTTCTGTAATTCGACATCTAAAAAAGATTAAATCTGTAAAAATTGACAGTAAAATTCTGTACAATTACAGTTTTTTTTAAAGCGCTGGGTCAGAAATGGACAAGTCTGGGCGATGGGTAACATTTTCTCAGCAAATGGTTATTCATGACCCAACAATACTGTAAAACATCCCAGCATTTTGGTTTGCAACAACCCAGAAAGGATTAATTTACAACCCAACGGTTTGGTTTGCCCTTTCTTCAGCCAACATTGACATTGACATAAAAACTAAAATAGAAATAAAATGGCCTACAGAAGCATATTTAAGCATGTCTTGACCTCAGAACTCATGGCACAGCATGTCTGTCTTACATGATTCACACATTATTGTTAAATATCTCTCCGTGATGAAAATGAATAGGCTTTTTTAACTCAAAACCCCACCGTTGTGCTCTGTTGAACATATTAATATCTCCCTGATATCGACTGCACTTTTCAATCTAAATTCATCCTCCAGCAAATGAGTGACAGCTGTACTTTCCATTTCTTTTTTTCCCTCTCTGTTCGTCTTTCCCTCCTCTCACCATTATTATCTTTCAAATTTAATAAACATCTCTCTGCTTAAAAGGCTCTGGATATCTCCGTTCCTTCATCTATCGCCTGGCAACCGGGTGTTCTTGCCGTGCAGACCGCACACAGGCATTCATCACACTTTTATTCCCAAAGAAAGAAGACGTTTAGATCCAGCACTCAATTAATTGACTCTCACAGGGTGATTTATCAATAGGGAAATGTGGTCGGAATGATGCGGCGTTATCGCGTTCTGTAGTTCGTGTTTACATAGTTTAGACAAACAATTATCTCTATACAATTATAATGACACCAACGTTCGGTCATGCGCGCGGCGTGTATTTGGTTTTATGGCTATGAATCATGGTCACACAGCGATTGAAATAGTGTGTCTGTAGTTATTAAAATGCAAGAGAGGACAGAACTGAGTGGGCTGAGCATGTTTCATGAAGCCCCTTATCAATGTACTTTCATATGTCGAAAGATTTGAATTCGGAAATTACAGCCTGAGAGCCATTCATATGGAAATGACATCTCTTTCCTTTTTGTTATTCCCTGTTTTCATGCTGAGATGATATGTGCATATTCACAGTCGAACTGTATTTTTTGGATATCCATATGGCGCACCATAAAGGCATTGATTGTTGTTTTTTTACTTGGCATTTGTAAAGCTTTCTTAATCCTTATTTTCCAATGCAAATGATGTTAGTGTTGGTCTCTATTATCGTTTTTGTCACTCTTACTGTATGTTGTTGTTACGAATATGAAAACATATCTTTTCTCAATATATGACTGTCTTTGTGATGTTAATAACACACAAAGTCTGTGGGTTGCCATATGCTATAATGGTAAAACATCACTAATTTCTTATGTAAGTCACTGCAGTTTTGCTAAAGGGCTCTTTTCTATTCAACAAGACCACTGATGCGATCTTTGAGATAAACAAGTCATGAGTCATGTTGTGTTGTCTAGCATCCAGCACATAATTGATCTACAATAGCCTACTGTTCGACATCTCTAGTTTATGCCATCCAACATGGCAAGCAGCCAGCAAGACTTTATTTAAATGCATTGTAATGACAACAATGTACATTTATACAGGGAATATATGAAAACATGTTTACAGAACTTCAGATACTGCATTTACAGTATATTGAAAGCTATGATTGAGTTATAAACACTGCAGTAAGATCAAATTTAATCCAAAACGGAGCTACATCGATTGTTATAGCATCAATTTAATTTGTCACATTTGTTGTTCTTAGTTGCTATCTGTGGTTAAAAAAAATATTGAGCAAGTACATCAAAATCTAAATGGTCTCCTGACCTTAGACCTGTTTGCAATGAAATTCTTATTATAATGATTTACAGTGCGCATAAATTGAGCTTGGGTACGATTTTATTGAAACCACGTAAAGATATGTAAAGTGCCCTGCTTTTATTTGTTTTAAATAGAAATGGCAATATAATGTAGTGACAAATGTTACGGATTAAGCTTTAAGGCACTTTTCAATTACCGGGATGTCATTTATACCATAGTAGGAACATTTTATATTTCATTCTTCTGTTGAACACAAAAGAAGATATTTTGAGGAATTTTGGAAGACAAAAAGTTATGGGGCACCGTTGTCTGCCATTTTATTTGTCTACTATGTTAGCCAATAATGTCTCAGAAATGTCAGTTTGCTAACGTTCTTCCAAATATCTTTCGTTGTGTTGAACCGAACGAAGAAATGTATAAAGGTTTGGACTTGAGTGTGAGTAAATGATGACATGAATTTTCATTTTTGGGTGAACTATCCCTTTAACACTTGACTGAGGGGTGCTTCCCTTTTGCCCAATCCCTTTCATATAAACAGTACTAACAGTGAAGTTGCTTCAACAAATTGAAACTAGAAAATTGAATAGAAAATAGTGAGTCATGCTTTAACATCATAAATAAAATGAATTAAAGAGTAAGCAGTATAGTAAATTGAGCAGAGACTGGTTGTTCCAGTGTTGCAAATAAATGGCTTTTTACACATTTATCCGCACAAAACAGTGCTACCAAAAGACAAAAAGTGTTTTCTTTACCAATTCAAAGGTTCCATTAAAACCCCTTACAAATAGACCCAATTTGCCTCTAATAATGCAAGTAAAAGCACCTCCACCTGAAGCGAGTCATTTTACAGATAATTGTACAGCAACATAATCATACGTTACTCTTTTTTGCTCAAATCACAGGCATCTCTAAAACTCTTTCTTATCCATATCACTGGGTTTCGACCTGCCTGACGTTTACGGCTTCAGAATCATGATTGATGCCGAAACAATGCTTGGTCTTGACAGAAATGATCGGTTTGATGCGTTGATTGATTGCCGTGAAAAATATGTGGCTAAAAAAATAATTTCTTCAGCCAGAAGGTTTATATGTGTGATAAAAAGGCAATGGTGAATTTGTCTTGTATTCGGGACTGTAACGCCATGGCAACAAGGCAAGGTGATTAAGGGTCGCTTTCTTTGATATTCCTTCCTTGTGATCTTTCGTAACCCATAGTAACGTCCCTGCTTTAAATTCTTTGCGATCTGTATTTAGCAAGGACATTAATATGCCAAAGATTTTGTTGTGACCTTTGATGAAGGAAAAAGGGCTTTAAAGTTTCAGTGTCGTCTCAAGAATACGTCCAGAGTATCTATTTTCTTCTGCTGTTTCGGAGCAATTTGGTGTAATGTAATGTACTTTCACAGTCGTGCTAACAGCTTGACACAGTGTAAAGACTAAATTTAGCGAAGGAAATGGATGTATATGGGAGGGGCTGGCTCTCATTCTGTCCGATGACTTGTTTAATGGCTGCTTTACAACTGTGGTCCCACCTAGAGATCCTCTCTCGCAAACCTAAAACTGACGCTAGTCTGTGTTCACATTCTGCATGAACGGGTGTCTATCGTGGCACCCTTCAGGTAATGAGTGCAAAGAACTGTAATTTCATCCACTGATTACAGATGGTAATTAAGACACAGATCCTGTAATTATTCCGAGACAGATTTTGCACGCCGTGAATACAGTTCTTTATAAAATATGATAGGATGGGATATGTACAATCACACAAAAATTAAGAGACCACTCCATAATTACGAATTTATTTTGTAAGTCTGTGTTTAGTTAAAATTATCATGACATCATGTTTCCCAAATTCCAGATGAAAATATTTTTTATTAGTATTTTTTGCAGTAAATTGAAATGGGAAGTGCTAAGTTGAAGCGGTTGTCTAAATCCCTGTTGTTGTGGCAGGTGGGTGAAGAAATAGCAATAACAATCTTTGGGTTTGTAGGATGCTGGGTCAACCCATCACTGAGTTTTCCTGGACACACCATATACCCTCTAAATAAATATCTAGGGAGACAGCTGTGTCAGGAGATGAGTAACAGCGTATACTCTCTAGCACGATTGTGTTTTTCCACACCGTTTAAGCCTTTTCATGCAGCGGCCATTGATATTTGTTGGCTTGCGGGGACGCGCAAATGTTGGAGTATGTTTGCTTTTGTGTTTGCTGTGAAGTGCCTTGATTGCTATGAAGCCACATTGTTTTTTGCTCGTATACTTGTTTTTCAATGGACAAGTGTTATAAATGTATCATATTTGTAAATATTCCCTCAGTTCACACATTTGTGGCTCATTCAAACAATTGAGAATATGTGAATTAAAAATAGATTTGAAGCACCCAACGCATTAAATGAAACACTTAAAACCCCCCTGTGGTTGATAATTTCATCCCTTAAAACTAATCTTTGACCATCAAAAATACATATTTAAACGTTTTGTCTTGTGAAAATGATTTTTCCTGTCTTAAAATAGTTGAGACGCAACTGAAAGTAAAACTGAGAGCTGACACAGCAGTACAGCGATTGTTTCAGCCCGACTCTATGCACCGTATTTGCATATTCTGCTGACTACAAATTTTTAAATGGCACATGGGTCGCAAATTGCCTACTTACACTGTACACTCCATATGCACGCACTGGGACATGCTAACGCTAAATGGAAGTGGCCGTTGTTGCCTATACGACTGTTATCATGAAATGTCCTGAGTATTTATTTATTCGTGGTAATGTGCACTGTATACTTAGATTTATTCATTTAGCGAAGCATCTTTTATTTAATTTTATTAATGCAATGGAGCATCACTGAACTCCACCCTCTCGCAGTGAGCTGTGGTTAATATCAGCTATTAAGTGTCCATGGATTCACACTTCAAATTTTCATTAGACCATCCGGGTACTTTGAGAATACTCATTTCACCATATTATGATTTTGAACATGCTAATTATATTTTGGAATACTATTTAAGATGGATAGCATGCAAATTGAATATGCCAGATACTGAATTTTGGGTTTTCATTATCTGTATTTAAATAATAATCAACATTTCAAGAAATAAAGGATTGACATATTTCATGTTATGAATCTATATAATATATGGGTTTCACTCTCTGAAATGAGTGACAAAAAATATTTACCATATTTGCCACTTTTTTACTTTAAAATGACAACAACAAAGCGATTCATCCAAAGGAAATACATTAAGACTGCGTTCTTGTTTTTCATTTTATTGCTCAAGAATCATTTTTTAGCCACTGTTTCTTTAAGAGATGTCAAAGCTTCTGGCATTATGTAAAAGGCACCTTTCACCATTGTAATATTTCATAAGAAAGCTTGAACCTTGACAGTACTGAGACACAGTTAGAATGGCTGCTGGAGGTTAGTCGCATCAAGTATATTGTCAGTAATAGTAGGTTGTGCCAAATCTTGAAGAGGTCACACAATTAAGCTTTCTGATGTGCATTTTGAAGCAATGTGAAAATTGTGTGTGCCGAGGTTAAATAGTCGGTGTAATTGCCGGTCCATCGGTCACAGAAACCAGGAAATTATTGAATGCGTCAGGCAGAATGGTCATGAACATAATGACAGCTCATGTTTCACATGCTCTAACTGTATTGATGAAAAGCAATGACAATCATAAGACGAAACTCGTCTAATGGCAGATGACCATGTTGATGTGCTAACTGATGAACGACGTACAGCTCTGAAAATGACTGTAGAATTGAATAAATTCTCCAGTTTGAATAAATCTGTGCATTTTCAACACCTGGGGCCTTATGTATAGAGCTTTGAGTGGATTTTATCCTTAAAGTCTGCATGTGAAACTTGACTTGCTCTTCCGATATAAACCTGTACCTGTTACTGTAACAACAATCGAATCAATCAATTATACATTACAACTAACTAACTAACCACTAATATACTATAATACATTATAGACAAATCAAAATTTTATTCAATTTACAAACCAAAGCTCTAAGTCGAAATGACGTCAGCTCTGGATCCTTAAACAAACATGTACAATTTTTGCGTATAAAACACACAATAATTTTGAAACATATAAACATTATAATTGATACAGTACTAAATGCACTTTCAGATATTTCATCTAATACTATTTTGATTCTGTCTGGTAAATAGAAACTACATATCTGTAAAGCTGCTTTGATATGCATTGTGAAATGCGCTGTACAAATAAATGGGAAGTGAATCTCTGCGTTCACACCGCCAGCGACTCTGACGCTAGGTGTCGCTAGTCTTGACGGATGACGGATGACGCGAGCTCCGCTGCTGTACTTCAATTGATAGTCGCTCCAGAAACTCGTTCATCATTTGCATATCTAGCAAATCTCAACTTTGTCGTGTCGCTACACACGCCCACTTCCTGTCGCCAACGTTCACTATCGCTTGTGTCGCCGGACTCTCCATTCTCTCCATGTCGGCGGCTCCCCATTTAAATGAATGACATCGCCTCGCTTTGTCGCTGGTGGTGAGAACGCACAGTAAGTCTTAACCTTCTAAAATCTGATTTGTTGGCAGGAATGTTATTCCAGGTCCAGCGTGTCTTTTTAGTAAAAATATATCGGCCAATAATTGGTATCGGTTGATAAAAGGGATTTTTCAAGCTATCGGCCGATAGTTTTAAAACGGCGATAACCAGTGTCGATATGAATGTGTGCTCTGTGTATATCACATGTTAAGAAACATCATCAATTTGATGTTTAATATTAATAGTTGTTATATGAATTAATAATGTTCGGAAAGGTAAGAAATATTCATTTAACCTTTAGAATGTAGTTAATGCGAGTTGATATAACCAACAAACTATTGTTATCGGCAGATATCACTCAGAATAATCGGTTTTGGAATCGAAATTGAGTATCGGTGCACCTCTAGTTTTTAGTAATGATTATGAGTGACCAATAAACTCACTATTAACATTTTCATTCATGGATCACGTAAAGTAATCCTCAGTTCAGTTTTCTGTGCTTGAATCATTGACATTTCCCTGCACTGCACGCAACTTTTAAAGTAAATTGGCATTTTCCGGGATTTATTTCCAATAATTCATCCAAGTAAAACAGCTCTCTTCTTCAGGTGCTCCAGAGTGCTTTTCAGACAGCTAACAACATCCATGACCAATGGCGCGAGGGACTGTAGCCTCTCGATGGCCGTCCACATGCTGCGTTGGTGATTATTTTTTCCCTGAGTCATTAGACCCCTACCAGTGAAGTCCATGTCCTGCTGGGACCGATGTGTCTTGATAAATTTGCCCTATTATACTGATAAATTAGTTCATCTTCAGAATTTCGGGGGCTCTGTGCTGCTGGTGACTGGGGGCAGTAATTTTGTCGTTAAGCTTCTTTAAATGTCAGTCTATTATCTTCCTGGAGCACCGGCAAATATGGGACAAGTGGCTTTGATTGAATTTAGAGGTATGAATTTCGAACAGCTTTTCAGCTAATTGCGTTGCGTGCACATTAAGCTTAAATACGACGTTTTACAGTATGTATTTAGAGTCTTATTTAGGTTTTAAGAACGACTCCTTAATATGTTTGTCTTATTGTCTAGTAAATATCTGATATCTAAACATTAATAAAATGAGATACACTTACTTGCAGTATAAGATCATATACATAATATGAAAATATATAGGTAGCATGTTAACACTTTAAATAAGGTTGTATTTGATAACATGGGTAATGCTTAAGCTTGAAATAACAATGAACAATACTGCTATAGTATCATATCTATAATTATGCTAATTTCAACGATTAACAATTGTATTTGTATTAACTAACATTAATAAACATTATAAATGCCGGAAAACGATAATTAATCATTAGCCACGTTTACATGCAACCAAATAATCCACTTGTAATCGGACTCTATCCGATTCAGGTCGATACGTTGGAAATTTCGATCGAAACGAAAGGGGTGGTGTAGACCGAAAGCAATCTGAAATTCTAAAATTTAGTAAACGCATGAATCTCAATCGGATTCAAAAATACCTTGTGCACATGCACATTGCAGTTTTGCGCATGTTTTAATTATCAAATGTTTGCGTCAAATATTGAAAATCACACAAAACTCGCCAAAAGAACATGTTTTATCCATGGCAATGTCACGCGGATTATTTAGGAAATGGAGACACTTGTATGTTCTGCCGTGTGTCTTTTTTTAAGATATTATATAAAGCGAATATAGATATTTGTATCTTAATAAAGTTAACTATAACTATAATGACTTATACATCCATCCAGAGACAAAGTTTGAAGTGAGATGTAAACCGCTGGGAGCTGTGTTGCCAGGTCTGCTACGTTTAAAGTACTTGGTCAATCGGAAACTTTTTAAATGGTTGTCGCGCTTGTTTTTTATCGCAGGTTAAAAGTGGAATCATATTGTTCATCAGATGTTGATAATTGGGCAGTAGATTTATGCATAATGACAGAAAAAATGGCAAAGGCGTGAAACAGGTGGAAACCTGTGGTGGTATTCCATCTGTTTGAAATCATAATCTATTATGTACCATGTTAAGCGCTCAAGCTGGTAAGAGCAAATAAATACTGCATTATTTACCACAGCAAATTCTCCAGGGCTACCACTGAAAACCTGTTTACTTTGTGTAAACGCTGGCGTTCATCAGAAAAAAAGAGATAGGAAAAGAATAAAATAACTTCTATCAACAACATTCTCGCGATGCATTCCTTTTTCTTCTGTTAAAGTTCACAGAGAGGTTGTTTTGACTCTCAGCACCTTTTGTTAGAGCTAAAATAATTGTTAAATTATGCTCCTCTGTCCAACGTTCCCTCACAACCATTATGGAATTTAATAACTGTGAATGTTGCTATAGGAAATAGTAGCATCAGAAAATGTTAGGCTTGGTTTTTCTCCTTGACAGTGGCTGTCTTTTCAGTCATCAGCTATCTGATGGCCTCTATTACAAAGAACCTTTAAAACAACCTGGCAACCGTGCAGCCTTAAAGGGCACCGTGAAAACACACACAGAATAATTATGAAGCTGCTGACCTCCTGCACGCACACACGTCATGGGCCAACATCAGTACCACAACACACAGACGAGTCAGGTTTGTGTTCCACGCATTCAATCTAAGAACTCGGATAAAACTAAAATTATCGTTTGTTTTAGATGTAATGCAATGTGTGTATACACGATTTTAGGTTCAAAACGCTGTATTTTTCCATATACCGTGCATGTTTGTATCTCCTCTTCGCCCCGCCTCTCTGAAACGCACAGATTTTTAACAAAGCTAATCTCTCTGAAAAGCGAGGTGTGCTATGATTGCCCAGTTAACCAGTGCGTAGTGATTGGTCGAATACTGCAAGCGTGTGACGGAAATTTAGCACCTCTTACCATATTTGGAACATCAGGTTCCAAAGCAATTGCACTGACAGGTACGCCCACCTTACTTGCGTTTGGGCGGTCTTAGTTAAATCATACCACCAACTGACATGGATTTGTGGGGGTGTGGTTACACGAGGCGTTTCAGGCAGGTCTGGGTGAGCATTTGCTTTTTGATAGAAATCATCTTTTCTTCCGACACTTTAATTTTTGCAATTGTATGTGTCTAATACACACATGGGCAACTTATAACACACCAAAGACACAGAAAAACACGTATTCGTGCCATATGACCCCTTTAACAAAAATGTGATCACAGGCTGTACCCTGTCCATTTATTTAACTTTGTAAGGATTTGACATTTATTAAAATGTTCTCGTTGTGAAAATGCAAATGGAAAGGCCTGAATGCCAGAAAGGACAGCAAGCTATGCCCACATGAAAGGGCATACTGTTTTTTTCAGTAAGCATGACATGGAACTAAACACTTAACTACATTTTGCAAAACGCTAGCTTTCCCTTTAACAGTCTGTTAAGTGTAATATGTCAAAAACGCTTCAGTGCTGTTTGTCAAGCTTTAACCAGGTGTTAATGAAATGCAGTCATCTAAAAATATTTTGTCTGTGCTTTTGTCCTAAATGGACTTATTAGTTGTTTCAAATGTAAAATAAGCAATTTGTTTTAAATGCTGTCACCCTAATTAAATGATTCCCAAACACCCTAAAAATATGCCTCAAAGGAATACTTCCATAAATAAAAATGTAGTCTTTCATATAGGCTACTTACCCTCATGTGTGTAATTGTATGACCTTCTTTTTCTGCAGAACACATAAGAATGTTGGGAACCAAACAACACAGGTCCCCATTGACTTCCATTGTATAGACATGAAAACAATGCTCTCAAAATATCTTCTTTTGTGTTTCACAGACGAATAGTGAATGATATGAGGATAAATAAACGGTGACAGAAATGTCATTATGTGAACCATCCCTTTAAATAGGTTTTCTTTTTATCATCATTATGTATTGTAGCATAACTGCTTTCATTCACAAGTAGCATATAGCTTCAAAAGCTACTTTCAAAGTGGCCGACTCAACAGTAGCACAGTTCAGCGATCTCATATCATAACACGAAACGAAACATTTATTGTCCTCTTGATTAAGCTCATGGTGGCCATCCTGCAATCCAAGCGAAGAAGTGAAAGAAAGGAAATGCTGTAATAAATAAGCAGCTTATAGCTTCTCTCGGGCCCAGTTTAAGTTTAAAGGCCCCAGCGGGGTGCCTAACCTTTGAGCGGAGGAGGATTTCTAGCACACTTGTGGCCCCGCAAGCCGGACTTAAAATGTCCCCGTTTCATCCCGCTATAGGGCGTGTTTTTTCATGAGGGCATATTGAATGGCAGTCCTCTTTTTTGAGAACAGGATATAAAGGGGAGATAGTGTCCTGACCTCTGGTGCCGTTTCGCCTTTTGTACTGATTCGAAAAAGGATTGAATTGAACCGGGGCTACTATGTAAAGTTAGGGGACATTTTGTGAAATGAAAAGTTTTTGAAACCGCGAACTAGGAATTGTACTTTGACAAAGCGTCGCTCGCAACAGAGGAAGGATTTTACAGGATAGTACAGCATTGAAATTTTTTAATTTTTTTTGGCTTTCAAATGATTCATCGTTATTAAACGCATCCAGAATAAAAGTTTACATAATAAATGTCTGTGTACTGTGCATATTAATTCTGTATTTATAAACGCATACATGTATACATAGGCTTTTTAGGAAATATTTAGATGTATTTATTTATATTTACCAGCAATTTAAATTGTTTTATTGTTCTTAAATATATCCATGTATTTGAATGTCATAATAAATAAAAAATAAATATGCACAGTACACAGATATATAATGTAGACAAACTTTTATTCTGGATGCGATTAATCATTTGATTTATCTACTAATCAGTTTAAAATCCAGTGTAAAAATGTGCTGACACACCATTGTGCCATGCAGGATTTCAATAGTATTTCACTTGCCTATTACTCTCTTGCTCCTATGGCCCTTGACAATCGCTTTTACCCCGCATCTGGCACAATGCATATTAAAATTCATTCTTTTTAGATTTCAGTTATTGCCTCCTTTCATTGCAAATTAAGGTTATTAAAGAATGCGCCTTATTCACAAACCTCAATGCCACTTGCCTGAAGCAATTAACGCCGCATACAGCAGACGGGAAATGCAATTTTATTTAAGAGAGTTGTTTGTTTGCGTGTTCTATTGATCATGGCAGCGGCAATTCATCAAATGACGATCCAGTGATGGAGAAGAGCATTATAACCAGGCGTCTGTCCAGGCGTGCCGTGCAAACAAGTGTGATTTTGGCATGTTAAAGACTGGATTCAGGTGCCTGGATAGCAGTGGTGGAGCGATGCTGTACAGCCAGATCTCGGTAGTTTACGGCATCCACGACAGATCCAGCTTTCAGAACCAACCGCAAGATGGGAACTGCATGTTTACACCATTGCCTCATTTGCATAAATTCTTCAATGAAATCGGTTCCTGAAACAGCAGAAACAACACATGCAAATAAATAGAGCTACCGGCAGGCGCAATTCAGTCGAAGTGTATTCCCACCAGAATATTTGTTGTTGAAGATGTTTTCTTCAGAATCAAACACGCACATGTAGACTTAAAAAGTGCAGACGGACATTCTTGTACATTAGATCTTTAAATTACTTTATTTCTGGTCTCATCATCAAAATTTTTACAAAACATTGTTTTTCTGACAATAATATACTCAAAGAGCCACATTTTTGCATTTGGAGCAGGTCTTCACAAAACAGTTTTCAATCTGCGTACAGATGAAAACAAAAGAAAACAACAGCAAACTAACCAAAAGGAATATAACAATGCATATTTACATCCCACAGGAAAAAAACAATACCCCACAGCCTTAGACCAGGCGAAGCCAGAGAAACATGGGTTTTTATAGAAGTTAATGGCCTACAGGGGATGAAATGGAAGGAAAAAACTCAGGGGAGAATACAAATGAGACAATATTGCTTTTCATTGTGTTTTTGCCCTATGTAATCCATTAATATATTGAACGGGGAAAATGAATTGGAACAAAAAAGTCTACATTTTCCTTGAATCGTTAGTTCGAGTTCTCCATAAATCATCACGGCCCTGATCATTGATATCCGCACAATTAGCAGTGATGTCATGGCTCTTGTCTATACTGTAAATTACTTCAGTAGATAGAACTGGAGGTCTTGGCTGAGCACCGGTTATTTCTTACAAAGGGGCTCTGCTTTACAAATAGAATAAATCTTCAGCCTTGGACATGCTGGATGGACTTGCGAAACAAAAACAAAGAATGTCTAAAGTGTCTGGGTAACTGTGAAAACGTGGGCGGTAATGCGACAAGTTCACTACCAGTCAAAACTCTACAAGTACACACATTCTTGCATTATTATTGCTAACTTCCACATTACAAATCACAACTTCAACAGCACAAATGATGAAAGTATGAAACTTATTTAGTGAACAAAGTGTCAAAGCTATTTTGCTGTTTTAGCGTCTTTAAAGTTAACAACATGCAGGTGCATTCTGGGATGCTTTTTAAACAGCCCAGTAAACTAGACTTGTTCTCCATCATTACATGGTCCAACTGATCCATTAAAACTTGTTTGCGAAACAAAATATTTGTTTATACTTGTTTATAGAGAAGCACACATTCAGAAGTGTGTACAAGCTTTTGACTGACAGCGAACGTCAATACAAAACGAACCAAAACTACACGGAGCGAAACCGATCAATACATTTCACCATCAGTATGAATGATGTGATTCAACAAGCTTTATTTAAAAAGCTAAAGAACTCCCTATGGTATGGAATACAGTCTGTTTATGGTATCATGTATCTGGGTGTCAGTTGTTCGGCCAATGAAACTGAAAATAAAAGGCAAAATTTCAATCGGCGAAACACACCAGAAGACTTGGGTTGATGAATGATGTGATCTAGACTGTCCCTTGAACAGACATACAGTATTCAATCTATTACAGCCTTGATCATGTGCAATTAAATATGGCTTCTACTCTAAAGTCTGTAAAATCATGCCCTTAGCAGATTTAAAGTGACTTTGATCCCGCGATTTTGACCAGTTTCCTAGTAGTACAGTCCTTTTAGTAAATTTGAAAGGAACTATTCAGTCTTTTCCAAAAACTAGTGAACTGCCAGTGTTTTCGGGTATCCCAGACATGCTGCTGAAACAAAAATGGGACTATTTTCTAAGATACCATAACTTACTCCTAAAATCAGAGGGAAATAATAAGTGAAAAACAATGGTCTAGTTACTCTAGTAGCACCTAATCCTGGTTGGAAGATTAAACTTAAAATAAACTGTAAAAACTGATTGGTTGATTTAAATGTTATCCCACTGGGCAAAAACAGGAGAGCCGATAAAGACCCAACAAGTTTTTTTGGTGTCTAAAGAAGGTGCTGCTTCTAAGATAACGCATTCAATTTTTGCCAAATTTAGTTTTGTTGTCTACTCGCTGAGAAATCAAAGTTGAATAAAAAAGCAAACTAAATAAATAAAAAAATATCTTATTATTATATATTCAATGCTACCAATAACAATATTTATATAGAATTAGAAATATATCTGGACGAATAGTAACAGAACATTTGTGTGGTGTGTATTTTTACATACAAATGATTTTATTATGAATTTTTATTCTTGACCTTTTTTTAATCCTACGCCCCCCCATTGTATTCAACAATACTCAATATTCAAACCTCTCACTCACAAAAACTCAACTTTTCTACCCAATATTTTATTTAACAGTTTGATATGAACAGGACATACACTCATTTATTATACGAATTGCCAAATAATAAGGAATATCTTGATTGTAAGTTTTTTTATGTATTTCAATGCTCATTTAGTCTAAATTTGAAAATAGCCCCCTTGGAAATCAGCTGCCCCCCTGTAGGCCATCCCCCCTACCGTTCTAAGCTATTGCGCCATTATCTTTGTAAAGTGCTAAACTCTATTAAAATCAAATACGAGTCCAGTCTCCTGTGTGCTTTGTGTAAGTGGTGCTATTTGTATTTGCTGCCTATGTTGCGTGTGTCAATTCCATCATATATGATGTTTCATGAATTGTAAGATGTCTTCAAGCATGCTGGGCAGCTCACTAGATTTTGGAACAGAGCCTTCGGGTCTTCGTTCCAATATTTGTCTGGCCATTTTGTCCAGCATTCAGTTACAACCAAATCACGCCACTCAATGTTTAGAGAGTTTTGTGGGCTGGAGCTCTGGCTGAATGTGGCAGATTTAGTAGACGGAGAATAAGTATGGTGACAAAGCCAAGTCCACAAAAGCAGCAGATGTTAGCCCCATGGGCCAACCCCCACAGACTGACAACGCCACTACCTAAGCCATGTGCAAGCCTGGAGATAAGCAAGGGTTTTTTTCTTCTCCAGTGTCTGGACAGATGAGCAGATGTATGTGTTTGCACGTGTGCCGCGCGGAGCTCCTCACAAGACTTTCGCCCCAATTTTTGTGGTATACGGCTGTGCGGCAGAGGGGAATGAAATGGCCGATTAGCTCGGTTTCCTTCTGTTGTGGCTTTTTCTCGTCCTTCTGGATATGTACATTAGACACTTCTTTGAGAATTAAAACAGAAGTAAGAAAGTCTGCTGCCTTCATTTAAAACCAACCCTGAGGGAAAAATGTGTTCCCAACAGACACCCAAAACACAAGGGAAATAAAAACAAACCAAGCAAAAAACGAACAGGCATCTCTTTGGACGTTTTCTCTAGTACTAGCGGTTTTTCAGCTTACGTGTGAATGAACTGATTCATCTTTGAATATTAGTGAATTACACCCACAACCAGTGTTATGAAGAACATCCTGCATGGAAATTGAAAAATAAGCATCTGGCTTGTTTGCTCTCCGCCGTGTTAATAGCATGTTTACTGACGGTTTGTTGGGAAAAATGAATGTTTTGCTTTGTAAACATTAAAAACAAATCACGGTACCCAACGTTTCGAATGCTTGTAACGGAAACTGCAAAAATGCGAAACGCAAGCAAAGATGCATGGGCGTGATGGAAAACAAATGTCGCGTCTTACGTAAATGACCGCAGCAGCAAATTGTTACTACATTAGCAAAATTACATCCTAAAGCTCCGTACACAAAACGGCTCACGGTTGCTCGGTTAACTGATGAGTTTGTATCAAGAGACCAAAAAAGGAAACGTGGAGAAGCACATTCTGCTGGTACATTGCAGAATTACGGAAATTACATAAGCGTTTAAGATTGAGCATTTTATGAAGGAGGTGAATCATTGCTTTGAATGATGGCTTAGGGGATCTAGTCAAGGTAACTCATCCAAATAGCAGATGTGATTGGATGCTATCGCAGGCATTTCTAGTTAATTAGTTTGGAACTGAAAAATCTTCAAATGATGAATTTCTGAATAGATGGCTGTGTGCCGAGTGGACAAACTGATACCCCCTCAAACAAATAATCCTAGCGCGCTCAACTATATAATCAGATATGAATATAATCATTTCTATTTGATACAAATAAATATTATATCTTTGTAATCATTTTAATGTTCATCTTTCCCCCTAAACAACATCGTCTACGTACGGATTTTCTTAAACAAAGCCACCGAGCTAATGCCGTGCTGTGAGGAACGTTTTATGAGGTTGTAAAGTTCTCGCAACTTACTTAGAATTGAAATGCAGTGGGCAGGTAACCCTATTAGCATTTGCCTAATGACATCAAGCCAATGTACCCGATACATCATGCATGAAGCCTCGGAGCAAACTACAAGCCAGTCTCACTGAACAAGTTGATATTATTTGCCTGGGCTGCTAGAAAATGTAATCCAAGAAGAAAGATTGAAGGCCGGTGCTGAATCAGATTAGAGCACATACCAGAATCAAAGCCAATATCACAATAAAATGAGTATGGATATCCTCCTTTCGATTTTCAAAACGAATACATGACAAATATCGGTGAGGAAGGGATACAAAGAAGCTGAAAATCTACCATGGCTGTGAGATGAGGAACTTAATACAAACAGCAGATAGAAAAATATCAATCTTGGAAATGAGGGGTCATATCGAGTCTCTCTACAAGCGTAATCTTTGATCAGGTGCGCGTTTAAACAGCTGAGGATCTGTCCGTTTCACAAAACGTGTGTCAAAAGAAGCATAACAATATGTTTCTTTATGCTCTCTATTTACAAGATAAACATATGAAGAAGAGTCGACGGCTGTCGGGAAACACTCCCAAATGTCTATTTGATCGTCCGGACAGCGCCGCTTCTCTCGCCATGACATCAGTTTCTTGCCTCTCCAAGTCTCGGTGGAGCGTTCCGGTTAATTCTGTTCCCATTACTAGTAAGGCTGAACACGCCAACCTTGGGGGTGTGGCCAGAGCGGTTACCACGGCTCCTGAGCAACACAGGTGATGATGTCGCCCCCAGTCATTGTTCTGGAGCTTCTGTGGTTATCAGCCTCTCAACCGAACAAGTTGAGATTTGAATGAGCGTAGCGGTGTCCACATTGACCGATGGTGAGGTTACATGTCCACATTCATCGTGTGAAGTCCACACACACAGGCACGCAGGGTGAAAAAATCAGTTTACAGGCAATAATTCCATATTTGTTACGTATTCGTAAGTCCATTTTCAGGGTCAGAGAAACACGATTTCTAAAAGATTAGACAATGATTTGAAGCTGTGAAGCTTTTTAAGACATGTTATGTAATGTGAGTCATTCACTTATAGTTGTTGAAAAAGGTTGATGATCTTGGAGTACATGTAGGAGTACAGACAAATAAAACAAGAGTCAATAGTCGCTATGTAATCACAAATGAGCTGGAGTGTAGTGACTTAGAAACTGGAAACAAATAATGATTTATAATGTTATATTCATTATTTATAATATAATAATGATTTTCAGGTAGGTGAGGTCAGGGGCAACTGTAACACAAAATATGAAACGGAAATTGTATGACTGAATCGCAAAAATAATAGTTTTATTTAAAAAAATTATCCTGCTGGTAAAAACACAAAGAAAAAGGATTTAGACTTAGTGCAAATAATTATAATGTTGGTCCCACTTAGACATTTGCATTGAGCAACCATTATGTGGCTGAATAAATTAGTACATCATACATGCAAAAACTTTTCAGTTAAGTCAAGCAATGTCATTTTTATGTAGACGTGTGCTGTTATACAGAAAGACATACAGTGAGTCAATATATTTTAAGAATTAATATTGTAAGTTTAATATATTTTTAGTTGCCCCCAAACTTCAGCCTCACAGCGTTCCATTTCTGAAATAGTTTTAAAGTAAATATGGTAAATGTAATGCAAATAATAATGAAAATTGAATCATGTAAATGTAAACAAAAATGTAAATGTTTAACTGTTGGCACATATTTATCTTATACCAAAATACATTTATACAAGGCGTCTTATGAAGAAAACGAATTGAATCATGAAGTTACAATTGCCCCTGGTCTCTTCTATTTGTAATTCTTGCCATTTCATCCAATTGTAGCAATTTCATCTGTGTAGCTTCTTTGTTAAGTGACATCTTGAGTCAGAAAATCTTTTTTTTAAGATGAAATGACCTGAGGTTACTGACCACCTCTACATGAACTCAACTCACTAAGAAAAACAAGCAAATGTTCCTAAATACAAAATTCGGAAGGCCGTCATTAAAGGTTCAAGCCTTGTTGGCGTTACATCATTTTCTTTAGATCATTGGGAAGTCATTTGAAGTTGGATTAAGATTTTTTACTCTGAAACATATTCTACGCAAGTAAATGAACACTTTTTA
This sequence comes from Triplophysa siluroides, assembly GCA_006030095.1. NCBI lineage: Eukaryota > Metazoa > Chordata > Actinopteri > Cypriniformes > Nemacheilidae > Triplophysa > Triplophysa siluroides. The sequence goes on from VCII01000114.1 coordinate 792,288, forward strand.
TGCACGTTAGTTTTCACGTACCGTACTGTTACGTTCTGAAATGTCACTTTCATTCTTAGCGTAGCCATACGGGCACTATAGCGGACATTGCACATTTTCTTTCACAGGTCAACTACAACCACACAGGAACTACAATTTTAAAATAATCTTGTTAGCTTAAACTCCTTAGCTGTCAACATATTTAAAAGTAGCTTCCTGAATATCAAAACATTTAATAACACCGACATTTGGCCGCTATTTGTTAACAAAGTGACACACACTTAGAACATACAAGAACAATGTGTTCGCTTATTTGAGTAGAATGCATTTCTGGTTTGAGAGTATGGTGACTCCAACATGCCCACAAAGAGAAGGTTTATGACTCTTTACCTTCACACACACACACACACACACACACACACCATAAGTAAAACAGATAGCCTAGGAACACAAAGTTTCTCTGAATTCTTCTATTCTGGTTTTCAGTACTAACCGAACTGAAAAAAAACAGGCAAAATGTCGTCTGTCATAAATGGCAAAGGTCCGAACGTCATAGTACACGTACAGATTCAGTTGTTTGATTATATTCGGAAAGAAACACAAGCTATATGTACATCTAAAGAAGCCTGATCTTTGGTACATGTGCACACTGAAAGACCTTGCTGTGTGAATCTTCATTAAGATTTTAATGAATGCTTTATTTATACTCAAGATCTTCCATGCTCATGTCTGGACAGATCTGTCTTCATAATCGAATAATGTGATGCATTTATGGACGCTCCCTGGCAACTAAATGAAAATAACAGTGAGAGGCCTTCGAGCTGAACATTAATATGCTTCTCTTCATTCTCTCTCTCTCGTCAAAAACCCTGTTTATTGCACATTCCTTTTAATTCCTCTTTCCTTTTAATTCCTCACTCCGCATGGGAGAATCACCATTATCTGCTCCACAGAGGAGGCGTCCCGTCGGTACAGAGCAGGGGCTGAATGCAACCGAAACCACGTTTAACGTCTCATGCACGTTGCACCGGTTTTCAATTTGCCATTGAGCAGGACGGGGAGAACCAAAAAATAGCAAGGGCCTTTGAATGGGAACAAAGAAAAATGGACGAAGACATGGAATCCCATTTTCCAGGATACACTACACTCCACAATGGAAGTGTACCGTACACCAGATCCTCCAGCAACGTTGTGGGAATGTTCTTCACATCTCTATGTTCGTGAGAAACAGTAAGCACAGAAGATACCGCAGCAGTATGCACAGTTTGAGTCGCACCGCTGCGGTTAGACGGTGGAATGTGGATCACCACCCAAGCACAGCCTCTTTTAAATGACCCATCATGCCTTGCTTTCCGAGAGGGGCCGTTAGCGTCTAAAAGAGAGAGTGCTGGTGGAACGTTCTGTCGTTGGATAGCTAACCGAGCGTTCTGTGGTGGGATAAGAGATGCTGGGCCCCTCAACGGGAGCTCTCTGGCTGGGTGGGGAGCAGGGCCCCGGGGGTGCCGTGTTGAGGGTGGGCACGGCGGGAAGGGCTACAGTCTGGATGGTGCTCCGCTCTCGAGGGGGAAGCTCCTCCAGCCCCTCCATGCTTTGCGGGGGACCCTCGTAGCTCATGTTTAGCCGCAGGGGTTGATGGGCCTGGCAGTAGTCCACTATGGGCTGCTCGTACCTGTAGAAGGCCAGCGTGCTCATCTGGTGAGGCACCTGTGGATGGATCGAAAGAAAGAGAGAAATTAATAACATATTAAACAAGACCTTACGAGTCGTTTAAACACCCACTGTAGTACCACGACGGTCAATAATAAGATAATTTACACAAAAAATAAGACGTCTGTCATTATTTTCTCTTTCCAATAGAGCAAACTGCTACAGGCAACACAAAAGCGAAATAATGAATATCGTGGCTACTATGATCATTTAAGTAGATGGAGACTAGGGATGTCAAGCTCCAAAGTTACACCAAGTGTCCTAAATAAAGGCTTCTCTTCTTTGCATGAATAGCAATCCATTATTCTCTGCTGTTTGTTTTACATTTGTCAAGAATGTACATCCTATATTCAATTTGACACGCATACTTAATAGAGCAGAAAATTATTTATACAAATATGTATTGAAATATTACTATGGATGGATGGATATATCGATGGATGGACGTATGTATGTATGGATGGATGTATATAGATGGGTATATAGACGGATAGATGAATATGGATGGACATAGACAGTGGGCGCTAGTTATAATTTTAATTATATGTTTAAATATTTAAATAGTATTTCAAATTGATTATTAATCTGTGTACACTCATGACATATTGAGAAAGCAAGAGAGAATGAGAGTAAATAAAAAAAAAAATAGTGTGTATGTTGTAAAATCAAATGTGTGTATGGTTACCCGTTCTCACTATCTGTTAAAGTAACATGTTGCCAGATCTTCATAGATTAAAAACAACCAACAAAGACTAACCGAAAATAAACCTTTATGAGCTAAAGTATCATAGTACCAAATATCAAGCATCAAAAAATGGCATAAAAATACAATACATGGCAACACTTTAAAGGAGCGTGATACAGCCTTCTGAGCATAAACAAACAAAGCAGGCCGTCAGCTGTAGTTTACTTTAAATTAAAGTAAAATCTTTAGACGAAAAATAGCAGGCTTATATTCTTATTTACAGCTGCAAAATGCTACAGCGTTACCAGTCAATCATCACTTAATGCGGGAGTGACTATACCTGTTCCGTACACACATGGAATGATAATTAAGTGAATTCACTCGCGTATTTAAATGCGATTGTCACTTCTGAAAATGCAGTGTGTGCATGGCGCAACAGGATGAAAGACACCAGGCTTACTGGACTTGCACTAATGAACAGCGAGGAGATGCTTAAACAGGGAGGAGGAGAGTAAGCCTCAAACAGCTATAAGCAAGGTTTATCTTATATATATCTCTTGTATATTAATGCATTTTGTGGCATTTCTAGAGTATTTGGTATTTGCATGTGTGAGGGCTTTATATTGGGTGGAGGATTCTGTGCATACCCTGACAAAACCTCCTGCAGGCGCCCCTGGACATAGATAGATATTTAAATATAGATGGATAGATAAATATGGATGGATGGATAAATATAGATAGTTAAATAGATAGATAGATGAAGAGTTTGGTTCCAAAATGAGAAAACTCAGTTTTTTTCTTTTTTTCAAAAATAATAAGTTTTTCATTGTTATCATGTTTTATTGTATTTTATTTAGCTGTATTTTTGGAGTTATTCTGCCTAAATCAAATCAAAACAACTGCAGTTTGATTGATATTAATTGGAATGCACAATAAAAAAAATATTTTTTTAAATCTCATTTTGGGACCAAACTCTTCTTATATAGATGGATAGATGAATATGGACGGATGGATAAATATAAATAGATATATAGATGGATAGTTGAATACAGATGGATGGATATGGATAGATGGGTGGATAGATCAACCTTTTGTTGTCCCTTTTATTTATGTAACACAAAATGCCTTATAATGTGTTTAAAAACGTAAAACTCAAAAAATGTGTTCGTGTGTCAATATTATAAAAAAGTTATAAAGTGATATACAATCAATCTTTAATTTCACTGAAAATCTTGACTTCATGTCCATGACTAATATTCAGTCAGACATACCTTAAATGAGCCAATTATTTTGGTTCACAAAACCAGCCTGAATGATTCCATCGTACTGCTCTGGTTCTTTGGTCTTTTAACTCATCAACCCATCTACTGTCAAGGGTTAACACCCCACTGATCAAATGATTTGGAATGTCATACACAACTTACTTGGAACAACACAAGGGTGAGTAAACAATGACTGATTCTTTTGTTATGGCTAGTTATTCGTTCAAGTCATTTGAATAATTCCAGTTTAAGTTTATGTATTAATCATTCTGCGTTTCTTCCTCATTCTCAACCCACTTGAATTTCCTCTATAAGCTCTGCTTCCGTCTGCATTTAAAAACTGCCTCGTGGCACCCGTTTTCAAAGAGGCATCGCACTGGTACACGTAATAGCTTTTTACATTGAGTGCAAACCCAGCATCTGTCTTGCTTCCCAGTGTGTGTGCCGTGCTCGGTGGTGACTCACACTGTGCGTACACCCAGCACACACACATGAACCCCCGCATGGGTTTCTGCAGCTATTCCCATGATAAGTGACACAAGCAAATATGTCTTTCCTTTTCATGCAGTGACTCCAGTAGAGTCGCAGCGAGGAAACGTGTCGCATCTGCTTGCCTCATGTTTATCTTTCCCTCGGAAGGGACGTCACATGCATATGGCAGGGTAAGGCAGCTGCCATAGCTCGGCTGCATGGAAAATACTAAAATATGTATATATGTACAATATATGTCTAGTATTGTAGGCTGTACTGTACATCATTTCACCACCCTCCACATACACAGATGTTGGGTTTCCCTGTTTACCCACAAGGTCACAAATTACTGGTATTACTACCTTGGAAGGGACATTTGGTCCCCACAATGTACAGTTTATCAAGACCACACACACAGAACAGTTCTACACAAACACACTTTCTCTACTGACTTGCCAGTTTGACTATAAGGCAAATTCAGTTGGCCGGGACAGTTGGATATAAAAGATATTAGCTACACAACATAAAGTTTACAGCCGTAAGAGCTTCAAATTATGCTTGTATATTCACTTCCATTCAAATTTATTTCTACGGTACTTTTCACAATTCAGCATCATTGCAAAGCAGCTTTGCAGAAAATGCATTATGGAACAAACAGTAGAGACATCCCTTATGTAAGGTAAATATATTTTCCTATATATTAACAGTCAATTTATTAATGAACTTAAAAAATATATAGAATAACACATTTTTTATTCATTAAAAATATATTGAATAATACATGAGAAATTGCAGTTTTTCAAAAGTAGCCTAAAAATATTTTTTATAAATATAAGCACTTGGTTCCAGTATGGGTCAACGACGAAAAAGGGTTTAAGCATAAAACAATACGTTTTAACACTGCTTTAAATTGATGTTTTCTGTTTAATTTAATTGCATTTTTGTTTTAGTTTTTCTAGGCAAAAAATAAATATCATACATTTTTCACAGATTTACAGAAGGCGCCCACTAAAATGTCATTCAGTGCAACAATCTTGTCATGCAAATTTACAACAAAAAACTATTTATGACATATTAAAAGACTAATCATAGCATGCTAATTAGTATTTTTTTTTTATATGTGCCACTATCCTAGGTTTTGCCCATTTGTCAAATAAGAATGTATTACTCATTTAAAGCACAGTAAAATGTAATATGCTCCCTTATTCTTTTATACATTTTTCAAGTCAGAATAAGCATTTTTTTGATTTTGTACATACATATTGTGTTACACTGAATGGCAATGTAACATTATTTCAACCAAATTTTGACATTTATTCTCTAAAAACAATAAAGTAGACATTTTACTTAAATGAGGCATGAATTCAAATCACAATTTTAACCCGAGCTTCTGTTATATGAGAGGGAATCGTATTCACACGAACATCATGTAAGTGTCAGAACTGAAAACGCCCTTGATACTGAGATTACATCTGTTATTGACACCAGGCCCAGCGAACGCCAGGTTCTGGAATGCACCTATCTATGACGACATTGATAGGTTGAACATCGCCTCCAAAGAAAAATATCAACGACTACTTCTCTAGCCTCACCCACTGGTTCGCGCATGACAGAACTGAAGTACCACAAGTGGCGCGTAACCAGATAGATCGAGCAAGCAATAAACAAACTAACATGCCGTTAAAGATAGCTAAATATTGTGCCATCCCTGGTTGTGGAAGAATACGGTCGCTGCATAACCTTCCTTCGGATTCCGATATAAGGAATGCGTGGTTAAAGTTTATTTTAAAAGACGTTCCAGCTCATGTGGGAAAAACATGGAGTGTTTGTTCGTTTCCTTTCTCCGAGGATTCCTTCGTGAACAAGGCACAGGTCGACAGAGACTAAAATTAAAAATCAGTGCTGTGCCGTCAATATCGGATCCGATAGGAATGGCGCAGCAATCTTATGTGAGTAAAACATTTTTCGCTATGCTTCACTATTGCTTTGTTAGAGATCGCTTGATGTGCCCTGAGCATTTGTAGAGCTGGCCTGAAAACCTGGGTGGAAAATAGCCTATTACTTATTGATTTTGATGTTTTTGAATGTAAAAACCACGCGGACGTCATAACTAGACCTCATACAACAGTATAAAACAATAAAAAAGGCCAGTTCATCACACCTTTAATCTAATGTGTTTTCTATGGACATAAAATCACTTTTGTAAATTTAGTTTGATAGGTACATCTTAACGTCTTTGACCCATATGGAAATGTATCATTTAATATATTGCATATACTGCATCCCGTATGCTCCCATATATTTTTAACCTATACATTTTTTTTCTATAACAACCCAATTACCAGCATGTTTAAGAGTGTATGGAAGAAAGGAAAGAAATCAGAGACAAGGGGAAAGTAAAAAAACGTAAAATATATATAGAATATATATTATAATATTTTATAAGCTGTACATTAGCGATACAACCTGTGACAATAACTGTCATTGTATTGTAATCAGTCATTATATTCATAGCGGTAGTAAGTATGCGTGTCAAAACATGATCATACTTTAGTAAGCCTTAATGCTTTATCATTTAAAACAAATCACTTCTAAACCACATCAAAATAAACGCACAAAAGCTTATAAAGTCCTCTACCTTCGTCGGTGACTATCCTGAGCTGTATTGTCAAGGGCAGATTCATTTAGTCCATTTTATGCTTTTAAGAGAAATCAATAACCGACATTACATCGACTATTCAATTAAAAAATAACATCAAGTGTTGCTTGCAAAAATACTTGAGCCATAATACTAATTGGCTTTTAAATGTCCCCAAAACGCTACCAAATGCTCAAATTACAACATCCATACCCAACAGCAGGCTGACTGTACCAACCTAGCCACCTTGACTCTTTGCTCGGGGAAGATTTAAAGGAAATGATTTGATGTTGCCATTCAAAATCATTGGAAGATCTCTATTTGACTTTTGATAAACTGACCTCGCTGTCGTTCGTACCAGCACGCACTGATACTCTAAGAACTCATGATGAAACAATGCTGAAATCCCTGTGTATTTTCACAGAACAACCAGAGTTGACTGCTTTCATAGTGCTTAATAAGAAAGTGGAGAGAGAGCGCTGAGAGACCCACGTACGATCACCAAAAGTGCACAGAGAGAACATTAGTGATGGGAAAAGTCTGCCGGCGTGACAGTGAAGGGGTTTTACAAAGAGACTCCTGACAGGAAGTAAAATAAACAAGCTGAAATGTGGGACCCACTCTCAAGTCATAATGAGATGCATTGTGTCAGGGACTCGAGGTTTAAAGCTCGCTGTATGCCACAATTAATTCCTTCCCTGACTAGAGCAAAGAGCTTTGGGGTGTCAGCAGAATGTAGATAGTAGATACTTAGAAGACTAGTTTAATGAAAGTGAAAGAGGAACTGAAAAGTCAGATCCAGGGGTGAGCGTCAGAGATCCGTTGACCACTGTGGGTTTGAGTTTTGCTTTTATTCCATGTTGGTAGCTTTGATGTCATATACAGTATAGGTTTGTTAACTTGTGTCCTAGTGTGGGTTTGTGTACTAGCAGATATTCGTTGGCTTTTAAGGTGAAATGTGTCATTTTGTGTCACTGGGATAACCAAAAGGAATTGCTCAAATAATGCATGTTTTCAAATAGGTAGGTTTTTAACCACAATTATCTTAGTTATAAAGGATAGTTCAGCCAAAATAAAATTCATCATATATTCACCCTCATGTCATTTCAAACACTTACTTTCCTCTTCTTCAGAACTCAAAAGAAAATATTTTGAGGAATGTCGATAACCAAACAACATTGGTCCCCATTGTATGGACTCAAAACCACAGAGACATTTCTCAAAATATCTTCTTTTGTGTTACACAGAAAAATGAGCTATGACAAACGGTTATTTTGGAGTATTCAACACTTTTAACCATGGTTTTCAAAGTAAAATTATAAGAATACAAATGATAATCAATCTGCCAAAACGTGTTACTGTTATAAAACGGATAGACCTCCTTAAATCCAGAGCAATGTTTTAAGTGCACCACAAACATGCCACATTAAACTGTAACGTGAAAATACTTCAACATCCAAAAAAGACCCTCATCCTTTAACTGTTTGTGTTGACTGAGTGTGATTGACGTGTTGAGGCGATGTCACATTTTGCATGTATTTTTTAACCAGAGGTAAACAACGGCCAGCCGAGAAGCTATGCAAATGAATAGCCATATAAATGATAAACAAGGCAAATCCTGTACAGTGAGGCGAACATAACAGTAATGTTAGTGTTAAGTCAAACCCTTGGAAATGAGCTCTCAATGATACCTTAAGCATTACCTCTGCAGTCTCTCCTGCTTAAATGACTCCATTAAGCTGGGTTTACTTATTACACTGTAGGCACTCAGTGGATTAGTTCACCTCGCTTTCTCTCTCTCACACACACAGAACATACTCTTTCATGACTGTACCCTCCATCCGCAGATTGTCACGTTGCATTGATTAATTATAATATATTAACTACTAACTGTTTCAGCAAATTCTGAACAGAGTGCAGGACATCAATCTAGCTTTAGCGTGTGTGTGAGAGGGAAAGAGCTCTTGTCTTAACCGCACCTTCAGTTTTAGAGAAGCGAAAACCATCCAGTGCCTCTGTGTTTCGTGTGCTTTAATGGAATTATGGGTAAATCTCAGATCAACATGGCGGGTGTGATGAACTGACTTACATTGGATTACAATGTTCTTTTTTTGCTTCGCTTTAAAGGAGGGAAGAGACTGTCTAAGACTGTCATTGTGCAGGGTTCAGGGTTGTTGTTTTGCAATTTCTATCCAGGGAAGCTTCATCAGGTTTCAGGAGATGAAGGGATAGTTCACCCAGAAAGGAACGTTTTTTTCATCGTTTACTATACAGGGTTTGAAATGCAATTTTTGGGTGAACTATCCCTTTAATATTGTAAAACATAAGTATAACCAAACATACATAAGAATTTGTAATTTGCAGAACGTACAGGACACATACACAGACACCATTTTTACACCATAACCAGGTGGATTTGTGCAGCTTCAGTATCATACGTTCATATCCAGTATAATACTATATTATTGTTAAATAGTACACCTGATCTTACAGGAATTCGTAACAATTTTACTAAGTGGCTTATTCGAATGATGTCATACGATTTCAATCGAAACCGCAATACTGTAGCCCCTCCCCTAACCCCACCCCTAAACCCAACCGTCACTATTTTACGAAGTGGCTAATTCGTATGATTTCGTACTATGTGAGTTGTTCAAAATGTACGATTATCAGAAAAAGCAATACTGAAGCCCCTAACCCCACTTCGAAACCCAACTGTCACTGGCGTGAAAGCAAACAGTACTAAAATGTATAAATGAGATTGTACGAATTCATACGAATTAGCCGCCTCGTAAAAAAGTAACAAATTCTCGTGAGATTGTGTTGAATTGCATCGTGGAATTTTCTATCAATTTCAGAGGCAGCCCTGAACGTATGAACAATCACCAGTATTTATCAGACAGATGGTCAAACTCTCGAGTACGAATTCAATCCCATAATGCCTTTGGTCTCAACGCAGATGAGGTCTAAATGCATTCTATTCAGTGTCTGTCACGTCTTTCTGTTCTGGTCTGGGTCCCCGGTGCTTTCATTTAGAGCGGTACATATTGTGATGTTTCTTAACACATTGTCTGCTGCCTCATTACCCAGATAACAATACCGTGGCCGACTACAGTCAAATTGCCCGGCCGTTTGTCCATTAAGGTAGACCGTGACTGCAGGAACTCATCAGTATGTGGGGAACGTCGCGTCTCTGCCATTCCTGTTTATTCAGAGCCTAACAGGGAATTCTTGTGCCCTAGCCACTAGCTATGCAAATAAGCAGGCTTGCGTGGCATATTAACGCCGTACAGTGGAGCTAACGCTTTGATTTGTTGCTTGCTGCCGGCCGCAGGAGCACGCCAAATAGATGTCAGTATTGGCTAATAGATGGCCCGCAGAGAACCGTAAGGAATCTATAGGATTAGATTTCTTCATACGTTCAGGCCAAAACCTTTCGGTTACGAGAGATGCAATAATGCAGTGCGTCTGCGATGCGTTCGTGCGAGAGGAATTTGAATGCAACAATGCATTTAATATGTCAGAGAGGCTAAACAAGGCAAATGACATTCACCACCTGCACCAATGAGTCATACTGCAGCAGCTACACGCTCACAGTATGGAATCTGCTAGCTCTTTAGTTAATCGGATGACAAGTGTGATAAGCAATTTATCGCCCATTTTTGTGAGTGACTGGCTTCCACGCACCAACCAATTATTTGCGTGTACAGGCGGAGCTGCGTGTAATAACACAGAATGTTTCAGCAATGAACTTGGCTGCATTTAGGAAAAAACACATTTTTAATAGCAGACATTTAAAAAAAATCATATTTTAGCTATTACCATACATCAGAGACTACCAATGCTGACACTCCGGCCCACTATGAACTGTTGCTGAAACAACATTAATGCTGTAACTTTTTTTTTCGTTTCGTGTCATTTCAAACCTGTATGACTTTCTTTCTTCTGCAGAACACAGAAGATATTAATCTGAAGAACATTGATAACCCAACAGCATAGACTTCCAATGTATGGAGGCAAAACCATGAAGACATTTCTCAAAACGTCATCTTTTGTGTGTTCGACTGAAGAAAATATCATCTTAAGATTTTGAATGACATGAGGATGATTAATGATGGCATAATTATTATTTTTAGGTGAACTATTCCTTTAAATAATGAGTTTAAAAACAACTGAAGTAAATAAAATTGACAAAATATATTTCTTCACAACCGAAAGGCATTAGGATGAGAAGCGTGGTAAGAGACATTCTTTACAATGGTCTTGCAGATATATTTTGGTCACGATCAAATGCGCTTAAATCATTCCTAGAAGGGTTTAAAAGTGCTTGCACGCACACATGTGTGTTGCGTCAGCACGCGTGAATATTTAACGTTGCAGTGGTGTGTGGATGCGCACAACACTGACGTTGCACGGCTAGCCTGCGTGACACTAAAGCCACCAGACACACTTTGGATAAAAACATGTCCGAGGGCCCGGGAGTTCGCCTGAGCAGCGAAGAATTTAAACAAGCAGAAGGGGAAGAAAACGCCTAAAAGAGAAATGGGAATTTGGGGCTGCCGCAAACCGTCACAAGTGTTTGCCTTCATTTATATAACAGATGAACTCATGCATTATCTGTCAGAAACTGAAAGGCTTGGCAGCGTTTATCCACAGAGGTCTGCGCATTGATCTTTGGGAATTAGAATAAAAATGTTGACGCTGTCAGTCTCCTTAATGGAACAGTTCATCTGAAAACAAAGGGTCAGACGCTATATAGTCACAAACCTGTGTGCTGTCATTTAAAAAAAAAAGTAGAAGAGTTGTTAAGATATGTGGTGTTTATGGCGAACAAGGGCAATAAAAGCAGAAGCAATAAAAGTGGTCCATGTGACCAAACACAAAAAGATTTTTCTATAAGGTCACAAATTCACATTCATTTCTAGAATCTCATTTCTACAGTATGTTTTGGTATGACTAAGTTTCGGTACAGGTTTAAGTTTACGGGTGGAGCTTCATTTCTGCTTTTTTTCTAATAGTAAAGATCAACTTTTTAGTTTTTTCTTGAATTCATATGAAAGTCACAGCATAGTAAAAAAATGTTTTAACTATTTTGACCCTGTATATGTTCAAGTCATAATGCTGTTTGGAGATGTGTTTTTTATTTAAAGTTCATTGTTGTATGAAAGCAAGGAACAATTCTTCAAAAATCATCAGCTTATCAACAAAATTTGTAGCTTGCATATCAAAAATCATTTCTTTAAAGGGATAGTTTCCTCAAAAATGAAACCCATTGACTTGCATTGGTTTTGTGTCCATACAACGGACATGAATGTGTACCGCCGTTGTTCAGTTACCAACATTCTTCAAAGTATCTTCTGTTGTGTTTTGCAGAAGAAAGTCACACAGGTTTTAAATCACAAGAGGGTGAGTAAATGAAGACAGGATTCTTTACTTTAGGGTGAACTATCCCTTTAAGGAATGTCCAACAGATGACAAATTGAATGATACCTAGAATTATGTATCACATTCGTGTTTATTTTTACACAAAATGTGATCGTTCGTGCAAAGTATCATAACACATCAGGCACTATAAATCACATCCGTATCTCCGTTCCTTTGTGGCAATGAGCCATTTTCCATCATCTTTTAAAGAAGCGAGCTCGGTCCGCACGCCCGAAACTGCTGCGTCCACCGGTCCGAAACACTCCTATTTTCACTTTGTCTGGCTGATGAATATTTCCAAAAAGTAAAAAGGGTTTTTGGCTCCGTGGCAGACGCCCCTGTCAACTTTTAATCAGGGATATTGAAAAGGAGTGTGTGAACGTGGCTTTTTAAGCTGGGGCTAATCAGACATGCTTGCGTGAATTGGAGCGAAGCCAGGCCGGTGTGAAGACCTCTCTCGTTCTTTGTTTCGCTTTCTTCCGCTCTCTCTCTCTCCCTCTGTTTGATTTCATTTCAGAGAGGCAGATTATCTGAAATGAGACATTCTTTCTGGAAAAGAGCACTCAGGATAAGCTCGGCCTGAAGATGCTTCTGTTTGAAAAGGATCGATACGGATTGGCTCTCCCTCCTGTGAATCTAAGTCTGGGCTTTTTGCTTTAAGGTGCTGTTGGGAAAGAATTACACAGAATTTACTGTTCTTTGGTAAATGGACAAATCCTTAATTCTAATAAATGGAGCTGTACACAACAGCACAGGCTGGCGAAACCTTCTTGGTAAATCTATTGATTTGATCTAGTTGTTTATTTTGTATGCTTTTGTTCGCCTTTTCTAAGGTTTCAGCCTTAGATGAACCACTTGACGGTCTCTTCGATTACTATGTTATGCGTATAGCATGCAAAAATTGGAAGGTGAATTAATTTGGGATTTGATGCCTTATAATGCGTTAAGCAACTACCGACCAATAGTGTGGCATAATGTTATAATAATAGACCCGCCAGCTCTTAAACAGCACATTATCATATCACATTTACACAGTTATATTTACAATTGCACACTGCACATTACAATTGTGGATATACTTCACTTACTCTGTATGAATAATTTACATTTTGCATTTGGAAATAGTTTATAATAGACAAACGGACGGATAAACGGACACATTTTTTCCGGACTCCCTCCATATCAGCTGTCCCATTTCTCACAATACCATACACACAAATGACACTTAGAACCACACAAACCTTTCATTTTCCAAATCAACCCACGTTCATTTACAGATAACATAGCTTGGAAAGGGTCGTGGAGGTGGAGAGTTGATATGTAATTATGTTGCGGTTTAATATCTCTCATTTCTTGCCTGATGTGTCATTACATTAGCAAACCTGCCTGGTGAGGTGTGGAGTTTGGTACCTTTGACATGCGTGTTTGTGTACTTTCGTGGAATTAGTAGGCCACTAATCAAAATTAAAACCATAACAATAACTTATTTGTCAGTAATTGAGATAGATTGTAGAGTATGAAATTAATGAAGGGGCGTATGTTTTCATCGGCAGAAATAATGAACGCGCCAGGAGGGGGTGGAAAAAGAAATGCCCTGCAGGGCAGTGCGTGAAAGGAATTAAACGTCATATTGATAAAAATCTCAAAGAATCAGCAATGTATATTTGATGCCAACAAGTTTATAGAGATCGAGCTCACCTGACCTTATGAATCATGGTTCACTTGCTTTTTGGGAAATTAGGCATGTGGATGAACAGAAGTCTTAAACACATGACCTTATTTCCACACCGTGACACAAAACAGTCACTTTGCGATCACACACAGAGCACTGCTTACATTTTCCATCAGATAATTCCGTTCATCCATTCCGACATCCTGACATTTGAGGTCATATTTTTGTGTGTAAACCATGTCACTGTATATGGATTCAGACATCTGGCGGTACAGTTCACAGCGAATGTTTAAATCGATATTGCTAATTTAGACACGCCGACTGATATTGCCTCTGACTGTGAGCTTCTTATCAAAGCCGAGCCTGCGCTACTTTGATCTGATGCACAGCAAAGTGGAAGAGATAACACGGACTGGACCTTGACTTCAAACCTACAGTTTATTTGCAGTGCAGACTTTGTATGAGCTATAATGTGTAATGCCAAAAAATGCCAAATGCCAAAACTTTATCATGGTCATGATGGTCAACTCAATGGATTGATTACATAAAGTATAGATGTATTTTTATATCGAGCTACATTTGCATAGAAAGGCATGAAAAATAGACATAACATCTATAAGCTTGTCAAAAAGTGAACCATCTGTATTATAAAGTAAACTTGAATTTGCGCTCTCTATCTTTTAATCCGCGCTTTCAGATTCTTGGCTGATCACCTCTTAATATACTGGCAGTGATACTGCTTTAGGCAGTCACAGGGGAAATGTCACTTCCATTTCCTCAAGATCAGGTCGAGGAAGTAGATTTGAGTGAATTGCCTTCTCGCTGAACTTGCCGTTTCTCTTTTTGTCTGGGAAGTGCTTCCTCTGGAGGAATTTTCACTCGCATATTCTATTGGAGTTTGATAATGATAATGTAAGACACAATAATGCATGAACCTCAGTTTTAAAAACGAATCACTTAAGGAATTCATTATATTCATTACCATTAGAAAAGTCTTGGTTATATGTATTTTTGTCTGTATTGTATGTGCATTAGTAGCATACATCAATACATTATGGATTCACTTTTGGAGATAAATCATTTTTGACACATACTGTACATATAAACAGTATATTCATATTTAAGACTCCAAGACACTTTCATAAATGCTGTTATAAATTAATAATGCGGACTATTAATGTATGGATGCATTAGGAACGGATGTTTAAAATATGTGCACTATAGGATGCATATAATGAATTGTGTGCTGCTAATTTTATAGCAACAGTTTGGGCAGGACCCTTTTCTATTTTAACATGACAATGACCTTGTGCACAAAGCAAGGTTAAAAAAGAAATGATTGATGCAGTCTAGTGTGGAAGAATTTCAGTGGTCCCAGACCTGAACCCAGCGGAACACCTTTGAGCCAAACACTCATTACTCAAACACATCGGGTACTGTCGTTTCAGAACAGAAAAGGACCCTTTTAAATACCGTTGCAACATTGGAAACAAAATCCTTTAATATGGTATTTTATGATGTAGCATTATTATTTGTTTTGATAGGAATTACTGGAATAGATAAACACGTTTATTAGAAGGGGGCATCTTAATAATTCTGTCCATAAAGTGTAAGTTGACATTGTAAGTCGATAAAAGCGTCTGATGTTTACCAGTGTAACCCAAATAAAGTGAGACTTGTCAAAAACATTAGATTTCTCTAATGCTTTAAAATACAGTATTAAGTTGTAAAAGCTCTTTTAGACCTCAATTGGTGCTTCAGTTTTAAACACATCATCAGAAATAAAACTCAAGCTCTTTCTACTGTGAGAACCGGGTACAATCACGTAATTACGTAAGGAAAATAATGGCAGTAAAATCTTGCGTGTCTAAAATGGCTCTTTTAGCCGCTCCCGTGGCAGTTCTGGCATTCCCTCATGGTTATCTGACAGGTGATGCAGCAGGGTCCCATCTCCAGTGGGAGATGAATGGAAGGTTGAGTAACCCCTAGAGCTGCAATTACCCTAAACACGAAATGGTCTTTTTCCCTTTAACCCTGTTTTGACCCATCAAAGAGAGCCTGTGAGTAGCCGTAAGTCTGAAGATCAGCAAGCTCTAATCAAACTGTAATAACCACATTCACAACAGCTTGTTTGACAGTTCCAAAGGCATCATGCTGGGCTGTTCTTTGGTGACTCTCTTCTAGCAAACCCTCTTGCCATCAAATCAAGCTTTATCCTGGTCTGAAAGAACACATTTCCTAAAGAAAACCTTTTGTTCTAAGACGGTCCTTTATCTGGGTCTGAGAAATAGTTTTTAACTCGACTTTGAAGAACGTGGTGTTGACTTTGATGGTCTTCTCTTCAATTGCAAAGAAGAGAGCTGACTTATATACCCACCGCGGCTCGCTCGGCCTCAGTTGCTCTTGGGTCTCGAGTGTTGAAAGCGCAAATCTCTATGGAGGTGTTCTGATTTCAGGGCGCCGTGCCCCGGCCACCCCTCCTGTCACTTCAAATCTCTCAGTGATCTCGGAGGCTGTGCTTGGAGAGACGCGAGTAAATATTGGGCCTAGGCTTGGATTAAGCTGCCCAGATAAACCATCGCATTACAGATGGCAGGTTTAGGTTGTGGGATTTAGCCAGAGCTCAACTGTCGTTTTAACATCAGAATGTGTTACTGCTAATGGCACAGTTACAGTCACTGCTGGAAAAGCCAATAGAAGGCGATACTTTTGGCCTATATAGAGGAGAGTGGGGTAAAATGTGCCACTTTTTACTTAAGTGGTCCTCTAGGCAAGGAGGAATGGGGTAGAAATAAAATTATATTTTAGGATGTGTGCTACAAACTGAAATTAGAAGGTAATATAAATGTTACGGAAAGAAGAAAACATCTACGCTCTCATTTTCCAAAACTGCTTCTTTTAGCCAAAACAAGTATTTTATTACCCCTGTGTTGTCAAACTTGACAAGCTCTTTTAAATACTTTTTATTGGTTAAATATTTGCAAAACCTACGGAAAAAGGTTAGTTCTGACAAAACCAATGAAACACCATTGCAGCAATTATTTTAAATATGAAACACATCATTTAGAAACACAGAAATGACATAATAAAGATAATTGTGTTCTCTACCTCTCACAAAGAATAATTTTAACAAAGTAATGAATTATTTCTGTATATTATGGCATTTTCCACTGAAAATCTCATCATCAAAATGCGTCCAGCTATGTTTGAGTGCATGATATGTTGTAATTTAAACATTTGTCCCTCACTTTTTAACAAAGTGTCCATGACTTTGTAACATTTTAAAAGAACTGTTTACACACAAGCAAGCGCGCGCACACACATATTTGTACTTTAAGCTTGATTTTGTTTGAAGTAACACGCCTATAAGATTTGTTCATATTTTCTAGTTAAAAGTTTTTACAATATTCTCTTGTTATACTGTGTACACGGCCATATTATCATTACCTTAACATACCGTTTTCAACATTTAAATAGAATCATTTTTAATTTTCTATAAAAAATATATATTTAATTAATATCTAATTATGTAGGGTATGATGAATAAAAACTTGTTTAGGCATCATGGCTTCTCTTTTTTTAGCAAAATATGCTGCGAATTGAACATTTTTAGACTTGACATTTTTAGAAATGTAACATTTTAGGTCTTGTTTGGAAAAACCTACAGTGTTACAGTTTTGGAAGTGTTAGCAAGTGTTTTTTAAATAATATTTGACATCTTTGAAACCAGGATTCATCCAGTAATGATTTATGAAGATTAAGCCCGACAGCGATGATATTTTCTTATGATGACATATACTTTCTTTTTTAATAAAAAAAAATCTACCAATAAACAAAGCTATTTTTTAGACCTTTCTAACTTCATACATAAGCTACACACAAACATCTTACCCCACTCTCCCCTATTAGCTATTTTTGGTGTCCTTTTTCTCTTTTTTGTCCTCTCTCTCTCTCTCTCTCTCTCTCTCTCTCTCCATCCTTCTTTCTATTTTCCCCCCATTACGCCCACAAACAGTGGTTAAAAAGGTCTGGCACTCGCACAGCATCTCAATGATCACCCTTTCCAGAAATGTCAATTGATGGAAATCAGGCAACGTCCACCAGCCGTGGATTGAAGCGTGGCATTATGGGTAGCCGGAAAGCTCCGGCTGTGTGTGGGGGTTGAGCGGGGGAGGAGGGTGGCCCCAGTCAGAGGCTTGTGAAGGGTAAAAAGCAGCAGTTAAAAGAGAGGAGCCTACGGCTGATTGGTGTATAATTGAGTGTCTTTTCCGGATATTTCTCAAGGCTCGGCCTGTGATCATTTTAATTTTGCGGTATGACTCAGGCTTCTGGCCTAATCAGAAGAATCTGGGCCCGGTGAGATTCGCACACTAGAGGCAGTGTGGCTGAATGGTGTTTAATATAAGAAGGCTGGATTCTGAAGTTAGAAAGGGAATGGAAAATATCAAGTTGAAATTTCATCTTTGCCTGCTAATTTGCACACATTTTTAAGTTTACATTGGGGACTGAGAAGGTAAGAGGTCTAAAACTAGAGCACGGTACTTTTTTCAAAGGTAACAGGTAACCAAAGGTTTTTGATAGTATGCCTTACATTTATTTAAAACTTCCTTTTTGAACAAACAAACTTTGATGGTACCAGAACTGGCTAAATTTCACAAAGCTTGTCAAGAAAATCTTTGGTTTACATATTTGGATTTTGGGTGAAATAAGAACTTTTTTTAGTGTGAACAAAACAAAGCCTGTTTAAAGAACTTTTACGGTGTGTGGGGATGACATTAGTTTTATGACAATTAAGCACTTTCCCATTCTCATTACTGTAATTTGCACAGTTGTTGTTTTTTTTGCATGTGTTTGTAACTCTCATTAACCTCATTGGTGTTTCTTATTAGATCCTCATTATTGTAACACAGTTAAAAAAAACCTCCTGTGTGAATGCTTGCATTGTTTTTGTAATCATCATCAATAAAATGCATGCGATAAAATACATTGCTATTTGAAATGCTATTTAAGTACTTTACAATTTAAATGATGCGTCATTACATTATCATTAATGTTATGAGGAGGGGAGGGGTTGTCATAAAATGACTGTAATGTACTAAAACAAAAGGCTTAATTTTTTTAGGGGGTTGTCATGAAATTACGGTTCTGACAGAAAGCATAGGCTTAATTTTTTTAATTGAAAATGTAGCTTCTTATAGGCCCCTTTCACATGACGTCACGCATCTTCCGTTATACCACGAAGCAGTGTAGCGTTACTTCCGCTAGCGCCTCAGAATGGAGTTTACCAAGTCCCTTGCACAGCTGCCACAAATACGGCTAGATGATGTACAACACATATACAAGACAATACATGACAAATTTTCGCTTACGACAAGATCAAAGCTAGATAAAGGATACAAATTCTTCGTTGAACAGTACCTGTTTGATTATGAAGGTAAGTGTTTTGTTTTCTTTTTGTGTTAGCGAAGGTGCTAGGATAAGTACTTGAATACGTGTTCTGTCAGTTTTTTTCACTGTTGTTAAATTCTAGCGCGACGGCGAAAAGGAAGTTCTTCTTCTTCTTGTTTGTTTGTTGCATGACGGATGTTATGATACACTGCTTTGCGAAAAGGCGGAAGTTAAGTGACGTCATTGTGAAAAGGGCCTATTCAACCTGCTCTTTTTCATTTTTTACCAAAACATAAAAAAAATTAGATGCAGCAATACTACACGTCTTCACCATTACCGATAGCTTATTACTTGGTGATACCTGCCAATACAGATTCTAAAGATTAAACTAATATTTCTTAACTTTCTGAATGTTATTAATTCATATTATGACTATTAATATTGATCATCCAACTGGTTCTGTTTCTTAACTTACAGGTATATATAATGCCCAAATTCATTGCATTTTCCTGTCTTCTTTTGAATGACAGGATATATCGGCCCTGATCATAGGCTGTTTTTTAAACTATCGGTGAATAGACAATATGTGCAAAATTGCTTTTTATGACCCATACCGATTATTGGCGAAATATCGGTGCATTTCTAAAAATAAATGTCTGTGGTAAACTTTAAATAGGTACCAAAAAAAAAGCATAACCGAGATCTTCACTAAAGGAATAGTTCACCTAAAAATATAAACTCTCATAATTTTGTCATCCTCATCCCATTTCAGATGTCTATGACTTCCTCTCTTAAGCTGAATATTTATATTAAAATACCAGTATTTTATTACATTGAATGGTACCCTGGTAAAGCTCTGAAAAAAGCACATACTGTACACCCATCATTCAAATAATTTAAATGGTCTTATGAAGCAAAACAACACATTTGTGAGAGAAAACGTGCAGACCTCAGTAATACAATAATATTTTGGTGGCATATCATTAACTTCAAATTTCCTTAAAAATTTCTCGATGTGTAAATCTTAAAACTGAGTTTCCTTACATTTTTTTCCAGAAATTTAGATGGGTTTTGGCATTGTTTGACAGTCATGTGAAGCGTCTGGCTAGACTGTCTAACATCAAAACATGGGTCATTTTCTTACTCTTGACAGAAACCTCAGCGCTGATGAGTGACTGGGTCACCTGAAATCTCTCTGTTCTGCCATCATACCATCCATCATTCTTAGGTGCCACCTTTCCTGCCCCTTTCCATCGCCTCCATCCTTCCTGCTTCGCTGTTTCCATAGCGATGTCTGCTCGTGCCCATAATGACTAAAATCTCTTTAAAAAGGGCCAGCAGGAACCCCTTTACTTTCTCTCAGCCTTGTTCTTTTGCCTTTCTTTCCACAGCACTTTTGTCACGTTGACGCAAGCTCACCTTTTAAGAAAAGTCTGGAAAGAACAAGATGTGTCAGAAAATGCAAAGCTAGCAGCGGCACCTGCATAATGTCAGCACGTCCCTTTTGTGTAGGTTAGTCACTCACGTCAAAACATAGAAGTTAGAAAATGCACCTGTTTGAGTTGAATCTATCTGCTTTGCCGAGTTCTTTGGTTAAGAGATTAAAATAACCGAGTTTAAGACACAGTGGAGAAACACTAAGAGGAACTTGCAATGCACTGGTGTATCGGGCAACCGAACAATAAAAGTGATTGATTATATCAAATCATCAGAGACACTCGTGTAATGTTAAACAAACTGGCTGTTGATGTTGTACCTTGATACTGTATATTGCTTCCCAACCCCCCTTTTGAGTAGAAATAATACAGGCACTCTTAAAAATATTTATATTTCAACATATAATATGTCGAATATAGATTAATATGTATATGTAAAATATAAAACTTAAGTTGTCTTAGTGACAAATATTTTTCTCCTTAAATGTAATCCAGCGTTTTGTACCCTTGTGGTGTTAACCCTTGTTTTTGTTACGCAGCCAGTGTTCTCGGGTCTAGAATTCCCATGCATTATTCATTTTTAAATCAATAGAGTCATAGAAATGTATATAAATATACTTTACAAATGTACACAATATATGCACACAAACAGCATGTATGGATATTAGTCGCATTTACCTCTGTAAAATCACATTTAGGATTATTTTATTTTCTTTGAATAAAACATAAACGAATGCATACATGAATGAAATAAATGCTTCAATAATTAAATGTATAAATTAATGTATATATTATTAAATGAATATATTAAAATCTATGATATGATTGAAAAAAGCGTTTCTTGATCAAAAAACAAGCTTATCTCGAATAAATATAAATGTCTGGGAAATGAATTGCATAATTTTTTGGCAAACATTGACCCAAACACCATACAAAGATACAGTAACCATACTGTAAATAAGCAGAATCAAATAAAACTACCAAATTATATGTATCGGTATCCACAGATATTATTCTAACTAATCTGGATCTAGTATCTGCAGATGTTAGTCGAAGTTAACAGAATATCGGTTTTGGCACACAGATTCTAAACCGCTGTATGTTGGAGGAAACCAGACCGAAACAGTGCGAGAGCACAGTAGATAAAAAAGCAGTCGAGGTTTTTGCCTGGGAAGCCGGTGGGAGAGACGACCAGCGATGAAGTACCGCACCAACACTGATCGAGAGGAGGAATGTGGAGGGGGGTTCAAACGCAGATAAGCATTGAGCCGTGTCCGTTGTAGCAGCGTGTAGGCGCTTGTTACTGATGTGGCAGAAAATATGTGCCGACAGGAAACGAGGATGCCAGCTGTCCCTCGATTATGACATTACCTCGCAAGAATGCGCGACAGCGGAGGCAAATGTGACTCACGGATGATAAATAATAGAGGCACGAACCATGACCTTCTGGCCTTGTGTTAGGAGCTACATACAACCTCCTGGTGTCCTCCTGAAAGGCTAAGACTGCGTGTCAACAATGACACCAAGCGCCTATGATCCACCTGAGGGATTGTTTGGACTCTCAGTAATTAATAGCAATTAAAATGAGTGCATGCTAATGCTCCACATTTGCAAAATTGTGGTTTCGGCACATCCAAAACAGCTGAAAGCTTTTCCTCCAGCAGAAAAGCCTGCATTGCTAAACAGCCAACACGCAAACATCCAAACAACAACATCAGTGCGTGGGCTGAAATCATTATTTTGTGGATGATCCATTAGTTTGATTCTGCAGAGAATCTAGAACCACTAGACACAAAACCATGCAGATTATCCTTACGTAAAAACTGCATTAATATACATTTTTGCTAGGGTTGTGCATTGAGGTCATTGTGTATAAAAATAGTTCACATTAAAAAACAAACAAACGCGTCTTAGGGTGCTTAGGTTTGCCTGTTTAAAACACAAGAACATCTCTTTTTCTTGAAGATATCGTTCTTCCAAAATATGAATTCTTTCATCATTTATTCACATCCATGTGGTTCAAAACCTGTATATGACTCGAGACAAAAAGAAGATATTTTGAGAAATGTCTCCGTGTTTTTGTGTCCATACAATGGAAGTCAATGGGGTCCAGTGTTGTTTGGTTGTCATGATGTGGAGTAAATAATGAAATCATTGTTTTTTAAACCAA
The DNA here is from genome assembly GCA_006030095.1 of Triplophysa siluroides. Lineage (NCBI taxonomy): Eukaryota > Metazoa > Chordata > Actinopteri > Cypriniformes > Nemacheilidae > Triplophysa > Triplophysa siluroides. The sequence goes on from VCII01000114.1 coordinate 815,120, forward strand.
TCGGTAGCATCGCCCACCGTCACGTATCGCAAAAGTAGCATGTTAGCATACCGTTGAGTCACACAACCAATGGGCTTACCTGATCCATCATCGCTGTCACTTTCCGAACACTACTGTACACTTCCCCGTCCCTAATGTACACCTTATTAAATTACATGGCTCACCACACTCCTCTGATGAAACCGCACCCCACCGCGAGAGGAAGATTATCATTCGTGCAAGTTCCAGCACCTCTCTGATCAGCTCTTTTGTTCACAACGTGAACTTTTTGATCCACACTGTAATCCTCTTCTTACAGCAGACACAGTTCTGGTAATGTACTTACGAATGGGAAGCGGCGTTAGATATAAAATAATACGCTTTTGCTTTCCCTCCCTCTTTAGTTCTGGCAGCAGAGTCAAAGCACCGTAAACAATAGGAGGGCATGAACCATACGCTCAGCAAGCAACCGTTACGATGCAGTTTGCATGCCGGAATACACAGCCTGCTGGTTTGATCCCTTCAGGGAAGCAGCGGTCTCCGGAGAGTAATGTTCAGCATATGAGACAGGGGAGAGCCATCAAGACTTAGCCATGTGCCCCGTGGCATTGGAGATCATGCATATTTCATGGAAATGGCCAAAAAAAAAACAGACAGTGAAGGCCACTAGCGGTGCTCTTGAATGACAGCGGTGAGCTTTGGGCCGTGGCTTGGTGGGTCATGTTTGGTAAACTATATTTGAAAATAGCATAACAGACTCCTTAAATAGCTTCCTATAGGCGTTTTGGACGGCCCTATGAATATCTAAACTCCTACATGAGGGAATGCCGCTCGCATCCATAATGCAATTCACGGAAGCACAAAAAAATAAATAGCCTGCCTCCAATTCTGTATTAAATAAACCAGTGTTTATCAAACATCAGTAAAACTCAAGTGCCCCTTCATCAACAGCAACCCAAAAAATGAGTTTTAGTTTAATTTGGAATATACAGGATGTCATTGAGCATTATCATTATTATGATTAGAACCGCCATCGTTATAATGATCTGCTTTTAAACGAAAACCATCAATACTGTGGGTGGAAAACAAGTCACCAAGTATCGGTCTCTCAAATGAAATCTGATGAAATCTATTATTTTATAACTGCAGTTTGATTTAATTGGCCGAGACTTAATAAGACACAAATAGCCATTATAGGACATGAGTGACATGAATAAAAGGCACAGTCAGACAAAACATTTACATTACATTAACACTTATGCATTTGGCAGATGCTTTTATCCAAAGCGACTTACATTGCGTTATCCTATACATTTATACATAGTTATTTGCAATCCCCTGGGATCAAACCCACAACCTTGCTTTGTTAATGCTATGCTCTTACTGAGCTACAGGAAGGCTGTACAAAACATACAGAAAAAACTAGCATACATTTATTTCCTATTAAATTAACTGAACGAGGCTGTGAATTTAAAGAAATAACTGCCCAAACATTGTTATCATATTTCGTCATTAGAAGTTTTGAAGTCAAAGGTGGCCATTCCCACACACCACGGAATCAATAAATGCAAAAGACTGGATATATAAGTCATTTAACATCTCCACTTATGTTTTATCCATGCTGAAGTAATTGCCACAGCTGGCTTCAACCGTCCTCCTCCATCCTTTTGAAGAGCGGTAATGACTTCACATCACACATGGGAAGATGAACATTGATGGGTCATATGTGCATCGGGTCATGTGTATCTCTATTCCAGTCTTAAAATTGCATGTGGGTGACAGGTGGGTAAAACTGGTGGTTGGTAGATCACGTGTCAGTATGGAACGTTCTGTACACAGACATTTTTAACCTTTTTAAAGGTGAAGTGTGTCATTTTTGTGCTAGTAGTGCCATCAAATGGAAATGTGGGAATAACCTGGGGACTTGTGCAACGGAGTGTAGATCAAAAGCATCAACCTCAGTACTTCTGTATAGTATTCTAGACCCAAAATATGAGTTTATTGGGCTTTGGTAGTCTACCCAAAGTCAAAATTATCCACTCTTAATGTCTATAATGTGTTTTCGTCACAACATAAAGCCAAGTTGCATTTGTTGTCTATAGTCAAAATAGCACAAAACTTTATCACAAGCTATGATCTGATTCCCGTTCAAGTCACCTGTTTTGTTGTCACAAAAAGTTATAATCTACCTCTGCTCAATAAACCACGATTTCAGGAATCAAATGTTAAGTAGTCCTGCCCCAAACTTACAAAATATATATAAAAATATATATGAAGTATATAACTTCATATTCCTCACCGAAATGCAGTGGACAAACAAACACAGCTGAACTTCGAGAACGCAGTGCTCTCTCTCTCTTGCTCCAGCTGGTTGCATGCGCATGCGCATGCTCCTTCTCCGTTCTCCCTGGTTGACGTGTGCTCTTTCATCTCACCCTCGCGAGTTGACATGTCGGCGTGCTTTTCCGGGAGACTTGTCCCATAAGGGACTAAGAAAAGTTGCTATGTAAGGGAATTTAATGTTCGAAAAAACCTTTCCTAAACCTATACGAACGCTGGGGGAGTGTATCGAGCACAGAAATACTACGCCATACTAGTTTTTTGATAAGTTGACCATGTCAAGCATGAGAAGCCGGCACGTTTAACATTGTAAAGAAGTAAGAATGCATGAAACACCGAAGCACATACCCTTTAAATAAACTTGGCTGTCTTGTTTTGCCTAGTACACTACAGAGACTTTCAGGCAGGACTTAGCCATCAATCCACTTTTAAGATTTATGATTTCACAAATATACCCAAAGAATACCCAAAAAGTGCTTCCTTTTAATGGTAAACAAAGTGTAGACGCTACGCAGTTTGTTTGGTGCCATCTGCTGAGAGCTCTGCTTTTGCTGCGAGTCGGATTTAAAGCTCTTCAAACAGGCTCAGAGATGGTACTGCTGCCACGACGGGTTTAATCTCAGCCGTGGCACTGGCTCGGTGCCCTTTTAAGAGCGCTCGGTAAGTGTCGGCCTCTCCGAGGGTGTCAAATGCAACAGAGGGGCACCGGGTACCGGTTGTTTACTCAGCAAGGTAAAATTTTGAAGCCTTACAGAATAGCTGCGGTAATGGGAACCTTCCATATAGGTGAGGCGGCAATCAGAAAAAGCTGGAAAGTGGGATTGAGAGGTAAAAAAAATGATGTGGAGGCGGGAAGGAAATAAAAGAGATGCTGAAATTCTCCTTGACATTTGAATAGACTGCCATGGCGTTGCAGAGGCTCGAAGCGTGCATAAGCTTAAGAGCCGGCGAATAAAAATATCATGTCAAGACGGCGGAGAGGAGAAGATTCAGAGAGTCGGAGCTAGACAGATAGAGAGGGAGGGGGTAGAAAGAAAATCACCACTAGACCAAGTGGTGATTTTCAATTCCCCCCTTGTCATTGCAAGTGGGTGTAAAGTTCAGCCTCCTCACAAATTGGACGGGGGAATTTGTTCTCCCTTGACATTCTCTGCGGAGGTGTCACGCGGAGGAGCCGGCGGCCCGCTCTTTTGGAGGGAGATGACAGGGCCATTGTCAGGCCAGGAAACACAGGCCCCGCTGTACATCACGACACCAGGGCACTCTTTCAGACGTCGAAGTCGGCCTCTGAGAGGAGAGCAACGCAGGCGCAATCTCTTGTGCGAGGCTGTTAGGAGATAAGCAGCTAAAGAGGTTGTAGATCACGACGTGTTTTGGGGAATAAGGTGAACGCACGTCTTAATTACCTCGCTGACATCGCACAGCTGTCCGGGATATTTGGTGATGTCTAGAAATGCGGATGATAAATCCCTGTGGGGGCTTCTGAACGCTGGAAGACAGAGGGACCCTGTCTCGCTCTTCGCCAATCTCTTCATCAAGCGCATCATCATTTCTCACACTCAGCTTGCGACGGAGGCCACAAGGGAGCCTGTGGAAACCACCGCACCCCACCCCCTCCAACACAGTTCCGCATGCTTGGCAAAATAAATTCTGCTCTTTCTGGGGAAACGGGCGCAGACACCTTCCAAATTAACTGCGCAAAAAAGAGCTCCCCGCAATCCCGACTGATGTTGCTTCTGATCACGCCTGGTCATTAGCAGATGCGCCAGTTAATGTAAATGTGCACGCTCATGTTGTCCCAAAGGGACTCATAGAGGTTTGACTTTTGCATACAGCTGATTTTCAATGCAAGCCGACACCAACCCAATTACTACTGCATGCATCTGGACAAGGTGGTATATAATAACCTGAAGAAAGCTTGCACACAGTGTCAAATGTGTGGCTTGTTACTCTAGAGTTGCAAGAAAATTGTAATGGCAACGCAGATGGCAACAGAAAAACACGCACAGCCCTCTCTGTTAGTGATTATACTGAGCTGTGACACCAAGGCGGTGTTATACAGTAGTGTCCGAAAGTGACGTCCGACTTCAAAATAGCTGTCTTCTCTCCTTGTTCAAACATATTACTGAAGATGTATTAAAGGAAGAGCTCACACAGAAATTTTAATTCTGTCATTGATTATTATTTATTTTTACACTTTTGACTACCATCGCAATTATTCTATTGTATTCAATGGTGGCCAAGAACTGTTGGGTCACAAGCATTCTTCCAATTATCCTTCTCTGTGTTCAGGGGGTGAGTAAATGAAGACAGAATCTTTATTTTTGGGTGCACTGTCTCTGTGCCAAAAAAACATTAGACAACACATAGGCATTTCCAGCGTTATGGATGTGACATTTTCAGTCAAAACTTGAATATAAATTCTCAGAGAATGTATTTATTACAAATATACTGAACCATCTGTTAATATTTTCCTTACCTCCTGTGTACCTCATGCTGTATAAAGAGGACCCACAGTTTGCGCAGCCCAAGTTGTTTAAAGAAGATGCGTGTCTGACTTGTGACTGCGCATCCCACGTTGTATAAAGAAGAAGTGTGTCTTACTCGAGTCTGCGCATCCAGTATTGTATAAAGAAGACTCGTGTCTGCGCAGCCTGTGTTGTATAAAGAAGAAGCGTGTCTGACTCGAGTCTGCGCATCCAGTATTGTATAAAGAAGACTTGTGTCTGCGCAGCCTGTGTTTATAAAGAAGAAGCGTGTCTGACTCGAGTCTGCGCATCCAGTATTGTATAAAGAAGACTTGTTTCTGCGCAGCCTGTGTTGTATAAAGAAAAAGCGTGTCTGACTCGAGTCTGCGCATCCAGTATTGTATAAAGAAGACTTGTGTCTGCGCAGTCCACGTCGTATAAAGAAATGCCTCACTTTGTAAGGCCGCCCAACCCTACTCCAGACATCACTTTTGGCCACTACTATAAGTTACTTTAAAAAATCTATTTTGTTCAAATACACTGCTAATTTTACACAGCTGTCAACTAAGAAAAATGCTTTTTAGTCCCAGATGGTGTAAGTACTCCATCTACCAACAGGGGTTGACTGAAAAGTGGGAAAGTGACCCCTCGGCTGAAATCAAGTGCAGAATGTAACTGTCCTTGGTGCTGAAACTACTGCAGTCTGTTCAATAAATGTGTTATACTGAACCTAGTGCAGCACGTAACTGTCCAGGGTCCTGAAAGAGAACATGCTACACATCTGTCCACCGTTCCGGCCAGCTGTCTGAAACTCCTCTGACATTATACAGGGTTTCATTGGAGAATCAGTGTCAGTAGGTTGGCACAACATAACAGGGAACAAAGAGAACACGGGCGGCAGACGCACCCGCCGAGACGTCACGCGACCAGATTATAGGGACAGCGACACTGTCGAGGCCCTAATCCTTATCTGGGAGATTAGAAAAACATGACACGGCGCTCATCGGATCCTTTTAATCATCCAAATGTTCTGTCCTCGCCCAACTTTACGAAAAATGCTCCCGAATGGAATGAGAAATGAATCTGTCTGGAGGTTATTCACGAAAACCATATTTGGTTTGGAAAGATAAATAGAATAAGGAGATCTAATTCAGATTCAGTCTTTGTAAATAAACGCCAATGGAGCAGAAGCCGATCTGCTCACATTGTATAATTGATACGTTTATTTCAAGCCATTTACATGCAATCTGCTCGCTAGATGGTATCAAACAATATTAGTGTCTTGCTCTGCAATCTGACAAAAGAAATTAAGTCTGGACTGACTTCCTCAGGCACCAAAAGCAAAGAAGGAACTATGTGTGCACTGCAGATTCCCTAAGGCCTTTGAGAAGAAGGTTTTGGATGAAGTTGTAAATAGAGTGATAGTAGAGGAAGTCATGTAAAATTTAACTCAAGAGTCGGACAAATAAAGAGTCATCGTGACCTTGTAACCTAGTGAGTGCTATGTGTTCTTACTTCTAGCTGTCAGATTCTTTCTCTAATAAACATTGTTGGAGCCGTGTTCTACCAGCTGAGCTACTGGAATGCTGACAGGAACGGGTTTGATTCCCAGGGAACATAGAAACTAATGTGTACCTTGAATGTGAGCTGCTTTAGACAAGTCTCAAATTTAAATGTTCTTCTACACCTACGAAAAACAAAGAATGTAATGTAAGTAATCAAAACTAAAAAAAAAAGGTTGCTCATTATTGTAGAACTATACTATTAAAGTACAAGAATACTAAAAAAGGTCATAAATTTCAGTTATTCAATTCAGTTTATTACGTTTATCAATTTGGTTTATTAAGTCACGCCCAGATGCAATGAAATGTAAGCTAAAGGTCTGTCTGCTACTTTACTGAAAAATATAGTCTACAAACTGTAAAGTTTTTGGAAAAAAATCTATATTTAATTGGATATTTTTCTGGCACACAACAAGAAGAAATTGCTATATTTTAATTAAGTAAAGTACTACATTAAATTACATGAATTAATGATCCATTTTACAGTAGATAGCACAGTAAATAATCTCTGTCACACAAGTGCGGCTGGATCTGGGTTTCTGTATCTGGCTATTGCCAAAAAACTATTAATGTAAAGCCAAAGCAATGGATTGAATAAATACATCCATTTTTTTTTTAAATACATGGCATATAATGTAAATAAGTTACAAATGTTCAAAAATTTTGTTGCATTAGCTCATTGTAATGAGGTAAATTTAACAATCAACAAGAAGTTCACAACTTTGCAACAGCGAGAACCCAGGCCAGAAATAACTTCTACATCACACTAGGATTTATTCATAAGTAACCAAGTTAATTTCTTATGAACGTACTTTTAAATGGTTGTCAATTAATGTTGTTCTTGTTGAATGTTGCAATATGTGATACTGTAGTTATGCTATCTAGCAAAAGGGACTATTTGCAAAAGCTAAATAGCCAAACCATGACCCCTGTTCACACTCCTACAAGCATACAAAGTGTGAAAACCACATAACACGCCATTGAGCTATGAAGCAAGAGCTTATAAATGCTAACCAAAAAACTATTTAGCACAACAGGTGAACGTTTGTGTGCACATGTATTACTTTGCACTGCCTCAAGGAAGACCCAATTTGCAACCGTAAAGTGCTGTCATCTGCAATTGTGTGATGGGACTCAAGTTCAGTCATTACTACTGTATAAGCTCTGCTGTATGTGACATCAGGGAGGAGAAACTACTCAGTCATTCCGCTCTCGGCTCATTCTAACAACATACATGCACACTAGAGAGCCCTCGTGGGACTTTCCAAGGTTTTAAAGGAATACCCTGAAAAGAAATCTGTCATTTTGACTCTACCTCATGTTCTGTATGACTTTCTTTATTCCGTGAAACACTAAAGGCAGAATGTTAGGGACTGACAATCTCAGTCGTCATTCACTTTCATCTTTTTGTTATACAGTAAAAGTGACTGGTGACTAACACTGTCAGTCCATAACATTTTGCTTCGCAAATAAAGGAGATCATACAGGTTTGCAACAACATGGGGGTGATTTTAATATTAAAGTTCATTGCTGAATTGTTTTTTCTATATTTATTAGAGCTGTCAAACGATTAATCGCAATTAATCGCATCCAGAATAATAGTTTGTGTTTACATAATGTATGTCTATGTACTGTGCATACTCATTTTGTATTTGTAAACACATACACATACAAGCAAATATTGTATGAAATATACAAACATTTATAAACATTTATTTATAATTAAAATTATTTGTAAATATAAATAAATACAATAAGTCAATATTTTCTAAATATGTATGTATGTGTTTATAAATGTAAAATTAATATGCACAATAAACAGAGAGATATTATCTAAACACAAACTTTTATACTGAATGTGATTAATCGTGATTAATCGTATGACAGTCTTAATATTTATAGACAGAATGGTACAGAATACAGGGATTTCAGGACACATTTTTACACTTCATTCAAAACTTTGAATCTAAAATGAGTCTACACATGATTTACTCGTCAACCAAATTGAAAATTCGCATTGAAAACCACCACCTCATACGTGACGTTTTATAAATAGACACTACCTATTCCTGTACACCTGCATCTTGGCAAAAATTCACCCCGTCTACCCTCCTCTCAACTCTCCTCGACGTGCACCGCTAACTCAGTCGCCGTAAAAACATTCTCAAAATAAACCATTTATACCGAACTTATTGAGAAACCGGGGAACGTGCCCGCACGAGCGCAGCCGCTGTGATAAAGTGCCCACTCGTACCCTTGCCAAGTCTGCGGCAGAAAGCCGTGCCTACAGTGTGTTTGTAATTGTGATTCTGTTTCACAGTGTGATCCTTCAGGCTGCTCGTTTGGTTTATTCATGACTCGGGTTGGCGACTGGAAACGCTAGAGAAGAATCTTTAATTTTACAATCAACCGGGGCTGGCGGATCCATGTGAAGACGGCTCTAATTAAAGTCAAAAGGAGCATCGACCGTTTTCTAATGGAATAATTCAGATGAGCCATGTTGGTCCATGGAAGACTTTCATCCTCCATTCCCATTCATTAGAATGCATTACACTTGTGTGATTTCTGGCAGCTTGTATTTGCTTCGAGACCGCGAGCCAGCGCTGCCGTCAAAGAGATTCGGGCTCGCTCGCCCGCTCTCTCTCTCTCTCTGAATGTGTTTGTTAGTCTGTGCAGGAAGCGACCCATTGAGGAAAGCTCGGGGATTATGTGCTCTGGTTAAGCAGAGGCCAGGCGGGGTATCAGAGAGCGAGCGCGGCTGCACAGTTGGCCTAGCGCATCGGTGTTGGACGGGGGCCCGGGGTTACCGCAGGTAACCGTGAGCAGGGATGGAGACCACACTAAACACCAGGCATGGAGCCATTAATAGTTTCACAGCATCAAGGTGTGGGGGAACGTGTCAAAAGATGACACTGTCAGTGTAAAGTGTAAAACGAAATATATAAACACTGACGAACTATAAAAACATGGCCTGGAGTTGTATGTGCTTGACTGGCCTTCACGGAGTTATGTGAAGAACGTGTCAGCTTTGGTGAATACTGTATGTGGGTTTAAATCAATAAAACTGCCTTTAAACTTTTACACTTTTTAATCTTTGAAACCTATTTTTATGACTATAACATATGAGCTCTATGTTAACCGAAAACAAAACTGCAAACAAATCTGACCTCCCGAGGGCAAAATAAATCAAGGTACTGACAGTACGCTCTTAAAAATAAAGGTGTTTAAAAGGTTCTTCACTGGGATGCCAAGAACCATCTCTTTCTTATTTTTTTATAATCTGAAGAACCTTTTGTGAAACAGAAAGATTCTTCAGATGTTAAAGGTTCTTTATGGAACCAAAAGTTTCTTCTATGGCATCGAAGAACCTTTTGAAGCAACATTTTTTGAGAGAGTATTCATGTTATTAAAAGAAGAAAAAGAAATAACGGTAAGAATCCAAAAGCAATTTAACTGTCAATAACCTTGCAAAACACATCCAAATATTTATCTATATGAATTGTTTAACAGACAGGCAAGCAAGTTTCCTTTCCCGCAAATGCATTATTCCAGATACATGATAAACGACTTTAACTATCATTTCAAAGCCTCCGGAAAAATCAAAAACGGAACTCGCTGGCAGCGAGACCTCATTTCTGCCGCACTTTGAAGCGGATGTCACGCCACACGGTTTCCTTCAGGCTTGTGAGTAAGTTCCACTGAGCCTCGGAGACCGACGCGTCCCCTGTTTCCTCTCGCTTCCATCTTCATCCGGCACTGATGTTCAACCAATGGTTTTTGAGTAGACGCAGTCAACACAACCATATGACAGGGATTCATGAAGTCGGACAGAAACATTATCAAATATGCATTAAATCTCACAACTGGCAATGTGGAGTGCCTTCCAATATTTGTTGTAGCATACCATGTTTGGAGAGGCAGGGTTTGTTGCTGTTATGGGATGTTGGGGCGATGCATTATTCAGAAAAAAAGAATCAAAGTATCAAAGTTCTTTTGCTGTTCTCTATGGTGCACATTTGCACAAGCGATCAATCAAACCGCGTTCTCAAAGTTACCACTCCATCCCTCTTGAGGTGGTTTTCTGAATTTCAAACTCTGTTTGGCTACATTGTTTTCCTCGCTTCTCTGTTAACACACAGCTAAACCTGTAAATGAGATTCTTTAACCTGTGCTTAATTAGGTAATAGTGAGGTCTGTGGGAGTCGATGTGAGATTCAGTCTGCCGGGGATTGGCTTTGATCTTCCTTTAACCCAGCGCGCCTCCCCCAGGGGCTCGATCTTAGCCCGGCGTCCGCAGGTGTGAAGCGGGCACGCAGCGGGAAGGGTCAAAAGTCACCGGGGCCGAGGTAGAGAATGAAAGATAGAATAAGCGATACAAAGACAAAACGAAGGACTTTGCTGCTAGGAAAGGTACGACTATTTACAGCAACGCCGTCAGGGGAGCGAGAGAAAACATGGGATAAAAAAATACAGCTTCGGGAAAAATTTTCCCGGATTGAGGTAAAGACAAGGTGAAGCACATACCCAAGCACATGAAACGGAGCGAGAAAAGCTTCAAAGCCCCGGGTTGATTTGCCAAATGAACTTCATTAGCGTAGTCGGCTGAAGTATGCGGTTTTAAATACAAAAGCTTCTTGTTGGAAAACAAACACAGGATTACACTCGAAAAGTAATTTTACGTGAAATCGATACCTTTAAAGGGATACTTCACCCCAAAATGAAAATTCTGTCCTCATTTACTCACCCTAAAGTTGTTTCAAATCGGTATTAATGTCTTTGTTCTGCAGAACACAGAGAAAGATATTTGGAAGAATGCTTATAACTAAACAGATTTTGCCCCCCATTGACTCCCATAGTAAGAAAAAATGCGATGGTAGTCAAACGTGCCCCAGAACTGTTCACTGTCCTTCTTCAAAATGTCTTCTTTTGTGTTCAACAGAACAAACAATCCTCCTATTGGACTCAATAGGGGGCTAAATCTGTCTGGTTATAAGCATTCTTCCAAATATCTTTCTCTGTGTTCATCAGAACAAAGATATTTATACAGATTTGCAACAACTCCAAGGTGAGTAAATGATGACAGAATTTTCCTTTTTAGGTGAAGTGTCCCTTTAAGTAACCCCAGAGATCCAATTTTCATTACGCTTAAAAAAAAAAGGAGAACGTAGCACCCGAGTCTGTTTCTCATATCCGAGAGTGTTGAACCATTAAAGACAGCCTATGTGTTTTCTTTACGCAGTTTGTGTATGTACACTTAAGCTAAAACCTGAGGTTCTTAGTCAAATCACTGAGGCTTGAAGACCGACGAGGGCTAAATTATTTACACTCAAATTAGGGCAACATCTACACCCTGTACATACTAAACAGAAAAGATGCGGCATACGCACTTATTTACACCGGCCCTGTTAAGCCAGCTAATGAAATCCACTCAAGGACAAGCTAAAGCATGAGGCAAACAACAACAGTGAATAAGAGCTTAACAAGGGCTAACAAAACCCTCCAACTTGTTGTTATTAAAGCTAAGGTCGTACATAAGTGTCCGTTACTAAAATGAATGAAAATAGTACTGAAGTGTACATTTTTATTATCTTAATGATTATGGTAGATGTTGTCCTGGTATATGTACCAAAACCAAGTGAGCTGCCTATGTAGGGAGCATTTTAAGACATTATAGGCCACTTTGCAATTTATGAACACTGGTCCAGAAGCACTTCTGACTTCTTTGTTTAACATTTTTATTTGGTTATAAAGGTTCTGTTGGTCGTATGTTGTTTACATGTTTGTGTAGTGTTAAAAAACTGAAACAGGAAGTTCTTCTGGACCAGCGTTGAACCAGCATTGTTTACCAAAGTGGCATCTAAAATGAACAGTTCACCCAAAAATAAAGATTCAATACTGTATAAGATTTTTTCGATGGAAGACAAAAGATGATCTTTTATTTTGCGTCAATGGACAATGGAAGTCAATGCGGGTCAATGTTGTTTGGTTACCAACGTTCCTCGAAATATCTTCATTTTGTGTTTAGCAGAAGAAAAACAGTCACACGGGTTTGGAATGACATGAGGATGAGTAAATGATGAAATCATTTTCATTTTCTGGTGAATTATCCCTTCCAATATTTGTGAGTGATGTGTATTTTTCTGCAACACTCCAGACTCTCTTAAAATCAATTAAGAGTTTTCCATCCATTCCCGCGAGAAGCGCTATTTACAGTACCTGATGCGGATTTGCTGCCTATGCAGAACGTTCCAAATCAGTCACTTCAGAAATAGACGCCACCTTTGAAAGCACTTTCCTATGTAGGCAGCCCGCTAGATTTCTAAACAGAGCCTTCCTTTAAAAATATGCTTGGGTAGTTTTTATACTACAGAACAACTTTTACCATTTACATCATTTACAATCTTACTCCAAATACACCAGTTAAAGTATGCAAAAAACTTTCCCTGGGTTTGGTAAACTGGGTTTGGCTGTGGTTTTGTGGTAAATCGATGCTAAACGTCTGGCATCTTTTGATCATTCGATCCCTCTGTGTGTACAGCAGCAGGCCGCATTTGACAGCTGCACATTTTGACTCCAAAGTCTTTTTTCATCCCTCAGCTTTCAAAAAGAGATGTTGCTCCCCTGCGCTCGGCGGGGGAAACGTTTCTATCCGGTACCAGACTAAGTATTATCCGCATGCACCTATCTACATCAGATAACCCAGCAGATCCAGACCGTCTCTGGATTTTTCCAGTTCAATTTCCGTGCAGGAAGCCCTCGGAGAGGGGAAATTATACAGTCCATAGCAACACTGGTGCAGGCTGGCAGATAGACGCAACAAAGCGGCCAGGCCTCCTGCCGTCATCTCGGGGGAGGGAGGGGCCAATGCAGATAAAGTGAAAATCCAGACAGTTATTTGTGGATTAAAAGATTAGATGGGAAATACAACAATGTATATGAGACATACGCCGATATAGAGGAACATGATAAAATACGGCCTTGGCTACAGTCAACAGAGATTTTTTCTTAAATGTTAACTGACAGGAATAATTGAGACGGGTGTTCGCCGACATATACATGAAAGCGAACGCGTTCCAGCAAATGCGTGTCAATTATCAAAGGCGCGGCGCATCTCGCGACTGGAACTAAAAGCATCGCAGGTCGTTCCATCAACACATCATAACCTTGAAGCCTGCGGTTCAATAGCTCCCACTTGAGCTTCCCACTATTTACTGCACTGTCTCGCTGCGGATAAACAGAAAAATGATCGGCATGCAAAATAGAAATAATAGCGTTGGAAAGATTCTGCTTGAGAGAAGTGTTACGGAAGATTTCCCCAAACTGACTGATTTTGTGTCAGTTGATGGAATTGACAGTTAGACAGAAGATCAATGGACTTCTGACAAGACTGCTCAGACAAGAGAGGCATTAATCATGGTAATGTGTTCATAATTGTGATGAAATGATCATAGGTCAGCTAACGTGGGTTATTATGTCACTTCGGAAGGTAAAAAAGACGTAGATAAAAATACTGTAGAACCATGGATGTGATTTGTAATATTTATTTTTTTCTGTGCGGTTCTGTACTGTGAATGTGCCAAACTGCATGCGATTAGTCGGTCGGTTGAATCGTGCCTTTGTTTCTTTTGTTGCTATTTTGTGACCTTAAAGGGACAGTTCACCCAAATATAAAAATGCTGTCATCATTTGTTCACCAAGTTGTTCCTGTATCAATTTCTTCTGATGAACACAGAGAAAGATTTTGGAAGAATGCTTGAAACCAAATGGTTCTTGGGATCCATTGACTACCACAGTAGGAAAAATTGCAATGATAGTCAATGGTGCCCCAAAACTGTTTGCTTTCCTACGTTCTTCAAAATATCTTCTTTTATGTTCAACGGCACTTTTTCCTTCTATGAGTTAAACGTATCTAATCATTTATTCAATAAAAATGAAAAATAGAAGCAATATTGCTGTTAACATGAATTAGGTACATATAAATAATATATATATATATATCAAATTTTGTTTTTTGGCTAAAACTGCATAATGGCTCTTTACATTCTGAAAAATGTATATGTTTGATTTTCATTTAAATGAGTTTGACTATATATAAAAAATATATATAATAAAAAAAGGTTAAATCAAAGCATAACCATTAAATCGTAAATTAAAACTTAACTGCTTCAAATAAAGTACTGTGGACTGACATTTGGTGACGGCAAAAGCCGTACACATTGAAATCATTGACACCATCCTTAATTGACTCGCTCTCCGTGACAGGGCACATTATTCCGGCGGAAGTAGCCATTAGCAGATGTGTAGACTGTGGCCATAAAGGGACGCACAAGGTCAGCAACAATACTCAGCCTGTAGCATTTTAATTATGCTCAATTGGTATTAAGGGCTTAATGTGTGCCAAGAAAATATTCACCAGATCATTATAGCTCCAGCATCAGCCCGGACCCTTGACATGAGGCAGGACGGATCCAAGGATTCATGTTGTTTACGCCAAATTCTAACCCAACCATTTGCATGCTGCATACGATGGTGGGATCTGTCAGACCAGACCCCAGGAGCATCTTTGTTTTGGGACCTTGGTCTCATTTGGAACCTAGGTGAGATACGCGACCAATGATTTTGGCCTGAATTCAGTTTCTCTGACTTTTCTTTGCAAGCCCCAGAGAAAAAAATCCCTGGAGATCAGCAATTTCCAAGATACTCAAACCTGCCTGGCATCTTTAATCGTTACACCGTCAAAGTCACACCGATCGCATTTCTTTCTAATTCTCGTGTTTGGTTTGAACGACAGCTGAAACTCTTCACCCAGGGTACGTTCCAGGTGCCCGATAACGCCCTGCAAAGCGAACACGGTGTACAGAGTACATCGATACATCACTTCACAGGAAGCGGGCAGGAAAATGTACCCATCTGTCACCGCACACCACCTCAGCACTGCACGAGCATGGCTAAAATAAATCTGGTGAAAAGGAGCTGAGCCTCTGGCATTTTGATTCGTCTTAATTCACCTCGGGAGTGGTTACTGCGCAGCAGTGCACGAGAGAAAAGCAGACAAGAGGTATCTGTTACAATGACCATGGGTTACCTGTCAGTCCAAGCGGCACATATTGTTAATAAACCATCACAAATTTCATGCATTTGTATTTAATTTGTGTTTCTTCCACAGATATTTTCTTCTGAATGTATAGGCAAGCAGTGTCTCGGCGCTTTTGTATATTGAGTTTCAGACGCGTGATTGGCTGTTGGTATTAACCAGCAGGTGTGCAGGTGTCTTTAATAAAGGCCCCATTGAATGTACACAACACATTAAACAACTCAGAGTGTAATGAGACTGAGCCGACAAAAAGCCTTTTGAAACTTTTTAACAGAAACACATTTACTGAGCATTAAGCAGATGCTTTACCCTTACAGTTGTTGAGTGTTCAGTATATGCTTTCACTGGAAATCAAACCCACAACCCTGTTGTTGTAAGCAGCTCGCTTTGCACTCTTAAAGAAAAGTGCTTCAAAGGTTCTTTACAGCGATGCCATAGAAGAACCATTCAGTCAAAGGTTCTGAAATGAGCCTTTTTTTTGTTTTTATAGACCACTTTCGGGAGATGTAAACAATGCTAGTTCAGTGATGGTCCAAAAGAACTTCCTGTTTCATTTTTACAACCAACAAATATTCATAACCGAATCAAAATGTTAGAGGAATATCTAAGATTTAGAAAATGACATCAAA
Source organism: Triplophysa siluroides (assembly GCA_006030095.1). NCBI lineage: Eukaryota > Metazoa > Chordata > Actinopteri > Cypriniformes > Nemacheilidae > Triplophysa > Triplophysa siluroides. The sequence continues at coordinate 831,192 of VCII01000114.1, forward strand.
AATGAAACCGGAAGTGCTTCTGGACCAGTGTTTACATTATGCAATAATATAATGGGTCTATAGTCTAAAGTACATTTTCCCACTTTTAATAGCCTAACCTTTTGTGTAACAGAAAGGTTCTTCGGATGGTAAAGGTTCTAGAATGTAGGGAACCATACAGCCACAAAAAAGTGCTTCTAGGTCATCACGTACAACCTTTATTTTTAAGACTGGTCCAGCCACAGTAAAACAGATTCAGTCCAAAACAGAAACCTTTGTCAGCTCAGGTTATCTCTGTGGATTAAAGTAGTGTTAGACATGTCCAGGGACTACACTTTTAACATTTACCTAGACTGTAATGATATATGGCGCATTTTAAATTTGGATTGCATTAATTACAAAAAATCTGAGGAGTGACATGCTGTGACATTTACATTCCAGTCCCTCCGTACCTCTCCAGTTACATATTAGATACAAAGAGGCCAGTCCAGTTTCTTCAAGGTTACGGATACCAAAAATAATATATGCATATTAATTCCAATGACCTTTATTCATTTCTGTCGGGCACCCTGCGGTCGGTCTTAAGACCGCTTTCCAGGATAGCCGAAGAGTTCAGGTCGTATTTACAATTTGTGTCGAGGCCTGTTCTGCAGACTTGGGAACAACCTGTGCAATTCTTGGACTTAAAAAGCGTAAAATACATGAGCCGAATGTGAGAGGAGACCGAATATGACAGTTCATGATGAATTGGTGAAATAGTGAATTTTTGGAGGAGATTTTGTAAGTGTAATGCCATGCCACATAAACCGGCACGGCAAAGCTGTCAGTAGTCTAAAAAATAATGTTCCTGTTCTCGACGTACTTTGTTATGCATGCTAAAAGCGAGAGTTGCTATTTTGACTAAGAAAAAACACCTCGGGTGTAAGCGAAAGGTATAATATACATATCTCTTCCATTTTTCAAAACACATTCAAATAAAAGGACAGGCGTCACATCCTCTACAAGGGAAAGGAAGGTAAATTATTCTGAGTATTACAAAAACTACACTCTTGTTCTCGGGGTCTTTAAAATTCAGCAAACAAAATTCTCATAGTGGATTCGATATAAAGAGATTATTTATACTTAGATCACAGCTAACGCATTCGGCGGGGTGCCTTGGCATTGAAAGAGAAAAGATAAAGAAATAAAACACATCTTTGTCATTTTCAGTCTCGGTTAACTGATTCGTTAGCAGGGGGCCACCGAGTGGAAGGCGGCACAGGATTTCAGCTCCGGGTAACCCCCGCAGAGCTCCGATTTATCTTCTGACTGTCTGGCACAGCTTTAGAGCAAGGGTGGAAGAAAAGGCCATCAGAGGGAATTTTCCCAGCCGACGGAAACACACGGTTGTGAGACTGTCTCGGACGGCCCCAGATGTGAGTTCCAGGCCTAGTGAGGCGCTCTCAAGGGAGGATGCTCCAGGGGAGCGTGGGGACGGCAGCCAGAAAGCGAGTCAATCTGCTGTCAGTCTGTCAACACGAGACAACGAGACAGGCAGGAGAACATTACTGCTCCTCCGGGAGACTCTTCAGAAGCTTGGCGGTTACAGGTGGATGTGGCAAAACAAATGGCAAAGGTTTTGCGTTTTGAATGGAAAGTCATATCTGACGTCACAACTGCGACAGAGGATGGGAGAACGCTCTGACCCGGTGTTTCGCAAATATCCGTCTTTTTTCACGCAGAGCGGGTTTGGACACGGACCCCCACAGCTATGACCGTCAATTATTTTTTCTCCGCATGATGTACGCAGTGCCATCAGTGTCGGGGGACATCGCCAGATTTATGGTCTCGCTCGAATGATTGAAACGATTGATTCCTTGGCTGGAAGTTATGTTGTGATAAAAAAGCGAGTTTGTTTTGTAGCCATGACAACTGCAAATGTGTCGTTTTGTGAAAACTTCTTCAATAATATCAAATAAAAATTCTGTCATCATTAATCACCCTTTTGTCATTAAAACCTTGTGACTCTTATTATTTTGCCTGTGTAACACAAAAGAAGATATTTCGAGAATTGAAAGTCAATGGGGGCCAATGTTGACATTCTTCAAAATATCTTCTTTTGTGTTCTGCAGAAGAAAGCAAGTCATACAGGTGTGAAATGACACGATGGTAAGTAAATAATGAAAGACATGTATTTTAACATTGAAAAATCACCTTTACAGAACCAATCTTAGGAAAAAGTAATCCCTGATAAAGGCAGCCAATAGTGTTTCGACAGCAGTATTTTCTGCCTACAGATTTCGAGGTGAAGGCATCTTGGATGTTCCACGGTACTTGACAGAATGTTCCAGTTAAAGGTGAGTCAAATCTTTACTCGTGGTCTCTCTGTCCTACTTAGAGCCTGTGTTATCGGTCTTCATAACCCAAACCGAACGACTTTGTACGACGACTCTAAATTCTCCTCTCTCTTGAGAATCAGTGTCTTTCTACTTTCTCCCACTTTAAAAGAAATAATTTCCATTTGTCTCTTCATATGTCTTTTCCTCGCATCCCTTTCCTCAGTATATGTAAATGACTGGCCTAGATAAAAGTATAAAGCGCCCATTCGTAGGGATTATACGCCTAATCTCATTACTTCATCATAATGCTTTCAATGGTACGGGCTCATAAAATCCACAGCAACCCATAAAGTTAGGATAAAAAGCTGTGTTCCTCTGTAACTGTCCTCAGAAGAAACAGGCTCTATAGATGTGACTGTGTGAATCATTGATAAGTGAATATCTGGTTATTCTGTAAAATTCTATATAATTTGCTCAAAAAAGAGTTAAATTACAGTTTAATCAAGTTTAAACTGGTCTCCAAGCCTATGAAGTTTATCTGCGTTCTGGTTTTAAAGAAGTTGAACTGGAAATGCTGTAAAATTAGGTAGACCAGCACGGTCTGGCCAAAAAACCCAGGCCTGAATCATCTTATATGGACGGTTTCAAAGCAACAACATAACTTTGCACACTTTTGTGGCCCAAAAAATGTTTGGAGCCTAGTACAAAAACAAACTTGTAGCCAATCAGCAGTAAGGGGCGTGTCCACTCGTGTTGACGGAGGAAAGAGTGCAAGCGGGCATTAGAAAGACTGTAGAAAGAGCGATGTCTAATTTATTACAAAAAAGTAAAGGGTCTTCACTTTTTTTCGAAGTATAAAAAAAAAGGATAAAAGTAAGGCAGGAGCTAGGAATCGTGTAAGTATTATAAAGACTCTCCAGCGGAGACGCATTGGGACCCGCGATATGGCGAAAGCTTTTAGCGGAGATACATTAGCTCCTGCGATATGAAGGGTTTCCAGCAGAGAGACGTTGGAGAGAAAGATCGTCTAAAAAACCCCCGAGGAGGTTGCTTTGATTCGGATCAGTATATGAGTAACATTGGTTTTGCTGTTTGTCAAAACCAAGATATGTTGTTGTGTTAGCTGTGTAACGGAGCAGTTTTGAGTTCCATTGTTTATTAGGAACCAGTGTGCTGCTAGTAAAAACTCGTGTTGTCTTTGCAAATTTGATTAATTTACATTATTATTCACGTGGTCTAAACTATGATAAAGGTAAGAATTCCATGCCTGTGTTGCACCGCACATTTGAGGGTGGAGCAATGCAGGAAGGGGCGAGTTCCTATCTCGTAGTAGTGTAGTCATTTTCAGAAATCGATTTAGCTTTCTGCATTTTCGGATTAGATTTCTTGCAGTAACCACCAGGTGTCAACCGTGTCCTGGGAGCATCGATTCAAGGTAGTTGAAGAAACCTGAACCCTATAGGCCCGGTGAGATGTTGCAATATGTCGTAATGCGCATGCGTCAAAACCTGTGTATGAGTCACAAGCAGTATACATTACAAGGCCATGCGTTCGGCTGTACGCGTATGCTCGCGTACACGTAATAAACAAGGTATGCCACAGGCTTTAGACCGCCCAAAAATGCAAGTTATTGTCAATACCTGTCAGTACAATTGCTTTGTAACCTGATGTTCCAAATATGGTAGGAGGCGTTACATTTCCGTCACACGCTTGCAGTATTCGACCAATCACTACGCACTGGTTAACTGGCCAATCATAGCACACCTCGCTTTTCAGAGCGATGAGCTTTGTTAAAGATCTGTTTCAGAGAGGCGGAGCGAAGAGGAGATACAAACATGCACGGTATGTGGAAAATACAGCGTTTTTTAACCTTAAATCGTGTATACACACATTGCACATTGCAAACGATAATATTAGTTTTAGCCGTGTCATATCACCCCTTTAAACTTTTAAAATCAGGTACCAAGTACTTTTGATGAAATTGTACCACCTACTACGTATTCACCACCATAGAAAATCACATACGCTGATAAAATAATAATTATTATGCATGATTCTTTAATTGCTGTAATTCTGAATTAAAACTTATTCTGACTAAAAATCACTTTTATTCCTGATGTAGCAATTTTGATAAGATTGAATAAAATCACACAAGATATTAGACTTTTTAGACATATTAGACAATTGTTGCTATGACGTACAATCATCCAATGATCAATTACTATACATTAAACTATATTAAAGTTCCACATACTGTATATCAGAAATTCTGTATTTATTAAACACAAATTGAATGTAAATCCATTTAAAATATATAAGCATATTAGTATTTTCAATTTCCAGTCATGTCACGTACCACATATATACTGCACTACAGTATTGATTTAAATTAGTGGTTCTCAAACTAAGTCGATATTAAAACAATAATAAAAAATCTATGACTATACTAGTCTCTCTACGGTATTGGTCGAACAGAGTACTAACTGAATTTAACTCAATGTGCTACTGTACCTGACTGACAGGCGGCTGTGTTTGAATGCTCACATGCACGCACACCCTCAAGTGCTCACGCTTCACAGCTGGTGCGTGAACGATCAAATTCACTCCTCGGTCAAAATGCCAGCCTGTCGAGGTATTCACATAAACACAGTCCGTGAAAGTGTAATCTGGGTGCTAGCCCTTGTCATGTAAATGCAGTCTAATAAACCGCTGTCTATTATATTGTTAATATAAAGCAAAAACACTATTCTCGAGAAAAAATATCTGTCCTCTTCACAGCGTACTTCATACTTTATACAATGAAATAGTTCATACACGATAAACACAGAAAATGTGAACTTCATTATGAAATACATGAACACATGACAATTTGTGAAATGAAGGTGTTCGGTAGAATATTAGTTTCTGTGGTATATTGCTACTGGTATCAACTACTGAACATTTTTCATCTTGACAATCCTAACACAGTGTAGTACAGACCCCGGGTTATTAGCAAAGTAGGGGTCATGGTAGTGCACACTATCTTTAACCAACCTCATTATCTTTCCTCGAAGCACAACTTTAACCGGGTAGAAACAAGCGCAAGTTTCTTTTTCTTTCATGACTAATTAAACTAAAGATATGCGATGCTGTTTGAATCTTCTTCTACAACCTTATTAGCCGCAGTGCTGAAACCCGTCTGCTCGTGTGACTCCGCAGAACAAACCCTACACTGGTTTGCATAGCTTGTTACTGACAGGCCGAGAAGTCAGCTTCAAAGTCCTGGAGAGCCCGCGCTATCGCTCCGTGGAGGATTAGCAAGTTTGCACTTGATATATAGTCATATTTTAGAGCATGACATACATTATTATAACAACAGGGAACTGACGATATGTTGTGTTTATTTTTCATCTCTATGGATACATAAGGTTAGGGTTAGCGCTGTTTGAGTCAAAAGTTGTACCACAACCACAAAAGTGGGCGTGGCTACATACAACGAATTGACTGGTTATAGAGCTTGTTAATAGACGTCACGCCACGTTGAATGCTGCGCCATCTTGGGAGGATGGCTGCTAGTGCGTTCAATGCAGTGTTTTGTTTTTCTTGTTTGATTAGGAAATATAACTATGGTAGGTCGGTCTTGCAGCGTTTAAAAAGTGCAATAGCATTACGCAGAGCGGTTAAGGAAAAGCCCATGGTAATTTCACTTTGGATATCTCTATATATCATACAAAACAAGTAACGGTACCTATCAAAACAATAATAGCAGTGGAGTATTATCCTCCCAAGATGGCGGCGCCATCGCAACATGCAACATAGGGCGTCACATTCTCTATAGGCGATATTCGCAGCTATCAAGAGAACCTTATATCAACTTAAAGTTAAGGTAAATCTTAAGAACGCAGCTGTCAAACTACATTCGCACATTAATTCCCTTTCTCCGTCCTTTGCATCTTTTTAGCGTTAGCATCGTCCAGACGTGCGTTCCTCAGAAGTCAGCAGCATTTACGGCCATTGACCGGGCAGCTCCATTTGATTAGCAGTTAATGACACTCAGTGCAATCTCTTCGAGACAACCCGGTGCTGTTTAGAGCGGAACAGATGTTTTGGCGAAGCGATCCAAGGTTTAATTAGCCATCGATACTAAGTGCATTAGCGCCGAGAAACGCCACAGCTTGAGATATGGCTGTCGCTCTGCACGTGTTTACGCTAATAGGGACTCTTGAGGATGCTGGACGGCGTTGAGATAGGAAAAGAACGAGCAGGTCTTAATGGAAGTCGCCATCATTGAGTGGGAGCGTTCTTGTCGCGGGCTGCTTAAGAACGTGTTTTATGGATGCTAACATCTGGAGCTTAAGCAGATGCGTGTGACAAACAGGAGGATTCCTTAATAGGTCTCTCTAGGTGAAAGTCATTACTGCCCATTACACAGTCGACTGAGAATGCTATCCACGGTGTTCGGATGATCTTAATAACTTAATTAAACGCTTTGATTGATAATACAAGCATATATTGTCATCAAGCTGTGATTATAAGAGCGGAATGTGAGATTAGCTTATGCAATTTGAACCCCCTCCTTCCTCCGTGGTGTTACCCAATGGCAATTATTCAAAACCATTCAGTATGCACGGTGCGTTATGCGCACTTTTGAAAACGCGGATTAGTGTTTGAAAGTGTTGCGCTCGAAGTCATTCAAAGTCACAAGGTAGGAGTTTCCATTGCCAATACGATGCCACTTTTCCCAGCCAAACTAAGCGTTTGCCGTTGTTTCTAGCTCGGTGCCACACGAGGCGACAAGATTGCTTCATATCCACCATTGCAGGCTGAGCCACCTGGCCTTCGCCGGCTTCCAAAGTACCTCATCATGCTTGTCGCAGCCCCAGCTGAGGCATCGTTTAACCTCAAAGACACTCGTAGCCGTTTCCCTAGAGGCATGCTGTCCTCCCGCAACTCGACCCACCTGTCTGGGCAATCCGAAATGTCAGGTCACGGGCTCTATAACGACACCCACATCGCCCCTCCCAGCCTCCTTCACTCCACTGACCACATCGCTGGTAAAAGTGACCTTTCAGAGATGGTCGGAGACCATTTTTGCGATTTTTGGGGAACGGCACAACCTCCCGAAGCGGCTCGTTTACTTGTTTCATCCACCCCGAGGCTGGTAACTATGGGTGATGTAAAGGGCTACATCCTATTAAATGACACCAGAAATGAATTTCCAGTTAGAGGTTATTGTTGCGTGTAACAGGCCCCATGCCGGCGGGCTTTAAAGGCGTTTAACGAGGTTTAACGGGTCTCCGTGTTGACGGAAGAGAGCGGCACATCCGAATTGTATTAGAGATGATACGTAAGACTCTTCATGCAGTCATAAACACCCACACAAGATACAGCACCCATAAAAAAGAACATAAAACAGACCCGAGCCTATAATCTGGATCTTCCTGCAGTAAGGGGCATCAAATCTCAGCAACACACAAGCATATATTCACACTCACAAACAGATAATGATTTAAACTAAAAATGTACATTTCCAAGCATATCATTATAGGATGGTTTATGGTGCCCCTAAAATGATAACAATGAACCAAAGAAATTGAATTCCGAGTGATAAACGCCTTAGGGGTGCAGCTGATGCATGCTGGGAATAATAGAAGGATTTGGGGATGCTGAAAAACAGATGCAGCAATTAAAAACATGTATTTACATGAACCTTTTGAGCCAGACTAATCATACGTGCAAATAGAAAGACAAAGAGAGCTTTTACTCTTTATAAAGTCACTGTTTAGACTTGTTTCATTTGTATTCTTTTTTTCAAAGTGTCAGGGTTTGGTTACAGACCTGCAAACTCGGAAGAGGTGGAAAAGGTGACACACATACAATTTAAATCCCTGTTGGGAGGTGTGGGGGCATCCTCCCCCATAAGAATTCATGCATTCTGGCGCACTCTAAGAAAAAAGACAATATCTGCTTCAACTGACTTGTCACACAGCCACAATTTGCTGGTCAAAATGTATTGGCCTGCACATCTTTAGACCTGAGGCCATCAACTCCTTAGGCGCCATGTCGATGAAAGTGCAACAAGCAACATAAAAGTAAACCACGCAGCTCCAGAGGACATATCAATGTCATTTGAAGTGAATCGATCGGTCTGTGCAATAATTATTTCATATTATCGGTAATCTACAGCGTCTGTATTCGAAACTTCGTACAAATATCAATCACACCCAAGTAAACACGAAAAGACGGCTTCATGTTGTTTCCAGGCAGACCGTTAAGGAACGCAACAAGCACGTCTCCCGGAGTCAGATGACGACTTTAAACTCGCTGAAGTGTTTCCAGAAAAGTGTGTTTTATGCATCAGATATTCAGCCAACAGTCCATGGACGTGACGTTTGAGGCTGAGATTAGGATTTGGTTGACCATTTAAATAAACTATGTACACAATAAAGTAACACAATGATAAAAGATTTATTTTACTATATGCATATTTAATGGATTTTATTATAGTACTTAATATTGCATTAATATTACTCTATGATTATTTATGAATAATATTTATTATTATTATTATTTAGATTATAATACTAATGCATAACATTCCTTCATTAGAAAAAGTATCCATTTCAACTGTGTATTCCTACTAATATGATATTAAAATACTATATACAAAATATTACAATAATAAAAAAGAATTATAAACACAAATATTCCATGATAAATACATACTACACAGTTTCTCTAATGGCCATTCAAAATTTTTACAAAAACAAAAAAATAAACAAAAACAAAAATATATACATACTGTTTATGAAACATATTATTCCATGAATTGTACTATTACTCATTTTAATAAATTATATTTTAATATATTACTTAATATTTTATTATCATTTACAGTATAATGATGTTAATATTATATTAATTTTATATTACATAGACATTTATCCATTAGAATACATATCCGTTTCAACTGTGTATTCCTTAAACTACAATATTAAACAATTATAAAATAATAGTAATAAATAAAAATAAAATAAAAATAAAAATAATATTTCACAATACACAGAACATCCACATTAATATAGAAGTCTAAAGTCTATATATATAAATATAAGTCTATATTTTGTTGAAATATTTTGTTTGTACTTGTATTAGCACCTATTGTATTATTGCTCCTGTATGACATATCGCTTATTGCTCCCTGAACTCTCTGTAATTCGATTTGGATAAAAAACATCTGCTAAATAACTAAATGTAAATATAGAAGTCTAAATATAGTGTTATAGAAGTCTCCAACATTTGAAGGACCGAGAAACGTTACACAGACTTATGTCCCCTGTCTGTTCCCTTTGACACCAATGATATCTTAAATTGGAAGGATAGTTGTTTGTAAAGGGCTTGGGACTATATGCTTGCCCAGCCAATGAAAACACAGTCTTAAGGCTTCGGAGTAATTCAGTCACATGACAGGCCAAGCACCGTCACCTGCTAACGTATTGCTCCCTCCTAGTGTTGTGGACCCCAAGGGTCCACTACGGATCACTTTAAAAGCATCTTTGTTACATTTAAAAGCAATTCACTCTCAGATGTTGTCAACAAGCATATTGGCGAACAATTCATTATTGTAGTGACGATCTATATGATTACAGTATCACAGTATTACGCAGTTAATAGGCCGATTTGCGGGGAAGAACCTTGTGCGAATCACTCAGGGCCGTATTGTAGAATAAACCACTAAAGGCCCTTTCTGAATTTCCATAATGGCTCTTGTGGGTTGCGTGTGAGGTGACAGATTAAAGGAAAGGAGAATCAGGGGTATAATATCGGCTAAAAGCAAGCCAGCCGAGTGTATTTTTGATGCGGGGCCCATTGTGCCAAGTGCGCGTGTGTGTGTGCGCAGTGGGTGCAGAGCGTGTGGGCATTAGGGTTGTGTGTTTGATGTGAAGGTAAAGAGGCTGATTGTGTTTTCTCTCTTTTTCTCGTCCCCAAGGAAGCGATAGGTTTGCATTGTAATTCCACTCTCATTTCCAGCTCCGTGGCGAGCGCTGTTCTGTCAGTCACACGCGTGAGAGAACGGGCATGCCAATCAATCAAGCCTCCATCACACGGCACCTTTCAAAACCTGCGCCTTTTCTCCTGTTCCACTTAAGCATAACTAAATGTGAGTGCTTTGTCATTGCCGACCACGTATTGTGATTGGTGTCGTATGTTAAGAGAACAGAAAATAGAAGGAAAACGGCACACGTTGTGGGAATAAGCGTGCTCAAGATAGTAATTTAGTGGTTGATACATTTACATTTATGATAGACTTACTATTTTATCCAAAGTGACTTAATGTGTGTTCTCTGGGAATTGAACCCACAACTTTTTTGTGGCTATAGGAACATATTGCTTCTGTCCTTCCATCTGAAAGCTCGTATCTCTAAATTTTAAGATTTTTATTTTCATTAAAAAAAATATGTTTTGTAATCATTGTTTACTTTAAATCATTATCAGTAGTGACACTTTATGTTTGTCGCTGGGTTTTACAAATACTGTATCTAACCAATAAAAAGTCTTTAAAACAGTATTTAATCATTTAAAAGGACAGTGTTTCCGAAATAGACATTCAAGGATTTGGAAGGACAGCAACGATATACATGTTACGAATATAGATAGAGTTTGTGCTTTTTTGCTTGTTTTACTACTGTAAAAACAATATTATGCGGTTAAATACACTATTGTAGTTCAACAAAATTAAATGTAAACAAATTAAATCACGATAAACTGAATAATGCAGCCTTCATTAGTTCTTAAGTAAACACTGCTTTAAGTATTTCCAAGAGTCAATAATAAAGACAATAGAAATGCATTAAATTCAGTTTTCTGCTTATTTGTCAAAATTATGTTTAATGAATATTAATGACATAATAGACAACAGAGACAGCAGCAGATCCATTAGGCTGCACATATTTAATATTTTGACCAAATCTCTTTATACATTGCTTAACATTCATTGGACCATACACACACACGCATATTATCACAATGCATAAGCACTCTTCATAAATGCAGGCGAAGGTTTGAAAGCATCCTTCGACCAGTCAGATAGCACAGTACTGAGGTAGAAAGATTTGTATTTTTTTTACAGTCACTTTGACATACCTATGGGGGATATTGAGAACCATTAGCATGCATTACCTCTGCATCCGTCCAAATGACAGGAGATGGTAGAAGTGCAGGATGAGAGTGTAAAAAGGGAGATTTATGTGTCATCTATGCGTTTCGAGAAATGGTGACGGGACATTTCGGTATGAAAGTGTCTGCTAGGGAAATAAATGTAAACAAAAGTGTGACAGCCATTTAAATTGACACTTCTCAGTTATGCGAACCTGACAGATATGCAAAACGTACCCTCTATAACTTCTATCTTCTATCTCACCTCGTCTAGGAGTCTGAATGACGAGAGAGAATTGGGCTTTTCTGGAAAGAATACAGATGGGAATGTGACACTAAAAGGGGTAAATGCAAGACAGACCAAATTGAGATGAAACGGCGATGAAAAGAGTCTCTGACAGGGGGTTAAGCAGTCAAAGGCTTCTGTGTAGCGTTCAGACAGAGTGGAACATTACACCTTTTCTTTTCCATATCCAACAAAGACAAAAAGTACAACATTACACGCGCCACACGTTGAGAGAGAGAATAGAGGCAGGAAAAATTAAAAGCAACAGTCAACCTCCAACCTGTCAGCCGCTCTAATTTTCTTCAGCGCATGTGACAAAGTCTGCCGCATTACGTAAAGTGAATTCGGTAACACTTTAAGACAACCAAAATTGTTCCAAGCTGTGATATTTAATAGTCCCACTGTTGTCCTGAAAAACCTTTTCCCTCTGAAGTAAACATCCTACCAAGCCCCCACATTTATCATAATAATCATGTTGGTTGTGTTCCAGTTGGACTGAATGGCACAAGTTTAATGACTTTGAAAGCACATTGTGACCATATTTTCTCCGAAAACTACCAGAAAATTGTTTTTTTTTTACTGTGGTGCCATAGTATAGCCACAGGTTAAATAGAGCTGGAACATTCTGTACCCTTTGGGACATTTGACTTGTTTGTCAATTCATTCAATTTCTGTATGTTCGGCTGGAACATTAAAGGTCTTAAAGAGATCAAAGTAAATTATTAAATCATTTATTCACCCTCATGTTTTTTCCCAACCTGTATGACTTCTTCTTCTGCAGAACACATGGAAGATATTTTGAAGAATGTTGATAACCAAATAACCGCGGTACCCATTGACTTACATTGTATGAACACAAAACGACAGACACATTTTTCAAAATATCTTCTTTTGTGTTTCACAGTAGAAAGGCTCATATATAGGTTTTTTATGGCGAACAAATGACGACATTTAAATGTTCGTGAACTATCCCTTTAATATTTGTATCATTGTACATGAATACATGCATTGTTACATACAAATCAAATGACATCAGGTTACAATGAGACTGTAACTGTACCATGGTAACACCACTGTGATTGTTGTAAACGAGGCATTATATATGTAACACACTGGCATAATATATTTCAGCACAAAAGTATTTATTTATTTGAAATAAATCAAACTAACACACACGCATGCACACACCTACTGTATTAAGTATCATAAACAGTCAATGAGGTTTCTGTGTCACTTCTGGACATTTCCAGAGACTGATATCTTCAAAAGTAAAAAAAAAAACATGAAAAGTAATGAATGTCCTTTAAAAAAGTTAATGATATTCCTCTATCCCACACTAAGTAGGCTTTAGGCTAGTCATACAAACCTGAGGGTGACATTTGCAGAGGTAGGATATATATGCTAATAAAATGTCACCCCTCTCTGACAGCGTTTAAAGCTGTTCCTGGTACATTTTGATGCCCCTCTACGCTCAACACCCCACCGTCGACTTACGACGAGGTTTGATCTTGTTCACAAAACAGCGGGTCATAAAGGCTATTTTCACAACAGATGTAGTGCCGTTTTAGTCTTTAGTTATTCGCAGTGGTTGTCTATTGAGTCTGCGCTCTGTTTTAAAAGGGGTCAGGGGCATACGGAGGGAGGCAGATGCTGTAGCCACCCCAGGATCAACTCTAATGTTAAGTGCCCCGCTCAAGGGCGCACGGCCACAGGACAGGGAACAAGCATCGAGTCCTTTTGTGTGTTAGTTGACATCCCTGACCCCATGAGGAGGTTCAGTGACCTTACCTGAAGCAACTGAGCTAGAAACCTATTTCTTAAAACTATAAGCTGCGGTATATAACTAAAGCATAGCCATGCGAATACAAGGGTGCAAAGGCTTGAAAATAAATCAGACTGTCGTGATTGGACCGTAAAAGTCATGGGGTTTATTCCAGGGGGATAGTTCGACCAAGAATGAAAATGCCTTCATCATTTATTCACCCTTATGTACTTCCGAACCTATGACTTTCTTCTGCAGAACACAAACGAAGATATTAAAGAATGTGGGTAACCAGACACTAACTAACGTCATTGTGGATAAACCTTGACTTTCAGTGAGTGGAAAAAAGTCTCTCTGCGTCTCCTAACAACAGCAGCTTAAAGTTACTTGTATGTAAATAAATGAATGATTGCTTGCGTGTACAAGCACCTGTCATTGTTACTGACTGGACATATGAACATTTGTCTGTAATTAGTATTTTATGTCTGACAACATAAACATTAAATATGTAATCGACTTCGGCTTTATTTGGTATTGAAATACAGTAAGATCAAAGAACGCATGTACGTAGCGATGACGTCACAAACGTGCTCATTGGCACGTAATATCACCTTGCACCATAGTGACAGGTAAAATAGATTATGACGGCTTTTTTACGAGCCTGTCCTTCAAAATGACTTACAATAAAAAAAGTCTAGCGCAAGCTCTGATTATTTACATTTACATTAATGCATTTGGCAGACGCTTTTATCCAAAGCGACTTATATTGCATTGTACTATACATTTTTGTTTCTGACTATGTGCTATCCCCTGGGATCGAACCCGTGACCTTGGCGTTGCTAGCGTCATGCTCTAACCACTGAAAATCTTCAGGGGTTTTTTTAGTGTAGAATGAATAAATGATGAAAGAATTCTTATTTAGCCCCCCATCCCGTAAGTCAAGGGGGTACGTGTTTTTCTTGCAATAGGAAGCATTGTAAACATCCCACCGGTGGACACCGTCATTAATCAAAAATGATTGGCCAGTTAAAAACACTTTGTGCTTCCCCTCTCCACCGAGCACGGCATCCAGATCTGACTCTCTTTTAGTAGTTCTCCTTCTCTCCTGTGCCAGAACGAAACCGTTGGCACTAAACACACACGGGTCCATAAGGGACAAGCAATCGATCGCTCTGAGTCAGCTCTGTCCACTTTAATTCATTAAAACCCCCTGTCAATGCCCTTTGGGTAATTCCAGTAATGTAAAAGAACGTGGGAGTGGCTGCGCTTGCACACGAATAGTGTATACATATCTTATTATGTAGAGCCTCGGATGAAGATGGATTTATACGGCAATAAAAACAATTGAGAAATGGCGCTTCATCGTATCAGACACCAAGGGTAGTTAGGAGGAGGACGAGGAACGTGCGAAGGAAACGCTTTTGAAACGCCTATATCAGGACGCCACGTGTTTGTCCAGCGGTTTCAGTTCAGCGTGAGCTCCACTCCCCGGCCATTACGAGCCGAAGGAGCGGAGGGTAGAAAATTTGGCGACAAAAAACGTGCTCGCGATATACCCGCAATCACATTCCACACTTGTCAACTTAAAAGGTCAATGTATTAGTGTGGGCCCAGCTCGCACGCCGGTGGCTCATTTCCCATGCGCTGTTCGTTCTGTGCCACTTGATGGGGAAACGTAGCGTGGAAAATAATTGGAAGCGTATTTTGATGAATTCATGAGTCGAAAAATAATCTACGTCTTTAGCTTGACATTAAAAACTGCTGCTTCATACAACAGCTGGAGTGGAAACGAGTCTGGAATGGAAATTGCGGGCGGGTAAGAGTTGTGTAATCTGACAAGGCCCGGGATCGTCCATTTGTTGGAGCTTTTTAGAATAAATCTTTAATTTGCAGCACTTAATGTCGGTGGAAATGTGCTTGGGCTGGGAACGGGGGGAGATGAAGCTGTGCTACGCAGCGGTAGATATATTTGGTTTATAGTTATGTAAAAATGCAAAGGGGGGGTGCGTCTTGATCAAGTCTTGTAGGATGAAGAATAACTTGTTATTCGGGGCGTTGTGAGGCACAACAGAGTTAACAGTGAAGTTTACTTTGTTTCTCAACCGAACTAATACATTTGTCCCCCCGCAGTGAAAATCGCGTTTGTAATGTTGTGTACATGCAGGGCTGTTTCTGGCCATTTTGGCACCCTAGGTGAGAATCCTGGAGATGCCCCCTGAAATAATCATGAACTTTATAAACACATTTTATAAAAATTGAACATGCCTTAATGTAAGAACACAAAAAGTGTATATGAAACCAGCACAGAATAAAATCTCATATTTTCACAGAACATTTTGAGTTTTTCTGAAGTTACTATTTATAGGCATGTGTTTAGCTAAAATGATAACTACCAAATTTCAAATGACAAAACGTTTCTATTTGCATTAATTGCAAACTGAAGAAACAGGTCAAAATAACAGTTTTTTTACCAGAAAGATGGTGGACTATGCCTGGGCAGGACAAGTTTTTTCAGACCTCAAATACTGCAAAGAAAACAAGTTCATATTTACTTTTAAGAAATACAACAGTAATATTTTTACATGTTTTTAGAAAAGTTCAAAATGATTTTTTTATGTGATAACATTTTTATCACTACTTTTGTCACTCCTGAGGTTTGAGTTTGTTGAAATTGAACAGACACTGGACTGGAATGGCCACAATACATATGATTGGATGAATATTTTAAAGATCTCTTTTATATTTATATTTTCCACAGCTAAATATAAGTGGCGTTTTCATTAAGCTTTAGGACAAAACATGTGCAACGGTCAACGGAATTTCCGATGTTTTATTGACACACAGTTGTGTGTTTATCAACTGCTGTATTTTCCAACCCATGCTTTAAATGTGGCTCATCCACAAATGGCTATTTTAACAGAAATATCTTTATATTTAACAAAATGCAAATAATAGTTTTCTATTGCAAGAATTGAAGTACATCCTCGCCTATTTCAGGCTGCGAAGGTGTTACATGTAAGAGTATTAATCTGATGCCCACATATCCCTCACCATCCCAGCATTTCCACCACCCACCTCTCAAAAAAAAATCATCCGTACACAGGTCTCCAAAAGGGAAGAGACTTTTGAAATATTGAACGCTTCAACCTCTTCATTTTGCTCTATTCATTTAGACAAAAAAAATGCTTTTGGATTCTGGCGAGGGCTCTTACTTGTAGCACCGTTTGCCAACCGCTTAATTTGCCGTTTATAGTTTTAACATGGCAGTAATTTAATCTGTATCCCGCAGAAAATGTCTGCTAATGCCAATGTGTATGCGGTGATGTGACAGCACCTAATGCACGGATCCTTAAATGGACAGTTCACCCCAAAATAAACATTTATATTCTCTGGAATTTTTTCTTTGATGGTATTTACTCACCTTCAGATGTTCTGAACTCATATGATGTTCATTCTTTCGTGGGAGACTAACAAATACATTGCTTAATGTCCTGGTCACTCTTCCATTAAATGAATAGGGACTAGATCTTTCAATCAAATGGACACAACAGCACTATAAAAGCAGCGTTGGGACGAATTTGGCACTGGCTCTTACGGAAGAACTAAAGCCTAGTTGACCAGTAACCAGACATTTTTTATTAAATAACATTATGCCAGATTATATCTTTTTTGGGTAAACTGTTCCTTTAAGATAACATTTGCGTCAAAACGTTAACAGATTTGTGGATATTAACATATGACCATGATTGGTAAACACATGTTTCGATTACACATAGTACCACCGGTGTGCTCCAATAAAGATTTTGTTTGCAAGAATGCGTCTTCTCTATGTGTTTGTTACGCCAGTAACCCTCGTGGGATGAAGCAACGGTATTCAGATCCTCTTATTTAAATGCAAGTCCAGGCGTGGTTGAACTGTTGAACAGAAGTGGCTGGTGGTCGGGGGGGGTCGGATGGATGGGGAGGTTGGCTGTCCTTGTCTCCAGTCTCCTGCCCTCTGCACTTCCCAAGACCTATCAAACTCTCTCTACAGGCGTAAACAGTAATAAAAAATCCCCCTTCACTGCATTATCGCTGAGAAATCCCCACCAAACAAAATATTTAAAGAAACGTTTTTCAGACGGCACCTGGAAACTGGGCTTAAAATGGCAGCCGGCCAGTTAATATCATACACATCTGTGCAGTATAATAAATCACAGGCGTGGCGTGAAAAACTTCATCAACATATATCGAGTTGCCTAGAGAGTAAATCACGAGCTTTATCTTCGCCAATATTCCCAATGACCTTTTACTGTGTTTACAAGCAATCGTTATTCATTCATAGGTCAACGAGGGTCTATTATAGACAGGGGACATCATACTTACATGCTCATTTATTTTTAAGGGATGGTTCACCCAAAAATGCTGATTATTTAGTTCGCCCTCATGCCAATGCGAAACTGTCGGGGTTTCTTTCTTCTCCAGAACACAAAGAAAGAGATTTTGAAGCATGTTGGTAACCAAACAACATTGGTCCCCATTGACTTCCATATATGGACACTAAACCACTGAAGCATTTCTCAAAATGTCTTCTTTTGTGTTCAACTTAAATATTCAGACGAACGCACCTTAATCCACTTGTGATGCAATTCACATTTAATTTCACATTTCTCTGTTCAAGCTCGCTCGTGCACCACCCCTCTGGCCACTCGAGATAAAGGTAACAATTTAAGAGGTTTGTATCCACCCGGACTATTAGAGATACTATCTAATGCATGTGTTTTCAACAATGCTTATACCTCATCTCAGTTGTATTTTGCATGTGTTGCAGCATCGGAGTGCAGACGCCCACCGGCCTTCCTCTTAAAATCCTGAAGTGCCTTGAGGTTCACCACTAAAATTATCTGTTCCCAAAGGCCTGCTCAATTGTTTATGGTCTCGCTAACCTCCTGTCTCAGTGCTGGCAAATGTCTGGATTTAGAAAAAATGATAGCCTTTCACTCGTCTCTGCCTTCTGCCTCGACTACAGCATCGCTGCACACAAAAGCCCTTGAAATTCAGTCCCTGCTAAACTTAAATTTTTGCAAATGTCAAATGCGTAAACAAAATGTAGGATGCCTGAAAAGCACAAAATCCTGCATATTAAAATAACCTCTTAGTCACCATGAAATGGCTGCTTTTCAAGGGCTTCATGACAAATGTACAAGTCAGCCAGCTTAAGCCTAGAAGCCCAACAGATCTTACACTACATCTGAATAAGTGATTTAAGCGCTACGCTCGTTCTTTCGGGCCCGTTGTCAACGTGCCGTGAGATCAGAGACTCACTGTCTTCCCTCATCTCGTTCGCTGACTTCAACCGCACCCGCCACTCGACGGAAAGCGGGCCTTGAACTTCAGAGCTTAATGAATATGTCGGAATTCAATGAATTGTAATTTGCCTGTACTTTTGAAAGAGCTCGGGAAAAAAAAGGGAGGACATTTATTAGAGAGAAAATTGAAAAGGGGGCTCACTCTTGCTGCTTGATTTCCTCCACACGTTCCAGGAAATCAAGGGTGGCTGAAAAGCAATTAGCTCTCCGGCTATGATAGTAAATGAGCGCTATGAGTGTCCAGGACGGATAGCTTTCCAAGAATGAACATTCCGCAGCGGGATGAAGATTATGTTGAAAAGTTCTCAGAGGGTGAAGACAACACAAACCAAGGCATCGCGGCGCCAGAACAAAAGCTCGGTTAGGTTCTCCCTCGAGGCCAATTTCGATATTGATTATTTGAAAAGGATAAAGGGAAACTAGATTTACAACGAGCGTGTTTCATACGTAAATGCATGAGTGACCAGAAACCCGCTGAACTTCGACAATATGAGCCCGCAAAAAAATAGCAAAGCGAAGGCGGTGGATGAAAGGTGTTTAGAAGCAATTTGTTTTGGCAGCTTTTAGTGAAGTAGCTAAATTACACCGCTCTGACTGCTTTGCATTGTTGTATTGTTGTATGGTATAGAGATGCTCTCTCTAAACACTTCATTAACAGCCAGATTTCTACACGCTGCCCTGAGTCAGTCCAGCCTCTAGCGCTTCTCTGCCAATCAAAAGGGAACGGACTGAACCGAGATGTCAATCTCTGTAAGAGTCTGTGTGCTGAAAGAACCCGAGTGTCAGATTCAGTAATGGGATATATGGTGATTCTACATGTTCAGAACAGCTCATTTATATACTATATAATTAGAGAAAAATATACACTACCGTTTAGTTTAGGGTCACTAGACGGAAATGTTTCTCGTAATCCTTAATATCCTTTCAACTAAAGGCGTATGCTTACATGTTTGGATATAATTTGACATAACTGTGCAAACATATTAAACAGCCAGCATAGGTGGGAACTCTTTTAAAACTACACTGTTAAACTTTGCTCTAGTTTTTTCAGCAGGTTTGCCAGTAACTTAGTGTAGATTTAATTACTTCTTAATATACTTTCCAATTAGTACTGCTTTCAATGACTTTAATCAACACTTTGACTTTTGAGATTTAAAATGAGCAAGAGACTTGCACAGCAACACTGCAAAAGATGGCATTCTTCCTTAGCATTTTTCTGTTGTTTTCTGTAAAAATATTTACAAGTTCTTAAATTACAATACATTTAAATAACAGGTAATGTGGCCCAAGATTTGTAGTCTTGTTTTATGAAAGAAAAATATATTAACTAGGTGAGTTTATGCTTAAAACAAAATTGTACATTAAGTCTACAGTAAATTACTGGCAAACCTGCTTTTTAGTTTTACAGTTTATTTTAATGCATCTTGTTATACTTTAAGCAGCTGGTTGATAAAATGTAGGGATGTAACCATTATTGGTTAAAGGGAATGAATCATGAATCACTCGTCCTATAGTTGTCCAAACCTGTGTAAATTTATTTGGTTGAACACATAGAAAATTTGGAAGAATGTTGGCAACTGACAGTTATGAGGCACCATTGACTACCATAGTAGGAAAAATGATTGTGTAATTTCCTTGTGTTGAACACAAAATATATTTTGAGGAATTTAGGAAAGAAAACAGTTCTGGGCCACCTATTTTTTTCTATGGTTGTCGTCAGTGCCTAAGAACTGTCAGTTGCTGACATTCTTCCAAATAGCTTTCTTTGTGTTCAACCGAACAAAAAATGTATACAGGTATGGAACAACGAGAGTAATTCATGACAGAATTTACATTTTTAAGTGAACTGTTCTTGAAACCATGATGAAAACGTCCAACATTACAGTTAATCCGTACCATATATCACCTGTGTATTTGTGATTACAGGGCTTGCTAAGCAGCTTTTATATTAGTCCAAAAATGTGCACATCTGGGGAAATATAGATATACTGGCACACATTTACTTCACATTTCTTCAGACAGACCAATACATTTTTTTGTTACTGTTATGACGGCAGGTCTCTCCTGGGTCCTAAAGCACACTCGATTTCTGACGACACAGGCAGACAGATGAGTTGCGGATTTGCGTTGTGTTTGTATGAACGTCTGATGTACTTAAAGGTTGTGTTCAACATGAACAAAATAAACTTTTTTAACTCATACCTCACTGTGCCATGATTGATGTTAATGGTATTTATTTGATGGTTATGAAACAAAAGTGCATTTTACATGTGAAATCAATATAAAACGTGTTGTGAATCAGTACTTTTTGGTCATTTCCAGGACGTTTTAACACAACCATGATAACAGTGTTAAGCGTGATGATTTTGGCCACTATAAGCGTGATTTTAAAATTGAATGCCATTTTATCTACAACTACATTTGTGTGACTACTATGAGGAACACATTGTATTTATTTATCATTTCTGTAGCCTAACATAATTCCCATATTTTTATGTGACCCTGCTTGCATGTGAAAATCAAGCTAAAGCCTCATAATCGAATTATGAGATAATAAGCATCAAAGTTTGATTTCAACCATAAATTTCACGGAGATGTTAATCTTTGACCTTGCCTTACACAATCAATATTAAAGATATCAAGATTACAGAATGTTCATAATATGTAGTATGATTTTATGTGTAAAATCAGCAAAACATACTTTAATTGGGCTTTCACAGGCAGGGTCACATATGTGTGCTAATAGTTGTGATGATGACTACTATTGAAAATGTGTGAAAAATCTACATAAAAAGGAGTAAGTGACCCTAAACTTGAAAAAGTGTTTATTAGTATAGAGTGATCCATTCATATGCAAATTCATACATTCAAGGGTTGGCATTTGATATTCCGCACTACTCATTAAAATACAACCAAAAACATCATTAACTCTTAATTAAGCTTGTGGTGTCTTGCATAATTCATGAAATATTGAAAGCTCACAAATATATATATATATACAGTATGTTCATGTGGTGACACGCGCCACTACGTAAATCAATAGTATATATCAAAGCATTGAAGCAGTGCATGTGAAACAGAAGTATAATGGAAACATTTCATAATAATGAAACAAAACTTAAAAAAAAAATGCGTTGGCTCGCCAGTCTCTATTTCAAAAGCAGTTATTAATGAGGTCTGATGCTGACCTTAATGAGATCCTCTGAAGTGTTAAGGTAGTTTTTCAGAATCAAAATCTTTTCTCCAATGAATGTAAAATACAACATGTGCCACATTAAAATGTGCAAAACAAATTGCAAACTTAATTACTGTAAGGGAATTCCAAGCTTGTATACACAGTAGCTACGGAAAGACTTTGCAATTTCCCTACAGCTTTAAAGAGACTGTCAGAATATTTAAGTCATTAATTACTTCCAAGCAAACATACATTATTTATGAGTGCTCTACTGCATATGCAAATGAGCAAAACTCTCCAAAGCTTACATAATGGCACGGTCTTCATGCCATAAGACCTGCACACCTGCACCACACAAGCTCCTCTAACAAACACTTCTCCCGCTGGTGATTTATAACACGTAATATAGATGACAGGATGACAATGACCTCTGTCATCGTATATCTCTCCATCATACATGTTGGTCACATGAGAGGCCCGGTGCGGACACCCCTGTCATAACCTACAGTCACACGTCTCTCAAGACTGACAACTTCATCACTCTTCAAAATCAGAAGCAGTCACACCCAACCATTTGGAAAAACACGCAGGATCCAAAAGAAGTTTCAAATATCTGTTTTTAATTGTCAAAATAAAAGCTTTAGACGTTACACGATTATAAGTCACTTTTGCAACTACGTAGTTCATTCCAACTACAACATAAATAACATGAAATAATTTCAATGCTTGTCTTTATATCAAAACAAAATCGATTGTCAGAGGGATACGAACACATTACTCAATTGAAATCACTCTGAAGGCCCACAAAATTGTGTTGTGTTTTGTAAACATAGAATAATTGTTTAACTGTAGTTGTTTCAAAATCTATACTTTGGTATAAGTAGGGAGTCACCATTTGTAAAGTAACGTGCACTTTTATGTTTTAAACAGAGATGAGGATACCGAGGCAAAAGTCTTTCAATAAAACACACTTTAACATACACAATCAAACTCGATTTCCAAACGTTTTAAAAAAATAGTTGCAATTACACACATCTGAAAACAAAAGCACCTTCAGCAAATTACAATCCATTTCTTCACTTTTTGTCCGTTTGCTTTTATCATTTGTGATCAATTGTGTACTTTCTCTGTGTTCACTCTTTGTTTGAAGCAACACACCGGACAATAGTCCATCTTCAGCACAGCCTCTATTCTTCAGCCATAATACCATAATAGAAACTCTCCTATATCCTGACACATTCATATAACATTCTTCATCTCTCTAAGAGAACACATTAAATAACACTTCATTTACTCATTGTTTACCCTTTCCATCCAGTCCAATGCAAAACATGTTAGGAAAACCCCATGATCAGTTTCAGGCTTGGATGGACACAAAATCGTGTCTTAAAATTATATTACAATGAGGGCTATTTGACTCAAACAAAATACATTTACATTTACATTTAGGCATTTGGCAGACGCTTTTATCCAAAGGAACTTACATTGCATTATCCTATACATTTTACATAGGTATGTGCAATCCCCTGGGATCGAACCCTGCAGGAAAGTTATGAAACTAAGTTATGTAACACCAATGACAAGCAAAAAAAAAAGGAAACGAGGTCCGATAATATGCATCTATACTGCTCTTTAAAGTCATGAAAACCTGTGCGGAGGGAGACCTGGGTATATATTGTTTATGTAAATATCTTAACTATCGTAAGAGAAGAGAGAGAGCGAGAACAGGATAAGAGGAAAACAATAGAGCGCTATGTGGTTTTGCAGTTGCCTGGTGACTGACTCCATCTAGCTCTCATGGCTCATTGGCCATGTACAAGTACGGCTACATTTCCGTGCAAAGAGAGAGAGAGAGAGAGAGAGAGAGGTGTACTTGTCATGCCATTTGCATGAAGGGTGCCGCAGAAAAGCTCTTTCTCGCCTTTCTCAACCCCCTCCCACTTTTAAAGGCCGTGTTTATCTAAAGCTCATTTTTGTACCGTGGACAGCATTGAGGTTATTTGTATTCATGTAGTTGTGGCGGTTTAAACATAAACTCTTTTAACCCAGTTTAAAGAGCGTTCAGTACAGCTCAGACGCGCGGCAGGGACTTTTTACAAGTGAACGCGAACGTTTGTACTCCGCACTACCTTCTGAGGTATAGCGCTGCACAATTCAGTCCTATTACAATTCCCCGCGCAATTGGAAAATAGGCTGTGCTATAAAATGCTGAGCTCGATAATGAACCAGGGATGAAATGAGTGAATCATTTATGGGAGGTAAGGAAAACATTACGGCTAAACAGATTAACTCAACTCTCCCAAGCAAACAAATAAGCAAATGAATCCTTCGCAAAGCTCTTCCACCGAGCGAAAGTGAGGGAAGCGTCCGCCGCGTGCCTCCCGAACGCTTGCAACCGGAGCCCGTACGAGAGCACTGTACCTAATTACCAGATTTGAAAGATTTATGAGCTATTACGGAGCAGCATCACCCTTCCTTACACTGTTTGTGCGTTTGTAGACTTCGTTGTTTATTAAAGGGGGAAATTAAGTGATTAAAAACAAAGGTAATGAAGGCTTTTGTGGCTCCCAGCGTGAGCCAAACCGGGTGGTTAAACTCGGTGGATAAATGGTGCCGTTGGAAGAGAATTCAATACTCATTCTCGGCGTGCGGAGGGGCTGCTTAATGCTGGCCTGAGCCCCGGAGACTCCACAGGGCCATTTATTTCCCTCGGCGTTCAACAAATCACCACTTTAAATCTCAACTGTCATAATGCCATTTACTCAAAATGGGACCGCAACAACACGTAATTCAATCTGACCCCCATGTTAATTCAATCAGGAGCAAGAGTTCAGACGCACAGCTGTGCTTTACTGTTACTGTGCGGAGCCGTGGTCAGGGAGGACAGTTCTGTTTGCTTATTGGGTGGACTGGGATGGGGGCGGGACTTGAGGCGAGGCCTCGCGGGGGCTTCGCAAACTCAATTTTTTGAGGGTGAACTAGTGGCATGCTTGGCTCCTATGATGTCCTAGGTAATATAAGTGGTGTTTTATTGTTTTTTTAAAGAGAAAACTATAAAATATAACACAAATAGGCACTACTATTGATCATTTGAACAAAGATGGAGTATGTGTTATGGGGATGAAAGATAGAAGTACTGAAACAAAGCTAACAAACACATCGAGCAGTGGTTGTTTATTTAACCAACATTTCAGGATAAAAGTGCAAGATGCAAATTAAATAAAATATTAAAACTGACTAAAACCGAAAATCTAAATGAAAATGAAAATGCATTTGCATGAACATGAACTGTGTGAAGCTACTTCCCAGTATTATTATGGATGTGCCATTTTCAGTCAAAACTTATATTGAATTTATATTGAAATATCTGTAATTTTTTTACTAAACTCCTGGTGATAGATGTCTAGACTCTTAAGCATGAGTTTTCTATTTTGAAAAAGGACATAAACATGCGGGATGTGACAAAAAAAGGAGAGTTTTTGAGAGACAATATACTTTGTAGGATTTCTGTGAATTAAAATGTACAAACCAGAAGCAATAATACCCAACAAAAAGAAAAGGCATGGCTCTTAGACCACAAAATAGTTATATTTACATTTCCATGTGTCCATTTATGAGGAAAATGGACCGTTACCGATGTGACAATTCACTTACTTGACTATGGAAAGCGATGCTTTAAAAACTTTGAGAGAGATTTCACAAGATTTAAATCTACCAAATATGGTCATCTGACCCATCAGTATGGTGAAATCCTTTGGTAAAAACTTTGGCATTATGCTTCACCAATAAGTCATGCAACTTTCTATAGTGTTTAAAAAAGTGCTCACCAAAAATGCACTTCGCTCAAGAACCCGAGCACGACATTTCTGTTACCACTTGGCATACCAGTAGGGCTGTGCAACAATATCAATAAATTTAACTATCGCAATACGTTTTTTTTCAATAGTGTATCGATAGTGATATCGCTACTATCGATACATTTTTATAAATCATGTCATATACAGAAGGCCAAAAGTAAGTAGAAGCGAGCATGGTGAAAAATATAAGAACGCTTCGAGCTCTCAGAGCTGATCTGTGGGTGTCCTTTGGTGTTGAAAATAAGTCATGGAGTAGTGTACATTTTTTCATCAATATTTATTTTAGTGTTAGTTGTAGTCCCCGATGAATACACTTTTTAGTTGTTTTCATATTTGGTCATCCTTTTGTTATCATATTTGGTCATCCTTGTCCTGTTTTTGTTTAATCCAGTTTAGTCGACTAAATGTCTTTGCATTTTCCATTCGTTTTCGTCAATACAAACTAAGTCACATTTTCGTCATGCTGTATAATAGTTAAAATGGGTATTTTGCCAAAAAAATTATAATCACAGTGATTGTTATTGTTTGAGAAATTTGTTTTTATATTTAATTATAATTATCTATTTTACCAATAAGCACAAATCAATAGAATGTCAAATCATGTGCATAGTTTATTCAACTTCATCTAGCTTCAAGTATTTCCACTGATAAGTTCCAACCTCCTGATGCCTGCAAAATATTGACAATTCCCCGGAAACAACGCGACTGGCGGTGAAGGAGAACCATCGGAACATAGTCGCGAACGGATTCACAGTTTTTCGAAGGTGGGATGTCTTTATTCTGAAATCGCAAACAAACAATTTAGTGGAGATCAAAGCGCCTCGAGCAGCAAATGAGAGAATACAGACCGGCAGGAGATCATATGTCGGTAATATTTATCTTAAATTCTTTTCAACAAAGACTAAAAAGAGGATTTAGGTAAGTTTTTATTTTTATAGCTACATTTAGTCTCATAATTTTTCGTTAACGATATTGCGTGCTGATAAAGTTTTAGTTGTCATTTAATGGCCTAAGTTTTCGTCTCGTCAACGTCTCGTCTTCGTCCTGGGAAAATAGTAGTTGACGAATATTTTTCGTTATTATTTTCGTTAACGAAATTAACTCTATCATGGAGTAATGTGTTAAATGAAAATTTTATACCAAAAAGACACAGATATTTATTGTTCTTTTACGGATGTGACACCAGCGCATTTACAGCACGAATGAACCAGGGGTTTTATACTGCCTATGTTCAATGTTTTAACCGTAATGCACCACAACAGACAAGTGACCCACCTTATTCCCCTGTGCTACCCACTTGAGGGTAGCAAGCCACAGTTTGGGAACCCAAACCTCTGATCTAAAGGTCCTTTTATCGCACATCATGGCCACTCTGCAGAGGTAAGGGATGTTTTTACACTTATCCTTACAGAAAACCCCAGTTGGTGCACAGCATGTTGTATCTCTAACTCTAATTTTAAAATTTTCTATTTAAAGTATTGCAATATATCGCACATGTGTATCGTATCGAAATACATAGCAATATATTGTATCGTGACCCATCTATCGTGATATGTATCGTATCGGGAGGCACTTGCCAATACACAGCCCTACATACCAGGGTGTCTGTGGGTCTTAAAAAGTATTAAAAATTCCATCCATCCATCCATCTTCTTCCGCTTATCCGGGGCCGGGTCGCGGGGCAGCAGTCTAAGCAGGGACGCCCAGACTTCCCTCTCCCTAGACACTTCCTCCAGCTCTTCCGGGGGGACACCGAGGCGTTCCCAGGCCAGCCGGGAGACATAGTCCCTCCAGCGTGTCCATGTCTTCCCCGGGGTCTCCTCCCGGTGGGACATGCCCGGAACACCTTCCCAGGAAGGCGTCCAGGGGGCATCCGGAAAAGATGCCCGAGCCACCTCAGCTGGCCCCTCTCGATGTGGAGGAGCAGCGGATCTACTCTGAGCTCCTCCCGAGTGACCGAGCTTCTCACCCTATCTCTAAGGGATCGCCCAGCCACCCTGCGGAGAAAGCTCATTTCGGCCGCCTGTATCCGGGATCTTGTCCTTTCGGTCATGACCCACAGCTCATGACCATAGGTGAGAGTAGGAACGTAGATTGACCGGTAAATCGAGAGCTTCGCCTTGCGGCTCAGCTCCTTCTTCACCACGACAGACCGGTACAGCGACCGCATTACTGCAGAAGCTGCACCGATCCGTCTGTCAATCTCCCGTTCCATCCTTCCCTCACTATTATTATTATACTATATAGTATTAAAAGTTGATAAATACATTTTGTGAAAAACAAATCCCTTAAAAAGTATTAAATTACATTTTAATCATTTTTTCATATGCAAGTTTTCATGCAAATGGTTGGAGGATAAAGAGTTGGAACCATGGCTGAGGGCTGTCTCTGGGAATGTGTCGGAAGGCGATTAGCGTAGCCTCGTTTCTCTTTCTAATAAACCTTGCATTGGGTTAGTCACTCAATTAATTCTCTGGGGCTTCGTTCCCACCCTTCTGAATGATGTTGCATTAATAAGGAGTTATCTCAAACTACGACTGTATAGGTGTTATCTTACAATCAGTATATAGTAAATGTAAGTAATAGTGTCACCAATGTAAGATTAAATGTACTTGAAATGTACTTGAAGTGGTGATGAGGTCTTAAAAAGTATGGAAAGAGTCTTAAAAAGTATTACATTTAACTGATTTCTGTATATACCCTGTATATTGCAGATACCTCCGCCTGTCACTATGATCCAGAGGGCGTGCGCCAAGAGAGGGCAGAAGTGAGCAGTGACAAAGGACCAAATAAGGAGAGCGATGAGATGGATGGGGGACTGCAGTAATGGGGGGGCTACAGCGGCTGGCATAGATGTGTAGAAGAGACGAAAAGTAAATGGAAACGAGAGACAGGCGTAGGGAGGAAGATAGAGCGGTAGGAGGATAAATGGATGACAAGCTGAAGAGAATGAAAAGACGTCAGGCTGGGGGAAACAAATGGCTGGAGGAATGCTTACAGGTGAATTTAAAAAGGAATGAGTTGGTGTGTACATGGGGAGGAGGGAGGGAAAGACGCTATGCTCCAAAATCGAGATGCCTAGGTAGACAGCATTTTAAGACACCGTCCTGACACGAAGAGACGGCAACTTAATTATTCTGCTTTCTAAAATAACTTCACTGTAAACGAAATTGCCACCTTAAATTTTGAAGTACAAGCAGGGTGCCTTTACGGGTCATCTTACTTTTAAAAAATGTTACGCCGTTGTAATTTTGAGGCAGTATCACATGTATCCTTTGCTGATGACGCAATGCCAAAATGTACTGTAAGTCCGTAAAACAAATTCATACTATACAGCAAACGAAGTGAGATGTTGATTTTAACTGTTCATTCCATAAAAAATGTACAGATAAAATGATATACACTGAATTCTCGTGTAGAGAACTATTTGTATGATGCATCGAGTTGCTGCCTATGTAAAGCGTTCCGATCGGTCACCATTTCGGTGAAAATGTCGCAAAAAGAAATGAGCTGTCTACGCAGGCAACAGGCCGTGTGGCAGCTCCCTGGATTTTGAAACAGTGAGTGAAAGAGGGTGGCTAAGGTCTGGCATGAAGAAATGGGGGAACGATGAACAGCAAAGTGATATGCATGTCCTAACTCTGCTGGGTTCTCATGGGGAAGGTCTGAAATTACACTGGGATGCGGACAGCTTGTCAATTGCGGGGCCGGAGCCCCGGCTCCAGAGAAACGCTGGCTTGCCCTTCATTAGATTGTGATATCAGTGGCTGTCTCTAAATCTCAGGACTTTTATTTATTTTTATATATGCTCTTATGTTTTAACCTTTCGCTCTTTCCTCTTTCTTTGTAATGTGGGATTTATTCCCGAGGCTTTCTTTTGAATGAGAGACAGTGACAAAGCTATACTAAGCAATAAAGCATAACAATATACCAGCCTCTATGCTTATCTGTCTCTTGGCAGCTCACGTGTGCCAACAGATACACTTCAATATATTCAAATTGTCCACTCAAATTTTCTTTGTGTACTTGCACTGCAAAGCATAATACTGTATATAGTCTAAGCCAAAAGTGATGTCCAACTCTACACAACTGACGTCTTTAATCAAATATATTATTAAAAATGACTGGTCAACTGATTTTTATGAATGTTTTTTTAATGCTGATTTGATGTTGATATTAGAAAAGCACTGTGGCGAAATACTGTAACACAAATGCAATTACAGTAAACGAGAGACATACAGAAAGTTGGTGAAAATAAATGAACAATTATTGTGTATTATGTGGCTAGTTAGTGGCATGTAGCTTAGCATTAAAACAGACTTGAAAGCGTGAAAAGCTGCACACATGACATTACGTTTATCTCGGGCAGCCAAATGTGGCTAAATAGGAATAAAACATATAGGAACGTGCCAAACAAAATTGGTATCTCATCCACCTCACATGACCGACACTCAAAAAAATAATTTTGAGTATATATTTTATTTAAGTTTATAGAAAGTATCTAGTATTTCATATTAACTTAATATTTTTGGTGAATTCTTATAGTTGAGTTACTCAGATTTACTTTTTTAACTTACATTTACTCAATTTAAAAAGTATGTTTAATTGATTTCACAGCTTTACAATATACTTATTTTTAATATAAATTGTTTCACCGTAAAATCCCAGTTATACTTTTTAGAGTGCATTTTACTGTGTGTCAGATGCTGTCTTTACGTCCGAATGGCCTTTTTTAAGATACAAAATGTTAGCCCGCTATATAGCAGAACAGAAAAAAATAGCGTTCAATTTTAATTGAAATTAAACCCATATTCCCTGATATGCTGTAGTTTGCTTTTTGTCAAATAACTTCGTCCATATAATACCTTTAAAAATGAGTGTTTAGTGCATTGCGTACCATACACCTCATATTTTGATGGTTTAATCATACCTGAGAGAGCATTTAAAGTTGATATTGTACAAATATAATCATCAGACATTACTTTTGGCAACTACTTCATGCAATGTTTCTGTAAGAACTGGCCAAACGAAAACACACCCAGCATAATTATTCTTCCCTCCTGCTGGGACACAGACATCTTACTAGGTTGTAAAACATGTAACCTATGTAATATTGCTGTATTCTAGTGTTTATTTTTGTTGTATGTCTAGTGTATTAACACTTGAGGAACCGTATGCAATGTGTCTTCAAGTGTCCCAGTTTAGAAATGTAAGACATATCTATTGCAAATAAAAAAGAGGGTCCCATTCGGTTGGACTCTTTCCGTTTTGGCTAGTCTCTCTGTTAAGGTTCCACCCTATTCAAAGAACGCGTAAGATCCATTATTGACAAACTATTCCTTTGATTCCTACTCTAAAATAAGAAACCCATTTCAATGGGAGAAAGAAAATAAGGCCATAATTTAGTGTGTTGTTAGTTTTCCGGCCCCTCTTCAAAGAGACCACTCAAAGCAGCAGTAGTCTCCCCGCAGGTATACATGTATATTTGTTAAATAATTTACCAACGAAAATGTCTTATTTAACAACCCATTTTAAGAGCCAGCTAGACAAAACAAGTCTCGGAAGCTCAAGGTTGCGAAAATGCATTAGGCACACATTAGCAAAAGGTGACAAGCTAGCAAAACAACAATGGAATGTTTGTTGAGTTTTAAAGTCGAAATAACTACTGTGAGATGTAAAATGTACACCATGGAGGCATTTCTGCCTGATATTGCAAGAACTGTCATTTCCGTTTGATTTAACAAGCCCAGATATATGCTAAGCACTAACCGATGGCTAGAACCTCTACTCCCTACCTTGGGCTAGTCTCAAATTCAATGATTTATGAGAGGACGGTTAATTAGCCTCTTGCGTTGAGATATCTGCAGGCGTTGTCAAGGGGCCGCCCGCAGATCCATCAATCCTGACGCCTGTCAATCAAGAGTTGGCGGCTGAGCCCCTAAAGCTAGTAAAGCCGCCGCTAGTTCCGTGTAGCACAATCAGTTTAGAACGTGAGGAGAAAGCTGCATACGGCTGGACTGAGGTGAAATCATGAAATAAGGCATTCACAAGCAGTTCATCTCTTTTTTCAATGTCTCACTCTTAATGCACCTGCATGACTTTACAGAACCTTCTCCCACCGAGATGAGTTATGTGAGATTCCCTGCTGGCACGAGCCAAGCCGCCCCGTCGGGCGCGTTTCACCGTAAAGGACAGCAAAAGCCTGTTCCCATGTGACAAGTCGAATGTCGCCAAAGTTTCTGCGCTGGATGAAGTCCTTCACAGATCATTTTAAAAAGGTTAAAGTTAAAGCTTTTTTCTTAAAGGTGAAGCATGCCTTTTCTTCATAGTTAAAATACTTGCTCCTTTTGATGCCTGTATGAGTCAGACATTCTTAGGTTGATTCTCCCCTGAAATGTGTAAACACAGCGACTCAAACAAAATACGGCTTTGCTTGTTTGGCATCTTGAAAGCTATTGAAATCTGTTAATTAATAAGAATTGTAAACTTCATATTTTCAGATTTGTTACTTTTTTGTCATCTTAACATCAAACTGTTTAAAAGACACGACTTGCATGTGCTGAGTAAACTGACAAATGTGAACAAAGGAAAATGGAGCTAAGATATTATTCAAAGGGACAGTTCACCCAAAAATAACAATTCTGTAATCATTTACTCACCCTCGAGTTGTTCCAAATGTATTTTTTTTGATGAACACAGAAAAATATATTTTGAAGAATGGTGGTAACCAAACAGTTCTTGGCAACCATTGACTACCATAGTAGGAATTATTACAATGGTGGTCAAAAGTGTCCCGGACCGGTTTGCTTTTCTAAATTCCTCAACATATCTTCTCTTGTGTTCAACAGAACAAAAAAAAATGATAAAGCATTTTTTCTTCTATGGTCGTCAATGGTGTCCAAGAACTGTTTGATTACAAGCATTCTTCCAAATATACAAGACATATATACAGATTTAAAACAACTTGAGGGAACGTCAATGAAGAGAGAATTGTCATTTTTGGGTGAAAGGTTCTTTAAGAGTGTTGATTTGGTTTCCATGTTGATGACCTTTTTCAACAAGAACCAACCAAAAAGTCAAGATGTCACAGTGTATTCATCCTCACACGACAATCTTTATTGATTAAAGCGTCGTGAAACACGCCACGCTCGAGTCCTTGAAGCGAGCGACAAAAACAGGATTAATTGGAGGCTTAATTTGCTCAAACATGCATTATTCTAGAAATGTTCCAAAATGGATTTACTCATTGAGCATCTTATCGCAAAAGTGTTTATTTAGGACAGGGGAGGGAGACGCCCTCCCCTGAAGCGAACGCACATCCATGAGAAAATTTGGAGAGAAATAACAGGGATTTGTAAAGCTTAGCCGAGAAAGAATGTGGCTGTGAATCTAAACAGGCTTAGCGAGAGAGAGAGAAAGCAATACTGAAGCTGTAAGGTAAAGCACCGGCAGAGCCAATACCCTGAGCCTCATATCTGTTCTCCATATTCCTGAGAACCCTTCCTCAATAAGAGAGGCTTTCAGTCTTCTCCCCTCCAGTCAAAGCGAATGAGCTGAGGAATAATCGCTGGGCTTGAGCAGGAGAGTCTGGGCTCACCCCTCGGGGCACTGCAGCAGGTGATGGGATGAAAAAAGGAGGGGAAATAGGATTACACTGTGAGAAAAACAAACAGTGAAAAAAGAAAGACTGAAGATATGAAGTAGTGTCTGGTTGAATCGAAGAAAATGTCACAGGTGGAATGTCGACCGTACGTTCATTCTGTTTCAGTATCTAAGTCAAGGGATATGAATTATAAGGAGTTCAATTTTTATATTTTTTAAGACTTTTGAGGAAGAAATATTAAAGTAACACAATACGATTGTATAGGCGCAGGCTCCCCGTGACCCGAGGTAGTTCGGACAAGCGGTAGAAAATGGAATGGAATACGATTGTATTTGTTGACATTAGGAATGAATAAGCTTACATCAAGTTACAATAAACAAATGTTTTTTTTTAGCATTTTCAATCTTTGCTAATGTTAGTTTAGCTATATGCTAATACAATTGTTCATGTTGCATAAACTAATATTAACCGTCACATTTTTAAATGTTTCCTAAAATGTAGCAGTAAATGCTTACATTCACATAAACCAAGATGAATAAATCTTGTAGAAGTATTGCTCATGTTAGCTAATGCATTAACTAATATTAAGAAATTCAACCTTATTATTAAGTATTGCCAATATTAAAAGTAAAGAAATGCAAGTCTGCAAATTATCAGATCATTTCTGTCTGCAAAGTCTGCAAAAGAAGTTTTATACAGCACAAGAAACAATGTCAGATAATTTTAAGAAAAGTTCTTCGTCCACGTTGGCGAAAGAAAGCACGTTCAATTGCTATGAAATAAACTTAAATTCATTAATATATTTCCGTTTACGCGTTCAAAACTATTTTCAAAAAGGAAGCCATTGCCTACTGTAGTTTCTTGTGTCTCCAAAACGTTTTCATTTGACTTCTCTTAACTTACAGCAATTCCTTAGGTAAAGACTGCCACATTTTCATTTGACTCATTTCAGCGCTAATGGAATCTTCAGATAAAGACTGCCATATGAAATTACCGAACTTGCCCCATCAGCGCAGTAATTTCCACTGCGATTTGACGCTCCGCAGTGCATTTGTTGAATACTGCTTTATTTTGACAAGGACGTTAATGCGGCAGGATTTTATTTATAACCGGGAGAAGGCGTGAGGAAGAGCGGGGGGGATACAGCCAAAGACATTCATCCAGAGGCTCGTTAGGCCAGCATCAGGTTCCAGCCTGTCAAAAACGGGTAGAGCACACCTCCGCACAACCTGATGCCCTGGGCTTCCAAAAATCACCTCACATCTTGGTAATAGGAGCCAACGGTCATTACATTATCCCGATGAGTCATTCTGCTCGATTATAGGCTTCCTGTTGTTTTGAATTCTCCAATGTGCTGCCGTTGGTAACGTTGCCAGCGCAGCTGTTAATATTGACATTTCCTCTAGCGCTTACAACTGTTTGAAAAAATAAAATGATATAGACCTCCTTCCCTTGAGGTCGATACCAAATTGAGGGTGAAACAATGGCGAACATCCCCGAACTCTTAACCTCTCCAAAGGGTTCCTCCTGTCAGATTTGACCTTGCTTGATGCTAGCTGGTGGGGCATCATTTCGTTCCCGTCCAACTATTCAGGGGCTCATTATTTTTCGGCCCCATTGTGAATTAGATTCCTCCGGGTAGCCCTGAATGTCCGGTCCATCATAAAGGCCACCGCTGGGCCATTTCAGCACTCCGTATCCTCGACGATGGCTAATGCACCGTAGGCGAACGGCCTGCCGGTCCCCCGGCTTCGTACGTGTCTAGAAACTCCAGCTCTCCGCCCAAATGAGTTTGCGGGTATATAAAACCACATGCGAACGAAGAAACTCAAGATTTTATTGGACTTCTTGTGATTTTCCACGGTGTGTGGCAAATACAAGATGCATTGCGCTCTGTTGAGCTACGCTAGTGTGAGCACACAGGGAGATGGCTATGGGAGTACAATAAACGGTGGTAGAATGCAATTCTTTGCCTACAAACCAGTGGGCTCGGCACAGTATGCCTTCGCAAAGTCGCCAATTTTACCGCTCACCCACCGCTTAGTAATTACACCACCCGTCAAGACCAAGACGCAAATGCACAATAAAGATATACCAGAATATAAATGCACAAGCTGGCTAATACAACTAAACAGGGACAAAAAGCCAACATCTTCCACCGTCCCCAAGCGTCTCATTTCTTTTCAAAGGAAAAGCACAAGCTTTCTGTAAACATCCATTCATCTGTGAAATCATAACTGCAGACTTTTCAAAAGCAGACTTTCTTCGTAATCCACATAGTGGGAAGCAAGAAATACACTGTCACAAGTGGAAACTGGAGCTATCGTGTCCTCTCTAACTGCCCATATGGTCCAGCCTGCTGGAGATACCAAGCTCTCATGGGACTCGGCAGCTAGAACAATTTGCTTCTTAGATTTCGCCTGCAATGTATCTGAAACCATCCACCTTCCGAGCGATGAGGATAAACCAGGAATCTGAGCCATTCCCTTTGAGATTTTTGGACCAAAGTTGTTACGGTAACTTCTGTCTTAGTAACTGTAAAAACTGATGAACACTGTGTCACAACCAAAACGAAGCATATTGTCACTTTTCTGTGATGGAAATAACCAAGTGTCCAAGTATCAACTCTGAGCCCATCAGTAGAAAAGGGCCATGAGACTTGACATGTTACTCACTTATTTGTCTTATTTGTTCTCCAGCAAAAGGGCTCTGAACACAGAGCTCATCTGTATCTCCCTTTCGCTCAGTGGAGAGGAGCCATTGATAGGCGCAGGAGCAGATGGGGATTGACAGAGCTCCTAGGCCGAAAGCTAATTGAAGGAGACAGGGGAGGACTTTGACGGCACTCAAATGCCAGCAATGATGGGGAAATCAATGCAAGCTTACAATGTACTAGCCTCAATGTTATTCAAGGAACTCTCGCCTAATTTCCACACCGGTGCTAAAAATGTAGTTTTTGTGGCCGGGGCACAGAAAAAAACTAATCCAGAGTGCCTCCATGACATTTTCCTAATAGTTTTCCATATTTAGAAATATGTGGCACTAGCAGAGCATATGAATGTGGTGGAGCAACAGTGATTTCACCTTTCTGTATTCTGATAGCACTAACTGGCCAATACTTGCTCCCTATTTAATAAAAAATTCAGATTTTTGTCACACACATAAATATACAACTATACAAATACACCACTAGCAGCGAAATGTCTGGCATGCTTTATAAACTGTCCAAAGAAGAAACATAATTATTAATAAAATATATATAAAATAAGTATAAATTAATAGAAAGTAAAATAGAAAATGTAATATTTGCACATACATGTAAATATGAAGAGTTTATTTGCACAAACATATAACTTTATTGAATATGTTTTTATTATGTTTGATTGTTTTAGTTAGGGGTATTTTTGAGTTATTATTACTTAAAACAACACAACTGCAGTTTAATTGATATTAATTGGAATGCACAATAAAAACATGATTTTTGAATTTTTTTTAGAAAGCGGAATTATCTGCTTTTGCAATAATGAATTTATTATAATTTATTAGACCACCATATCATAATTAAGAGAAAACAAAATAATTTAGGAATTTGTCACAAACTCGTTTAAAACTAAAACTTTTGACTATTGTCATTTATCAGGCACACTGAAACAACTACTAGTCTTTATTCATGTTCTTATTCCCAAATTTGAGCCGGCACATTCAACTTTTCTCAGACCATTAAACCTTATTTTTATGAAGGACTGCAACTGTAACTGGGCATCTGAATAAAATAATAATTAAGTGTTTTACAATTTTTTCTGCCTTTCTTTAAAAACAGTACATTTGGAAATTCATGGATAACAACAATAATTATATTTTAGCATTAAAAATACTACTGTGACTAAAGAGCACACACACTGGAGAATTTACATTACAGAAATGTCACAAAAAAAAGATTTAGGTAATGACTGGTTATGATTAACCAAAACTGACAATGTGCAGGGGAATGAAGCATTTCACAATAACATGCAGCATACGTAGAAAAAACTGGTTCTATTAAATCTTTTGCTTTTATTGTCAAACGTACCCCTTTTTTACCTCTGCAATGTTATATTTTACCCATCTCTACAACTACATTTTCCCTTTTCATCATTTACTTTTACTAAACATCTGTATTATTATCATCTTCCCATGAATGCTTCACAATTAGCATCTTTATTTTATTTTGACTGGTAACCCTCTATTAACACTGTGCCAATAGCATGTGATGGAGAGGTTTTAAAGTGATCTATGAGCAAGGGAGAGCACAAATGCAAAAAATCCCTTTCGCTCCAGGCAAAACTCCCGCAACTCCGTTCTGCATACTCTGATCTCAAGCTGCAATAGGTAAATGCATCATCCTGTTGGGAAATGAAATGGATTTATGAACGGATGCTTGCTGCAATACGACTCCCAATAAACTCTATGCGAACGAGGGGGATACGTGGACCGCTGCCACCCTGACCTTCAGCCACAAAGATATCTACCAATAAATAATCTCTGATTATCTGCAGATATCGTTCATTTGTCACTAGTAAGTCAGTCAGTCTCGATTAGAGTTATAGGTCAAAGCAGCCCGTCGCGGACAATTGATGTGTTGTGTGACTCACCAGCAAAGATGGTCTGCTTTCATTTCGCAGATGGCAGGAGACAGACGACCGAGTAAAGAAACTTCAGATCTATAGTGGGAGAGGACGGTGCTAGCTGGAATGGCCTCCAACAGATTGGCTGCCGGAGGTTTTCAGTGGAACGAGAGAGGAAAGCGGGTTCTATCCATGATTCATTACTTCCTTCTGCTGCAGACAGGTACTGCCTGTCAAATGTAGGTATGGCGACTGAAATGCTGGAAACATTTATCTGGGGGGATTCTTTAAGAATGACGAATGAATGAAAGTTTATCCAGGCGATAAATACGGCGTGACTATTTGAAGTCATTTCAGGTGGTTGGTGAATAAGATGCAGGGTTTTGGGGCTGAAAAAGGTGGCACTGTTTTCAAATCAAGAGTTTTCCAATCATCGCTCTTGAGACCCCCTTGTCCCGCAGCTCCAATCTGTGTCAAACAGTTCATGTGGTGGCAAAAGTGCAGATGACGTGACTCCCTCAGGATTTATGATATCAGATAAGTTGCTAAGTCATCGATAGCAGGCACTTGATACAAGACAGACAACACGCAAGTTAAAAATCGAAAGTAATAAAATGATAAACAAAAGCAGCATGAGTCTCGGCGCAGAAGATTTTGGCCATGTTATATATTTGTGTTGCCATGACGACCAGCTAGTCAAACCCACACTAATGGTGTGAGAGTCTTCGACCCACATAGGCCTACTATGTGTTTTACTTATTTAAATCTCTACCATTTCAGTACACGTTAATCACAACAATACACAATCGCAGCTAATCCCACAAAGATCTTTTTCAATTGAAATTGACTGCGTTGTGCACAAGACGCATCTTCGCACATCTCTCTTGATGTTCAAAGGCTCTGCATGAAGTTTACGCAACACACGAGCCTCCCAAAACATGACCCAGCCGTAAAAGGAGTGCATCACGAATTTTAGATAAGCACAAGCTTTCTTGTTGCCTTTTTGTTTCTTCCTCTCAAAAAAGATCAACTCGGTGAGCGAGGCAGAGCGGTGGGTGGTTTCGCTAGCATTCGACTTATCTGACAGAAGCAGAGTTAGACTGGAGGCTGCTACGCTAAAGAAGCGCATCCATAAATGTGAGCTTGAATCGAGAGGCGTTGTACCGGAGGTGACATTAGGGCTGAGCGATTATGACAAAAATCATAATTGTTGATTATTTCCCTCGATATGGGATCGTGAAAATGAATTACGATTAATAGAATTTACATTCAAGTACTTTTGTGTGGTGTAAGTAGGCATATAGAAACGGAGAGCCCTGAATCGTTTAGAGCTGTTTTATGCATAAGTATATCGAGTGCGTACAGTCGTCTTCACATTGGCCCTCTTTCCTGATAGCATGTACGTACATCTCAAAGATGTCTATTTGAAGTCTGCATTGACATCTGCAGGTAGGGATATGCGGAATGACCAAAAATGTATTTCACTGAATGAGTCATTTTATTTCACGGTAACGATATTTTTCACAGTAACAATCTCCCATTATAATAATACATCTTATACCTCATTTTCTTATATTGAATTTATTTATTTATTTATTACAGTTTAATTGCTCACTATAGTTAAAATGGCTAGTTATGAATATTCAAGTTATGAAAATGGGTCACACTTCATTATGGGGCAATTCTCGGTATTAACAAACCATTAACTACAACTTTTTCCCCAATAAACTCTGAATTTGTTTCTTATTAATAGTTAGTAAAGTAGTTGTAAGGTAAGGTATTGGGTAGGATTAGGATGTAGAATATGGTCATGCAGAATATGTGCTTTAAAAGTACTAATAAACAGCCAATAACAGGCATGCTTATTACGACTAGTTAATATGGAGAATTGCCCCCTATACTGAAGTGTTACCTGAAAATGCACTAAAGATATCAGATAAAGTTCTGATAATCAGATATTATTTATTTCTATTTATCTTCTGGCTACGTATTCAGTGGGAGGATAGACATATGTAAAACAATTAAGTATGAATATATGGACAAACAATGAGAGAACATGTATGCCAGGTGTAGGTCTTCATCGATCTTCACTCTCTTGATGCTTGCTTTTAGTGTGTTGCGACTCACTGCGTTTAGGTTTGTTTATTCTCACGCTTGTCTTCACGTGTGGAGTCTCTGGTGACTCCACACGCATCTCCCATAAGGGGAGTTAGCGGCGTGTCACGGCAAAGCGTTCACGAGGCGAGCATCATCACCTTGGCTCGCCTAGTTATGCTTTATTAAAACTATTAACAGCTTTGCAAAGCGATCTGACTTCTGCAAAACGCAAGACTGAGAATTTTTTTATATGCACGAGCAGATCACTGCACCCCTGCACGAGCATTGTGACATGTGAGAGAGAAAGCGCCGCAGTGGAGTGGATCACGAAACTCCAGACTGAAGGAAGGTCAAAGGAATATTTGATTTGTTCATTTGTAATGGGTGCATTAATTCACGTGTTTTTTTCGTCATAACGCCCAACATAAAGAGCGCCGATTAACCACGCCTACTTATTTACGTTCCGCGAAATACACGGTGGATAAATGCCAAACATTGATTCATTTTCAAGCGGGGCTACAGCTTAAACTGCTGTTTATGAGCACTGTTTACTCAAATTGCATATTTAAGCGAAACATGTATTAAATCAAAGTATACACTACAGTTACCAGGCTCACGGAAACTCCAACATCAATATTTGAATAAATTATGAAAAATAAATGGCTGACTGGCCATGTGGGAATTCGTTATGAAGATAAAGGTTAGGATCACGATTTTCCAATAGTTTTATAGCTCTCCATGAGCGTAGAAGCATTTTTTGTTGTTTGCCTATATCTTATTGAGCATTTGGACCTGGAAACAGTAAATGACCTTCCATATATGGTGGTGCCTGAGGTCAGGCTTAACAAGCAGATAGAAAAATCTCTTACGGTTGACATTTTTTTACCGCGGTAACAGCATATTCCGTCATATCGCCCAGCCCTATCTGCAAGACATATTTATTTTGATTGTTTGCTTATCTGCAATACGTCTCTGAGACGTTACTTGTCAGCGGTCATATAGGTATCTAGATGTCTGTAAGGTTTTTATCATTTAAAATGTACTGTATGTGAAACTTATTTTTCTTACAAGTCAATCAGATGTTTTTACACAGCAGATGTTTTCCAGATCTTTAGCAGACAACTTACAGATGTACATTTGCTATCTGGGTTAACAGAATGTTAAAGCCAATAATTCAAATTCGGAATAAATCATACAAATAAAAAGAACGACTGTTTGACTTTGGATTTTAGGACGACCTAACTTCAGAGAGTTCTGCACGCTGACAAAGACTTTCCACACGGCACAATGAATCTTTTACACTGTGTCCATGCCTTGTTTATCATTACAAGAGTGTTCTACTTTAGTTGCGTCGGTCGCTTGCGATGTATTTTGGGTTTAATTTTGTGCACCGCATATGGATTCCATAAACCTTTCTTTTTTTTTTTACATTAAACTGTACCTTTAAAGGTACACAATATGTCCTCAGTGTACCCAAAAGTTACAACATTTTATGTTTTGTACCTGTAGGGGTACAAATAATGGAACCCATATGGGGTACCACCTCAGTGACGGATATGGTACATTAAAGAGAGCAGTTTTGTACTTTGTTCTGACAGTGTAAAATCATAATATCATAGCTCATATGGTAGCGCAAAGTCATGGGTTTAATATCTATGGAAAGCATAAAAACGTGCAGAATCGCTTTGGATAAGAATGACTGTCAAATGTGATATAACCATGACTGCTTAATCTACTTGCGTTAAGTTACAACAAAGCTTTTACAAGCTTTACACTACATTCCACACAAACTAGAGCTAAAGCGCAAACAACTGCTAGGAAGTGCAAAGAAATGCAATTCGTAAAGCAAACAGAGAGCATCTTGAATGCATAGGTCCCAGGAGGCAATATGAGATGGTAAGCGATACCGTAAAAAGGTCTTTTATATCACCTTTACGATTAGGAAGGGGCATGTACAAATTACAAATGGAAAGTACGGGGCTCTTGAGGATGCGAGGGGCACAGGCAAAGTAAATCAAATGTGGATCATTTCATTTGGGACGGCCGCTGGCATCGGTGTTGAAAGTAGTGTTTACCACTCCGCAGCCCCTCGATGGAGGTATTAAGCAGCCCCACTTAAAAAAATAGGCCATCGGTGGAGCGCCAACCGACACGCTAGAAAAAGGCTAGGGTGTAAGATCTAAAAACTCACACCTGAAGATTTTTAAAGGAAAATAATGATCTAATGCATCCTGGCTGACAACTATTATAAGGGTCCTAGAGAGGCTCGACGGTCATCGCTTTGTTCTTCAGAAGATGAACGCAGGTGTGCCTTTGAGCGTGGCACTGCAATACAGATGAATTGATGCATTTGACTTTTTCCGAACTGAGAACAGCTGCTTGGTCGATGGAAGGGTTAAAGGAGCACGTTTGCACAGAGGTACCTGGTTTCAGACAGGTTTGCTTGGAACCGTATAAACACACGTCTAATAATCTAAAATCAAGTAAGACTTAGAGAAAAGCAAAATACAGGTTTATAATGACACGAGTATGAGTAAACGATGAAATATTTTCATGTTTGGGTGATCTGTACCTTTAAATGCGTTCTGAGAATAGATGGTTTCATCTTAACAACATAAACAAACGTTACTGCTCATGCGCTCTTTTGTGATCCCAACATAACTTCCGGTACACATTCACAAACAATAGAGTGCCTGGAGATTTCTGATAACAATCAAAAGAAACCGAGAAGAAACGTTACTTCGCTAAACTTGTCTCTCCAATACTTTGAATTTAGACTGTGATACCAAGCTCAACCTGTAGGTGTCAATGTACCAAATGGTTTCTTTAAATGCGACAAAACTCATTCAACAAATTGAATAAATAATAATAGTAACATACAACAAAACACAACAAATTGTGTATTTAATACAATTAGTATACGGTAAAATAATAACACAAATTAATATAGTAATAATAAAATAGCTAAAATAAAAATAGTCATAATATTAGACACTAGCCAAACACAAACCAGCAGTTAATGCCTTTAAAACAGATTTTACAGTGTTGTGTGCAAACTGCACACGGAAGATCAAACAATACTAATTACATTCTGCTGTTCCGCTGTTATAATTAACCTTGGGTGAAATTAGCCTAATTCCGTCGCTAATAAAGCCGTTTAAATAATTGTAGCTTACCATTCAGACGCATTCAATCAATCACCCACGGTAAAATGAGTTAGGGTTACGTTCTACCTTCAGAAGATAATAATAGTTTAGAAACCAGCTAATTAAAATAAAACTCAACATTGCATCTGGGTCCGAAGAATTGCAGGTGCCATTGAAATTACACGTCAGCTTGGCACTATACTTCGAATGGTCCGCAATGAGACCCGTGAGACCTGCCAGACACTGAGCCACAGTCACAAGGAATAGTCATTACCAGCGAAACCTCACTTGGTTATCTCACCGTTCTGACAGGAAGCAGGATATACTCCCAGGGATCAGTTAAGTGCAGGATCCCAACGGCAGATGGGACTCGGCGGACATTGAAATGATGCATGAAGGATTATATGGCCGCCAAACAACACTTCCAGTGATGGCTTAGACATGTCTGCCTCCCACTCTGAG
This sequence comes from Triplophysa siluroides, assembly GCA_006030095.1. Classification (NCBI taxonomy): domain Eukaryota; kingdom Metazoa; phylum Chordata; class Actinopteri; order Cypriniformes; family Nemacheilidae; genus Triplophysa; species Triplophysa siluroides. Next base: position 874,964 of record VCII01000114.1, read on the forward strand.
CAGGGACAATGTTTTTCGACCTCATTGCCGTTGAGATTGCTCTCTGAGCTGCAGTCCTGATGTGAAGTCATCCTAGGAATGAGGGCTTTATGAGCTTGCTCTCTTGTACTTGCATCTTTCTCAAGACAAGTGGAATGTACGAGATAAACCCTGAATGCCGATGAATGTGTTCTGGGACTAGCTTGCAATGTTTTTAACCAATAAATGAAACTTCGGTCACCATTAAAACACATGAAGAATGCATGATTTTCTCTTCTTAGTGAACTACTTTTTTAGGTTATGGCAATGATGATGACTGACGCAAAACTGACTTCTTTATTAATAATATGAAGTATTATTATTAATTCATGATTTATAATGAGTGACAATGAGAGCAAAGAGCAAATGTTCAATTTAAAGTCATTCATGATGACATTTATACACCCTAATATCATTTAAAATCTGTACGACTTTCTCACTTCTGCAGAACACGAATACAGATATGTTAAAGGACGTTGGTAACCAAACAACATTGTTTTCCATTGACTTCCATTGTATGGACACAAAACCACGGAGACATTCCTCAAAATATCTTCTTTTGTGTTCCACAGAGTCATATACAGGTTTAAATAACACGAGTGAATAAATGAAGACAGAATTTTTATTTTTGTTTGAGCAATCCATTTAAACTCATACGACAAGCCGTCCATCACAAACGTTTTAAGGCATCAGGGTATAAATGTCTGAGACAGAACTCGAAAGGTCATTTCCCACTTCACCTCTCCTCCACAATAAAGGCTCCACCGTACTCAGCGTGTCATTTCCTCAACCTTCCTGAATCTGTCTCCTCTAAAGATAAAAAGTATGCGTGATAAAGAAAGAAACGGAGAGATATCGAGAGTGCCCCGGTGGTGGAGGGGGGGATGTAAGATGACCTTGATACGCAAATAGACCTTCTTTAAAAAAAGAAAAACTGGCTAAAGACATTTATCATGCAGTGGACCATTGGCAGAGATGTAGATAGGGTTCTGCTTCTTCATTATCTATTAGAAATTATTCTCCAATTATTTCCTACGTACAGAAGTCGAAAGGTTTTTAAAAGGTTTGGACTTTATGGACCTTATGAAATAGCTTTTTTTCCATTTAATTAGACTAATCTCTTTTTGAAGTAAACTTGTAAACAGTTGTCATATCAAAGGCCTTTTTTGTTGAAATAGCCAATTTTGTGTTGGTCTCTATCACAGATGTGAATCATGATTTGCTATTCGTTATTGACAGCCAATAGCAGGTGGCATTAGGGAGAAGGGGGAGTAAACAGAACAAAACAATAGAAATCACAAAATAATTTGTAGCAAGGTTCTGAATTATTAAAGATGATAAAAATAACTCTCATTTTCATTTTTAATATCCGCTTTTCAAATGAATATTAAAGGGCCAGAAGGTACACAGACCCTTTAAGCCATAAAACTTCAATATTAATTCCATGATTTCAATAATGAAAATGAATTATTTGCTCAACCTCGTGTCATTCAACAATCTTTTTATTTTCTGTGAATGAACTCCTCTTTTCATAGACGTATTGATTCAGTGCACAAACTGGACCGAACGGTTCATACACAATTCGAACAAAGCTGGTTTTCAAGTTTAACAGATCACAACTGATCATCAATCTCGAACAAATCAACTTTGACTTACACGTGGACTCCAATGAAGATTTTGGAGTGCGACTTTTTGTGTGTGGTCACACAGAGAAAAAGCTATTCATTTAACAAAACAGGCAAAATAACCCAAACCAAACTGTAGAACTAAATGAAATTACTCTGAAATGTAACCCTTGCGTGGTATATGTGGGACCGTTTTCCATGTTTACTAAAAAAAGATGTGATTGTTTTTCAACCTCAACCTAAACATGTTTTGTCACCCCATATAACAGATTTTTTGGTAACACATGGTTGTAATTGTTAACAAGTTAAAGCATTAGCTAACATGCACTAAGAATGAACAATACTTTTAACATGAATAGTTGTTTTGGCATTTAATAACATTAACAAGAATTACTAAATGTTGAAAAACTGTTCATTGGTATTTCATGTTAGTTAATGCGTTTACTAATGTTAACAAATACCTAAATAAAATACTTATTGTAAAGTGTTACCGGTTTTTCTCTTTTAGTTTTTTTTTTTTTTACAAAAGAACAAAAGCTTCTTAATAAATGTGATTTAACAGAGGAAAATGTTGAATATTAACCTTAAGCTTATTAAGTAATTGGAAAAAAAGTTCATGTGTATTTTACATACATTTTATGGCTGATTCAAACACTCAGTATGCTGTCGAACATTGTCTGAGTAACAAAAACATGACCATCATGCAAGAGTTATTTGTTTGCAGAATTCTTTCTTTCTTTTGTGTAGTATGTAGTCCTGCCATTTAAATTCCAAGGCTAATTCCAGCCTTTATTTCATTCCAGGACGGCTGCACTATAATCATAATCAGACGTTTATTCATCTTTTGCTCTGTGCCGAGCCTCCAAATGGGAAACATGCTCCAGCCCACCATGTGCCATGTTCTCGAGAGCCGAAGGCCCCGTGTGTGCCCACTGGGCCAAATGCCTGCTCAAGCTATGACATGATCCTAATCGACACGAGCACACGGGAGGTCTCCAGCCAAAGGGCCGAGAGCCAGTCACGGAACACAATGACCGCCTCTCCCGTTCCACCGAGCTCCTTAAGAGACAATGCGCGGTCCGAAAAAAGCACTCGATATCGTTCCGCAGCTGTGCTTTTGTTTCCCTCTCCTTCCGTACGAGGAGCGCGCGGGCTCGGGCGCCTCCGCCGTCGGCCTCGGCCGCCCTTTCTGACAGAGAGAGCTTGTTTATCACACCGAAGCATATTGCCAACGTCCTCGCAAGGCGAGGGGAGAAAGAGAGGGAGGGAACCTGGGAAGGAGAGAAACGGAGGGACAGATAGAGGCTGTGAAAAAAGAAAAAAGGGAATAAAGCGAGAACGAGAGCACTGGAAAGCACGTAATGAAAGGGACAGAGGCTAATTAACGGAGGCCGGATTAATTAAGCTTTCTTTCTGCTTTTTACTCAGGCACTGCCAGCACCACCCTCCGTCCCCTCATAAAACGCACCGCGTTGTTGTTGGACACATTTCCAAGCTATGGTCTTTGGAACGGAATTGCAAAAGCGTGAAATTCCGCTCCGTGCTAGCTCGGTTAGCAGCGCAAGTGAGCAGAAGGTAAAGGGATAAAATAAAATAAAGTTACGGTTGCTATTGACTGGACTTGTTAATGTGTTAAGGCATGCGATTAATTAAATGTGTTTAGTGCCGATAATGCCTTTATTCAATTTGGCTTCTATCTGTTCTCTGTGATTTAAAAAAACTGATCGGAGATGATTTGAGCTGCGGTGCAAATGTTGCATAAATACACACACACACGATAAACAATACACTGAGTTCCACAATATTGTGCCTGCAAAAAAACATTATTTAATTAAGTTCTGGCATCATTTACTCACCCTTAAATTGTTCCAAATCTGTAAAAAACTGTTGTTCTGCTGAACATTTTTGGAAGAATGTTTTTAACTGAACAGTTCTGGGGCACCATTGACTACCATGGTAAGAAGGATATTTATATGGTAGTCTATAGTGCCCCAGAACAATCTGGTTTGCCACATTCTTCAAATCATCTTTTTTTGTGTTTAGCAAAACAAATATACATAAATCCATATATATACAGAGAGAGAGAGAGAGAGAACAGATATATATACAGGTTTGGAACAACTTAAAGGGTGAGTCAAATGACATTTTTGGGTGAAGTATCCCTTTAAAAAGTATCCATTTGTGTGATTTTTCATTTTTCTCAACCGATATTAAAGAATGACATTAATTTCAATGAATAAAATGCTATATCATTTAATTCATTTAAATTTAAAACATTTATATTCATCTATAGCCATAATTTCATAGCATTGTTAATTTCTACAGTAATGCTACAGACGCCCGGCGGTCAGTGATTCGCGCACAGTTCAAGAACCGCTACTTCAGAGTGGACGTTGACATTGTAAATGAACCATTAGCAAAATACATGATGTTTGCTCAAGTCTAGTGCTTTCTCAGAACGCTGAAGGCATATGGAACTTAAAGGTCAAGCGTGGATGAGCCATCAAATTATCGCGGTTCCTCGCGTTCTTTTCTGCCAAAGACACTTGTACATCTCTGCTCAGACCGTCATTTGCGAAAGCCTCTTAAACAACATCTATGTTTTATAAAGACAACTCGGTCCAAAGCCCTCCGTTCGATCTAATTAAGCATCACTTCAACTTGTTTTCCATAACAGTGAGATACAACAAACCATCTGGGAAGGAAAACAACCCTCTTTAACAATCCCAAATAACCAACCACCCCTCCGAAAAAACTCACGCCTCAATTGCACCGGTCTTCGCTAACACGAGGGGCCACTTTTGTCGCAAGAGCCCTTGTTGGTTGTGCTCCTCCTCCCTGCTCAACAGAGCAAATGTTGAGGGCCCTTCAGCTCCGTTCACTATGCAGGATCCTTGGCCAAAAACCGGACATAAATATTTATCGGGTGCCAAAGCTTTGCCAACCTGAAGATGGGGGGACAAAATCAAAAAGGTGGGGGAAAAGCACGGTTATCCGGTGATGATTGACGTCAAGGCTTGCTGTAAAAAAACTCATTTTGACACGGGCGGCCGGAATGCCCTTGTGCCAAGCTGCAGGCCAGTTTATGATAATCCCTATAAATTATAATGCACTCCACAGACGTTAAAAACCATGATTGGTGCTAAATGAAATGGGCTGTGACTATCAGGTCAGAGCGAGATGGATCTGTTCTGCTAGCTTTTTCTCCATTCGAGAAGATTCTTGTCTTTTTAAACAGCGTCGTCTGCAGCGTGATGCTTTCTACAAGGGATTTCCATCCCTGTTCCTAGAGGACCTCCAGGATTAAACATTTCGGTTGTCTCCTTAGCCAAACACACCTGAGTCGACTCATCAGCTCATTAGTGAAGCTTCAAGACCTGAAATAGGAACGTCAGCTAAGGGAGACATCCAAAGTATACTGCTGGAGATCCTCCAGGAACAGGGTTGGAAACCACTAGGACGCACAGACTGTATTTTTCATTTTTCGGGGCACTGCGTTCTTTCAAACTGCAGTTTTATTGAGAAGTGAAACACGCAAAGCTGGATGGTTTAAAGTTCAAATACACACCCATATCCCAGTTTAATGCACATAGCCATCTGTAAGCAAGGCACCCGTGTTTAATTCCCCCAAAAATGTGCAAACACATTGAAAATTGCTGTTTGAATGCCAAACTGACTTGACGCATCAACCATGGCAAGTGTTTCAGGCGGGACATCTGTCTGTGGACCAATGGAGTAAGGAATTTCATTTGGTGCTGCAGAAATTGGACGCTTAACTGTGTATTTAGAAAATGAACACAGGTTCACAGCTTGTTCCTTGGTGCAAAACGGTTTATTCTTTTTGTAGTGATCAGCAGGCAACACTTAATCGTGTTTGTTTTTCCTTTACATTTCTCCCTTCGAGTTTATTTCACTAGTTTTGAGCCCGTTCTGAACAGCTAACTAGATTTGTAGCAAAACCGTTAATCTCTGTCTCGCATCTTTGTCTGTTGGGAGGATTAGTGCATTTTCATTATTCGGAGAGGTCAAAGGTATTGTTCAACACCATTTGTTAACTAAAATTTGTTGAGTCTAATGATGATTAATGCCCTTGTTAGGCTTACCACTGTTGTACTAAAGCAAACTTTTTCCTCTTTTTTTCCCACAAAAGCAATTAGAGCAATTTAAAATCCACAGAACACATCACGGTCTGACAGGTTAAGCTTTTAATGCAAATGCGACGGCAACGTAATGTACGAAACGCCAAAACGGGACGCCGCTGGCCTAATTGCTCGCAACTAAAAGATTAATATTGAATGAGCAGCCTTCAAAAACATGTCCAGTGATTTCAGCACCTCTATTTCTGCACATACACACGATAGTCCCAATGGGCCTGACAGTGTGATGGCCTTATAACATCCTGTTTATTGCGAGTAGGAGATGTATGATTTATAAGCTCACAAAGCCACAATTTAAAGATGTTGCAGCTGCAATAGGGTCATTTCCTTGATGCAGTACATTTTCACGTCCCCATCAAATGTCTTGATATACTGGGATTAATAAAATATTAATCTCACATTAAAAAATAAATTAAGATCCTATTCGTTTTCTTTTATCACTGCTTCACAATTGGTGACCGAGATGATTTTAAAGTTATTTCAGGAGTGGGGTTTGGACAGATTTTTGTCCTGACCTTATGCGAATCAAACACAGAGCAATTTATTAAGGAATGTTGCGTGTTTCTTTTAAATAGAAAAACAACATCTAAACAAAATGCTGGAACACTTTACAATAAGGTTGTATTTGTTAAAATGACTAAAATCCCAAAATAATAAGCAATGGTGTGTTCAGCATTTATTACTAATTTACAAACTTTGTAAATGTTACTTAATAAAGAAGTTGTAATGCTTCTAATGTTGTAGAAGTATTGCTCAATGTTAGTACGTGAGAGCATTTATTTGACTAGTTTAAGACTTCTTAAGACCCTTCAAATGTTAAAACCCTCTAAATCCTGGTTTCCAACCATTTTTGGAATCAAGGGCAACCTGAAAGGATGGAATAATATAGGGGGCTTCTTGTTGGATATGGGTAGTTGACAAATAAATCGCACGTGTCATACGGTGTTACAGACAAATTTTGAAAACAAATTGTTGTTTCCATTGTTTTATATTTGTAATATTTATATTTTCATATATAACAGCATAAGAAAGATTTATCTTCATTATTTATGTAAGTTTTTTTTCTACATTTTTGCCATCACACCACAGGACAAAATTGTTTGTCTATCTATATTATATATATTTTACATATATTTAACAATATAAACGTGTGATGCTGTAAACTTCTAAATATTTTGAACGACTTATTAAATGTTTCACAGTTATATAAAATGTGAACGTTTTTGGCTTTTTTCATGGACGTATTATGAACAAATACATTTAAATGTTTATTTTTAATTTAATTTGTTAGCTAATGCATTAACTAATAAATAAGTCAAGAAAAAAATACAACCTTATTGTAAAGTGTTACCCGAAATGTTTAAAACAAAAACAATCTATAAATATATTTTTATAAAGACAAGTATAGTTTTTTTACTGTAGTTTTATATGTTGTTTATAGTTTACAATTATCCATAAAGTAACTTTTAGTAAGGAAACTAAAAACAGATCAAACTTCAATACATATAAGCAATAGATTTGCATTACTTGTGATGTTTGGGATCTTGCTCCATAACACGCTTCTATCATATGGGACAACAAAAGCTGGTTTAATTCAAGTTAACACCTTTTCTTACGTTATCTCTCAATCCCCCACCAAGTGATACCAAACTGTTGCTCTTTTTCATCCTGTTAAGCATCATTTTCTTGCTATTGTGTAAATAATTATTCAAAAGCTATTATTAATCAACTCTGTGTTTGTTCTTGTACTGTATAAAAATACGTTATGTACAACATGAGCATAAATATGTTTTTATAAATCACTGAGTTCAAACAGAACTGCATAACAAGAATGACCTAATAATGAATATAAAAAAGACCTATAACCTATAATATACAGCATGTTAATCATCTATTCTTCTATGAGAGAAGGAACATCAGTGGCCTACACATCACTGACACTAAATGAGATATATCGGGAAGCCTCATCACTGAAATAACTGAATTCAAGGGGCAGCTCATCCTCAGTCGAGCCTTTATTAGTGCCGTCGATAAAGGCCCTTTGCCGTTCCAAATCGATTGAAGAAGACATTAGATCTTGGCATTATATTTTACGATGAAAGATGTCCAAATGGTATGTCAGTTTAACAGAGAGTCGCTCTCAAGGTGAGGTCACAGGACAATCTCTCTTAGCAGTCTCTTCCACACCTATATTCTATTTGTGATTCGCAACAGAGGCGATGTAAGGCATCAGTAGAACACTGGTTTTCCAGACAGGAGCAATCTGAACTGTGTGTTTGAATCTAGTCTGTTGGCTTGATGTGAAAAGCCCGTAAATCAGGTGCGCGCGCAGAATACCAAATCACCGGAGAGAGAATAGAAGTCATCAATCACGGGTGACGTGCGCTTTGCTGCACGGGAGGGAAGCCAAACCACATTAGTGTTGATGCAGCAATGCTGTGGTGTGGAGGACAGCGGGGGGAAACGGAGGAAAACAAATCGGAATTATAGATTATTAATTGGAAAATATTACCGAAACGGGTCAGCTCAGATTTTCCAGCAAGAAAAGCTCAAACTGCTGTAGCTAGCGGCTTCAGGTCATCAGATCTTTTTTGTTAGTTTCCAAGTCTTCTCTTTTTCCTTTTTTAAGCCTTCTTAAGACCCTTTAAGACTCTTTAAACGGGAGGTCTGTAAACATGGGTGACCTGAAGGGATGAAATAATATAGGTTGTTACTTGTTGGATAAAATAACAAAAATAGAAATATTTATATTCATATTGTATTTTATTTTTCTACATAATCGTATATGAAACATTCCCCCCCCTATTTTATGGAAGTATTATGAAAAATAAATAAATATTCAAATTAAAAAATATCAACAATTATAAAAAAGTGCTTTGTAGGCAAATCACAAGGGCTACCAGGTACCATGTTGGAGACCAAAGCACTAAACCATTCAAATTATATCTATCCTCTTGAGACGATTAGACAAGAAAAAAAACTATTATTTTTATTATTTAATTTATTATTATTTATTATTAGTATTATTATTTCATTTCATTTCATTATTTACTTTGCTTTGCTTTACTTTACTTTACTTTACTTTAATATACTATACTATACTATACTATACTATACTATACTATACTATACTACACTACACTACACTACACTACACTACACTACACTACACTACACTACACTACACTACTACACTACTTTTTTGTTTTGTTTTTTTGTTTTGTTTTGTTTTGTTTTGTTTTGTTTTGTTTTGTTTTGTTTTGTTTTTGTTTTGTTTGTTTGTTTTGTTTTTTGTTTTGTTTTGTTTTGTTTTGTTCTGTTTTGTTTTGTTTTGTTTTGTTTTATTTTATTTTTATTTTATTTATTTTTGTATACATATTGGTAAGACCTGTCATCACACAAAAGTAAAAAAAGTTGTTACATATTTGACTTTTTACAGGGATTTACACGTAATATGAAAAAAGTTTGTTTCTTGACTTGAAGCCACAAAGGAAAACATGCCAATCTCCTGGACTCTGATGTGCACCTATGATCTCTCCAAAAGCGCTTTGAGGCGGCACATCAGAGAGCGGACAGGGACCCGTGCGGAGAGGTCAGTATGGCTGTCAGAATGTAATTCTGTCTCTCTCTGTGTTCTTGCCTCCTTTATTGTCTTCACTTCCTGTGAGTTGATTTGACTTACCTGTTTGCCTGTCCAGCATCATGCCAATCGGTCTGCTGGCCTGTCTACCTGCCTTTCTTGTTTCCCTCAAGCCTGTCCCGCTTGCCACCAGCACATTTGCCCCTATCATGGCTCTGCCAGAGGCGCCGTCTGCCTCTAATGACACCTTCCTGCACTACTGACAGGTTTCGCACCCCTGGAGAATAAATGTAGCGGCTACCCTTTGGGACAACAACGAAGGCATGTAAATATAGCAAACCTGTACAAACCACAGACAAAACCGGCTCCTTAAACAGCGTCAATTGACCCTGGGTGTCAACACGCACACGCGTCAACAGAGCCCTGACTGATAGACTGAGGAATCTGTGTTTTGTACATTTCTACTGCAGAATCTGTTGTAGAATGAAAGAAAATGTGAGAAAGATGAGTCAAGTGGAGAGGAAGAGTGTGAAGCGAAGATAAGAGGGTGAAAAATAGAAATAAAGCAAAACATAGAGAAGTAAAAAAAGGCTCCTGGAAGTGGGGGTGTCATTAAAAACGTTCTCATTGCCTCGGGAAGATCTTGAGGAACAGAAGAGAGGAAACTCATTGCTGTCTTTCACTCTAACTGAGCATGGATCAAACAGTGCTCAAAGAACCACTGATTCAGAATGAGAAGGATGCTAAAAAGGGTTTCTTAACGGGATGCGTTTGAAGCTCCTGTTCCATTTTAGTTTGCAAGCACACACAATGTTGGACTGAAGAATGAGGATTGGTAGTTTGAAAGAAAGTCAAAACTACAATAAAAATATAAAAGCATCGGAATTTCAACAGTATTTGTCTGTGTAGAATAGAATACTGACTCAGTTCGGTAGTCAGGCAATATTGGACTGATGTCTATCGAGCTTTTATATGCGCATGAACCATTATGGTGCAGCTTTGTGTGAACGAGGAAAAGTGCACGTTTTTGTTGAAATGCAATTTGCAGTTGCAAGAATACAAGTAGGCGGGACTAAAAAGTGTATGTGTAAAATGATCAATTCTGTGCATTAGACCTTGTAGTTTGAAAGCAGGCAGTTTTCCCCCAAATTTTGACTTTTTATTGTGTATTATTTGTTTCATTTTTCAATTTATTACAGTTTATAGCTAATAAATAAACAGCCTCAGATATAAATAAACTTATATTTTGAACCCTTTTATCTCCATATTTTGTCTTTTTTAAAAAAAAAATTATATAGTCACCCTTTATGTTTGTCACTAGGTTTTGCAAATATCTAACCAATAAAAAGTATTAAAAAGAGCTCGTCAACATTTAAAAAGTACAGTGTTCTTCTATTTCCTGAAAAGCTGTGAATTTAGACAGCAACAACATATAAAGCAATACTCAACACATTTGTAAAAAATTAACTTTACCATGTGTTCTACAATGTGACAGCAAAAATGTAGAAAACCAACTGTTAATAGTATATTACTAATATTTATATGCACGATATAAAACAGCATAAGAGAGATTTATCTTCATTATTCGTTTTTTTGCTGTCAAACTATCGTACAAATGTACGGTTTATTTGTCAACTATAATATAAAATAAGAATTACATTCGCTTGATTTATTTTTAGTATTTATGTTAATATTTCTTGTATTTATGTTTTTGTATTCATTTGTTATGTAACAGATTTATTTTATAATAGAGTGCGCTCTGAAGCATATCATTTTGCGCCAAGAATCATTGACCAACATACATGTATTGTTATTAGCAATTCAAATTTTGGTCACCTGACTAACCAATACCAAGGGACCAAGTGACAAAACCATGTAATTACCGCTACATATTTTCCAAAGAAACACAAATGTCTTTGATGAAAAAGAGAAGTATCAAAACGTGACAGAGTCTGACAAAGCACAAATACTATAAAATGTCCTGTCAACTTCAGGAAAGTGCCTTACAGGTAGAGAAAGGCATTTAATTATACATGTCAATGTACAAACGCATCGTGTCGAACCACAGCACAAAAAATAATCTCGTCTCTCAAATTGCTTGTACTCATGTCACCAGTACTGCTCTAAAAAATACTATCACACAGCTATCACACAAAAAATCTGAAATAACAAGACTAATAGTACGTTAATTAACACCTCATCAAGAGGTTAAACAAACCACATGCTGTGCCAAAAACATCTCAACACATATCCCTGCCAAACACATATCCCTCCCACACATACACTTCTATCCAAACAAATACGATGCCCCATTAAGGCCATCAAAACACAGCACATGCAACAATTTCCATAAAAGCAGTTAAAGAATTTAGCAAAAGGAACTTATAGCAGAAGAAAAATACAGGTGTGGAGTCATACCTCACATTCTCTAGAGCCGGAGATGGTGTAGGTGCACGGTCCGGTACCGTTGACCAGCACGTCCGTGGCCTCCGAGTTATTAGGCTTGTAGTCCACATAGTACTCCTGCAATGGCGTGCTGAGCGTGCGTTCCGTCTCCCGTGACTTTTTTCGACGTTTGCGAGCTGCAGCCGAGTTTTCCTGCAGCTGCTTAACACTGCTGGGGTAACGCTTCCAGGAGACATAAATTACCAAGAGTATCATGGCAACTGACAGGAAGAGGGCAACGCTGCCTGCCACTATCTTGTGGAAGGAAACTGGCTCAAAGTCTTGCTCGGGAGGTGGGACAGCAGGCTGAGAAGGCGCTGAAGAGGTTGCGTCTTTCAAGGATGTGCCTTGGCCCCTTCTACTATCTCTGGCTTTGAGGGTCGGGACAAAAGAGCTGGCTGGGGTTTGGGCAAAGGCGACGAATGGGACGGAGGGAGCGATGACCGTCGATGGCGTAGCAGAGGTAATCCTGCAAACTCCACTGGCGTCGACCGCGTCCATAACCTTCTCGCCTTGAACTTCTTTGGGCGATGCACATATCATATTGATCTCCTTGTTTCCGCGGAAGGTTCGTAGCCAGGCTGCTAGAGGACACACGACCGATCCGCAGTCCCACATGTTTCCAGCCAGACTAATAGTGGTGAGAGAGGCCCAGGCATCCACGACCTCTTGAGACACATTGATAAGCTTGTTTGAATCCAGGTTGAGCGTCTGCAGGTTGGGAATGGCCCGGTACACCTCTGCATCTATCTCCTGGAGGTCGTTTCCTGAAAGGTCCAGTTTCTGCAACGACGTCCAAATCCACGTAAGGCCTTCGCTCATGGTCCGGATGCGGTTCCATTGCAGGTAAAGAGCACGCAAATTAGAGAAGCGAGGAAAGTTGAAGAAGTTGATTTTGGAGAACTGGTTATGCTCGATATGCAGCTCCGTCAGCTTGGTCAGGCCCGACATTGAATTACGGGTGATGCTGCGGAGGCGATTGTAGCCGAGGTCGAGGAACTCCAGATTACGGCAGTCCTGAAAAAGACGAGAGGGGAGGTTCTTAAGGGAGTTGGAGCGCAGGTGCAAGCTCAGCAGCTTGCGTAGTCCCTGGAACTGCCCCGGCTGTAGAGCTTGCAGCTTGTTATATGAGAGATCCAGGTTTCTCAAATTTGGTACCAGGTGAAACGTGGTGTTATGAAGCAGCGTGATCTTGTTAGAGCTCAATATCAGCTCTTTAAGTCTCCGTATCCCTTGGAAGGCGCGGGCATCCACGTTGGCAATATAGTTGTGGTCCAGGTACAGCCAAATGAGCTGGTTGAGGCCGACAAATTGGCTGGCTTTTAAGCTTGCCAAGCTGTTATATCGCAAGGATAGGCCCTGACAGCCACCGGAGAGGTTTTTAGGGACGTCGCGGAATGCGCTGGACTCACAGTATACGATCTTGCCATCGCATCGGCAACTTCGAGGGCAAGGACGATCACCGAAGCAGGGGGTGGCTGAGAACCATGCCTGCATTAGCAGTGGCACCATAAACCAGCGGTGCCTCATGGCAAAGCCTGGAATGGACAAGAAAAGCAAAATTAAGTAAGCACTTCGTTAACGCACAACATAAGCGCATGAACTCATCTGATAAGACCCAAAAAGGAAAAATCTGTTGTGCAATTCCAGCATTATGGAGTTGAAATCCTAGAGAATGTTATTATTACAAATGCACCTGTTTTTATTTTACTGAACTCCTGTTGAGTTTAAACATTAGATAAATATCGGTCTATACATTCTTTTTTAAAAGGGGGAAATAAACATGCTATGGATGTGAGAAAAAAGAACATCATTTTTAAAATAAAAAGAAAACAGAAGTACTGAAATCCAACAAATGAAGAAGGGATGGGCCTTCAAAAGAACATAAAAGTCATTATATTTTAGTTTTCATTTATTTACTTCATTGCCCATTTAACAGATATATGGAGCATTACGGAGTAGACACATTTGAAAGCTGCACTTACCTGTCTATGGAAAATCATAAAAATCTTACGTGAGCTTTAAAAACTTAAAGGAGACCTCACATTGGTATTTTAACCGCCAAATATAAAAATCTTGGCTATCAGTATGGTGAAAACCTTAAGTAAAAACCTTTCCCACTCCAACTCACTGTTTCAAACTCTATGAATTGTATTCTTCCATAGACCAGAAAAGCAGAATACTAGTGACTGACAGCCTCAGTAAGGTTTTACTTCCATTCTAAAGAAAAACTATTCAATGAAAAGCAAATGGTGACTGGGTGTCAGTCACTGACATTCATCTTCTTGACTGGCACGGAAAAAGTCACAAAGGTATGAAACAACCCGAGGGGGTAAATAATGACAGAATTTTCCTTTTTGGGTGAACTTTCCATTTGAAGATGGATTAGCTCTGCATTCAATTCAACTTCAGAATGTAATGTAAACCATAGTGCTTAGAATATTTCAGAGAAGTTTCAAAGCAGGAATTAAAATGACTAATTAAAGGGGAAATTCTGTAATTGTTCAGCGATTATAGACCCTTGAAGTAATACATTTACACTGGAATATGATACCACATGAGACCCAATTAACAATGGTGATTGTTGAAATAAATCCAGTCATGGCTTGTTGTTTAATTCTCCATTTTGGCAATAGTAAACATGCTTTCAGTACGAGCCAGTGTTACAATAAGCTTGGACACAAGCCCACTACAGCATGAAAGCAAGTATCCTGAGAGATGCTTCGGCCATCCTATTACACCCTAATTATAATCTAAATGATTGTCAGTCGAACATTTTTCCCTAATGCAAATAGGAAACATCGGTGTTGCGTTTGTGAAAATAAAAAGGTGTGGGCATGTGATGTCTTATATCAGCAGTGAATCCTCAACCAAACATTAGCCGGTGAGGTCAGAGGTCTGGGTAAAATACACATTCTCTGTGCTTGAAGGTCTCAGTATATGACCATGATGGGATTTTATCATTTGTGCTTGGTCTTTCTGGCCTTCACAGCTGCACTGTTTTGTTATGAAAGGGTTTCGATTCTGTGCCTGACTTAGAAACATACCAAACCTTTTTACAAAGCTATAGTTAGAAATAACTTCTGAAATCATAATCCTAAGGCATGATCTGTCTGTATCGGCAAAAGATGTAGGCATGGCGCATTAATATTGTCATAACAAGAATTCATACAGGTGGTTATGAAATATCACAGCAACCACTTTGCTTGAAGGCAAAACGATTTCAAACCCATGCAAATAATATTTTCAAAAATGCCACGCTCAGTGGAATCTATACTGTTAAAGCGTTTCTGCCAGATACGGTTCTCTAATTTTGGAAATGAGATATTCACAGGATATTCTTTCTCACAACATCTAAAGCTTTTTAGTACCAACATGTTTGAATAATCATTAACCATGCTATACACAATAGTGCCCAAAATCACGTGGACACCAAAGTCACGCTTAAAAATGTATGAATATGACATAAAAAAGCATAAAAACATACTTTTTTAAACATACCAGAGTGAATGTAGCAGTTGTTTGACTGTAGTATGCAATAGGTCGAACACACAAGTCACAGGACAATGTAAAGGGATGTGGGGTAATGTGTCTACCCTACACATCATTTTGGATGCATTTTGTATTAACGGTTAAAAAAGTAATTTATTTAAAGCAGTACCTGCTGCAGCAGTAAACAACTTAACATGCTAAACCCAAAGTGATTTTTAATGAATGTTTCCACAGGTTGATGCAGGTGTTTCACTGAATATCTACAGGTGTGCTTCCAATTATGTTCCAACAACCAAAAAGTGTTCAACTTGTCAACAGTATGTCGACTGTTTTATTGTTTCCTTGCAATACATGTTTTGTTGTTACCTACTGGAATGATATTCATACATTTGAAACTGTATGTAATCATTTCTTTACATGATCAACAACAGTGGTCCACAAATACAAAGAGAAAGCAAAGGTGCTGCTATCCATGCAAACCACTGGCGCACAGGTAAGCTGCCCCCACATAAAAGCAATTGCATCACTAGCTTCAATACATATCAGCTATATAACAATAGTTTAATGACATTTACTAATGAAACGATGCTGATAAACTTAATGACCCAAGTGAGATCTAATGAAAACTCATTTGTTTCCAAACCTGCACTGCCACTTTTCTTATTTTAGAAGCAACTGTATATTTTCTTCTCTCGGCAAAAAACGATACTGCCCCTATAGACCTACACGTATAGCCTTTGCGGAGAAGCTCCAAAAATTTGCCAGGTTAGTTATTTTATGTTTGCTGTCAAGATCTCCCTCTACAGTGCCGCAAAGCAGCGAGCATAGCTCATCGTTTTACGAGCTGTGAAAGGCCATCTCGCCGCGCGCGCTGCTAACGAATAACAATCAGAGCAGGTCGCATATCTGTCAAATAGCTCCTGTAAAATGATGGAAAGCATCAAGTGCCCTAATGCGGCCATGAGAAGGTCTGTTGTTTACGATTAATAGCAGTGTGTTGTTAAATAAAGGGTAAGATAATTAGAAAAAAAATGATTTACAGCATGCGTCCTTTACAAAAAGCAATAATACCTGAAGTTACCGACACTTCCAACACTCATGCAATGCGTAGTTATTTTCTCGGCACATAAAAGCAACGCAGACAGTGCCTTCTTTTACAATGATGGAGTGAATGTAACTAGAATCATGCAAACGGAACTACACATTCAGCTATCCAAGCGTTGCGTGCGCATTTACGCACACACACACACGAACGCACAAAATGATGCGTGCACGAAATGTGATCCTAACATGTTAGAAAACGTGCAGTCTAGTCAGGTTCACCATATGATGTGGCTGGACCTTCCAGTGTGCCCTTAACTATCAATGCACACAGACTCGAGCTAAAAAGTTGCTTTGCTTCCAAAAATGAGGTCCGATTCCGGTGTCAATCAATTGATCCGGCATCGGTCTTCTCTTTAAAACGGTGAGGGATGGAGAAGCCCATCAAATAAACGAATGCTCACACAAAACATTATACAACAGGATTTCTATAGCCGTGCGATTACAAGGTCAGATGTGTATGCAAAATAAATGCATGCAACAAACCCAACATCGTATGCACTGCATACCTAAAGATGAGAACATACCATGCATTCACATGCAACCTATCCGCAGTTTTAATATACGAGCACGGCAAATAAGGTGTACCATTTAACGTGGGTTATAAAACTACAGTTTTGATATGTTTTTAATAATATTTAATTTGCCCCTTACTGTGGTATGTCCCAGAAAAAAATCTAGTTTTCACTTGGGACCGAGTGATCTTTCGCAAACTTACCCATCACCGCGTCTCAGTCAACTCCTGACCACAGGTTTTACAGCTTTCTACCGCCCGACACCCGAAACGGCATGGCACGCGCTCTCTTCAGATGTTTCGGTTCTAACGCGCACGTTCCCGCCTGTAGCCTTCCACCGCAGAACAGACGCGGGAAATCTTCCTCGTACCCGTTGATGCCAGTCTCTCCTAACTGACCACTGATCATGTCTTTCAGTTCTCCTCAAAACAAAATCAGACACGCCGTGGTTTCATAATAAACATCCAGCGGAACAGAAAGAACCCATTTAAATCCCAAAATTACGCGTTGAGTCGCCGGAGACGCGCGGTTCCCAATCCAAGTTATTTACCACAAGTCAAACTTATGGAAATCCCCGCAAGCCCTTTCCGACGATATTCCATCATAGCACACTGCGCAAATTCTGTCTTTCCCGAAAGGATGCTGTTTAGAGAAGGCAAATCCGTTCAGCGTTTTACAATGAAATCGGCGTTGTGATGTCTATGAGATTTCCATCCACTCCTAAAACAATGCGCTAATGTTATACAGTTTGGAATTGTATTGAAGTGTATTCCACTCCATCGGGAATGTTTCTCCTCAGCCGTACAGTTCCCGACAGTAGAGAGAGATGCAGCAGGGCTGTGAGTGGTTAACCACGACTGCCTGTCGCACCATAACTTTGTCAGACAGAATCGGAATGCCCTCTTCTGGCGAACTGACATCTCCAGCAACAATCTCTTCTCATTTTTCTCCCAGGCGAAGGGAAAATGAGTGGGTGACACTCAAAACAAGATAGAGACCAGTACGTATATGAGGGAAAACAAACAAGCCAGCAACAGAGAGTTAGTTATTTTCTGGCCAAGCACGAAATTACAAGTATCTTATTACCTTATTGAAATCTAAATGACACATGGACCTGGGCTAATATTGACTGGACAACGTCCAATTACTGACTTTTTAAAAGAAATTGCTGTTTAAATGTTGAACAACACCCTATCATGTCCTTTATAATTATAATAGAACTATCCGCATGGCTCAGGGTGAAAGGTTTGACTGACATTTCCGTCAAAATTCAACAATGATAAATCAATTATTATGGGGTCTCACACAGAGGGGAATCTGGTTGGCTGCGCTTGTCTTCCAATGCAAGTCAAATGTTTGATTGGCGCTGCTATTTCCTGCTGCATCATTAGCACCACCCTGTAATTTCTGTCCATCAAGTGTCCACTTCGAAATAACTGTTAAGGATGTTAACAAAGGGATTTAACCTCCTAGGGCTGAGTGAACTGATTGCCAACGCTTAAGATGATAAAAAAGAGAACATTTTTAAATTATTTTGAGTTTTTCTAAATTAACTAGGTATGTTTTTTGGTAAAATTGTCATTTTGTTTCATTCTGTGAACTGCTAACAATATGTCTCCAGCATTTCAAATAAAAATATTGTTTCACACTGGAGAAACAGATGAAAATGACAGAAAAGATTCTCTGTATTTTTTCAGACCTTAAATACTGCAAAGAAAACTAGTTTAGATTCACTTTTACGCAATACAACAGTACTATTTGTACATGTATTTCGGAAAAGTTCAAACATTATTTTCTACGTGATAACCTTGATTTTTATCACAGTTTTCATGTGTCGTGTCATGCTGTCAGTCTTTCACATTGCTGTTGGATGACTTTATGTCACCCCTGAGGTTTGCTTTCGTTCAAATTCAACAGACACTGGACTGGATTGGCCAAAATACACCTAGAAATGTTGATTAAATAAAAATTTGCAATGGTCTCTTATTTTTTCCGTGGTGATTGACAAATATACCGAATATGTGTCCTATGGTGTGACTGCAAAAATGTAGAAAACACACTCTTAGTATTTTCTTTAAAATATATATATTTTCAGTTTAAAATAGCATTTTATATTGCATGTAGTTTTTTATGCATCTTTGCTTTGTCACATAGGATAGATAGGACACATTTTTTGTTAACTACATACAGAAATGCTGATTAAAGACAAAACTGGAGTGATATTTTATTTTCTCTTATTTTTTATGGTCACATATAGTATAAATTTATAAATACCCATTCATTATTAGCAGAAATGTACATATTTGGCATTGTGTACTGTTGTGTTTCAAACAAATCCTTTCTTTATTTAAAGAGAATATGTATCTTTTTTGTCAGTAAACTGAGCCTAGGCAATTGTACAATTGCCTGGAAATCGAGGCCAGACAGCTGCAGTCTTTATCAACAGTTCAGAAAGAGGTCATTGCTGCCGTGAGAGTGTGTTACAGAGCGCTCGGTTTAATCACCTCAGGATCACAAATGTTTCCATGAATTTTGTAAATGTTCTAATCACACATCTTCTGTGTTCCACCTACATCAAACCAGACACTAGATTTGTGCATTTTTTTAAGGGAATGCAACATAATACAAGGGTGTTGTGGGTATAGTCGCCAGAGAAATGCTGTATGCTTTTGCTAGGGTGTTCTAAATGGTTTCTGGTGCGTTGCTATGCGGTTGCTATGCTAGGGTGTACTGGATTATTACTTTTTTGGTTAGGCCTAATTGTTTTTATCATGCATGAGAAAAAACAAGTCAGATCGCATTTAAACTTAAAAGGGATAGCTTACACAAAAATAAAAATTTTGTCATAATTTATTCATGCTCATGTCATTTAAAACCTGTATATGACTCTCAGAAGAAAACAAAAGAAGATAATTTGAGAAATGGTACCGTGGTTTTGTGTCCATAAAATGGAAGTCAATGGGGGCCAATGTTGTCTCGTTACCAACATTCTTCAAAATAAGAGAAGAAAGAAACTGCAGAAGAAAGAAACAAGTTTGGAAAGAAATGAGGGTGAACTAATGATGGAAGAGTGATCATGTTGTGCAAACTATCCCTTATTATCATTTAACATTAATTAAGTTATACAGTTTTGTTCAAACCCCCACCCAAAGTACAAATGGTCACCGCCTATAAACAGTCTTTACTGATAAACGAACATTATTAATTGAAAACCCTACAAAGATTTACTCTCACCACTTACATGTATTGATCGACTGTCATTTTGGGAAAAGGTCGAATTTGGCATTTCCACATTTCGAGTCAGCGCTGTGAATATTACCATTGACAGAAATTTCTACCTGGCCTAAGCACATTTTCTAGAATTGAGGCTGACACCTCGCTCTGTAATGCGAAAACATCATTCCCTGGAACTCTTACTTGCATACCAACTGGTCTCCAATTTGGCTGATGGGCCGCTCCTTGGCCAGGGTTCAACGAGCGGAGGCAATCTCGCTGACAGCGGTGAAACAATTAATGCCCTGTGAAGTTATGATGCTGGCAGCTGCCCTTAAATGTCCCATATAACGCTTTCACCCCGCTTACAGTACTGTCTTTCCTTCGCTTCACTTACTGGAGTTACGTTCAGACGGCTGTCTGGATTTACATCACGGGGACGAGGGAACATAAAACTAAATCCGGGGCTTTGGCGATAATCAAGTGCCATTAGCATTTTAAAGTATTGACTTCGTGTCAGAGTGAGCCAATGTGCTGTAGAATAACAAGCGCCGCTGTGTAGGCTTGGCTGATTTAAAAAAAAATGCAGAACAAAGAATACAATATCGGTTGTTAGCAAACACTTCTTTTTCAATAAGTTCATAAACACTTCTGAATCTCACCTGTTGCAGAGGAGAATGTTCTGCTCTTACTAAAGCACAAACTAAAATGTACATTTTCTTTATGTGGCCATGCAGGCAATAAAGACCTTTAGATGGTTAGAGGTCTAATAAGTAGAGCAGATTGAATCGGGAACTCTTTGTTGCTTGAAAAACTAAGATGTCTTCAACCATTTAAACCTAAGTCAGGTTAAGACTGAGTTGAGAGTTAAGAGTCTTACCCAGGTCTTGTAGTTTGAGTAAGTGGGTCTGACAGGGTCCACACCATTAGACTGTTACCACTATATCGCCAACTGCTCTGTATTCACTTCTGCCAAGCTCTTTATTGGGACAGGAGGCCCTTTAAAATTCTGCTGTTCCCTGGTAACGTTTTGCTAATAAACTCTTGTCTAATCTGGGAGGATACCAAATAGCGTCAATGGAAACTTGAGAATGTCTGGTGAATGGATGTGATCATTCATTTGATCATTTATTATGTGAAGTAAACTGTCAAGGCAGTTGAGGTGGACATTTCTGCAGCAGTCACCTGTTCAATCACCCTTCTCTCATTTTTTTCCCAGATTTGCTCAGAGAAAAGTATCTAAGTTCCAAACCTACATTTTGTAATGTGTGAAATAGTACCTTTTTTCATTCAATCTTACTGGAACAAGCTGTTCTTACAGTATATCAAATTGTGCTTTCAACGCGGTATGGGTTTTAAACCTAGGTTTCTTTCATAAAAGCGAAGCCTTTCACAAGACAAAGACAGATTTCACAAGACAAAGCTGGTGCAGAAGCACTTCCTGTTTCAGTTTTCATCAGTATACAATTTTAACAAATTACATCCAGCAGAAGATTAATGATGAAATTAAAATGCTAAACCCACATCTTTAAAATAAAAAAAGAGTAACAATATAATAAATTGAATGGTCAAGGTGCCAGTCTTGTTTACTTTTTGCGAAATGGTCTGTATCACCAGTGATATGCTAGAAAACACGATCTTTATATAGACGTTTAGGAGGAGGGTAAAAGTCAATATTTCGTTACCCTGTAATTATACGGTTCTGTCTGCATTCGGAACAGTTTTGAGATATTGAGCTTCAAAGTTTTTCCATACCATATAGCAAAATATAAATACTGAACTTTCTTAAGGATACTTAAGGACTTTCATTGGCCAAGGCCTGCTGAAGAGGCCATATCACTGACCAACAAATCACGTTTCGGTTTGTGCCGTGTCATGTTTAGAGGCGTGGAAATGTCCCCGCAGTAACAGACCGTTGTACATTCACAAACATGTCAAACATTTACAGCAACAACATTTATGAGTTTATGCTTGATCTTCGCATACTTATAAGAATTAAAGCAACACTTTGTAATTTTTCGACCTTAAAATAATGTCTCTAAAATTATTTCAGTGGTAGAACAAATCTTAACCCGACGAATTTTACTGCTGCTGCTACCTGAACAGCCTCATAGCGGCTACAACCACCAGAGTAAGTTCTGTGTTCGGGTCGGTACACACAGCCCCTTCCATCCCCTGACTGAGGAAGAGTGCGATATGGTTTCCAAATGATGTTTCGGCATTCACCGGTATTAGTAAAAAAAAACACATGTATTGCGCTGCCCACGAGGAAGCTTATACAGCGACATTATTTAAACACTGGTAACAGACAGTTGTGCTAACATTGGGGAGCCCTTGAGCAAAAGTTATTTAGTGTTGCTTTAAGCGTTTAGTCGATCGTGATGAATTCTTATTGCAACCGATGTAAACACGACAGCTTCAATCAGATGGCTTTGTGTTGTTTCCAGGCGGACAGTTAAAGAACGCGACACACACGTCTCCCAAAAATCCTGTAAAATTCAACCAAGCTGAAGTGTTTCCAGAAAAGTGTGCCTTAAGCATCAGACGTTAAGACAACGGTCCGAGGGCATGACGTCTGAGGCTGAGACTAGGGAACAAGTGTCTATCATACATAACAAAACAGAGACTGTAATGTACAGCATCTAGATCCTCTCAAATCTGTAAATGGGGATTTTTTTATCAGTTAAATGCAGATTCAGTAGGACCTTCTAATTCCAAAACTACCTTATAAGGTTGTATCTTGCAAAACATTAATTGAAGCAATAATTTTCAAGCAAAACAAACCGTTTACTTATAATTTGTTTTAAAACATAAGATAAGTGTTATTATAATGTGTTGACGTATACAAAATTTAGATGTAATGCTTTCCAAGACATTTATTTCATATTTTAGGATGGATAAGGATAGGATGGATTTTTGTCTTGCTCAAGTTAAGCATAAAAGGCAGTTCTAAATATTTGATCTAGTTCAATGAGAATTGCGAAGTAAATTAAGTAAATGATCCATCTGATAGGGTGAATGTTAGGTTGAAAATATATGTTTACGTTGCACCTATACAGATTAGAAATTGGTCAAATGAAATCATACGCAGCCTGTAAGTAACAATACAAAAGAGAAAAAGAAAAAACACTGCTCCCAAAGTGACCAAAATTGAATTTGTGAGATTTTTCAAAATGAAAATAAAAATTCTCCCCAATCCCCTAAAAAAAGTAGTGAACACCGTTTTTACTTTTTCATATATCTGTCTTTTTAACAAATCCCTGTTAAAAAATTAAAAGCGTGAGTAATCTCCAGGTGGTGAATGCTGCTCCTCCACTAAACCGTGAAATAACGTGAAAGTGGAAGCATCAGACTCGCCAAACTGAGGCAAATAAAATGACAGATGTTTTGTTGGTTTGTTGACAAGACTCATGAAGTGTGGCGGCAGTTCAGTTCAGAAGCGTCTGCATCGCTACGCTTCAGCGTCTTCGCGTGTGTGCTGGGGGCACCTCTCCAACCTTTGCCACAAGCTGTGTCCCAATCTGGAGGAGCGCTATCTAAACAGAGAATCATATGATGCTGGGATTGGATTTACAGGAAAAGGACATATGGATCCCTTTGTAACTAACAGCAAAGCAAAAGACATGGATCAGTCCTATATTAGCCACCATGTGCTGTTTGAAAAAAAAAAACATTTGAGATTGTATTGAAGTATGTATATTGTTTGTATATAGTGTGAGTTCATAAATTAAACAGGGCTAGGGGCAAAATTGCCCTGAATGTTTTAAAAAAGCCAAACATAGATGCATATTTGGTCAATTTCACAACATTACTGTAGCCTACATTCTAGAATCCAGCTCTTGTATTGTACTTGTATTTAACAACGGCAGTTTCATTTACAGCCACTGGAAATCACACAGCATCTGAAACCAGAGCGATTTATGACCGCTGTTTCTGCTGATACAGACCTGCATGTCAACAGCATCAGTGTCCGAAGAAACGTTCATCATAGTAATGTCCAGATACACACAAAACACTCAGGGGAAACTGTGACCGAGTTAGGGGGGTTGACATTTGGAATGAAGAGACCATCAGAGGGAATTGCAGTGTATTTGCAGCTACAGCGGCAGACGGGAAATAGAACTTAAAATCAATTACCCTTGTCCCATCTGTGTCACGGCAATTATGAAACGGCATTAAGTGATATTGTTTCCAATTTCAATAATTAAACATTAATTAACTTACATTGGGAGATGGAATTAAAGCCTGCCCGGCTTTATTAGTACACTGTGAAATATTTGTGCTTCCCTTTTCACATCCGTCGCTGCTTGTTGTGAGTGTGGTTGGCTTGTAAACACTCTTTTTGAAATTGGACTCCTTTTGTATCGTTTAAATGTTACGAGATAAGGGAATGTTGGTGTTAAGAGCCAAATAATCAAGTAAATAGTTTAAGCTTGCAGTCTGAATAGAAAGTCTGACACAATGAATCCAAGACGGTAGAGAAGTACAGTTTGTTTAATGTAGGTATGATGACAAAATTTTCAAACACCCCTAAGCTCAAAATGGATCACATGACTAGACAATGACAGAGCTGAAAATTCCCTTTACGACGACACCTGAATTGTGAAAATCAGTTGAGGATTGGGAAAGTTATGATATTTATAATACCGAGGAATATAGTAAAATAGTTAACATTAACTACAATAGAAGTCGTGTGACCGAAAATGCTTATTATTCACACATTTTTGCTTGTAACTTCCTTATTTTATCAGATATTTGCATGAAATTTGAATAGAAGGTAGAATTGTGTTAGTTCTTTCAAATGAAAAAGTGCAAAAAAAGATCTAAATAATATTATGCTTGTTCACTTTGTCATATCCACATTTCAATTGCCCAGGCCTACTGTCATATCAAGTGTTCTTAGCCTATTCATTTAGACAGAGTACAGGCTAGTCCTCAGTAATCTAACTCGAAGTGATGTAAACTATGTTTACAATTTTGACAAGCATGTCAGAAAAACCATGATATACATATTAAACTACATAGCATCAGTAATAATTTCAAGAAAAACACCGTCAGAATGAGTTGAATACAGACAATGTTTTTTTTTTAGAACGACGCCTGCAGTACATTCGCTAATCTACCCGCCACAAATGTTACTACCCATTTTCCGCGATTTAGTTAAATACTTTCTCCTCGATGGAATTTTGTCAGTAACAAGATAAAAGCTATGTATTTAGGTCCACCTATCTTTCAGAAGTGTCCAAAGCTTAGATGAAGCCCACCGACCGGTTGAACGCAACGCAAATTTTCTGAAAGCCGCGGTGACCTGAAATCACATTAGGGCTGAAATCCCGAAGTGTCCAACGCTTCAGGGGCTTGCACTCGATGTAGTTACCATCGTTTTCAGGAAAAACATACTCCCACCAGGCGGCCAGGAGAAGATATTGAATGACACACACATTTTAGTACCACGCGGTTTGGAACACATTTTTGAGTCAGAATGTTCGCCGCGAGTGGTTGCTATGTCATCATACCTATTTAATGTACCATCTTGAGGTCAAAAGTGACCAGTGGCGGCTGGTCAATAGGGGGCGCTGGGGCGCCGCTCCACCAAATTATCCAGAGAAGAAGACTGTTAAACATAAATTCAACATTTGCATTTATGCATTTGGCAAACGCTTTTATCCAAAGTGACTTACATTGCATTGTACTATAGATTATTTTTGAAGTATGTGTTATAAACATATATTATAAATTGCAAAAATAATTTTGAAATAAATAGATCTATTCACACTATATTCGCCTTGTAGTTGTGTTCGCATTCATTAAAACTATTATTTAAAATTGTATATTGGGTAATTTATGTGACAATAGAGGGTGTTTTGCCACCCAGGAGGGCAGATTGGGCCAGAGCCATTGAGAGAGAGAGTTCTGCCAATGGAAGTCCATAACGCGTCACGTGATTCATGGAGCCTTCTGATCGCTTTATTTCTTTCATTTTTTTATTCATTAAATGGCTTTCATCTTTAAATTGGTTAGAAGTTTACCTCAGTTGGTCTGTTTAGTGGCAGCTCCATGCGTAACTAGTAACTTCCGGGAACTATTGAGAGCCTCAATGAACCGCCATTGCTGTAAAAAAACTGTTCCATTGGAGTCAACGGAGTTGACGCAACTCTCTCTCTCAATGGCTCTGGATTGGGCACGCTCCGGCGTGTTCACGTGGTTAAGTGACGATACATCCATACCCGCTATATTGTACGTGCAGGACACCAGACAAATGTACCACTTGCAAACTTTTGGCAAGACAGGTGACCTGAGGCCGCTCTCTAATTGGCTAGCGTCAGAACGACCCTCCTACTTTTGCTGATAACATATCAATATTTATTTTTATATGTTTGACCTCATGTGATTGGAAAATTTCCCAACCGTTTCATAGAGAATCCATTACTCACCCAGAACCCTGGTAAGGAACATTACGTTTAGAAGCATAGACTACATATAGCTATATAGAGATTTTATATGAAATATATTACATATTATTCTTTACTGAACTAAATTTGACTGAAAAGTTACTCTCATATTTTGTTACAGAAGAGATGGATGGTCAATCAAATCAATAAACAAGGTTATTCTCTCTCTATGGTCAAAATGAACAATTCCAGAGTTTCCTGAACACTCCATACACCACAACAGTGAATTGATAAACTGTATAAAATACTGTATCATGCCTTATATTTACTATGGTATGGTTCAAAAACACTGTAGCATCTAGGAATTTTACTACAGTTTACTAAAATAAATAATAAAGTACACAGCAATGTTTTTACTTATTACTGTTAATAAACACCCTTTAATAGTGAAACCATGTTTTAGCTAAGCAGGTTACGTTCATATAAAGCGTTACATTCATATGTGCACCAGTCGCCACTTGAAGTGACAGAGAATTTTCACAAACCTTGAGTTGTTTTCTTGTACCTGAGGATGGTTAAGGAGTAGGTGTAAGGAAGGTCACTCCTGCGGTGTGTAATTAGACAGCAAACGCCCTCGCTAAACATGGCGGCTGTCCTGCAGAGCACTTCCCTGCACAAAAAAGCCACATGCACATGTTTATAATGTTCACACCGCTCAGCTTTAGAACTTAAAACACAAAACGTTCGCAGCCCCTGTTTAATTAAGGTATGCTACAGTAAGCACTACAAGTTGTCTGTTATTTATTATACATTTTGATACAAGAAAATGTTATGTTAATTATTTGAATTAAACGAGACAAATATAACACCCCGACTACCACAGAATACAAATGACAAACAAGCATTTTATGAGCTTTTTGGTTGAATGTGATTTCACACGTTTGAATTAAGTTTCCATAACATGACATAACATGTACACTTTACTGAAATGCTTCTTGTAGAGAGAACATTACCAAATCAAACAGAGATGACGAAACAAATTGTTTGATTCTCTTTTGGTTAACTTTTAGCAGCAAAACACACTTGGACTAGCAAATGGTCCAAATAATATTGGTAGCAATTTTCTATTTGAAATGCAATACGCAAAATAACAATGCAGTATGTAAAATGATAATGCATTTATGTTTTAAAATATATTTAAAATAACATATGTGCAACATTAGGTGGAAATGAAAATGAAAGTTCAATAATATCATTTTCATTTGTCAGTTCCTACCCTATAGTTTTAATATGCAATTTAAATAAATATTTTTCATATTTGTATTTTACCTTTATTTTTCCAGGAAGTCCCATTGAGATCACAGATCTCTTTTACAAGAGATACCTGGCCAAGATTGCAGACATACATACTCAGATTAAGTTTACAAACAATTAAAATAAATGAAAATACAAGTTATGCAGCACCCCTTAATCACATACAAATCTTTCTAAAGGAAACCATCACATGTCTGCTTTACCACACTCCTTACAATTTTCTTGAATTCATTGATAGATATCAATGTAGTTAACTGTCAATCTTTTTGCAAATTATTCCATGACCAGGGTGCATGATAAGAAAAGTTTTCCCCAAGTTAGTTGACACTCTGGGTACAGTAAAAACCAAGTAACCTTTTTGAATAGTTAAGACTAAACAGGTTAAAAAAGTAGAGAGGGAATGTCCCACATATAGCGTTATAAATTAATATATACAAGTCCTGTTTTCTGTGAATAAAGAGTGCAATGATGTGTGAATGACTTTACATTTGAAATGAAACGCAAGGATGCATGATATACACAATCAAGGCCCTCTAAGGTGGAGGAAATTTCATGCATAAACAATACATTGCCATAGTCAATCAGGCATTAAAAAATTGCTTCCACAAGTTTTTTCTTGACGTTTTGGGTAAAACATGACTTATTTCTAAAATAAAAGCCTATTTTTATTTTGAGCTTCTTAACAAATTTAGCAATATGAACTTTAAATGAAAGATTATCATCTATCCATATACCCAAATATTTAAATGAAGACACTCCGTCAAAGGATTTTCCATCTGATGTAACCATCTGTGAATGAGACTTTGAAAAGATCATAAAGTTTGTTTTCTGTGCATTCAAAAACATTTTTTAACTCAGCAGGGTATCTTGTGAGCTAAATGCGCTCTGAAGCTTTTGGACTGCCTGTACCATTGAGGAAGAATGTTTGTAAATGACAGTGTCATCTGCATATAGGTGAAATTTTGCTTGGGTGTTCATACCAATATCATTTATAATAATGGAAAATAAAACCGGTCCCAAGACGGAACCCTGTGGGACACCTGTAGTTATCTTAAGAAAATCAGATTTAAAACTCTCAGCATAAACACATTGAGTACGGTCTACCAAATAGTTTTTAAACCATTCTGTGTCCCTTGGACTAAGACCAATATTCCGAAGTTTGTGTCTTAATGCCTTAGATAAATCCACGAACAAGACAGCACAATGCAATTTTAACACACTTTAAGTTGCAAAATAAAAATGAGTATGAAAATGAATTCCCCGGATTGATTATACATGTTTAAGATAGCCAAGCAATACTAACAAAATGATCATTCAAATGTATTTTCCCTAAATGCATTAACATGAACAGGTAGAACATTTGGGATTGCATTTTAATTTACACGCAGCGTGTTGAGTGTTGCAAAATTCAATGTGCACTTGAAAATGCATTTCAAGCTGGCCTAAAAAAGGCATTAAATCGCATGCACACGAATTGTAGCACAAAGACAGAAATAGACAGAAATTACTTAAGTATTTCTTAAGATTATTTACATATCTGTAGATGATAGAACTACAGACTACAGAAGCTGGAATAAAGAAAACACATATGTACTCTCTGTAATAATTGGATGTCTGGAACCTGTGGTTAAGTTTTGATTATTACCTGTTTATTATTACCCCTCTTTTCTCCCCCCTTTTTCATTTATTTATTTATTTATTTTTATGGTGTTTTACTTTGTTGTGGGTGGGGGCGTTCGATTGTTATAACTCTGTACAGGCTGTATTGAGTTGTTGTTGTTTTTTTCTAAACATTATTGAAAACTCTAATAAAAAATACTACTAATAAAAAAACACATATGTGAACTATCTTCTATCATCATAAAAATTCTTCCTCTCTATTTCTAAACATAATTTATTCCAAAACCCTCGAAGAATAAAGCACAATCCGCCTTTGGCAAATTAGCCTTGAACAAACATCTCTTTGATGTATATATTTCTCATTTCTAACTTATTTTAAAAAGCACAAAGAGCTTTCCGGGGATTTTCGTGTCAAAATGTCAAATGCGAGGTCAAATGCAAAGAGGTACAGCTTCAGGTACACGGTGGCCTTCTCTGGCCCAGTAGCCATACATAATTAAAGTTATTTAGCAGGGCATGGGCTTGGTTTGCATCCATAAAGTGCTGGTTAACCTTTGAAGCCCTGCCAAGAATTGTAATCCACAAAACCTGGGTGAACCACAGCTCCAAAGAACTAATGTCCAAATTTTTATTGCGAGATTTGAGCTGGAATGAACTGTTTGACTTGGTCCTTTTTGGCAGCATTAGGGTTGCGAGGGTTTTCTGTATTGATGCTTAGCTTCGTTTAACCATGGTCACCCCTCTGAAATGGTCCCAGATTGTCTCGATTTATGATTCGCTTGCAGCCTCTAGCAAGCCCGGCTGAATAATTTACATTGTGCTGAGGCTGCGTGCTTGGAATGGCTGATAGCTTTGTAGCATGTATGTGTGTGTCTATGTGCAGGCAAAGGAGTAAGGCAAGAAAGAGGATGGGAACAAATCTCTGAAGACTATTTGTTGATTTGTACAGAAACAGATCCCAGTCGAGTTTAAAAAACAAAATTTTTATCCTTAATCTCTCAAAAGGAGATTATCTGATATTTAGCAAATATTAAGTGTATTTGAATGGACAAACAGATTAATGATTATGGTTGGGTATAACTTACATTTTATCAATTCCGATTCTACTCATCGATTCCGATAGTTATCAATTCCCAGTTGTAAATTGTAAAAAAATTATATTTATGAGCACATTTTTGTGTACATACACACAACGATCTGTTGATGCGATTTCTTTACAATTTGTATTACCATATCTTAACTACAAATATCAACTGTAGTTACTATAATGAAACTAATAATGCTAACTTTGTAGTTTCTGTGCTTTACTACAAAAAACAACTAACCACCATGGTAAATAAAGTATAAAATATGGTTACTTTTCAAAGGGCTTTCATTGAGATATTAGCAGATCAAAAGTTAACACATGCATATTTCTGAAAATTTGCACACAATTGATAAGAGGAAGTGAAATTTTAAGTTTATATCTAGTATCCAATTCCTAACCTTTCGAATGGGATTGATGTTTGATTCCCAACCCTATTAAAGGGGTCATATGGCGTGAATACGTGTTTTTCTGTGTCTTTGGTGTGTTATAAGTTGTCCATGCATGTATTAGACACGTAAAATTGCAAAAATTAAAGTGTTGGAACAAAAGATGCATTCTATCTAAAAGCGAATGCGAACCCAGACCTGCCTGAAACGCCTTATGTAACCACACCCCGCGTATGTACATTACTTCGTAACATGACTTGATTAGGACCGCCCAAATCTAAAGGCAAGTAAAGTTGGCTTACATGTAAATCTCATTGTATCATCACCGCTGCAGCCATGTCGCGGAGATGCTGTGTTTCATTGCGAAAAGAAAGACTCTTTGTTTGCCATGCCTAAAAATGAGACAGCTAAATACGAATGGTTACATTTTATTTACAACACTTTTCAAGAAAAGTACAACCCTAACGTTAAAGTTTGTGCAGCGCATTTCACTGAAGATAGCTTCACGAACCAGGGAGAGATCAAGACCGGCTATGGACGAAAGCTTTGTTGGAGGGGCCATTCAACAATTAAAACGTTTGAGATGCGGGACCGGTGCAACACGCAGCTGACACTCATTATCACTCGCGTCACGGGCCCCGCGTCGTTCCCTCACGGCTCTCGTTCCGCCTTGCTCGTTACAATATGGTTGTTTGTTTATAGTCTTTTTAACGTCCTATATAAAAGGTAAAACAGAAGATAGTTTTTAACTATTTTACAAAATATATTTTAAATAAAACCTTACCAATCCTTTACATCCTGCTCAAGTCGCTCTGGCAAAGTTGATGTATTGGCTGGATCATTTTCATTTTCCATATCAGATTCAGCTCGAATTGATATAAGGAAGTACCGATGACATTTTATCACATGTCAGTACAATTGCTTTGAAACCTGATGTTCCGAATATGGTAAGAGGCGTTACATTTCCGTGAAACGCTTGCAGTATTCGACCAATCACTACGCACTGGTTAACCGGCCAAACATAGCACACCTCGCTTTTCAGAGCGATGAGTTTTGTAAAAAATCAGCATGTTTCAGAGAGGCGGGGCAAAGAGGAGATACAAACATGCACGGTATGTGGAAAATACAGCGCTTTTGAACCTTAAATCGTGTATACAGATTATATTACATCTAAACCAAACGATAATATTCGTTTTAGCCGTGTCATATGACCCCTTTAATGATTAATGATAAAACAAATGTTTTAATTTACAAATTATCCAAATTTAAATGGTTATTTGTTTTTTAACTCACACTTTACCTGCCTAGTATTTGAAATAACATATTTTATTTGTAGATTTGTTTGCTGATTTCTCTGCATTGAGCTCCTGCAAACACCACAAAAGCTGTTGATTCGAAGATATGCTTCAAATTCTCACTCAAAAAAAAAAACACAATTCATGCTCTAGTTCTCTCACTATTTTCTCACTTCTGTGTTGTTTTTAACCCATGTAGTCCAAAGGGAGAAAGTAAAAGTAATTAAAGTAAAATAAAATAAAATAAAGAATTGGGAATTATAGTTGCGTGCATCAATGACAGAAATCACATTTTTGGGAGAACTGTTCCTTTTCATATTAAATTACATTCATGGAAACTGCAGAATAAAAGCCACTTTCATTCTTGTGACCCTGTCTGTGGAAACACAGTTTAACCATACATAAAATCATTTTACACAAAATAAAGGCTTTGAAAATATAAGCTTGATATCGTTAACATGGACTGAGTAAAGCCGTGTCAGACATTGAACACAATGTTTAGGAAGCCAACTTCCATTTTTTTTGTGGAACATAATAATGTTGTGTCAATAAAATAATACATTTCAGTGTTCAAAACCTGTTATTAATTCCCTTTCATAATCTGGAACCTGTCAAAATTTACCTAATATAAAAAATAAACATTGCATCCATTTCTTGATTTTGATTAAATGAGGCACATTTTAAACTGTTGTAAAATCCCTATAAACACACACCTGTGACTTCACATTCTATGCAAATGTGATAAGTTGCCACTTTACTTCGAAAACGCGAATTGCCCACAGTTGGTACATTGACTCCACACCCCAAAAATGTATAGAATGTTTCAACCTGACACTCATTTTCAAATCTTATCTAGATGTAGCAACCATCTACCAGTATTCTGATGGAATGATATCAGGTGGCCAAGGTTGATAGGTTCAGCACATAACGCGTGAGATTATCCCACGTGCAGATGAATTCACTCACACGTTCTGCCCATCAGACCTCGGCATCTCCTCCCTTCAGTTCCCACACGCTAAGGGCGAGACGCTGTGAAGATCTTGATCCCTTTTCCATCGGAATGTCTTTTTTCCTCTTCCTATCCCTTGTAATACCCTCAATCTCCTGTCATTTTCTCTCCAGAGCCGCAGCACTTCCATCTCCTGAACTTTAGAGCAGATCCTGTGAGGCTCATTAGAAGTTTTTTTCCTATTTCAAACGTGGCTTCTTGCCAAGCTTCCCATGATGTTCTTTTCCGTGAAGATCGTCATTACTCATGCCTCAACTTCAACCTCCAGCTCGGTGTCATTCAATCTCAGCATTCACCGAACAGAAGTCCTCTTGTGCTGATGGTACAATAATACCGTATAATTTCTAACTACTTAACTAAGTTAATACCAATTCATGTGATAAGGTCAAGAGGGGAGGATTTAGTTTGTTGCATTTGGCAAAGTGTTATAAATTCTCTTGTTATGTAGTCCCCCTTATCCAATTTATTTTTTCAGAAGAATATCTGTGAAATCATCATGCAGCTCTTGCTAGACAAGTCGACGGCCAAGGACAAGTTTTCTAAAGCAACAGTTACAAAAAAAAACAGCAATGTTCAGTCAGATAGAACAGATTGACATAATATAGATAGAAAGACAGACATAATGATACGTTAGAAAGACAAACTGAAAGGCAGTGAGATAGATAGGACGGACAGACAGATAAACAGGCATGCCAGGTAGACAGACAGACAGACAGACAGACGGACAGATAGACAGACTGATATACAGACAGACGGACAGATAGACAGACGGATATACAGACGAATGTACAGACAAATAAATGTTAAGACGGATATACAAACCGATAGATAGATGATAGATAGATAGATAGATAGATAGATAGATAGATAGATAGATAGATAGATAGATAGATAGATAGATAGATAGATAGATGATAGATAGATAGATAGATAGATAGATAGATAGATAGATAGATAGATAGATAGATAGATAGATAGATAGATAGATATAGATAGATGATAGATAGATAGATAGATAGATAGATAGATAGATAGATAGATAGATAGATAGATAGATGATAGACAGACGGACAGACAGACAAGCAGATAGACGGACAGATAGACAGACTGATATACAAACAGACAGACAGATAGTCAGACAAACAGACAGATGGACAGATAGACAGACAAACAGACAGACGGACAGATAGACAGACGGATATACAGACGAATGTACAGACAGATAAATGTTAAGACGGATATACAAACAAACAGACAGACAGACAGACAGACAGACGGATGATGGATGGATGGATGGATGGACGGACGGACGGACGGACAGACAGACAGACAGACAGATAGATAGATAGATCAAAAGAAAGAAAGAAAGAGCCTCAAGTTACAGCTCCTCACCCCTGAATCACACAAAATTCTATATCAAACCATCTTGCACTGTTTGCAACTTACAATACAAAAGAAAAATGAAATGTGTGGTTGTGGTGAACCACAAGTATTATGTTTAGTAAGAGACATTCACCAGGGTACTGTACCTTTAAGGGAGGGAGGAGTTAAAGAGAGTTGTTCCGGTGATATACCATAGTTGCCAAGTCCGCTTATAAAGGCTTGTTTTTTATCAAGTCGCGGTAAAAAATCATAAGTCGCGTGTTGCGTTTTTTTGGGCTTATTTAAAAAATAATTGTTGCTTGTTAGGAAAATTTGACAAGCAACTTTGTTACTTTAATTTATGGTCACCGTTTTACTCGCATGCATTGATTGACACTTTTAGATTACAACTAATTGCCAATCAATGAAGTAATATAAATTCTGTAACGTATTTCGTCAAAACATTCAGCCCCCTCCTCCCCCTCTCCCCTCATTGGTGAAAAATCTAATTCAAAGTGCAGGCGCGTGACGTTGTCCAAGCGATGACATTTAGATGGACATAAATAAAACATGTAAATTATAACAAACAATGGCACCAACAAAGTGGTCCAAGTATGGAAAAAAATACAACACAGACTGGGATAAGGATACAAAACTTAAAGACTGGATATGTTGCAGCGCTTCAGTGTTGGGATGTACAGAGATGGAGAGGAGACGGGAGAATATGGATGGTGCAGGGGAGGAGAGGGATGACTTTTTTTAATAGGTAAAATTTTCAATGATTTTGTAATTAATTAATTATCACAGGCTATAAATAAAAAAACAAGTAGTCATATAGAATACTAGTAATAGCAGATACATTTTGTTCTAATTGATTTTATTAAGCTATAAATATGTGGCTGTGTTGCTCCCTTTAAGGCTCTTATCTATTTCTTCTTTTCCATCTCTCCAAGCCTATTCTGCTCACAGGTCATCGAGAGTGGTTAGAGTGTGCCCTCACGTTTTGTTGCAGTTTGCTGATTTAAAATAAAAGAGAATTTCCAGTTTGAATGTTGCAGGCTCATTTATTATACAAAAATAGTTAATTATAAATTAGAACGATTGTAAATACATAATACAATTATATTGGGCTTGTTTTGGGCTTGTTTTTAAAGCTGAGGTTGCTTATTTGTCTCGCGAGAGTTGGCAACTATGTGATATACGTGTGTGGTGGTTTTTGATCTCACTCGCTGTTCGGAGTGAGATATATTAAAGTGGATACTAAGCTGACTCGACGCATCTTCGTCTTTTGTCTCCGCATTTCTTGTACTCCACATGGTGAATATACAGGTACAGTACAGTTCCAAATGACCTTACAGGCAAAACAATACACCATAAATAATAATTCTCACAGACAACATTCCCATACTCCTCTGCTTTCCATATTTTACCATCAGGGTAAATATGTTTATTCTCAGTGTCTTGCAAGCTGTGGGCAATCTCATTATGCTTATAGGATGGGATGCAGTGAGCCATGAGGTAACCTAAATATTAAAGCCTACTGGACTCATCCATTTCCTGCCAGCCACTAAAAGGCTTTTGAACAGGAGTTCTCCTCCAGGGATGGATCATTAATTCAATTGGGACGCCACACTTTGGGCTCAGGTGATTCTCATGGAAATCTCACAGCTTTTAACACAGATCATTTGTTTTATGATATTACCGTTGTTTATAATAAAGCCGACTCACTGTTCCTCTGCGGATCCCTCCAGCGCCAATCCCACATCTGTTCAGCTTCACATAGTTTTTGCTATTTCATCGCAGCGTGCGGCCCAGCTCTAGATTACAGATGACGGATTAAAAAATAATTTTTGAGCCAAATGTTCAGAAATTAGTGGACAAAACATGAGATTACACAAGAAAAGTGGGTTGAAGTATGGATGAGTGCAATGTGATGATAAAACAATGCTCTTTAGTGACATTTTACGGCTTTCGCTCGCCGCTGATGACGCACCCGCATCATGCATTTATGCATTAAAATCAGTGAATGTAATTTCATTATTCATGGACAATTAGGCAAATGTCTAGTATCTGTGTAAAATGTGTCCCCAGAGATACAAATAAACGGAAACTGAACCACGACTACCCTCGCACACACAAAAATCGTGGCAGTTTTTTAAATCTCAGCAGGAACCCACTTCACTAGTGGAGCTCTAATAAAATATGGTACCGGTCTATACTGGATTTATGAGCTCAATCAATTTTCCCCAGGCTGATCTTCATCTTGTCCCCGGGTGTCTTTCTCAAGAGTCTTATCAATTATAAGTAGCCAAGGGAGCCTGCATCCCTTGTGTGGGTGTTGTCAGTCTTGTAAAAAAAGCTTGGATTTAATGGATACTTCCTTGGTGACTGTGCTGTTACAAGAGTGCCATCTCGGGGTGGGCATTTGGAGGAATTTAGAAATGATGAATAAATAAATATTTTAGATATTTATAATTGGCTCTCAATATGTGAGCTGAATTGACCTGGCCATGCCCCATAGATTGTTGGTACAAACTTGAATTTACTGCAATTCAAAGAAATATAACACAGTCAGCCACACAAGAGTTCAACATTCGATTCATACAACCCACAAGCTAAAGATCTTGCAAGCCTGCTTCTCTTTTACTACATGATGAATTTCACAATGGAAACATTACTAGCACCTTAAAGAGACAGTTCACCCAAAAATGAAGATTCTTTAAAGATGGGGTGACATGCTATTTCATGCATTCTGACTTCTTTACACTGTTAAACATGTTGGCTTCTCATGCTTAACATTGTCAACTTGTTAAAAAACTAGTTGGACGAATGATAAAGTATTGCTGTGATCGATACACTCCCCCAGCACTCCAACCTGTCTCTGAAAGTCTGGATTCCTGTTTCGTAACAGGGATACTATTCCTTTTATTGGCCATTCTCCCGGAAAAGCACGCCCACGTGTCGTCCGCCGAGAGAAAGAGCACTCCCGTGAAAGAGCACGCCCATCTATGCAGCTTCACTCGGCTGACGGAAGTTTAGCTGTGTTTGTTTGCTCACTGCATTTCGGTGATGAACGTTATATAAACGGCAAATATAATGCTGGATTTGGAGATCATTTGAAACTGATAAATGACGTGGTCCCAGTGCAAAAAAGATGCCGGACGCGATAAGTCACACTAAGTCATATGCCTGTGTTTTGTTGGCATCGGCGGGTACGTGCATAATATAAACAACATGACGGGATAATGCAATGATACATTGTGTGCTCGTACTTTAGTTCCGTCCCTCGTGCTTGCCTCCAGCAGCTCATCTTTTTCTGGCAATAATTGTAAAGCTGTATCTATCTTTTATAAATCTGATCAAACTAAAAACTCTTCGAAGATACGAATTGTGCAATACTACTGTTGAGGTACTCACGATTAATATGAGATTTGCAGAAACTATGTGTGTTACCACATATTTAATAATTAACTTGCTCACTTTCATGTTATTTCAAGCCTGTGTGACTTTGTTTCTTCTGCAGAACACAAATGAAGATATTTTGAAAAACGATGGTAACCAACATTGGCCCCCAGTTGACTTCCACTGTATGGAAATAAAACAACTGAGACATTTCTCAATGTATCTTCTTTTGTGTTCAACTAAATAAAAGCTTTTGATTGACATGAGGGTGAATGAATGATGACATCATTTTTATTTTGAGGGTGATCTAGTCATTTTAACAAACCTAGCAGAATGACAGCATGCACCAATACCACAGTAAGCCCTAAGCAGTCAGTTTACCAAGGCATACTTACAAATCAGCCTAGCAATGAAGAGAAATAAAAAGCAGAAGCTTAAAGAAAATAAAGATTTTATGCTTTTCAGACGGAACAATGCTTATAAATGACCTCAATCGATAGATGTAAAACGATGCTTTGGGATTGAAGGAACAGGATAGTATCTCCATACATTTCTTCGTTTTGTTAAACACAAAGAAAGATTTTTGGATGAATTCTTGTATCCAAGCAGTTTTCAGCCGCCATTGACCACCATAGTGAGAAAAATTGCTTTATAAATGTCTTTGTTCTGTTGAACACAAAAGAAGAAATTTTGAAGAATGTGGGAAAGCAAACAGTTCCGGGGCACTTTGACTGTTATCGTAATTTATCCTACTATGGTAGTCAATATAGGTTCCAATACATATTTGGTTATAAGCATTCATATCGTTCTATGTGCAAAGAAATTTGTACAGATTTGGAACAACTCAAGGGTGAGTAAATGATGACAGATTTTTTTGGGGGGTGAACTGTCCCTTTAACCTGTTTATTTCTGGGCCAATTTTGTGTATATCTCAGCCTCTGTCTCGTCCATTTGGACAAATGAGGGATCTACATAGAGTTCAGAGTCTGAGGTTTCCTTTAATATGTATCTCATGTGGATAGACAGATATTTAACTGAATTTTTAACTTTCAAGCTTTTATGTCAAATTGCTGATGCAGCACGTTGATGGAGACATTGGAAGCAGATATTTAACTTTTATTTTGTAGAAAACATTTGTGGCTAAGTGTACTGATGGGATGCAGTTACTAGCTTAGATATTCGCTGGATGTGTTGTTTGTTGACAAACATCAATTTCATACATCATAAATAATTCGACCTGCATTCGATCTGTTGTTAAAAATCAATAAATCCAACTGGAGATCTATATTCTGTAGAATAAGAGCTTTCATTTGATATATAATTTGAACATGTTGGACATATTTCAGCGTTGTGAACAATGTTCATGATCATAAACACACATGATTTTAAGGGGGCTGTGACATGGGGATAGGGTGATTTCAGCCTAAATAAGTTATTTTCTCTACGATAAATGCCAAAATGGTGCAAGCTTCTCCAGAAACTAGTGACTCAGCTTTCAAATGATACCACATATGATAGTTAGAGTTACAGAAATAGATGTAAACATTAAGAGAAACTTTTATGACATAATTTTGGACCCGCCGGGGTCGTCACAGTCGGTACTGTAAACAATCTATTAATATTAAAGAATTTATGTTCTCAAGTCAATAGTTTTCATTTAACAAAAAGCAAAATGGAAGCAGCCCACAAAACAACTTTATGGACTCAAGGCCACACAGGGGACAGCTGTGCTCTGGCTTTCAAAACAAAACTGACCCTGAGTGTTGTATGTGTCTGAGAAGCATTTCAAATCCTCCTCAGCCTTTCAAAAACCAGACATATTGCATTTGAAATTGCTTCATCTGTTGTCTGTATTTTTTATGATGGCACACGTTAACAGCGGTTATTAGTCATGGCCACACGCATCAGCAAACACTATTTCTATAAAAAATCAGAAATGGAAACGTGAATCAAACATTTCCTTCGAAGTCAGTATCGCACCTGAAAGGCCGACCTGATGTACAGTGTTTGTTCATTCATTAAAAGTAATCGATCTGGGTACAACTACAGCTGCGGCCAAGACGTTCAGGTACACCAAAGTCATTACTCGCGTTAAACGCTTTGCATCTTTAAATCACGCGGACAGCCTTAATAAACATTCCACGTTGCTCGCAGAGGCGATGGATGCGAACGCTGTGATTTCCCAAAAGTGTAAACAGATGGATAAAAGTTCTTCGCACATACAGAATTTTAAGTGCTGCTACAAGATCTGCTTTCGTCAGGAATCAATGGAAATGTATGATTGGTAAAGCACGGGACAAATCATATGATATTCCTATAAATGGCTACAGATGACGCTAACTTGGGGAGGCAGCCGGAATGGTTTTCTCAGCTTTCATAAAGTTGATTAGTTCTGGCTTTGAATTCCCAGGCATCACTCGCTTGGTCGCTATGGAAATAGTTGAGAATGAGACGGAGTGGATGTGAAGTGTGGGCCCTGGCTGTGAGCCAAATCCATGCCCGCCGTCCGCATCCGATATGACAGGGAGACACGAGGCTTTCGTCATGTTAGCCTGTCGCTAATGCAGAAAGGCATCGCGGTTCGTAGCATGTTGCTCGTGGTGATGCGAGAGGGGAAGTGAGGTAACTGCTTGCCAAATGTTCGATGTTTTGGTTACCTATAGCCTACAGTACAATATTTTTTGCGGAAAACTGCTAACAGGACCACAACTGTCCATAGGGTGACCACCACCCAACAAACCAAATGTGGGACAGGTAATACGTTTGTGTGGGACAATGTGGGAAAGCACTGAAAGGGAGTGTAAAACTGTGAAAAGATGTTCACCTACCTTTCAGCTCGTAAAAATAATTTGTTATTTAGTTAATTCCAACTACAACATGGCTTGGGCATAGGTCAAATGTTATATAACATAAAACTATTTGAATGACGATTTCAATTAAAGGTTTACTTTCTCTTAACATTTTGAGCACAGACTTCTCAAAAAGAGAAAAGCAAAGGAATTATAAATGGACAAATAATGAAAAATAGTTTCTCTTTCAAAATGTAATGTTAAATA
Organism: Triplophysa siluroides; assembly: GCA_006030095.1. NCBI lineage: Eukaryota > Metazoa > Chordata > Actinopteri > Cypriniformes > Nemacheilidae > Triplophysa > Triplophysa siluroides. The sequence continues at coordinate 916,033 of VCII01000114.1, forward strand.
AAACATTGAATTAGTAGCAAATCATTTTAATTTTAATACGCTTACCACACAACCTATACTGTTTCAAAGCCACACCGTTTTACGATGTTTAAGTGACTTATCTGGCAAGTTAACATGGGAGGGATCACCACCAGTCGCGATTTCTTTAAGACTGCAAGGGAAGCTCAGCTTCCCTATAATTGTCAAAAAATGAATGGTCAAATATATATGTACTATTATGTTAACATTTTATTGACTAAAAATGCGTTAAACACGTTCATCTCGAACGAAAACAATTTCGTTCAGAATCAGCTACTTAGGTCGGCTGACTCGATTTCCTTCTCATTCATTCCCGTAGCGTACAGTGCATTACTCTGTTGAAGCCCAGCGTCCATTGACTTCAATGGGGCTGCTTTAAACAGTTTTTTTCAGTGCTTAGAAACAAGACGGTCATTGGATAATGCTGCGATTATGTCCCGCCCACGGACGCTCAGCGTCTCTGGGATGAATGGAGGAGTGGGCTGGCCCGGACTCCGAGCGTCTGCGTGATGATTGGAGGGTCTGTCATCTCTTTTTAATCCACTTTTATGTCCTAAAACGCTCGTTTTTTGGGGTCGACAGCTTACAAAAACGTATTTCTTGTATTTTTTTTAGCTTGTTTGCTATACACATTGTCACATATCAGCTTTTAGACATTTTTTATTTTTTTTTGTTATAAATCATAAATGACAAGGAGGCGGCAGCTTCTCGCAATGCAAAGAGATGGTTGATGTGGGCGTGGTCTTCAGATTATGACGCGCATCACTCTGTGTCTCCATTTCCAACTCAGTCCCATCGCGGATTTTGCATGTGTAGTCGAAAGACAAACTGCTGCAACCTTCATCGTATATTTCACACAATTTCACACCACATTCATTGTTTCAGTTTAACATAATTCCCACATTTCCTCCCGTTGAGTTAAATATATATATATATATATTAGATCGTTTGTTCATTAATTCATATAGTCTGTCCTTAAAGTCCTTAAAGACATGGAGTTGGACAGTGCAATGCCTCAGCTTTACAAACTGTTCTCATTAGTGGCAACAATTGGAGCTACATCTGCAGGTGTAGAAAGGAGCTTCTCCTGTTTAAAGCGGCTCAAGTCCTACACCCGTAACACAATGGGCCAAGGCCGTTTAAGCAGCCTAGCTCTGCTGGCCATTGAGAGGACACTGGTCAAGTCACTGGAAAAGACGCCTAGTTGGTACGACAGGGTTACAGAGCATTTTCTTGAAAAGGAACGTAGGGCAGAATTTACATATAAATAAATGGACAATTTTTATGATTTAGGCCGAAAATGAGCTTCCCCTCTTTAAAAGATCAGCAGACGCCACTGCAGCCGTTGCAGCCTCTTGATGACAGAATTCACTGCTGTCTTCTCATCCATTGGATAAAAATTGGACTTTAAAAAATAGCTTGTTGGTTGCTGCTTTTAATGCTGTTAAATAAACAATGGCACTTACAAGCGTCTCATGTGCGTGTCGGGAAAAATAATGTGTTTCTTAATGTAACACCTAAAAACCAACAGACTGATGAAAATGCGGGACATTTTCTCTATATGTGACGTGCGGCACAAGGGGTGAAAATGCTGTGCGGCACAACGCAAAGCGGCACGGGTGGTCGATAGTGTCGATAGTCATGTCTCAGAACAAGCTAGCTTATTTTGCAGTGTACACAAAAACTAATGTAAGACTTTGACTGGCCACACCAGCTTCCTCCAATGTCCCCTAAAACACACCGGAGTGGTACATAGAATATGAATAATGGAAATGCAAATAGAAGGGACCCGCAGGGTGGGCGTGATGCTGAGCGTGGCGCTGACTCAGCTCAACTTCCTGAGAAGCAGATGAGCAGCAGAGGCAGAGACTGCCGGTAGCATCCATATCTGCCCGAGGAGAGAAGACTTACTGTGCACAGGGGGCCTCCCGCATAGGTGGGAAACGACCTGTCTGCAGCGACCTGACACTCGTTCGATCTTCAAGCCCAACACTGGCTCCTTTTGCAATAATGTGCCTCTTCAATCGAGCACTAGCAGTCCAAATAAGGTCGGAGTCCCTAACAATGGGACCGAACTTATCAGAATGGGAGAAATACATCATTTGTCATGTGACTTTAAAAGTGCTGTGGGTTTGACTGTTTTCGTCTTGATCGATGAGATTTTAGGCACATTGATAGAACAGATTTGAAGGACTTGTTCAGATCATTGTGTGGTTTTAGCTTCTGAAAAGTGCAACAGGTCAGTTAAGGGGAGCTGTGATGTAAGGGGCTTTAAAGTCAGGTAATACCTTCAAAACCAAAAAAGGTTTAGGGCGGTAGCTGATGTTATTCATCAGGAAATTACTGAATTGTGTAAAATGTGTAATGCACCAGACAGAGCAAGGTTGCTGGAGGTGTTATAAAAACAGGAACTGATGATGTCTTCGAAAAAGAAAGTTGTTATTATATTGTGTCAAAAATACAAAAAGGCTTTTTTTCTAAAGAAAAACCTAAAGACCAGGAATGTGTTTAGAACAGAAGCACTTTATTATCATTGTACAAGCACAACACAATTTTATATGTCATCCTCTATTCTTTACATTATTTAAGAACAGTAAATCACACATATTTACAGAAAAAATTAAAAGAACAAACATTTTTGATATTGGTGTATAAAAATGGTCTACATGGTAGATTTAGATTTATAAGTTGACTAAGAAAACATTGCTAAGAAATTGTGGTTAGTTACTACAAAATTCCAGATTTTCAGATACAAAATTTTTTTCCATCTCCCAAAAACACAAAATCAACCCAAGCTGATGGCTTTTAAAGATTATGGATAAGGGGGTGTCATTGTAAATCGATAAGGACAATGAATGTGATTATTGATACTGTGTGACACATATGAAAATATCATAGATAATTCGGTGACAACCTCTGGTTGACACTTCAAATATTAGGTGGTGGTTTTAGACCTATTTTTTCATTTGGTCTCAAAAGAAAACAATGGTTTAAAACGTTTTCTCTTTCTTCCTGCATGTGACATTTATTGATCGAACAAGACAAAAGACAAAATAAACAAATCGAAAGATGAATTAAACTGATGGTATTACTTATTTTCTGATATTTATGTTTATTGACATCACTATGATCACATTTTCCTGAAGCACTAGTTTCTACGTGAAGTCATAGTATAAACATTTTTGGGGGAATGTTTCAATAAAGAACCTTGAACATCCAAAGAACCCTTCTGTTTCACAAAAGGTTCTTTGTTGTGAAGAAAAGTTCCTTAGAAGTTAATAAAAAGAAAACAAGGAATGGTTCTTACAGTATAAGAACCCTTGACAGAATGGTTGTTGGGGGAACCAAAAATGGTTCTTCTATGCCATCGCTTGTAGTACCTTTATAAAAGAGTGTAGTAAGAATGTTAGTCAAGATTGTAACACTCTTTAATAATGTACATTGTAACAATTAACCTTTTTTCAAACCTTGGGAATTCTTTCCCAAAAAGTCAAGGCAGCACCCTCTGTGTTCTCGCTTTGTGCCGAAAAAGCTTGAATGTGCACTGGGGAATTGTGCATCATGTTTTTTTAACAGACCAGGTGTTGTTATATTTATCCCACCAACAGAAATAACCTTCACATTTCATGTGTTTGTTTGTCAGGTGAGCATTGGTGTCATAGTGTAATGTGTCTGAAGAGTTTTGAAGTTTTTCCAACGAAGAAACAATATAACGTCCGGACCTTCCTCCTCAAATATATCTCCTTTATCGGCTTTGCTCCTTGCCAACTAAGGATCATGCAGCAGTCGCACAAAAGCATCCACGATTTCAAAGTTTAAAATCCGAAAGGTGTTCAGACGACCTAATTATGGCGTCAAATCAAAACAGTGGAGAGGACCAGCGACGGCTACCCCATTGAGAAAGGAATGGAGGTGTAGAGCTGTTGGCTTTTCTGGATGATTAATGGACTGTGTTGTTACGCTGTGAGAGTGAGATAATGAAGAAAGCAATGCCCTTTGTGTTCCATTCTGTGTTTCTGGCTTTATCTCCCTTAGATGTAATGATCAGTCACCGGGCTTCCAAATAGATGCAGTTAAACCCAATCAGTGCAAGCTTAAAGTGCCTTGTTTCCTCTACGACGTCCTACTCGTTCACCACAGAGATATGGCCATTTGGCATGCAAATGTAAGCAATTGATCACGGTGTCAGTCTGGACACCAGTTTTATCTCGAAGCATTACGCATTATTATGTGGCAGCCAAACGAGAAGAATTTGATTACATATGCATAAAAGTTGGATTGTGTGAGCATCCCATTTGAGAAGCACAGAACAAAAAAAAATGCAGTTATTTCACTGTATTCCCGAACAGTATAATCTACTCATTAAAATTAAGCAAACTGTCCTCAAAACTGTGAAAAAGTTTATTTATCTTACAACTTTTAAATGTGTTTAACTATTTTGATATTTTGAGTTCCAGGTACACAAAAATAAGAATTCACTTAACTCAAACAATTTAAGTATATCTTCCTATGACGTCAGAGCGATTCCCAGCATGCTTTTTTTGGACTGGATAATGGGAATAAATCTCGCAATAAAGTGTTATTTTATGTATTTATATCTAAATTTAAATGGGAAGGGGGTTTATAGATGTAAAGTATTCTGTTCTATTCTGTTATTTAAAGAGTTTTGTGACATTAGTGATTTTAATGAGGTTACCATTGTGCAGACGAGTAGAGCATTTGCTTAGGAGGAAATGGACCATTTTCAATGTAAGTGTTTGACCTGAAGGCATCACATTGGTAATGCTACAACTGTAATTTACTGTTGTTCCTTCATGACAACATTGATACGTGAAACTCAAGGATTTGTAAAATGAAATATTAAAAACTTAAGTTTATTCAAAATGTATTATTTTGATTCCACTATACTTATGTGTTTAGTGTTCTTTACTCAAAATAAATGAGTTATCAACTTAAAAGTTTTGAGATATCTCAACTGATCGGGGTTTACAGTGTTAGCCGGCGAGCTGAATTGGAGAAATAAATCAGTAAAATTCCCTAACATATTTTTTAGACCTGTTTTGTGAACCTGATCGATTCATTTAAATGAAAAGAAACTTTAGTTCATGTCCTCAATTCAGCTTTCATGAACCCTCGTGCCAAGGAGATTTGTAGAAACTGGAGAAACTGATTTGTAGTAATAAGTTAAAAGGAGTTAAAGGAATAGTTCAACCAAAAATGAAAATGTTTTGATAAATTACTCATCGTCATGCCATCCTCAATGTACATTATATAGGCAGTTTCAAGCTCTAATTTTAAATATGACAGCATGCAGGGCCGGACTTAACCAATAAGCCATGAAAGCGGCCGCTTACATGGGAACCAGGGGGCCTCCAACAAATAACCAGAAGTTTATAAAGCATGTATAACATATTAGCTTTCTATCATATTTTGTATGGTCAGGAGGATACAACCATTAAAATGTAACGTTATTATTACATTCCTGTTAATTTGCTCCCCCGAATCATGGATCAGTGGAACAGTCCATTAGTTATGCTCCTATGTCAGCAGGTCAGTGGCCATAGTTAGAGAACGTTACGGCAGACGGAGGGGAGGTTAGTGACGGTTAGAACTTAGAAGAAAGAGAGAAGATTTGCCAGAGGCAGATTAAGTATTAATGAAACGCAAATACCCCAGAGGAGCCGAAAAAATTAGGGAGAAAAAAGAATTTGGGATATCTTCTTTTTTCACACAAACTCAGCTGATGTTGCTCCCACAGCAGCAACAGCCTCTCTCCCGCCAGACACAGGTTTGTGTTTTCTACCCGGCCCAAGAGTGCAGCCCAAGATCAGCACGCAAACAGCACACAGACAGACTGTTTTATTGAGTGACGATCCTGCTCTCCAAAATATTTATCAGGCAAAGAGCGCTGTGAGCTTATTAGGAGAGGGCCAGTTCAAATCAAAGATTAACAGCGATGTCGTCGATTCACATCCAGCTACTACTTCATTCATTAATAAGAAAAACGGTGAAAAGATTAGACGATCGTGGATAGTGTACAGTGTAAAAAATAGTTTTAATAGTGTAAAAAAATACACTACCATGTAGTTTTCTTTCTTGGACGAATCTGTTCAATGGAGATGGGTAAATAACTAGAAATTTGTCTTCCCTGTTAAAAATGCATAAAAGGTCTCAAGACCACAAAAGTAATAATATCAAAGTGTAAACAGATGTTGTAAATAGTTTGTTTGTGAATTTAGTCAGTTTTATTTAACTTAGAGGCAAATTATTAACAGACAGTAAGATTCAGACTGGAAATTCGTCACCAAGTTTTTGTTTACTTTTTGGACTTTATTATTTACGGACTCTCTAATAAACTTACGTCTCAGTCTCGCCAACCTCGTCCTCATCCTTCACTTTTTAAGTCAACCCCACTACAAGTTTATTTAAAAATGTAGAGAAAAAAGTATTGAGAACGAGATGGCAAAATAAGGGTTATAAAGAGTGTATATTGTGTGAATGTTGAGGCCCTGAAATCCTGAAATCGCTTAGGACCCGCAAATCACTAAATCCGCCCCTGATGGCATGTCGGTAAATCTAGCCATGAGACATGCAATAACCAACGAGACTAACAACATGCTGCTTATTTACATTTTAAAAGCTGAAAGGTCCAACGTGTAATTTTTTTATATATAAAAAAATATTGCAATACAATATACATAACTATGTTTACAGAGGTGTATTAAGACCTTACATAATGAAGTGTTATGCTTTTATTACCTTAGAATGAGCTATTATCTACATAGACCGCGGGTCCCCTTAAATTTACATTTAGCAGATGCTTTTATCCAAAACGACTTACAGAGAGTTTGGGGAGCAATAAGCGACATGTCATACGGGAGCAATAATACAATAGGTGCTAATACAAAGTTTCTAGTTTCAGCAAAAGCTAGATCAGGGTTAGTGGGTTTTTTTTCTAAAGTAGCCCTAAACGGACAAACTGCTCTACAGAGTGTGTTTTGTAAATACGTTATCTCATTCGGCAAAGAAGCGAAAACCCAACGACATCTTTGTTCTGTGTCAGCTACCGTAGTGCTTCGCAGGGGTGGGTGGAGTTAGCCGTTGGTTGCAATTCGCAACCTCACCGCTAGATGCCGCTGAAATCTCCACTTTGCTCCTTTAAAACATGAATAATATTCTCTTTCAAATGTAATGTTTAACGTCAGAAGCAGTCATTACTGAGTGATGTACGTGCTTTTTGGAACTTCATTTTGAGGACCATATGAGACGATATCCCTATGACATGATGTTTTATTCTAAAACTGTTTGTTAGTTTGTTTTCAACTGAAAGGAAGTCATGGGACAGCACGAGGGTGAGTAAATTATGAAAAGAATTTCATTTTATGATAACTTATTCTTAAAAATAGATGTTTATTATACACACAAACTGCAGCACGGCTTCCGAAGATTACAAATATACACATGGACTATTTGTATGGCGCTTCAACAACATTTTGACGCTTAACAACTCCAGTCCCTTTTCACAGTAATTGCATAGAAAAACATTAGACACCTCCAGCACCAAAGGAGAGGAGAGATCTGTTCTGTTCCACAGAAGAAAGTAAGTCACAAGGTTTACAATGACACAAGGGTGAATAAATGGTGGCAGAATTTTCTTTTTTCGTGACCTGTTCCTTTAAGGATGCATCTTCGAAAGTGGAAAATATTCCTATTACAATAAGAAATGGTCCTCTTGTTCAGGTGGCCTATTTTTCCCGGTAGCAGCTGTCCGAGGTACTGCACCTGGGACACATGCAAAATGGAGTCCCATGAGCTCCTGTTGAGAGCAGGTTTGCCTACGCACAAGATTCAGGCAAATCTAACGTGTGTTCAGCAAGCTTTCACTCAGCGTTCCTAAGCATTGTCAGTTTTGTTAAACTCAGCAAGGCTTCTCTGTATCATTGTATCCGCTCACGTGTCGACTGTGGGCAGGTACAACAACGCTTGCCGACAGGAGCCAAAATTTGTGGCTGGAGGCATTTTTTACCCTTTTGTGTTTGCCACTGAAAAATGTGTGTTTATTCAGAATGCTATAAAGTGGTACTGCAGCTAGACCTTTTCATTATCCAAATGTTGTAAAAGCCAACGGCACAACAGCCCTGTTAAGAAAACCTACATCATTAATGTCAATGCGGCTAGAAAGGAGTACAAAGCACAAGGAGAAATAACTTTCAATTTTGCCATTTAAAAGCGAAGGTACATTAATGGGATCAGTAGGCAGACTTCTGAGAAAAGCGAAAATGCGTCTAAATAAACAGATAAGTCATTTTAATTGTAAGCATTGTTTATTTACCAGTTAAGTCAGTTTAAACAACTGTACTTTACATTTGTTGGGGTTATAGTGTCAAACAGTGGTCAGATTAGTTCTGTAAAACGTCTTTATAGGCAAAGAGATTGGCTTTGCCAATCCACCACCTGCAGCAAACCAGCACAAATAAAAATTAGTCAATCTGGACCAAATGGTCAAGATTTGGCTGTTAGTTCCTGACCTGGACTAGTTAGTCCCAGCTGGCGAGGTACATCATACCAGGATGGCCGAATTCAGGTCACATACAGTACTTTTAAAAATGTTGACAAGTGTTGAAAACATTGAAAACAAAATGTTGACCAGCCAAGAAAATGCTTACTGGAAGTAAGAAAAATAATAATAATAATGTCATTTTCAAATTTCTTATCAGTAAGCTATTTAATTAGTCTATAACCCTATTTGGATGGGACTAGTAAACAATGCTTGGGCTACAGATCTTATAACCCCATGTCTGGGATTTCATGTAGCGATTCAGAAAAGACTTAGATCCCTGTGTACGTTGCAGAGGTCGATTTTGTACACCTGGGCTTTGCAGAAAATCACGTTTTTGATGTCTGCATAACGTGTGGCGAAAACCAATAAAACAAACTTTTATATTTAAAATGATAAAAATTATGTAAAAAGTATGTATTTTTTATACATCATCCTACAGGATCATCCTAAAAGAGACTTTTTATTTTAATTGGCTGCTGACAATAAACCCACTAAAACAAAAGACGCACAGTTACAAGTTTTTATGATTATATAACACGTAATTAAAGGAACAGTTTACCCATATAATAAATATTTGCTCATCATTTGCTCATCCTCATATTATTTCAGACCGGTATGACTTTCAATTTTTTTGCAGATCACAGAAGAAGATGTTGTTATCCGAACAACGGCGCCACCCATTGACTTGCATTGGTATTGTGTCCATATACAATAGAAGTTAAGTTGTACCGTTTTTGTTGGGTAACAAACATTCTTCAAAATATCTTTTTTTGTGTTCTGCTTTAGAAAGGAAGTCATAAACGATGACAGAATTTTCCTTTTTGTGTGAACTATTACTTTAAGTGGACACATTAAACTGAGCATCACCTGATACTGAAATTAAAGTTTTTGCTTTGATTATCATATTTGTTATTCGTTCGCCAGATTTCAACAACAGAATCTTGAATATTTACACAGATTGTGTTGTGTAAACAGGATGAAACAAATTTGGCAGATTTGGATGGGATTCAAATCAGAAACTACGTCCGTCCTTGTTTACTCCTGTCCGAATGGGGCTTATGTCTATGTATAAAATACTGTATAGATCTCTTCTGTGTAAAAATAATGCACAGCCGAAATTTACTTCATTTAAAATGATTTTGGAAACCACCAGTGACCAAACAACAAACCTACAGTAAACTAACAACAGTCCTACACCTGTAATAAAGATTTAGCTCTATTCGAAATGTAAACCAGCGGTATTGACTACTCTCTCTCTCTCTGGTCAAAAAACGCATCTGTCTGCATTAAATCTGCAAAATAAATACGGCAGAGATCTGTTGATGTATTTGGTAAATGAACATTAATGCAGAAGGTATCCATTTACAATGAAACAGATCCATAATGCTGTCATTGCTCGGGCCCTCACCATTCAACATCAATTTTCACGTGCCAGAAATAAATTCCGTTGCCTTTTAAAGCGACTTCGACAATTAGGTTACAAATTGCCACTCCCGTGCACCTAAAAATACTCGGTACATTTCATTTGTGAGAGTGGATTTTTCAGAAATTGCAGTCATAATGGCGAGTATATGTGCTTGACTGCACACTATTTGTCTGCATTACCTGGAGGGTCTGTGCGGCTCGGGCGACCTGACTCTAGTGCTTTGTAATGAGGGAGTTTAATTATTGCTCACTCTGTGTGAAGACTCAACAGCACTCGTAGGACCCTCACCTTGTGTCCCCTCCACACTTTCCGATCTACAAACAAGCTTAGCATCGCCATGGCAACAGCTCTGATTTAAATACCCTCCATTGTGATATCTGACCGCTTGTTTTTCCAAGAAACTTCAGTGAAATGAAAGTGAAGTGTGCTCTGAGTGGGGTTTATTAGATTTTTTAAAGCAGAGGCTGTTTTCTCGACAAATAGGGGATAAAATATGCTCTGCATGATCTTACAGACTGCAATAAACCGGAACCAGGGCTTTAAAGCAATAGCTAACGTAAACCGACTTCATCCAAGATGCATGCCTTCCTATATTCAGTTGAACAGAAACAAATAATTATAAAGGCCTATTAAAATGATGTCATATCTTCTTGGACGGTACTCATAATAGTGATGCACCAAAAAGCAAATACATCTATTATGAAATGAATGAGTGAGAAGAGCAAAGATACATCTGTGAAAGAAAACTATTCATATTTTGAGCTTATGTAACAAACAATACACTGCAAGCTGATCTAAATGCTAGAAGATATCGCAAAATAAAATAAGCTCTGTGACAAACAAAGGTTTATACACGTTTCATCGTTTCGTCAAGATCATCTTTACAAATTAGCACAACATTTGTTACTTTTGAAGCCCGAATACAGTCGCCAGAAGAAAAAAGCTAACATGAGGCTATAAACAGACTACACTACGCTCGATATCAATATCACCACTAAACTCTTTTAAGCTTTATTAAAAACATGTTCCCTTATAAGTAATAACTTATAATAATCTATGTCCGTGATGACGTTTAACATCCCCGACATGACTGTAGTCGCATTCAGCAATTTGTTAGCAACTGCTGTTTTTTAACGCAATAAAGCTTTAAAAGCATCGGTACTGACGTGTTTTATGTCGTAGAATAAAACGAGCGAATATGTTCAGCTTTTCTTCACAACAGACCTGATTTTAGAAATTTTACCAGAAACCTATTATAAAACCCATTGACTTTGGGGCAATGGAATAAGAAGAGCTAAAATGCCAACTCACTCGCGGGTTTTGCATTTGAAGCAACATGTCGTCCCTGCAGCACTCGGTTGTTAAGTTTTGACGTAATGAATACCTTTTTCGGGTCCAAGCATATATTCATTTCAAGCGGGGCTACAGCTTAAACTGCTGTTTATGATCACTGTTTTCTCGTAATGCAAAATTAAGCGAAACATGATTTAACTCGAAGTATAGATTACAGTCACCAGACACACGGATCCACCGACATCAACATTTGAATAAATTAGGAAAAATAAATCAATGACTGGCCATGTTGGATTTCGTTATGAAGATAAAGGTTAGGATCGCGTTTTCTGATAGTTTTATAGCTGTATAAGCATTTTTTGTTGTTTGCCTATAGCAACTTATTGAGTGTTTGGACCCGGAAACAGTTTATGACCTTTCATATATGGTGGTGCGTGACATCAGGCTTAACAAGCGGATTTTCCAACACATCAGTAATTATCTTGGTTCTTGCATGTCATGTGACTATTTGTCATAAGATTTTTTGGAGCTTCACCATTTTTAACACGATAAGATACTATTTCTTCATTTTAAAATAAAATGATTTGCTTGTGTTCAATTGACGGACTTGACCGACGTCAAATGTACAGTTCTAGTCAAAAGAGATGTCCAACTTTGGACAATTGACGTCTACACTTTTTATTCAAAAGTTTTGTTAAAGATGTACTAAAAAGTTCATGTTGCATAGTCGTACTTGGGATATAAACTGAAGCTCAGCTTTGAAAATAATTAACACTTAAGCTAAATTAATAAACAAGTGGGAATAACTACAAAATATTATTACACAAAGAAGGAATAGCAAATATTAAGAAAACAGATACAAATTGGAGTCAATATTTGCATTTTTCGTATATATGAATAAAACTCATATTCCCAGACATGCTGTAGTTACAGTATTTAATAGCTTAATCAAACCTGAGAGAATTAGTAGCATGACATCACTTTTGGCCATTACTGTATGTAATGACATTAGGAAGACAAATTTAAGAGACTTTTTTTTTTCGAGTGAACTATTCCTTTACAGTAGTGGGTACATTTTTGCATGATATTCCAAGCACCTTCAAAAAGATCATTTGTATTTTTTCTTTCCTATGGTGAGAGATGTCGGCAAGTGTTTTTGACCTTTCCCATTATATTCCAAGTCTGTGTCTTCCAAAACACGCAAGATAATGAAACAACTACCCCAAGGCCACAACACACCATCGTAGAGGGACACAACACTTTGTCACTAGCTAACTGAGTAATTGGCCAAGCTAACTGTCATTCATTAAAGGCAATTCCCACAACCCTCTGCAACATACAGTACATGATATAGAACCCACCTCCAATTCATTTATCACTGTATGGCTATTGGTTAGTTTAAAGTTACGTGATGGAGTTGTTTTTGCCTCTGCATGGACATAGCAGGTCAGCCGCTTTGGGAAAAGAGGAACGGTTTCAGGGAACATCTGCCATTAATGATGCCGCGGGCACACCTGTGGTTTTAAATACGACTGGAAATGCTAATGTTTGCCTGCCGTTTGTTATTGCTTTGCCCTGACCCCTGGCCGGCTGCGAGGTCATCACGTATTGGTCATTTCTAATGAAGCAAACGGTCTTTGTGAAGTCAATGCTGTAATTAGGCTTATGGTCGAGGTGTATTCATTAAAAAGATTTTTGATGATGACACAACAAACCTCTGTGCTCAGTTCAGTAGGAGCATTCATTAGACCAGTTCAAGGCAAGGCAAGTTTATTTATATAGCACATTTCATACACAGAGCAATTCAAAGTGCTTAACATAAAATGATTGACAGAAAGAAATAAGACGTATCTTTAAAATGCAAATGATTTAAGATCACAAATACTTCAGATTTTAAGAAACAATAAAACAGCAATAAAATTGATTAAAAATGTGAGTGTATATATAAAAAGAATAAGAGCAGAATAAAAATAAATTAGAAATAAAAGTGCAGTTGATGTAAACCAGCACAGTGCTCAGGTTGTGAATGCACAGCTAAACAAGTGTGTTTTTAATCTGGATTTAAAAGTAGCTACTGTTGGTGAACGTCTGATGTCTTCTGGAAGCAGATTCCAGCTACGGGTGGCGTAATGACTAAACGCTGACTCGCCATGTTTTGAGTGAACCCTTGTTATCTCTAACTGATTTGATCCTGATGATCTGAGAAGTCTGTTTGGTTTATATTCAATGAGCATATCTGAGATGTATTTAGGTCCAAGACCATTAAGTGATTTATAGACAATTAATAATACTTTGAAGTTGATTCTAAAAGTTACTGGTAACCAGTGTAAGGACCTGAGGATTGGAGTGATATGCTCAGATTTTTTGGTTCTGGTCAGAATCCTGGCAGCAGCGTTCTGTATGAGCTGCAGCTTTCTGATGGTCTTTTTGGGAAGACCTGTGAGGAGTCCATTACAGTAATCCACCCTGCTGGTAATGAAAGCATGGACTAGTTTCTCTAAATCTTGGCTTGAGACAAAACATATGATTCTGGCTATGTTTCTGAGATGGTAGTAGGATGATTTGCTTATTGCTTTGACATGACTGCTGAGACTAAGGTCAGACTCCAAAATGACCCCAAGATTTTTTACCTTGCTTTGTGTCTTTAGACCTCTTTAGACTGAAGGAAGTTTTGACACATCCAGCTGTTAATTTCATCAATGCATTGGCAAAGAGAGTCAATAGGCCTGTAGTCATTGGGTGAGAGGGCTAGGTAGATCTGAGTGTTGTCTGCATAGCTGTGGTAGGCAATTTGGTACTTTTTCATTATTTGGCCAAGTGGGAGCATGTACAAATTGAAGAGGAGCGGAGCAAGAATTGAGCCCTGTGGAACACCACAAGTCATGGGTGTCCAGTCAGATTTATGGTTGCCTATGTTCACATGGTAACCTCTCCCTTTAAGGTATGACCCAAACCATTTAAGTACCAACCCAGAAAGCCCTACCCAGTTTTCCAGCCTACGTAGGAGTATGGTGTGATCTACCGTGTCAAATGCAGCACTGAGATCTAGTAAAACCAGAACTGATATTTTGCCTGAATCAGAATTCAATCGAATATCATTCATTATCTTTATGAGCACTGTCTCTGTGCTATGATGCTGACGGAAACCAGACTGATAATTGTCCAGGTAGCCATTTGAGTTTAAGAATTTTGGTCAGCTGATTGAAAACAACCTTTTCAATGATCTTCCCTATAAAAGGAAGATTTGATATTGGTCTGTAGTTAGATAGTAAGGTTTTGTCTAGATTGCCCTTTTTTAGAAGAGGTTTGACAACTGCATTTTTTAGGGACTCTGGGAAAGTTCCTGAGAGCAGTGAGGTATTAACTATTTTTAGGAGATCTGCTTCCAAACAGTTAAACACTCTTTTGAAAAAAGAGTTCAAGCAGACAAACTCTCGAAATGTGGACTGTCTGACCTTTAACTCCTCTTAATAAACACATTGCTACTCCTGTGTAGCTAACAATTAACATAAGTGGGAGTTTCAACGATTTTATTTATTCGTTTTTTTATTTTTGACACATTCCTATGTGGTTGCTAGAGTGATGCCAGTGTGTGTACCCTCATATAAAACAATGTGTTTGATTTTTAAAAACGTGACGTGACGCGGCGCTGGGCTTCTTGTCTGGCGTGTGACCCCTTTAAAGAGATGACCCAAAAATGAAAAGTTCCAAACCTGTATAAATGTCTTTGTTCTGTTGAAGAATGCTGGAAACCAGTCAGCTCTGGGTCACCATTGACTACCGTAGTAGTTTTCTTTTCCTAGTATGGAAGTCAGTAGTAATCCAGAACTGTTTGGTTAAAAAAAATATCTTTCTTTGTTTTCAACAGAACAACAAAATGTATACAGGTTTGGAACAACTTACGGATGAGTAAATGATGACAGAAATTCATTTTTGGGTGTACTATCCCTTTAATGGGCAGTATACGGAACACATTTTTTTGCATCTAAAAGTGCAAGACGCATTGCTCAGGAATGGCTTCATAAAAGCCCAGTGCATAAGCTGCAATATGATGCAATAAATAACCAGATTTGTCATGTCAACCTCCTACTGTAAACAACAGCCCCAACTCCAGAGTCTTCTGATTGGTCCACAGTTCTGAAACTGACATTGATGAGCTGCACTGCTTTTCAAACGTATTACATTATTTAGCTTCATGTACAGCATCTTTAAAAGAAACGTCTGTTTACATAGACAAACAATGGAAAATTAGCGCAAAAGAAAGTGCATTCTGTTTGATTGGCCCTTAAAGGAGTAGTTCACTTTCAAAATATTTTTTCATGATCATTGACTCACCCCATGTCATCCAAGATGTTTTTTTTTTCTTTAGTCAAAAAGAAATGAAGGTTTTTGATGAAAACATTCCAGCATTGTTCTCCATATAGTGGACTTAAATGGACTCCAAACAGTTGAAGGTCAAGATTACAGTTTCAGTGCAGCTTCAAAGAGCTTTAAACGATACCAGACGATGAATAAGGGTCTTATCTAGCAAAACGATCGGTCATTTAAAAAAATAAGTATGTGCTTTATAAACACAAATGCTCGCCTTGCTCTGTTCTGCGATGCGCGTTCATGACTTCACGTATTACATAATATTTTTTATTTATTTTCTACTAAAGAAACAAATACATAAACATCCTGGATCACATGAGGGTGAGTAAATTATTATGAACATTTATTTTGAAAGTGAACTTCTCTTTTAAGCCACCAAGATATTCTGCCCTATAAATTTCCCTCTGGACCATTCTTCAATTTAAAGGGATACTCCACCCAAAAATGAAAATTCTGTCATGATTTACTCACCTTCAAGATGACCCAAACCTGTAATTTCTTTGTTCTGCTGAACACAAAGGAAGATAATTGCAAGAAAGTAGAAAAGCAGCTCTTAAAAACAAGTCAAGTTTGTCTTTTCCACCATACTGAGAAAGAGGCAGTCAGCTCACACAGGTTTACCAAATTGTTTAGCCTGTAAAAGCCGCGATGACACAATACAGCTGTCAACCACTTCATACTTGATGTCTTTTAGACATCTCTGTTTATGCCTAGAATAACTGGGTTATGATCTTAAGATACGCTAACTGAGAATGTTGAGATTAGTTGGCTGAAAATGCTTCCAAAAAGAAAAAAAATCTCCCATAATTATATTTGCATATATCGCCTTCCAACGACATGCAGCGTTTCATTACCAAGCACGTCTTCACCCACACATTCTCATTTACGGCTTTGCGGTGGATCTGAGAATAACGCTGATGATATCTGATTACTCGGAGCAAATTTTGGACATGGAGAAAATTAGATAGTACTTGACTTAGAGGCTGGAAAGGAGCAGGTGCCTTGGGAGGGGTCCAGAGTGCCTTTTTAATGACCAAGAAAACCAAATGAGCATGCTTGTAATACTTTTAGAGAATGGATTTGATCCACCTGGAGGTTTAGCGTAATTAAAATCGCTAATGAATGAGCCTTCAATTCACGAGGTGCTGCCCCGAAGTCTAAGACCGGAGTGAAAACAAGGAAATTTAGGGATTTGAAACATTTTTAAATAAAGTAATGTTTTGAGAAAAAAATGCATTTAAAGTCGCTTATCAAATGTAAACAATTTTCTGCAATGATAAGATTTTGTTGCTTTCACTAAAGCACACAAGGTGATCTTTGGAACATTCTCATATCATGCTGGGATGAATCAACTTGTGGAGTAATGCCAGTTCAGTGCACGCTGCTGACATTAAAGGCAGAATAGGTGATCCTGTCCAGTACATTTTTTTGTCATGCTGGTTCGAAATCTCTTTACATCCTGATAGCAATCAATAAGTAAAGTTTGTCCGATGATATTTTTACAATTATATATCGTCTCTGAAAGACGTAGGACCAAAAAACGTTCGCCCAATCATTGCATTTGGTCCTAACGCAGTTATTGATCGTGTGTTCATTTTCAGTCAACGTATTTTGCATCCCTCTGCGCACCCTGTTCACTTAGACATGCACATCAGCGCGGTCACATACGCTGTGCAGACATAGTGGGAGAATGGCAGGTAAACAGCTGGAACATGTGCAAGTTTGCATGTGGCAAAGGACGAACAAAAAGCAAGACCATATAAAAAATTGCCGCGATGTATAAAACATCTAATCAGCAAAGAGGTGAAAGCAGAATTCCATTCACGAACGCATTACGGTCTCTGACGGTCAGTTCGCGGCCGCTTTCAGGGGGTTCCCCGGTCGGTCTGTTCACAATCGTGTTCCAGAGGATTCACACGAGATGGGTGTGAAAAACTGGAAAATCCTGGCCAAAACAGGACTGCACATATTTAAGAAAAATATAAAAATGAATATATGATTTAAATTATTTAAATGATTGGAAAATATAAATAAATACATGTATGTGTTTAAATACAAAAATAATATGCACAATACACAGACATATATTTTTTCAAACACAAACTTAAATTCTGGATGCGATTAATCATGATTAATGGATTGACAGTCCTAAATATAATAGAATAGAGTCGAGTAGAGAAGAGAAGAGTAGCTTCACAAATTATATATTCAGAAACAACAAAACAGCAAAAAGTTCTAAGTATTTACTTGCAGCAGCAATGGGCAGAGGTGCGGGCGGGTTATGGATAAGACAGAATTTGGTATTTAAATGAAATCATTTTTAATGCAAATTCTTTGCTCTTCTTGGCATTCATTAGCGCTCCGCAGATAACTGTAATCTTTACAGTCGACTCCGCACAGACGTATGTCATCACGTCGACTAACACAAAGCTGACTATAGATCTTGATTATGCAGAAATGATGACTGCCGCTCGCAGACGTCTAGAGCAGATGACAGGGTGAAGGTGAAGTATCCTGTTGCAATTAACGGTGACTGACGCCAATTTTAGGGAAAGAAAGAGACTGCTTAGGTGACAAAAGACCACCGTAACATGCTTTTCAGGAGCTAAAACCAGTCGCGTTGTTAAGGCTTGCTATCAATTATTAAGCTTTTCTGCAAAAATTTGCAAGAATTTGAGATATACTGCACCAAAAACAGCCTGAAAGTCTGCCTATTTGAAAATGATGTAGTGTTAGGTATTTGTGACGATAAACCCAATAATATTATTATGATCCTCTGTGGATTCAATGGAAACCCTTCTAGGAAATACCTTTGAAAAGACAGAAATGGGATGCTAACCTATTTTTCAAAGACATTTTCTGTTGAAAGGGGCATTTCCTCAGGGACAAGGTTTTCTTTTCAGAGTATTAACCTGAAAGGCCACGCTCTTCTTATTATTTTCAGAAATAGAGATGATTTCTTAAATGATTTCAGTAGTTTGCTCTATATTTCAGTGTTTCTTTCTTCATTTACGGGCTTTACAGTTCCTATTCTGCATTTACTCTTTATATCCAAAAATCCAAAAAAAGGGCTTTGCCTCAAGCACGCTGCTTTCACAGTCACACCACTTCTGATTTATATAATGACATGCTTGGAATACATTGTGAAATTAAATGAGAGTTATTTAAGTGTATGTGTTCAAAGCAGAAGGCCCCCATATGTTTTCTTGAAAACTAGGATATGCTCACATCTTTTAAAGATATAAAGGGGAGTTTATAGTGACAGAAAGTTGATATAGTGTAATTCAAGCATGCAAGCTGAACTATCATTTACTGCAATGCAAAGTTTGTGTGTTATTCTGAAGTTTAATATGGACTGAATACAAATTACAACACTGAGATTGTAATCAGAAGCCCTTGTTGTATTGTTGAGGATTATTGTAAATGACGGAGCATTTGACTAGCAAATATAGCGCACAATATATCTCCATGTAGGCATCCTTTCCTGTCTTTCTTGCATGCCATCTGAGCTCTTAAAAACATGTGCTGCAAGATCTGGAGTAAAGCAAACATTGAGTTAAAACACAAACATATACCGCAAACAATTTGAACCATGGCATTTTTACATATGCACTATTATACTTATGTATGTCACTTGCCTTAAATGGTTCTAAAAAAATCAAAAACCCTTGAATGGAAATTCTGAATAATTTAAATTATAAAAATTATATATAATTTGACTTCAAATATCTGTCTTGGACCAAACAATGAACAAAAAGCAGCTGATAAGATTTCATAAAGATGGGAACTCATTTAACCCGCCAAATTTTCTGAAAAGGGTGACGAGATGCTAAAATACTAGCTGTAATTTTGGATTTTGGAAGTTTAATTTGACTACAGTACTAAATTGTGGGGAAAATTTAAGAAAAGGATGAGTAAATGACCCTAAGCTTTATTATCAAATACAATTATATTCATTACATAATATAATTTATTGTAACATAACTTAGTAATTAATACATGTATACATGACTATTATTATTATTAATAATAATAATTAAACTCATATTACTATACCTATTAATTATATTAATAATTATTTATATTTAATAGAAATACTAATTATTAAAAAATCTAGGTTTTAATGTCTGTAGTTTTTGTTTTTCTTAGAATTGGGTTAGAAATATTAAGATTCTCAGCTGTCAAGCATCATTATGTTATAATCTTAATATTAGATGCTGCAGGAGCTTTTTGCAGTCGATATATTGCAGTGAGATACACTTTTTTGGAACAAAGATTGCATCACACAGGGATATTTTCTGTGTCTCTTTGAAAATAGGTTAAGTTATTTTTAATGCATGAATATGAACAAAAGACATTTTCAGTGTTTGGTGCTAACAGACTGTGATTGTGTGTTTTCGCGCACGTGCAGTATGTAAGCTGAAGAGTCTTCATTAAGGAAGGCTTGACAAACAGCTTGTTAAGCAATAAAAAAAATAATTCTGTACTCCAACCAGACGCCACTTGAAGCATTGAGAGAAATTTGAGAATACAATGACCCTAACCACCATTAGCGTGCTTATTTACATTTACTGCTTATTTACATTTACCGCTTTTGTACAGTAACGCTACTACAATACGGCCTATCCTACATATTTACAAACTACACAATTTCATATGTTGGATATTTGGTCTGTGTTTAACATACAGGTAAAGTGTCTCACCAATGGTAATGTTTTAAATGTCATCTGAAGTGAACATTATGCAAAATCAATAAAAGTTTGTACCTGTGTTTTCAAATAGGCTAACCAGACGCAAACACCTACAGTAGTCATGAGAACTCTCTTCTCCACCAAACAATGTCCATTAGGGCTTTAAATCTAAAAGTGTTCATATTTAAGGGAATTTTACTTTTTTTCTATGTTTGCTTAACATTTATTTCTTGCTTAAAGTAACTGTATGATTTGTCGAGCAGCTTTCACGTTTATGTTCATACGGTCAGCCGGGGGCGACCTCGAGCTCTTTTTATAAACAGCAGAATTGTTGAAGCTAAAAAATCTTGAATAGAGAATAAACAAAAATGTTTCGGCAGGTATGGCCAGTAGGCCTACATGGTTACAAACATGTGTGGTTTATTTATGTTGTTAAAGTGGTCTTGTGTGTACAGTGTATTTTGAGGGGATATGCTACGCAGGTGTAGCGTTTTAACATGCTAACAGCGCCGTATATTGTGACCATTAACTATATGGGAACAGTGCTTGCCCTGGAGGTACACTATAATTTTTCTTCCTCTCAGTTCAAGTATCAATTTCTTTGTCTCAGATCATTGAAATACACACACTGATACAATTGTTGTCAAACAGCAACAGAGCTGTTTTATCGGATGCACACCGCTTGCCTGAAGTTAACTTCCGATCTGTGTTTGGTTATTGGTCAGGCTATTCACATAACAATTTATTTTATATTTAATTTCTATAAATATTTTATTGTATATTTATAGTATAATTGATTTTTTGCGGACGTTTGGGCCACATAACATCTGTTTAAGTTGTTGCCGCTAAAACCATAGCATCTGTTTCTATGGGCCGCTATAGGTAGGTTGTCTGCCATATTTGAACGGTGCGAGCCGGTCTGTGTTGTGGAATTTTGTGACTTTGTAACTGTTGCTCCTGTTTGTTTTATCCACAGGTAAGGAATGGGAGGATTGTGTTATATAGCTGTCAATCTTAATATGGTTTTATTTATGAATGTTAAGTTCTATTATTTGATACTTGAGTGTTTTCATTAATTCCACTACGCAAATTAAAATGATAAATATCCTTGTCAACAGGCTTTTTCTGTGCATGTGCATTTAAAAGGTAGACAGACAATCCCGGTCAAAGTGAATA
The DNA here is from genome assembly GCA_006030095.1 of Triplophysa siluroides. Lineage (NCBI taxonomy): Eukaryota > Metazoa > Chordata > Actinopteri > Cypriniformes > Nemacheilidae > Triplophysa > Triplophysa siluroides. The sequence continues at coordinate 937,568 of VCII01000114.1, forward strand.
TGCAACAAATAAAAGATTCAGACACGAGTGAAAATGGAAGGTAAATCGAACTGTTAATATTTTATAGCGATGTGCATGAATACTTTTGCATTTTGCTTTCGAGTGTTGGAGGGAAAGACAGGATGAAAGGGGAACAAGTCAATACATTTCACAAGTTCAGGTGCTCAACACAGACATTTAAAAAATTCAAGCTTGCAACATTTCCCATTCCCTCAGCTTCACCCTGACATTTCCTGTCCTTTCTGTGCATTATAGATAAAATGACTGTTTTCAAACAAATACTGTGCCGTGGCACTTTTGGTACTTTGAAAAAGAAAGTTGTTTTAGATTTGCTAAAATATTGTCTGTGTGAAAGAATATGACCAAAAATAATGTCATTCCAAGAAAACGTCTTTGCATTTTTGTGAAAATTGTACAATTACAAAACTATTAATAAGCAGTTTTAAATCTTAATGCTTATTAAAGTCACATAGTACCACTCATGTTTTTCATGCTTTCCTATTTTCCATTTAAATGCCACAGATAAAGCCATGAAAGGGTTTGTATTCAACAACCTGTTAAAATTAAAATAGTGAATAAAACTGATGAAAATGATCAAAAATATTTACATTTCATAATAAAATACAGTAGATGAACATATTACATCAAACAGGTTGCCATAGCACTCTACTGTGATGTCATTGTAATTTTTCCTGTATAGTCTAAAATTATAGCAAAAATGACCCATAAGCAAATCTGCATATATTATATTCTAATGATATACATTAAACTGTGTTTTAACCCAATTTCCCTTCCCCAGGGTTCCCGCTTCCAACCGAAACTATCAAGTCTAATAGTTGAAGTCTGCTATTATGTGACGCACCACGAGAGATCTAAATGGATTAATGCAGTGAAGAACGTTGAAGGTTTGCCGCAGCACTTGATTTGTCATGGCAGATCAAAGGTGAGTCCGGGTTGGGTCCGCATCATCCCGTACTCTTGTACATCTCCACTTTCATCTGCTCTATAAGGCATGGATGAGGCTCTTCGTCAGCAGGGGCAATCTTGTCATTTTCCACAGCAATCATACTCAAGGTTGAAGTCACAGCTTTTTTATTGATCTGGGCCGAGCGCGATGAGTTTCATTTCGGAGGGCTCGCCGCATCAGTCGGAGATAGAAAGAAACACACTCATGACTGCACATAAAAACGCACAGTATACTTCCTTATTTCAGCTTTGTTTTGACACTCTTATCCTTTATACCTCTATTAGACGATATATCATATCCCAATATATCCCATATGTCCCAAAGAATTTGTAAAAAAATGATTTAATGCTGTTTCTGCTTTTATTTTAAACAACCTGTAAGCACTCATGAGACTTGTGAGTTACAGACACGGAGCCGATTTTAAAAAAAACCTTTGTTTCAAACAAATAAAATCTAATTTGATGTTGATTTTACTTCCTTTTTAAATCTTTACATTATTTTAAGATCGTTGTTGCCTTCTCATAAGAGCAGTAAATCGCTCTCCCGCTCATTCTCATTCACAACTCCTTCCTGTGGAACATTCTTCCTAACTCTGTCCGGTCAACCACATCTCTCACAACATTCAAAAAACTACTTAAAACCCATCTCTTCTGTGAATACTTGACAGACAAATAAAATAAAAAAAATAAAAAACACTAACCCTTTCTCTCAACAGGTAGTGGTCTAGCTTTTGTTGAAACCAGTTACTTTGTATTGGCACCTAATGTATTATGGCTCCTGTATGACATGTCGCTTATTGCTCCCTAAACTCTTTGTAAGTCGCTTTGGATAAAGCATCTGCTAAATGACTAAATTTAAATGTAATGTAAATGTTTTTTCAGATGGTTTCCTGCTTTCAATGGCGACCCAGGTTTGGGTTTAGTTTGAGCTAACTCTCAGGCTTTATTCTGGGTAAGACCTTGCAAACCCAAACTGGACCAATCAGCGGTGAGCAAAGTGATGAAAATTCACAGTTATCCCTTTTGTGTGTTAACAGGAAGAATCAGTGTGGTCTTATTATTTGTTATAACAGGGCTGCAATCCCAGGTGATTTGTGCAATGTAAAAATAGTCAGTGGTATCCCCAGAATGTGTCTTTCAAGTTTCAGCTCAAAATACACCACATACCTTTATTACAAGATGTTGAACATGACCATTTGTGGCTGCAATAGAAAACGCACCGTTTCTGTGTGTGTCTCTTTAAATGCAAATGAGCTTCTGCTCCCCTCCCTGTATGCAAAATAGGAGGTAGAGCGCTTACACGTGTGCTTTGGATGACATCAAGACAAGCAATATAGCAGAAAGCGCAATTACGTCTGTAATGCCCTTTCCAACCAAAAAGCATACACTAACAGCAATAAAAATCACCTTAATGCCTTGTTCATAAATAAGAATTAAATGGAAAAGACAAAAACATATATATTACAACATATTTGCTGTATGAAATGTTGGCCATTGATGATAAATCATGTGCATGCACATTTTAATTACAGACATAAACACGGATATAGGCAAAAACATGCATTCAGAGTACTTGTATATGACAGACAGGTATGTAAAGATCAGCAACCAGGTGTCATTACGTTGTGAGTAGCAATTTCTGCGTAACCTCATTGTCTTACAAATGCACACTCTGTTTCTATCCGCTCTAAGTATTGTCGCACTTAGGACATACCAGAAAACACTGAACTCACAGAGAAAGACACTGCTATAACTTCCTTTCGTTGTAATGAATAAGCTTTACATTTACATTTACATTTAGTCATTTAGCAGACGCTTTTATCCAAAGCGACTTACAGATGGGGTAAACAATCGAAGCAATTCGGACAACACAAGTACAACAAAATTTTAGTCCCGGGACTTTCGATGATGAATAACTCCGGCTGCCAAGGTCGCAGCGGGAGAAACCCGGGCTCGTCGGAAAGGTCTCCTCCCGGCCTCCTTTTATGTTGCATTTTAAATCCAATAACAGCACACATTTGTTTGTTTCTTAGACATTATTGTCGCTGGCTAGTGGCTACATATGCTCTTGCCTGAAAATGGCTGACAGCGTGTCTCTGGCAAGGTGGGAATTACGCGCTGATAAGGCGAAGTCTGTGAGCGGTCATGTGCAGGCGTAAACAATGTGACATCAGATTGTTAGAGTTTCCCCAACAGCCTGTTTTGTGTCACTGTTGTGGTTTAAAGGAGATTACAAAAAGAAGAACAGATGGATTTGTATAATTACAGGGTGTTTCTGCACACACGCTGGCGACTCAATTTCTGGTAGATATATACATTTAAAAGTGCATTTTCTGGGATAGCGACCCTTTAAAATAACCACTTAAACTCTGGCGGACCAGTCGAAGGGTCTGTATTTATTACCATGTGGGTCAAAGTGTCCAAAATGTAGGTTAAATCTGCTGCTAGGATCTTTTGGAGTTGTCTATGTATCTCTTTAATTTCAGCCCTTTTCGTTTTCATTTTATCTTTGACTTCCGTATAATTGACTTTTGAATTTAATTCAATTGTCTTTTTTTCCTCTAAAAATATCTTCATAAATGAAATATTCTATAATAAAATATATTAAACCTACTTATAATAATTACATTAAATATGCTGAGATTTAAAGTTTTCAATATTTTCTCTCACAGTGAGCCTCTAAAAATATACTGTTTAAGATTTGACACAGTTTATTGCTATTTTGCGCTTAATTTCGTTACGTACCTGGACATATACAGTAAAGGTAATTTTATTAAGAAAGGGCAAAATTGGTGAAAAGACATGTTTTGCATGCTGGGAAATGTTGTTTGTTTTGTGTCTCTCTCTATCCTCTCTCAGGTGTCTGATTGATGCCCATTGTCACATATACACCACGCTCTCTCACCACTTCCAGGCCCCGTTCACCAGAGTTCTAATCATCACCACCTGCACGTCATTAGCCCTTTCATCAACGCCATTACAAAAGACTCACCCATGCACACAGTCAGCGTCTGGTCTCGCTTTGAAACTCGATTGACTTACCTGAATCTCAGAGTGATTATCTAAGCCTTCTGAGTAATCCAAGCCTTCCAAGCCTCTGAGTTTTTAAGTTCTCCAGGTTTCTAAGTTCTCCAAGCCTTCCAAGTTCTCCAAGCTCTTCACGATCCCACCATCCACGAACGACGACATCTCATCTGCACCTCTCCGGATTCCTCTGCCCGACGTCCATGATCTCCTGAAGAAACAAGGACAGTATCAATACCAGTTTACTCTCATCAGTCAATATCTCATGTCAAATACTCAAATACAACATCTATCATGAGGGAATCAACATGGACGAGAGAAAGGTGGCTGCCGTAAGAACCCGGCCCATCCCAAACTACCTTGGGTTTGCAAACTTTTACCTTCGATTCATCAAGGACTTCAGCACCACTGTACACCACTTACCAATCTGTTAAAGGGCAAGCCTAAATCCCTGTCCTGGTCCCCCTTGGCCACCGAAGCATTCGATTTACTGAAGAAGTTCTCTTCTGCACCCCTGCTCTGCCATCCCAATCCCACCAAGCCCTTCATATTGGAATTAGACGGTTCCTCTACTGGGGCAGGAGCGGTGCTATCTCCACGGCAGGGAAGGCCTCCTGTACTCAATCCATGTGCCTTCGATTCCCACAAACTCACCCTGGCAGAACGAAACTACAACATCGGTGACAGAGTTGTTGGCTATCAAACTCGCCCTTGTGGAATGGAGACACTGGTTGGAGGGCGCAGTACACCCGTTTCTCATCTACACGGACCATAAAAACCTCCAATACCTCCATGAGGCCTAAACGGCTAAATTCTCCTCAGGCTTAATGGGCAACGTCCTTCTCTCGATTTCACTTTCAAAAAGCTTACTGCCCTGGATCCAAGAACTCTCATGCCGACTCTCTGTCCCGCATGTTCAGTCCTCCAGAGGAAGAACCCTCAGAAGAGCCCAACACAACCCTCTCGCTCATTCAACAATCTGGTGGTCCGGTATGGCAGGATGCCACTTCCACGCCCCGCTCATGCTCACCAAAGTTCTAAGCATCACCACCTGCACGTCATTAGCCCTGTCATCAACACCACAACAAAAGACACACAGTCAGCATCTGGTCTCGCTTTGAATCAGACTCATTATATGTATACGTACCCGATTGACCTACTGTACCTTAATCTCTGAGTGATTTTCCAAGCCGAGGATTCCAAGTTCTCAAAGCTCTTCATGATCTCACCATCCACGAACGGCACCTCCTCATCTGCACCTCTCCCGATTCCTCTGCCCGCCATCCACGATCTCCTGAACAAACAAGGACAGTATCAATACCAGTTTACTCTCATCAGTCAATATCTCATGTCAAGTACTTACCTGTTGTTCTCCTGTGTGTTCAATATACATTGTTGAAGTCTTACCTCTCGCCGTCTAAGTGGTTCTGTTACAGAAGACCAGACCACTTCACTGTGAGTGCTCCCGACCCCCTTCAGGAAATTGTGGACGGGCTCAAAAAAGCTTGCGGACTACCTACAAATTTGCCATTCCCTCTGCCAGAACCTACCTCGTCAGCCAGAGTTCCCTCTCCTGCTTGCTCCAGAGACTTTGGGCGAACTGATGGAAGTGGCCGGTGCTCGTTTACCATCAGCTGAGCGACAGAGGAGGCTGACCCAGGGTCTCTGCATGTATTGTGGTGCCTGTACTGCATGCCCCATTCGTCCCCCACGTACATTGGTGAGTGTCCTGGAGCAGGCTACCACCGACATCATCTTGGGTCAAATTAAAGCTATTCCCAGATGTACATGCCACTTGCAATAGCTGCTCACTGGCTCCTGCTGATCATACCCATATGTTCTTATCTTGTTCAAAGTTGGAAGATTTTTGGTACTCCTTTTTTGACACATTTTCTAAAGTTTTTAATATTTCTCTCGAGCCATGCCCTTTAATTGCAATTTTTGGTGTTCCACTGATTTTGAATGTGAACACAAAAAAGGTATGCTAATGTTTTTGCCTTTGCATCACTGATAGCTCACTGACAATTTTACTACGCTGGAAATCTTCTAAATCTCCCCCCAGTTTTTACTGGTAAGAAGATCTGTTGTCTTTTCTATATGTTGAAAAAAATAAGTTTGCATTAAGAGGTTCCACTGATAAATAAATAAAAATTGGGGACCTCTAGTCAATCTTGTCCAAAGTACACCACTTATCTTTGTCGATCCTTAATCGTTTTTATTTATTCTATGGATTCATTAATTTGCTTATTATTGTGTGTCATTTAGCTATTTTTCTTTATATTGAAATTGTATTTAAATTCTATTCTCCTCCTTAGGGGTGGGTGGGCTGTGGGGTATACTAATGGCTGTGATTGTTTGTTTATGTTCACCCTTAGTTGTTGTTAATAGGGGGAAAAAGGAATGTATAGACTCACTTGAATTGTTGTTTTCTGGATTTATTCCAATTATATTCCAATAAAAAAAGGTTCCTAAAGACTACTCCCAGTTCAGTTCACTCCAAGCCCGGGCGACCCAGCTACCCCCTCAATGAACATGGGACTGCGCCATCGATTTAAAGGAGGGTTAGCCAGTGCCTCATGCAAAGATTTATTCACTTTCACTTCCCAAACAGAAGGCCATGGATGAGTAAATCACCGTAGCCTGTCTGACCTTCTTGTTCCCCTGCCGCCTCAAGCTTCTTCTTCGTGGCCAAGAAGGGTGGGGGTTTAAGGCCTCACATAGATTATCGAGCTCTCAACTGTATCAACGTGAAGTTTCGCTACTAACTTCCCCTCGTCCCATCTGCACTGGAACTCAGCTGAGAGGAGCCAAAATCTTCACGAAACTTGACCTCCGCAGCGCCTGCAACCTAATCCGGATCCGAAGAGGGGATGAGTGGAAAACGGCTTTCGTCACTACTACCTGGTAATGCCTTACGGACTTGTTAATGCCCAATCAGTATTCCAAGACCTTATGAATAATGCCCTCCAGATTTCCTCCACAAGTTTGTTCTCGTCTACATAGACAATATCTTCATCTATTTAGAAGATCCCCAGCAACACCATCAGCGCGTTGCGGAGGTCCTCCAACAACTACTTGAACACCAACTCTTTATCAAGGCGGAAAAATGCAGTTCCCACCAAACCTCGATACACTTCCTCGGGTACAACATTTATCACGAGGGAATCACCATGGACGAGGGGAAGGTGGCTGCCGTAAGAACCCGGCCCATCCCAAACTCCATCAGAGAACTCCAGCACTACCTTGGGATTGCAAACTTTTACCTTCGATTCATCAAGGACTTCAGCACCACTGTACACCACTTACCAATCCGTTACAGGGCAAGCCTAAATCCCTGTCCTGGTCCCCCTTGGCCACCGAAGCATTTTATCTACTGAAGGAGTTCTCATCACCGCCTGCACGTCATTAGCCCAGTCATCAACACCACTACAAAAGACACAGTCAGCGTTTCCAAGCCGAGGATTCCAAGTTCTCAAAGCTCTTCACGATCTCACCATCCACGAACGGCACCTCCTCATCTGCACCTCTCCCGATTCCTCTGCCCGCCATCCACGATCTCCTGAACAAACAAGGACAGTATCAATACCAGTTTACTCTCACCAGTCAATATGTCATGCCAATTACTTACCTGTTGTTCTCCTGTGTGTTCAATAAGCATTTTTGAAGTCTTACCCCTAGCCGTCTTAGTGGTTCTGTTACACCAGCTGACCCTCATTAGTTTTAATCTCTATTTATATCTATTTATATTTTTATATAAATAGCAATGGGCAATTGCTTGCAAATGTCAAAAAGGTTTTCACCATGCTGAAATGTCAGATGTCAATATTGGGTGGTTTAGATACCCATGTGAAGTCTTTTTTTTTGTTTTTTAGATTTCCTAGATTTCCATGGTGAGCCAAGTAAATTGTTGCATCAATAAAGGTCCATATTTCTCATAAATGGACAAATGAAATTTAAAATATAGTAACTATTTTATGTTCTATGAAGAGTCATCCCTTCTCCATTTGTTGGGTATTATTGCTTCTGGTTTAATTCACAGAAATCCTACAAAGTATGTTGTCTCTCAAACACGTGCATATCTTTTTCGTCACATCAATAATGCATGCATTTTTCTCTTTGAAAAAAGAAACTCATGCATAGAATAATATTTGTTCTAATGTCTGTCATCAGGGGTTTGGATAAATATTAACTGATGATTCAATATCCTGCATTCTCTTAGAATTTATATTTCAAGTTTTTACTAAAATTGACATCCACAATGTTGGAATTACCCAGTAATGTACTTATTTTCTTCCTTTTTTTTAAACTGTGAAATACACACATCTACTTTTTTCCATGCTGAACCCTATTGGCTGTTCTCTACAGACGTCCGTCCTTTTATGTGTACATGCTTGGTGCATAATCATCGTTTCAACGAGCTAAGATAGAAAATTTGGTTTGTTCATCTCGCTTCGTGCAACAACCCACCGGTCCCTACTCTTTATTTTCAGAGCAATTAATCCTTGTTCAAAGCGTAGGGCTTAGCTGACTAGTTGTTGCAATGAATCAGGCTCACTCAGTGTCTAATGAGGGTTCCTGACATCAAAGTTAGCCTCTCAACCTCATTAACCTCTCTAGAGAAGAAGGACACTGAACTGTGGTCCTTTAATCGCTTTCTCCTGCCCGCCTTCCCTCTTTTATCTGTGTATTGGAAGTAGAATAGCTGACACGCCTTGATATTCTGAATGATCTTCCTTTTCTGTCCGTACTGCTAAACTGCACCAGGATGACAGGTTTCACATTTACCTTAAAGGTGAAGTGTGTTATTTTTACCCCCAATAGAGACACCAGGTGATTTTTTTATACTTTTTTGAAAACTTGATGGATGCTTGCTTATACAAAGACACTGCCTACGTTTTTTCAAAGTGTTTAGTGGTTGCTAGGGTTTTATAGGATGCTGTTAGGAAATTCTGAGTGGTCGGTCTGTAATTTTGTGGGCAGTTGCTAGGTGGCTTCTAAGGTTTTATAGGTGGTTGCTAGAGTGTTCAAATATGTTGTAAAAAGTATTGTATATTTATAAGCAATACTAAGCTGCGTTTTTTTAACATGGTGCTATTTTAAGCAGGTAAGATGGCCTTTCCTAAAGAAAAGCATGCTTTTAAATTCCCACAGCATCGATGTCCCTTCAAGACAAACATACGGGTGTTCAGAAAGGAACCTTTGCTGCTATAAATACAGGTGAGAAAATCCAAATGCATATCTATACATCTAACATACCAAAGAAACTGAAACATTTATTGCATTGTATTAATGTGCATGATTTAAATGCCATACATATAGATGTCTCTGCACAAAAAACTGTGATAGTTAACATATTTTTCGCTTTTAATACATTGTATTAAACTTTTATTTAAGCCACAAATGCGCACACACATACACGCTTACGCACACACTTAGCCCAGGTGCAAACGTGTTGCGACGACAGCAGCTTAACACTGCCAGCTTTTTCTGCCGGAGTTTAAAATGCGATTAACCTTATCTCATTCATGCCAAACTTGTATCGCTGACACTGCCGGTGATAAAGATTTTATTTTACATTTTTCTCATGTGTCCATGCCATCTGTGGTTCACAGTTATGTACATTTGGACAGATGGGTGCTTTCAAAATAAGCACATGTATCTCTTACATCACAACATCTCAATGCTGAAGTCAGATGCTGTCATCCATTACCACATATAGGGATAATCATGAAGGGACGTTCATTATCAAAGCTGTTTGAGTTTGAACCGTCTACATATAGGAAGATGTAACTCAGATAATCACAGTTTTTTTACATGCCGTTAGGGACAGGACTATGAATCAATGAAATATACTTTACCACAAAAAACAGCTTGAGAAATGAATGACGCCGTTCACTTTTCCATGAATTTTGAAGAAAATACACAGTAAAATAAAAAAAAATTAAGAATAAAAGTACACCATGATGCTATATATGTTTTTAAGCTGTGGTCACACAAGGAAACTAGAAAACAGCCACATAAAGATTAAAGAGATTTTCAAAACTGCATCGTTTACTCACCCTATTGTTTTAAACATGTCCTGTATGGCTTTCTTTCTTCTGATGAACGCAAAATAAGATATTTTGGTAACTGAACAACGGCTGTACCCATTGACTTTTTGTGTACGTACAATGGAAGTGACTGGGAACCACCGTTGTTTGGTTACCAACATTCTTCAAAATATCTTCTTTTGTGTTTTGCAGAAGAAAGAAAGTCATACAGATTTGAAATGACAAGAGGGTGAGTAAATGATGACTCAAATGATGAGAATTTTTCATTTTGTGGTGAACAATCCCATACATTTAGGGAATCTTATTTTGTTTCAGTTTCTTTCTTTTCTATAGTGGTCTTTCAGGAAAGACCACTTTATCCCTATAAGAATGAATGAATGCCTATAGAATGTTATCCATTCATTCACTTAAGATATCTTTCTTAAATTCATTTCAACTGTATGACTTACTTTATGACTATCGTATTGTAAGCCACGTCTTGACATCTCTTTTCATTGCTTTGTTACTGCGCCTTTCATTGAACTGTCCATTTGTGACAGAAATAACAAAATGATTAAAAGCTGACGTGACCAATTGGTCTTGATTTCCATTCACGTAGGGTTACTCAATGTTATGTGTGTTTGGTTTAATGTCTTTAAGTAGACCATCATGAACAGCTCCATTTGAAAGATGAATTGTTGAGGCTTTAGAGAGATGTTTGTGTGTGTTAGCTAGACACAAGTATTGATTGCAGACAGCAAAATGAGACCTTGCTTGTTGTGGCCAAGGATGAACTGACCAACTTAAAAGAGAAATGTATCTCAGGTCAAAAGAGAAGTTGCACCTTCTCTGTTTCTACTGCAGGAAAAAATCTTTAAAAACAGCATGTTTAATATATGGCACACCTTGATGTCCCTTTACTGGTCGTTTCCACCAGAGGCATTTTGAGAGCTTGCATACAGTACGTAAGATAAACTGTTATCTTTCATCAAATTTAGCCTAAAAATGATCACCATTAAATGACGATTATACTGCACAATGTCCCCAGTAAAATGTAACTTGTAACATCCAAGAAATAACATAATTTGAACACTTTCTACAGCCTGAGTGTAGACGGTTTGATCTGGCGCACGCGTTGGCTTAAAGGTAACTTCCAGTCTGTAATAAGTTTGGCTATAATATAAGTTTATTTTATATTTAATTATTAATCAATATTTATTAATGTTTTGTTGTACATTAATTGTAATAAATTAAATTAAAAATACTCAATATTTATTGATTTTTTGCTGATGTCTACCGCATGATTGGTTTGGGCCACAAAACTTGTAGTGTTGACTGGACTATTCAGCTCAGTTTCTAAAGTTTTGCTAGACTAACGTCTCATTTATTTATTAAATTGTTTTATTAATTATTTAAGTAAATGAAAATGAATAGAATTTATATATAAATACATATATATATTAATATATTAATATTAAAGTAAAATATACATAAAAAAATACAATAATATTCAATATACAGCCGTAGAAAAAATAAACATTAAAAAAAAAAATGGAATCAGCATTTATAGATGTATTGTGGTAATTTCAGTCCATTGTCTGTTAAATTTCAACAAAATGTGAAAGACTGACAGCATGAAAGATAATAATTGACAATAAAAATCACGTAAAAATATTTTTTGAACTTTTACTAAATACATGTACAAATATAACTTAATAAATAGCATCGTTTCTGTTATTACCTGTTTCTCCAGTTTCATTTTCTGCAAATGAATGCAAAGAAACAATATTTTTATTTGAAATTTGGGAGAAATATTGTCAGTAGTTCACAGAATGAAACGCAAAGTATCATTTTACCTAAACACACTAGTTTTGAAATGCTCCATCATTTTTTCCCGTGGCTGTGTATCATAGTCACCAGCATTTTCTAGACAATGTCCTTTCTTGAGCTTTCAATTCTTTTTGTAACCTATTCATTGAAAATGCCCAACGCAGTACACTATTTGGTATACTTTCCATGCAGCAAGATGATAAATTCAATGAATTCTGAGCAGCTTCTGGGATTTCACAAAGCACCGAACACAGATCAGATAATGAATGAAAAAATCAATGGATGCATGAGAAAATGGGGCAGAGGGTCAAAGTCTTTTAATATCGAGAAAGCTTTTAGAAGAGACGAAAAGACCCAGGCTGTTTCTGCTCTTTTCTTTCATCTGTAACTTACAGCGACCCCGGTTTTAGATTTCTTTCACACCATAAGTTGCGAGAGAGGCATTAAATTACTGTACGAATTGTTAAAGTACTCACACTGTCGATTGGACTGTAACTTTCGGAATGTAGCTTTGAGTAACTGAGACAGTAAAATAATGCGATGCAGTTTTTAGCCGAGCCAGATTTGACTTTTATCACATGGGGACGAGACCCAAATGAGCCACCTGGTGCTTGTTCATCAATGGTAGAATATGTTATGAATGGAACAGTCGGAAGCTGCAATTTCTCACATTAAGGCATTTTGTCTGTGAGAAAGGAAACCTTTTTTTCCTAATATTTTATTAGTCCATTGATAGCCATGACTTTTCTTTTACTAGAGCCACGCTCTACCGCTTAAGGAACACTGCAGTCGTGCTTAATAACACCAAGGCCATCATCCTCATTTTGTCCCTCTCCCAATGTTTTTATTCCATTTGAAATCATTTTGCCAATATTGAGTTGAATATGAGCATGAATATTAACCGTGAAGTCGGACACTGAATCTGTAAATTATGTATGCTCCCACACTTGTTTGATCAATGATCCCGCATGCAGCGCTGCCATTTCACACAGGCTTGTCTCCGGACGCCCTGCCAGAACCTTTCTGCCAGGTCCAGATAGGGGAACTAATTAAGTCCCTGGACAAGGAAGTACACAGTGATGTCAAGGGGTCAGGTTGTTGTTTCCTTCTTTCGCCCGGGTACAAGAACGCGAGAAGTAAACAAACATCACCTCGAAGAGCCGTGCGCCGCAACCTGACGCCCTACCGCAAGCCACCGATATAATTTGGTACAAAAAGGAAAGCTCGCGAGGGAACGCACATCTCAGTTTTGGAGGATCGGCTTGTTAACTGAGAAACTAATAATGCGGCTTAATGCAACACCTCATGTCGTGTTGACAGGCTGATGCGATTCAGAGCCGAGAACAGTCCCGCGTAGATCTGGGATGTCTGTTATGAGCCTCCCAACGCTTTGAGAATTGCAGCTTCATCAAGTCGTGCTGTGCACCACCGGAGACCCAACAACCAAGACGTTCAGCACCACTTCTTAATTACAAGGCAGATGTTAATGATACAATTAATTAGTTTCTGCTCCAGTAACTGAGTTACAAAGAGCTGGGATTTCTCCACTGAGATTTAGTTCTTTTTTTTATTAAGGGCAGCGAATTAAAGCGACAGAGGCACGCTGATTTTGGGAATGTGTTGATGACAAATGAAAGCAGAGTAGGGTTAATTGAAAACAGAATTGAAGACGAAAGGCGTAGTGACAAAGATTTGATTGTCAAGGAACCCCAATAAACAACAAGCTAATGCAATAGCATAAACCGTGTAAGAATAAATAAAGCTAAACGAACAGTTCACAACACAGAAATGTTAAAGAAACAGTTCACCCAAAAAAGATCATTCTGTCATCATTTACTCACCCTCTTTTTATTTCAAACCTGCATGACTTTCTTTTACAGAACACACTAGAAGATCTTTTGAAGAATGTTGGTATGTTAACAACGGTGGCACTCATTGACTTCAATCAATAAAAGGAAACGGTGCCGCCGTTGTTTGGTTGCCAACATTCTTCAAAATATCTTCTACTGTGTTCTGCAGAATAAAGAAAGTCAAATAGATTTAAAATGACAAGAGGGTGAGTAAATGATGGGTTAACTGTCTGTCAATACCAATGTCATTGTGGTATTCTTTGATATGTTTGATATACAGTATCGTTTAAAGGTTAAGGACGACTTTACTGAAATGTATTTTGTGATCTTAAACACTATTTGATCTAAAAGCAAATTATTTTATATGTGAAATAATAAAGTATAATTTAGAAAACAAAAACTTTTTCAATCAGAAAACTATAATTTTATTTAAATAAAACAAATAAATAATTTAAACGTTTTTGAATTGGATAGTTTGGACTAGACAATGAGGAAAGGGCAGCCAAAAAGACCCAAGCATAGAACTTTAATACCGTCTCAGGTAAGACATGAAACACTAATAAAGACAAACGGTAGCTACTTTAAAGACACTAAATAAAAAATAGCATGGCTCTAATTTGCTTTAGATTAGTCACAACATAATGTATTACATTTTTAATAAAGTAGTAAAAAAGTCATATTAATAATGAACGGAAGTGTGTGTTTAAAACATCTTTTAATTACACTTTTGGGGAAAAGTGTGTGTTCTGATGTCATGGAAAAATCAAACGTGTGTTGTTTAAGCAAACAATGTATGCCTGAAGGAAGAAGCAGTATAAAACCATGCGACGATAACTGTTTAATGCATGATTTGTGATAATACATTTCCTATGCATTATTCCTTAAGAAAATTGTAAAATTCCTTTATCATTTACAGTATCAGCTTTAAATATTTCCCAACTAACCAAAATAAGCATTGCAAAGCACAAACTGTCTTTAAGCCAATAAAATCATTCATTGTCAAGTTCTGTTTGAAATCTCTCTCTTTTAATGGACATTAAAATAAAACGCAATAGAAAGTTGTGATAAACCCTAATGAGTTAACAAGCAAAAAAGTTACAAAGCCTTTGTGTGTGATGAAGCCAGCCGTCATTATTCTGCACGCAATCTTTTTTCCTATTTATTATCCAAAGTACACTATCTGGCACCAAAAATCTTTTTTTCTCCCATTTTACTCAAACTATTCATTCTGCCAGCAGTTACTCTGAACAATGGGTAATTTTAATAGTCGAGCTGTTTCAAGTGAGGTATGACAACTGAAAAAATCACGGTTTTATTAGCAGTAAAATAATGATGGTTTTATTCTGCTCATAACTCTATATGTCACACTTTCTATTCTGTCTTGTAACTTTTATTCTTATAGCAAACGTTCTTTGACATTGACGTATATTTCTCACTGTAATTTCAGGAAGACGTTGAGGAAAAATCTAATTGTGCTTCGTATTCCGTATCCTTGCGACCATTTATATTCATAAACGTTCATTGCTACAAAAGGGACCGGGGCGAGTTGTCATGTGGACATTCTTTCACAAGGGTAAAACATCTCAGGAACAACGAACATCTGGGGTCAGGAGTTTATTTTTTGAATGCGTGTTTTCGTTATTGCTTTTGGGTAAACCAAGAAATGACAAAGTTAAAGGGATAGTCCACCCCAAAATGAAAATTCTGTCATGTATTACTCGTCCTCAAATTGTTCCATACGTGTATACATGTCTTTGTTCTGATGAACACAAAGATATTTGCATAATTGTTTGCCACTGACATTTTTTTTTTGCATATATTGTAGTTCAAATGCAAAACCCATTTAGTTTTATTGAGTAACTCTTAATATCTTTTACAATGTCAAACACGAAAGTAGATATTTTGAAGAATTTAGGAAAACAAACAGTTCTGGGGGTACCGTCCCTTGACTACCATTTTTTTGACTACCCCAGAAATCTCAGTTGCTAACATTCTTCTAAATATCTTTCATTGTGTTCAACATAACACAGACATTTATACAGATTTGGAACTACTTGAGGATAAGTAATTCATGACAGAATTTTCATTTATCCCTTTAAGGCTCTGCTATGAAGGTTGATGTTTATGTGATTTTCTTTTTGTTTCGAGAGGGAGGTAGACCCCCATGAGAGGCACCGGCGTGTGTTGTAGAAAAGCCTGAGCTTCAATCTGCTCCTGTTGTGTGGCTTTACATTTGGTGTGCCTGCAGGGGAGAGCGAGTCCATGCTGTCACGCTCTCCATTTTCATTAGCATGCTTTGGCTGCGGAGTGACTTGTTGTCTCTGACTCAACAGATTTGTTTTCATGGATATCATGTCACCCTTGACATCTCATCTCAGGCCCTGGAATTACTCAGCGGCCCTCGCCTCCGAGTTCCTCGGCAGTTTCGAGGAGCATTAGCTTTGCACTTCAATTATTCAATGAATAAGCCCTGACTGACTCTTACCTTACTGTGGACCTTATTCGAGATCACAACCCCTTCTTGCGATGGGGGTAATGGTGGGGTCAAGACTCACTCTATAGAGGAAAAGAGACTCACCCTGGAAAAAAAGATAAACCAGTCTAAGGGGGTTTGCTGGCTTTCTGGGTTTAAGGTGGTTAACCAAAACAGAAAAAATTGCATTTTGGATAGACACGAATGGAGAACCGTCATTTTAACTTTGAAAACCTTAGCTAGGCCACCTTAGGCTGGTTTAAGTGCCAACCGAGAGGACTGGAAATGTTAAAACCGTGCTACACTGCCTTGTTGCATGCTAAACCCCCAAGGAAATGCATTTTATGTCAATCAATCTAAACCGAACTGATTTGCGGGTAGAAATGCAAGGCTTTGTAGGAAAACCAGCAGGCTGTCAGAAATTACAATCGAAGCTTCATTGAAGTTTTACGAAGCAGGAAGCAAGATTGCAGTCAAGCATTTGAAAATGAGCAGTTATTGTTGGTTTAATTTCACAATCGCTCTGAAGAGAAAAGGGCTTTTGCGATATCTGTTGCCGTACATTTTTCCTCTTCATTTTGCTATTGAAAAGTACATTTGTGCCGAGAGCAGCCTCTGGGTCATGTTCAAAAGTTCGGCAGAGAAAGAGATCTGATGATCCATAACCACCCGCTGACGCAGGAGGTCATCCGCCGTGTAGTCCGAGGTCTAATGAATACACAACGGGACAGGGTTGCCTGCAGGACAGAGGCCTACACTGTTTCCTGTTGAGGTTTCAGTGTACGGAACATGCAGTTCTCCAGCTCCACAGCAAGCGCATCAAAGAGAACCAGATGAAGGAGAAGTGACTAGAAAGTGGAGTGTGACAAATCTGGTTTAGGATTTTCCCGAATTCAAAAACAACGCATCGCCGAGAGGTCAATGTGGAGACGTCACTACAGTTTCTCAGGCAACTTGAATTGGACTGCGTTCATGGAGCTGTGTGTTGTTTTGTCTGTGTCTGAATGAGTTTTTTAAGACCCTTTTATGTGTAAGATTCATATTCCATGAGTTATTGCACGAGATGAAAATGGGAATGTCGATGCATGAAGGTGTGTTAGACACAAGTGTAGTGTTGATAATCTTTACTATTCAGGGTGCAAACTAAAGACGATGTGCTGTTACTTTGCAGTCGACACGATTCAAGACATTTTTCATTAGTGGCAAAACGTACATGATTGTTTGGGTTCCTGTGACCAGAACAAACACAATGTGCCTGAAAATACTACCTGTACAGTATGTGCCAATAAAACACACGTATCCAGCATGTCTCTCTATCAGCCGCTGATGATGTCACCGCTTTTTCCCCAATGATACGATGCACTTTTGATGGCTACTTTACTCATACATGTGATGATACGGCCAAAGTGGAAACTGCTTAGATGTTATGGTATGATAAATTTACATTAGAATCCATTACCGTATTTTCTACTATGGTCATTTATTATATAATCAGATTTTTGTCACTTGGGTGTAGTACGGGTCACGATAGGTGATCAGACATGCAAAAGCCAACTAGTCAACTAGTATTGTCAATCTAGTTTTTTCTATTTCATAAATTGCTGTATTTCTATACTGTACCTTTAATAGTTAAAGGGATAGTTCACCCCCCCAAAAAAAATAATTTTCTCATAATTTATTCACCCTCATGTCACTGCAAACCTGTGTGACTTTCTTCTGCAAAACACAAAAGAAGATATTTTGAAGAATGTTGGTAACCAAACAACATTGACTCCCATTGACTTCCATTGTATATACACAAAACCACTGAGACGTTTCTCAAAATATCTTCATATATACAGGTTTTAACTGAGATGAGGATAAAGAAATGTTGACCATTTGTATTACGATTTGGCTTTGTCTAATATAGTTATGGTTGCTCAATACTGAAATAACAGCTTAAAAATAAATAAAAGTGCGTACCGTGACAACTTTACAAAACAGTTCATCATAAAGTATGCCACTCAATCTGCTAAGCTTGGACTAGAATGACCAGGGATCTTGTTAAAAATAAACCTCTGTTTCTCCTTCCTAATGCTGGGAGGCAGAGCTCCTGGTGCTTCCCCACAGCAAAAAGCAACAACAACAACAAAATGTGTTGGAATTTACTCACATCTTACTCTTGTTGTAAGCTACAGCTATACTTTATGGAATAATATCTTTTGATCTAGTATTTATACCTTCTCATAACTTATATAAGCAGGTCGCAACATGCCAAGTTGCTTATGATGCTTATTGTTGATGTGTAACATCATCCATCGGTTATTTCATCTCTTTCAACATCATCGTGGCAGCCATTTGTGCTGCCGGATTTAATGAATGATGTTTTGAGTCTGAAAGTTAAAGTATACAGTAGTAAATTGAAAAAAAAGTCTTAGTTTTACATTTTGAGTAGATCATTTTTTTATATTTAATTTATTGGGTAAAAAAGGTCCGTGGTTAAACATTATTTCAGATGCTTCATTAATTTCAGAATATTACAAAATGTAAATTTCAGAAACATTGTTTCTCTCTAAATACAGGTTGCGACTTTTCATATTTATCAAGTATATGAACTCACATCATTGTGTAGTGGAAGTTTAATGAAATATTTCATTAAGCAATAAAAATTGAAATGTGACTGTGTAAATTATGTTATGGAGAAAAGTTGCTCATAAATCAAAAAGCACTACTCTAAAAACCCATTGGAATGTCCTGAGAGAACCCGTTGACTACAAACTAAACAGCTCTTTATTTTATTTTTTGTTTGTTTATGCTTTCTGTAAAACTGCTCCATCTCTAAGTTTGCTTATTGTGACATCCCTGCACTTCATAACTTAGGTAGATGAAAGTTGCTGCTCTAGTTTTGCATGTAAGACGTCATCCATCACTGTGTCCGATTGGTAGAATAGCTGCAGGTTATGTAGTCTATAAAGAGTAAGATTGTAGCAGCTGTTGCTGTGCTGCTTGAAAGAGAGGTCATTTCCAGCGAGAGCAGGTGCTATTGCTTCACTGGGGGCGGGCGGGGGGTTCTGTGCTGCCCTTTACAGGAGCGACTTTATATGAGATTGACCTTAGACTTGATTCTGTATAAGCTGCTCGTGTGCTGTGTAGATTTGCTTTGTTCTACAGGGATGATGAGTGAGACTCTTGTCATATTAAATGGTTATTATCGGATAGATAGTCATGTATGAATGTTACATTTGTCTGTGAATGGCAAGGATAAAATGAGGCTTAGAGGAATCTTGCTCTGCTTTTACAATGATGGAGAATTTGAGTATGTAGTTATATATATAGATGAAGTCTATTTGTAAGTTTAAAGGGCAAATCAGAATTTCACATCTAGCATTATCTACTGTACAAGAGGTGTCACAATATACTGGTATTAACATTGTTGTTTTAATACTATGCATATGATAATATCGTATAGATATACTGGTATTGACATAAACCATGATCAATGCCGTGTTAATACTGTGCATATTATAATATTGCATAGATATAGTGATATTGACATAAACCACCAATGCTGTGTTAATACGATGCATATGATAATATTGCATAAATATATTGGTATTGACATAAACCACGATCAATGCCGTGATAATATTATGCATATTATAATATTGTATAGATATACTGGTATTGACATAAACCATGATCAATGTTGTGTTAATACTGTGCACATGATACTATTGCATTGATATAGATATAGTGATATTGACATAAACCATGATCAATGCTGTGTTAATACTGTGCATATGATAATATTGTATAACTTATCGAACACGTGTTTAAAATTTCACCTTAAAAGTCACAATGGTTACAAACTCCCAAAGTGGGATTCATTTGTCAAAAAAGAGAAAAAACTCAATATAACCAAATATCACATTTATTTTTAAAAGACCTGTTCACTCCAAAAAAATATACCTGCAAAGATATCAATAAATAACTATAGCATTAAAAATAATGTTAAATGTGGCTGACACAGAACTAAGATGTTGTGTTTTCGCTTCTTTGCCGAAGGATTTAACATATTTACAAAACGCTTAGAGCAGTTTGTCCATTTAGGGCTACTGTAGAAACAACATGGAGGATTCCATGGAAGCAGACCCGTGGTGTATGTTGCTAGAAATAGCTCATTCTAAGGTAATAAAAGCATAATGCTTCATTACTTACGGTCTTTAAACACCTCTGAAGACATAGTTATGTATATTTTATGGCATTTCTGTCAATAGATATTCCGTAAAATTTCACATTAACATATGTGAGGAAAACAGCAACCCAGCCTGGACAAATACTGTAGCTAAATACTGTATCTCATTTTGCGGTCGACTGAGAAAATGAGTCATACAGGTTCAAGAGGGTAAATAGATGACAGAATTTTCCTTTTAGTCTGAACTCTTTCTGAAATATTAATGCCTTTGTTTGTATTTGTTTGAAAACCGTTTATGGATTTGTTTGTGTTCGTCTAGAGGGAGGGACATTTATTCACTTTGTAGTAAATTGCACACCCTGAAATAGACCCAGCTCAGCCTGAAATCGCTTAACAGCGCCTCAGTTTGAGATTTGCTGACAGCATACGGCAGGCCACTCTGAATTATTTATTTCATACAGAGTCCTTTGTGCAGCGAATGCGTAACGAAAGGCTGAGGTTTACAGGCTATAAAACAGAAAGATCTGCTGGGAAAATGATCAGAAAGAAGGAGAGCAGATATCCGTCTGGGTCATTTCAGGAAATGCTCGCAAATTGGCTCAGGCTTACAGTCCCCATGAAAGTTGCAGCCGTGACTTCAAAAGCAGACATGCCTGTGTCGGCCTCTTCAACACATGCACACATTGCTGACCTCCTTAGAAACGCCACACGCTTGCGTGGCCTTGAATTAATCCGAACAGTGGCCTCAGCTGGTCCGTTACTTATTTGGGTGGCACGTTTGTACTGATATTGTCCTGCGTAAGTGTTTTTGCCGAACCCGTAACCTCTTTGTAGCGCTGGGGAGCTTTAGTCCCTTTCCATTTAATTGCCCTTAGCAGGCTGCTGAGTTATCAGAATGTCTAAAGCGGCATGTTCTACACAGAAAGTTATGTATTAGTCATGAGAGGAGACGCTCAGCGAGGCCCCGGCATCAGGTGGGAGACTTGGAGAAATCTTTTGTCTCAAGTGTTTTGGGCCCTGATTCCCTCAACAGTCTGGAAAAGTGCTACTTGCTGTATGCATGGGTAGTCTTGACCCCACATGGGAAATTATCGCTATAGGATCGTTCAGATGGGATTCGTCTTCTAAACAACACTTGAGTTATAATAATTAACAAGAGGTCTGTGATTTCATGAACTAATGGGGATCCTCTGTATTTTTTATTGAAACGATTAATCAAAATATTTCAAACAGTTTGTTTCAATGACGCCCCCCCAAAAATAAAAATAAATAAATGTTAGCTTTATAATGACACTTTTCCTTCAGTGGAAGACTTAAGTTTACTTTAAAATGTCACAATTTATTTCTAATCTATTCATGACAAACTATATATCACTGGTTCAAATGGGATTAAAATTATTGGGATAAAAAAAAAAAAGGGATTTATTTAAAGTGATAGTTTTAGCTCATGTCATTTCAAACCTGTATGACTTTCTTTTTTTCTACAGAGCACAAACGAAAATATTTTGAAGAATGTTGGTAACCGAACACTTCTATTGTATCTACACAAAACCAATGCAAGTCAATGGGTTACCAACGTTCTTTAAAATATCTTCTGTTCCGCAGCAAAGAAAGTGAAACGACATGGTGAGTAAAGGATGACAGAATTTTCATTTTTAGGTGAACTATTCATTTAACCACCCTAGAGAAAAAATAGTTCTGTCTCAATAGGACCGTAAAGTGAAAAGATCCAAAGACACTTTCTTACAACCGAAAGTACCGTAATAGAGAACAGAGGTTTGTCTTTATAGCACACATTTATGTAATAAAGACGTGGATGTCTGTCAATCATACATCATTCTAATGACAATTTCTCACTACAGATATAGTTTTATGAGGCCGATATATAGAGCCAGTAAAGTTAAACCTTCCCTTTACCAGGCAATTCACTCTGTGGAGGTGTCAAATTCAATCACATCTGGAAATGAATGGCCTGTCACTTTAACTGAAAATCTGATTACCAAGATTGCAGTAAAACGGGGGTTCTGCACTCTGGCCAAAGACGCTAAATGAATTACCTTCAATTCTTAATCTTAAAACTTACAATGAGTTTGAATCAGTTGGTATTGGATGGCTCAGGAAAATACATTTTACAGCAGAGGGGAAAAAAAGATGTGCGGCGGTAAATATTGGCGTGTAAATATTAGGGGTGATCTCTGGTCTCAAATGAAAAACTCAATATAAATCCCTTTTGATAAAGGGGGAAAACGTCAATACGACTGACTCCAATAATGATCAACGGCCAGTCTGAGTCTCATGAATGACTTTTATGATAGTTCTTATGGTGCTCTTAAATCCTTCTTTGAGTTAGCGACTCAACTTTTCTTTTATATTTCGCTAAGAACCATTTATTTTAGCGTATATACTGTATAATAATAATACTTTAATCAACTCCTTTATAGATTTTTTTTATGTGCAGCTGCAGAAAAAATTAAGAGACCATTACAAATTTTCCATTTCAAATCAGCATAACTAGATGTGTTGTGACCAGTCCAGTGTCTGTTGAATTTCAACAAAATCAAACCTCGGGAGTGACAAAGTCATCCAACAGCATTGTGAAAGACTGAAAGCATGACAAGACACGTGAAAATTACATTAAAAAACATGTTTTAACTGTTACAAAATACAAATATTACTGTTGTATTGCTTAGTATGAACTGAGGTCTAAAAATATTCAGAGCATATTTCTGTTATTTTTACCCATTTCATTTTCCGCAAATAAATGGAAATAGAAACAATATTTTTATTTGAAATTTGGGAATAAATATGTTTAGCAGTTCACAGAATGAAACAAAACATAATTTACCAAACACATGTGCAAATTTGATTCAGATGAACTGAAAATAAGATGTACCGTAGATTTAACATAATCCCAGATAATGAGTAAAATCACAGAAGATTAAAATAACCCGTTGAAGGAGTCGCTCTTTATTTTTCATTTTAGGATGAATTCCTGACAACAATTGTCAGGTTACCTTTTGTAATTTCTCATCAGCTCCGACCTGCTCTTCTATCACCATGAACAGTAATCACATAAATCCAGATCACATTAAAGTCCCTGATAAAAAAATATCTACAGCTTGATTTCAACGCGCAACATGTTTGAAGAAAAAAGATTGGAGAATTAATGACCCTCTTTCGATGTCCTCGTTTCCCAGACAGGTTAATGAGATTGCGCGAGGACCGTAAGCGTCAAAGGTCCTCATTAAAAACAGGCCGCACCCCGATTCATCTTAGACGAGCGAGGCTGGCAAAAGCAAGGACACATGCTACAAGAATTAATCGCTCGCTCAATGTTGATTTTGACTGAGGGCAAACCACAGCAGCCAAAACTCCAGGGCACTGTCAACCATCATTTGCATGTCCACGTCTAGCTTCAACTCATCTCTCCATTACGGTAGCTGTTGTAGATTGTCTTGTTGTGGCGTGCCATCATGATCCATTACTAAAGGTTAAGGGTTCAATCCAGGCTTTCTCTGGGTAGCAGGCATGTCACAATATACCGGTATTGGCAATATCCGTGATATAAGAAAACCACGACTACCGATATTGTGTGAATAATATCCTAAATAATCCCACCCTGTTAAAATGTAAATCCTTTCTCGAATTTAAGTGTGATTTGTTTGCCAAAAGTAAAATATAAAGATGGGTTTGACTGATACCATTATTTGTTCACTGAAACGTTAAAGTCCCCTCGAACCGGAGGTTGCGATCGTTTCTACTTCCGTATTCTGACGCATTTCCGAGTGCAACAGAATATCGACTGCGCAAATTTGTGGGCGTGGCTTGTGTTTTCCATTGCGATTCGATTGGATGTACACAAACAGGCGTTGCCTTTTTTATGACACTAGCAGCAGACTGACGGTTTAAGGGGAGGAGTTAACGGCTCCGCCCTGCCCAAGATTTTGATAAAAAATTATGAGAGCACATGATTTTTAAAAAGGGAATGACCCACAGTGATAAGCTATTTATAACAAACACTGTAACATTTCATGAATGAATAGGAATTGTTGTTTTTAATTTCACCAGGACTTTAAATGGATACCTTGGTGATACCGCTGCAAACATGGCGTCCCAGATAACCGTGATATTAAAATGGGACTGACGGGTTCAGACGCTTAGTTAGAAACTGAATTTTCTGAATCCATTTACACACTCCATAGGTGTGATACCTTTTAATTTTACAATCCCTTCAGAAAACCGTCACGCCAGACTACTTCACTAATACATAAGCAGCGTAGATCTGTCTGTCAGAGATCAAAGTCCTGAAAGATTTGTGATGCATCGCCTGTCTCTCGTTCGTCTGAAGGCATCATGTACAGTAGCCAGTGGGGGACACAAACCACGTGCTAAGGGTGCGTGCGTGTAATTGAAACGGCCATCCTGCAGGCACACCGCGCAGTGTGGCATCTTTCTGGATCAATAAATAATCCATTCCTCTGACCTTGAGCAAGACGAGTGTGGAAAATGACTACACTGCGCCTCGCGAAGAGACGTCTCATCTCCGGCAAGCGGTTTGAGGGGTTCACAGTCAAGATGAAAGGAGAGCGGAGCAGAGCCATACGACTTAACGCCGCTCCTTTTGATCTGTCCGACCGCCGAAAACTCGCCGGTTTGTTCTGTGACACACTATTGCATTCGCAATCACGGACAGGAGAAAGTTCATATTAATGCGATGCTACTTGCGAAATGTTTTGTTAAATATTGCATCGATTTTAAGGTAAAGTCACCAAATGGAATCAATCTCACTGTTTAGCTCTTGAAGTTGCTCATGATGGGATATCGTATACATTTTGAGAAACAATACGCATGGTAACAACAGTCGCTCCGCAACATATCACCACCACATGGGCCACATCTGTGAGATCTTTATGGAGATGCGTTATCTTCCTTTGGGGCAGTATAAAGAGAAGCGACATAAGAAAGCCGATGATAACAAAGCTCATAAAATAACCATGTTCACCGTAAGCTGTCATTTTCACAGCATTACAGCATGATGAAAAGCTCCCAAAACAGCTTTTTAACCACAGACCAAATTGGTTGTCCATTTTCATCCAGAAATATTGTTTAGAGCAGCAAGCTCACTCACACCCTTGTGGATGTTATTAAGATTCGGTCGGATTGTGCTGGTGTCGTTGTGCCATGACAGATGGTCTATGACACAATCCTCTGGTGTTGATAGATGTCAAGTCAAATTTTCAAGACCTCACAGCCTGCGATCCAGCAGGTATTAATGGACGTTCCAGAGGCGGTCTCTAACAGAACATGACATGAAGTTTATCTCGGAGGCAAAGTGGATGTCGCCCATTAAAAGCTGATGATGGTTGAAACACAGGTCTCGACGGGTTAAGAGATGTTTAACATATATAGGGGTTAGAGGGTTGTGTATATATAGAACCAACGCATTGGCTGTGACTGAATAGAATATTTAAAGAACTTTAATAAAACATTTAAAGAATTAGTTGACTCAAAAATGCTAACTTTGTATTTATTTTATCAGGATTTTTTATTGTGATTATAATTTCATGATTATTGATCTATGTATATCGCGGTGTGAAGAATTAAAAGATAATTTCAACATTATGTCCATTTTCTGAATTTATTATTTATACTGATATGTATTTAGGTAAAATAATCATTTTTGTTTTAATCTGTAAAGTAACAATATTTCTTCCACATTTTAAATAAAAATATTTTTTCTATTTGCATTTATTTGGAAAAAAAATTAACTGGAGAAACAGGTCAAAATAACAGAAAAGTAGAAAAATATAAATGGGATAACCATTTTTGTGTCTTGTCATGCTGTCAGTCTTTCACATTGCTGTTGCATAAGTTTGTCAATCTTGAGGTTTGATTTTGTTGAAATTCTACAGACACTGGACTGAAATGACCACAATACACATAGAAACGACTTCTAAAGATCTTTATTAGCGTATACCCACTTGTTCTCCTGCTTAACGTCGCCAAGCTGCTTTTGTGGTTGCTTTCCCTTTAACTGTATCAAGTTCACAATTCGTTCATACAATAGGTGCATTTCTGATTCAAATACACAATACTGTATGTCCGTGGCCCTACCTCCGTCAAGCGCATCATCTTCAGTGTTGGCAACGTGCCAGCGAGGAGTTCATCCTGTCAGTGACTGAAAGAGTCCCGCTGAAGCCGTCAGGTAATATTGATAAAACTGCTCACTTTTAGTCAAAGCTGGTTTAAAGGGCGCTCACCGGCAGTGACTACACTCATCTGTTCAAGGCCTCCGGCTCGAGAGAGATTGACATTGAATTCACGGGTTCTCTTGGGCTGCTTTATCTATTTATGATATTACAGTGCATCGCGAATCTTTGATATCTGTCACAACTTTTAATACTATAGCTTTCTTTAAATGACACACGATGAAATGAAACAAAGCACTTCCATAGCCCTACTGTTTAAAATCGCACAAGTCAGAATCCTTACATTTTCTCTGTATCTTCGTTCCCTTTACAGCCATTTTAAACCTCCTCGTTACGTTTATTCTACATTTAATATAACGCAGTCTGTTCTTGACCACAACAATTACTTCATACATTAATATCTTCCCCTTAAATCATTACCAAGTATTGACACAGAGATGGCAGTGATGACAAAGTAAAAATCTTGCATATGTTTTTACGTAATCTTGTATATGGGATGTGTTAAAAAGATATGATGCTTTGTAAAAAATATTGCATTGGTGGTCAACATTACTGGCATTGACCTGTTTTTTCCAACCTTTATCCACCAACTTATCTTTTCCAATTCTAAAACTTAATATTCAAAGCATAAGCGAAGAATTGTGCAAAAATGTTTAACTGAAATAATGATACTAGAAAAACACATAAACAAACACACTGACCCCTGTGTTCATTTGAGGTCGGGGTTATGGTTGTATAGTATAGTACACGCTTTTTTTGGTAGGGCTACACCACTGGTAGGCGTGAATGAATTGCAACATTTCCAATTTTGGTGCAAACTTGTGAGAGACAAACCCCTGTAAGAAATGCAGTCTTTACGAATCATAACGTGAAAACCATCACAAGTAAACCCTGATGAAAGTCTGCTTGTCTCCGCAGAGAATCTCAGCACACTTCTAAACACCCTAAATGACTGTGTGTAAACTTCAAATTAATGATAGTGTCACTCCAAGGTATTTGCTGGATGAAACAAGGCTGTAAATAAATGGATTCTGTTATCTTTCTCCTTTCACTTGACAGAACAATCATTCCTCTATTATTAATTGCAAGGTGACGGACATATTGTCTCCTCCTCTCTGCATTTTTTCAGTTGAATTAGAGAAGCAGGCTATTGTAAGCTCCGTCACGGCATCAGGGGGTGGGTTTCTGCTGAGCGGGGCTATTAACCTTGCGTTTCCAAGAAGACAATATTTACTGATCTGTTCTTAAGTGTTCTTCAGAAGAGCCGTCACGCAGCTCAAGTTTGTTACGCTTTAGAAATGTTTTGATTCCTCCGGGTTATTGTAGTTTTCAATGCAGACGCAGCTTTGATTTCAGTATTACAACTTAATTCTACTCGAAATAACACCCTCAGTGTTTGGTTCATACCGCTGTATATTTCACATTCCCAACAATGCAGCTGCAGTACTCGCTGAAATAAAAAATTAAATGTCTCTCACTGTTACATTTAGGAGTAAATCGTACAGTAACTACCATCTCTCCGCTCTCTCTGGGGTATTTATGATTCACCAGCATGGACTGGATCCACTCAGATCAGATGGCCCACACACGAGAGAACTTGCCAAAGTGTGTGTTGTTAATGGCACACATTCTCTGAGATACATTCAAAAGTTTCGTTTGGAGCCGTGTGGTTTTCGAATATCAATTGTTTCATGTTTACAACATTTCACAGAGGCAGATGCACGATTATTCGCTGTGTCCGCTGAGCATCCTGGTTTATTGTGGTGTCAACAGATTTACCCTCCTGCACCGATGGACCGAGATTGTTTTATCTGCCAGTCAAACTGGTGGGTTGTTTTTGACAGAAGTTACACAGACTGGCAGAAGTCAAGCTTGGGAGATTGAAGTCACCATGAAATCGAAACGGACAATTTTTACTTGTTTTATGAAATATTGAAGGGTTTGTGATATTTATCCATTCTTTTTCATTCATGTAGCCTCATCATTTTTAATTAAAAGCTTTGACTTCCATCGGCATACATTCAGGATTTGAGATAACTGCAACAATAATTATATATAATATAATATATACACAATAACCTATATTTGCGTCCACACCAGCAGACGATAAAGTTACGTTAATCTAAACTCGCGTGATGCAGTAGGTACTACTGTCACACAAATGGGTGTATAGCTTACCTAAATATGGTGTATTAAGTGTTTATATTTACAATTTTAGAGAGAGAGAGAGAGTAACTTCATGCAGAGTTTTGTTGTTTGCTGGACAAAATAGCGGTCAGTCAGATAATGTCGGCGTTATGATTGGTAATATCGCCTGTCAATCAAACTGCTTGCGAAGGGTCAATTGTGACTTACGCTCTATGCTGATTTTAAATTTGATTGAAAATACAAGTAAATTTGCTTTCATTTATATCTCAATGCAAAAACTATAGTATACTCAAGTTTTTATTTACTTTAAATGGTTAACAAAATATTTTTGTATTTGTCTTCGAAGGGATAGTTACCCAAAAATGAAAATTGTGTAATGAATTATTCATCCTCAAGTTGTTCCAAACCTGTATAAACTTCTTTGTTCTGTTGAACCAAAAAGGTGTGTCCTAAATGACATAGTATACACTATACACTATGCACTATGCACTCAACCATGGAGTGTATGAGTTTTAGAAGGGTAGTATCATCCCAAATGGAATACTAAAAGGTTTTATACTAAACTGAAGTATATCGGTTTCCCAGACAAGCACAAATGACATCAATCGCGAGGCACAATGTGTGTGAATAAAAATCTATTTGTGCGTTGTACATTTAATGTAGTTTTCATCATTTTCAGTTTTGCTCGAGCAGCGTCTGATAACCCCGCCTCCCTTCTGCTACGTGAGCGAAACTGTGACCGTTGATCGGGTGAAGTGTCCACAGTTTCACACTTCATGGGCATTTTTCAAACGGCGTTTTTGCGCCCTTGAAGGGCCTTTCGCGAAGGGGACGCCATTTGTAGGGGCGTTCCAAACGTAAGTGAACATCTGTATCCCTTCGCGAAGGGCACTTTCCGAAGTCCATTACCAAGGGCACATACCATGGTCACTTCAAGGAATTTTGTTTGTATTTGTTTAATACTGTTTCTGTCTGTGATACATATGATTTATCATAGTTAAAATATAGTAAAAAGATAATTTAGTTTATTAAGTATGTTTAATATGTTTAAAAATGGCTTCTTGTTTATAGGTTTCCTTTATCATATATTCCCTTTAATACCAAGTGGAGAAAAAAAACTAAGTGAAATAAGTATAATTACACAATATTTAACAAGAAGTACAAATTTTGTTTATTTTCAACAAACGAGCGCTGGAGTCCATGTGCTGCATTGTCAGGTTACATTTGGCCTGTCATTCCCTTTGTGAAGGAAGTTCCATACGCATACATGAGAGACAACAATGCCCTACACCCTTCAAAGAGTTCACTTCAAGAGCTCAGCCCTTCGAAGGAAGTAGGGCATAGGGATGCTCACTTCCGTTTGGAAAAATGCCCCATATTTTCAGTTGAAAAAGTGCATCATCTGGGTACTTATAGTGCACTTCTTTACCCTATGTATAGAGCAGTTCAGAAGTGCGCGATTTGGGACGCACCTAAGGATAGATATTTGGAAGACTGTTAGCAACTGAGATTTCTGGAGGACCACTTACTACCATTTCACGAGTTCGCCTTGCAACGTAATGAACTGGGACGGATAGTATGCGTGTTTGACGTGCTGTCCCAGGGCGAGGGCTCCGAGCTCGGTAATCCTCCTAGAACTTGGAGAACCTATCCCTTGACCAGGGAGAGGTCCCCGGGCTCCCGGGTCCCCCGGATCATACCCCCGGTGCTGAGGTCGTGGTGTGGAGTCGGGGTGGAGGAGGGTTGTTGCAAAACCTCCGAGAGAATGGAGGTGAGGTGGCTTGACTGCTTATAGGCTGTTAGGATGACTGCTGTGATTGTTTATCGAAAGCCAGCCGAGTTAATTATCTGCACGTGCTCCTCCCAAACCTTGTTAGTAAAACATCATTAAAATGGGTGTCCAAGGCTGCCCAGAAATGTTTGTTTTCCTAAATTCTTCAAAATAATTTATTTTGTGTTTAACAAAGCAAAAAATATATACAATAGTTATTTCTACTTTGGTAGTCAATGGTGGAACAACTTGAGGGTGAGTAATTCATGACAGAATTTTCATTTTTGGTTGAACTGTCTCTTAAATAAAAGTTTTGATAAAGAAAATAACTGCAGTTGCCCTACAACCACAGGCGGAAAGAAAACACAATTTTCTTTAAGTTTACACAGTGTGAGTTTCGGGTCATTTTACCTCCCATCGTGTTAGCAACCGAACGGGGTTCGGCGTGCATGAATTAAAGCAGAAGACAATCGGCCGACTCCATGTTGTGTTCTCCGAACTGTCCTGACCTTTTCTTTTCTAATTAAAACAGACAGATACCCGGGATCGTTCTCATTAAATACTCTACAAACTCTTCACTTAAGGGCTATCAGTGGCTCACTCATGTGTGAGAAACTGTCCTCTCCAATCAGATTAACACCAGCCTCACGGGCATTTAACAGCACCCCGAGACTGTGAAAAAATACACGTCTCTTTGAAAAACTCGGATGTTGAAGTTTATTCTGCGAGGGCTTATTCATTAGAACAGAGCGCCAGATGCTGTATCATTCTCTGTGACAGTATCCACCATGTGTGTTGAATAAGCTAGCTGCGTGGTGACATATTCGACCATCAGTGTCAGAATCTTTAACTCCTGACGTGTTTAATGAACATCTGAAAGGCACGCATAGTAATTAGTCATTCGCCAACTTTTTCAGCCGAACTTTGAATTATACATCTCGGTAATTGTGCCAGCGAGTCTCAGACTTTTCCTAATGAAATGTCTTGGAATTCGTCATGCCTTGCTGCGCGGCGCGTTCAAGAATGGCTTTTCTGCACTGATGATAACTAAGATGTTGTAAGCTGTCAATCGTCAGGCTGCTTCTGCTGTTATATATCTACCGAAATCCTGTCTCAGCTGTGGCGGCTAATGTATGTGTTCTGACATATTGGCCTTCGTTCATGAGAAAAGGGTTGCGCGAATCGACTTTCCGTGTTTGATGATCAACATGTTCTGAAGTTTAAGCAACTGCCTGACTGTTTCTTAAACAAGTTTCAATATGCCAGTCTTGTTTTATTTCCTGTTCTCGGAATAATGCTCACAGCAGTAAAAATGGCAATCCACATAAAATTACTGCAGTATACCTTACTATATTTACTATACTGTAGTATACTGTAATATATTACAGTATTACTAAAATAATAGTAGTAATACTGTAATATATTATGGAATACGAATACAAAAAAACTAATAGAATATAAGTACACTAGTTTATCCAATAACTATTTTTAATACTGCAAAATTATGTAGTGTGATATAATAATTAAATCATTTGTATTTAATGTACTCTACATTATTTGAATTAACAATGGTTATTTGCTTAACTAGTGTACTAATATTCCAGTGTACTTATATTTACACTAGAGTAGTGTAAATAGAGTATAGTGTAATTACACTATACTCAGAAACACTGTAGTGTATTGAAAAGATAGTATTGTATAGTAAATTTAAGGTATACTACAATATTTTTAAATAACATCAGCCACTTTTGCAATAGTGCTGATATTAGAAAAGCTCTTGCTCATGTCATTAAACAAAGCATTTTGCGTCTTTAGAAGGCACAACAGAAAGGCGACTTAAAATGATTACTTGCTGAACGTTAATTCCCATATGCAACATTCCTCACGGTACTATGATACCATCGTTTTAAAAACAAATGTCATCGACAGTATTTAGCATCGCGATGCTTCTTTATCACAACCGTTGCCTCTGTTAAGGAACCATTGTTTGAAACTTTAAATTGCAGGTTACTTTACTGTAAAATCATACTTCTTATCAATCATTCTTAAGCAATTTTCATAACAAATGTTTATAAACTTGTTCATCAAATTATTTTTTATTCGTTTCTACCCCCCCAAAAAAGTTACGGATTGCAGCTTTAAAGACTTTCCAACTCTGTTTGCCTGTCAAAACAGAAACTACCTTATATTTTT
Organism: Triplophysa siluroides; assembly: GCA_006030095.1. Lineage (NCBI taxonomy): Eukaryota > Metazoa > Chordata > Actinopteri > Cypriniformes > Nemacheilidae > Triplophysa > Triplophysa siluroides. The sequence goes on from VCII01000114.1 coordinate 970,235, forward strand.
CTTCACTTACACTTCCCGCTGTCATATTTGAGCTCACAAAGCCTACATCAACATCCATGAGGAATATCTCCACAAAACAAAAACAATCGGGAGAAAACAATAGCCGCACAACTAGACAGTAGAGAGGCAGACGGCCAAATTCACCATCGGCCCTTTAGGGCCATATTAATGGGCCCTGGTAAGTGAGCCGGTCACCGCAAGGGACACTCCAATTACTCAGTTTTCTCCTAATTGTCATTCCCCATAGAGGTTTTCATCCCCGGGGTCCGCACACGATGGGCAAAGATAAACACTTCTTCCCCACTGCCCTTCAGCGGCACAAATAGCCGTTCTGGGAAGCGGTTTATTCCCCTCGATCTGTGAGGCGAGTGTGCCGCATCATGTATTATCTCATACTCTCGCTTATCTACATGGACATGCCGCCGTACCTCGTATCTCGGGCGGTTCTCATCAGCCACGTCTTTAAGCGTGTGACTCGTAGAGCTCTTTATATCTGGACAGCGCGTTGTCCTAGATAAAGCTGTAATTGATTGGGAGTGTTCAGCCCGGAGGAGTCATGCTGTGTCCTCTGTGAGCCCACAGACATTCATTAGTTAGCTTTAAACTAAGAAATGGTGAAACCGTGATGGATGATGGACGCGGAGCTTCTGTATCATGTAGGGTAGGAACGGGGAGAAATGAGGGAAGGAGGGAGGAGGGAAGGTTTAATGAACAGCGGTCCGTTTCGGGCCAATTACTCAATTAGCTCAAGTGACAAAGAGTCTCTCCCCTTGCCGTCTGAGGTTTTAAAGCTTTTCCTCAGTGTTTGTCTTTGTAGGGCTTTAGTGTGGAGGGGGGCTTGATCCTATTTTTGAAAATAGATGGCGGTGCGCATAAGGGCGTAAGGGAAATAGTTCAGCCAGAAATGCAAATCCTGTTATTATTTACTCACCCTCATGCTGTTCCAAAGCATTTTGCTGGTATTTTTACGTAAAAAAAATGGATGATCCTCAGGCAGCTGTTACTGTTATTTACAACGGCAGTTTATTTTGACCACAGCTGTCAAGCTCTGTAAAGAACGACTCGGGTGCTATTCCTAGTCATACCTTGTTGTGTGAGGAAAAAACTGATATATATATACTAAAATGAAGGTGAGTGTTTTGGGGTCTTGGCTGAAATAATCTTTATGAAGTGTATAAAGAGCCAGTAACCTTTTTGACAGCCTAAAAAGTACTATATTAAAGCCAGATTTTTTTGTTTATCAACTTTTATCAAAGTATGGATTTCATATTTCATATCAGAGTTTACATATAGACATATATCAACATAAACAAACACTATGTGCCCCAAACTTAACTTTCGGTAGACCTCGGCAAAGAATCTATAACTGTTGAGTAGTTTTAATTTCATTTATTACAATTAATATACAATTAATAATACACAAATATAAATTCATATAAATTAAATATAAAATAAATTGTTGGTGGTATAACCAAACACTGACCAGACGTTAACTTTGGGCCAGGCTCGTGCGTCCGATGAAACCGTCTATCAATATTGATACAACATAAACAAAAGGTACTTCACATGCACACTTTCGGGACCCCACCTTAACTTCAGGTACACATTCACAAACAATAGAGTGTCTGTAGATTATTTATGATAACAATCAAAGGAAACCGAGACGAACCATTGCTTGGCTAAACTTGTCTCTCCAATATTTTGAATTAAGACTGTGATACCAAGCTCAACCTGTAGATGTCAATGTACCATACAGTTTCTTTAAATGCGACCGAACTACAGAACCCATTTAACAAATTGCTTGTTTAATAAAATGAACATACAACAAATTCAACAAATAGTTCATTTAATACAATTATTATACAATAAAATAATACTGTTTTATAAATAATAAATTAAAAAAAAAAATAGTTATATTACTAGACACCAGCCAAACACAAACCGGAAGTTAACTGGGGGTCAGGCGCGCGCATCCAATGAAATGGTCTAAAGCTTGTTGGGAGATTTATTAATTCTGCTTCAGTGGAAAAACTACTAACTCTCTTCTTGTATGCATATTTATTTCTGAATATTATCAACTGATAAAATAAGAAATAAATATAAATTAAGGATAAGAAATAAAATTCTTCAAATGAAGTTATATATCAAACAGAATGCAGTGTATTATTCACTTGTAATAATCCACATTTTTTAACTTGACATTCATTCACAAGGTGAACTATGCAGTGTGTGTTTGAGCAGATTATTTAGTTTGCTTTGATCAACATTTGCTATTGTATTTGGCCCTTTCTGCTAGATATTTAACTATTAGGATGGTGCTCTATGGACACGAAGCAAATGATTCCACTCTGTTGCCGTGGTGACGGTAGTCAGGATGCGAGAGGCTGTGCTGGCATCGCGCAGCAGGGTGCGTTAGAAGATGTGCAGTCATTCACTCGTGGTGTGTTACATACATCAAAAACCTCTCGCATTCTTTCCACTCTATAATCCTGTAAACCTGCTTAAGACATAAACGAGAATAAACCATTCAAATCTGTTTAAAGTTCAGTGCCATTGCTGACTGAAAATTCGAATAAAGTTCCCTATAAAGTGACATTTAGTTTCCCAAGGACAGAATTTGTTAAGATGTTGCAAGCAGGGGCGGAAATATATTTTCTTGCCTGTTTGCATAATTGAAAATTCAGATATCCCCCAAAGTACACATTTAAGTCTTTTGTCAGTCGGTCGCCATCTGAAATTACAGTACCTTGTCTAGTTTATCTATTTAGCATGAGACCCTTTCTGACAGTTGGAGCGTGTGTATTACTCTCCTGAGCGTATTTGAATCTCAGCGTGAACATGAGATGGGGCATTTGAGAGAAGAAAACCCTTTAAAGACCAAAGACTGATCGGATTGAGCTGCATTACGCACCATGTACTTTGAAGAATGATCACGCTGATCTTTTTTTCCATACAGTTAAAAGTGGATGGGGACTGAGACGTTCTGCTTAACATCTCCTTTGTTTTTGTTTTTGATGGCAAATAGAAGTGACTCACAAATCCCATCCATCTTATTACCTTAGCAATTGAAAACCAATGTACTTTTGGTGCATTTTTGTGTGTAAGTTTGTGTTTGTTTACACCAGTAACACTGCACTAAAATGAGATGCTGCTTTTATTTATTCTCCCGCAACGTTCACATCCCCAGTGAATCATTCGCCGTTTGTTTATGCGTTTAAAAAAGCTATTGAACGTATGTCTATAAATATAGGTCGTCAGCTGGTGGCAAAAACCGTAGTGCCGAAGCTATCTTAATTCATGTTTTACTGCGCACTTCCAGTGACCTTGATATGTATGGATGTGCATGGGGTGATATACCGCGTCATCTTGGGTGGATGGTTTGCCTCGCCCCGGAGGTTTGAATTTTAATTACACTAGCAGCCCAATAAATAGCATTGACGTTTATTAGGCGAAGGAGGAAAATAAACAAGCCATAATTGGCCAACATCAGAGCTGCTTCCTTTCCCCTTAACGCCATTGTATGACAGACAGTGGTGTACTAAACAAACACATTGTGGAGAACCGTGACCTCTTACCCTCAACCTGCCATTGACGGATGCGTTCAATAGTCACCGTGATTAACTCCATAGGTCATCAGATAGTGTCGACTTAAAGAAACATCGCAGCTAAGTGTGTTTTGCAAAAGAGAGTCATACAGGTTTGGAATGACATGATGGATAATAAATGGACGCATTGTCATTTTTTGAGTGAACTATTTCTTTAGTAAGCAAGTACATACAGTGTACATTGTTTTGATGTTTTAATGCATTTTATTGTGACAGATTGTGGCAGTCCACCCCTAAATACAAAGAAATCACTCTCATGCCATCCCAGGTGTATTTGACTTCATTTCTTTAGCCGAACATTAGCTGACTTGTAAATGTCATGCCACTGGATGGTCTCCAAATGTTTGCTCCAAAAACCACATACATCCATCATAATAGCAATCAATACAACTCAAATGGGTTATTGTCTTCTGATAAAAAAATAAAATAAACATTCGCTTCTGGGTAATGCCTGTCCACACATTCAAGATGGGTAAATGGGTACTTTGACCTCCCGTAGGTGTAAAACTCAGAAATTAAAGGAAAAGTTTACCCTAGAATGTCAGTACTGCCATACTTTATGATTACATACTGTGTTGTTAAAGTTGATAAGCACTTTTTAATACGTTTTATTGGTAAGGTAGTTGCAAAACCCAGTGACACACATGGATGACAAAAGTGTGATTTAATAATAATGATTTATGACAAAAAATGTAAATCATGAAATATGAAGATACAAGGTTTCAGAAGGACAGCAGTGATAAACAGTTTCCGTCATAAAAGTAATAGACACAGCTCCAGGGTTACATGTCCAGGGTTCATACATGTCTCAGGATGCGACACGATACATTTGTGAGCAAAAACGATTCATATTTTGAGATAATTTGGTCACTTTTGGATGTAAACAAGATGGCCGCATGCAGGCTCAATGAATCTGATCTTTTGAATCTCATTGGTTGTCGCGTGTCTTGTGACCACAAGATGTAATGAGATTCAAACGGTGAGAACATTGCTGCTACGGCACTTCCGATCTAAACTTTTGAATCTCATAGGTTGTGTCTTGTAACCGCTACAACCAATGAGATTCAAAACAAAATATGAACCATAGCAAAAATGTATTTCTAGGATGAACTCTTCCTTTAAGAAGTTGAGAGTTAATATTTCTTTAAATAGGGCACTCGATAAAGTAAGTTTTACTTTATTAAAACACATACTGCAGCTTAGCTAAAGGACACTGATGATGTTAATTCCTTTACATTAGCTTTACCTCAGGAACACTATTCAGTTTTTATTAGGCCTAAAAAACCCAAGTGCAGATTTTTGCTTCCTCAATTCATAAGTCGACATGTCAATGATTTTAAGCAAAAGAAGTCAAGCACTTTCTTTGTAGAGCGTCTTTGTAAACATGTTCTTTGAAGAAGTCGTTTTGTCATCACACTGTCAACATGCAGTCATTAAGGTGGAGGTAATGATGCAATTAAAGAACCATTATAGAGTAATATGACAGCACGCTCATTCCGCTGAAAATATTAACCAGTTGTTTCGTAACATGTTTAACCTGTTGTTTTTATGCCCGTCCTTTATTAAAAATAATGTTTAGTTGGTTTTGGATGATAATTAGGATTGTTGTTGTGACTGTTTTCTCTGTAAGTTACCTCAACACTATTTGTTTTTTCTCTGTTACACTAATAAACAAGGAAAGACCGTAGTTTATCCATAACAATAGACTTTAACGCACTCACAACACCTTAGCGACTAAACAGCAATGCACTGACTACCATTTCAGCCTAGCATTGTGATGGCCACTCATGGACAGAATGGGATTTACAGAATTATTTCAAGAACGCTGGGAATTATGGGAAGAATTTGTCTCTGCCAACACCAGCCAATCAAGGTGTTCCAGTCCATCCGGAAAAGGTGTACACAAGAGAAAGTGCATTCGGAAACTATGAATGAACTCGAATGAAGGTTTAATCCTGAGATTGTAGGCGCTGACGGTCTACAATGCAAAAGGGGCGTCCCTATCTCTGCCCTGCAGCCGTCGCTGTCGTTGAACAGAGGCGACACAGCGGCGCAGGAGAAATCTTATTAGTGCGCGCGGGATGATAGTATTCACTATCTGCAACAGACAACACAGCATCCAGAATAACGCAGCAAAATATGCTTGTTTGTGCCAGCGCTGCCTCCGGGGATAAAACATCAACTTTTATTAAACAGACAAAAATTTGCCAGAGGCATGGCTCGTGTATGCCAAAGTTTGTCGCTATGGTAATTAATCCTCTTTTGATTCAGCTAAATACCACGGTAGAGAAAGTCAGTGCAATCAAAACACTTTACCGATATGTTGACATTTATTAGTGAATCAAGTACATTTAAGTCTGTTTCACCTCAAATGTTCACACTTTAAGAGGGAATTCGCTGAGACTGCATCGGTTGTTTATTTTACACATGCTGCCAGCCACATGATGCACTAGAGAGAATATGCAAATTAGGTAACAATCTATTTGTAATACTATGCATAGAATAATTTCAAACTTTTCCTTATCCAGTATATAGCATTGCATTTTAATTTCACTTTCATTCGTACAATGGAGCATTGCTAAACTTTTGCTCTTTATACCACCTCTATATCCATAATGTTGTGCTGCTGAATTTTGGTTCCCATCCATAGACATACAGTCTCTTAAAAATCTTGTAATCTGAAGGTGTTTGAGATTAGTTTCATAGAGAAAAATATGATTTTGCAAAGTATACAGTAAGTTTTTTTTTCATTACAATGATAACATTGTATTTAATAGAAAATCAGGCGTAGCATCAGTTCTGGCAGGTCACCTGAGTCTGGCATTTATCAACCAATAGTCATACAACTAGACTGCGTCCTATTTAAGTTGCCTTTCTCTGCTCCTTATCCGCTGCTTAATCGTGCTGCCCTAAAAACCCACCTCCATCCCATCTCCTCCATATCTGCCTGTGTCTGTCGGATCATTTTAATTTAATCCTGTTATGCATCATGAACTGTTTTAGTTACCCAGGTGGGGGGACATGTACCAAGCAAGGCTGGAGAGGGACAGGCGGAGAGTTCGCCCAGAACAGTTTCATTCCGCAAACCTTAAATATTGCTATTGTTTAAATATTTGATGACAGTGGTCCTGACTGAACTGTTTTTGAAATGGATGACTTTGACTGATTGATGATAGACAGGCAAAATGAGCACATAGGATAGTGAACTCCTTCAATATTGTTAATAAAGCATGTCAGGGTCAGACCTCAAAAAGCTGCTTGATAACATGACAAGAGAACATTCCTGCAAGTTAGACGAAGAGTGACCACTGTAGATGATCAATTTTAACAAGTCAAGATTTATTTTTGATCAACATTACGCTCATAGTTCCCTTTGTATTATTCCAAAGTTTTGATGAGCTTATTATTTTTCTAAAATGTGAAAAAATATGAATAAGTGAGTAAATGTTCTAAAACTTTTAACCTGTAGTGTAAGGGCTGGATCTTACATTTAGGCATTTGGCTGACGCTTTTATCCAAAGCGACTTACATTGCATTGTACTATACATTTCTGACCATGTGCAATCCCCTGGGATCGAATCCATGACCTTTGTGTTGCCAGCTCCGTGCTCTAACCACTGAGCAGCAGGAGAGCTATCTTTATCTTGATTAATCACATACAGAATAAAAGTTTGTGTTTACGTCATGTATGTCTGTGTAATGTGCGTAATTATTCGGATTTATAAAAACACGTACACATACATGCATATATTTAAGAAAAATCGAAAAACGTTTATATATAATTTTAATTATTGGTAAATATAAATAAATGCATCTACATATTTCCTAAATATTTGTATTTATAAAGACAAAATGAATATGCACAGTACACAGACATGTATTATTTAAACAGAAACTTTTATTCTATATGCGATTAATCACGATTAATATTTTGACAGCTCTGCATGTTATATATTTTCTTTCCCGATTTTTTATTAATTGATTTTTTGATTTTTACATTTTCTTCTAATTTCCTGCCAAGCATTTCACTGCGTAGTACAGTATACTGTGAATGGTTTACCTCTATAATAAACTATAAGGTGTGTTTGTCCCAAAATGATCGTCAATTACTAAGTAAATAAGTGACATAAAAGTGCAAATAGAATTTTGTTTATTTAGTCGACCTAGAACAACTCATAAATGCGCAATTGATAACTTTGACAGATGCAATGTGATGTCGCAGCACTAGAAAGCATCTTTTCTGTGTTATATAATAGAGTATTTGATAACACCAGCTGCGGCAGCAATATGCAACAAGCTATTAGATTCTACCATCGAAACCCCTTTTACACATACAGTCTTTACTGGTAAATTTTCCGCAAATTATCGTTAACAGATCATGTGTGAACGGGTCCTTTCCAGCAAATCAGTTCTGCCTATTTACCAGCAATAGAATTTGTAAAGTTACCGGGAAATTACCATTATGAGGCGCTTGGGTCAAGAGTGTATGATCCAAACATCAAAAACACAGCATTCGTTCGGGTATGAAAGCACACCCCGCCATATTTTCAAACATAACTCCGGTTGTAGCGCAGCTATCGAGAAAGAAACTTCTGCTTAATGACATCATATTATTGGTATTTCAGGACCGCTGTATTGACGCTGTCTTATCGGTAAAATGACAGAATGCCGTTGCTTGTGTGAACAGCCTATTTGTGTATATACTGGTAAAGTCAGCCTGGGAAATTGATAGAAATTTACCAGGATTACTGGTGGAAAGGGCTAAAGTCAGCATCGCGCATCACAGCTCGTACACATGGCAGCTCGTAGAAACAGATCCCTGTGTAAACACAAGCTATTAAGCATAAAATATGGCCTATATTCTAGTCTTGTAAAGTTTTAATATAGAATTCAATGTAGCTTGCCACATATCACCGCCACTACCGGTTAATGACAAGAAGTCAAAATAATATTTAAGAGATGCCTTTGATTTGTGTTGCCAACTTTTTTTCATTTATTATCATAAACGATTACGTTGATGCAACGTTACCGCCCTAATGGTGGGGTTTGTCAAATAGACGCAGGTAATACTGCACACAAAAGTAAATTCGCCCCTAAAAGTTGTGTGTCCTGCTGTTTAAATTAATGCTTTTTGTGAGCTTCAAAAATGGCTGTATGACAAAGCTTTCAGAATGCTGTTGCCTTGAAATATTGTTTGCTTTTACAACCACTTTTTATCGACTTAATGGTGCATGTTCCGATTTTGCTTCGCTCTGCCTGTTTATGTGCCATTTGGATTTTTTTCCTCTTTCTCTAATGCACCGCTGCATTATCTATGTTCCACAGTATAATAAGCCCCCCCCCCCCCCCTCACCACCACAACCAATGACACAAAGCCATATTTCACCGAGCGATTCCCCTTGGAGGAATAGGATGGATAGATCATACAGCCCGGCACTGTAGATTTGTGGGAAATGAGAAGACATCCTGAACGCCACATTCTGATACCCCCTCTATGGTTCAGGTCCGTTTGATGCATGGAGAGGGTCGACACACCTGACATACAGTAAATCAAGCGCTCTCTCGCGCGTTCCACTCCCGCGTCTGTTTTTATTCCTGCGGTAGGATCAGACGGGTAAAGAAAAGCAGGTGTACTTCCTCAGTGCCATATTCGTTTGGACAAAGATGAAGAGAACATCTGAAGAAAGAGATTTCCCAGGGACCATGTCGCTAAACGCATAATGGCTGCCAAAAAGCCCTGTAGGAGCAGATGTTACCCGGCTGCCAATCTCGCCTCATCTCATTTTTTGGATCCGTCTGTTTGCTTTTATCTGCTTGTGGCCTTATTTTTGTGGGTTTTGTGTCTTTTGATAATAGTTCTGGTCACCCCCGAAGCATCCTTATCAGTCTTAAAGGAAAGAAAAATCTGAAATTAGATGGATTTAATATCTCAATTGTTTCCCATGGATTGCAAGATGGAGAGCAAATGAAGTGGTATATTTAAAATGCCTTGCTTCTTAGATTTTCATCCTCAGAAACAAGCCTCGGTAACCTTTAGAATATCTTATGAATGTCAAACAGCAGATGAAACTGTGCTCATATTTGCCAAGATACCAACGTCTGAAATTAAAAGAGATTTCGATATGAGCTCAAATATTTAGTACATTCTATCAAACCTTATCGTCACTATGTCAACAATATTCATTTTTTTTATCTCTACAATCGTACTTTGTGAAAACAATTCTAGAGCAAATGTTCTAAAACATTTTAAGAGAAACATTTAAGAAACAAATCCTGAGCTACACTTTATATGGACAAAAGTATTGAGAAATGACGCCTCTTTTTTTAATAAACAGGTTCGACTACTTCAGTCATTTCTTAGTTTATGATGTGATGATATTCTAGAGTATTGTGTGCTTCTAATATGTGACCCTGGGCAACAAAACCAGTCTTAGGGGCCATTCACATTTCCTGTCTTTTGCGCATGCATATTTGAGGTAATTTCAGTGCATATAATCCATATAACCTTTGTTTATACCTCCTCGTCTCAAGGGCTGGTTGCTTAACAACGACAGATGCCAGGAGAACGCAAACTCCCAGCTGTTTTGGGAAAAAACGAGAAAGGATTGCAGCTTGCGGTTTTTCGCGCGGTTTTAGATGCTAAATCCCCATTAAAGCTGAAAAAATAAGCTTTCCATTGATGTATGGTTTGTTAGGATAGGACGATATTTGGCCAAAGTACAACTATTTGGAAATCTGGAATCCGAGGGTGCAAAAAATCGATATGTTGAGAAAATCGCCTTTAAAGTTGTCCAAATGAAATCCTTAGCATAGCATATAACCCACAAAAATAAAGTTTTGATATATTTACAGTAGGACATTTACAAATTATCTTCATGGAACATGATCTTTACTTATATTTCTAATGATTTTTGGCATAAAAGAAAAATGTATCATTTTGACCCATACAATGTAATTTTGGCTATTACTAAAAAAATCCTACACTACTTAAGACTGGTTTTGTGGTCCGGGGTCACATATTATAGCAACAGTTTGCACAGAGCCCTTTTCTATCCAACATGACACAAAACAAGATTCATAAAGAAAAGATTGATTCAGTCTAATGTGGAAGAACTTGATGGGTCCCAGACCTGAACACCTTTGAGCCAAACACTCATCAACCACACCCATCAATGACTTATACACAGAACAGAAAAGGCCCTTCCAAAACCGTTGCGATGGAAACTAAACTCATTAATATGGTATTGTATGATATAGCATTGATATTACTGAAATAAACATGCATTAGAAGGGTGTGTCCCAATACTTTCGTAGTGTATGTTGTAACACAGCATTATCAAAGCAATTGTATTTTGCTCCGGGTAGCTGTTTAGTTCATAGTCCTAAAAACCCAGAAGATAACATTTTCAAACCATGGGTCCCTCAGGAATTTCTAATGTGTTTTTGGCATAGCGCTTTTTGGAATAATGAGTGAAATAAAGTCTGTGATTAACATTATGTGACTTTTACACAGCCTTACTTTAAAATGGTTATGCGCCAACTAGTTGCACAACAAAACAAGAAAATCTCATGAGTTTAACCTAATTTCACTCATAATGGAAAATCGCCATTCTAACACAACAGTTAGCCTATAATTTGCACGAACAACGTCTCTACTTGTTATGCACTCCTACTGTTTTCAATAGAAATAGCATATATAGCTGTATTTCATGCCTCAGCACTCCGAAAACACGCTTGCTCTATTTGTGGATGCACGATCATTACGGAACAAGCCGTGCTTCTGTTTCACATGTGCATCTGACTTGTTATTATGTTTGGCTTATGGCTGTTTCTGGATACGTTGTGGATGAATTAAGACTGAACGCCCAGAGTGTCAGCACAAGAGCGTAGAGGTACACAATGATATGAGCCTGAGAACAGGTACCGATGCGGCGTAGTGTCTCTGCAGAATAACAGAGCGTGACAGTTAAAGGGTGTCTCATTAATAATCCAAATGAAACAGAATCCAGAGATACCTAAAGGTGGCAGGGTACGGGAAATGTACCAGGATTCTGGGAAAGGCGGACGGCGACATAAGGAGATGATTAATCGCTGTGCCGTGCGCTAAATGAAACTGCTTGCCTGTGGTAGGCTGTGAGAAGCTCTTGTATTTGAATCGTTACGCTCATTTGTCGAGGTTGACTTTTGATAAGCTAGCAATTGTTAGAGTAACATAAAAACCTTTAGCTCAGTGTACCTCAGAATAGAATAGTTGTCCTAGAGTTGGAGGTGAATGGTACAATGTTCAGGGCCCAGTGGTGAGAGGGCCTCACTAGGGTCCTTTATGATAGAGTTCTAAACCTGGAAACCTTTTTATATGTGCCTCTCTACACCTTTATCAACCACATCAAGGAATGTGTTCATATTAAATCATATAATGCGAAACCATATAAGCAAACTCCCGTGAAATCAGAATCGGATTAGTTCAACCAAAAATGAAAATTCTGTCATTACTTATTCACCTCCATGTCATTCAAAACTAGTATATGACCTTTCTACTGTGGACCACAAAAGAAGATATTTTGAGAAATGTCTCTGTGGTTTAGTGTTTACTTCGGTTACTGCAACGGAAGTAAATGGGACCTCAATGTTGTTTGGTAAGCAACATTCTTCAAAATATCTTCTTTTGTGTTCTGCAGAAGAATGAAAGTCATGCAGGTTTGAAAAGACATTATGGCGAGTAAATGATGAAAGAGTTTTCAGTTTTCATCAGTTTTCATCTCTTTAACCACTCACCTCCAAATGTCAGTCTGCTGCCAGCTCTGTCTAAATGAAACATCAACATTTCTAAATCCAATACATTTGCGGTGGAAAACAAACAAGCCACTCATTCTGTTTATCTCTGTATTCGGTTCCACTCCGGAAAATGTCAGAATAAGGAAGACAATCACAACTTCCGGTTCACACGGACTTAAATATTTTATTAAAATCACTTTAACAACGAAACAACCCAACACACACCAACTGATCAGACGTTCACATCTTACGCCCATTATTTTCCTTTCTAAAAAAAAAGGATAATTGACAATGATGCAGCAACACAATTTTTTTGGTTTACAAAGAAACAAAAAACAGATAAGCAAGTAAAAATGTGTAAATTGTCTTCATGGCTTACCCCGATTTGCACCGGTAAGTAAATAATAAAGTTAAGTTATCAAGGAATGATTTTGCTTGAAGAGTTCGACTTCATTTGGCTTCAAATATAAAAAGAGGGTCATAAAGACCATTTTGTAGGACCTAAACAACACCAGTTTTTTTACATTTACATTTGTTAAAAAAAAAATAATCACCACCCTGGAATTCAAAGGTTCATTCTGCATTCTGAGTTTTGAGATAACAAGCTTTAAAGTGTTTGCATTACATTTGACTTTGTAGATCAAACCTTTCTGCTTTTTAAGTCCCAAAAAAACATCACATAATGTTAATAAGAATATGTAAATAACAAAATTTTGACAAAAATGTCAAATAGATTCTGGTTTTTCAAGGCAATATATAATAAAGTATTAAGGAAGTTTGTTTAACATTCTCATTCAGTTCAAAATGAAGAGTTTGGTTCCAAAATGAGATCATTTTGTTTTTAAATTGTGCATTCCAATTAATATCAATCAAACTGCAGTTGGTTTGTTTTCATTTAAGCCATAATAACTAAATAAATACTGTTTACTAACACAATAAAAACATAACATGATTTAGATTTTTTTTAAACAGAGTTATCTCATTTTGAAACCAAACTCCTTAAATAATCTACATAAACGTGTGTGTGTTTAACTGAAACAGGAAATGCTTCTAGACCAGTGTTGTTAACATCTTGCAAAGTGGTCTATAGAGGCAAAAATGACACCAGCGTGGACAAACTTTTAAATTATAATGGGTTCCAATGCGTTGTTCTTGTGTTGTGTCACGCTGGACATGATGTTACCGATTTCAGCTTCAATCACAATTTTTTTTAACTCTTATTTTGTTTGATTCTGTAGGTTTATCACAACAAAATATATACGGGATAACCTACTGTAAATTGGCCCATGGCCCGAGAATTGTACTAATGGCCCAAGAACAGTTCTGAACGTCGTCTGAAAACCTCCACGTTGTTTTGCCATTAAGGGGAAGTTTCGACATTCATTTTAGGCCCAGAGTTAACATGAATTTTTGCAGGATGCTGTCAATAAGCCTCACAAAGGCTTTCCAAGTTTGTTTCTGTTTCTTATCTCACGGACGCTGGTGATAACTGATAACAGCATGCTGCTCTCTAATTACCTTCTGTGTGTCCAGTGGCTTAGGGAAATGTCAGTAATGCTAATTGAAGGGATAGAGAGGGAGAGAAGATTCTTGGCCCCTGAGGCATCTGGAGATGGTTCAATCCCCAACTCCGCCACTGCCGCGATTATCTTAAGTTCCTTATTAACGCTGTGAGAGGAGCCGTGATCTGATGACTAATGACTGCAGCAAACTGCGCTATATCTTCATTTTTTGGGGGTTCGCAGCGACAGCTCACCGGCGGCCCGGTCGCTAATGCGTCTACGGGCGTAATGAAATGTTTGTGCATCAACAATCGACTATTAAAGGCTCGCCGGGCATGAGGTTTGGGAAGGGTGTTGGGGGAAGGAGAGCTCTCCCTCGCAGAAAATTCATCTGCCTAATGTATTTAGCTCGAACACAGATAACCGCTTGGGCAAACTAGTTCTTTCTCTCGTGCCCCGGGTTCAGTTGGGGACGCTCATGAAAGAGAACGGGGAAAATGAAGTGTTAATATGAAAGTTGAACTGCTGCTGCTGTATCCCGGCCGGCTCATTTATTAACGGGTGCCTTGCTTTCTGGCTTAGTTTGACAGGTAAAGTACTGTAATTACAATAATGGAATGGACTATATTGAATGTACTCTGTTATTTGATCAGGATTCATTTTAGTGAAATAATGTGGATTTTGTCAACATGGCCAACGTTAATCAATTAAGCCGGTGAAGGTAAAAGCTCTTGTGGTTTAATTTCTGCTAGAAAATGAAGGCTTCTCAAAATATACATTGATGATTCTCAACACTAAGGTTCATTGTCAACCGTATGGAAAAGATTGAGATCAGGTTGGTTTATTATGGTCAGTGCTTGTTTCTGTTGGTGATTTTCACCAGAACTGGTACCAAAACTTGAAAAGTTGGTCAATTATATTCTCCAAAAACTGTTATTGAAAACAACACAACCGAATACTTCTCTGTGTCGAGTTAAGGATAACATTTTGTTACTTTAGCTCAATCTTGTACTTTCCTTTTCATTTATTTAACACAAAATGCCACTCACGTATTTAAAAAAACATGAGTTAAAAATAAAAAAATCTGTTATTATTTTGTTCAACCTTTATAATGGTTTTAACAGAGAGGATGGACGGAATTCAATTCAATTTAGTTTTATGGCGTTTTTTTTCTCAATTTTATGTCATTTTGCAATATTTTTATTATGTTCTCTTTGTGGTGCTTTGTGTCACATTTTCATGGGGTATATGTTATTACTATATGTACATTAATTGTATTTCAACTTTCCAGTAGAAAGTTCACTGCAAAAAAAACTAATTTAGTACAAATATCTGAACATTATTAAATAAAGATACATTTAGGCAGGGCTCGACATTAACGCTTGTCCGGGACAAGTGAATGTTTTGTATGGGCAAGTGAGAGAGAATTTTACTTGCCCGAACGGACAAGTAACTTAACTTGAAAAGAAAATAACACCAGTGCGACATACATGTAGAATAATAAGAATATGTGTATTAGACAGAGCTGCGTGTTTGTGTGAAGTGCGTTTGTCGTGGTTGTGCTGGTTTGTGTGTGACAATAATCAATGGCGTACCGCATTGAGTCCGTCAGTCCGTGTACATTAACTATGTCCGGATGCGGAGTCCTGTTATTTAAATGTCATGTGGCTGTTCCGCGTGTGTGAGTGAATTATGTGCAGAGTTTAACATACAACACGAGTGATGGTCGAGGAATTATCTGCATCTGCACTGTTGCACTGTTTAAGGATATAAACACATGAATGTCGTCTCAAGAGTTTATTTTACAAGTGTTTTACTGTTTGAGTGAAGCTATCGGCAAACACTCAACAACTTGTGCGTCTTTGCGAAGAACCGTCAAAATAGAAGTCCCGTTAAATTGAACACTGTAGTGTACTATAGTATTTGCTATTGCAAATTGTAGTGCCCTTGTAGTAAATTGATAAACACTGTATACTATAGTAAAGTTCAAAAACACTATAGTATCTAAGAATTGTACTGCAGTTTACTATACTATTGAGTACTACAATAATTTATGTGGACAAATATACCACTATTGTATAGTTAAAAATGAAAAACACAGAACTTAGAAAAATGTAAACAAATTTAGTAAACAAAATGATATGGCTCTAATTTACCCACCCCTATGTAACATCAATGTCTTTTGTCAGTTACCTATCTATATATGCTCTTTTTTTTAATGAGGACATCAGACGATTTATTCTCTTGCTCATACTGTTTGGCCTGTTCTACCTAACTTTAAACCTCTCTAGCTCCAGTGCTATGTGCAAACAAAGTTAATACTAATACTAATTATCGGTTGCCTTTGTTTTATAGCAACCACAGAGACTATAGGCCTATAATCAAATTCAGGCGGCCAAAGCGGACACTAGTTAAAATGCTTAGAAGCAAACTTGACCAATCTAAATCCAAAACAATTTGATTGAGAATTCAAATGAAATATCATTTTTATCTTTGGACAAGTAATGTTTGTCACTTGTAAGTGAATGAGAAATATACTCGTCCGAAGGACAGCCACGTGACAATGGTTAATGTCAAGCCCTGATTTAGGAAAGATATGCTTTATTGCTTATAAGAAAATTACATAATTAAGCATGTTTGTGTTTAAAACCTTAAACAAACAGGGGTAAGGACAATAAATTTAAATTGGGCACTTTTTGTTTTAATCATTTTAAAATGTACAACTAAAAAGATACTTAAATTCAAAAAATGTTCTCCCCATTGGTAGATTTGCAGTGTTACAGTTAAGGTAACCCTCTCTTTTTATAACTTGAGATTTTGTCTCCCTAAAGTCAACTCAATCTTTAAATTATTCTGTTTGCTGAGAGATACAAAGATTTTAATTTGCTGTCTTGTATGCTTGTTTCTTCTGCATGTAAATGTGCAATTATTTATTTAGCATTTGTATTCATCAGTGTATGTAGCAGATATCTCAATGCATCTGCGGGGTGCTTTTCTTCGCCGTGGTCTTGATTTGAACGGGACAAAGCGGACAGCAGGCTGAAGACAATTAGACTCAGGAATTGGATATTCTGTAAACAAGCAGATAACACCCTACTGCTCCTGAAGGTGACTTTCATTTTTCAGAAAATGATTTTTGAACGCGCTGCAGATTGTCTAAGCACCGCCAGGCCGACGGCACGGCAGGAAACACACGTGTCAGATTTATTTGGAAACAGGGGGAATGAGACACTGACCTGACAATTTCATCTAACAAGCTTAGATATTTTCTTAAAATCCGGTTTGTGTGTCTGTTTCCCTCAGGCGATATCGTGGACACCTGCTGCCTGGCAAGAGTTGACTTCTATTAAAAAGTTCGAAAATGTGTTAACGTTATATGTTGTTTATAGGTGGTTCTGTATGAGTTAGCGGTGTCTGTGTTGCTTATAAATTGGGTTGGGGTTTGGACGCGTTTGAACTATCAAGATCAATTATCACTATTTTCGATCAAGGGAGACATGAGCCATACTGTAGCCATAGGGACCAGAATATAGATATTTATAAAGTTGTACTGTTAAGTTCTAAAAACATAACAACTCTTTAAACACAACGTCTCTTCATGATACTTTTTATAGGTCATCATTTAACTGAAGTATTATGACATCTCAAACTGTAAATTGGCTTTTGTATGTTTCAAGTACTGTTACAGTCAGCTACGAGACAACTAACGTTGATATTTTACTAACAAATATCACGATGGTCAGAACAGTTTGTCCAGAACTTTAACTTGAGCTCATAAAACTGTGAACGTCTGTGTTGTCCTAACAATGCTGGAAATGTGATTATATGGAGATAAGCTGAATAATGTGTGACCTGAGGGTCAGAACTAATCTAAATTGGAATCGCTTCATCTCTTGGGCTCTATGACAAAACAGCCAGGTGAGATGAGTTTGGGTGACTCACAATAGCCTTTGATTGGATTTTTTGACTCGGGGTAGGGCAGGGATAAATTAACACAAACCTCCTTGTCTGTCTGCAGGCGTGCTCATCTGAATGGTTTCAAAACCTTCCTTTTCCTGGAGCGTTTCAGCGTTCCTCTCGCGTCAAATCTCGTGCTGCCCTTGGGTCCTTTTGGTATGAGCGTATTAACCAGCAGACATGCACACTGTCAGAATGTCATATTTGTTAGCTAAAGCCTATAAGACTCGTTTTTTTTTTATTTGCGTCAATTAAAAAAATGGTAGAAGCTAATTGTTGATAATTTTGAAGGCTATCAGGCCTGCATTTTATATGCAATGATGCAAGACAGATGTAAATATTATCAGAAAAATGTGTACATGTAACAAGTTTATGTTGTAATATCCTCTTTTCCCGTAATTCTCTGGGGCAGAATGAGATTAATAAAATGTTAAAAACAATCCAAAGTGATTTAAAGTGCTTTCATGTGTACTTTTTATGATATGATATATGACAATCAAGCCCAAGACCTTATGGATTGGTAGTGTCATGCCCTGCCAGTTCTACAGCAACACTGAATCTAATGCACACATTTTGTTGCAGAAGTAAAAAACTGATAAAAAAACTAAAAAAACTGTCAAAAAATGAAAAAATATAGGGGTAATTGAAAAATATGCAGAGGAGCATATTATTTCAACAACATCACATTGAAGGCCATGGAATGTATCTGGGGTGCCTAGGACCCATATTAATATTCAAGTAGTATTGATGATATTGATGAAAGTGACCCAGAGTGACCCAGGGGACTCATCGTTTCTAACAATGGACCTGACCACAATTTATATCACTTCTGAATCATTTAAAGCTTTGTTTTGAATCAATATTTTTCCAACCAAAAATAGTGCAAAATAGTAGACTAGCAAATATAATGTCTATTGTCTAAAAGCATTATTGCCTGTCTTTTGTTGTTTCCCTTGTCATTACTTCCCTTGTCATTATTGCCATGTATATTCCACATATGTATGGGTTATTCTCCTGATGGTTGGAATTTGTTTTTTGTAACTCGTCCAAATTAATGACCAGAGGTGTAAAGTTCTTTATTTTTAAATATATAATTATTTTTAAGTATTTTTAAGTACATTTTTAAAAATATACTTTGATAAGACTTCAATCGTTTTTGCCTTTAATACATAAAAAATCTAGTACCTACGTTTTACTTGACTAAAAGTACCAAAACAATTATTTATCAAGTTTCCATCCATCCATCCATTTTCTACCGCTTGTCCGAACTACCTCGGGTCACGGGGAGCCTGTGCCTCCTAAAATTATTGGAAAAACTTAAATGAAAAATGTAAATGTTGCCTCAAAAATAAACAGAACTAACTAAACTAAAACAAACTAAAACTAAAATAGTAAAGAAAAACAGAAATAAAAATGAATAAACTCTATATAGCAACATAGAAAATGAACAAATAAATTATAAAATACACAAAAATTGCTCAAACTTAAACTAAAATTAACATAAAATCTAAAAATAAAAGCTCTTTAAAATATTATTAAAACTAAATCAAACTTAAATCAAAACTAAAATAAGGTTTGAAGAAAATAAAAGATTTTAGAAGGATAAAATCATTGTATTGTAAGTAGTGATGGTGTAATAAGTAGTTTTTATCTGTGTTTGAGTTGTGTCAAAGCTCTTGGGGGTCCCCTAACCAGACCTACAAAAAAACAATAGCGAGGTTGCCAGTACAAGCATCCATCACTTGATAGTTTGGATCAAAGTAATTTCACCATATTACATGCATAAATATCCTTAAAATGTTGATAATCCCTTGAGATCCACTTTAGGGAGTGTTTGAAATATACATTTCTTAATTTTTTTCGGTGACCATGCTATCAATCTTGCTGTAAAAAATATTTTGCATTGTATAAAAATGTATTCACAAAAATATTTTTTAAAGGTTTTTGCCTAGGTTTGATGTCTTTCTTGCTGAACTTTTGCCTATTGGTTATATTTAAGCGAAGTTTGCTTAATAATAAAATGTATTTCAAAGTTAATATTCATACATTTTTGAACATGCTGTATAAAGGCCTGTCTAAATTCAGGTCTGAATCTTTAGACCCTATGCAGCGACACATGTTGTCGGTGGATCATACTGAGAGCTGGTGGGAAATGACAACCTGTAGGATATAACCCCTTCATTTACTTGTAGTCATGTTTTAGAGAAATCCCTGGGTGCCTGTGATCTTTAAATTGGCCCACATGAGGTTTGGGCCCTGTGGAGACGTGATATGTGAGGGACCCTTCTTGCTCTGCAGAGCTGCATTTTCTTTGTGTCAGCTCCACAGGCACAGCTCGGCAAACCATGTGGATGCAAGCTGCACTTTCTTAAAATAGATAATAATTGTGTTATTTTGACTCTCAGACACAATGGCAATCACGCTTTATTGCTGGTTTAGACAAGCGACTTTCTGCAATGCGAAGCTCTGAAGCTTCAATTCGAGATGCAAGACACATTTCAGTGGAGAAAGTTTTTCCAACATTACCACGACTTTGTACTACAGGCGAAGATGTTTGCTGTCAAAGGTCTTGAGAAATTAATATGCAGTATCATTCAGCCGAGGCGTAAAATAACTTATCAGGAAGAATAAAAAATGATATAAATTCTTTCATGTAAAAAAGCTGTTTTCCAGCAGTTTCTTGTGTCTAAATGTTGCTTTATCAGGTCAAACAGAAGATGCCAACCACCGCCACGAGAATGATTTTTACTTATCCGCAATGTTTATTTATTTGTTTATTGTTTTGTTTACAGCCTAAAGCAGTAGGTATTTGTCTTTGTAGTTTCATGAATAATGCAGCTCTCCTCCCGGGACTGATGATCTTTAACTTTCTTGACTTTTCTCCATATGCTTATATATTCATTTATCTGTGCTTACATTGCATCAACGGGGGGAGGCAGGCATCTGAGGAGACCGCCGGCGTGTCAGCGGGGAGGTGTTGTGCCATTTTACCTGACAGCTGGATTTCTGGTCCCCGCAGCTGGTTTGAAATTTTAGATTTAAATTCAGCCATGCTTCAAAATCAGAATTATTCAGTTAAAGGTAAATCCAGCCGGAAAGGTCGTCGCATTCAATGTGGAAATATAAACAAGTTACAACCCATCAACGTTCTTGAAGTTTTCTCGGACAAACATGTGGGCAGATTTTTAAAAGCAAAACGGCAAACAAAACTAAATGTGGATATAAATGCAGCACGACTATTATTTAAAAGGCACATATTTTGGACGTAAAAGTTATTTTGCTTCATGTATGTCAAATGAGCTCAAAAATGAGCAAATACGGACACAATCGTTATTTTTTACCCCCTGTGGTGAAAATTGAATTTTTATTGCTGTTTTTATGGTGTTTTCAATATGTTTCATGAATATTTTCTCGTTTCATGAATATTTTTTCCTTAAACCCCCAGTTTACAAAACACTTTTTAAAAACGCAGTTGAATCGCTCCTGTTTTCTATGTCACAAAGACATTGTAAAGAATTGTATATAAAGTCGGCACGCAAAAGCTCCAAAAATATAAACATTTGTATTAATTAAACCTCCAGGTGATTAAAGATCACATGACATACAAAAAAAATTAATTTTCAAGGAAGGAATTGTTTTTTTAATATTTTGTAAATATACACAAAAGTCTTATTCAAACTTTACTATTTCAATGAAGAACCTACAAAATACCTGTACACGCACAAAACAAAAATTCAAATAATGAAACCAAAACCTTTGAAACAATATTGAAAGAAATGGACGAATGTCAAAATCTTCATTTAATCCTCTGGGGGATAACGTGTCTAGTGTAAAAATTCAATAGGCCTCACGCTGTAAAAGCAGTTTATTAATAATATCACCTATATGTCTACTTAACTTACTCGATACTAATATATTGTGGAGTGAAACCTGAATGTGTCAGGAAAAGAGGACAGACCCAAATGCAGATGCGTTTGAACAGTCTTTTAATAAAACTTAGAAGGTTCAATAATTAAACATAAACAGTGCCTTAATAGGCCGAAGGTAAACGGGAATGAGTCAGGATCGGAGTCAAACAGGCGAAGGTCAATCGAGGTGCCAACAGGATCCGTGGGAGTGAAGAGAACTCGGTGTCAGACAGGCAGGGTAAGGCGAGGCGCGAACGTCATCCAAGGGGAAATAGCAAAGCCGTAATAGAGCTGACAGAAGAGGTAATCCAAACCGGGTAATCCAACGGGAAGGCAGCGGCGAGACGATCAGCCTGCGGACGAGAAGCCACCAGCAGTACCACTGGAGGGAAAAAGGTTAGTAGCACAACGAGACAAGAGGACTAGTTGTAATCGTGAAAGAATTAACACACTGGCAACGGAAAGGAAGGCAGAGGCTGACTATAAGGTGTCGAAAGATAATGAGGAAATAACAAACAGGTGCGCGAGAGTGTGAGTGAAAACAGCTGCGTGGAGATTGCCAGGAAAAAAGAGGAAAGTTAAACCCGAGACCTGACAGTACCCCTCCCCCCAGGCGCACCTCCCTGTGCGCTCGAGGTGAAAGGGGAGTGACGGTGGTGGAAAGCCTCAATGAGGGAACGGTCCAGAATGTCCCGGGCCGGGACCCAACATCTCTCCTCCGGACCATAACCCTCCCAGTCAACCAGGTACTGGAATCCCCGACCACGTCGCCTAGAGTCAAGCACCTTCCTGACCCTGAAGGCGGGAGCGCCGTCAATGACCAGGGGAGGAGGGGGGGAGACAGGGGAGGAGAGGGGGGGAACATGAGGAGAGCGACAGACAGGCTTGACCTTGGAGACGTGGAAGACTGGGTGCACCCGGCGAAGGGGCCCGGGCAACCGAAGCCGCACCGCCACCGGACTGATGACTTTAACAATCGGGTATGGCCCAATGAAACGAGGAGCCAGTTTACGAGCCGGAACCCGCAATGGGAGGTCCTTCGTAGAGAGCCACACCCGTTGTCCACAGATGTACCTGGGAGCCTCTCTCCGGTGGCGGTCAGCATTACGCTTGGTACGGTCCCTGGCCCGTAGCAGCACCTCCCTGGCCCTTCTCCAGGTGAGGCGGCAACGGCGAATAAACGCTTTGACCGAGGGAACCGCGGCTTCGGGAGCCTGGGAAGAAAACAAAGGAGGTTGGTAACCGAGGCAACACATAAAAGGAGACATTCCAGTAGACGATACCGGCAACGAGTTGTGAGCATACTCAGCCCACGTAAGCTGCTGACTCCAAGAAGAAGGGTTGTGAGAAGCCAGGCAGCGAAGCATTCGACCCAGTTCCTGATTGGCGCGCTCGGACTGGCCATTAGACTGAGGATGAAACCCCGACGACAGACTAGCGGTAGCACCAATCTGTCGGCAGAATTCGCGCCAAAAGCAAGAAACGAACTGGGGCCCCCTATCAGAAACCACGTCCTCCGGAAGACCGTGAAGCCGGAAGACGTGATCAACGACGGTCTGAGCTGTCTCCTTCGCTGAGGGGAGAGCCAGGAAGTGCACCGCTTTGGAAAAACGGTCCACTACCGTAAGGACTACCGTATTGCCACTGGAATTAGGGAGACCGACCACAAAATCCAGGGCAATATGGGACCATGGGCGGGAGGGGACAGGAAGCGGTTGGAGCAGCCCAGAAGGAGGTACGTTGAGTGACTTGCTTTGGGCACAGACCGAGCACGCCTTCACGAACCGGTCGACGTCCTCTGCCATGCCCGGCCACCAGAATCGCTGACGGACGGCAGCCAGCGACCTCCTGATACCCGGATGGCAAGTGAGTCTGGATGAGTGGCACCAACGGAGAACAGCCGCGCGGACCGACTCATGAACAAAAAGGAGACTCGCTGGACACTCTCTGGGAACCTCGACTCCATTCAGGGCCCGTCTGACACGGTGTTCGATTCCCCAGGTGACTCCCCCTAGCACACACCCCGAAGGCAGGATGGTATCGGGAGGAGATGAGTCACCCGGGGAAGTAAAGCACCGCGACAAGGCATCAGGCTTCCCATTCTTGGAGCCCGGACGATAGGAAAGAATGAAATCAAAGCGCCCGAAGAAGAGAGCCCAGCGAGCCTGTCTGGAATTCAGCCGTTTAGCGGTCCGAATATATTCCAGGTTCTTGTGGTCGGTCCACACGATGAAAGGAATGGTAGTTGCCTCTAGCCAATGGCGCCACTCCTCCAGAGCCAAGCGCACAGCCAGCAGCTCTCGATTGCCGACATCATAGTTTCGTTCTGCAGGAGACAAACGATGGGAAAAGTAAGCGCAAGGATGCAACTTATTGTCATGAGGGGAAACCTGGGAGAGAACCGCCCCAACTCCCACCTCAGATGCGTCAACCTCCACCACGAACTGCCGTGCCGGGTCCGGAGTAACAAGGATGGGCGAGGAAAACAAAGCTGCCCTTTAGCTCCTCAAAAGCCGCCTGGGCAGACGGCAACCAGGCAAATTTAACGTTGGTGGAAGTTAACGCAGTGAGAGGAGCCGCCACCTGCCCGAAGTTCCTGATGAAACGCCGATAAAAATTGGCGAAACCCAGGAACTGTTGTAAAGCCTTGCGGGAATCAGGTGTCGGCCAGTTGGAGACGGCTCTTACCTTTTCTGGGTCCATTAGGATCCCCTCAGACGAAACGATGTGTCCCAAGAACGAAACCGACTGGCGATGGAATTCACACTTCTCCGCTTTAACGAACAGCTGATTCTCTAACAGTCGGTGAAGCACCCGTCTGACGTGCTGAATGTGCACCTGGAGGGAAGAAGAGAAGATTAAAATGTCATCCAGGTACACAAATATGAACTTATTGATCATATCACGGAGCACGTCATTGACGAGTGCCTGGAAGACAGCCGGGGCGTTTGAAAGTCCAAAAGGCATGACTAGATATTCAAAATGCCCCGTGGGTGTATTAAACCCTGTCTTCCATTTGTCCCCCTCTCTTATCCGGACCAGATGGTAAGCGTTGCGGAGGTCCAGCTTCGTGAAGAACTTTGCGCCCTGCAATAACTCAAAGGCAGACGACATAAGTGGCAAAGGATACCGATTTTCAACAGTTATGTCGTTAAGACCTCGATAGTCTATGCAGGGACGCAAAGAGCCGTCCTTTTTCTTCACAAAGAAAAACCCCACACCGGCAGGAGACGAGTAGGGACGAATAACACCGGCGGCCAGAGAATCACTCAAATATTTCTCCATGGCTGTCCGCTCTGGAGCAGACAAGGAGAAAAGCCGACCGAGCGGTGGAGAAGTGCCTGGGAGAAGGTCAATGGCACAGTCATAAGGACGATGAGGAGGAAGAGACGTGGTCCGGGACTTGCTGAAAACCGCCCGCAGGCCGTTATACACCTCCGGAACTCCAGTCAGATCGAGTTGTTCATCCTGCAACAGAGAAGAAGAAACTGAAGAATAAGCAGAACCAAGACAATGAGCGTGACAGTACACGCTCCACCCAGTGATAAGGTTCTCTGCCCAGTTGACGACAGGGTTGTGTAGAGAGAGCCACGGGTGGCCCAAGATAATAGGAGCTACAGAAGACTTAATAATAAAAAATGTAAGCTCCTCCCTATGGTTACCGGAGGTGATGAGTCCTACCGAAGTGGTGATGAAGGAAACCTCACTGATAACCTTGCCATCCAGCGAGTGAACGAGCACAGGTGGACGGAGAGGGAGAAGAGACAGCCCTCTGTCACGAGCCCAAGACTCATCAACGAAGTTGCCTTCCGCCCCCGAATCAATGAGAGCGGACTCACGGAAGCTGACATCATTAAAGGTGATCACGACAGGTAGGAGGGTGCGGGTTCCTAGGCCAGGAGAGATTGATGTGCCGCTCGCCAGGACTCCCCTGGTTACCGACGAGCGTTGGCTTTTAGCGGACAATTAGCAGCTTGATGACCTTGCCCCGCACAGTACAGACACACACCATCATTGACGCGGCGCATCTTTTCCTGGGCAGAGAGACGCAGTGTACCTAACTGCATGGGTTCAGACTGACCCACGGAAACCGGAAAATTGCGAGGAGGGGACCAATGATCCATTTGAGAATTTGCAGACTTAGCACGTTGGCGGACCTCCTTTCTGGCATCTAGCCGAATGGCCAAATCAACGAGTACGTCAAAGTAATTTGGGGACTCACGAGAGTAGATTTCATCCTCGATGTCACTGACCAGACCTTCTAGGAACCGTGCCGTAAGAGCCTCGGAATTCCAGGAGCAGGTGGCTGCTAGGGTACGAAATTCAATGGAATAGTCCGTGACTGACCTTCTGCCCTGCCGCAGTGACGCAAGGCGACGAGAAGCCTCTCTGCCGAAAACCGAACGGTCGAAGACCTTGATCATCTCCGTCTTGAAGTCCTGGAAGTCATGCCGATAACAAGCCTGTGCCTCCCACATGGCCGCTCCCCAATCGCGAGCCCGTCCCGTGAGCAGAGATATCATGAATGCAACCTTGGACTTCTCTGAAGCGTAAGTGCGGGGCTGAAGAGAAAACACAACCTCACATTGCGTGATGAATGCTCTGCAGAGAGTTGGCTCACCATCGTACAGCGGTGGATTATTCACCCGGGGTTCGGAGGGTAGGCTCTGTGAAGTCGCGCCAAGTAGGCGTGTCTGTTCCAGCCGGGTTGATAAATCCTGTACCAGAGTGGACAAAGCGTCCATAGTCTGCCGTGTAGCTGTCAAACCTTCCTCATGACGGCCCAATAGCATCCCCTGCTGTTCAACGACCGTGCGCAGGATGGACGCATCCGCTGGATCCATACTGGCCAGTGTGTTCTGTCAGGAAAAGAGGACAGACCCAAATGCAGATGCGTTTGAACAGTCTTTTAATAAAACTTAGAAGGTTCAATAATTAAACATAAACAGTGCCTTAATAGGCCGAAGGTAAACGGGAATGAGTCAGGATCGGAGTCAAACAGGCGAAGGTCAATCGAGGTGCCAACAGGATCCGTGGGAGTGAAGAGAACTCGGTGTCAGACAGGCAGGGTAAGGCGAGGCGCGAACGTCATCCAAGGGGAAATAGCAAAGCCGTAATAGAGCTGACAGAAGAGGTAATCCAAACCGGGTAATCCAACGGGAAGGCAGCGGCGAGACGATCAGCCTGCGGACGAGAAGCCACCAGCAGTACCACTGGAGGGAAAAAGGTTAGTAGCACAACGAGACAAGAGGACTAGTTGTAATCGTGAAAGAATTAACACACTGGCAACGGAAAGGAAGGCAGAGGCTGACTATAAGGTGTCGAAAGATAATGAGGAAATAACAAACAGGTGCGCGAGAGTGTGAGTGAAAAAGTCTCCGGTTACTTTCGTAACCTCGGTTCCCTGAGAAGCGGGAACGAGACATTGCGTAGAACCGCATATGAAACTCCTCCCCTTTTTCACTTTTCCTGAAGTCTTATTGGATAACGCCAGTAAAAAAACTGGCCAATTGTCGCAAGAATGCAACAGTATGCAAATACTGACGAATCTAGACAGTATAAATACAGTGCATGTGACGACAATCCTCAGAATCTACGAGAGAACGCCTGCACGGTGATGAGCGACGAACACGGCGATCTATGCAATGTCTCGTTCCCGGCTTCTCAGGGAACCGAGGTTACGAAAGTAACCGGAGACGTTCCCTTTCGAGAGCGGTCACTTCGACATTGCGGAGAACCGCATATGGAACGGTAGTACAATCCCGCCGTGAGAGCTTGCAAAATCAACCAGAAAAACTGGGTTAAAACACACAAGCATGGGAAGCATACAATTTTAACCATTCGCGAGGTCGCCCTAAGCGTCAACAGCTGATTGGCTTAAATCGGCCAATGAACTGCTAAATCACTGAACAGGCCAATGAACTGCTAGATCGGGCTCCTGCCAAATTTGCATATCCAAACCCAACAAATGCAGCGGGCTGCGCTGAAAACAGGGCAGACACCACAACAGTAAGAGCCAGCACGGATTCCCGGGCGGATATAACAGAGATCATAAAAGTACACCAAGCACAGCGTAAACAGCAATGCGGCAACAACTGTGTAATATAAGCGATTATACGGTAGCAGATAAAGAGTGATCAGCACTCACCGAGAGGACTTGAGACGAGAAAGAGGACACGTCCAATCTGTAGAACCTGGCGAAAGTGTTCTGCGAAGACCAGCCAGTCGCACAGCATATGTCCTGAATAGATGTGCCCTTAGACCAGGCCCACGAAGAGGCGATAGCCCTAGTCGAATGAGCTCTGATACCGAAGGGGCAGTTCTGTCCCTGACTCTCATACGCCAAGGTAATAGCGTCCCCACCCCCAGTGAGAGAGCCTCTGCTTTGATACAGCCCGACCTTTAGTTCCCCCACCATAACAGACGAAGAGCTGTTCAGACTCCCGAAAGCCGGCCGTGCGATCAATGTAAGCCCGTAAAACCTTACCGGGCAGACCGCTCTCTGAGCGTTAGCATTCTGCGAGTCTGACGACTCGGAAAACAAAGCGGGCAAAGAAATGACCTGTGCTCTAAATGGGGTAGACATAGACTTTGGCACATAACCCGATTTCGGCCGGAGAGTGACGTTGCAGTCGCCGGTTCCAAAACGTATGAAATCAGCGCCGACTGAGAGCGCTTGTAATCCCCTATGCGCTTAGCCGAAGCAAGGGCGAGAAGGAGAACAGTTTTTAGAGTGAGCTCTCTTATGGAAGCCGCTTCCAAAGGCTCGAATGGGGGAGAGAGAGCCTTCAACACCAGCGCTAAGTCCCAAGGCGGCACCGAAGGGGATCGCGGGGGAAAAAGTCTCCTCGCTCCTCTGAGGAATCTGACCACTAGCATGTGCCTTCCAATCGATTGCCCATCAACTGGGGAACGAAATGAGGCGATAGCAGCCACATAAACCTTCAGTGTTGACGGGAGTCCGCCGTTGTCCAGCCTGTGCTGCAGGAAGCCTAAAATATCAGACACGGGGCAGGACATCGGGTCGATATTGTTACTACTTTAACATTTAACAACCCCCCCATTTGAGAGCGTATAAACGCCTGGTGGAAGGCGCACGACACTCCGAAATAGTGTCAAGTACACGCTGAGGAAGTGCATTTAAAACCCCCGAAGGCCAGGCATGAAGGCTCCACAGCTGCGGGCTGGGGTGAAATATCGTGCCTTTCGCTTGGGACAACAGGTCTCTCCTGAGAGGAATCCGCCACGGCGGTGCCGTTAACAATTCGCTCAGGTCCGGAAAACCACGGTTGATTCGGCCCAAAACGGAGCGACGAGGATCACCGTCGCGGTCTCCTCTCTGATTTTGCACAGCACCAGGGGCAAAATCTTCACCGGAGGAAACGCGTAAAGCCGAACGTCCGGCCAAACGCACCGTCAGAGCGTCGCTCCCCATGGGGGAGTGGGTCAGCGAAAAATACAGCGGGCAGTGCGCGTTCTCGCTCGTCGCGAATAGATCCACTTCCGCCTTCCCAAAGCGCTCCCAAATTGACCTCACTGAATCAGGATGAAGCCTCCATTCCCCGTGCGGAAGACCCTCCCTCGAAAGCATGTCCGCTCCGCAGTTCAGACGACCGGGGGGGATATGCGCTGCCCTGACAGAGAGTAGATGCCGATCTGCCCACAGTAGGAGACTCGCAGCCTGTTTGAAAAGAGTTCCTGAGTGGACTCCACCCTGGCGATTTATGTACGAAACCACGGACATGTTGTCGGTGCGAATCAGGACATGTTTCTTCTCCAGCCTCGACTGGAAAGTATGGAGAGCTAGAGACACCGCCTTCAGTTCCAAACAATTTATATGGCATTTTCTCAGTGACTGTGTCCAAAGGCCGGATGCCGGCATGCCCTCGCACACCGCGCCCCATCCGGAGGACGACGCATCCGTCGTAACGACTATGCGTCTCGTAACCAGTCCCAGGGGAACTCCCCGACTGAACATGCTCGGGTCGCGCCACGGGCTCAGGGCACTGAGGCAACTGAATGTAACCGGGACTCGCACTCGACCCGAGGACCATGCTTTCCATGGAACCCGGGCCTTCAGCCAAAACTGTAGCGGTCGCATGTGCAGAAGACCCAGGTGGCAGACCGCCGAGGCTGACGCCATGAGGCCCAAAAGCCTCTGAAACTCCCTCAGGGGAACAGACCGACCCGGCCTGATCAAATGTAGAGCTGAAGAGATGGACTCCGTCCGCTCTGGGGAGAGGCGAGCGCGCATCTCCACTGAGTCGAAACATACCCCCAGATACGTTATAGACTGACTCGGAGTGAGCTTGCTCTTCTGCATGTTCACGCGCAGCCCCAGGGATGTCAAGTGACGAAGCAGCCTCTGCGTATGACCGGAAAGCGCCTCCCGTGAGTGGGCTAAAATCAACCAATCGTCCAGATAATTCAGAATGCGCATACCGCTCGCTCTGAGAGGGGAGAGCGCCGCGTCCACGCACTTCGAGAATGTGCGCGGAGCTAATGCCAGTCCGAACGGGAGTACAGCGAATTGGTACGCTGAACCCGCGAAAGCGAATCGCAGGAACTTTCGGTGGCGCTTGGCTATCTGAACATGAAAATACGCATCCTTCAGATCCACGGATGCAAACCAGTCCCCGGGACGCACTTGTGCCAGGATCTGTTTTAGAGTTGTCATTCTGAACGCTCGCTTGTGAAGGGCTCGGTTGACGGGTCTCAAGTCCAGAATCGGACTCAGACCACCATCTCTCTTGGGCACTACAAAATACCGGCTGTAAAACCCGCTTTCTCGCTCGGTCGGAGGGACGCGCTCGATCGCTCCTTTCGCGAGCAGGCTGCAAATTTCCTGTCTCAACACAGGCGCATTTTGCGCTGCCGTAAGCGACGGAACCACACCGCTGAAGCGGGGAGGTCTTCGTCTGAACTGCAGGGTGTACCCGTGTTCTACCACATTTAGTAGCCAATGAGAAATGCCCGGAATGGCTTTCCACGCGTCCAGAAACAGACATAATGGCCGAATCTCTTCGGGCGTTACTGTCAGCGGACCGTTTAGGGGAGCACGCTGGTGCAGCGAGGCTAATAGCACTGGCGGGGAAATGGCTCGTGCTTGAGACTCCAGCCGTCTCTCGACCACGGGAAAGACCGTGGACGAGGGAAGGCTGGTTATAGTCGGATAATAACTGCGGCTTCGCGCTGCACCGTGGCAGGGCAAGGGACGCAGCATTGGCTGGGTGAGGGGGAAAGAGCTCCTTTTGTGAACAGGTACGTGTTTTTAATGCATTTACACACACATTTACAACATTGCAATGTTCGCCCGCAACCGGGGGGAAAACTGATGCAAACATCGGCGTTTGGGGGCCACCGGAACGCTCACAAACTCTCTCCTCCTCTTTATAGGTCCATCAGGACGACGGCTTGGCAGACGATGGCGCTCCGCCGCCGTCGCGCGGCGGTCCTCTCTTCGGCCCGTACCTCTTCTTAGGTGGGCCCGACCATTGTTTAGGCCGGGCATCCGGCTCACGACCTCGAGAAGCCGGAGCGGAAGCAGCGTGCTGTTTGGCCGGTCTCTGCGTGGAGTGCGGCGCGGATGAAGAACGGGCTCTCTGAGACGGTTGATAAGAGCGTCGCGGGAGCACGTGACTCATGGCCTTGGCGCGCTTTTGCGCCTCCCCGAAGCGCTCTACCACCGACTCCACGACGTCACCAAAGAGGCCGGAGGGAGTGATCGGGGCGTTGAGAAGAGACTTACGATCAGCGTCTTTTAGGTCCGCCAACGTAAGCCACAGATGACGGTGGAGGACGACCATGAATCCCATGGATCGGCCGATAGCTTGTGCGGTCCGCTTCGTAGCCATCAGAGCGAAGTCGGTCGCTGCCCTCAGATCCCTCGTGGCGTCCGCCTCCAGGCTGCCGCTATCCAGCGACTGAAGGATCTTAGCCTGGAACACCTGCAGCACCGCCATTGCGTGCAAAGCGGAAGCGGCTTCCCCGGCGGATGCGTAAGCCTTACCGGCGAGATGGGCGGTAAACCTGCACTGCTTCGACGGCAGGCCTGGGTCCGAGCCCAACGAGGTGGTGGAAGGGCACAAATGAGCGGCGAGGGTCTCCTCGACGGGTGGCATGCGCACGTAACCGTGGGCCTCCGCTCCGACCACGTGGGCGAACATGGACTGCGTAGCCGCGTGAACGCGCGCCGATTGAGGAGCAGACCACGATTTCACCACGTGCTCGTGGACATCCGGAAAAAAATGGCGCGCTCCTCTTTGCTGAGGCCTGACGGCGGCCCGCCTGAAGGTACCACGAGTCGAGCTTACTTTTTGCCGGCTCCTCAGGCGAACTCCAGGTGATGTCGAGCTCGCTGACGGCCTTCTCGAGGACCCTTATGAACTCCTCGTGGAGGTCCGGGGTGCTCTCTAGGTCGGGGCGATCCCGCTCCGATCCTGCCCAGTCCTTGTCCGAAGCTGAGATGGACATGGAGTCATCATCCTCCTCAGCGCCGAAGGAAACGGCGCCCGCGATGGAAGGCGGGGGACGAAGACTCTCGTCGACGAAGAGGACTGGGGAATGGGGTGACGGCAGAGGACGGCGGCCCGGAGCCGTGTCGTCGCCGCTCCCCTTTGGAATGGGCAGACTCACCAGCGACTCGTTGGTGGCAGTGAGCCTCGACCCTGTTATTCCACGAGCGATGTTCCTGCGAGTTCTCAAGACACGCGCCGGCAGGTCCGCACAGTGCGCGCAATCGGACTCGCAGAATGCAGCCTCCGCATGAGCCAGGCCCCAGGCAGGCAATGCAGTGCTCGTGCGTATCCTGCGAGTCAATTGGACCCGCGCAAAGACAACAGAAAGAAGCCATCGGATGCGGTGAAGAAGTATCCAGTTGCGTCTTCAACGATGGCAGCGTGAAAAAGAAGATTCTGAGGATTGTCGTCACATGCACTGTATTTATACTGTCTAGATTCGTCAGTATTTGCATACTGTTGCATTCTTGCGACAATTGGCCAGTTTTTTTACTGGCGTTATCCAATAAGACTTCAGGAAAAGTGAAAAAGGGGAGGAGTTTCATATGCGGTTCTACGCAATGTCGAAGTGACCGCTCTCGAAAGGGAACAGCTGCGTGGAGATTGCCAGGAAAAAAGAGGAAAGTTAAACCCGAGACCTGACAGAATGTCTCATATCTGCAAAATGCTTCGCTACCGGACTCTTTGGATCTTGGTGTCTAATTGCAAAACGATGTTCAACAATCCGAGTTTTTAAAGATCTACTGGTTTTACATAACACAAACCACAAGGGCAACGCAGCATATAAATCACATCAATGGTTTTACAAGAAATTGTGCCTCGCATTTTTAACCAATCGCGTCACACGTTGAAGCTAATTTGCATATCAATGGCTCTATATGTGCCATATACTAAACGTAACAAGTTACATTCTAGCTTTTTTAAAACATATAGAAATAGTTTTCACTGTAAAATATTTTTAAATTTCATCATGATGATCAACCATGAGTTTTAGAATGATCGACTGCAGGGAGCTTTTTTTATAGAGGTCGGATGTATCCGAGCAGCATCTTTGGAACAAATATACCTTGTGCATGAGATCGCTTGTCAAGCATTTTTTTCTCTCACACAAAATGTAAAAATCTGTCAAACGATAAAAATAAATGTCAAAGAAAAAGTGTCAATCATCGTTCAAGGGTATGAGTTTGTTTCTCCTTGGCAATCTATCTCTCTCTTCCTTCATATCTCATGGCCTTGACAAGCGGTGACTGTAGGGCAGCACTGCATCACAGTCTCTGTATTGAACCTCAGTATATATTTTCCATAACCTTTTCAAGTCTGAGCAGCTAATAAAGTGTAAGAGCACAAACCCCTCGACACAGTTCTTAAACATGGCAACTGTTAAAATATCGTGAGGTTATTCCCAAAGCCTACATTTTTAAATGTGTTTGAGAAAGTGTATTGCGTCGGGGGAGTCTGTCTGCAGTACGAGTTCAGGAGTATTATACTGTAGGATATCCCAAACAAGAAAACACTCGCAAAGCCGATAGAAATGACTTATTGCCTGGGGAAAGTCCATTGAGAAGTGTCTCTCACAGCCTATTGTTTCCAAATGTGTACTTCATTCGGAATGACTTTTGCCATTGACCTTGCGTCTTTGCATTGTAGAAGATTTAACTAATGGCTTTTTGTAAAACATACCCGATTTTGCCACACCAGGATAATTAATGAAGTAATTAAATAGCGCAGGAAGAAACCGCAGAGTCATCAGAAAAGAGACACATAACAACAACAAAACGCTGTTGTCGGTCCTCTGCTTCTTCGTGCTATTTTCACCAAACGTTGTTTTCTTCTTTTATTCCATTTAGAGGATATTAAAGAAATAGTTCACACTGAATATTGTGAATGACAGTATTTTTATTTCAAACTATTTTAGTCCCTTGGAGGGACACAAAATATGTTTTGAAGAGATGCACGTATCCTTTCTTTCCAACAGACGTAATAACAAGCTGTAAAAATACAAAAATGAAAATAGTCCACATCCATGTTCCCTGAAGTTGCTTTGTGAGAAAACAGCGGGAGGGAGATTCTCCAAGAATAATAACTCAAATTTTAGATTTAAGTCTGTTTTTACACAAATCTATAATTTCAATTAATCTATAATAACTATTTCTTATATTTTACTTATCATTGCTTTAGGGTTCGTCATTGTACTGTAAAACATCGTGTTCTCCTCTGAAATCAAAACGGGTCAAATGGAGCACCATCAGGGTGAATAAAATATAAAAGAAATTGTCCGCGTCTTTAAAGGGATACTCCACCCAAAAAAAACAAATTCTGTCATGAGTATCTCCCCCCAACCCCAAGTTGTTCTAAACTATACTGTACATTTCTTTGTTTGGTTGAACACAAAGAAAGATATTTGGAAAAATATTAGCAACTGACATTTCTTGCCCATTTTTTTATTTATTAAAATGGTAGTCAACGGTGCTCCAGAACTGTTTGCTTTCCTAAATTCTTCATCTCATTTTCTGTTCAACAGAACAAAGACATGTATACAGCTTTGTAACAACTTGAAGGTAATTAAATGATGTCAGAAATGTCCTTTTTTGGTGGAGTATCCCTTTAAGAGGTTGACACACAAGTAGCACTGTCAACCATTAAACAAGATATAAACACCTTTCTGTCACACCACGACATGCCGCCCACCTGTTACGCTTGTGACGGTGTCCCCCTTCTGCTTCAGGCTCCTAACAGCACCGCCGGAGAACCTCAGAGTAATGCTACAGACAATTTGCTGACCTCATGTATAAGAGTTGAAGAATTGGCCTGTGTTGAAGACCTTGCCCAGGGTGCTTTTCTGGATTTATGCTCGGCTTGGTGGAATGACTCTGTCTCTCGGGTGCCAGCAGGGTTGAAATAGAGGCTGTGATGAAGTGGAGTAAAGGACAAACTCACTTGATTTTAATAACGTGTTGTCACAGCAGATAAGTTGGCTCTGTATCAGCCGGGCTCAGGGAGTTGAAGTCAAGCCAGCTACTTTAAATACAGCTGTTCTGGCGGCGTTACAGTCGATGTATCAAGGTTACAAAAGTTGCCTGCATATTCATAACGGCGATCGAACAAACTCTGCCGTCCATCCCTGACACCTATTGTGCCCGTTTTATGATTCTCACAGATCGTGTTAGGGACGTCTAGCTATTATCGCAGAATCAGACTCGACCGAAGATTTGAGTTCTTGTATAACACTGAATGGGTTTATTTTGTAATAACAACCAGCTGGATGTACATTATCCTGCTTATTACATGACTATTTGCCCAAGGAAATGATTGGAGTCTAAATATTGATAAGAAATATTAAATATAGAGGGTATGCATTGACATCACTTTCCCACGTGTACACCCCAGAACACGCTTTATTTGAGTCAAAGCAAAACACTCAGCAAGATGGCTTACAATTGAAGAAACAAAGAAACCGGGACTAAAACACTTACTGTAACAAAAGCAGTTGGACTCGACGGTGATCCTGACGACTTACATAGGGACCAGGGGCCGGATTCACAAAACATTCTTAAGAAGAAAATTCGTATTAACTGCCATATTTTTTCTTAAAATTCTTAAGAGAGTTCATAACATAATTGTCAAGATTGATCCTAGGAAAAAAAATTAAGACGAATCCATATTCTCGAAATTAAAGCGGTCGTAAATATACTTCTTAAATCTTAATCTACATTTCTAAATATCTTAAAATGAAGACAGCCTCACGTTTGTCTTAAATCTCAAAAGGTACGATGTTTAATACATGTATTGGGCTGTTTCACATGTGGCGTTTATTGTATTGAGCCGGAACCATAATTTTGACATTTACTTGCCATTTAGGAATATTTATATTGATTTAATAATGATAAGGTCGAGCTCCCTTTAGCTTTCCTGATTAAAAACGGAGTGCTTTGTACATTATTCTGGGACAAAGTGACTCGAAATGGAGAGGGGTCACAAAAATGATGGCGTATTAATACACAAAAGGAATTATAATAAGTATAATGTTTTAACGCTTGCTAACATTTTAGCTTACATTCGATCGTAAATGCCGTTTAACACATCACATGCTAATATATACAGGCTATATAAGAATGTGAGGTGCTCGTAACACACATAAAGTTTATTGTATAGATAAGCATATACAGTTACCACACGAACAAGCATATAATTTCATGCTCTTAAGAAAATATTTGAGAACGATTTAAGAAATATTTGAGAATCACACTTAAGAAAATTCTTACGAACTTCCTATCATTTATCACAAGAACCGTCTTATATTTTGTCTTATAGGGATATTTTACTACCAAATCAAAATGGAATTAAAATGAAACGTGAAATTATAACTCCGACTGCATTATTCTTCCAGAAAAAAACATATTCAGTTGCCTCGAGGGTGAGTAAAGCATGGGGAAATTTAGATTTGGTAGTGAAATATCCCTT
Source organism: Triplophysa siluroides (assembly GCA_006030095.1). Lineage (NCBI taxonomy): Eukaryota > Metazoa > Chordata > Actinopteri > Cypriniformes > Nemacheilidae > Triplophysa > Triplophysa siluroides. The sequence goes on from VCII01000114.1 coordinate 1,006,960, forward strand.
TAAGAACAGTTTTGTGAATCCTGCCCAGGTGTCTTTGGACACTGAAAACTGTTTTCTGCTATTTATGTTGTACCTGATTTCAACCCCGGGGGAAATAAACAAAGCAAGGCATTAAGTAAACAATTTCTACTCGAGCAAAACATGTTTAATGGTTTTATTAACCGAACCTATCAAGATTTACATTGCTCCTCTAAATCTTTACGTGTTGACAATACATGTTGACAAGTTTGTATGAAATACATTTGCTTAGAGTGTTAAAGGGCTCATCGGATGAAAATCTGACTTTTTCCGCGTTTCCGCTGGTGCCAAGTGCATCTACCAATTCAGAAAACGTGAAAAACAGGAACCCAGTAACATTGGGTTCAAACATAAGTTTGTTTTGATGAGCTCTTCACTGCAAGCATGTAAAAAATTGAGCCGTTCAGATTTCGCTCCTGTTGTGACCTAGAGGGAGGCTCTTATTATAATGTTACCGCCCCTTAATCTACACAATTACCACTCACGGGGCTGCGACCATTGTTGTTTAAACAAGCGACAGCGGTGTACCTGACGCCATGGATAAAGTTCGAACACTAGTCTTTGTTTAGAGTCCCAACCTCGGAAGAGACGAGACAGGAGTGGAGTTATTTTATTTTTAGTGGAAATCCCTCACAAACCATAAGTAAAAACCTCCTTGTTTGTGCGTAACACTTCAAGCCGGAGTGCTTTATCAACCTGGGACAGTAGCTTCAAAGTTGATCCTCAAGAGGGATCGAGATCAACTGAACGAGACAAAGCTGCCGATGTAAGTAGTATTTCTCAACAGGCTGAATTGACGTAAATGTACCGTATATATAGAAGGATAACTTTAGCATGATAGCGAAAGGAGCTAAATAAAACACCCAAAGCCAGTGTTAAACTTATTCTATATTTACATGTTATTTGGAAAATGGGCACTTGGAGTTTAGCTGTATGTATGTTAATACATTATGTGCGTGAATTTGTTTAGCTGTGGCAAGCTGTCACTATTGTTTTGCTAATGAACAGGGGCGAACATTGTGGTTAGTTTCGTTTTAAAGGATTTAATCCATTTGGCGTGTTTAAATGAACGGACCCTGATGTTTTTGAGTGTGACTGAAGGTGCTTTTGATTGTTGTTTCTAAAACGGACAAGCTGCTCAACTCATGTGGTAAAACAAAAATATAATGTTAATCTTAAAGATAATGTTTAGTCAATAAATATATGCTTTAAATCCTCTATATTGCGTTGAAGTCTTTGTTTATTTATGTCATTTACTTCAGTATCCAAATAAAATAACGTTTTGGTAGGATAGCAATAAACTAAATTTAGCCTCAGACATAAAAGAAGGGAAATAATAATTATTATTATTATAAAATGTAACAACACAAGAAAGTATATGTGGTTTTAGAGCGCCGTAAGGTTGAAAGGGATATCAAACGCCCGCGACTAATTTGGTCCTTTAGCCCAGTGTGTTTTCACCCACCCACTTAACAAGTGGCACCATAACCAGCTCCAGGAGTGGGCTAGCTTTAATTAAACAGTGTTAATTATAACAGTGAGGAGGGACACATTCATTATCCTGATAACAGCTGCTCACGCTAACACTAGCCAACCACCCCCGGAAAACGCATACAAGATATCGGAAAAGCATGCATGCGTGTACACATAAACACACGGCTAATAATCACCTATTGAATATGCACAAGCACACACACCTACAGCCGCTTCCGGTGTCGCCTTATGAACTTCACAAGCCGCGAGCTACAGCGTCGGTCAATTTAAGGCCATCAGGGACCGCAGTGTGTTTTGTTAGCCCTTTCTATGAGAGCCATACATTTTCCCATTAAAGCCATGACTATTTACTCACAGCAGGGGTGGGGTGGCCTGGCAGTTTTCCCTACGATCAATCTCGTAAAACCACAGCCATTGACTTATTGTCATAATGTAGCTGTGTTATTTATTTGGGGGTATTAGGAAGTGGTAAGTATTAATAAACAGCGGAAACGCCGAGGGACATAATCAACCGAGGCACAAACTGCACCCACAAACGGTGCCTTGTAAATAAATATAATATCACTCTGTGAAACGCTGTCTAGAGTTCACATTTCTAGCTCTTGATGGGATAACTTTCCAGAGGTAAATGTAATGTTAGGTGACGGCTTGTTTGCTGCGGTTCAAGCACAGATGGGTGACATGAGAGATGAAACGTTTCAGTCAGTGTCGCTGTATCTTTCAGCATGTTCTCTGATGTTCAGCTTAGAGTTAAGAGGAAGGGAGATGTGGAGCGCTGTGAAGCACTGAAGATTAAAATCCTACAGCAGTTCAGGCCATATAAAAGCGGTGCTGATATTCAGTACATTTACATTACATTTACGCATTTGGCAGACGCTTTTATCCAAAGCGACTTACATTGCTTTATCCTATACATTTTACAAAGGTATTTCCAATCCCCTGGGATCGAATGCTCTTACCACTGAGCCACAGGAAAGCTACGATCTCACTCTTGCTCGTAGAATATTGCTTATGTATTACACATGTATTACAGAAATACTTGATTCTGATAGGTCGATCGCAACATTCTATAGTAAAATATATTTGTATTACAACCACACGTTTTTTAATTGACTGTTGTCTGGAGTGACCAAAGGTAACTGTTTTCTAAAGTTGTCACCAGAAATGTCCCGGATAAAAACATTTTCAGGTTGCCGATTGCACAGTTATTCTAACCATATACTGTATAAAATATGGATGACATGCACCCATTCACGTCCATCGTTGACAATTGAAGGCAAAATGTCCGTCATGCAAATAATATTTGATATGAAAAAAAATAACTACAGAATACTTTGATCAATTACACAATTTCATATTATTTTAACAATTACACTTTATTTCCACTTGACATTTTAACTATGTTTCTTTATTGTTACTTGTTCTGCCGTATAGAGTCAAAACATAGATTTTTTTGGTCAATTATTTCATAATTTATGTTCTATTTATATTCATTACACATACTTTTTTCTCGCTACTACTGTTATTTATTTGTATTTTCCTGTTGCTTTTACCTTACTGTATATACTATATTCTTTACATTTTTTTGTTTCCCTTTCACCCTGTTTTGCTTGTGAGGAGTAATCAAAGAAAGAATTGTATTGTACCTAGTACACATACATTTGCAAAAACTCTTTGTAAGTCGCTTTGGATAAAAGCGTCTGCTAAAGTGACTAAATGTAAATGTCTATTTTCAAAAGTACAAACATAAAATCACATCAGATTTTTTTCAAGGTATAATTTCTGTATGCAGCTTATCCAGAGTTTATAAAAAAATATGAAATACAATTAAACGCATATTTTTGTGCCAATTAAAAGGCTACTGAAAGAATTTTGACAACTGTCCCCGGTTCTCTTTTCAGAAATCTTACCATTGTCCCGAAAATCGAATCTCCTAAATTGTGCTGTTTTCATGTCTCATATCAATCTGCGGTCACTTTCTATTCCTATTAAATTTTAAACACAAATTAATATTTTATGTTGATTTGTTTTCCTGAGGTAATAAGCCATTTAATCTACAGACACAAATAACCTCCTTCCGGGTTATACAAGCCTCATCCATGTTGCATTAGGGTTTATTCTGTGATAAAGACCGGCTGACTGAACATCCAGCTCTTACTCAACTTGACTGCAGCACACAGTGCGTGTTTGCCGACTGAGATAAACATAAAACACAAAATGTTTTTTATCAAGCCGTGTTTGTGGCGGGCAGCTGGGTGAGGGAGTTTAGTTTGATGTATGAAAGGAGATGAAAATACGCGGGTTCTCCGCTTCTGGAGAACTCATCTGCAGGCCCGCCTCACGTTTGACAGGCCTGTTGTTTGCAAAATGATCATGACACTACAATTTCAAATCGTTTTTTTTCTTGAAGGGTGGGTGGTAGAGAATGTGAAGGTGTAGATGAAACTGGGACCACAAACATCGTCTGACTGAGGCTAATGATGCAGTGTCTTCAGAAGCCACCTGAATTCTCCACAGAGCGCCTGTGGAAGACGCAGGTTTGTACACTGGGAATTGTTTTTCGTTTTTTCGGCTGGCAACAAGCCAGATGTTTCTCTCCATGCCAGGTGTTCTTTTATTTATCACACACGCAGGACTGACCTTTATATCCACACATTAAACAGAGGAATCTACCTCCCAGTTAAAAGATGATCCTCCTCATATATATTTTTCTCAGGGGTAAAACAGGCTGGGTATTCTTTGTGAACCACTGTTTCCTATTCTCATATTTCCATCAGCATTTGTTTTAGTTTCTCTTGATTTGAACACCTCCAAATAAAAATGTTCTTGTTTGGATATTTTTACAGCATGTGCTATCTTTATCGGCCTCTTAAATACAAAAAAGGGTGCTTTTGATTCTTTTCAGGACAGTACTTTAGAGACAAGATGGGAAATAACTTTGGGACCGTGCTGTGAAAAAACAATCGAACGATGCTGGAGAACGTAATGTTTCGGGTGTTGTTAACTGTGTGAAAGTGTAAATTGAGGCATCTGCTCTGATCCCTGGGGTGATGAAGTGTTCAGATCAGCTTTGCCTAAAGTGCTTTCTGAAACTGTTTAGAATGAAATTGAGTTTGAGAAACTCTGGCAGAGCGACGCCATTTACAATGTTGTAATATTGCAGATAGAATTTAATTTTACGGCAATAAAAGTAAACGAATGATATAAAGTCATTAAGATACTAAATGTCCATTCCAAATATTATTTTCTAAATAGAATAATATATAATACTAGATTTGTATATTTCCTGTAGATATTGTAAGTGCTTGCTCATGTGTGGTTGCCAGGGTGTTGCTAAGCACTTGCTAAGACATTCTGAAAGGTTTTTAGTGCATTGTTGTGAGGTTAATAAGGTTGATTTCTGGGTGGTTTCTAGGGTGTTGCTACAGGTATGTGGATACTACGATTTCTGAACCATACTTTTATATGGCTCCTAAGGTCTTGTGTGGTTTCTAGGGGGTTGCTATGCCGTTGTTAAGGTTGTTCAACCCCCCGTTATGTGATTGCTGGGGTTTTCAGTGTGGTTTCTAGGGTGTTGCTATGCGGTTGCCAAGGTTTCCCACCCGCACCGTTATGGGTTTGCTATGGTTTTTAGCATTGTTTCTAGGGTGCTGCTATGCAGTTGTTAAGGATTCTCAACTCCCCTGTTATGTTGTTGCTGGAGTTTTCAGTTTGGTTTCTAGGATGTTAATATGTCGTTATTAAAGTTTCTGATCCGCACTGGTATGCGGTTGCTAGGGTGTTGCTATGCTGTTGCTAAGGTCTCTCAACCCCCCTGTTATGTTGTTGCTGGAGTTTTCAGTGTGGTTTCTAGGGTGTTGCGATTATGTTTTCAATGTATTCTCAGAACACATTGTTGCTACTCCTTCAGTGTATGTGACTAGGATTTTTTGCCCATTATTTACACGCCAGGCGATCATTTAAAAAACTATTAACACCCCTACTCAACAAGCCGTATGATTTAAAGTATTATTCAGGTCTATAGAACAGATGGTGTGGGACTAAGTTACTTGCCAAAGTTTAATACTGTGGATTAGAGGGTTGTTGAAATCTCTAACCTTACGCATGATTAATACTGAACGTGATGCTTAACTTAGCAATATATTATATTAATGTGTAGTGTAAAATACACAAAAGCTGCCGTTTTGCTGACAGTAATTAGCTTTACTTAAAGACCTGAGTCCTTTTTTACTCTCAAACCCATAATAGAGATTTCACAGCATGCTGTAACAAATGTGCAATGGACAGGGTGTAGTTGCCAAGGTGAAATATGGGCATCACAATTAGAATAAGATCACTACATAGTAGTGAGATACATTAGACTGGAGACACTGTAGATATTCTATATTCTTTTGCTTAATGGACTGCATCACACTTTCCATGATATGTAGTGTATGACATCTCATACTGTTTATTGGCCCTCAGTAACATTTCCTGAATTCTCATACATCAGGAAGGATATCATTTTTCATGACTCATTCAATTTCATTTAAAATGTGAAATTATATTATTATTATGAGCCTTTTACGAATGTAAAATTGATGTAATAGCATTAATACAGTTTTCAGATAATATTATGAATAAATTATTTTATTTATTACGGCCCTCATTTTGTTTTGTACATTTGTAATATCTCTAAATGCTTCAAATCAGAAATAACTGATTAGATGTGTCATATGTCAGAAATTAGATAGATTTACTCTTTTTTTCATGTAATGGCAGTATTGCTGGCAGATTTGTAATTGATTTTACTTTTTATCTGAAGCAGCGGTGACAGTGAACAAATACTATTTATACAGATGTGATGTGACCACAATAAAGTTTATTTTATAAACAAAAAAGAAAACAAAAAACTGGAAAATAAATCAAGACATCTCATGTAAATGATGAAACCTGAAAACGCAAAGTCCAGTGAAAATAGACTGTTATTTTTCACTCTCATACGTGAGATTTAGCTTAATGGATATTATTCCTTTCTCCCACTTAGGCTGATAATTAGAGCAGTATATGAGCCGTAAAAACTCTGTTTCTCCCAATATTTCTTGAGAGTTGTGCGCCATCTGTTCTTCCCATCCATCCCTGAGTAACAACACACATTACACCCACCCACAAACACAAGGGCATGAACACACACACACACACACATGTTCAGTTCCTTTATGAATGACTGTCTGTACTGAGGTTTGAACCCCAGTACCCTCGTCTGTAATGAAGCAGAAAAGAGAAGTTAGGTATGAGCGTCCCGGCTGCCGACCAGGTAATCTGGAGCATTTGTTGATTAATGACCGTGTGCATGTGAGCAGAATCACTGTTCAGGGCAAATGCTTCTATCCAGCCATTTATTTCTGGAAAAAGTTTGTATAATTAGTCCATTTAATGTTCATATTTGTAAAAAATAATGATTTTGTGTGTTATTAGGTGCAAAACAAAGTGTGTCAGATATCCAAATGTATCTAATTGTATGTTTATTCAAAGATGCTGTTCACCCTAAATATCAATTGAAATTGAAAAATGTTAAATGTAAATTTTTTTCACCTCTATGTCCATGTTCATATGATGAAAGAAATTTCTGTAGAAAACACATTTGCATTTGCATTTGGCAACAAACATAAGCACGAACGCAGGGGCGTGTTTACCATTTGGGGGTTCTAAGCAAAGTCAAGACCTGAGGGCCCCCCCCACTTTTTTGTTTGAATTGCACAGCAGTTTTGAGTACATGGAATTAATGAGACGTATATACAAACACATATAAACTGGATTTATTTTACGTTGAACCACATAACTGCACAACATCTTCTACAGTTTGTTATAAGAAAAAACTTTCTTGGTTTTGGGATGAAAAGGTGTCCTTTGTTTTATTCAGAATAATACAGAATGCTTTTAGCCACAGTATAAGAAAGTAAAAGGTGCAAGATTCTTCTTATCATGCTTCTTTTCATAGCATTCTTTTGCTATATTCGTAAAATGAGTATTAGATGTCTATTATTTTGCTTTCTTTAGCGCTGCTTTGATACGTGCGCTTCATTGCGTATATCTGAGTGTCTAAATCAAGCTTTAAATGATTTTACCGCTTGTAGCCACTAGGGGCCCCCCAAGCTTGCGGGGCCCTACGCATTTGCGTGGTGGTTAACATCACTACTGCATGAACGTTATAACAATAAATACTAATGATTAGCAGAAAACTTTGCATAGTTTGCTTTTATAATGTCTTTATATTTTAAGATTAATTGTTTGGATATTTCTCTATATTTAATATATTTACAAATTGTTTCCTTTTTGGAGGTACTATAAACTGTATTAAAATGTAAATAATAACAAATTTGGTAACGCTTTTATTGGTTGTTTTTGTTAACAAGATGAGCTAGAAATGAACAATATGTATTCATTATTTTTATTTACAGCACTTATTAATCTTAGTTTGTGCAGTATTATTTAATTTAAAAAATCTGTATGGCTTAATATATTAACAATGACATTGACTTTATAAATAGGGAATTAAAAAACAGTGTAACTGTCACAGCATTCATAAACTTCATAAAATTATCGGAAGCCGCCATTTTTTGTGTCAAAATCTGTGAAGTCAAATGATTGTAACTAAACCCGTTCTCTTAACGCTACAGCGAAGCACACATGTTTTCCATATACAGTATAACAATAAAATATGAGACGTCAAACTTAAGATCAGATATATAAATACACAGGGAAAGTAGGTGGCGGTATGTCCTCTTGGCACAATAAGCATGCCTGCACAAAAGAATAAGGCGCTCAGTAAGCGTCTGTTCAAGGTAAACATGCATTTAATCATACCTTCCATCAAACTACCATCTTTAAGACAGTTAAGAATATTTAAGACATCATCTTCCACCATTATTGTATACTTTATACATTATGAGAATATACTGATAAACACAATAACATGCTTGCGGTTTGGTTTTTTATTCTTTATTAGAGCACACGTGAATATTAGCCCCCGTCAGCTAATGACCGAGAGAGAGAAGACAATAGGCTACTGATGTAAATCAACATCAAAAAGTCAAAATCTGGATAAAATGCATTTTATAATGGCTAAAAACATGGTGTATATATTACATTTGCAATGATTTTGGTCATTAATATGTTCGTTTGTATTGTTTGTCCTGACCAACAATATTAAAATATATGAAAATATACCAAATAGCGTCATTATTTATTATTTTAGTTTTAGTTTTAATTTTATATCTTTTATCATAAAGCACCTTATATTTACTGAAGAACTGATTAGTGTGTCTGTGTTCATTTTGGCTGCACATGCGTGCGGACATTTTACGTCATCGGAAAAGAACATGGCTAAACCTTAGGTAAATTTTTTTTTTTAAAGAAATTAAAATATTTGATGCGTTTCTAACGACAAATGCTAGTAGTGTAACGCTATTACAGCGTATTAAGTCATACATCTCTCTATACCCTGGGTTCCTTTTAACGTTGGTTAATTCACAATTATGAATGATTGTATTGCCATTTACAAACATTAACAAAGATTAATAAATGTTAAACAACTATATCGTTCATTGTCACTTTATGTTAGCAAATACAATCTTGTTGTAAAATGTCAGTTTTTAGGTGAATTGTACCTTTAAATTGATTTACTTTTATTTGATCAAGTTCAGCTCAATTTCTTAGCTTGAGCTCTGTTAATACCGCATTTATGGTGTTACTCATATAGTAAGGTTTGAAAATGAATACATTTATTACGCTGTAGTGTCAAACACTCTTCAAACTGAATATTGACCGAGTTAATTGACTTCACACAACTTCAATTAACATCATGCATTAGGTGTGCTTTCAAGCTCTATGTTTCATTGCACTCTTCCTGTGTCGTCTGAAACCTCATCAGATGGGGAAGCCTCAGGCCATGAGCTTTCTACTTTAACGCCTCACTTCGCTCGATCTCTCAGTGAAACTCTTCACGTCTTGGGCACCCGAGTGAAATATATTGATACCTGTGGGCCGACGGGCGTGTAAGTCTGTTCGATCCCTCGGTAGCCGCTAACCAATTTCTCATGTTTAATCATTTCTCTGGCCTTCATCTGCCCCTGCAGGGTCACCATCATTAATTACCTTTCAGCTATGGGCAGTGAGAAAAACACCCGGGACAACAGGGACAGTAATCGCATAAACCACTGGACCGAACCGCTGAATGGAGCTCCCAGTAGCCCAGTGTGGTTGGGTTTAAGGTGAGAGATGCATTGTTTTAATTTTTTAAGAATAACTTAATTTTTCCATCATGAAAAGTCATCTGCAATTGTATTGGCCTATGAAATATTGAAGGCAACGTTTTTATTTGTACCTTAAAAGGATGAAAGTTAATTCTTTAAAGGGAAAGTTCACACAGAAATGAAAATTGTATCATCATTTACTCATCATCTTGCCAACCTGTATGGCTTTCGTTCTTCTGCCGAACATGGAAGAAGATATTTTGAAGAATGTTAGTAACCAAACATAATGGCCCCCAGTGACTTCCACTCTACATTTCTCATACATGTTTCACTAAAAAAAATATACAGGTTTTGAACAACAAAACACAAGCAATATCTTTTTAGAGTTTAAGGTTAAGTTTTTTTTGGGGGGGTTACATAATGGTGCACATACAGTACCAGTTAACTGACAAGCGCAAATGTTAATAAATTGCTTTGCATGATTCATTTAAATACTCTCCTCCCATAAATGTTACATCTGAGAGGGAAACTTCTATTAATGCAACAGTAGTTTTTTATGACGCAAACTGTTAGTTAATCTGGCCTTTGATTTCTTTATACTTGCTATTGTGCACATGATTCCAAGGAGGGAAAGATTTAAAATCGTTTATCAAACCGTTTCAAAACAGTACTATCAAAAAGTTTCTAATCCTTTAAACAACAAATAGTTTTGGCTGACATCACCAGCCCCGGCTATTTTTCAACTTCTCACCTCCCCTGGCTTTCAGACACAAATTTGTGACTTAGTCTGTGAAAGCCCAGCTTAAGTGATGTTTTCTATATAAAATTATTCTATATAATGTAAAGAGCATTCTGTGAAAAATAAAATCTTGATATCTTTAATATGGACTGAGTAAGACTATGGCGTGATTGAAATCTGTCAGGAACTGGAGGGGGAGAACCCAAATGCAGGCAGGCACGGTGGTGAAGGGGTAAACAGGTATTTATTTATACAAGACAAAGAACACTATAAAATGACAAAACAAAACCCACAATGGGGAAAACAAGACCGGATAAATAATAATATATAACAAGGACACTAACTGACTAGACTACGAAAATAAACACTAGTACAAACACTGAACTGACTCACTAACACGGGGGTAACAGGAACTTGGAGGACACGGCAAGGTACAAGAAGCAGGATACAATGACTTTCACAATGGCATGCACGTAAAGACAATGACCGACACAAGACAATGAAACATGAGGACTATTTAAGGGAAGCAAACACAGGATAACTAAATAGGGACCAGGTGACACAGATCAAACACTAAGGGGAAGCCAATTAACACAAACTAGGAAACAGGAGGGTAGGAACGATGACGCAGACTAGGGAAACAAAGGATCCTGTATGATTCCACCTCTAGACCAAGAAATACCTGACAAGGAGAGGTGGAACCATGACAGAACCCCCGCCTTAAGGAGCAGCAACCTGATGCTCCTCAAAGGCACAAACAAGACAAGACAGACTGGGACACTGACAAGACCAAACAAGACATGGCAAACATGACAAGGGGCAGACAGGCAAGAAAAATCAACGGGTTAGGGTGGGACAATAAAAATAATAACAAGGGAGGGGGGGTGGGGGTGGGGGCAAACAAGAGTACATTGGAAGTCCAGAAGGGGTAGGGCTGGGTGGGGAAGTTCCAGCCCTTGGGGGGCGCCAGGGCGCGGAGCCCCAGGAGGCTTGACAGGGGAAGTCCTGGGGAAAACTGTTCTTGTCCCCGGCAGGACTGCTGGGCTGGACCCCGGCTGGAATGCCGGGCAGGACAAGGGCTGGACGGCCGGCTGGAATGCCGGGCAGGACAAGGGCTGGACGGCGGCTGGAATGCGGCAAGGGTGGACGGCCGGCTGGAATGCCGGGCAGGACAAGGGCTGGACGGCCGGCTGGAATGCCGGGCAGGACAAGGGCTGGACGGCCGGCTGGAATGCCGGGCAGGACAAGGCTGGACGGCCGCTGGAATGCCGGGCCGGCAAGGGCTGGACGGCCGGCTGGAATGCCGGGCTGGACTGCCGGCAGGACAAGGGTGGACGGCCGGCTGGAATGCGGGCAGGCTGGACGGCGGCTGGAATGCCGGGCAGGACAAGGGCTTGGAATGCGGGCTGGACAAGGGCTGGACGGCCGGAATGCCGGGCTGGACATCGGCTGGAACATTGGCTGGGCAGCGCTCTCCGGCGCTGGGCAGCGTTCGTGCCGGTTGCGGACCGGGCTTGGTGCCGGTGCTGGACGGGCTTTTGCTGGACCGGCTTTGGTGCCGGTTTGCTGGACCGGGCTTGGTGCGGTTGCTGGACCGGGCTTGGTGCCGGTTGCTGGACCGGGCTTGGTGCCGGTTGCTGGACCGGGCTTGGTGCCGGTTGCTGGACCGGGCTTGGTGCCGGTTGTGGACCGGGCTTGGTGCCGGTTGCTGGACCGGGCTTGGTGCCGGTTGCCCGGGCTTGGGTTGCCGGGCTTGGTGCCTTGGTTTCCGGCTTGGTGTCGGTTGCTGGACCGGGCTTGGTGCCGGTTGCTGGGAGGAATCTGCGGCCGGGCTGGCCGCTCGGACCGTCACCTCCCCACGGCGCCCCCCCAAAAAATATTTGGGGTTTGACACCACCGGACTCGGGACCACCGGACTCGGGACCACCGGACTCGGGACCACCGGACTCGGGACCTCCGGACTCGACTGCACTCCTCTCCTTTTCCTCCGGGAGCGGCCCACGGGAAGTGCGGCCGACGGAAGAGAGGTGGTGGGAGGCACGGCTAGCTCCGTGGCAGAGGAGTCGGACGGGGAGTCCCACGACTCCCTCCGTTGACGCCGTCTGCGTAGACTGGAGGATGGTGGAGAAGAGGCTGCAGAGAATGGGGAGAGGCCCATGACCCCGACTTGTAGGGAACGACCCTCGGGGATGACGGCCAGCGGGGAAGGAGAGCAGGACTCAACTGAGACCCTGGGCTTCGGCCGATTCATGGCGTACCTGATCAGTTCAGTGAAGCCCAGCGGTCTCAGCGTCTGCATCTCCTCCCGCGTCAGAGGATGGTTGAGGCCGCCATTGAACAGGACCATCTGTTCCTGCTCATCATGGACCATCTCCCCTGCAGTCTCGAAGAAGCGATCCGCGAAGTCAAGCACGTCGCCGTATCCTTGACGGACATTGCACAGGCGACGGGCCTGACTTGCGCGTCTCGCTTCTGTGCCTGCTGGGTTCGACTTAGGGTCGGTCATTCTGTCAGGAACTGGAGGGGGAGAACCCAAATGCAGGCAGGCACGGTGGTGAAGGGGTAAACAGGTATTTATTTATACAAGACAAAGAACACTATAAAATGACAAAACAAAACCCACAATGGGGAAAACAAGACCGGATAAATAATAATATATAACAAGGACACTAACTGACTAGACTACGAAAATAAACACTAGTACAAACACTGAACTGACTCACTAACACGGGGGTAACAGGAACTTGGAGGACACGGCAAGGTACAAGAAGCAGGATACAATGACTTTCACAATGGCATGCACGTAAAGACAATGACCGACACAAGACAATGAAACATGAGGACTATTTAAGGGAAGCAAACACAGGATAACTAAATAGGGACCAGGTGACACAGATCAAACACTAAGGGGAAGCCAATTAACACAAACTAGGAAACAGGAGGGTAGGAACGATGACGCAGACTAGGGAAACAAAGGATCCTGTATGATTCCACCTCTAGACCAAGAAATACCTGACAAGGAGAGGTGGAACCATGACAGAAATCATAGTGAAATTAATGGTTGAAATCAAACTTTGATGCTCATTTTCTCAAAATCAGATTTTGACACTTTAGCCTGGTTTTCACAGACTGGGTCACATTTTTATTCGTGTTTCACTCAATAATTTGTGAAATTAGCGCAATAAAATTGATTCACACTAACTTTCAATAGTTTTTTATTTTTCACATTACATCTGTTATCGTCTCCATCGTTAACTTGATGCTAAACTTCCTCAACTTTAACCTGCATCATTGACACTTGCAAAAAAAAGAGAGTTACGCAATTTTAACACCAATTTTGGCATTATAACGTTGCTTCTGGTATCCGCTGTTAGTCTGTTAGTCCGAAGTGCACAGAATGTAACTTGCAAGAATGTGAAAATTATATTTTAACTGGCATTAGGATGAATGACAGAAACTCAAGCAGAGCAACAATCCCCCACTACAGAATAAATGATGGTTGCGTTTGCCTTTTCCTATGTTTGATGATGGTCACTATTGGTAAAATATCATGTAGACACATAAATTGAAGACTGCATGCTTATTTTATCCATGTAATACAGTGATGTGTGTTCTTGTACACTATTACATTAACTGGGATTAGTTCAATTAAGTTTAAATGAAACAATTAACCATATTGTGTTGCATTATGGGATACCAGTTTAAATGTTTACCATTATCACACAATGGAGCTCAATATACTACAAAATGGATATGTGTATTTACTGCAACTTGTGTCAGAAAACAGGCTGGTCTACATTGATTTTATAGTACAAATCTAAAAACAGTGTTCTCGTAAAAAAGGAGTGTTAAATCACAGCAATAATTTAGCAGTGCACCAAGCAGCATGAGATAAGATTTAAGCCTCAACTTCTTGACTTATTTCTACTTAAACGCCTTCATTATTTCACAGATTTCGTCTAATTTTCTTCCACACGGAGTTCACAAACTCGCACCAGCCGCCCGCTCGACGACAGATCCAGACGATTACACACCCCAAGCTCCTGATGAATATTTCACACCAGCTACGCGCCGAGAAGAAATATGAATACAGATGTCACTCAGCTTGTCGAAGCCTCGCTGCGCGCTCCTGCCGTACCTCCATGCGCCTCCCCTCAACGGATTTCGCCTGAGGTGACGTGTCATCTGCGGTCTATCTATAGCCCTATGAAATATTTTAAGATTGCACGCTTCTGCACCCCATTAACAATTGTGTCTGTGACAGGGTACAGCTACACTTGAACTGCTGAGGCGGCAGAATACAGAGCCGTATATATTCAGGGCCTGCTTTTAAATCGGGTGGAAGTTATAGATGTGCTTTAAAGTAAACGCTCCTACGGTTAGCTAAAAATGAAAAAAAAAAAGTTAAAAAGAACTTAAATCCAAACTTCACCCAATCATTGGTTGGACAAACAGATAACTTTAAGGTTTCTACGTCAACCTGGAGTGTATTCCAAAAATAATAATGTACCTTGATATTAAAAGGATTTGGTTCATCGGAATTCTTGCGTCATTTCCACCATCAGCTTACCTTTGCGTAACACTAAAGGTAATATTCAGAAGAACATCTTATCTGTTTTTCCATACGATGGAATTGAAAGGTGATGAAACTTTCGAGCCTTGAAAAGGACGTAAAAGACATAAAAGTCGGTATATCGTATATAAACGTGGCAGCGGTGTATACCGCATCCATGGCACACATGCGTTCCCACGCACACATTCTTGACAAGGTTGTAGTTCTCATCTGTCTTGTGTGCAGATGGCTCTTTTATGTGACGTCTGAGATCTGGCTTGTTTTCATTCATCGTGTGAAGTGGGATATAAGAGCTGTTGTTGAGTTTGTCTGTGTGGGATGTGATCAGACCGCAGGAGACATCTGCTCTGTCGCACTGCTAATAAATTCCTCTGTCACACAAATTCTCTCTAGAATTGGTCATGCAACTCATAAATATCAGAAGCATCCGACTTATTTGACAGCTAATAAAAAAAACTTTAACTGCATCATACATGCATCGTATTTACATTTAAAAACGTTATGATTTATTCATGTCGTGCTTATGCTCCATGTGTCCACCATCCAACCCGTAGAATTAAAGGACCACTTCACCCAAAAATAAAAGCATAAACATTTGAAGAATATTTAGGCAGCATGTATCAGCTTTTATTTGGTTGTGTGCCTGTGTACAGTATATACAGGCAAAAGGAAAAAATATTAACAAAATCTTTTTTAAGGGCGGGGCTCTACACAAAGGCTCGTAAGGCACTTCGCAGGCCCAGTAGTTGATGCCACTTTTAAAAACATTATGGTATAGTTGATGTCAGGCTTAATTGTTGGTTGGAAATATTGTGATTTCACAAAAAATCAATTTTCCCATTCTATTCAAGTAGATAGGACTGTGGTCTTGCTTTTGACTGAAACAGCTGCTCGGGAGCATCGCAAACATGGCCGCCGTGTTACTTGACTTCCGTAAACGGACTTTGATACAGGTTTCTATGTAGGTTAGCTATGTTTTGAAGCATGGGAACTGGTTTAAGCTGATCCCGAGCGTCTTATAAGCTGGTCATGTGGTGGTCTCAAGCAACCAAGTTAAACCATCTCATGACCAACTGTCTTAACCGTGTACATTGTGGGGACAGGCTAATGATACAAACAAAGTGCAAATTGATCATTAAATAAACCAAATTATGCTTGTGCGAGAATGCAAAAAGGTTTTTGTGAGGGTTAGCAAAGAACATTTTGTATAGTACAAAAGTAATTGTAAAGTCTATGGAAAGTCCCAACAATGAATGAAAACAAAAGCTTGTGTGTATGTGGCCTTCTTGGCTTTAGAATGTAATTTTAACAGTGTATTCATTTAGTCACCCTGTGGTCGTCGGCTGTACACAAGCCTGAAAAGAGACGCAAAACACAAACCAGTTCAACAGTTCAAATGACACCCTGGAAAAAAGAAAGAAAAGCTGTACCTGCATTTGCTGCGAAAATACAGCTTTGTTTCCCCCACAAAGCGTTGACATAATGATGTGATGCCGTAATGCCCATGAGGAGGTTGTACATGATGATAGTGATGATAATGATGAAACTTACAAAGAGGGCGAAGACGATGAAGAAAGAAATGATGGCGATGATGACAGCAGTGATTATGACAGTGGAAAATGTCTCACACTGAGACGGAAACAACCATTTGCCTTCGAGCCATGCAAATTTCAAGTAGTGTCTCCCTCGGTAACCTCCAGTTCTCATTGATCAAGCGTTCGGCTCTTTTCCATTCACAGTCATTAGCGACAGACAGAGACTGTAATGTGGGAAGAGAGCGACGCTGGGGTATTAGATAGAGTGGGTGTCGGGCCGCTGCAGATCAGGTCATTTCCCACCCATGCAGGAGACCTCCTGTGTATAAGCCTGTTTTCTGTCTTCAGGCAAGTTGATGTGCTGGATGCTAATGTTAGTCGCAGGAATGAAGAAACCATCATAAAAATGCTATTGACAAATTTTTCTTAGATCAACAGAAGTGTTTGCGATTTGCAGCTTTGTTCGATGCATTGATGTATTTCCTCTGAAACTGGAAATTAGGTGGGAAACATTGGGTGGCTCTGTCCACAATACGTTTTCATTTGAAAACGCATCTTTTTCTCTCCATTTTGGTCTTCAGTCCAAACTAAGGTGCCGTGTTTGTCAATGGAAATGTAGCTTTCTAAAAACGCTCTCCTATGTGGATTCATTTGAAAACACAGTTTTCGCTTGTGCATACTTTATATTGCATTTTAGGAAACAGAAAATCTAAAAACTCGCAGTTATTGTTTGGCAGCAGCACAACACGAGGATACTTTCGCAACATAAATAGTCATACCCACAGCAGCATCTCTACCTCATTGTCCGTCCATTAAAAAAATATTCCTCTGCATTGCCGTGACATAAAGAGAGTAACTAAAACAAAAAAATAAACAAAGTTAATAAACGCTTGACATTAATAAACACTTAGCAGTAGCGTAGCAAGCAGGGCCTGAAGTTAACTTTTTTGACCACCAGCCACTGTGGCAGGTGGATTTAAAAATCCACTTGCCACAGTAACTTTTTACCAGCCATTTTTTTGTTTAGTTTTTTTGCCTCATAAAGGTGAAAAATAGAGATCACACAAACATTATTCTTTAACTTGTAAGAAAACAAATTTAAGTGCTGTCAAGTTATTAACGAAATCATTATAAGTAATAATAACTCTTAGACTATATATTTTTTAATCTTTTTATTTATTGATTTGCTGTGTCACAGTCGTCTACGAGCTGAGATGAGGAAACTCCTCCCCGCAACCAACATCAGCTTTGCTTTATCTCATCTCATCAACAGTTTAATACTTACTCGCACATCCAAACATAGTCAGAGAAGGGCCTCATCTTCTTGTCGATCGCGTGAACGTTCCGAAACAGGAGTCGCATCTTCTCAAACTGCGCTGCTTTCATGGACGTTAGTGCCTTGACCGCAGCGGTCTCCTCCGGAAGCGCAGTCTTTGATATTTTGCAACTTATTGTGTGTAGGTGGCTTTTTGATGACTCGTGGTCCTTAAAATCACTCCTCCGCATGCTTTGAACCGCCAGCTTGAAAAGCGGGTCTGTGAGCGGCGCTGTAATGGCACTGGACCGGATGGCTGCTTATCGGAGCTGGATTATCTTACCCTGTTGCAAGTCTTGTCTGTGGTGTATTATTGTATCTGTGTTTTTATTCTCCCCACTTACCTCATGTTTGCTGTATTTTTCTTCTTAAATCCATTTCGTTACACTGTACTTGTTATATGTGTAATGACAATAAATTGAATCAGAAACCAAATCCAAATTGCTTATAATTTTAAGTTTTTAGTCCCGATTACAAAAAGATTTGACTTCGCTTTCTCTGAGCCATTCATACAGCAGTCACTGCAGTATACTTCGTCAGTACTGCGGTCATAAATCAGCCACTCAAGAACCTTGCCGTCGTATTAAAACGTCGTCTTTTACTTTTCGTTGACTCATCCTCATCTTTTTGTTGGTTGTTCGTTTCAGCTGGCCTCTTCACCCCAGTAATGTGCCGCCACATTTTGAGCAAAAATCCAACGAAATGGCGGACTTAAAAAAAAAAACAGACACAAAAAAACAACAACTAATGAATCACTCAACTCTCATTGGCTACCCGCCAATGTGGCAGGTAGATTGATAGTTTTACCCACCAATTGCAAATTTCACCCGCATTTGGCGCGTGGTCGGGTGTTAATTTCAGGCCCTAGTAGCAAGTCAGGCGCGGACCATATGCAAAAACATTTAACACATTGCTGGACATCGTTTTTTACTCAGGTTTTGTCATGGTTCCACCTCTCCTTGTCAGGTATTTCTTGGTCTAGAGGTGGAATCATACAGGATCCTTTGTTTCCCTAGTCTGCGTCATCGTTGCTACCCTCCTGTTTCCTAGTTTGTGTTAATTAGTTTATCCCTTGCACCTGTTCCCTCTTGATTTGCTCCCCTTTAAAACATCCTCGTGTTCTTTGTCCTGTCTGGTTCATTGTATGTATATGTACGTCTTACCTCATCCTTGTCGTTGATGTACTTGTACCTGTTCATAGTTAGTCTTTGTATTCATGCCCTCGTCTTGCCTTGTTCCCATACCCTGTCACGTAAGTCTAGTTGGTTAGTGTGTTTATAATCAAGTGTTTGTTTTCTTAGTTTAGTTAGTCCGTGTTCTTGTTTATTGTTAAAAGTATCCTGTTTTGTTTTCCCCATTGTGGGTTTTGTTTTGCCTTTTTGTAGTCTTTGTTATTTTGAAATAAACCCCTGTTAACCCCTTCATCCCTGCCTGTGCCTGCAATTGGGTTCTCCTGCCTTGTCTCTCATCCAGTTCATGACATAATGAACCAGCACTTAAGAACCCAGCAGTCAGCAGCGACCGAGTCAAGCGTGGCGTTTCGTAGCCACCATGCCCACGTCTTGCTCGGCCTGAAACAGAAGGGGACTCCGCTTAAAGAGTTCGCTATGGACTTCCTGGCAACAGCGCGCTTCTCGGGGTTCAACCAGACCGAGCTGAAAGTTGTTTTTAACAGCTGTCTCGATGAACCCCTTGTACCCGACGAGATGCGACGGCTGAAACATATGGGCTTCGTGGACCAACTCGAGGTTTTGTTGGATCGTGAGTGGTCCAGGTTATCCTCCCCAGCGGATGTCTCCGCGGACTGGCCACTATCCCTGAGGATGGGCTCCTACGGCTCGGGACTCTGGGCCTATCCACACCCTCCGTCCCGTCCACCATACCCTCTCCACCAACGGCGAACCTGCTCGGCAGACGAGGAAGGAGGGAGTCGTGGGACTCCCCGTCCGACTCCTCTGGATCTGAACCACTCACCCCTCCCACTCCTTCTCCGCAGCCGACACCATGTTCGGTGGGTCGGTCGAAGAGGAAGAAGCCGAAGAGAGGGCTGGTTCCCGGTCCAGGCGTTCCAGTTCCGGCCGTTCCTAATCCTCCAGCCCAGCCGCCGTCAGAGAGCGCTGCCCAGCCGCCGTCAGAGAGCGCTGCCCAGCCGCCGTCAGAGAGCGCTGCCCAGCCGCCGTCAGAGAGCGCTGCCCAGCCGCCGTCAGAGAGCGCTGCCCAGCCGCCGTCAGAGAGCGCTGCCCAGCCGCCGTCAGAGAGCGCTGCCCAGCCGCCGTCAAGTCCGGCCTTCCAGCCGGTGGTCCCGAGTCCGGAGGTTCCGAGTCCGGAGGTGTCAAGCCCCAAATATTTTTTGGGGGGGCGCCGTGGGGATGTGACGGTCCGTGCGGCCAGCCCGGCTGCAGACTCTCCCCAGCAGCCGGCACCAAGCCCGGTCCAGCAGCCGGCACCAAGCCGGTCAGCACCGGCACCAAGCCCGGTCCAGCAACCGGCACCAAGCCCGGTCCAGCAACCGGCACCAAGCCCGGTCCAGCAACCGGCACAGAACGCTGCCCAGCCGCCGGAGAGCGCTGCCCAGCCTATGTTCCAGCCGATGTCCAGCCCGGCATTCCAGCCCTTGTCCTGCCCGGCATTCCAGCCGGCCCAGCCATCCAGCCGGCCGTCCAGCCCTTGTCCTGCCCGGCATTCAGCCGGCCGTCCAGCCCTTGTCCTGCCGGCATTCCAGCCGGCCGTCCAGCCCTTGTCCTGCCCGGCATTCCAGCCGGCCGTCCAGCCCTTGTCCTTCCAGCCCGGCATTCCTCCAGCCCTTGTCCTGCCCGGCATGCAGCATTCCTCCGCCCTTGTCCTGCCCGGCATTCCAGCCGGCCGTCCAGCCCTTGTCCTGCCCGGCATTCCAGCCGGCCGTCCAGCCCTTGTCCTGCCCGGCATTCCAGCCGGCCGTCCAGCCCTTGTCCTGCCCGGCATTCCAGCCGGCGTCCAGCCCTTGTCCTGCCCGGCATTCCAGCCCAGCCCAGCAGTCCTGCCGGGGACAAGAACAGTTTTCCCCAGGACTTCCCCTGTCAAGCCTCCTGGGGCTCCGCGCCCTGGCGCGCCCCCAAGGGCTGGAACTTCCCCACCAGCCCCTACCCCTTCTGGACTTCCCATGTTTCCTTGTTTGCCCCCACCCCCCCTCCCTTGTTTATTATTTTTATTGTCCCACCCTAACCCGTTGATTTTTCTTGCCTGTCTGCCCCTTGTCATGTTTGCCATGTCTTGTTTGGTCTTGTCAGTGTCCCAGTCTGTCTTGTCTTGTTTGTGCCTTTGAGGAGCATCAGGTTGCTGCTCCTTAAGGCGGGGGTTCTGTCATGGTTCCACCTCTCCTTGTCAGGTATTTCTTGGTCTAGAGGTGGAATCATACAGGATCCTTTGTTTCCCTAGTCTGCGTCATCGTTGCTACCCTCCTGTTTCCTAGTTTGTGTTAATTAGTTTATCCCTTGCACCTGTTCCCTCTTGATTTGCTCCCCTTTAAAACATCCTCGTGTTCTTTGTCCTGTCTGGTTCATTGTATGTATATGTACGTCTTACCTCATCCTTGTATGTAAAAGTTAGTCTGTCTTTGTATTCATGCCCTCGTCTTGCCTTGTTCCCATACCCTGTCACGTAAGTCTAGTTGGTTAGTGTGTTTATAATCAAGTGTTTGTTTTCTTAGTTTAGTTAGTCCGTGTTCTTGTTTATTGTTAAAAGTATCCTGTTTTGTTTTCCCCATTGTGGGTTTTGTTTTGCCTTTTTGTAGTCTTTGTTATTTTGAAATAAACCCCTGTTAACCCCTTCATCCCTGCCTGTGCCTGCAATTGGGTTCTCCTGCCTTGTCTCTCATCCAGTTCATGACAGGTTTGTTATTTAAATGTTAACGTGCGTCAATCACGCTCAAATAGCGGCAGACCCCAAGGGAGCGCAAACTCCCAAGTGCCAGAAAGAGGGAGAAAGCAATGCAATGCGTTTTGCACGTGTTTTTACACGCGACATGTGAACAGCCCTGACATTTATAATACAGTTGTCTATCGTTAAACATTTAGCTACTTAAATCTGGCTCTTTCACTCGTCAATACAGCAAATCTCACCTCAATCAGTTTGATTTTGACGAGCTAATTCAGAGTCCATATAAATTAAACTTCATTCTGTTTCGACACAGCAAGGTAAACAATGTAATGTTGTACATTATACATTATACAATAGGCCCTTTGCACATGACGTCACGCATCTTCCGTTCTGCGAAGCAGTGTAGCGTTACTTCCGCTAGCGCCTCAGAATGGAGTTTACAAAGTCCCTTGCACAGCTGCCACAAATATGGCTAGATGATGTACAACATCTTGAAGACAAATGTTCGCTTACGACAAGATCAAAGCTAGATAAAGGATACAAATTCTTCGTTGAACAGTACCTGTTTGATTATGAAGGAAAGTGTTTTGTTTTCTTTTTGTGTCAGCGAAGGTGCTAGGATAAGTACTTGTTGTTAAATTCTAGAGCGATGGCAAAACTGAAGTTCTTCTTCTTCTTCTTCTTGTTTGTTGCAAGACGGATGTCATGATACACTGCTTTGCGAAAAGGCGGAAGTTAAGTCACATCATTGTGAAAGGTGCCTATTATAATAGAGTGTAAATGATTATATGGATTAAATGGATGCCAACTAATTGGCACAATAAAGACCTCTCTACTACACCTAACCTTAAAATACACTTTATTGTCAAACACCTGCTTGCCATTTTCAAATATTTTCTTAATTTTGTTGAAAATAAATGTCTGTATGATCTTATATGTGATGTGATGTGAAACTGTAGTTCGGCAAAAGGCAGATTCGATATTGCATTCATATGTAGCATCTGAATTACTTGTTACGCAACTTATTCACTACGCAAATAAATAAAAAATCGTTTTTTGCACTCAACATTTTTTCTGGGGGAGGAGCCACTCACATCTGCCCATGGGCAGACCAGATCCGAGATCAGTCATGTAGTCATTTGCTATATTATGAGACGAACATGAAAAAGAACAGTGTTTGGATCACTATAGTACACAGAAACCCTTAAAGGTGCAGTGTGTCATTTTTTTGTAGGGTCTATTGACAGAAATACAATATAATATACATAACTAGAGTTTCACATAGTGAAGCCTTATGTTTTTATCAGCTTAAAATGACATATTTCTATCTATATTACACCGCAGGTCCCCTTACATATCCCATAAACGGACAAACTGCTCTTTAGATCGCGTTTCATAAATACGTTAGCTATATGTTAGAAGTGAAAACGTGACGACATCTTAGTTCTGTCTCAACCACTGTAGTGCTTTGAAATGGAGGGGGTGCAGTGAGCCGTTGGTTGCAATTCGCAACCTAACCACTAGATGCTGCTAAATTTCATACACTGGCCCTTTAAGACTAACATATTCATACTAAAAGGCAAAAACTTTTTTTATTCCATGGGTTCTTTAGGACAAAATGCGGCCAGTTAGGTTGTATATTCTCTCCGACCATTAAAATGGCTTCAAAGGAGGCCAAAGCATTACAGTTGATGAATCATCCCAAAAAGCTTTTCATAAAATTGCTATACAGCACATTTTATCTCCTCGTCTTTTCGAGTTTTGTCATGAAAAATAATCTTTTTACTGGAATAGCTACTCTATTTTGACAACAGCTAAGCTACTAAAAAGGTTATTAGCATCATTACTTTTAGTTAGCTTCACACTGTTCCTCCAGTTTTACCAGAATACGGAGAGCCAGCTGTGTGATCAAAAACATTGCAGATAATGTTCAGCCCACATGAAGTTTCTCCACAAGCACTCCAGAGAATGATGAAATGAATCAAGGCTTCAGCAGACAGCAACTCAGTTTGTGCCTTTCACAGCCAACATTTGGAGGGCACGCTAGTTTTGATCATATGCTTTTCATTAGTGACATTCATAAAGTCAAGAATCACTATTATGGTACTCACACATTTCGCCTACTTTTGTAGCAATTGCCAACATTGTATGGGTTACTCGATTTTGCTTTTATGGCAAAAATCATTAAGATATTAAGTAATATCAGATTCCATGAAGATATTAAGTAAATTTCCTACTATAAATGTATCGAAACTTTTTATTTTTTTGTGAGTGGATGCAGCAAAATCGCGATAAAAAATGGTCGGAATCACACGTACAAACTTCACTCTTTGGAAATTACCCACTCAAGTTTGGCATCTATGTAAAACTCAGAATTTCTGCCTTCGAGTTCATCTGCTCTCCACAACGCCATGACAGCGGTAAGACCATAGAGAGCATTAAAACAAACCTGTTAGCAACGGCCTGCAACAGCACATCTAATGGACAACTTTAAAGGCGATTTTATCAATCTTTCAGATATTCACATAGTTGTATCTCGGCCAAATAGTGTCCTATCCTAACAAACCATACATCAATGGGAAGCTTATGTATTCCACTTTAAGGTGATGTATAAATCTAAAAAAAAAACATTTGGTCCAGGGTCACAAATAATAATGAACTTAATAGCATGAGTCTGTTGCCATTCTGACAGTATTGAAGAACAGATAAACCTGTCATTATAAAATGACCCTTAGGCCCAGTTTCACAGACTTAGCTTAAACCAGGACTATGCCTTAGTGGAATTAGGATATTTAAATCGCTTTTATAAAAATGCCTCAGTAAAAAACATTACCGGTGTGCATCTTGAGACAAAGCAATGGCAGTAGTATATTTTAAGGTATGTCAGTGCACGTTATTTTCAGTTAAGTCAACTCAAACTTTAATTTTAGTCTGGGAATAGTCTTAAGGCTTGTCTGTGAAACCGGGCATTAAAGTATTTGGACAAATAAGTCACACTGAAAAAAGTTTTAATGTCATTGCATTATATAAAAAATATTAAACCGATTGGCATCGGCAAACAAACATTGCAAGACCTTTTTATGGCGTTTATTCAGACCCATAACTCGAGCGCATGAAAACCACATACGCGTGTGATTTAAGTGCGCAGAACACTTTCATGAGTGTAAACAGAGAACTGCGCGGATAAGGATTCTTTATATTTTCACTATATCTATCTAGGCCTATACTTTATAATGTGTAAAGTCTTCCAACTTGTAACTTTTGTTAACATCTTGAAAACCGTCCTTGACCTGTCTTATTTTTGAAGATAAATGTCACTATATGTAATACAATGGCATTCATGCATTTTTAACCGTTCAAAACAATTTGAGGGCTGCTGTGTGTCAAGGTGAATTTACTTTTACTAAACTGCCAGTAAGACATTTTTAAAATTGCGCAAAATATTGTGGTGTACTGGCAGGAGAGATTTAGTAGAAATAGAAATACACAGAGTTGCTTCTCTTGAAAATATATTTATGTAGAGGCCATAGATCAGAAAGTCTCCATACTGGACTCGAACATTAATCAGAAGCCAGAAATAGAGAAGTGTACAGTAGTGTGTACACGTTCCTTTACACCTTGAGAAGCGAGACAGAGTTCTCTTAAACATTGACTCCGTTCCAAAAGCCAGTGTGCTGACTAACCGTGGGCTGTCTATGTAGACAGCTGCTTTCTAAAACCCCAGGATCCTCACAACGAAGGTCTTATTTTTGCCACATTTGCAGTAAATTTTTATGCTGTAAATGTATATACATATATATTTATATATATATTTTCCCTCTTGTCTCTTATCCTTACCTGTGTTCACTTTTTTACCCTCTCTGTCTTTGTATATTTCTTTTATTATTATTTCTTTTTTACTGTTGTATTGCTGTAGACTGCCTATGCCCTCACAAAGGCATTTCAATGGATACGGTCACTGACATCTGTAAAATAAATGTGACACTTTAACTTTACTTTTCAATCAGGATTAGAAAGAAGCTTCAATAGGTTAGATTTGAAATAAAAAGAAGTGCACTTGTCAGAGACGATAGACTTAGTGGTTAGTGCTGCGACATGTGGCGCTGTTGCACTCCAGGCGACCGGGGTTCGGGTCCCGGCTGGTGGTTCTTTCCCATTCCCACCCCCTCTCTCTCCCACTTCGCTTCTTGTTCTCTTACTGTTATTGTACAAAACGGCAAAAATGAATCGTAAAAAAGGAAGGGGACTTTAGGTACCCTAATGATGCACTTATTCAACTTAAAATATGAAGTGTAAAATGCTTGACTTACTATATTCAAAAGTTTTAAGGGGTGACTTAAAGGAAAAGTTCACCACTTTTTGTGTTCTGCAGAAGAAATGAAGTCATACAGGTTTGGAATGATATGAAGCTAAATAAATAATGAAATAATTAATTGTGATCAAACTATCCCTTTAATGATCAGTTGCTTAATGAAATACGCATTACTTTAGTATCTTAGTGTAGAAAATAGTTTTTTATTTATAATGTTTATGTTTTGGCTGATAAAGAGAAAATCCCACAGAAAGACTGTGATCAGCGGGGAGTGTTTGAGGTATTGGTGGAGAAGTGAGTTTTAAAACCGACATGGCAAGCTTGAGTGGCCTTAACACAAGGCAAATCAATTTCTCAATAGACCATTAGAGGATGATAAGGCCTGTCTCCATTGTGTAATTTAAGTGAATAAAAACTTGTTTAGCTGTCACCTGTCAGGCCAGCTGTGCCTGATCCCAAAACCTGATTAACAGCAGGAAATTAGCTGATCGAGGTGTCAGCGAATCCTCCGAATGGCTTCACTTCGGGATATCGGATAGTCACGACTGAGTTAGAAAGAGAGAGAGAGAGAGAGAGAGAGAGCGTGGAAGAGCTGAAACTGGGTTTGATCTCGTTTCATTAGGTCTTTGCTAAGAGACACTGGGAATAGCCAATATCTCTTTAGCATGTCAAGCACTCAGGTTTGATATATCAAAGACTTTTTTCATGAATGTTTCCCTTTTTCCCTTTTGTTCTCACAGTTCAATAATAATAATATCCTGGAGTTTATCTGATATTAATATGAACAAGGTTTATGAGGTTCAGAAGTGGTGTTAATGTTGGTTGATTTATTGGTTTCAAAGGTCTTAACACATAAGCCTTTAGACATTTGTAATAATAATAGTTTTCTGTGTTATGCTAATCAAAATCTGTCTAAAAGTTACTATGAGCTTTTTGGAATGCCTCGCATGGATAAAATACAAAAGGTCTCACACATTCCAGCAGGTTGCAAACATGCATTAGCAGTGTTTTGAAGACCTCCCTTAGACATACAAAATAATAATAATAATAATAATAATGTAGCAGCTTATTTCAATTAAAGGTTGTTAACCGCGCTGAATCGTGTTCATAGAATGCGTGCAGAGACCTTATAGCTCAGTCTCTTGTGTTACCAAGGCAGCGCGTGATGCGTTTGTGTTTACATTCTAAAGATTTCCTTCATCAGCCCTGCGGTGGGAAATAGAACAATTTACATACCGGCTGGCACGGATCGGCACGGAGTGGAACAATTAAGCAACGAGTACGATTCAGAACTGTTTGCTTTCCCACATGCTTCAAAATATCTTCTTTTGTGTTCAACAGAACAAAAAATGTAAAGCAATTTTACCATATTTGTAACATATTTAGACCAAATATGTGTAAATAAAAAGTAATGTTTTCATTTTAAACTGGAAGTTAAGTTGTAACTCTTTCACAAAATTTAACAAAAACGATAATTTTACTTAAGAAATAGTTAAGCAATAAATTATCAAAATATTTTTTTGAATGGTGTCTACCTTTTTTCCATGGCTCTATATTTCATTTATTTTTTTCTACATTTATTTTCTGTATATTTTGTCTGCCATTTTTCTGCATTTACTGTATCCTGATGAGATTCTATGAATATAAAAAATCCCATCTTAAAAATGTCTAAAGAAGGTCTTTGAAAGTTGCTAGAAAAAAATCATGCCACGACAGACGTTGGTTTATTCCATCTGTCCGTGACCACCCGGGTGTGTTAGTAGTTTTTTTTGTATGTCCCTCTACCCTAAATGAAGTCACTGAAATAAGCATGCTGAGAGGTATCCCGGGGGCAGATTTGAGCTATTTTGTGCATTCGTGCCCATGACACCTGAAGGAAGCTATTTTATTTCAATTAACATTACCATCTCAATAGCAGGTGCACCTGTCCAGTGAATGTCATATAAATACTTAATTTAAAGTAAAACCATAACAACACTGACTGGCTAATATCAGTCATGACATATTTTGACTATTTTTAAATGAGGCTACTATTAAACAGCATTGGCTATTCCAATCACACATTTACGCTGAACTTTTGTAAACTCCGGATGTACTGGAGTCTCCAGGTTCACAGAATTTCCGACATCAATACTTTAATCAGTCATAAAAAATGAATCGCTGTCTGGCCAAGTAGGATTCGTAATGAAGATAAAGGTTAGGATCAAGGTTTTTCGGTAAAGTTTTAAAACACGTCATGAGTTTGTTGTTTGCCTTTGGAATCTGATCGCGGTCGGTCCTGGGGCCTGTACCATGAAGCAGGTTTAGGTGGCTAGCCAGGTATGTTAAGGATTAGTTTGAGCCAACACTGGGTTTTAGTTACCATCAAAGTAACTCGGGTTTAATCGGTGTTCATCGCCATGGTAATTTACGCTGCATGGCTAGCCTGCTCCGGAGCGGATTATGATCTAGATTGGAGATCTCACACCGAAAGTGAACCAATCAGCGGGGAGCGAATTTACATATCAGTGACGCAACTAACTCACAGTGCGTGTTACAATAGCTAGTTATTTTTAATAATGTTTAATAAAATAAAAATACTAATATAAAAAGATGTAATTATATATTACAAATATAAAATCAAATAATGGTTACTATATAGGAAAAATCTGATTTTAGAGATAAAATTTGTTTGGCTTTCCCTTACACTCACTTATTCCATTCTTTTATTGTACTGAATACAATATGTATTTCTTTGCATTGCATTTTTTACATCCTTGTCTGTGGTGCAGAACATCTAGGAACACTTTCAGTTTCACTGTGTTGGACATTTATCTTCTTTGTCCACTAAAGAAACCTTCTATTGAACAGCTACAGTAAGATACAGACAAAACCACACATTGACAGGTGAGATCACACATCTTTAACACTGCTATTTTAATCTTTTTTTTATCAAGTTACACTTAGAATTCACCTGAATAAAGTATCATACAGTAGGCCTACATTTTAAAATGTATAAGAAGTTTTTAACACTTTAATGCCTGCAAAATCTCCTAATGCATCTGTGTTGTGTAAGTGCATTAAGGAAGGTAAAGTAAATGGGGAACAGTACAAAACCCTTTAAATTAATTAAATATGTGACCAAAACTCAATTTCAAACGTCAATACTATCTTATCTTCTTTGTTCTAGGACTGTTTGATAGCCTTTTGGTGGGTTCCTATGTATGCAAGAGGGTTTTTTTTCTATCCTGACCACAGAACCACTTCAGCATGGCCCTCAGTCAAACCAGAGTCAGGATTGAGATGACCATCAGATGTTAAAATGTGCACGTCAACAGACTACTAAGCCTACATACTGGCATTTTTTTATTTAGCTGTCTTTATTTAGAAACAGCTATGTTATTTTGTTCCCGTTTCTTCTGTAACCTATGGAGGTAGACGCTTCAGTTTCTGGGGAAGGTTGTGAAATGTCCTACAATAACAGAGACACCAGTAACGTTAAATATAATCCTCACGTTCACACGTTTGCAATATTGAATAGATGCCTACAGTACATTGCCCTCTTTAACTCCGTCAGAATGCACGGATAGTTTATTTTCATCATGCGCTTCATCCTCATTTATAAAGGTAAACTAAATGATAACCAATATAAGGCAGGATATTTTCATCCACTGTGGGGCACACGCACACATTATACACACACATCATGTTACATTACTGTAATACTTACCTTACTATAGTATACTACAGTCAATGTGTGTAGTATATAGTCCTTTAACTTGCACATTAACTCAATCAGCGGCGTTCTGAAACACTTCTCTCTTGCGTAGACAGCAGCAACAGTTTTACTCCGTGGCTGAAATAACACAAAATATTTGCGCATAATTATTTCCTAAGAAACATAGAACTCCCTCTATCCATGTCGAACGCGATTGGTTTTACGATGCCGACGTCACTCGTTCATGTGCTTTAGGATCAAAGCTTGAGTTGACAAAGAAACTCCACGAGCTGCTTCGTGGTACCAACAAAGCTTGATCACGTTGGTTTGGATTTGTCAACCCAAAATTAATCCTGTAACCCTGAGTTTGTTCAGCAACATTCATGGTTCAGGCCCCTGGAATGGAAAGGGATGGTAAGAAGTTTAGAAGAGTGGCAAAAGCAGTAAAGTGCTTTTTAACAAGGCGAAATATTACAATAATGACCTGCCACTAGAATTAAGGTTAACTCACAAATGTGATTGTCGGATCAGTGTCAAATACCTTTCAAAGTTAAAAGCACATGTTCATTCTAACAGTAACAGTCATGAACAGAACAAATGACACATAACACATGCTGACACACTGTTAGTCCTACGATGAAACAGAACCTGTTGATCAAAGCTAACAGATTCCTCTCCATTTTAATGACTCCATCTTGCTTTCTTGTCATGACGAAAATGGCTGTGGGAAGCTTGCTAGAACTTCCACATGGAAAGAAAAGACAAGAGGAAATGTGTCGAGATAAAACATACATTCCCTTTCATATCACTATCAAAGGAGAAAGTCCACAGTAGAGCTGAAAGATGTATTCTTGCACCATCCACAAAGACACAGCTTGTAATTGTTTTTTTTGTTTATATGTATTCTTTCTGTCACTAATTTGTCAAGAGGCCTGTTTCCTCAGCATCTGTAATACTCACGGGTTGTGTTTTTTTTTGTGCTTGACTAATACAACAACTCTTTGGATTATTGCATCACTGCGTGTTGTGGATTATATCTGGGAGCCCGACACCCATTAACATCTTTTTTATTGCTTTTACAATTAAAATACTGTGAAACGACTCGTCCTAGACTTTTTCGGTTCCTTTTTATCTATTCTTACGCTCGTATGTTAATTTTATATCTCACGAGAAAAGAAATGAAAGGAATAAATATTTCTGCGCAGGTTTATACTGAAGATTGAGTTCATGAATATTGAACTCGTTCTGACGCTGATAGGTGGTTATTCTATACCGCGTAGAATTAATATTCGTGAACCAACCCCACCTATTTACATGATCTCATTAATATTCATGAGTTAAAGCTTAAAGTTTCCCTGTTGTTGACAATTTTACTCATTAAAACTAATCATGGACTTCTATACTATATCCATTGACATCTGTTATGGACACAAAACCAATGCAAGTCAAACAACCGCCGTTGTTCGGTTACTAACATTCTTTAAAATATCTTCTTTTGTGATCTGCAGAAGAAAGAAAGTCATACAGGATTGAAATGACATGAGGGTGAGTAAATGACAGAATTTTTTATTTTTGGGTGAACTATCTGTTGAAATTGCCCAAACGTGTTATCTAGCAAATTCTCACCATCCGGTAGCCATTGAATAAACTACACATTTGCAAAAACACGACCTGTTAAATACTGCCCTTAACCTGTTCTACGCAGATGTTCTGCATTTATTCTTGTAACGGGACTGAACTTGACAACTTGGATCGGTAACGGACGCATGAACGTTGGGGTTTCCCTGTCACCTGTGATCCGCACAGAGGTATAGCAGATATTTACAGATATCATACACCCCCTCCACAGACGCACAACAGCAGGCGGTCTCCATTAAATAAGTCCGACTTCATAAAGCTGACAGTCGCACGTTTCAAAAACGTTTCGACAGCACAGGCACATTAGGGGAGTTTCAGGTTGCGCCGGCGGGACGCAGGATTAATCACGAGAAGCGTCGCGAGGCAGCGCATGAGTATTCTTTAATTCATCAGATGCGTTCCACTAAAAGTGTCTGTTTGATTTAGAGATAGTAAATATGATTTGTTCGGATGTGTTGGCGGAAAGCGTGGAGTTGCACATTTTGTTTGGGAAGAGGCCGGATATTATGATAAATGACTGAGACAGTTCCATGCATAGGAGACTGGAGTGGTGTACTTGCAGTGTTCCAGAAAAAAACAATAAAAAATGGGAAGGCAGCAGTTGTTTCTTATCTGTGTAATCACTAATGTATTTGTCTACGGCCCATTTTTGGATGAGACTAGATTTCCCTGTGTGGCTGAGATAAATTTGTGTGTATACAGATGACATTTTAAATTTCATCCCTATTAAACTTGTTTTCCTTAAATTACTTAATTATTCTATTTTTCTTGCAAATTGCCTACTTCTTTGGTGGTCCTCTGAGAAATTGAGCAGGAATAATAATGTCTGTGGTGTGTTGTGTTGTACAAGCCACTTCTCCTTTATCGTGACCTTCAGTGAATATTATAACTAAATTGAAATGTGTTGTTCCGGTCCCTGGCGCACTTTCATTAAGGTGCAGTCGCACTTGACTTTGAGCATGCAAATTTAGTCTGGACACTGCAACAAATATTGCTTACAGGATAGGATGCCATGTTCTATGGCCTTTGTTTATTTTACAAATGATCGTTTCCCATATCACAGCAAACCACGCAGCTTTGATGTGTCCTGTAATGGGTTTAATATGTAATGTTCAGCCTCTAGTGGTCAAATATCTTTACTTAAAGGGACTGTTCATCCAAAAATGAGAATTCTGTCATCATTTCCTCACAGTCTTGTCATTTTAAACCTGCATGACTTTCTTCCTTTTGCAAAATGCAAAAGAAAATATTTTGAAGAAACATCAGTAACCAACAAAGGCAGAACCTATTGAGTTGGTTTTGTGTCCATACAATAGAAGTGAATGCCGTGGCTCGTTTTTTTCAAAATATCTTCTTTTGTGTTGTGTAGAAAGAAAGTCAGTCAAGTAATTTCCATACTCATGGCATCCTGTCTGATGCAAAAATAAAATAAAATCAGCATTAGTTATCAGTTATCATCCTCAATTCACCCTTTATTTTAAACATAATATTCAAAGTATATAAATAATCAGATGTCATTTTTGTTTATTTTAATGGGTTGTTTGATGCACCCGTCCAGACAATGAACGTCTCCATTAGCAATAGACGATACCTTCTAAAGTCCATTTTGGTGCTATTGATAGCAAACTAATACCGATAACTACATTAAATGGAAAATGTTGTGAGAATAAAACGGAGAATCACAGTCATTTAACATTAGATTTAAAAGCCATTAAGTCATTACTGAAGTCATTATTAACATTAAACAGGCCTAGATGGCACATTTTAAGACTGCTGTTTTTGTTTATCCTTTATTGACAACAATTATAAAATAACTCTTCATGGTGCTCTTCTAAATCAAAGTAAGATTCTTGTTTGAACAAGTGCTGTCATCTTTGCTATGCTTTACACATTTCTGTTCATTTTGAGCCAGCGTTATGTCAAAATAGGAAGTCACCCAGCTGCTGGGTTGAAGTAAATAAACCTAAAAATGTTTATATTTCATCCAACGATGGTTTAAAACAGAGTTTGAGGTTAAAGTGAAATGTTTAATAACCCAGAGTGTAGGCTACTGCTGTTCGCAAATGAGTTCCAGGCGAACGAAACACAAGCACTAACTTCTTCCCTATGGTATTACTAATGGATAGAAAAGACTATAGGACATAGATATCTAATTTAACAGGTGAAGTGGAGGAGGCGGAGGAACGCCAGATAAACTGACACCAGAATGAAGTAAACAGCAATTATATACTGTTGTTTATTTGATATATCAGTTGGACGTGTTCGTCCTTATTAAACCTTATGATATGTGTTCATCTATGCGCTATAATAAACAATACAATCACTAATTTAAATAGCCCTTAGGATGGTTATTATCTTGCGAGGATCAATCGCTACTCTACATTAGTATCAAAAGTATTGATATTTCATGACCGACCCGCCTATCTCCTGACCTGCAATAAAATAACTCACTTCAGTGACTCCTTAACGGTTTGGTAGCTTTTAAAAGCGTACATTAACATGCACACAGATGAGGACATGTTTTTTTCAGAGCTGTCTTTCCTGAGGTGAAATGATGTGGCGGTGGCACTTTAATTAAGACATGGAGACATCCCTCAGAGACATGTGATTAAGTGACAAACCATAATCATTTCCTGATTACTCTCATCTTTCCTCCCCTCGCGTCCGCGTTTTTGTGTCATTTTGCAGTTTTCGTCACAGCTCATTAGAAACGCCACAAAATTAGCATGCTGCCACACAATGGCCGCCGTTGTTAATAATCGCAAATTAATGCGCCGCTGCTTGTAAGTCAGTGTCATTTGTTTTGAGCCTTATGGTAATGACTGCGCGTTTTCACATTTGGCTTGCAGGCGACTTACCCTGCGGGAGATGTTCAGCCGCACCATCGGGGGGGGAAATACACAGCCCTGCGATAACTTATCTGATCCAGTCATAACATGAGGACTTTACATTTAAAGGAAGCATGTTTAACTCATGGCACGAACTGTAACAGAAAGTTACGTATTTTAAGGGCTGACTGACTTGATCGTGCCTCACTTCCTGTCAGGATCTTAAAGGGAGCACGTATAACATAGTGTAAAAAAAATGTGTTTCGCCCAACCTTATTATTCTATGGTGCTGATTATTTTCATGTTACATCAATGATTTAGTGCAGTGGTTCTTAAAATGTTTTGTTGTTTATTGCTTTGCGCCCCCCCCCCAAAAAATAATTATAATCTTAATTACACCAAAAACATATTCGGTTATACAATGCTGGAAAATCTATTATTTTGTTTGGTGGTCATATTTTACTGATGTTTGATTGCATAACATTTATGATTAGTTGATATACAGTATTTCATTTAAAAAAAAACTGTTGGCCCCTTGATCCATCTTGGGGCCCCCCAGGGGGCCATGGGCCCCAGTTTGAGAACCACTGATTTAGTGTATATTTAGCTCAAGTAAATTTTGAGCTCACTGTATATAATTAATTACGATGTTCCTGTATATTGCAAATAAACAAAAACAAATTGTAATTTATTAAACAATTATTTTCCAATTGTCACTGTCAGAAAATTCTAGAAGTCTTTGTAATGTGTTTCAGCAATACATTTCTAACATGTATAATGTGTTCAGAAACAATTCTCAGGATTCTCTTTACACAGACTTTAAGAGATTATTATGGATGTCAAAGCAAACTTGACTACCATTTTTAACATTTATTTAACTGTTTCTACAGTCTAGCAGAGCCAGACTTTGAACCATCAGCATCAGGTCTTTTCACTTATAATATGATACTGAAATGAATGACACTACATTTTATTATTTTGTGCCACAAAAAAATGCACAGGTTCGCTTCTGAACATTGATTTCAATCTTTGACTTGGGCTTATTTAATATTATTAATATCAAGGTTATACGTTATGTATACATTATGTATATGTAAAAAAAAATATTGTTTTTCACAGACTTGGTCACACTTATATTGGTTAGTTTAGTAGACACCCTCACCGGACATAAAAATCACCAGCTATTTAAAAATAAACATTGATTAAACCTAATGTGACACACCACTACATAAACCATGTTAAACAGTATTTACCAGTTGTTATTGAGTCTCGAGTATGAAAGCGCACCACCCTTCACTAGAGAAATTCCCTCCCACAGGATTAATAATGCTGTATTTATCATCATAATGTATACAACAGCAGCGGCTGGTCACATCCACCGTTTAACCTTTTCCCCCGGTTTCAAAGATTTAACGGCAAAAGCATTAGCGCGGTGAAACCTTCACAGCAGCTGTATTTTCAAAAACTTTTTCAATAGTTCAATAGCACTCTTTCTCAGGTGCGGCTAAAACTTGTCTGTCTTTATTGACCCGACTGCGGCCGGCACAAAGGGCCCATCGAGCGCAATGCTCCGGCGTAACACCCGCTAATACTCCATACAAACATCAACACTCGAACCCTCTCTGCTCTTCACGCGACGCCTTCATCCTCTCTGGCCCTCAGGGCAAAATCAATGGCTTTAGCTAGCTGAGCTGAAGGAGGAAAGAGAGATAAACACGAAACTATGTTAAACTGCTGTTCAGCAACATGACGCCAATGGCTTTCACTGGATGTGTGTATACAGAATGAACAAAACTGAATGGGAATATATAAAAATGGGTGCGGGGTGGTGTGAAGTTCATTCATCTGATCTTTTAAAATAAAAGAAATGTGATTTATTAAAAAAAAAAAAAAAATATTATAAAAAATAAAATCTAAATAGTTTTTTCATTAAATTATTATTTTATAACCTCTTGTACATCATCTCTGGAAATACCGTGGCAAAATGTACTTGTTTATCTGATGTTTAAGGACATGCCGGTGTCGTATCAAAATCTGACTCCCTGTGAGATTATGACTCCCCTGTTTTTAAGTCTGCCACAATGATACACTAAAAACTGAGAAGAAGACTTGCCGCCTGTGCATGATCCGTGTGGACCAAACGCAGATACGATACAAAATCTTTACATATACAGCTACACCCGTCTCCGTGTGAATGGCCTCTAAGTCTATAGCAACTCCCTATGAATATACCCAAACAAATTTGAGAGTGTGTGTTTGTATAGGCCTACGTTATATTAAAAATGTATCCTAAATATGCAAGAACAACCGTAAGTAAACATTTGTATAGACGAAACTATTAAGATAAAAAAGGATCTCCTTTGTGATTTGCATGCGTCTGATCTCATTCGCTCTGTATATTCTGTCTGTAAAAGCCGTACGGCCCTCGTTCGGAGGTTAATTTCAATGTCTCTTTTGATCTCGGTTTCATATCCAGCGCTTTCATGCAAGTCTCACTCGCCGCTAAAGCAAACATGAAGTGAGCAATTGATGAGTGATGTTTTATTGAAAGTGTTTGGCTCTGTGATATCCTGGCCCGCTCTTCCACTTCCTGTTGAGATGTTTTTTTTTTTGACCTCATTTTCTCTCCCTCTGATACCTCACATCCATCTGTCTAACTCAGTCAGAATCTTCTCAACATGAAACAAGCCGAGCTGGCACAAAGAAGCAGAGTGCTGCTGAGATGCTCTCTCTGTTTCTAACATTTGCCTGCCGTCTTTTCTGGCCCCTCTTCCGTTATCAGTCAAAACCATTCTGCTCGCGAGGAAATGAGTTCAAGCGGCCGTTAGATGTAAACAACGTGGTATAATGTTGTCATTCTGCCGGAACCGATTGATTGATTAAAATTGTGACCAAAATTAAGCAAGTGTGGTCTTTCACTACCTCAGAGAGAGGCTTCATTTGAAAAGAAGAAATGGCTGTGCTGCCAACCTAGAAAACATTTAGCTTTCATAAGACAGACAGCGTCATTACACCGGCGGTTCACTTGAAATGCATCACTCCACAAGAATGGATTGATGTGGAAAGAAATGTAATTAAAAAATGTCTCGGCAGTCTCCGTGATCGAACAAAATGTAAAATACAGCTCTACTCGATATCTCGATATCTTGTAACTTGCTTAAACAGTGCCGCAGACAAAACTCGTTCAAAGATACTTGTGAGCATAAGCAAATCCAGCTATTTATAAAGGAAAATGTATTTTCTCTGAAGTTTCCCTTTTATAGCTCAGGAAATGTGATGACGTTATCGGTTGAAGGTCTGTATGAAATTTAGCGACATCTAGCGCTGAGGTTGCGAATTGCAACCAATGGAAGCACTGCAGTGGCTGACATAGAACTAAAGGCCAAGTTATAGTCGTGCGTAGGACCTACACCGTAGCCTCTACGCCGTAGGTTACGTGTCGGTTTTCATTTACACTTCTGCGTTGTTGTCTGCGTCGACAGGCAATGACCACTAGGCGCCAGTGTCCATGTGCGTGTTGCTCATGTAACCAAGAAAAGAGCCGAAGAAGAATGAGCTCGTTTGAAAAGCATTAGCAGTGATAGTTGCAAGTAAACCGTCACTTTTATTGCAGCTTGAGATGTTTAGTACAGAAGCACAAATATTTTACTTAGATAATTCATTCGGAAATGCGTTTGAGTAAACATGACTCTATCGCAGAGTTTTTTGACCTGAGGGAGGGGTTCAAACAGACCAATCCCAACGCTTGCGATCCGCGTAGGGTCCACGTTGAGTTGACGCGTTGTTACATTTTTGGAGAGAGGTGCGCGCCAGGCTACGGCGTAGGGTACGTGGCTCTGCGTAAAATAAACCGTAGATTACGACTATAAACTGAATTAAACATGTTTTCGCGTCTTTGCCGAAGGAGATATCGTATTTACGAAATGCGCTCTGTTGAGCAGTTTGTTCTTAGCTACTTTAGAAACAACATGGTGAATTCCATGAAAGGGATCCGTAGTGTATGTAGATAGAAATAAAAACATAACACTTTTTACACCTCTAAAGACAAAGTCGTGTATATTATATTGCATTTCAGTCATAAGATCCTCCAAAAAAATTACACACTGGACCTATTAACTTAGTCTCAGATGTTTCTCCTAAAATTTCTGATAAATATTAAAAAAGGATATTAAAATACATACAATGTAAGGGTGTAAAATGAATGGAGATTGTACTATATAAAATTAGTTTATACAGTATTGAAATCTTCAATAATATTGACTTTTGATTGCAGACCAGGCTCATCTGAGCTCTGTTGAGACCTTTGGTGATACTCTAAAGGAGACATTTGTTAGATTTCTATGTCTTTTTCTAAGAAGAATTAGATTTCCCAGACTGGGTCACATTTGACATCTCATTGATGTCAAGGATGGAGAATGAGATAATAAAGAGATCTCATCAAGGATTTGGGGTTTGTTCTTCTTCAGAAGCACTCATTGGAAGTTCTATAAAGCCAGCCAATCAGATTTAAGCTTGCCAGATGCTTTGCAGTTTTGTTCGCGATACGCATCGAACAGCCTTCAAAGAAGTCTTATTGCACACGACACACTTTGCTCCAGCAGTCTTTTGTAGATGTTCTGGAAGTGAATCTGAACTTTCAGCACATCAGTTACTCTGTGTATGTGTGTGTGTTTGGGCGGGGTGGGGAACAGATGTGAACTCCTCGCTGGAGGAATCAACCAAAGAGACACGAATAAAAACAAAAGTAACATGGTTAGAAAACAAACCCTTTAGGTCTTTGGTGTAAACTCAGAATAGAAAAGACAGGGACAGAAAGACTATAGAGAGAATGGGGAACCATCTTGCGTAAGCCGACTTAACGTAGTGTGAAATATCCCATGAAATGACTAAAGTACTCACTGCACACACCTCACCTCACAACAGCATACAAGAGATGGACTTAAAGGGACAGTTTACATCGAAAATGAAAATTATTTCATCATTTATTCACCTTCATGCCATTGAGAACCTGCATGACTTTCTTTCTTCTGCAGAACTCAAAAGATGATCATTTAAAGAATGTTGGTAACCAAACAACATTGATCCCCATTGACTTCCATTGTATGGACACAAAACCACAGAGACATTCCTCAAAATATCTTCTTTTGTGTTTTACAGAAGAAAGAGTCATACATAGGTTAAGAATGACATGAGGGTGAATAAATGATAACAGAATATTTTTTTTCAGGTGAACTATCGCTTTAAGCATATCAAATAAATTGAAACACAGTATACAGTATACTTTAACGTTTTTTTGCACTTGTTAAATTCAGACAGAACGTGTGTCATAAATCAAATAAAAGAAATTCAACCACAAAACAGTCCCTTTGAGAATGTGTACGATATTTTTGGAGAATGCATAGTTGCATTTATTTTTGTACTAATGCGAATTCTGAAAAATATTGCCTTAAATCAATGCTGTTTTATTAATGAACCTTAAACTCTTTAAAACAGATATTAAATAAATGCAAATTCCCAGAGAAATCATTTCGTGTAATTAAAAAACCAGTGGGATATTTTATTTAATCAAAGGCGAGACGTTTCAGTGTTATTTAGATGTTTCTAAATGACGGACATCTTTTCCACTTCTCAGTATCCAAATTCTTGAATATGGCCCGGGGGGAATAAAGAAGACATCAAACACGGGATAACCGACCCGTTTCACTTCCTTTAACGCATTGATGTCCTCCTAATAGATCACTATGAGCGTGAATGTGTTCGAGGACAGACTGAGCTCACCTGTAGGCAGCAGATAAAGAGAAACAGTCCACTTGTGCCTTGAGAAAAAAATCACACCATTAGTCTGGAAAATCCAAACCAATTTTTCCAAGAACTTTGATCTGGGATTAAAGACAGGAGAGAGAAAACGGTTAACTGAGGGTGAGGGCGGTTTTGAGGGCCGAATCCATCAACAGGGCCATAATCAAGCGGAGCGAGGTTTTGCGGGCCTGCAGAGTCCATTAGGTTTTCTCATAACCGTGTAGCAGCTTGAGTTATCGGCTGATTTAAAATCCTAATACATAATGTAATAAGAACATCTCAGTGGTTTGTTATGAGGTGCAGAAATCTTGCGGAGGGAAGGTTCGGGCAATATTCAGACTCGTTTTTTTTAACCGCCATGTCTCCATCTCAAGGGTGCCACTTGTAATGTTTGATAAATGGCTCTCTTACACAAGGCTAAAATTCTGTTTGCTGCCTCAAATGCTTGTTTCCTCGGTTTTCCTGCAAACCCTTGAGTGGAGTTCACATGATGGATGCTTTTGTCTTGTCAATGGTAATTTGCAAAAGCATTGTACACAGAGTCAGCTTTGAGTTTATTTCTGTCACCACACGCAGTGTTAAATGAAAGCTGTACTGTAGCCTACTGCGGAGGTACAATAATGGCTTTTAATGTATATCTATGCTTTCCTGTAGCTCAGTGGCAAGAGCGTTGCGTTAACAAAGCAAGATTGTGGGTTCGACACCAGGGGATTGCAAATACCTATGTATAAATGTATAGGATAATGCAATGTAAGTCGCTTTGGATAAAAGCGTCTGCCTAATGCATAAATGTAAATGTAATGTAAATATCATGTTGATTTAATACACAATATACTCTATGTACTATTAGAGAAGTTCTCCAGAAATCTTTATGGGTCTCAGTAGTGTGCTGTCTTTGTGAAAAACATTTATGAAGTGTTTGCACCTTTATCTTTAAGAGTTCTTCTGTTGTCCTAGTGTGAAAAGATGGCCCTCAACATCTTATAGCCACTTTGAAGAAGAACTCAGGGAACATTTATATGACAACAATGTAGTGCAGAACTGAAATGTTTTTTCTTTGTTTTTTGAAAATTTCACATTCACAAAAATGTTGTCAAAACAGTCAGCGTTAAAGGAATAGTTGGGGTGAATTATTGAACACGAATCCGCATAAACGACTAAAAAGCTGTTTTATGAATGCCAGTCCAACAGTTGGCAATGTCGCTTTTTCAAAGAAACACTGTGTGCCTGTGCACATACGCAGACCCAGGTTTAACCCAAAAGCTTTTTTTGTACGTCCTTTGGCAGCGTAGCTTTGTATTTAGAATTTGGCAAATGTAAATAATGTGTCTCCGCTGGTCGTAGTAGCCGGGTTCGAATTGAAGGGGGGATGGGGCTAAATAATGAACTTGAGGGTCCCCTGTTTTTTTATTAAAACTAGAAAACTAAAAACCTGACTTTATTTTTTTTCAAATTATCACGCTATTGACCGTTATTTGTCCAAGTTTGAATTACATTTTTATCTGAAAATAGCCTATCCATGCATGCTCAAGCGCACCACACAGTGTTCAATGAAGACATCTACAGACCGAGATGTCGCGCTGAGTGATCCTCTCATATTGAAAGGGTCGTACAGGTGGTGGAAAAAATTGCTAGGCTAAGGGAGCGAAAATATTTTGCACTCCCCAAGAAATTACGTTGCTTTGCAAAACTTTTGCGTTTCCCCAAGAATATTTTTCTTCTTCCTCAGAAAACGTTCGCATTCCCAGAGATTATTTTGCGATCCCATCTGCAAACATGAGCTCCGACTTTGATGAGAAGAGTACCCATGATGGTAAAATTTTTATAGATTTACATTTATATTCCTCTCCAGATACGGTCTCGCACAGACCTCCATTGCATTAAACACGTTTCAAACAAATGTACTTTGGAATTTCTAAATGGAAAAACAAAACAAAATCTTCACAACTTTTTCCACATCTTCTTGTCGAATGCATTTAACTTATAGAATTAAACTGCAAAATCAAAGGCACAAGTTTATAATTTTAAGAAAAAAACTGCAGGTATGTAGTCAATACGGTTGTGTTAGATTTGTTAGAAGATAAATGATATCATTCTCAAGCTCAAGAAGTATCAGTTCACATAGCTGTCTCGTCTGGGATGGTCCCCGCTTCAGTTGCCACTAAACAACGACATTCAGAGAAACAACACACTCATCTTTTCAGTTTGCATGCGGAGCTGACAGCGGGATTGAAATGTACAGCTCTTTTTAGCTTGATGAATCAACTTTAAATTGCTCAGAAATCTGCCATAATGAATTTCTGTCATCTCTCTGTTCTCTCTCTCTCTCTCTCTCTCTCTCTCCCTCCCTCTGTCTTATTACCTTGAGTGAACTCACAGTCCTTTGGTTTTATTTAATGTGTTTTCTTCCCTTTAACTAGATTAAAAGGCTTGGCATTCATTTCACGCCATACAAACGCTGTTTACCCTCATAGGACTGGAACATCTGCTCTACTCTCCATGAAGCTTGTGGTGAAATCATCAAAAACCTCCTTAGGATAAAAAGGACTTTCTGAGCTTGCACATCACAAATCAGTTGTGAGTCTTAATTCATACCGACTCTGTGACAATTACACAATGTTGTGAGGGTGAATCTTAGAGTTCAATTGATGTGTTTATAGCAGCCTGTGTTATGTTGGGATTGATATAATGTGCAGTCTGAACTCTTTTGGTAGGTTTTAGACTAAATCTAACAATACCTGGCATTTTGAGAGTTAATTTTTAAAAAATTTTTTTAAATTAATTTTCTTTGAGAGAGATAATTGAATATCGCCAGAAAAGAGCAGTTTTTAGCGGGTTGGTAAATTCGTACATATAAGTGAAAATTAGCTTCAAATCACTGATTTCTCCATTCAAGACCTGAGGTTGAAAACATTAAACATTAACTGCAGAAATGCAAACATGAAACCAAAAATACATTTTGCGTGCTGGTTATATACATTAAGCAGCAAGGTGCCTTAGTAAAATATATGAAATTTGACAGCCTCATTAAGCACATTACAGCTATATCATAGTTCAACTGAGAAAAGTTTCTATACATTTACTAAATGGCTCTTAGTGACAGGAGGAAATGAGGTCAATGAGGTATGTGAGCAGTGGCGTGGAAAGGTCACACTATTAAGGAGCCTTTGGAGGGCGTGTTAGCAATCTCTCCCATACAGCTCTCAGACATACTGGCGGTGTGTATCAGCCTGCTGCTGGCGTGATCTTGTCATAATAGCCAATTTTTGCAGTCAAAATATTTCTCCACCTTTATCTATAATTCAGAGCAAAGATTTTTTTTAGTAAGACATTGGATCTCTTTAGACAAGTCTGAAAAACAGCCAAAGACTATTTTTCAGATTCTGTTTTTGTACAGAAGCTATTGAATATAACATTGAAAAGAATAATACATCGTTTTGGGACCCTGCTAAAGAAATACAAGTACAAAGTAAGACTACTTAATAAGAATTTTACAGCTTTCAAGTACAATTTGTTTTAAAAACTGGTTTTGTGCAGTTTTCAGCGTGATAGCAAAGCGCTCTGCAATAACATGTGTGGCAGTTTGGGAAATATTTCCTAGAAATGTTTGTGAAATGTTTTGCTTTCTTCTAAAACCTGCATATTGCTGTCCTTCCGAAACCTTGGATTTCCAAATTTGCAGTTTTTAGGAAATGGACAAAACAGTGTACTTGTTAAACTATAAATACTGTGTTGTAAAAGTTGACAAGCACTTTTTAATGCTTCTTATAAGAGATGCACCAATATATCGGCCAATAATCTGTATGGGTCAATAAAAGCAATTTTTTACCCT
Organism: Triplophysa siluroides; assembly: GCA_006030095.1. Lineage (NCBI taxonomy): Eukaryota > Metazoa > Chordata > Actinopteri > Cypriniformes > Nemacheilidae > Triplophysa > Triplophysa siluroides. The sequence continues at coordinate 1,050,829 of VCII01000114.1, forward strand.
TATGGCCGATAGTTTAAAAACAGTCGATGATCACGGCCGATATATCCTGTCAATCGAAAGGGAACAGGAAAGTTCATGCTCTGTGTATAGAAAATGTTAAGAAACATCACCAGTTTGATGTTCAACATTAAAAGTTGTTAAATAAAATTAATAGTATTCAGAAAGTTTAAGAAATGTTCATTTAGCCTTTAGAATGTAGTTAATGCGAGTTAATATAACCACCAAACTATCAGAATCGGCAGATATCACTCGGAATAATCACTGGAGAAATTTAGTATCGTGCACCTTTGCTTCTTATTGATTAGATATTTGCAAAACCCAGCAACAAATAATAGTGATGATGACTAATATTTATGATTTATGGCAAAAATTATCTCTAAATATAAAGAGACAAGGTTTCAGAAGGGCTTTTTTTTTTTATCCAGAACGATGATACAAATATTTTGGATCCGTATATGCTGTACTGTTTACAAGGTTTGTAGTGCCACCTATTGCCAATTAGCGGAAACACTGATTGGTGTAAAATGTTGTCTTTGGCAGGGAAGTCATCTCTTAATTGATAAGACAACTCATCATTGGCAGGGAAAGGGTAAAGTGGCTAAATAGTAAAATAAGCTTGAACAAACAGTTCACCCAAAAACAGATAAAAAAGATGCTAATACTCATCCTGGCATGTTGTTGTAAGCCCCCTTGATCTTTTCTCTGTTGTGGAACACGACTGCAAAACAATTCATGCATCGTTTTTTTCTACACAATGAATGTTCATGACCAGTAGCTGTCATGCTCCAAAATCTAACAAAAATGCACTAGACAAGAAATCCATACCATTTGTTCACTGCGCTCTATCATGTGCAAAGTCAGATCGGTCATGAGATCCAATCACCTTAGAGGTCACTCATGTCAACATAAAGCAATTCGTCTTAAGGCTGCGTGTTTCAATGTGTGTGAAATAAGTTGAAACCCAATATGGAAAAAACTGTTGGGTATGCAAAATATTTAATAATATTGCATTTCGTTAAAACAGTCGAAGCTCTCTTTCTTCAAAATGTATACGGCTCTTTTCTTGCAGTCATATCTCGTATTTACAGTTGCACGAGGGAAACTCATGCAGCGGTAAGCAATGCTGACCAAAAGAAAAAAAGGAAATAAAACATTTCTGTGTGTATGAAGTTCACAAAAGAGCACTTTGATGTTCCACAGGGCCACTGGCACAATATTCGACGGACAAAGCTGAGGTGAATGCTGGAGGGTCATTGTGGTTTGGGGCTATTTGTTGCCTCAGGGCTTGAACAGCTTGCTGTTATTGGCGGAAAAAAATGAATTCCCAAATCTATCAGAACCTTTAGCAGGAGAATGTAAGGCCATCTGCGCACCAATTGAAGCCCGACAGAAGTTGGATGATGCAACAGGACACTGACCCAAAGCATATCAACAACAGAACGGCTTCAACGGCGGAAAATACACCTCCTGGAGAGGCCTGGTCAGATTCTTGACCTCAGCCCGATTGAGTTTGACATGAAAACACATCAGGGATCCAAAGAATATTGCTGAATTTATATAGTTTTGTGAAGAGGAGTGTTGCGCATTTTTTTCTTATTGTTGTGTGTTGCAGATCTTACTCAATATGTTTGGTGAAGGTTGTTGCTGTCGAAGTGTGTTCATTCAGTCAATAAATTCAAGGAATCGCCAAATTGTACAAGTGTTACCAAGATGTCCAATCTGTGAACGTATCATCAAGTTTTCAAAGAATGGATTCATTTGAATGCTAACCATTTTGAAACAATTGACAAACGTGCGTCTGATTTCCCATCACTGAATGTAGTTTATGCATAGATCCAGGTGCGCCCAAAGGCTTCGGATATTTTTTCCCACATCCAATGTGAAAGCCAAAATGAAGCATATTTAAATGTTCCTTTGATACACTCTAACTGTGCCTACTTGCATAGTTGATAAAAGCTGTTTGAAGCTGTCTGGATCACAGTGAATAGATTTTGCATCGCCTTGCCAGAGTTATTTGTGGACAGCATGTGCTGTCCCCGGTTTTTCTGTTGTGTTTAATGAGATGACAATTCAATGCCTGTCAATTCACTGCGACTGTAATCCCGTTGTACCACTAAGGTGACTGTTTGTTTTATATCGAAATGGAAGCGTAATCTCCTTCTAGATGAATGTTGAGATATATCAAAGGGTTTCGAGTAGCTTTACATCGAACTGCTAAAATATGCTTGGTTTTGCAATAATGTGATAGTTGTACCAAGTTTCATGTATGTTTATACTTAATGGAATATGATTTAGTACTACACATGAAAGGACAGATTTAATGTTGTTGACATGCTGTCATACTTGATTTAAGATGTAGTGTTTTGTTTTTGTGGTTTTGTGTCTATTGTACATAGAAGTCAATGGGGTTTAATGTTGTTTGGTTACCGACATTCTTTAAAATATCTTCTTCTTTCGTGTTCTTTAGAAGAAAGAAAATTAACAATGACATCAAGTTGAATAAATGATGAGTGTTTTCATATTTAGGCGAACTATCCCTTTAAATGTCCAGTGTCTTAAGTTTGGTGGCATCTGGTGGTGAGGTTGCGAATTGCAACCAATGGTTCACTCCAATCAGTTTTGAAGCACTAAGGCTGCTCTCACAGGACTAAGATGTCGTCACATTTTCGCTTCTTTGCCGAAGGAGATAATGTTTTTAAGAAACACCCCCGTGGAGCAGTTTGTTCGTTTAGGGCTACTATAAGAACTAGATGGTGAATACCATGCAAGGGAACCTGCGGTGTATGTAGATACAAATGGCTTATTAGAAGGTCTTTAGAGTTACTGTATGTATTGTATATTATATTGCATGCAAAATTGCACATTGTACCTTTAAGTACAACTGTTTTAAGATAATTGAAAACGTCAGCAGAAAAGTTGTTTATTTTTTTAAACACTGATTCAAAGGTGTGTGAATACCACCTCTCTTCTTGCGGCCGTCGTGGGTTTTGATCATATTCATGAATTCCAGAGGCAGTGATCACGTCTCTGATCACTGCCCATGTTACCCGTGACCCTCAGAAACAAAGGCCATCCAAACCCTCCCTGTGATAAGTCTCTCTATCACTCTCCACACATCAATGAGCTCTGGAAATACATTCTCTCTCTCCCAGGACCTGACCTTTTCATATCTGAGCCTTTGAGTTTTTCTATTAGCTGGGAGGAGATTACACAGACACAATTCTTTCACTTCTGACTGCCATTCATATCCATTTCTTTGGACTTGACCGAGGTGGATCTGATCCCGTGGATCTATATACTTATTAAACAGGATTGGGTTCATTCAGATTTATGGAACAAAAACTGTGATTCGGTGAAGGAGCCTTGTAGCAGTAACTTTTTTTTTTATGTGCAGGTTAAGGATTAGTTCAACCGAAAATGAAAATTCTCTCATCATTCGTTCACCCTCAAGTTTTTCCATCTCATATGACTTTATGTCTGCTTCAGAACACAAAAGGAGATCATTTAATGAATATCCGACTGGGTGGATTCGATACAACGGCAGTACGTTGTGAATCATTTTAATGCTTAGTAAAGGAGCAAAGAGAGTTGGCATGAAAGTATGTGAGGCTTGTAATCATTTGTACTCGTAAAAAAAGATGCAATCTGTCACTTTTGGCGTTTATATCGCCATCTCTGTTTAAAACATAAAATTGCAGGTTGAATGTAGTTATTATCTTAACATGGGTCAAACTTACATTTCTGACAAATTCTTACCTGCAGCTCAACTTCAAACAAATCATTATTATAAGCTTACCAATGCAAATCTAAGGTTAAGTTTGACTGTTTAAACTCCCTCGATAACTGATTTTAGTTTATATTAAATAAATAAAAAAAATACGGATTGCAGCTTTAAGGGGATAGTTCACGCAACAATGAAAATTCTGTCATCATTTTCTCACCCTTTTGTCATTTTAAACCTGCATGACTTTCTTTCTTCTGCAGAACACAAAAGAAGATATTTTGAAGAATGTTGGAAACCGAACAATGACGGTACCCATTCTCTTCTATTGCACAGACATGTATGCATATGTATATGAATACTGTAGGTGCTGCCATTGCTCGGCCTTTCAGCTTTGAAATGACAAGAGGGTGAGAAAATAATATGTTATTCCTTTAAGCAAATATCTTTCCTCATGGTTTACCAGTGTCAAGATAATCCAGGTTAACTATGAATACAGAGTGTGGATGGTGAGTTTATTTATTCATTTGAAGATTATAATCCAGCACAAGACATATTGTGATCATTTGAACCTGCACCAGAATATTGAACCATCGCATTTATGCAGACAATTCCATCTGATGATATCTCTCCGGAGTGCCACCGTCGCCAAAAATCCTCAGTTCAGAAATGAGCGAAGCTCTCTAATGAAGCAGTTCAGCTGCAACAGTCGCTCACTAGCGGGTGAAATCTAAAAGCGAATGAGCTTTAAAAGACAGAGGACGGCGGCCTGCGCTAATAGGCCTTCTGGAAACTCCGCTCATCCCCTCGAGACGGCAAAGCACGGCCCTTGTAATGAGCGGCGAGAAACTGATGTTAAAGGAGGTAAAGCGATCAAGGGCCGCTCTTCCATCGAGCCCCGAGGCCAAACCGACACAGAAGAGCCGAAATGAAAAGGAGGGGGTTGAAGAGGTGTGGGGTGATGAATCATATCTTACAATGTGAAGTGACGCACGTTGAAGTGGTTCATGCCAACCGCTGTGTAATCTCTATCTGTCATTTCTTTGTGCAGTGTTCTACACGCTGACACGGATGCTTTGGGATATTTGGATCGGGTTCTTCACGGGAGTGGATCTGTGTTCCCAAAAACGTCCTGACGAATCTGTAACATTTGCCAGAACATATTCACACGTCACAGAGCTTCAAGTCTTCGACGGGAAGTTGAAACATACAGTCATGGAAAAAAAATATTTTCATTGAATCAGCATTTCTAGATGTATTGTGGCCATTTCAGTCCAGAGTCTGTTGAATTTCAATCAAATCAAACCTCAGGAGTGACAACGTCATCAAACAACGATGTGAAAGACTGACAGCATGACAAGACACATGGAAACTGTGATAAAAATCAAGGTTATCATACAAACAAATATTTTTCTTACATACATATACAAATATTATTGTTGTATTGGTTAAAAGTGAATCTGAACATGTTTTCTTTGCAGTAATTGAGGTCTGAAAAATTACAGCGCATCTTTTCTGTGATTTTAACCCCTTTCTCCATTTTACAATTTTTGCAAATAGAAACAATGTTTTTATTTGAAATTTGGGACAAATCTTGTTTGAAGTTTACAGAATTAAACAAAATGATCCTTTTACCTAAACACATGAATGCAAGTTTTTTTAAACAGTCTCTTATATTTTTTCTGTGGCTGCAAATTTCATTTCAACTTCAGGACTTGCATAGAAATTTTATTTTCATGCCTGAACTCTGCACTTCCCTTCAAATGCATAAAAGAAAAGAAATATTGCATGAAAAAGCTGCAATATTTCCAGGTGCTTGCTAATTAGAACGACAAAAAACACATGGTGGCTTGTTATGTACCAATATAATACCATTGTGATGACTGTATGTTTACATTTCGCATAATGAGGTAGTTCTAAACCAGATGTCAAGTTGTAGCGCTCTAATTGAACACCTGCTGCTAACAAACCAGATAAAACTTTCAGATTTGTCATAATCTAATAACTGTTTTGATGACTTCATCAAAGAACTCACCTTATAAGAATCAAGCACGTGTTGAATCTAAAGGCGGATTCGTGTGTTTTTACACAAGCTGAGAGCTTTGTAAGACGTCCACCTCTTCTAGTAAACAAAATTAATGACGCGTCAGGGTCCAGACAGTTTTTGTGGAAGTGGACCGCTACATCTAAGGTGGGCTGTAACTGTTTAACCCTTAACAGAAGTATAAAGAGGTCAGTACTCTAGAGAGGTGATTATCCTTTTGTCTGCTTAATGGCCCTCACTGACAGGCCCTAATGAGAAATAATGAAGGGCCGTATGACTCCACATCACCATATCCTCACAGGAATCTCAACAGACAACGGTGGAGACGGTTTAGATTTCATTATCGTCTTATTTTTGAATTGTTTGATAATTATATTGGAATGATGACATGTAGGGATAATGTCATCAGTACAGGAGAAACAGTGAAAACAAAAATTGATTTAAAGGGCAAGTTCACCCAAAAAAATAAAAAATCTATGATCATTTTCACACCCTTTTGTCATTTCAAACCTGTATGACTTTCTTTCTTCCGCAGAACACAAAAGAAGATATTTTGAAGAATATGTATGGACACAAAACCAATGCAAGTCATTGGGGACTGCTGTTATTCTGTTACCAACATTCTTTAAAATATCTACTTTTGTGTTCAGCAGAAGACAGAAAGTCATACAGGTTTGGAATGAAAAGAAGAGGAATAAACGATGACAGAATTTCCATCTTTGAATGAACTATCCCTTTAAGTGGCTTCATTTGTTTTTTATAAAATAGCATGCATGTAGAATCGCTCAAATACATCTCTTTTAGTGTTTTGCAAGAGGAAATAAATAATACAGGTTTAGAACAACATGAAGGCGGGTACATTTTCATTTGTAGGTTTACTCTTCCTGTAAATAGCTTCGTTATCTTTATGTTTACATACTACGCCATTCTAACTGATACTATTACTACTTGACCTTTGTGTTCTCATAAGAAGGTCCTTCTCAAAGTTGGGAGCAGATTAAACCTCACGTAATTATAAGATCATTCTGTTCATGAAGAGTAATGTTAATAGTGACTACAGTTAATTGTGATCCTAATGGCATCTGGCGTGCTAATGAGGCTACTGAAATGAAGGCATTCTTATCAACAAATGAGTTCCACAAATATATCACGAACAACAATGCATTCGGTTTATCATCTCTGACATTCTGCGCATGTTTCTTTTGACGGTGATGAACTTCTCTCGCCAATGTTGTTTAGAGTTTATCAGTAGGAGTGCTTATGGGTCAATGGCGGAATTAAACATTTTTCTTTGTTCAGATTTGTGAAGATATAACAAGTGACTGTGTATAAAGTTAATAAAGGTGCATATAAGGTTCTTCACAGCGATGCCCAAGAAGAACCATTTTAGGCTAAAATACACTAGATTTTCTGAGAAGATTTTACTCCGACAAATGCAGTTAAAGACCTAGGCGTTATATTAGACAGCAACCTGTCATTTAAAAATCATATCTCAAATGTCACAAAAAACAGCCTTCGTCCACCTTCGAAATGTTGCCAAATTACGAAATGTTTTATGTGTTGCTGACGCAGAAACTCTTATTCATGCATTTGTGACCTCAAGACTTGACTACTGTAATGCTCTTCTTAGTGGTTGTCCTGCATCTTCAATAAACAAACTACAGTTAGTCCAAAATGCAGCTGCCAGAGTCCTAACCAGGTCAAGAAAATACGATCATATTACCCCAATTTTATCATCTCTTCACTGGTTACCCATTAGGTATCGTATTGATTTTAAAATTCTTTTAATAACTTACAAAGCCTTAAAGGGTTTAGCCCCTACTTACTTAACAGAGCTTCTATCACATTACAACCCATCACGCTCTCTAAGATCTCAAAACTCAGGACTTTTGATAACACCTAGAATAACTAAATCTACAAAAGGGGGTCGAGCTTTCTCATACGTAGCACCTAAACTCTGGAATAGCCTTCCCGATACTATTCGAGGGTCAGACACACTCTCCCAATTTAAATCTAGATTAAAGACACATCTTTTCACCCAAGCTTTCACTAATGCACAGTAAATGAACAGCAGCTACGCTAATTATTTTCTTTTCTGCCTCCGCCTTGGGATGCCCATCTCGAGGTAGGGAAAGTTCTGCCAGGCCCAGATGGACATCATATGCCCATCCCGACCTAGAGACTACGCCAGCTGCGGACTGACTGACCATCCCAGCTCCATCTAAGGCAACTCCATTTCCACCCAAGAGAAAGGCGACCATCCCAGCTCAGACCATTCTATCCCCAACCGAGAGCAATGACGGACTACATGTCACATTATTGCTAAAAGTTACAATGCTTGGTATTAAATGCTAAACTACATCACATGTCAGCAGTTTGAAGTTATAGCTGCGTTCAGTGGCCCTGATTGGGGGTTGCTGGGCTGATGTTCGTGGGGGTGGGGGGGGCTCGTTGGTTGTGGTTGGGGGGATTCTATTTGTTGGGGCTGTGTGGGTCTGGATGGTCTTGCTTTGTGGTCGATGTCAGACAGCAGAGGAAATAATGTTCCAATATGCCATTACTATTTTCCCTGGTTGTTCCTCTGTTTTTCTGGTGTCGATCGCGGAGTGGGACCGGGCTGGACGTGCATGGTTTCGGCGAGTGGGATTGCCTGGGTCGCGGGCGGTGGGCTCTCCCCCCTTCCTCAGGGATGTTGCTCGGTGACTTGGTCGGGGTCACTGAGAGCAGCTATGACACGTCAGAGGGAATCTGGCCCTCCCGGCTGAGCCTGGTTTCTCCCGAGGTTTTTTTCTCCATCAATCAATAAGGGAGTTTTGGTTCCTCGCCACAGCAGGGCAGTGTTGGCTTGCTCACCGGGAGACTGCATCTATTTATTAATTTATTAGATATTATCTATTAGAATGATCTTGCTTGTTCTATAAACACTATGCACTGTGCTGTGTTTTACCTCTGTGTTTCCTTATTTGCTCCTGTAAAGCTGCTTTGGAACAATGCACATTGTGAAAAGCGCTATATAAATAAACTTGAATTGAATTGAATTGAATTTTCAATTTGACAAGTGTATGATGTCTAGTTTTAAAAACATCGGTTCAGATTTTAAAAGTCTTGTAGTGTATGCAGCCATAAGTCAAAGATTCTTTAAATAACCATCTCGTTCGTACCTTTTCACAATCTGAAGAATCTTTATTCGCCACAAAGAACCTTTGTGAAACAGAAAGGTTCTTCAGATGTTAAAGGTTCTTTATGGAACCGTCTATGGCATCGAAGAACCTTTTGAAGCAACTTTATTTTTAAGAGTGTAGTGCTTTGGCCGACCTGAATTTGAGTCTTGGTTCATGGCCCTAATCTAGCTCCAGGTCCGCTCTCGTATTCCATCTCATCTTTCTAATATCCATACGTAAAATAACTTAATGTCAAATACGTCATTTGACCAAAAAACAGGAATTTGACAGTGACCCCATGAACCCCTCCTGAAGTGAAAGTAAAAATGACCATAAAAATAACAACAAAAATAATACAATCTTAACACAAATTAAACAATAAAATAATACAAATGACAATAATTACAAATGTTACATAAATTGTGTTGAATGTAAAGCCCCATGCAATATGAAAATTTAATCAAATTTTTTACCTTGAAAATAATGCTTAATATATTGTGACGAGTCACCCCTGGCGCTATCAGCGTCGCCATGGAGACGGAGGGCAATCCGAGCGGCACAGCTGCCGCTCGTCACAATCAGACGCCAGCGGCTATAAAAGCCGCTGGTAGTCAAACAGAGGTGAGCAACGTCTCCACGAGGATTGGAATGCCACTGAGTCCTTATGTTCTTTTGTACCCCATAGGATCTGATATCTAGGGATTGGAAAGGAAGGATATCGCTAACCCGGAAGTAGAAGGACCCGGAAGTAGAAGGACCCGGAAGTAAAGACTCGCAGTGCTTCAACAAGGGAGGAAAGAGAAGCAAGTCTCAACGCCTGGGAACCACGAGATCTACAGGAATCTTACTCAGTGACATTGTTTCCTCACTGTTCTAATAAATACCCTTCGGGGGTGGTAAATCATACTTTTGTGTACGTGTCGCTGCTTCGCCCGTCACAACTGGTGGAGAATGCGGGCACAGCCTAGAGGCTACGATACGTACAGAGTTGAATAACCATCCTATTGTCTATTCCAGGAAACCCTACCTGCTCTCTCTCTATCCCTCGTTTGGTTATCTGCAACATCATGGAGGAAGTGGTCCGACGGTTGGCAGAAGTGGTGGTTAGACAGCAACGTTTCTCCGAGCAACTAGCCCAGCGGCAGGATAGTACCAACCAGGCCCTGGGAATGATGCAGGCGGCTGCCGCCGCCCGAGTGCCCTTACCGGATGCAAGAGTCGCGGCCCATAATCTTTTGACGAAACTGACGGCGCAGGATGATATCGAGGCCTACCTCCACACCTTCGAGGTGATAGCCGCGAGGGAACTGTGGAACAAGGTAGAGTGGGCGAGAATCCTGGCTCCATTTTTAACGGGCGAAGCCCAGAGGGCTTACTATGCTCTATTACCACCGGCCAGCGACGATTATGAAGCCCTGAAGCGGGAGATCCTCGCCAGAGTGGGATTGTCCCCGGTCAACGCAGCTCAACAGTTCCAGCAGTGGGCCTACGATGATCAAACACCCGTGAGGACCCAGGCCACACAATTGACCCGGTTGGGACACTTATGGCTGTTGACGGGGGAACCCAACGCGCTCCAGGTGGCTGAAAGAGTAGTGGTGGATCGACTACTACGGGCGCTGCCTCGTCGATTCCGGACGGCCGTCAGTATGCGGGGTCCCACCAGCATCCGGGATCTCGTAGAGGCTGTAGAATTAGCCGAAGCATCAGCAGCCCGAGACGCCGGAGAGAGAGCGGTAGTGGGCCCCCGGAGGGTAACTCCGAATTGGCGACCTGCGGAGGGCACCTCGAGGTCGGTACACAGACCCAGAGCTCCGAGTCCCGTGGATGAGCCAATGCCTACGGAGCCTGGCTCCTCCGGGCCTCCGGCGTGGTTGGCCGGCTGTGCGGTGCACCAGGCGGTGCCGTCAGGAGGGACATCTCGGTCAGGTGACACCCCCCCTCCCACCCAAAACATTTCTCCGTCTCCCCGCAGGACTAGGTCGACACTTTGGGGGGGGGAGTGTGACGAGTCACCCCTGGCGCTATCAGCGTCGCCATGGAGACGGAGGCAATCCGAGCGGCACAGCTGCCGCTCGTCACAATCAGACGCCAGCGGCTATAAAAGCCGCTGGTAGTCAAACAGAGGTGAGCAACGTCTCCACGAGGATTGGAATGCCACTGAGTCCTTATGTTCTTTTGTACCCCATAGGATCTGATATCTAGGGATTGGAAAGGAAGGATATCGCTAACCCGGAAGTAGAAGGACCCGGAAGTAGAAGGACCCGGAAGTAAAGACTCGCAGTGCTTCAACAAGGGAGGAAAGAGAAGCAAGTCTCAACGCCTGGGAACCACGAGATCTACAGGAATCTTACTCAGTGACATTGTTTCCTCACTGTTCTAATAAATACCCTTCGGGGGTGGTAAATCATACTTTTGTGTACGTGTCGCTGCTTCGCCCGTCACAATATTTATTATATATAATCTGTGTGCATCAAAAAACAACTTCATACTTGACGTGCACTTGACCTTCTTCAAATAGTTAACTCAAACATTCTGTCAAAAACACAAACAGCAATGCAAAGATTTGTCATGTGTTTTGATGTTTTCAACGTGAACGTTTGCATTTTCAACATTTTTTAAGAATTCTCCTTTCATTTGTCATTGACCCTTTTATAAAAGCACCACAGGTGCTAGACCCATCTCGATCCCCACAAAGCCAAGACATTTCAAGGCTATTTCCAGAAAGCCGGGCTCTGGCACGCTGCAGCGAATGCAATCAGAGCAGATTTTCCTCTGCATGTGGACGGGGTCCTCTCAGAAATGAATGGCTGCGGTGGTGGAGTTCAGAGGAACCCGGACCTCCCGTGTGTCCTGGAGCTCTGGCACTCGTGTGTGGGCATGACTCTTAACACTGTAATTAAACTGCTGTCGCTCAAAGCCTGTCAACATGAGAGACCGTTCCAAGAGAACATTTACATGCAAGAGACAATCGTCTCTATCCTTCGTGGCCTTGTCTACATTTTCCTTGCTGTTTCTTTTCTCCTAACTATAAACTTCAGCGCTAAACATACTGCAAATATTGCTGGTGAAGTCTATTAGATTTGGGATGGGCTCAAATGAGTAGGTGAAATGATGATATCCTTCTTCCATGTTACATCTAATGTGTTTGTGCTTTCATAAGGACGGTATTGGCAGCGGTTATCCATTTATGCTGATCTGAAATCAGTTTTGAGGCTTATGAAATAACGCAATATTTCATTGTCTGAAAGTGGAAGCTGCTTGTTGATCAGGAAGGGTGGATCAATATTTAGGTTCTCGCATGGGGAGAGATTGCCACCTGCTGGTGGTGTCTCAAAACTCCTTTTTGCTCGCCACATTTGCTGGAATGTTTTGAGCAATGTTGCCAATAAGCCTGTTGGATGGGCAATGCGACCATCTGTTACTATGTTCCTTGTTATGTTTACCAGATTCTCCCTCAAAATGTGCCTTCCCCTAATCACTGTTTTGGCATATTGTGAAACTCCATAATCTTGTGTTCTTGTGAATCCCATTCACATATGTAGGTTGATCACTTGATCGTGTCAAGAGATGGCAGAACCATAAAGGTCTGTTGACTACTGCTGTGTGAATGAAATTGTGCATACTATGTCAGTATCACACATTATGTGTAAATCATATTGCTGCTTTGTTTTAATTTGTTTGGCATTTGTCACTTGCATTACAGAGCTATATCACAACACCTACAGAGAAGCAGGTCTCATGAGCAACTGCAATACCTTCAGGCTGAGGTCAGAAGGTCAGTATTACCCAAAATAATCCCACACAACGCCTCTTCAAAACCACAAGAGTAACTGCCCACTTTTTCTGTGTCCTTCGTTTTCCTTTATTTTCTCTACAGGCATGTGAAAACATCGTTCTAAACCGTGAACCAAAGGGTCTAAGATGAATCACATAACAAACTTTGATTTGAAGTAAAAACATGTGGAAATCAAGAATCTACAAGATTGTGTACAATATTGCGTGAGAAAATAATACTAGTCATTGCTTGAAACACCAATCAAATCAAGAGGTTTTGATAGTTTTAGGTAAGAACGCATAGGTTAAATAGGGATGGATGGACTTGGTAAAAAATAACTGGTATACATACAATAAAAAGGTGTACAATATTTTCTGTACTAATATTACAAAATAAACAAGAATCTGGCGGACCAATGTACATTTTCTGTAGAAATTGGTTTGTTGGATAAATTAATTCAATTCAATTCAAGTTTATTTATATAGCGCTTTTCACAATGTGCATTGTTCCAAAGCAGCTTTACAGGAGCAAATAAGAAATCACAGAAAGGTAAGACACAGCACAGTGCATAGTGTTTATAGAACAAGCAAGATCATTCTAATAGATAATATCTAATAAATAAATAAACAGATGCAGTCTCCCGGTGAGAAAGCCAACACTGCCCTGCTGTGGCGAGGAACCCAAACTCCAATGATTGATTAATGGAAAAAAAAAAGTATTTAAAGTATACTTCACTAACTGTTTTGTTAAAGGGGTCGTATGATCGTTTGTTTTAGTTGTTATGTAGTGTGTATACACGATTCAAGGTTAAAAAACACTGTATTTTCGACACCGTGCATGTTTCATGCAGGTCTGGGTGAGCATTCGCTTTTAGATAGAACGCATCTTTTGTTCCGACACATTCATTTTTGCAATTGTACGTGTCTAACACATGCATAGGCAATTTATGACACACAAAAGACACAGAAAAACACGTATTCGTGCCATATGACGCCTTTAATACAATATTTGTTATTGTAAATCCAGACTATTTTCCAATTAATGTTGTCAAAAAAATGATCCTAGTATTGTTTACTTCAGAATATTGCAAGTTGGCCTCTTGTCAGAGCAATAATCTTAAAAACCCTATAGGAGTTCCATCAAATACAAAACTATATTCTCATGGAGAAACTGGGAGATTAGATCTCTTGAATATGTTAGTAAACAACCATTGTTGTTTAGCAGTTGTGAAATAAACCAAATAAAAATGTTAACCTAGTTATTATAAAATATTGATTTATTCTTAGGCCTACATGTGACATATTTATTTTTCCATATATAATATAAAAGATCTTGTCAAAGTTAGATCAGTGAAAGGGGAGTTTATTTACATCAAAACCCCATTGAAGAAGAAACTCTATAACTTGAAGGTTACATTAGAAGAATGAAATGCAAGTACATATTCATATCCAGCCCACACAACCAAACGATATCATCCCGCTTACATCATCATCCCCAGCAGCAACCAATAAACTCGAGCGGCTCGAGCACCTCTACACCCTCCGCGCCCCCATGCCGACGAGCGTCATGAATGGCCAATGTTGATGACGTCAGTACAGGGAGCGGTTGCGCCATTTTGAATGTTGAGAGGAGAGTAGGAGGCTACAGCAAAGGAGGGAGGATTGAAGGAAGAAAGTCAGGAACTCTTAAGATTGGGGGTGAACAAAAGAAACACCAAGAGGGCTTTGTTTCAAGATCCGCGCTCATTCATTCTCAGACGTTTGCTTGCAATAAAACAAACACGCCAAAGTTACCACTCTCAGAGCAGTCCTGTTCTAAAAATCTGCAGCAGAAAGCCAAGGTAAGAGGCGGAAGTGACGCAACAAACCGTGTTTTTTCTTCAAAATATGGCAACAATTTCTAACGTATTAATAAAACTAATTGTCTAACAAAATGACCTCATATACTTTCCATAAAAATAGTGACAATCATGATAATTGTGACAGGGGAACAATAAGTTGTTGATTGTTTGTCATCTGCATTTTGTAGCCTATTTATTGTAAATGTTGTATTATTTACGTGTTATACGTACAATAAGGATATAGTCATATTATTTACTTTCACCGTGATTCACAAAGTACATGTTAGCTGTGTATTCTATTGTACGGCACATGCAATAATACATTAGGGACATTTGTTAAAAATAAGCTAATAAAGATTTATGACAATCTTGTGCACAGTTTCAAGAGTGTGCAAACACCGCGCGAACTTATTACACAAAAATAAATGTATCGTGTTCATGTCATGTGTATAATTTTCTGTATAGCATTTATTACTTTGCCGTACTAATTACAGATTTCCCCACAGTGTTTACGTCCAAGTGCTTTTATTTTGAAAACCCACATATCCGGTAACTGTCTTGGAAACCGTGGTGTGGTCGCGGTCTTCACGCTGCTTATCAAGCCCAGGGTCCGACATCGCCACTCTCGCCATGGCAGGTAACGCGTTTATGAGTTAGTCAGCTGGGGATTCAGTCAAACCCGTGTGTTTATATCATCTGCTCCTATTTACTGTGTTGCTTGCTCACTGTTAGGCAGCGATTGTAATAAATCCCCCCTCAGCGGTACTCATCACTGACAGTAGCCTAGCCAGTTAGCTGCCTCGCTTCCCTCCAGTTAACGTTAGCCAGAAAATAAGCAGGTCTGCTTTCGAACGGGTTTGACTCGATTTGTCCAAGTTATGATTTTCGCTTGGTTTGCACGGAACGGTCCTGCTCCGTAATCTTAGCTGTGATTTAGTGGATTGTGTTTTAACGACGAGCTAACTTACATTTGTGTGGAAATGTGATTGACTTATAAGCACTCATCGTTTGTTAGCTGAGGTGTGTGCTGCCATAATATATTGATACATTGGTTGTAGTAATGAATCGATATTGAGTAAAATCGTCAGTCTTTCTCTGTGTGTGTATATGTACGTCGCGTGCATCGGTGTTAAATACATCAGTTTAACATCACGGCCTCTTTAAAGCACCTAGCGAACTTAACCGGCTTCTGCAGAGTCATGTGCAGCTGAGGAAGCGCCGGGCGGCGACTCTTGTGACTATAAACCGCTGAAACCCACAAGATCCTCAGGAATAATGTTTTAAAACATATTTTGTACTGATTTATCCAAAGGCGAGGCTTCTGACATTACAGATCTCAAAGAAAACCCGTGACGTTAACGGGTGGGAGGATTTACTGCATGACAATGATTGGCAACATGTCACGTTGCAGATACGCGACAAACTCTTCCACGCAGTGTCTGTGCGTTTAGTGAATGTATGTTATAAAAACATTTTATATGGCTGTTGCATTTCATTTTTCCACGTTTTGTTGTAAGAGAATAAATACTCTCTGGAAGTCTCTCGCTTGATTTCTCTCAAAGAACGGCAGTTGGTTGAATAAATGAATCATTGAAAGGTCAAATAAATCTAGTTTTGGTTGATAACAGGGCGGTTGTTTTCCTCTCATTCAGTGTCTTGTAAACATTTGTCTGGTGAACAAACCCAACCAGTTTGGCACAGCTGGGATATGCCTCTGTCTGCCCTTTTCTTACCTCAATAAAACATGATGCCCACACACAACGGAAAGTCTTCTTTGCATAGACACTTTTGTGTGGACATTTTGAACATACTTTATGTAGATGATGAAAGTGTGAACTCAAGACTTCCGTATTTCTGCCTCTACTTTTTCTTATTGCCACCTTTTTTGAAGAACGGAAATCCAACATTATGCAACATTTGTTTGTTTTAATTACGATCTGGGGGTTTTCAAATAAATGTATTTTATACTTAGAAGTGTGTTTTGTTGCTTGCTTGTTTTTGGTTTAGGAGCCGGAGGCGGGGGCAATGATGTGCAATGGTGCTTTTCGCAAGTGAAAGGGGCGATCGACGATGACGTAGCCGAAGGTGAGTACCTGGACCAACCTCATCCGTCTATATACGATAAATGCATAAAGCACAAGATTCTTGTCTAAATGCTGTGTTTCCTTCTGGGGTAATATGATTTAAAGATTTGAAGGTACCAAGGTGAAAGATACTATGAGTAAATGCTTTCTGGAAGTGTGTGTCATGTTTTTTAACATTGCTATACATTGGTGAAAGGATCTGCTTGGTATGTCGGACTAGTTTCCTGTCAGTGTTGGTCAGATGCAGAATGTAAACTGATAGATATAATGACATATGTTGCTGTATTAGGCTTTACGGCCCTTTATTTATCAAGCTTTATTCTCCTGCTGTCCTATAATTCTTTCTTTATCAGAGAACATCGTGTCCTGAGCAGCAGAATGTCAGAATTCAAACATTAAGCTTACGTGAATGTTACATTCTCTGTATTGACAAGTATTTTGTTGTAAGCTTCTTATAAAAACCTAAACATGCTCTGTGAAGTGATTGTCTACATATTGGTTGCATAATAATGTTGCAGAGACAGGTTTTGACATGCAATGTGTTCATTCATGAGATGCACTTTGTCAAGGCCACATTCATTGTGGAGTATTACTCAGAAGTGCACTGTGGGTTATATAGCTAAAGGAAAGCAAACAGCTAAGGTTCTGTTGTTTTTTATATATTTCAATGTATTTGGTAATAGCTTTGATTTGAAATGACGTACACTGAAGTGTTCCAATACAAAGCATCAATCTACATTCCTTTTTCAACTGTGGTTTACGTATTTAAAACTGTTTGAACATTTTTGACTGATGCCGCATTGATAATTTAGTTACTTACTGTTTTTAAGTAATTAAAATAGTTAGAATACATTATGCATTGTAGTGCTTAGGTTTTTAGAAGTGACACTGTTTCACACGAAGAGCAGGTGGGAACTTTGTGGCGAAATAAAATAAAGGCTTTGCTGTTAATGTGATATTCATGATGTTATTAATGTTAAATAATGTTGAACAGATAAATATTCAATGTATTGTTGAGCAGTAGAGCAGACTTGTGGACCTTTAGTTTGTGCATTCATATATCATTGTAAATGCCCCAGCAAATCGAAAAACCAAGCCGATCTATGCCTAAAGGCTCAAGTGTGCTTTCAGCATTTGTCTTATGCTATGTTTAAAAGCTCCTGAGCTTGTTGGTCTCTTTTCTCAAAGCCTTCTGGGTTGTTCCAATCACTTTTTCTTTACACACAAAAGTACTGACACGCAGGGAATCTCTCGCCCCTGAGTTGGCCCCCGGGGATGCAGGATAACACAAAGGGGCCTTGCTTTAGTTTTTAACAAAGGGTTACATTTGTATGAGTCTGTCCGTGCACGCTGTGAGTCCAGCTGCCCATCTATGACTGATGCAGGAATAGTAAGACAGCTGCTGTCTCAGAAACGTATAGTATGGCAGGAATCTAGGTTACAGATGTGTGTGTGTGGGGGTGCCTTTATATTTAAAGATTCTCAAGATGAGACTCTCAGCGATGAGCTCGTCAAGACAAAAGTGACACTGACTTCCTGATGCTAAATATGTTCGAAGAAAGTTAAAGGTGGTGTATGCGTCGACAAAATACGTTAAGGTTTATTATAGGTAGAATACCAAAAATGTCACATTTTACTTCAGGGTTTCATTCAGGTTTTGTTAGATTTAAAGGCAGTGACACACCAAGCCAACATTAAACCAATGTTGGACTGTTTTTGAGCGTCCATCGGCTTAGTTTTCTTAATTGTTGGCACTCCTCAGTGATGTTTTGGCAACATGAGGCACAGCCTTCGTTTTAGTTTTTTATCGCTGTTAGTCCTTTGATTTTGGTTTGGTGTGTCTTGGCCTTCACTGCTAATTAGGGGGAAGCCCCGAATTCTAGCGTGAGCATGCCAGAGGGTCATGTTGCTGTATCTTCACGACACTATTGACACGAAACTTGGTATGTGTCATCACTGGCACATCTTGTCTGCCTCATAAGTTACAATCTATATTATTGTGCTCGAAGTGCCTTTTACAATTCAAATTTGGTTTTCAAAATCTGATCGTCTGACATGTCCAAAATATTACTCTTTGGGGCATTGTTGGGCTTGACCCCTGATTGCTGCTTGCAGCTATATTGTTTATTTTTATTTGTTGAAGTTAATGATAGTATTGGTTAAAGGTATAGTTAAACGAAAAAATTTTGTTTTTGTTATCATCGATTCACCCTCTCATTGCTCAAAAACTGTGCATGACTCTTTATTCTGCTTCTGTTTTGTTCTGCAAAAGAAAATTAGTCACACACTTTCTTGAAAATAGATATCATCGTAAAATCATGTTAAAGGAAATGTAACGATTGTTGTGTATGTTGCTTTCTGCCCTCCCAACAGCCGACATCATCTCTACTGTGGAGTTCAACCACTCAGGGGAGCTGCTAGCCACAGGGGACAAAGGCGGTCGGGTCGTCATCTTCCAGCAAGAGACAGAGGTAAAGCGTCCAAACATTCAACAGCCCCGTTGCCTCAACGGCATTTTATCGACTTTCGTTTCAATGTTTGTCTGACTATGATTTTCTTTGTTTTTCCAGAACAAGAGTCAGCCACAGTGCCGTAGTGAATACAATGTTTACAGCACATTTCAGAGCCACGAGCCTGAATTTGACTACCTGAAGAGCTTGGAAATCGAAGAAAAGATTAACAAGATCCGTTGGCTACCGCAAAAGAACGCTGCACAGTTTTTGTTGTCCACAAATGGTTAGTGCATTGGGGCATCTTGTCTTTAGACACATTTTATTTTGCAAAAGTATATATTATAAGTATATATCTTTGTATGAAATTTTTTCTTAAATACTAAGTTGAGTCATGGATATTTATGAAAATGATGAATAAATCATTTCATTTTCATTAGTTATTGAAGACTATTTGATCTCTGTACATTCCAAAGCTTAAGAGTGGTAGCCTATGTACGTTCAAAACACAATCCTGTTGAATTTGGCTTTGTGAATCCTTCAAATCAGTTTTTCCCCTCTCCGTTCTATGCTGTCTAAAAATATGAGCTTGCGAGGGTGTTATGCAACCGGTGTGTATTTTTAAAGACTCTTATGAATTGACTGAACGCTGAGTCTCTATTTACCAGCACACTGAAGAAAGATATCTGTGGGAGAGATGTTATAAAAATGTAGCCGTGGGAAACATTTTGCAGATGTTTAAGCTGTTTCTGCACTATGCACAGTCTATGCACTATGCACTCAGCCATGGAGTGTATGAGTTTTAGAAGGGTAGTATCGTCCCAAATGGAATACTAAACGGTTTTATAGTAACCGGAAGTATATCGGTTTCCCAGAGGAGCGCAAATGACGTCAAACGCACGGCACAATCCGTGTGAATAAAAATAGATGTTTGCGTTGGACATTTATTGTAGTTTTCATCTGTTTTGCCCAGCAATGCTTTGTTCATCATCAGATTGAAGATTATCACTCTGCAGGAGAGTTTTGCTCGAGCAGTGTCTGATAGCCCCGCCTCCCTTCCGCTATGTAAGCGAAACTGCGACCGTTGAGTGCGTGAAGTGACCACAGTTCCACACTTCATATTTTGGGTTAAAAAAGAAGTGCATCCTCCGGGTACCTAAACTTAGTGCACTTCTTTTTGGGGAATTTTCTATTTGAACACAGTACTCGCACCTTTTATTCTACAAAATGGAGTAGAATAGTGCATATGTGCGTTGTTTGGGACGCACCTTAACTAACTGTGCAAAGGTTTGCAAGTCAAGGTAGTTATTGCAAATAGAAGTATGTTGGGTTTTACCGCAAAGAAATGACTCTTTCACTTACCGCTTACAGCTCTGTGTGTCGGAAGGCAACAAGCGTAGCCTCGATCAGGGATCAACATTGTCTGGTCTCACATGCTAAGTGTTAGCCACAAAGCTGGTTTCTCTTTCTAATAAACCTTGCATTGGGTTAGTCACTCAATTGATTCTCTTGTGCTTCGTTCCCACCCTTCTGAATTATGTTGCATTAAAAGTGCCAAAGAATTCATTGATACAATATGTTAAAGTGTTCTCTGATATCTACATAGAACGTATGTGGCTTTCAAAAATGATCCAGAAACAGTTTTACATGTCCATTTACAACCCTAGGATTCGTCCCTAGAATGAAAAGGTCATGTGCACTAATAGATGAAACAACAAAAAAAAGTGTTGAGTTTGTTTGTGACAGCCTATGACTTTAGAACAGCATCAATATATTTATAAGCCCAATGCAGCTGCAATGACGATTTTTCATAGCGGACTTACAAATGCAGCACCTCAGTGACACAGCAGCCAATTTGAGAAACATTTTTATTTATTCTGTTTCTTTCATGTTTTATCAAATAGAGAACCAAAATATAGTACAAAAGTACAAGTACATGAAGTACAAAAATATAATATTAAAAGAGTGAATCAATGGATGCAATTCGCAACCTCACCACTAGATGTAGCTAAATTTCATACAACGGACCTTTAAGAAGATGTTGTGTGCTTTTGGTTGCAGATAAAACTATAAAGTTGTGGAAGATTAGTGAACGTGACAAGAGACCAGAGGGATACAATCTCAAAGAAGAGGATGGCCGATACAGAGATGCTACTACCATCACAACTCTACGGGTACGTACACTCACTACCTACTGCTATAGACTCTTAAGCTACATTCACACCGACAGCGGTTTTTAGCTGTACCTTCATGTTTTTAAACCTTTAGGAAGTCATTGACATAATATAACATTATAGTGCCCTCATGTGTATACTCCAAGTATAATTGTTGGCATTAATAGCACAAATCCATTTGTTGTTAATCATCTGTTATGACCTCTATTTTTCTGCAGGTGCCAGTATTCAGGCCTATGGATCTCATGGTAGAGGCCAGTCCACGCAGGGTCTTCGCTAATGCCCACACCTATCACATCAATTCCATCTCGGTCAACAGCGACAACGAGACTTATCTGTCAGCAGACGACCTGCGCATCAATCTGTGGAATCAAGAGATCACAGACCGCAGCTTCAGTATCCTACAATGCACAAGAAGACAGACAAGAAAGCCCAAAATGATGTTTGAATGGTATCGAGTTGTGTTGTGTATGCAGTGTTGTGTATCTTTAACTCTGTGCCAGACATCGTGGATATAAAGCCAGCCAACATGGAGGAGCTGACGGAGGTGATCACAGCCGCCGAGTTCCACCCACACCAATGCAACACATTCGTCTACAGCAGCAGTAAAGGAACCATCCGTCTGTGTGACATGCGAGCATCAGCACTTTGTGACAAGCACTCTAAATGCAAGTATCAGAAACAGAAACTTCACATGCAAGAGCAATTTGACAAAACCCACTAATGTCATTTCCTTATAGCTGAAAGGTGATTGCTCTTCTTGTTAACCCTTGTAGTGTTTGAAGAGCCAGAAGATCCCAGCAACCGCTCTTTCTTTTCTGAGATCATCTCCTCAATCTCGGATGTAAAGTTCAGTCACAATGGCCGCTACATGATGACCCGTGACTACCTGTCCGTCAAAATCTGGGACATCAACATGGAGAATCGTCCTGTTGAGACATACCAAGTGAGATTTCCAGATTAACTAAATAAACAAAATAAATAGAATTGTTAAAACGGTTTCAATATTCAGTATTGTATTAGAATTGCAGTTTTTATATCAGATTCATTACTTTAAGAAGACATTTGTTTTAAATTAAAATTATTGACAGGTTTAGTTATTTTTCATCATTGGTTTAGAAATGTAATGGTTTAAACTAAAGTTCTTGACAAATAACAGTTCCCCTGTAATCAGTGGTTGATTCTTAATGCAATTCTAAAAAGATTTTAAGATACTAAATACAGTTACAGCCATCAGAGGGCGCTACATGCACTATATTACTGGACAGTCTTGAGATGGAAAGTAAAAAGGGTAGTCAGCATTTTTTTACCAACCGCATACAATTGAAAAGGACTCTCTTTAATCTACAGTATCACACACCCTGATGGTTTTAATAGACCATCATGGGAGATATGAGAGAATCGCTGCTACACTTGAGGTTGTTATTTGGTATTCTGAGGTCATGACCTTCTCTTGTTGCTTCCGCAGGTTCACGAGTACCTCAGGAGTAAGTTGTGCTCGCTTTATGAAAACGACTGCATCTTTGACAAATTTGAGTGCTGCTGGAATGGGAATGACAGGTAAAATAATCCAAATACGTCTATAAATGATAATTTCAATAATGGAATACCAGTTTTATGAACACTCATCATCTAAGCCAGTGGTTTTCAAACTTTTTTGGCTTAAGTACCCTTATGATTTTTTCAATCCAAGTACCCCTTGACCAGACAACATTTTACCTTAAAATTCAGTGAAATGAGAGTCAAACAGTTATTATATCTAAATGTATTCATTAATTTTTTATGCATCTTTATGTAGTCCTAATTTCATATAAAAATACTATTATCGATTTTCATTATTTAATCCTAAATGTCAGTTTCTTTCACGTACCCCCTGCAGTACCTCAAAGTACCTCTGGGGGTACACGCGTACCCCCATTTGAGAACCACTGATCTAAGCAATACACTCAGCTCGTGATTCGATACAATGCATGATAATGGGTTTGTGATGATATAATATTTTTTATAAAATTGGGAAACTTTTAGTTGTAGCTAGAGTTTGTTTTACAATTGACAACATTTAAGGTTTATTTGAACCCTTCTGTATATAAATTATTGAAAATTGAGTAGGTTGGTCACCAGAAATAATAATGAAATTTAACCAAATTTAAATGAAAGGAACCCCAAAAGAGAAAACTTTGAAGTAAAAGCGCAAAATTAAAGAACACAATAAAACATTCATTTTCAAAATTAAGAGAGCACTATAGTTTTGACCTTAATCAGCATGTCTTGATGTATTGTGTCCATACCAGTCCAGTGGCTGTTGAATTTCAACAAAATCAAACCTCTGTAGTGACATTACATCATCCAACAGCAATGTTGGAGTATTCACGATGTGCAGATATATTTGCCTCTTATATGCAAAATATAAGAGGCAGTGTGTAAATGTGATTGACACAACATGAGGTCGTATTTATTTTTTACGCGCGGAAATTTTGGACGCAAATTTCAGACTCGATGTGCAATGGCCCTTATTCTGAACAGTATCTGCATGGTCTCTTTACATTTACATTTATGCATTTGTCAGACGTTTTTATCCAAAGCGACTTTGCATTATCCTATACATTTATACATAGGTATTTGCAATCCCCTGGGATCGAACCCACAACCTTGTTGTTAACGCAATGCTCTTACCACTGAGCTACAGGAAAGCTAGTCTCATTCCATATTTTAATTATATTAATCAATCTGCAGTTTTAATTTGTTCTATTTACATACAAAAAAAAATATCTGCAAAAGTGTAGTGCTGTCATTTTAATTTAAATAAGATCATTCTTTGTCTAAGAGAAGGCAGGTTAATATGGATCTGAAATGCTCGAATAGCTGTCAGATAATATTTGCTGTATTATCTCACAAAAATGATGGAATGACTAGTTTTCCCACCTTTGTCTTTAGAAGCTAAAGTTCCACAATCTTACTAACACTGTCAAAGTGTGTCTAAAATAGCTATTCACAGCAGTGATTACATTGTTGTGTGTTTGTGCAAGAGAAGTTCTAGAGTCTCATGTGAGTTATAAATGTAGCAGTGGACTGTTGCACCAACCGCTGAGTTCTGTGGCACTCCTGCATGGGCACAGACTGACTTATCTTGAGAGAACCCTGTTATCACTCTGAAACAGACAGAATGAATGTGGTTATGGTCAGTTAAAGATTAGGGTAACATGTCATGAAAACGTGAGCTTTTATGGATTGCTAGTTTGTGACAAAGTGACTCGCAGTGGGTTTATTACATTTTTTGGTCAAGTGTCTTGGCCAGTGGTGGTAGTCGCTGAATCGCTGCATGTGGTGTTTGAACGTATAACAGATAATAAAACTGCACGGTATTATTCAGGTTTAAGAAAACAATTACAACTGTCTTCAAAAAATATGAATGCATATAGAGTGGGGATTTAATAGCAATTTGTTGCTGCTTTCAGGCTGGGACTGTTGTTAAATCTCGTTGCACAGCTGAAATTCACCCACACAGCATTTATTTTTCACGTCTGTAATTACGATCATTAAAAGTCCTCTGTTTTTAACAGTGTTGGCACATTATCAAACTTAAAGCTGAAGTGCAACTAAAGAAAATAATTATATATTAACTCGCAACCTGCAAGTCTGTTAACACAGTCTTTCTTGTTCTTTGTTTTTTGCTTTTATTAGCGTGGTGATGACTGGATCCTACAACAACTTCTTCCGAATGTTGGACCGCACCCAGCGGCGGGACGTCACCTTGGAGGCCTCGCGCGAGAGCTGCAAGCCCCGGCAGGTCCTGAAGCCACGTAGGGTGTGCGCAGGTGGCAAGCGGAAGAAGGATGAGATCAGCGTGGACAGCCTGGACTTCAACAAGAAGATCCTACACACCGCCTGGCACCCGCAGGACAATATCATCGCCGTGGCAACCACCAACAACCTCTACATCTTCCAGGAGAAAGTGAACTAATGCTGTCGCCGTGGGGAAAGAATACCTCCAAACCTCTGTCTATGTGAAAAAAGATGAACTAGCAAAAATCATTTCTGTGACGACCACCACCATCATCACCTACCAACCATGGCCTTCTCCAGGACGGGATGAACTAGTGAAGCTGGCTAGTGGCTGCCAATACTGAGTAAACTGGTTCAAACTGGTCTGGAGAGAGTGCGACCTGGTTTTGGCCTCTGTGGCACCGTGATACCCGCCTTGCTCTGGTGACGTGCCAACCTCTGTCTGTACCCTCCAATCCTTTTTCCCTTTAGCCATAAGTTCGAGCCCGGGGACGAAATGGGCGGCAAGTTCCAATCAGATTTCAACCATAGTTTACTTTTTTGTTTGTTTGTTTTGTTTTTTGCCTTTGGTTTATTCAAGGTGTCTGTATAAAAACTAATCTGAACTCATGTGGATGTGTCCCTGTGTTCTTTAACGCCCAATATGTCATTTGTGCCATTGTAACCGTTTTTAATTTTATCAGAGAAACTGCCAAGTTGTTTAGTTTTAATTCTGTTTCAAGAATAAGTGTTTTTTATAGATTTTTTTAGTTAACTACAAATTCTATACATTTCATTCTGTTCACTACAGTCCATACAGCTAGAAATGGGTTTGGCTGTGTCAAAGTGCAGGGCCGTATTTCTTAGACCCTTGCATACACAGACCCTCTCGGTGCCCCAGCGCTTTTTTGTTAGCACAAACAGGCCTGTGGCGAAAATTGTCACTTGCTTTGTTTGCTGTTGTAGTCTAATGTCTGCACTTGTTGAAGCACATACACTCCGGTTGGACTGCTCGCTCATGTACGAGTCATACGGCCTTACAGGATTTATTTTCCGATGTGATCCATGCCCATTTTATGTCTACTCCCTCTCTCTCTCTCTCTCTCTCTCTCTTTACAAACTGAGAAAGATTATAGAGATTATGATAATGAAATGGTATTTATAAACTGAACAAACAAATCAGAGTTGTGTTCTTTCTTTTACATATACAAACCCTGCCTATTGAACTGAAAAGCTCTGAAAAGAGGAAACATAAATGCTGTTGGAGTGGACTAAAAGTAAATAATCTTGGTGGGAGAATATGAAATTCTTGATAGGTGTTTGAATATACATGTCGTTTATTCATAATTTTGGAGAACGACATTCATTCAGTTGCTTGCTTCGTGTGATTAGTGTTAAATCAGAAGAAACCGAAATGGTCTGGAGTCTTTTCCCACTTGTGCCACAAAAAGTTCAAAGATTTACCAATATATGCTCATGAAGTATGAATAGTAGGTCCAAGAAACAAAATTCTTGTTTTTTTCTGATTCTATGTCTGAGACAATCGATAAAAAGCTAATTTGTGGCGATCGACCAGACATACAAACACAATGCTTCTTCTTTGCAATATTTGCCATGATTCATGGGCGCCCACGATTTGAAAGTACTGGTAATTGCAAGTTTTGGAGCTGGTGCCACCTAGTGAAAAACAAAACAAAAAGTGTTAACACAGCATTAACATATTTTTATTAGTTTGCTTATTTTTACATCCCTTAAAGGGATAGTTCACCCAAAAATGAAAATTCTGTCGTTATTTGCTCATTCTCAGATTGTTCCAAACCTCAACATTTATTTGTTCTGTTGAACACAAAGGAAGGTATTTGGAAGAATGTCAGTAACCAAACATACAATGGCAGTAAATGGAGGATGAGATCTGTTTGGTTAATGACATTCTTCCAAATACCTTCCTTTGTGCAGAAAATACAAATGTATACAGGTTTGAAATAATCTGATGGTGAGTAAATGATGACAGAATTTTCATTTTTTGGGTTGAATTACTCCATTTGAGTCATGTCTCGCACGGTGATACCAAATTGGCCCATGATACTTAATGGCCAAACATTTCTTTCGAATCCTAGAGCTTAGGTCTGTTTTGCGAGAAAGTTTGTTTGTACAATAAGGACTCTGCCAAAAAATTTCAAAAAGCTGTTCGATAGACCGTCAACAATACAGATGTCAAGATGCTAAAGTGATTTTATGTCGTATTTTGTATAACATGAAGCAATGCATAAGTTATTGCCACCACAATGCACCACATTTTCATGAAAGAACCTCTTAATGGTCCAAAGTTATTATTTATGGCATAAACGGATAATTTTTTATTTTAAAGGGATAGTTCACCCAAAAATAAATCATCTAGTAATTTATTCACCCATATGCTGTTTAAAACCTGTGTGTGACCCTTCGTTCGGTGGAACACAAAAAAATATATTTTGAGAAATGTCTTTGTGGTTTTGTGTCCATAGAATGGAAGTCAATCGGGTTCGATGTTGTTTGGTTACCAGCGTTCTTCAAAATAGCTCGTTTTGTTTTCTGCAGAAGAAAGAAAGTCATACAGGTTTGGAATAACGTGAGGGTAAGTAAGCGATGAACGAATTTTTATGTGAACTATCCCTTTAACTATAGATGGAGCTCGATCCCTGTCATATCAAGTCAGTTCATTGAAAGGAGCTTTTTTCATTTTCCAAAATGCAAAACCCTCTCTACATTACGTAATGTTAGTGCAGGAAGTTCGCGCCTCGCCCCCCCCCCCGTTTTGAGGTCTGCCGAATAGAGTTCTTCACCCAAATCCAACAGCGTGTGATCCACATAACGCGTGTGCGCGCAGCGCTGAATGTGAGCGCGCAGACTGTGTTCGTGCTGCTGTGCTGGTGACAGTTTTAAATCAAGCCACCCAACACAGAGCCACGATGTCCGACGCTGCTGCTCCCGCAGACAACAACGGGGAAGCGGGATTAAACGGTACGTACAGCTGAAATACCTCCTTATATTTAGTTGTCATCCTTACGGCCTGTCAGAAAAGTCGTCGACGTGTCTAAATTGGTGTTTTTTGGTACTTTTTTTGTATAGCGTAAGGTAAACAGCTCTTTGTCTAGTTCAAGTCAACATTACTTTGCCATAGACAGATGGAGGGGTTGCGTTAGCAGACGTGCGTCATCGCAATCGACAAGCATTCTGACCAATGGGGTTTAAAGTTTGCTGTCGAGGCGGGTCTTAAAAAACGACTGATTGCACCTCGAGCCAATAGCGTCGAGGACGGTTTTGGGAGGCGGGTCAAAATCCGATGTCAACAAGGCGAACTCTAACAGAACAACTCGAAAATGGTGATCGTGCATATGCTCAAAAACACGCTTACTTTGTTTCATAAACATACAAATGTGCAGTTTATGTGTGTAGATGGGTATGAGTTTTAATTTCCAGCTGTTCGTCTTTTTTAATTTGACATAAAACATGACATGTGGCCACAAATTGTTCGTCAAAAAGCGAGCTTGACAACAATTTGATTCTGATCGTCAAAATTAATGAATGTTATTTAAATCTATAGCTATCTTTACACACAACATATTTTCAAACACCTTAAAGATAAATTAAAGCTAAAGTAACTGTTTATTAAGTTAGCATATGGGCCATAAACAAAGTAACGTTAGATTATTATGTAGGTTTGCAACAACCCTCTTAAACTATAACTTTGGTAAAGGGTCGATCGATTAAAATAGTCCTTAGCATTTTGTACGTTAGTTGAAGTGATTATATTGGTATGGTATGTATGTGAAATCCAAAGAGCAGACTACTATATCTTGCCCTGTCTAAACATTAAGACCGCGGCTTTGGTAAAGTACACTTAAGCAATCATGTCATACATCCCAGAATAAACAACCCGTCAGTAATGCTGAGTGCGCTAACTTACGTGCACACAAATGAAAACGGCAGTAGGCTTGCGTCATGACGACGTTCCGAATCCGCACGTACCGAACATCAATGGATTAAAAGGTAACTGATAGCATGGTGGCTTTAATTCACTCCTGAACAAACTATTTGGCGGCTGTATTATTGACATGTAAAAGCTTAGACCTTAAAAATATGATGACCATATTTTTCAGAGAAAAAAACATAGTCTTTAATTCAGGACAATATAGTTTTAAAGCCGAATCAAAAATGTATGAGAATCCGTTAAACAGACAATGAATCGTCATAATCGCAATGATTTATTAGACAATTAATCGTCAGTCAAATTTCATAATCGTGACAGCCCTAACATCAGCATTATTGATATATACATTTACATTTATATTCAACATAGAAATATTTGTGTCAGGTAATACATGTTACTCTTAATAAAATCAGGTAAAAAAATAGAACAACGTTAAGGAAAGTTACAGTACTTAAATAATAGCACTATATAAAAATGACAAAATCTCAAATGTTGTTAAAGCCCCTGTGTCCACCGAGATGCTTTTACACTGGTGAAAACGGCAGGAGCTCGGCTGAAACACCCGCTACAGGCACAGCGTTCTGCCCCAGGTTGACAATTTTTCACCTCTGGGCACCCGGTTGAACACCAGTGCTTAGAATGGGAAAAATGCAATGTGCTGGCGCGGATCACTGAAAAAAACGGCAGGTGCCTGCGTTTTTCAAAAATCGTGACGTTTCCATTTGAAACAATTGAAAAAACAAGCCGTACCCTGGCAGAAACGGCTCGGTGGACACAGTCCCTAAATCAAACAAATACTTTACAATAAAGTGCAAGAGGGTGTGTGGGGGGTGCTTTCAGGGAATATAACTATGCGTTTAACATCGATAACTTTAAATCATGGTTCTTGTGTCTCATGACTAGTTGTTATGATATTTTCTCATGAGACACGTAATAACCAATGAGATTTTAAGCTATTAGTGCGTGCGATGGCACGAGGGGGAAACTTACGAGATCTTACTTACTTGGAACAACTCGAAAATGATGATTGTGCATATGCTCAAAAACACGCTTACTCTGTCTCATAAACAAACAAATGTGCAGTTTATGTGTGTAGATGGGTATGAGTTTAAAATCATGGTTCTTGTGTCTCATGACTAGTTGTTATGATATTTTCTCATGAGACACGTAATAACCAATGAGATTTTAAGCTATTAGTGCGTGCGATGGCACGAGGGGGAAACTTACGAGATCATTTATATTTTTGGGTGAATGAATTCTTTTATTTTTAGGAAAATAACTACTTCTTTGTTTGGAACAACACAAGGGTGAATAAACGGTGGAAGAATTTGTATTTCTGTATGAACCATCTCTAACATCTTTTCATATAATATGGCATGCACCCTTCAGTCGCTGATGCTTCAGTTTTGATCTACAATAAGTCAATACATCAGTGTACATCAGACCATCTGATATTTTGATCAGTTTTTTTCCCTGATATTAGCCAATGTTTCACCAATGTTCCGGTTGAAGGGTGTCCTGGCAACGTTGTTTATGTCACTGGATGAAATCAAAGGTCAGCTGCATAACCCAGTTCACAGGCTCTCTATCAAGACTCGATGGAAATGTGTGTGTGCGGTACGTGTGCGTGCGTGCATCCTAATAGGAAAATGTATGTAGTGAGAGTCACGTCTGCCAAGTTAAAGCAGCCCTTATATCAGCTGATCTACATGAGTTTTCCTGAACCAAAGGAAGTCATGTGATCTGGTCACGGCCCGTTTATTTTGTTGTTTTCCTGGAAATGTGTGCAGTTTATACTTAGCTCATGCGGTTGGTCAGCAGCGTGTGTGAGAGAACAGAACCGGCGTGTCAAGCCTGCAGCCACAATCACAGGACTCTCTGTGCGGTCTCACAGGCTTCCTGATGTGACAGCAAAGCAGATGTGTGTGAAAGGGAACACAGGAAGCTTTGCTCTCCTAACTCGGGGATGAATGCAGTCTGTGTGTTTGTAAGACTGTCCATTCCCTCGGAGCGTGTCCCTGCTTGTAATCACGTAGGGCACTGAGCTGTGAGGTCAGACGTGAGTCATATATCAGTAGCTTGTAATGGACCAGAGAAGGAGGCATTTACAGCTCTTTCACCAGGCAGTAAATAGAAGCAAAGCCAGATGATCACTGACCTACTGGGAGATCCCTATGTCTGCCCCAGTGTGTCTCTAATATTGTTTCATTGTTTTAACAGTATTATGTTATAGGGCTGGGTATCGATTCTGATGTTCCGATTCGGTTCGATTCCGATTCACAAGCTCTCGATTCGATTCTCGATTCGAGTCAACGATTATAGACTTCGTACAAATCTTATAGATTTTTCTAAAAAAGATCAGTAAATATCACATTACAATGGTGAATTAAAAAAATAGAATGAAAAGCCACAAACCTGTATGTTAAACTTTAAACACACTTGAGTATATTCAGACAGAACAGGTTATTTTACATTTAAGAGACAGTACAACAAACATCATTTTGCAAAATCAGCTTTGGAGAGGGGCTGTAATCATATGAACCGCTGCCTTCTAAGTCAATGTGGTGTTAAATTCGACGACACACCTGCATCCGCTACGTTAACTAAGCAATGAATGAACGATACGCTCCCTGTTGTAACATCCACCCGTTGTAAAAAGAAAAGTGAAATCTAGTGGATTGTAGTAGCAATCACATTCACTTTAGATAAAAGTTTTTCTTTTAAAAAACGTTTTCACTGTTTCCATCAGTGTACAATAAGGTTGTATATGTTAACTTTAGTAAATGCTTTAACTAACACGAACTAACAATGAAGATAGTGTTTCCGCATGTAATTATCTTAATGTTAGTTATTCATTTTAGTTTAGTGCATTAACTTATATTAACAAATACAAGTTTATTTAAAAATGTATTAGTATAAACTAAAATAATATAAACTAAGATTAGCAAATGTTATATTAGTGGGGTATTGCTCATCTTTATTAGTTTGTTAACTAATGCATTAACTAATGTTAACCAAAGATATTTATATTAACAAGATGCGCCACTGCCGTATCAATGAATGGCGGGGAATGCAACGCTCAACATGGCCGCTCTAGCAAAGAAAGTCCCTCCTTACAGTAAAACGAGCCAATCGTCAATTAGTAAAATCTGACGATTCCTGGGTCGACTCGTGGCTCTCGTGAGGCGCTGCCAGGCGGAGCGCAGTAGATGAGGCGACCTCGAAAAAGGTGATTCTTAGCGCAACTTAGGCTTAGCAAACCAAAGTTATGATACAATTCATGTCATGTTTAATTATTGATCGGAAATATGCTGTTTAAGTGTGATTTTTGTAAGTGATTTTAGAAATGCATGCCTTCCCCCATTCAAGTAGATTGGACTGTGTACTTGCTGTGACGTAAATTACTGCCCAGAGGCTTTGCAAACATGGCCGACGAGTGGCACCACTTGTGTCAACACTTTCAACTTTATTGTAAAGTGTTAACGAAACTACAATAATACACAATCCCACATACTTCTCTGACAAACAGTAGCAAACAGAATCAAACCATTATTCACGGGTGTGAAGTTAATACCCAACGGCTCTTTATGGACGAACTAGCCTTTCAATTTCATGTTTCAAAAAGAAACATTTCAAACGAAAGCACAGAAAAAAATACAGAGTCAATCCCAGTCTTTACCATTCAGATGTTTTAAACAGCCATCTAAAGTCTCTCATAAAGTCTGTTAAGCATTTTTTGTGTTTTTAAAGCATAGATTTCCATAGCCAGGTTAGAGAATTGTCACAAACATAACGGTCCGTATTCTTCATTAATAGGCACATTATATAGTAACTATCTAATGTTCTTTGAAGAGTCACCCCTTCTCTATTTGTTGGCTGTTATTGCTTCTTTGTACATTTTAATTCACAGAAACCCTTCAAAGAACGTTGTCTCTCAAAAACATGTGTCCTTTTTTGTCACATCCATTTTTCTCTCTTATTAAAATATAAAACCCACGCATAGACTGATATTTGTTGATGTCTGGACATCATAAACAGATATTTAAAGATATTAAATAAATTATCTGAGAATTTATATATCACGTTTTGACTTGAAGATGTCACATCCATAACGCTGGAATTGCCCAGATAGCACAATAAATAATACCATAATATATAAATGCTTAACAATGTAATTGATTTAGTTCTTTTTTATATTGCGTTAATGAGAGTATGTTATTGCATTATGGTAGTAATAAGATTTAGTCATGCTTGAATGTGCTTAAAGCTTGGCTAGGCAGTGTTTGTCATAAACATAATTTGTTATTCTGGTTGAAAGTCTCTTCACATCCTGATAGCAAACATTATTAAAGTGGTCTAAATATGAATATATGTATATATTATTTTTGTCTGTGGAAGTCTCAAAGCCATAAAGTGTTTGATTAATTACTTTGTTTGAACATAAACATTGAGATTACAAACTGCCAACAAAAGACGTTTTAACAATAGCCATAAGTTGTTTACATGTATTTAATTGTAATGTAATGTGCTTTGTACTGTAATGAATGAGGAGGTGTGGCTTTGAAGTGTGCTCTGAAGAGAGGGCAGCATATTGTCCCCTTTTGTGCATTTAACGCTAGCTTGCTATTTCTAGCCTCTACAAAACTGCCTACCCCAGCTTTAATAAATAAAATCAATAAGAATATAAAAACGGTCCTAATTCATAGAAATATCATGTCATCAGTTTGTCTACTTTACACAAATATTCCCATTCCTAAAAAAGCGGTCTGTTTATCACTGTAGTAATTGTTTTATGATATCTGTGTAGGGTCATGGGTGGAGCTGGAGATGAACAGAAACTCTGCATCGCTCACGTCCTCCACCGCCTCGGTCCCGCCCCCTTTAGTGCAGGTTGTAGAGGAAGATGATGGGATGGTGGGGGGGTTAGAACACGTTCCTTCATCCTCCTCCATTCACAATGGAGACATGGAGAAGATCCTGCTAGATGCCCAGCACGAGTCCAGCCGCAGTAACTCCTCTTGCGATAGGTAGATTCTTCTTACATTTCATCTACTTTAATGGTAAACATAACATACAAGATTTATGTACATCATGTACAAGACATCTGAAAGTCATTCGAATTTAGTTTTTTATTTGTTGAAAACCATCCAAATTTGTGACACACAACTATTGTAATTTATATGAGTTTGGGGTAACTGTTTCTTCTATTTTTGTCTTTGCAATATTTTGTTCAGATGTTGTTTACATATTACACGTGTATACTGGATCTGCAAATGTCACATGAGGTATTGAGTATGACCTCATTTATAGGGAGCAGCGCATGCATTCTAACTAAATGACTTGTTCTCACATTGACTCTAACCTGACACTGATAGGATACAGTCATAATAACACTTTATCTCTGAGTCATGTGATTCAGGGTGTTTACTGTAAGAATATGTTTCTCTCACATGTACTTAATGAAAAAGAGGCCCAAAAATAATACTAAAGTCACTTTAAAAAATACATGAATATCATAGCTTAACAAAATATGAAATCAACTTGTGTTTCTTTCAAAGCTTAGCTCTATAAGACGTTGATAACTTTTTCTAAATGTATACAGTGCAGTTACCTGTAAACAGTCTTCACACTTTATGTATATACTGTAATTATTTCAGTTCAAACTAAATCTCATTGATTTCTCCCTCAGCCCTCCTCGACCCCATAGTCCTCAGGACGAGGGGCAGATCATTTTTGATGTGGATATGAGGAGAGATAGTCAGGTACTTCCTCTTGAGAACTGTTTGTTGACTGTCCTGAAAGAAATTATGGCACATGTTTTAGCTTATCTTTATTACCTGTCCTGGTTTGTTTACATATGTCTCTGTTTATGGATGCGTGTGTGTTGTATTTGTGCCCATACAGGAGGAAGTGATGGAGAGAATCAGAGATGATGACATCTTAATGAAGGACTCGGACCGCGTGGCAGATTGGTCAAGTAGACCGGAGAATGTTCCACCTAAGTAAGCCGATGTGAAAACAAAGATATAAAAACAGGCTCCAAAACACACTCCATATCATTTATAATAGTTGAATGCTGTTTAACAATAGTAACCATTTGTAGTTGAACTATACAGTTGTAACCATAGTAACCACTAGGATAATCATTCTGCTTAAGAAACACGTGCTAGTCCCAGTTCTATGCCCTTAAAGTATGTATTGCGTTTGGTATTGTAAAGTATATACATTTTATTGCGTATCAGAACTGTGTGCATGCACTTGGACATACTAACGCAAAACGGAAGTGACCATTGTTGCCTAGACGACACTGTGATCCTTTACTGTCACGAACATCAAATTAAAGCTCTTATATGCATTTAAGTATTATTCATTCATATGTGATATTTAGTATATATATTTACATTTATTAATTTAGAAAAGCATCTTTAAGTAATGCAGTGTAGCGTCACTAAACTCCGCCCTCTCGCTGTGAGTTGTGGGTAATATTAGCTGTCCCATCGATTCACACTTCGAATTTTCACGGGAAACAGTAGACCATCTGGGTACTTTGAGAATACTCATTTCAGAATACTATGATTTGGGACATACTAATTCTATTTTCAAATACTATTTAGGACGGATAGTATGCGAATTGAGATGCAGCTACAGCTACTTCACTTTTATAAAATCGTAGGTAATCTTAAAGGAATAACAAAATTTTGCTTACCCTCTCCGCTTCTGTAAAATGAAGATTTACCTGAGAAGCTTGGCTTACATTGATCAATACTGACATTATCATGGTAAAAAAACTAGGGCTGTCGAACGATTAATCGCGATCAATCTTATGCGGAATAAAAGTTTGTGTTTACATAACATATATGTCTGTGTACTGTGCATATTCATTTTGTATTTATAAAACCATATACACACACATGCATATATTTAAGAAAAATATAAACATTTATATATAATTTAAATTATTGATAAATATAAATGTAAATATGTACTGAATACATGTATGTGTATGTGTTTCTAAATACAAATTAATATGCACATTACACAGACATATATTATGTAAACTCAAACTTTTATTCTGGATGCGATTAATTGCGATTTATCGTTTGACAGCCCTACAAAAAACATAAAGCGCACACAAATGTTGAGTGATAAAACATATTTTTATAATACAATACATAATACAGTTTTGGATTACATGATCAATGCATACAGATAAAAAAAGGTTTTATTAACAGTCAGCTCCATTCAGTATTATCATTTTCAGCTGTGCTTTTTGCAGTGCATCGTGGGATTGTATTGTATCGAGTGTTGATTTGCATAAATACGATTATGGTGCTTTTGTGGATGATGTTGATGGGTTGTTTTTGTCTGCAGGGAGTTTCATTTCCGGCACCCGCGGCGTTCAGTGACTCTCAGCATGAGGAAGACTGGAGTGATGAAAAAAGGAGGCATCTTCTCTGCTGAGTTCCTCAAAGTGTTCATCCCCTCGCTGCTTCTCTCCCACATCCTGGTCATGGGACTCGGGTATGTTCAGCTAACACGATCACAATCCCAGATATCAATGTTTTTCATTTCAAAATACTGTGATGTAAAGATGTAGTGTGGGGTCTTTGATTTGTTGAGTTGGGGGCAATCCTAAGTATGTTAGATTCAGCTACTCTAATCTTACAGAATTTGACAATTAGTATAACATTTGTCAACGTTTGATACTCATACTAGTCAAAAAACATACAGTACTCAACAGACAAAAATAAACTGGTAATAACACTAATATATAATAATAATAACTATTAATTTTTTCATCCAAAGTTATTAAGTATTGATTCATTTATAGGTAAAACCTGACAATTTTTTTTACTGGCCACTAAGAAACTTAAAACCTTCAATGGGCAATTCCATGCAAATGTCGACCTTACCATGAAAACGTTTTTACAAAATTTTTTTACTATAGTGAACTCAGCATTTCGTGGTTTAAATACCCAATGTGAAGGCTTTTTTTATTTTAAGTGCATGATTTTCCAGTCAATCAAGTGCCATCTTCAGCATTGTCTCACCCATAACGCTACATATTCCTCACGATTAGATTAAAATTATGTAACTATTTAATGTTTTATAAAGAGGCATCGCTTCTCCATTTGTTGGGTATTATTTCTTCTGGTTTGTGTATTTTAATTCACAGAAGTGTGTAGTCCCTCAAAAATTGTGTCCTTTTTTGTCACATCCATAATGCATGTTTATTTCCCATTTTTAAAATAGAAGACTCATGCAATCTCTGATGTCGAGACTATCAACTGGGGTTTAGTAAAATATATAATCTCAGAGAATGTATTTAAACCACCTGTTTATATGTCACATCCATAACGCTGGAATTGCCCCAATATCGAAGATTCTGTGCTACAAAACTTGCAAATTTTGTTGAATCCAGAGAGGCTCATTACATCAGCCATTGTGTACAGATGAGCACTCTTGACTTCTGATGGCTCCACAAAGCTAGCCAATCAGATTGGAGTATGTGGATTTTGTAACATGCCAGACATTTTTGTCTCCGGCGTGCATCAAAGGCTCAGTCTGTCTGCGGCTGAGACTAATATTAAGCTGTCTAAACCACTGGTTGGCCACCTGTTTGATCACTCTCCGTACACTCCTAAAAATGTTCATATCATACCACTAGAGCAATTCACACACCCCATGAGTATGTGCCTTGACAACAGTGACCTTGAATGTATGTGGGTGCTGTCGAAATGCCTGACTTCCCCTCGGCTCTCTCTTTCTCTAATAAAGGGTGTACATCGGAAAAAGACTGACCACTCCTCCTGCAAGCTCCATTTGAGCACACATCAAGTGCCTCCGGCATGGCCCGGACGGATTACAAAGAAGGTTAAAGTTTGAATGAAGATTGGCCCCCCTTCACCCACAATCCTTTGCTCTTTCTTCTTGCAGACTCTCTCACCTCTGCTCTTTTATCCTTTTTTAGCTCTTATTTCATTTGCCCTTTCGACATTGAGACATTCTTCTGTCTGAGATTATGAACTTTTCAAGCTTTCATTTATCATTTGTTGTGTCCACATTTTAGTTTATTTTCAGTGTTAAATCGTATCATATCCCTTTAAAGCTCAATGTTATAGTTACAGTTGCAAGTTTTGAAGGTGGCAATGGGTTCAAGCAAACGTGCTAGCTCAACTGGCTAGAATCCAGTGATGTTTTTGGCTAGCTGCCATTTCGGGTCTGACCACATGACCAATGAATGAGCCACAGACACAACAGTGACTAGATAAACAATCCCTGCAGTTGTTGCCCTCATAACGGGATTAACCAAAATATAGACTTATACCATGTATGAGCATGCCTGAGTGGTAGCTAACATTTTATTTATTAATACAAATTATATCATTTTAGTTACACCATGGAAGATGCTAGAATGACGGATTTGTATGTGGTTTGGAAAGACGGGGCTCTCCGTAGACCCCACGAAGACAGAAAATGGAAAAGTGGACTGTACCATTTGCACGTTTTATACCAAATTTAGCGTGATGTTTTACATTTACCATTGACAGTACACAGATACAGTGCCTGGTATAATTGTCTGACAGATTCATGTTCGAGAATCCATAATCCATTTGGCTGGATGAGCTGGCAGATCCCTGTATGAAAAGAGATCATTATTATTATTTTCTCTGTCCTTGTTTCTGTGTGTTTGTTGTGCAATTTTTGCCTCTTGTTTCCTTGACATACATATTAGGACCTGGTTATTTTATAACTAGGCTTCTACGTCAGTAACACAACTTTAAAAGCATTAATCGATACTGGATTTTCAAATGGGGTGAAAACCCGTGGACTTGCCGGAGCGCGGCGATGTTCTAACAAAAGCAGCTGCTTAAATGTTGTGCCATGTTATAGCCGTGTCAAAGGTTTTTAAATGTTGGTATATGCTCTCTTTTACACTTGTTAACATTTTCACGCTCTTAGTTTGAGGTGACTTTTGAAATGTCAGTGTTGTTTGCTTAACAAAATACCAAGAAGCAGGAGGATTTTTATTGAAAGGAAAAGTTCATCCAGAAATACAAATTCTACCCTCATTTTCTCACATATCACTCAAAATCTGAATTTTTGATTCGGTGGAACATAACATTAAACATTTGGAAAACAATGACAGTGAATGCAGATGAGTTCTCTGAAGCTGAAATGTTGCAATAAGAAACATAAAAGTGATCTTGCGTCTTTCTAAATATAACATGTGCCCTCCACTGTAGCTTAAAGAATAAAATATTTTGGAGTGCTTGTATTTTTGGATCTTGACAACTTGTGGTCACTTAATGCTATTAAAGGGATAGTTCACCCGAAAATGAAAATTCTGTCATTTACTCACCCTCCTGTATGACTTTCTTTCTTCTGCAGATCATAAAAGAAGATATTTTGAAGAATGTTGGTAACCGATCAACGGCGATAACTATTGACATCTATTGGACAGACACAAAACCAATGCAAGTGAATGGGTGCCACCATTGTTCGATTACCAACATTCTTCAAAATGTATGTTCTGCTAAAAAAAGAAAGTCATACAGATTTCAAATGACAACAGAGTGATGACAGAATTTTCATTTTTGGGTGAACTACCCCTATAAAAGAAGAGCACTTTAGACATTCAACATTCTTCAATACAGAACACTAATACAGATTTTGTTTAGACAATAATACAGATGACATGAGGGTAAATAATGAAAGAGTTTTTTGGATGAACAATCTATGTAGATTGGTGTTCTTGTGAACGACACCAGTCCTGGATGTGAGCATCATAGCCCTCATTGTCTGGAACAGGGTTTGTGTTTTTCTAAAACCCTGATGTGAATTATTCTATTCTTATTGTGTTTTTGTCACATCAAGAGATTTTTATGTGTATTTTGGATATGTGCACATTTTCTTGTTCTTCACTGTTTGTCTGTATCCTGAGAAGGATCTGATTCTCCTCAAACAAAAGCCAACTGTGAGCTCAAAAACATTGTGCCTCGTCTCCTCAATCATGGTTGATACAGTGTGATGTCATCACTTCCTGTCATCATGTGTGCGTTGTTCCTTTTTCTCGTTTGTCGTTTGTTTTGCGCCACCTTCTTTGGAAGGTTTCTGGCATGCTTTGTTTTGATTTTTATGTTCTTTACCATCTGAGGCAAACTAGTACACACAGAAGAAAAGGTACAGGAGAGCTGTTAATAATACATATATTATAAAGAGGATTTTAGTTTGTTTTTCAATTGTTTTGGACTTTTGATTGTGGTTTTTATGAAGTGGGTAAACCTCTTTTGTTGAGGTATGTTGATACTTTTTTTCACACTGCAACGATCAAAGGAAATGTAACTTTTGGATTTGACAAATTTAAAATAAAATTTAAAGAATGGCCTGCATTTCAAACACTTGTTTGATTTTGTATTTTTGTGTTTTGATATCATTGACCTCATTCTATTACATCATTCATTTTCAGAATCATGCATTAGTCAACCAGATTATCTGTATGATCTTCTACTTTGCAAGTATGTTAATACTTATCTTGAAAGGATAGTTCACCCAAAAATTTTAATTCTTTCATCATTTACTCATCCTCATGTCATTTCAAACCTATTTGCCTTTTCTTCTTATGCAGAATAGAAAATAATATATTTTTTGGCAGAATGTTGGTAGAACATTGACACCCATTGACTTCTATTGTATGGACACAAAACCATTGAGACATTTCCTAAAATATCTTCTGTTGTGTTTCACAAAGTCATATAGGCTAGATGAACAACATGAGTGTGAAATAATGATGACAGAATTTTTATTTTTGGGTGAACTATCCCTTTAAATTCTCAACACATTTTTCTGTGCTCATTGTTATTAGAAGTACATTAACATGTAGGCATTGGTTTACATTTAGTAAAAGCAAGTGTCATTATTATTGATCATACGTAAACTACAGTGTTTTTATTGTGAATGGCCTCTTTCGATTTGGCCCGTAACAACCTAGCCATGTTGAAGCAACCACCCAGTTAACTGAACAAAGCCACAACGGATTGGAGCAGTGCATCATGACATCATAGCGATCCCAAGGACGTGTCTGGGAATTTGATCATACTCTGCTATGATTATTATGGTGCCAGAGGAGACCATAGTCAGTCTGGGCTAATGGAGGAATATGTCTGTTGTCCTGGTATAATAATAATATTGTCACTACATTGATAAGTGTGTGCGCATTCTCTATGCAGTAGTAAGACATGTTCATGCCTCCATATTTAAAATGCCTATTGTGTGTTGCTTTGTCTATTGTGATTCAATAGAAACGTATTACTAAATCTACTCAATTCTTTAATTGTGTGTGAACTAAGTTTGATTTGTACTATATTCTCTAGGGGCGTTGCATGCATTTACTCACAGCTAAGAGGCTAAAAGCCAATTAGCCAGTGTTAGAAACCCTTAATTCTGTTATTCACCTGGTTTTATTTTCATTTAAATGACTCCGTTAAGATGGACTCAAAGAGATGAGAAGGGAATCTAAAGCATGACGAAACTGCCCTCTAGTGGCAGAGATGGGAAACGAGGTGTGTCAAATTCTGAGTAATGTCTGAATGTGTAAAAAATGTAACCAGTTTTCCAAAAACTTGTATCTGTTTTGTGCACACTTACCTAAAATGTATTTCACAGTTTCTCTATCTTAGGATCCTTATTGCAGGAATGATTTGTAGCACACAGCAGAAACCAAACATGATGAGTGCACAATAGCTCCCACATCCCGGTCTGTAAATCTCTATTATTTCAATATTTGAATTTCACTACATTCTGCACATTCATGTCTACATGAGTCAATGTTCAGCAGCGTTTGCTTTGTTAATCAACTGGGCAATATTCATATACTCTGTGGAAAATAAATTGTGTTAAATGTTCAGAATCACATGGTTAGGTTCTTTGAAATAAACAAAAAACACATGTATGAAGTAATTCTGTATTTCACTATGCGTTGTTTTGTAAGAGTTCGAATATGTCTCGGATTCCAGTAACCCATAGCAACTGCAGGAGCTGTAGAGGGAGGAGCTGAAAGGGAATTTGCAGTGCGGTGATTGGCTGAAACAGGTGTTCTGAGGTTTAATGATGACGGTAGTGCCTTTGTGTGTGTGTTGTGATTTTTATGTAAAAATGTAGTTTCCTTTGATTATTAGGTTAAAGAATAGGTTTAGTGAATAGATTTTTACAGTTTGAGCAGTGCGCAGCCTTCACATTGGGACGCACCTATTATGCCTCTAGAAAGTCCCCATAAAACATGGCAACACAACGTTTGCGAGTGTGTGTGGTTGCTGTAACACAAGACCATTATCACAGCTACGTAATGATCCTCAGGGACCACTATGTCAGAAATTTGTTGGGAAAAACTCATTAAATAAGTTAACTTGTTGCTGCGTCCTGCAACCATGTTTGCAATTTGATTTGAAGATCTTCAATGATTTGCACAATGATCCGTTGTCCCTTTTGGTACCCAAACTTCATTTCTCACTGTTTTCCCCCAATGCTACAGCCTGCAAAGACAGTAGCCAAAGCAACTCTTTTGAGCGGGTTGGGGCAGAAGTTGTTGTTATGGAAACTAGGCTTTGGGATCTATTATTGTGAGACCTCTATAGAGAATCAAACAAAATGGGCTTGTTTATGCAGTGGGTGAAATGGAGTGTGGAAAAACACACCAGGTGGACCAAAGACCAAGA
Source organism: Triplophysa siluroides (assembly GCA_006030095.1). NCBI lineage: Eukaryota > Metazoa > Chordata > Actinopteri > Cypriniformes > Nemacheilidae > Triplophysa > Triplophysa siluroides. The sequence goes on from VCII01000114.1 coordinate 1,093,528, forward strand.
ATAGCTCCTGCTTAAAAATACTTTAAAAAAGGCCCTCTAGGGATAGTGCACCCAAAAAAATGAAAATTCTGTCATGAATTACCCTCAAGTTGTTCCAAACCTGTATAAATGTCTTGGTTCACTTGAACACAAAGAAAGATATTGAGAAGAATGTTAGCAACTGAGACTTCTATGGTGGTCAAAAGTGCCCCAGAATTGTTTTCCTAAATTCTTCAAAAGATCTTTTGTGTTTAACAAAACAAAACAAATATTCTACTACGGTAGTCAATGGTGACCCAGAAATCTCAGATGCTAACATTCATCCAAATAACGTTCCTTGCGTTTAACAGAACAACGAAATGTATACAGGTTTGGAACAAAAATTTTCATTTTTGGGTGGACTATCCCTTAAACTAATCGTCCACTTTCAACAAACATTTTCATGATAATTTACTCACCCCTGTTGTCATCCAAGATGTTTGTGTATTTTTTTCTTTAGTCGAAAATAAATGAAGGTTTTTGAGGAAAAGATTCCAGGATTTTCCAGGTTTCAGTGCAGCTTCAAAGGGCTTTAAACAATACCAGACAATGAATAAGGGTCTTATATATCGAAATGATCGGTCATTTTCAAAAAAAAAAACATGTACTGTATATGCTTTATAAACACAAATGCTCGCCTTGATCTGCTCTGTGATGGGCGTTCATGACTTCATGTAATACGTAATTACTTTGCAAAGGTCATCGCTTGAAAGTACTGACTCCGCCTAGGTCAACCGTCACCTTTTATAACGTAGTTACATATTAAGTGAAGTCAGAACAGAGCAAGGCAAGTATTTGTGTTTATAAAGCATATACATTTTTTTTTTTTTTTAGAAAATCACCCATCGTTTTGCTAGATAAGACCCCTATTCATCGTCTGGTATCATTTAAAGCCTTTTGAAGCTGCACTGAAACTGTAATCTTGACCTTCAACCGTTTGGAGTCCATTGAAGTCCACTATGGAGAAAAATCCTGGAATGTTTTCATCAAAAACCTTCATTTATTTTCGACTAAAGAAACAAATACACAAACATCTTGGGTGACTGCAGGGGTGAGTTAATTATCATGAAAATGTATGTTGAAAGTGGACGATTCCTTTAAATAAACTTAATCACGGGTTGTTTAAGTTAGAAGCGCACCTCATAAATTGGTTTCGAAAGCGCGAGTAACCATTTTAATGTCATTCGCTGTCATAAAACGCTACGCTTATTTCCCGTGACGCTAACAAAAACGACGCAGTTTGCTGACGTGTGTGAACATGACAAAAATATATATATTTCACTGAACAAAGCACGCGCCCTGTTGTGTCGAGTCAACGCGACTTAAGTGATTACTCGCGCGTGACGCATGTGGTGCTGAGCGGACAGCGCCCTTAACTTTTAACCTGCATGGGCGTGGCGCATCAACTCTCCAAACGATTCCCGAAGACCCCCACAAAATAAACCAAATACATGTTTAATCCAGTCCAGTGCTTTGAGTAAACTTGATATACACGTCTCATGTTGCACGTTAATCGCATGTTCACCAATCATACTTGATGTGTCAGATGGTATCGCGCAGCACAGTCATTAAGTGGCATGTCAACCGGAAAAGAGAGCCTTCAGATATGGACATTCAATCTTTAACCCTTAAAACCCGCATCACTTCCGCTTTTCTTCTTCTCAGCTCTCCAGCAAAGCATCACATCTTCATCCGTCCGATCTCACGCCTGCTGTACGGTAACATTGACTGTCTACCTGGCATCGCTTCTATAAATATAATGTTTTAGATACAGTTCGTCAATGCATGTGTTCATTGAATAAAAATGACGTGTTGCATGATTAACGGTTATTTGCGTCTATTTTTGTAATTTTGTATTGTATAATGAATTGTTTAGCGATTTTCATTGAAGGGTTGCGCAGTTGTGGTTAATGTGCAGGTCTGGAAGGTGCGCTTGATGAAAGCTTGTGGACATCATCTTCCGCTTTACATGCCTTTGCATTCAGAGTTCTGTGACAATATTTACTGAGAGAAATGTCTGCTGCCGGTGATGCCCGCTTCCACAACATGGGAAGCTCCAGTCCCAACCAGCCTCGACAGAAATTCTGTGGCATGTTCTGCCCGGTGGACGGTTCGACAGACCAAAAGACGCTAGACGATTCGCTGTCCTCGGCAAGAGGTCGAGTGATAGAGAGGCAGAGAGATATCTCCAAACCACGAAAGGTTGAGATCAGAAGAAGTACCGGTAAAGAGATTCTCCAGAACCTAAACGACGAGGTAAGAGCTGCAGGGGATTGTGCATTGTCATGCGGGTGGAAACGCCTAAATCTTTGAATGGCTGAGAGTCTGATTACCATCATTTATCCACGTATCGTTTTTCATCGGCTTTGCTTTCTAATAATTACTATTAATCAGTGAAACGTTTTGCTATTGTATTTTGTGGTTTGATTTTCACGACGATATAGTTTAAGGAATGTTTCTTTATCTCGAGACTGTTTTCAAATTGTTAGCTAAAATAAATAGTTATGAATACATACTTCCTAATTTATCATTTTATCACTTTTTATTTTTACTTGAAAATCATATCTGACCCAATACTGCAGCTGTATTTGCATATTTATACACCAAGAGTGCAGTGCAGTTGTCAAGTTAGAGAGCTTTCCTTCAATAAGACATTAACTGTGATGGGGCTCAGTGAGTTGAAATCACAAATTATTTTTTATTTTTGAATATGCTATTACATCATCAACAGAGTGCAACAAATTGGATGCAACATCATTTCTACCTTCATGCTCTGTTCTATAACTTTGCACTCTTTATGTTTGCTTATTTTCATGGGTTGACTGCCTGCTTTTGTTATGAACCATCTTGTGCTTACCATTAACAGACATATTAGTGTTTTACAAATGAGAGAGCATTCAACATTTGGTCTTATCCGTTTTCTTTATAGACCACTTTGCAAGACGTAGACACTGGTCCTGAAGCACTTTTATTTGATTACTTTTATAATCTCACACATATCATTAAATCTTAAAGTTTGTTTCACATTTTGATTCTGTTATAAATGTTCTGTTGGTGGTTTTTTTATTTAAACTGTCAAGCCGTATTAAGAAACTGAAACAGGAAGCATTGAATCAGCATTGGTTACGTTTTCCAAAGTGGTCTATATGTTTAAAAATAAAAGTTAAAAGTTGAAAACTGTCAGCACACACTTTTATTTGCAGAAAATTAATAAAAAATATTACATTTTGTAAATGATATCCACAAGCACTTTATAAAATCATTTTCACTCATTGGAGCCCAGTAATCCAAGTGGTTATATTTGGCCATTGATAGCTGTGGTGCAGTAACTATAGTTACAGAGGCAATTATGCTGATGATGATTGAAGTACCCCTCATCAGACCTTTAAGAGCAGTACCTTGGGATCTGTTACAAATATTTTATACAAGTCTATCACCTTGCCATTAGAATAACATTTATAAATCGCATAAACATTTAGATAAACAATGCACAACGTGAGCACCAGTATTTTTTCTTTTCCATGTCAGCTGAGAGAAGGTATCCCTAATTGTTTTTTTTACTTTTATACCCGGTGACATGATACAAGTATCTAAAAACGGCTATGTCACCAAATCAACCAAACAGGAAATTGTTCTGTGTTCGACAAATGTGATTTGAAGCTTTTTTTCTCACTTATAGGCCTAATGACTGCAGAAATCAATAGTATGTTTAGGTTTTCTGCATTGTGAGCACCCGAAAGGATAAACGCACATAACCTTAACACTTTGTAAACATAATAAGTCAAGACATAATATTATGAATAAAGCATCTTTGTGTGTACAAGGGACTTATTATTGCAAGCAGGTGTCATATTCATTTTATGGGACTGATATTTGATATCAGTGCTCATGACCATACACGGAGAAAATGTTTAAAATGACTTTTATTTTTTCTGTTTTATTTAAATTAGAATACAGTTGTGTTTTTATTTGACATTAAAACCTGAAGCAATTGGTCACCCTTTCTGGACCCGGGGTCCGGACACTGGGAGGAGCTGTCCAGGGCGGGGTTGTGCGCATGCGCGCTGCTCTCCGCTGTGAAAATCTCGTTTTGTCTCAGCTAGTCTGTGGACTTGGTGCATCAGTGGAGAAAGAGTGAGTAGAGGAGATATTGGGCGCAGGTCCTTTGTCTTTGATTCACAGCGCTTTAGCGTCCTCCATTCGGCTCTTTATATCACCAGACACATCTGAACTGAGTCGTTTCCCCTCCCAAAGCAGATCTCTGCATCCATTACCGCAGCGATAACGGTTCGTCAAAGGGAATAAAGCGTCACGAAGATGTCGGGCTATCAGGGCAAGAAGAATATTCCCCGCATAACCGTGAGTTATGGAATATCTTCTTTCATTAAAGCCTATTGGTTAGAAAAATGCGTGTTTGGCGACATTTCACGTGTCTTGAGAATTGATTTTTCAATTGTCGGTTCTCAACAGTCGCCAAACGACGGCTACGTGAGTGGATTAAACGCGGTCGACGGGTCGAGCCGGTAACGCAAAACTCTTGCCGCTAAAACTTGACGTTTTCAGTGAAGTCGAGCTGTCAAAGTCTTTGATGTATTTGTCATGTTAGCGGCAATGCAGCACACACCCCATCCACACAGCAAGCGACGCGACGCGACGGCGACAAACCCGGATCGCTCTCGTTGATCCACGCCTGATCATAATGCGCGTTTTGGTTCTCCTATGTTGTATTGCTATCAAGGTTACAATGAATCGTACCGTTCAAAGTTTCTTTGATCATTTAAACCTAAAGGGACTCCTCCATTTGTGACGCGGAGGAAACGCACGGAACCGGTTGCGGACGCGACGCTTTCTTCGGTGACACGGCTACGCTCTTTGTTGTAAGACAGTCGCGGCTGCGGAGGCAAATGTGACGGATTTCCGCGGGTTAGGTTATGTTGGAGGGATTAACCTGTGGTCGTTAGTGGGGGTCTTCTCGTCTAGCTCACTGGATGTCGCTCGTGGGATCATGGCGAAATGAGGGAGCGGTACAGGATATCGGAAAATATAAAGGAACCGTGGGAATGATCTAATTTCCTTCCTCGTGCCATTGCCTTTATTATAAGGTATATGGTAGAAGAAGCCCTGTATACTTCTGCATACAGCGCAATGCAAGCTCCACCAATCTCACAATAGATCAGATCAGACACTGTCAAGCATTCCCGTCCCTTATGGATGAAGATGATAATATGATCATCAAGACGTCCAAATATGCTTAGTTTTGGGTTTTTCATTACTAGTATGTATGCTGGAAAAGCTGTCGGACAGTGATTTCACCAAGCTCGGCGGGTGTGCCTTTGTTTCTTTTCGATGGGAGCACTTTCAGCTGGGGTCTGGGGGGAGTTTTAAGACACCCTTTCGGATTCTTCAGGCTGTTAAATGAGAAGTAGGTACGCTGCGGTTTACATCCAGAATGTTCCGGAAACCACCTTCAACCGCTCTTAGTGATCTAAGAGAATGGAGACAAGCCATCCCTAGGCACGCGCAGAATTGCAGGCGGAAAAACTAAATATATAAAAACTATCAATACTGCAGGACAAACCGCCCTCTGCATGGGGAAAAAATGCATGTGGAGTTATTCAAAGCTGTATATGCCACACCCCTGCACAATGGCTGTCCTTCAGTGTTGTGTCTATGCCAGATTAACAAAATTGTCAGTAAAGAGAAAGGAATGTGCACTCCACGGTCGATTTGTTGATTGACATCAAAGGCATTTCTCGCACGGGATCTCGTGGTCTGTAGTCACTCACAGCTTGGCTTCGGTCTGTAGTGGAATTTATGTACCGGATTGCGAACAGTGGACCTCCCAAGCACACCGTGACCCGAAGACCCCACGCATAAATATTGTCCGCGAAAAGGCTTCAGCACAATTCTGTGAATTGTTTGGCAGGAGTTGTACAGCGGAAGGGCAGACAGTGATATTTAAGAGCATTGGCAGCTATTCTCACAGACAACAGACAGTCAGAAATACACAAACACAGAGACAGCTTGACACCATCATATTGTCTGATTTAGAGATCTTTTATAAACTTATAGACGCTGTATTTTCTGTACCGCAATTCGGTCTCTTGCACAAATAGACACAGGCGTGGTCTGAATACACACATATGTCACACACACAGACACAAGCATATGGCTTCTTTGCTGATGTGATGGAGGGTTGCTGGAATGGTTAATGGGGTGGGTCTGGGCAGGCCAGCTGCATTGGTCAGCTGCGCAGACAGGCGGAGGAGGGTGACACCTTCTTGGGCCTCAATAAAGATGAATGTTAACTTAAATTCACCACCTGCCTGCTCACGTTTAGCTATAGTTCTGAGGTCAGATTTCAGGAAGCAGTTTTTGTAAATTCATTGAATGTTTAGTTAAATTATGTTGTTGTTTCTTTAGTCACTTATATACATGCGATAAGCAGTGAGTATTGTCTGTGATTTTATCATGGGTAAGGGGTGTTTGGAGTCATTTTTAATATGGCATAACCACTAAATAATGACTCTTAGGATTCACTTATTTTCATTTTTTAGAAGGATTAAGATTAGAATTTAAATATGATTAAATATGAATCTGCATGAATCACGCAATGATCCTTCCTTTGCTGTTTAGTTTATATGGTGTCGATGCCCAATAAAACAAGAGTTGTCTGGTTGCCATGGCAACCGTGGCAGGTCCTTTGCACACTAGTGAGCTGTCCCAGAATGCTCAGCTGATCCGTAGTGTCTCCTGCTCACCCCCACATACATCAGAACTTCAGCTCTGACTCAAACCGTCTGCCAGGAATGTGTTTTTCCTCCACACACATTACACACAGGATTTCCCCATTCAACAACATAGTGAGCGGCTGTGTTTGTAAAAACAAGCATGCTGGTTATAAGCACGCATGCACATTAGCTGCCGAACACACTTGTTGAGTTTTCTTATAAGATGATGATATGGAGATCAGCCGGACATTTGAAACAGATTCGGCCTCGCAAATGTGGATAAATAAAGGGTTACTCAATTAGCATTTCTATATTGGTCTATTCTGCTTCTCGAAATGTTTATGGCACAGTCGATATTTTATTTTCAGGGCTGTCAAACATTAATCGTGATTAATCACATCCAGAATAAAAGTTTGGGTTTACATAATATGTCTGTGTGCTGTGCATAATAATTTTGTATTTTTAAACACAAACTTAACACATACACAGACATACATGTATATATATTTAGGCCATATTTACATGTATTTATTTATATTTACCAATCATTTAAAATATAATGTTATGTGTTATTATTATTTTATAATGTTATTTATTATTTTAATATATTATGTTTTTCCTAAATACTTGCATGCACGTGTATGTTTTTATAAATATAAAATTAATATGCACAGTACACAGGCATGTCAACTTTTATTCTGGAATTTATTTTATTTGTTAATTATATTATATTATATTATATTATATTATATTATATTATATTATATTATATTATATTATATTATATTATTATTTTTTATGCATTCATGTCAAACTGAGCACAAAATACATTACTGCACTCTTATTGGTAGTTGAAATCCAAAATATTAAACCAGCAAACAATAGGCAGGGCTATAAAACGTCTGTGAAAGACTTGTGAATTCATTGGAAATCTGTGGTCCTATATCAAATATAAACCCTGCTTGATTTGATAAGTGTGTGTCATTATGACTTTGTTTTAAAAGGTCTCATTGGAGGGTTAAACAGTACTTAGAACTGTAGACAGCGTGTAACAATCTAGGCATGTTTGGCAAAGCCATGCTGCAGATACGGAAAACGGGACTTAACCCAGAAACATTTACAAATGACTAATGGCAAACATTCAAACATACACGTTCATTTATGGCAGACAGTGGTTAAGCTGTGGTTTAAAACTATAACATTCAGAGCACGACAAATGTATGTTTTCAATAAGTTACACGCTGATTTCATGGAGAAAGTCCAACACAAACAGCAATTTAAGGATAAACTCTTTTGATTTCAGACTTGCTCTTGTTAACATTTTTACCAGATTGATGATGTCATGGTGCTTTAGCGCAGTACGTAGGCTGTGATTGGTCGGATGATTGCCTGGGTTATGTAATGGATGTTATGAAGCAGCTGTTCAGTGTGGCTGACCGCCAAAGACACATGCATGGTCTCAGAGGCCCATGAGCAAAGATCCAAACATATAATGTTCTGCTATGATAAAGCATTGTCTCTCTACAATCTTTGTTATACAAATTACATTCCCCAAAGCTGGATTGGTGTGTCTGTAAACTCACTAAATCCTGTGAATATTCACCGCCAGTGTTTCTTTTCGGTCATGTTTTTCTTGTGTATGTCATCCAGAGATGTGTAGTAGATGTCAGGATACTGGAGAATTTGCTTTCATCACAAAGTGAATTAGGGCAGGGCCTGAGAATCCACCCAGGGCCTCATGTTGCTGGGTTGCCAACAGGCACGCAAAGAGGCAGAAACGCAGACAGAGGCGCCTTTGTCCCCTTACGATGCTGAGGGCCTTGTGATTGGAATTGTTCCACTGCTCCCTTTTAGAAAAATGAATGTTCTGCTGGGGTTGAATGTAAAGTGAATTCTAGATGGTGATGGCTGTACCGGGGTGTCTGGTCAACTTTACCGTAGACATGCTCAGTGGTGTTGGGAAAAACGGATTAATTCATTCATTTGTTGCTTGATAAATAGTTTTTCTTTATCTTTAAAATGATACACTTGACACTTAGTCCTAATAATACATAAGAACAGCTTTTGTCACTTGTTTAGTAATCAGCAATTAAAACTCTTCTAAAATCAACTGTTGCACATGTATAGGGCAAATTCCTATAGATTTTTGATTTAGATGTGATATGTGTCAAAAAGTCCTATTAACCTAAAATGACTGGGTAAAAAAGTCCTCTATTTGGCGACGAGATAGTGGGATATCTAAACATTGTATGTTGTATTTAAGATGATTATATACAGATTCAAAACACTTTTTTTATGATTATTGTTCTTTACAACTAAGAAATGTTCACAGGTGCCATGTGTTGCATGTTTCATATACTGACACCATCAAATATACTGTATGTGAGTAAATATTTATGTATATTACTGTATGTTTTTATATCATTATATATATATAAACAAAAAATATATATTCATCAATATTATACAAATACTATAACATTATTATAATTTTATAATTATTATGATGATTATTTGTAATTTATTTGACATAAATATGACTGTCCGTTTAAAGTTACTGTTCCTCTATCTAAAAAAGTTTTAAAGCTCTTTTAAGCTTTTTATGCTTAAAAGGTCCAGTTTGTAATTTTGTGTAGGATCTATTGACAGAAATGCAATATAATATACATAACTAAGTCTAAAAAGGTTTATAAAGACCTTACATAAGGAAAAGTTATGTTTTTATTACCTTCTATCTACACACACATTACATAGAATTCACCATGTTGTTTCTACAGTAGCCCTTAACCAGTGGTTCTGAAACTTTATCATTAAAGGCCCCCCCTTTGTGTAGAGTGCAAACTTTGCGCCCCCCTCAAATAAAGATTTATAATCTTAAAACTTAGAATTTAAACTAAGCCAAAAACATATTGTTGATGTTTGATGGCCTACAATTTATGATACATTTATATTTTGTATTAGGGATGCACCGATGTATCGGCCACCAATGTATCGGCCACCGATATTGGATTAATTAACACCATCGGCATATCGGCAATAGCGTGAATAATGCTGATACCGATGATTTACTAATGAACTGCATGGAGGCAATGAGTTGTATGTCTGAATAATCCAAAGTTTTTCTCTGAGCAAAATAATTCAATAGCAACAGCACAGACTTTATTTTTATTAAAGTTTATTAAAGAAATGTTCAATGTTCAAATGTTCAATGTATTAACGTTGTTAATAAAATAAATATTGGCTAGCAAAAATCACCTTTGAATATTGTAATTTTGTTTTATTGTATTTTTATCTTAACTTGTGCCTCTCTTAAAATCTTAAATGGATCCAATTCATGTTTAGTAAAAATAATTTAATGCAGAAAAACTAGCTAGTATTGTTAAGTACTATGCAATTGACCAATATCGGTATCGGAATAGGACGAAAATTGTTAGTTAAAATCGGTATCGGCCAAAAAATCCTATTGGTGCATCCTTATTTTTCTTGAAAGGGCACAAAATCTGCGACCCCACCCTGGATCCATCTTGGGCCCCCCCAGGTTTGAGAACCACTGCCTTAAATGGATAAACTGCTCACAGAGTGCGTTTCTTAAATACGTTATCTCCGACAAATAAGCGAAAACATGACCACATCTTAGTTAATGGCGCTAAAGTTTCTACAGTCCATCTGGGACTAGCCTTAAGTCATGACTACGAAAGGCCGTTAAGATATTTTTAAGTTATATCATCCAATCAGGATGTTGTAAAGTGCAGGTGAGAACACATTAGACTATAAACCATGACACACTATTAAATAACATCAGATTATGAGACCAAATCTTGCAGAAGTGAAGCAGTATGTTTTACAGCACATATCTTTGTTAAACTGAGCTCATTGTAGTGTTAGATAAATGTTTTACGATGAACATGTGTTTATAATTGTGAAAGCCACAGAACTCACCGATGCTTCTTATAAAGAATGTTGGTGTTGCTGCAATCGTGCTTAAATCTGTAATTGGCTAAATTATGCTGTGCCTGGATCAGTCGATTTGCAGCATATTTACTTGAGTATGTTGCTTGTATGTCTCTGCAGAGTGACCGTCTCCTGATTAAAGGAGCTAAGATTGTCAATGATGATCAGTCCTTCTGTGCAGACATTTATATGGAGGATGGCTTGATCAAGTAAGTGTGACAGATTGCTTTTAATCATATCATAACAAATTGTAATGTTCTATTATTTTATTATGATTATGCACTGATATCTTGCCCCAATCCAAATCTTACATCTCGCCCGTCGTTGTATCCAGAAATTGAAAAGATGGCTTGTCACTTCTTTTAAATCTGGACATAGACTCAGGCTAAAAACAAGCCCTGGTGAATTTCAAGATCGTTCGTCAATTTGATATGTAATTCCACTCTGTTCATTACACAAAGCCGTCATATGTCATTCTAAAATATCTGATCTCAATGTTGCGCTTTACAGGCAAATCGGAGAGAATCTGATAGTTCCCGGCGGGGTGAAAACCATCGATGCCCACGGACGTATGGTGATGCCGGGTGGCATCGATGTGCACACGCGCTTCCAGATGCCCGACAGGGGCATGACCGCTGCGGATGATTTCTACCAGGGCACCCGCGCTGCCCTGTCCGGAGGAACCACCATGATCAGTAACTATGACTATTTTTATATTAATAATATTTCCAACATATTCAGACTAGTAAATAAACCATGGTAATAATAAACCATATGTGGGTTAACCAGTGTTACTGTGGTCTTATTATAAATAAGGACTACAAAACATTTTCATGAGGGTTATTTTTTTTGCTGTGTCACATGTATCCTGTATTCTTGATGATCTTCTCTGTAGTGAAGTTTACTTGACAGCACTGCAGACATAATGGAAACATTGAGCTTAAAATAGCACACAAGACCACCCAAAAATGAAAAACCAAATGTAATTTCAAACCTGTATGACTTTCATTCTTCTGCAGAACATATAAGAAGGTATTTTGAAGAAAGTTGGTAACCAAACAAGATTGACCCAAACATTGGACACAAAACCACTAAGACATTTCTCAAAATATCTTCTTTTGCGTTGCACATAAAAAGGAGGAAAGGTCTTAAATGACATGGATAATAAATTATAACAGAAATGTCATTTTTTGGTGAACTATCCCTTTAATTTCATCAAAGTGCTTTTTTCTTCATGAGGACTGTAATATCTGTTTATGTGTGTGTGAACAGTCGACCACGTGGTGCCAGAACCAGGAACAAGTCTGATCTCAGCCTTCAATCAGTGGCGTGAATGGGCGGACAGCAAAGTCTGCTGCGATTATTCTCTCCATGTGGACGTCACCGAATGGCACAAAGGCATCCAGGAGGAAATGGAGGCTCTCGTCCAAGATCACGGTAAACAACTGTCAGCATCTGCAGCGCCGTTCGCCCAGAGCTGCCGTCCTGACCCCATCAGCCAGGAATTTCACTGTTCCTCTGTTTCACCTAATATCTCACCGACTCCCCTCTGTAATCTCATACGCCATCTTTGTGTGCAGGAGTTAACTCCTTTCTCGTCTACCTGGCTTACAAAGACGTTTTTCAGCTCACTGACTCACAGGTATGACGTTCATGTTACCGGCTTTGGCTTGAGGAATACATTCTAGTTCTCTAAAACAATTACACTAAAAAAGAGCAAAGGTGCCTTTGTAAAGATGCTCTGGGTTTCCTGAGAAATGTCCCTTTGGAATGATATTTAGCATTTAAGAGTGGGTGTTTGTGTGTGTGTGTCTCTTTACCTGCAGATCTATGAAGTGTTCAGTGTAGTTCGGGATCTTGGGGCCATCGCTCAAGTCCACGCTGAGAACGGAGACGTCATAGCCGAAGTAAGATCTGAGGAGAGCATGGTCCAACATTCAGCTCCCATTCTCAGTCACTATTAACAATAAGCTGTTTGGAGATGTTAAATCAACAATCTGACTTTATACTGGCAAGCAAAACCAAAGCAAACATGAAGTCAATAATATATTTAATCGCAGTTGACTTTTGGCCCGTCGTTTTGTATATTTATTATGAACTCTTTGTAAAATGCAGTTTAAATTGAGATCATGACATCATTATTTCAAGAATGAAATTGCTCTCGTTTTTTTCTGGTTGTCTCTTTCACCTTCTCTTTTCTTCGACAGGAACAGCGCAGGATCTTGGAGTTGGGAATCACTGGACCAGAGGGACACGTTCTCAGTCGCCCAGAAGAGGTAGGCACAGTGAACTCTGGGAAAACACAGTTGTCAAATCTCTCTTAAAACTTTTTTGAAATGCTCGGATGGATGGAGATGGGTTTGTGGCTTGTTTAGGTGGAGGCGGAAGCAGTCAACCGCTCCGTAACGGTGGCCAATCAGACCAACTGCCCCCTTTACATCACCAAGGTGATGAGCAAGAGTGCCGCTGATGTCATCGCTCAGGCCAGAAAGAAAGGTGAGATCCTTAACGGTGACAATTTATATTATTTATATATATTATTTATATGAAATATATTTATATTAAATTGTAAGAGATAAGATTTTTCACCAGTGTTCTCAGATGTTTGGGCTAGAAGGCATCTGCCCAGGTGTGATAAATGATCTAACTTGATGCAAAGTGTAGTTCACCCCCCAAAAAAAGAAATGTCATAATTTCTTCACCTTCATGTGGTTTCAAACCTCACTCTTTGTTCTGTGGAACACAAAAGAAGATATTTCGAAAAATGTCTCAGTGGTTTTGTGTCCATACAATGGAAGTCAATGGGGAGAGTGTTGTTCGGTCGCTCCGAAGTAAGACAGGTTTAAAATGAGGTTGAATAAATGATGATTTATTTAAGGGTGAACTGTCCCTTTAAGATCACTTTCATAGAAACATTCAACGTTCAAAACATGTAAATGGACCGAACATTGTGAAGTGGTCTTAGCTAATCCCACTTTCTCCATGCCATTAAATTGAGGTTTTATAAGACTGGACGCCGAAGCAGGTTTTATGAGCAAGAATGACTGCAGTCCAGCAAAAAACACACACACAGCATGCTATGATTCAGCTCTTCTTGGCTAGACAAAAAGAAATGACATCATAGTGGTCCGGCCCTAAAATTAGGCAAGGGAATTACAGTGAAATTATATGTGCTGTTGCTAATTCAGTATCATTCAACCATTTAGGCACCGTAGTGTATGGAGAGCCAATCACAGCCAGTGTCGGGACGGACGGCTCGCACTACTGGAGCAAGAACTGGGCCAAAGCCGCCGCCTACGTCACGTCTCCACCCTTGAGTCCGGATCCGACCACGCCAGACTACCTAAACTCACTGTTGTCATGGTATGATCTGTCTAGCGGATGATAATACGAGTAAAAAAATGTTCAGAGCACCATAGCAACCACATAGCAGTGCCCTTGCAATGGTCCACATAAAGAGAATTATAAGGCACACTAAATGGATACAATTTTAATGATTTGTTCAGACAAATTTGTCATCCTAACTTATTGTCTCTTCACACCCGCACGCTTCAGTGGAGACCTGCAGGTCACAGGAAGCGCTCACTGCACCTTTAATACCGCTCAGAGAGCTGTGGGTAAAGATGACTTCACCCTCATTCCCGAAGGAACCAACGGCACTGAGGAAAGAATGTCTATCATCTGGGACAAATGTGTGGTGAGACAGATATCCTAATCGGATGACTTGCAATCACGTCTGAGAACATTTAATCCGCCAGTGTGATTTTGTTTACAGTAGCTGCTCTTCCCGCTAATATATAAACAACTAAGTATGTAGTCGTGTGAGTCTGAATGTTTTCAGCTGAATAGGGAAGCAAATACACGTGTAGGTGACACTGGAGGCGTATCTCACTTTGGTCGTAGGTTACTGGAAAAATGGACGAGAATCAGTTCGTAGCTGTTACCAGCACCAATGCCGCCAAGATCTTCAACCTGTACCCACGAAAAGGTCGCATCGCCGTGGGCTCAGATGCCGATCTGGTGCTCTGGGATCCCGACGTCACGAAGATCATCTCAGCGAAGACTCACAATCTGGTGAGTACGTTATCAGCAAATGCATCGGTAACAAAATGAACATAGAACTTCCTGTTTACCTCCATAATAAACTCTATGGGCCAGATTTACTAAACAGGGCAAAAAAGCACGAGAGCACTATTTTAAAATAGCGCAGATGGGAGTGGAACATTTCTCCGGGGATTGTTTTAACAAGGCGCGCTTAAAAACACAGGCGCAATATCTCATTCCATTAATGACCAACGCAATCTACCAACAGCAGTAGTGCAGGGTTTAAGACATGCTTTTTTGGGTATTAAATCAAGCCGCAAATAACAGAACAATGACGAGTGCAAACCTTAGTAAATTGTGTCATTAAATACTTTACTCCCATAAAGTTTTGCGTCTGAAGAGGTTACTCCTACAAATGCATATACAATAAAATCAGTTGCAAAAACAGCTGTGTCCACGCATTAACAATACTAATTTTAACTGCGTGTTATTAGTAAATACCCAGTTGTTTTTTTACGCCAAAAGAGACATTTGCGCTGCCGCAAGATGTTCGTAAATCCGGCCGTGTGGCCATCATGCATGTGCACGATTCATCACTGCGTATTATTCAAACGAAAACAATTCTTGTTATTAATATCCTGTTCCCTTTCTGTCGGTCTCTCGACGTTGTGTCGAAGACGACAGATGGGGTTCGCCCTTGAGAACCAATCACCTCTGACTACTATAGAAAAGGCCAATGAAATTTGGCGAATGAAATTTGCATGCCGGGCTCCGCCCCCGGATGTCCGGTATAAAAGGAAGCCGGCGTGCAGCATTCACTCACCTTTTGTTCTTCAGAGCCCTCGCTCATGACTACGAACAAAAAGAATTCAACGAATTCTTCTTCTACTTCGCCGGTTCTACGCGAGCAGCGGATCGTCCCTTCCTGCAGCGACCTTCTCCTGGGCGTCTCGGCGGTTCCGGAGGTGATAGAGATTATTTCTAAAAGGTCCTTTTCAGGACTGAGCAATTTCCAGCGCGGCATGTCCCGCTGTTCTCTTGGGTGCGGCACCCTCATCGAGGAGGGGGATGGACACGATCGCTGCATTAGGTGTCTGGGCGTCCAGCACACTGAAGCAGCGTTCGTTGACACATCTGCCCGCACTGCGGGCGGATTGTCACTCAGAAGTTGCGGTCACGGGGGGGCTGTCTTCCTACGGGAACCAGCCACCATTTCGTCTGCTACCCGGGCTGTGACATCTGTGGCTACGGCCCCGATGACCACCCACGTAGCAGCGTTAGTGATATGGGGAACTCTGCGAACGTAAACCCGCCAGCCAAGTGCTCACGGGCCGATCGCACCCCGATTCGCTCTTCTGAACGTTCCCCAACCGGCGGTGGCATACCGTTCGGATCCTCAGGCACGCACTCGGAAACGAGGTGTGACGTAGATGAGATGTCGTTCGCAGCATCGGCGGGAGACTGGCATCCGACTCTGACGAATCCGAGCTCCCCCCCCAGGGGGGTCGAGCTCAGGAGGAAGCAGAAGTGATGTCAGCCATGCTAATCCGGGGATATGTGGTTCCTGGGGGCGGAGCGCGGTGCAAACCGCGTCCATCCCGGGTGCCATTTGTTTCCGGAGGTGCATGAGGAGCTGTGTAAAACTAGGAGCGCTCCACGCGCTCCGGTCGAAACAGCTCCGGCTCCCTCACTTTCCTCGAGGGTGGGCAGCCAAGCTGCGTCGAGATCCCCCAGGTGGAACGTGCGGCTGCGGTGCATCTGTGCCGCAGAGGGCTGCCGCCTGGGGAGAATCGGCCACGCCTACCGTCCAACGCGTGTAGGACTTCGACATCTATGGTGCCGAAGCCTTGCGCTGCCGCGGACCGGGCTGCCTCCTCTCTCTACGCCATGGCCATCCTGCAGGTCGCCAGGCCAGGGCGTTGAGAGAGCTCCACGAGGGTAAGGCCGACCCAGGTATAATGCAGGTTTTCTGTGCCGCCACTGACAGCGCTCTACGGAGCGACCAAGGTGGCGGCACGGGACCTGGGTCGGACGATGTCCACGGAAGTGGTCCAGGAGAGTCACCCCCGGCTGAACCTTGCGCAGATGAGTGACACCGAGAAAGTCCGCTTTCTTGTTACACCCGTCTCGCAGGTGGGCTGTTGGTACACCGTCGAGGACTTCGCTTAGCAGTTTTGACGGTGAAGAGCAGACAGTGGCGATTAGCCACATTTTTACCACGCTGCGACTCGGCCGCCCTCAAGCCTCCGAGATCTCACGTCATGTCTGTTTCCCGACAGCCCAGGACCCCTTCCACATCGGCTCCGGTTACTGTGCCCCCGCAGGTGGCACCCCGGAAGTCGAAGTCGAGGGGAAAACCTACCCCGTCAGCTAACTTCTCACGAGAAGTGACACTGATGGAAGACCCCAGGGGAGCAACATCGGGCCCGACCTTCACAGCTACGGCTCTGATCAGTCGGTACGGGACGGCTCCTGCCTCGTCACCAAGCCGGGCCCTTCTCAGGGCCTGGCGCCCACTTACTCACAGTGAGTTTTCTGTTTCCCCTGGGTTCATTCCTGCCGATCGCACACTCCACTGGACTGTGCCCGGCAAACCCGACCCCACGCCCTGGCGAGGCGTAGGGTCGTACACACACGACAGCTGCTACCACTCTCAAGGACAGTGCGTGCAGCTGTCCCGCCAGGCAGGTAAGTAGGCAGAGCCAACCTTCCCTCCGGGGCCCCCTCCCCGCGACAGGGTTAGCTCCGCCAGCCATCGAACCACCCTCCGTGGGAATGGTGAAGCAGACCGTCCCCTTGGTCCCCCTGTCACAGTCCCTGGGAGCTCGAGAGCTGCCCACACTGTCTCGGTGGCTAAGGCAGACGGTCCGTCTTGGTTACTCGATCCAGTTCGCCAGAGACTCTCCCAAGTTTTGGGGCAGCATCTCTCCCTCTGTCTGAGGCTAGGGATGCCTACATACTTCGGGTAGAGGTCACCACCCTTCTGGCAAACAGGCATCGAGGTCGTCCCTCAAACCAAGATGTTCGGTGGGTTACAACCCGCACTTCATCGTTCCCAAGAAAGACGGCGTGTTGCGCCCCGGAGGTCTGCGTACCCTGAACTAAGCACCTTCACAAGCTGCTGCTCAGGATGCTCACGCAGAGGCGCGTCCTGACACCCATCAGGTGTCAGGATTGGTTCGTGGCAATCGACCTGAAATTCCTTTCGATCTGTCCCTGTCTCCACGGTCTTCATGAAGATCGTGGAAGCCGCCCTTTCTCCCTGAGGGGAGGAAGGTGTGCGGGTACTTAACTATCTCAACGACTGGCCTGACACACTCGTGAGATCTGTTATGTATACAAGGGGCCTGGTGCTCCGGCACCCAGATCGATTGGGAATCCAGGTCAACCGAGGAAAGGACAAGCTCTCCCCAGGGCAGAGCATCCTCTTTCTCGGTAGGGAACTCAACTCTCACCATGTCGGCGCTACTGTCCGCAGTACGCGCCCAGCCGGTGTTGAACTGCCTGGAACATTTCAGGCAGACAGCGGTCCCCCTGAAACGATTCAGAGGCTCCTGGGCATGGCGTCCTCGTCGGGTGAGACCCTCGGGTTGATGCACATGAGACCGCTCCAACACTGGCTTCAGAGTCGAGTTCCGAGGAGAGCGTGGCACACCGGCAGCAGGCGCATGGTGATGACGCCCTGCGGCCGACGCACCAAAACCCCTGGTCTTCCATGACTTTTTCGGCGGACTAAGGTCCCTCAGGGCAGGTTATGAGGCGGTCGTGGTGACGACGGACGCCTCCCTGCAGGGGGCGGTGCAGTGTGTAACGGGCACGTAGGCGGGGCATTGGGCGAACCCCCACCTGCGCTGGCATATCAATTGCCAGAGTTGTGGGCAGTGCTACTTGCACTGAGCAGGCTGCCGCCTCTCGTGCGGGACAAGCACGTGCTGGTCCGAGGACGGCACTACAGCTGTAGCGTACATCAGATCTTAGGGTGGCGTTCGCTCACAGCAGCTAACACAACTTGCTCGACGCCTCCTCCGGTGGAGTCAACAGGATCCGTTCCCTGTGGGCCACACTCACCTCGGGCAAACTGAACTAGACAGCCGACGCGCTCTCTTGTCAGTTTATGCCTCGTAGAGAGTGGCGACTCCACCCCCGCGTAGGCCGCTTGGTACTCCCTGTCCGAGGCTCTCGACACGGATATCCTTGCGCACAGCTGACCGCGGGACGGGCGGAAGCACACCTTCCCCCCCCCAGGAGCCTCCTTGCACAGACACTGTGCAAGGCCAGGGAAGAGGAGCACCAAGTGTTATTGGTTACACCGCACTGGTCTAACCGCACTTGGCGTCAGAGCTGATGCTCTGGACAGCGACTCCCCCTGACCCATTCCCCTGACAGAGGACCTGCTCTCTCAGGGAAGGACACGTTCCGGCATCCCAGATCAGACCTCTGGAACACCATGTCTGGTCTCTAGACGGACGAGAAGTTCCTGAGTTGGCTACTCCCCCTCTATGGCGGAGACCATCACCCAGGCTAGGGCCCCATCTACTGGGCGGTTACACGCTCTAGACGGCGCCGCTTCTTGTCCTGGTGTCTCTCTCAACGAGAAAGACCCACTGAGGTGCTCGATCAGGATTGTGTTGTCCTTCTTACGAGACTGGAGACTAACATCTCCCCTCCACACTGAGTGTATGTAGTCGCTGTCGCCACTCATCACAACTCAGTTGATGGAAAGTTTCT
Organism: Triplophysa siluroides; assembly: GCA_006030095.1. Classification (NCBI taxonomy): domain Eukaryota; kingdom Metazoa; phylum Chordata; class Actinopteri; order Cypriniformes; family Nemacheilidae; genus Triplophysa; species Triplophysa siluroides. The sequence continues at coordinate 1,113,000 of VCII01000114.1, forward strand.
AGGATGACACGACCTGGTCACCAGGTTGCTAAGGGGCGCGAGAGGGCGGCTCCCCCCTCATCTCCGCTCCATACCCCCCTTGGGACCCTAAGGGGTCCTCGGGGGGCCTCTGGGCCCCCCAAGAGCCCCTCGGAGGTTCCGATCTTCCTCACCCGAGTAAGACGGCCCTCCTGATGGCGCTCGCTCCTTCAAGAGGGTAGGGCACCTCCGAGCATCCTCCGTGTCCCCGGATTGCCTTGAATTCGGCCCTGGTAGCTCTCACGTTATCTTGAGACCCAGGCCCGGATGCGTGCCCAAAAAGTTCCCACTACTCCCTTACGGGGCGAAGTGGTGAACTTGCAGGCGCTCCCCATTGGGGAGGAAGACCCAACTCCTTCCGTGTTGTGTCCTGGACCGCACGCAGGGCCTCAGTAGCTCTGTCCAGCTCCTTGTCTGTATTGGAGGACAGCAGAGGGGAAGGCTGTCTCCAAGCAGAGGTTGGCACACTGAGTCGTGGATGCCGTTACGAACGTCATTCCAATCTCAGTATCTCCCATGCCCACTGAGGGGTATAGCCACCTCCTGGGCACTGGCAGAAGCGCCTCTCTAGCAGACATCTGTAGAGCTGCGGGTTGGGCTACGTTCGCAGGGGTTAAACAACCCTAGCGTAAACCCGGTGTCAGCCCACGTCCTGCGTGGCAACATGTAGGACTGGCATCCGCGGGGGGCGTATGCCTGCGAAAGCATCACCCCACCCTCTAGGAGGCTGGGTCAGTGTGCTATCTACCTCCTCTCTCCTTACCCTACTCTGGCTAAGGACAGGTACCCTATCCGCTTCCCTTCTTACCCAACCACTTGGTTAAGAATAGGCATTCTATCCATCACTAAGCAAGCACCACCTGGGGGTTGGCTGGGTAGAGCAGCCTTCCCCCTTAGGCCGGGATATCATGTGAGCCATCCCCTGGCTCTAACCGGACCTAGTGCTACCGGACGCCTGTAACACCCCCCCCCCGTGGGCTGTTCCGTCTGATGTATCCTCATGATATGGTTCCCACTCCTGGTAACCCATGAGCTTCCCCAGGTGGACCTCCACCTCGCGTTAACTACTCAGCCCGCACGTTCCATGCGTTCTCCTCCAAGGACGAGACCATACCTTATCCACCGTATTCCTCCCCACGGGTAGGAGGTGGCCTCTGCAGCGCATCCCTAATTAAGGAAGTTGCGCTTACCCGGTGTAAACCCGAGCCGGACGGCCTCTCGCCAGTAAGAGAGCTAAGGCCTCCGTCCGTGAAAGGTTACCGGTCAGGGCTGTTCCCATCTTTCTCCAAGAAAGCTCTGGAACCCCCCGACCACCACACTGGAAGGTTACAGTTTCGCGAAAGCATCGAGCTGACACGCCCAGGCCTGTTACCGTCGCTTCGCTAGAGATTGTGACGCGATACAGCGTTGTGGCGTTTTCCATAGGGAACCCCATCTGTCGTCTCGACACAACGTCGAGAGACCGACAGAAAGGGAACGTCTCGGTTACGTATGTAACCTCGGTTCCCTGATGGAGGGAACGAGACGTTGTGTCCCTTATGCCACTAACACGTATCGTATTCTGCTGCAGTCGTGAGAGGCTCTCAGGCTCTTCAGAACAAAAGGTGAGTGAATGCTGCACGCCGGCTTCCTTTTATACCGGACATCCGGGGGCGGAGCCCGGCATGCAAATTTCATTCGCCAAATTTCATTGGCCTTTTCTATAGTAGTCAGAGGTGATGGGTTCTCAAGGGCGAACCCCATCTGTCGTCTTCGACACAACGTCTCGTTCCCTCCATCAGGGAACCGAGGTTACATACGTAACCGAGACGTTTTACGCAAATATGAAATGCATTACGATAAATGAAAACAGTATGTTATACTAATGTTATTTCAGGATGTTACAGTTTAGAGCTCAAAACGACGAGCTTAATACCAAAAGCATGTGAGAACTGCATTGATACTATATAAATGTAGTGCGCCAGTGGCCAGGCGTGTGTTTTATGGCAGTGATTTGCAGGTCCAGCCATAGAACATTAGCTCTGTGTTGTGCCGATCAGATCGTGGGTGTAGACGTGTTTCTCATGAGAGTGATGTCGTTCTCGGCTCTTCTGGGGTAATTTGATGCTTCCCGTCTGGTTTGGATGCTTTGGAACATGTTTGGAACATGTAGCTATTTCTGTTCGTACAAGAGGCCGTGCATTAGCTTTCAAGACATTTTATGACCTATTGGCAACACATTACTTTGTATTTTTTAGTTAGATTTATGCCGCGATCACACTAATCGTTTCATTGACTTCACGATTGCATATGGATATAGCAGATGGGAACGCAAGCTCATGGGGAAAAAAAGAGTTTCGTTGCATTCCAAAAGTTACGTTTGGTGAACTCTGACCTGTGAATTCGTATCACGTGAAGATGTGTGATCCAAAGAAGATCGATTCGTCACGGCGTGACCTTTTCAGCTGGAAGAAATGCTGATATAAAACAAAATCCAACAATTCCATTATGGACAATACACCTTTGAAATGTTCATATTAAAGGGATAGTTCACCCAAACATACAAATTCTGTCATCATTTACTCACCCTTTTGTCATTTCCAACCTGTATGACCATTTTCCTTCCGCAGAACACAAAAGAAGATATTTTGAAAAATGTTGTTAGCTGGACCCAGTTCACTTGCATTGGTTTTGTGTCCATACAATAGAGGGGTCCAGTGCCGTTCGGTTACCAACTTTCTTCAAAATATCTTCTTTTGTGTTCTGCGAAAGAAAGAAAGTTAAACAGGTTTGAAATGACAAGAGGACGTGTAAATAATGACAGAATTGAACTTTTTGGGTGAACTATCACTTTAACAGTGCAAATACATTAGAATTAATGATGTGTGACTAAAACCATCTTTGTATGCCTAGTGGTCTGCACAGAAATGACAAAATATATATATATATAAATATAAATTTAAAATCAATTTACTAACATGCTAAGAAAAATAATTTAATATTTAGTCTCTAAAAACAATGTTATGCAATTTTGGTTCTCAAGTAAATCCAGATTTTAAGGACTTTTAGACAAAAAGGTTTGCACATGTAAGTGCACAATGCATGTAACAAGGCGAGCAAAAAAAGTAGTAGAGAAAAATGAAAGCATGTGTGTGTCTGTTTTCAGCCTGCATGAGCTAATGGTGTTTTTATTCTTGCTGTATTGCTTTTAGCAAAGCGCCAGTAGCATTTGGAAAGGGTGGTCACACTTATTTCACCGCATACACACACCCTGTTAACTTTTATGTACTTCCTCCCTCACTGACCTCTAAGTTTCAACATTCCTTTCTTCCCAGTACTGTACATATTGCAGTAAGTCATATAGTTTAAATAACCGCCTGAAGATCAAATTTTGCACTGGAATATGATACTTTATGTAGAAGCGATTATCGAGTAATTCAGCGGAACAGTCTCAGCAGGTGAACATACTTTTCGTGTGATGACATCTTGTTTCATAACCATCTAAAACGAAAGTGTTCATACATTTTCAGCGCCATTTGGTTCACTGTGTTGATCCTTTTGTCGTCCTCCAGGCAGTAGAGTACAACATCTTTGAGGGGATGGAGGTGCGCGGGGCGCCCATGGTGGTCATCAGCCAGGGAAAGATTGTACTGGAGGAAGGGACCCTCCACACCACTGAGGGATCTGGACGTTATGTGATCCGTAAGCCCTTCCCTGACTACGTTTACAAGAGGATAAAGGCTCGCAGCAGGGTAAGCGAGACTGAAGTTTATTCTGGATTTCATGTCTACAATGATGGGACCCCCATGGGTTTCCATGTCAATCATCATATCGACATTTGCCAATATTACATTTACATTTATGCATTTGGCAGACGCTTTTATCCGAAGCGACTTACATTGCATTATCCTATACATTTATACATAGGTATTTGCAATCCCCTGTGATCGAACCCACAACTTTGCATCGTACCACTGAGTCTATTGAAAGTGGATAATGTTAGTGTTTATGGTAACACTTTTGAAAAAGGTTGTGCATTAGTAAACGCATTAGCTAACATGAACTAAGAATGAGCAATATTGTTTTTCAGCATTTATGAATATGGTTAAAGTGATAGGTCACCTAAAAATGAAAATTCTGCCATCATTTACTCACTATCTTGTCATTTTAAACCTGTATGACTTTCTTTCTTCCTTTCGCAGTACACAAAATAAGATATTTTGAGGAAAGTTGATGGCACCTTCTAATGTATGGACACAAAACCAATGTCAATGGGGGCCAGTTAACAACATTCTTCAAAATATCTTCTTTTGTGTTCTGCGGAAGAAAGAAAGTCATACAGGTTTGAAATGACAAGAGGACGTGTAAATAATGACAGACTTTTCATTTTTGGATGAACTACTATTTACTTCAAGTGTAACAGCAATACATTGATTGCACAAATAGTTATACACAATATAGTATATATAACCTAGTTTTTGCACCTAGCCTATACGTCTCTCTTCCTATTGTAGGTATACGTAGGTATAAGTACCTAGAAACTATTCAAACTATCATTTTGTTTAAAAGAAGTGTTTAACATAATCATGCCCTATTGTTCTTCAGCTCGCTGAATTGAGAGGTGTCCCACGAGGTCTTTACGATGGGCCTGTCTGCGAAGTCTCCGTTACGCCCAAGGCCTTGACCCCCGCATCCTCCGCCAAGACCTCTCCTGCCAAACAAGCTGCTCAACCCGTCCGCAACCTGCACCAGTCTGGCTTTAGCCTTTCTGGTAAGTACTATAAGAATTACAAAAAAGAGCCAAATAATCTATTTATTGATAGCTGATGTTTAATTCATCTCATTTCAGGTGCTCAGGCTGACGACAACATCCCTCGGCGCAACACCCAGCGTATCGTTGCGCCCCCTGGTGGCAGGGCCAACATCACCAGCCTGGGCTAGACCTCCCTTTAGCCGACCGGAGAACAGGGGTTTGGGGGAAGGGATGTCTGTAAAAGGAGGTGTTTGCTAAGACCACTGTCCTATCGAGAGACAAACCCTGTTTAGGGCGATGATTCTCCGCTTCCCAGACGCCCAACCCCTTACCTTTTGCCCCATCCCACCTTTCCCCAACCCTACACCACTTCCTTAAGGAGACATCTAGAGAAAAAAGTATTTGCCTCATTCGAAGAAAGACGAAACAATGTAACATTCACATTTGAGCACTTCTGATTGTATGATTTTTATACTGTACTTTCTACCCACCATGAGTCATGTTATTATTTTTGTATTTAACTTTATTTGCGTTCAAGGGATCAAGCTGTTGTTTATAATAGTTACTTATTAACGAGGCAAGGGTTAGAGTGCCGTGCTCGATCACACTGAGAACTTCACTATTTGTCGCTATATTAACATAGAATGTCTTTTTTACCCAAGACAATAATGAACATCTGACCATTGCCTTTTCATGGCATTTAATGCGATCATTTCTGTACTCAGAAAGTAAAAGAAAGCTTTCCCTATGATTAACCCATAAGCCTCGGTAATTAAAAACGTGTTGTTTTACAAACAGAGATGTTCAATTAACAAAGAAAGGCTTAGCAACATTGGAAAAAACATTCGGAGGCAAGTGATGATAGTTCCTTTCATTTCATATCTTTGTTTTTAACTACTTTACTTCAATATGTAAAGTTTAAGATTCAGCGAAAAATGAAGGTTACATTTGGCTGTGAATAAATTGTAAACGGTTTAGCCGCTGTCAGGATATTCTCTGGGAGTCAATTGCAAGCATCCCTTACAAAAATTAACCATGCTTTGTTTTAGATTAAGTGTAATGACCGTATTTTAGGATGTATTGATTACTATTGCCAACTATTACTGTTACTACTTTAAATCAAAACAAGAGAGGCACCGATATATCGGCCAGTAATCGGTATCGGTTGATAAAAGTAATTTTTCACGCTATCGGACGATTGTTTAAAAACAGCTGGCCGATATATCCTGTCAATGAAAAGACGATAGGAAACTGCAATGAATTTGTGCTCTGTATATATATTAATGTTCAATATTAATAATCAAAAAAATTTTTATAACTTTCATTCAGAAAGTTTGCGAATATTAATTTATTCTTCAGAATCGGTATCGGCAGATATTTCTCTAAATAATCGGCTGTCGGTATCGGTTGTATCGGTGCATTATAACCATGGTTATTTTGTGGTAACCAAGTTTTTACTACAGTAACCATGTTTTTTTGGTTTTTAAACTAACCACAGTTCATTTTCGTAAGGGATGAGCAGCAGGTGCATTCCAAACTGCAAAACAGGTTCAGGTGTGAGATTGATGAAGAACTCTTTCTTGGTGTTCCCTCACTAACATAAGGATGACATTGACTTGAATTTTGAGCCAATAACCTTGTTGCTGTACATTATGAGTATGCCACAAGAGTCCTGTACTCGAACATTAAGTATTAAGTATTTATGCTGTCAACAAATGTGCTACGCTGATAGAAGCTGTGTGTCTTTTTGTATCTTTAACTTCAAGCTGTGCCTGAGATGTATGTTTTGAGTACTCTTGCATAAGCTTGTTCATGTCTTTTGTTAAAAAAACTCAAAAGGCTGTTAAATAGCCGGTTAACCGATACAAAGGTGCCAGATTTGTCCCTTGACTCCTTTTTGTAGTACTCTCGCAAGACTCGCTACGTCCTTGTTTTTAACGTCTGTTTTAGTACCGTAATGAATGCTACGTACTGTCATATCAGAAAAATAAAATAGAGGTACATCAATGAGATTTTCAACAAATGCCTTTTTCACTAGCACCGTTTGTGTCATTTTCTTTTCATTAGCTCTAAAGATAGTCGTCCCCTGACGGCAAGAAGGGCTACGCATTGTCCTGCTAGGCTAGCTATGTGACATCTTTAATAGCTAACCACAATCCACATTTTCTGGCTGGTGCTATCGAGTATTTTCAAGCCAGACAACAAACTCATAGTAGAAAGTAAAAAGTAGTCTAAAAAAGTATGCTTTAACTGGTTTTGATGTGCCTTCCTTGAAAGATTAGCGGTAGCAGACCGACGCTCTCACCCCTTGCTTGTTTTTCATTTCCTTTAGGTTCGGTCTGGTTTTCATTTCGTAAAACCATCCTCCAGCTGTTTTCTTTTCCTTTGCACATCCGCGGCAAAGTCTTGGCCTGTAGCATCATTCTCCGTTGCTTGTCTTTTCCTCTGTGACTCAATACTACACACATTCATACACGTAGACTGCAAGCTTTCATAGTTTTCAAGCACTTATCTTTGCTCTTAAAGGGATAGTTCACTCTCAAAAAAGTCAGCTGTCAGCATTTACTTAGCTTTACGTCATTCCAAACCTGAATGAGAATATGTCTTCTGCGAGGCACAAAAGGAGAAATGTTTAGAAATGTTTACACTGCTCTCTGTGGATGGGGAATGGGTGATGTCAAGCACCTCAAACTAAACAAATCATTATAAGAGTCGTTCACAGGACTTGTGCGACATAACCCAAATCTTTTGAAGTGTTCTGTGAGTTAAACACTAACGTTTCAGTTATTGACCACAGAAATTCACTCTCATTGAATGGAAAAGATTTGTTCGGACATTGTGCTACAATTTCCTCCTTTTGTCTTCCACTTCCTACAGGTTGTGAAAGACAAGAAGGTACATGTTTTTTTGGAAAACTATTCCTTTAAACCTTGGAAATGAATGGCTGCTTAAAAGATGATGCATACCTGGTGTGTAGTGAGATATAACCAAAACTACAAGATCGAAATGTAGTTAGTCAATCTTTACTTGCTAACAACTAAAGCAAACTTTAGAGTCCGAGAAGCTGAATTGTCTAAGCGTGAGACCGTGTTTGTGTGATGGCTGGTTGTTGGAATGTGCACAAAGGGTGACGCAAGGTTACAAGGATGTATTCTTGTTCACGGAGGCTGTAAAAGGCGCCAATGCCGAATTTGAAAAAAAACCGGTGTGGAAAGTCAACTCGTACAGTATATTTCTGCTTGTTATCACCTCCTGTCTGTTTCTTGTCTTGTTCTTCTTGACTTCATTGCTTTTCCACTGTTACTATGACTACTGGCTCTGTGGGACAACAGGATCTAACTATTTATTTGTCATGGCAACACATTACAAATCAGAAGCTTGTCCCCTAGCAACCCTTCCGGGCATGGTGTTTTTAAAAACAACATGAATCGTGGATCATTTTTTCTAATTTGGATTGAAATGTTAGAAACCATATGTGTACTCAACTTTATAAAGTGGGATGCTGCCAAAAATCTTTATTTGCTCCCTTAAACGGAGAGTTCACCTAAACATAACCATTGTGTTATTCTTTACTCACACACAAGTTGTCTGTGTTCATTTCTTTGTTTTGATGAACACAGAGAAAGATATTTGGAAGAATGCTTGTAACCAAACAGTTATTGGACCCCATTGACTACCATAGTAGGAAAAATGACAATGATAGACAAAAGTGCCCCAGAAATGTTGGCTTTTAAACATTCTTCAAAGTATCTTCTTTTGTGTTCAAAGAAATTCAGAAAGCAGTCTTTCCTATATGGTGGCCAAGAACTGTTCCAAATACTTTTCTCCGTTTCTTCAGATTTGGAACAACTCAAGGGCGAGTAAATGATGACAGAACTTTCATTTTTGGGTGAACTGTCCCTTTAAGGCAAGTTAAAGTTACTCTGGATTTTTAGATAATAGGAAATGTTTTTCAAAAAAGATCACCTGCATTTTTTCTTGTTTAACACAATATTAAAATGTACACAATTTCCAAACCAGATAAGAAAGTAACCTCATTGCAACGTAGAAAAAAACATTCATTTCTTCTTCTAAGTAAAGTTGGTGTGGAAATACAGTATAACTTGAGAACAGAACTGTCATATGCCAGTTACACATTATTTGCCCGCCGAGACAACCTGTTGAAAATGCCATAGCCTCATATTATGAACATATGCAAGAGTTCAAATAAACATGCCTTAAACTCTCCCACTGATCTCAGAGCAGCTGTTGGCACTAACAACAAACACACACACACTCTCTCTCTCATACACACACACACTTTGCTATGTAAGCCTGAATGGTTTTTCTATTCCTGGTATGTGATCTCTGTAAATTGCAGATGGAAACCGAAAGATCATTAATTCTGAAATTGCCAGTGATTTATAACCCCGCCCCCTCTCTTTCCCCTTGTCCCGCCCCCACTCCACAAATGAAACTGTCGTGTGCTGGTGTTTATTCTATTGGCTGTGCAGTGTGAGGATGTCCGCTTGCTCTGAAGTGTCAAATCCCTTGATAGTGATGTAAAAAAGAAGTGAATAAGAAAAGTGAATAAAGAAGTCCTTTTCTTGTCCTTGTCTTATCTTTGTTGTGTTTCTCATTTGTGAGATGCTTTGGATAAAAGCATCTGCCAGGTGAATAAATGTCATTGACATCCATGTCTTTTTAGCCAATGAGGGCATTTGTGTTGCTTTGGAAAACTAGCACTGTATCTGTAAAGATAACTGAATTGACTAATGAATCTAACATATACCGAGTCTTCAGTATATATCACAATCACTTAAAAAAATAAAAAGTAAAACCTGGTCATATCCAGAAAGTAGTAAAGAATTCAAATAAATAAATAATGCATAATAGATACTGTGAATGTATTAGATTGTTAAATTGATAGTTCACCCAAAAATACTCACTCTCGTGACATTTCAAACCTTGATGACTTTCTTTCTTCCAAAAGAAGATATTTTGAAAAAAGTTGGTAACCGAACAGCAACCATTCACTTCCGTTGTATGGACACAAAACCAAGCAAGTGAAAGGGGGCCAGTTCTTCAAAATATCTTCTTTTGTGTTCTGCGGAAGAAAGTGGTTTAAGGGGATAGTTCACCCAAAAATAGAAGATCTGTCATTGTATATTTATCCCCATGGTTTAAACTTGAATATGATAATTTTTTCTATAAGTGAAACACAAAAGAAGATATTTTAGGAAATGCCTCTGTGGTTTTGTGTCTGTACAATGGTGGTTAAATCTGGTCCACTGTGTTTGGTTACCAACGTTCTTCAAAATATTATTTTGTGTTTTGCAGAAGAAAGAAAGACATACAGGTTTGAAATGACAAGAGGGTGAATAAATGATGACAGAATTTTTATTTTGGGTGAACTTTCACTTTATCCATATATATATACATAACATGAATAATATACAGTATATAACAAACTGTTAGGATGATAGTATCATTTGTATTTCTTTATTCGAATCAGAAGCATTTTAACTCCTGGCCTCAGATGTTTGGACCCCCTGCACTTAATACCAATACTTAAAGGGATATTTCACCAAGAAATGTATATTCTGTCATCATTTATTCACCATCCTGTCATTCCAAACCTGTTTGACTTTCTTCTGCAGAACACGAAATAATATTTTAAAGAAGTTGGTAACCAAACACATTGGTCGCATTGACTTTCATTGTACAGACAAAAAAAACACAGAGAAAGTACCTTCTTTTGTTGTTCACTGATAAAAGAATAACTACATGGGGATAAATAAAATATGACAGAATTTTGGGTAGACTATCCCTTTAAACTACACAAATGACAACATGTGGCCCTGTCCAGAATATATTTATTAATAATGTGGATAAGTGAACAGTTTAGCAAAATGAACGTATGTAAACGGATGTAGTTCACAACGATGCTCCTGTAAATGAACACGGATTCACAGAACTGTTATTTGGCCAACAGGGGGCGCTTTTGTAAAGTCCTTATTTTTCCATTCTGCTAAAGATTTCTGACGTTTCCTTTTATTGTTTTTTTTATTAAAATACCAACAAATTCTGATGTCTTAATCCTGTCTTTTATAAAGCCTCTCCTTCGGTCATGCCAATAGAGACTTGATGAACCTTAATAGACGGTACTGTAGTTTCAAGTGTTTGTTTCTGCATGTCATCCACATTACTCTTACTATGGTCATTTTCAGTCAATGCCACAACTTTGGGCAATGCATCATTGATGTCAACAGAAGTCTGAAAGCTGACGGGTGAGACCAGTTTGGGGGCATGCAGGGTCGTAGCATCTTGCCAACGCACCGGAGGACTCCAGACTCTCTGTGTTCTGCTGAGGCAGTGACAACGTAGAACATTCTGGAAAGCCTTCTTGAACTCCTGGCTGAAGCACGGGTAGATGATAGGGTTGAGGCAGCTGTTGAAGTAGCCAAGCCAGAAGGTAATTTTGAAGACAGTGTCTGAGGGTCTATGAGACGGAAAGATGGAGCCTTTGGGGACACAGATACGAAAGAAACGAAAGAAAAAGATTTCTGAGTAAGGAGACCCCCAGCACCATTTAGAAAATGACCACAAGACACAGAGATCAAATGACTAGTGATTCGTATGGATATATTATAAAATATATTGTTTTATATTAATGTTATTTTTATTTATACATATTTTGCTGTATTTAAATAAAAAAGTTGTGTCCCTCAAATTGATGCCTGTGGTGTTACAACAATGGATGTTGCCCCTTTAAGAAACGTCTTTTTGTAGACATTCGTAGATTTTAGACATTCGTTGACGAATTACATTGATTTGTATGTTCGGGAGGGTGCTTGTTTGACTTTGTGGGGGAAGTTTAGTTCTCTCCTCGGAGGTGAGAGTCTTGGTTGAAGCGTTCTACAATCGTAACCGTGTCAGTCATGGATTGTAGAAAATACTTTACGCTAGGTGTTTACAAATGCCCTGAAGCCTTCATTCTCCAACACTGCTGTTAATGTTTGATCATGTCCACTCAAGCCTCTTCAATGTCCTTTGCACTTGGTAAAATTAAAAATAACTATTTTTTGTATTATGTTGTATAGCTTTTTTTAATATTTTTGCTAAAAATGTTTGTTATTTAATTGCTGGGCATGAGATACCCAAAATGTTTAGCGATTATTCACTGTGAAACACAGGAACACCTGATGTTTTGGCTACACCTATAAGCCTATCCAATAAATGAAGATGGTAGGAGTATGTATTTCAACACGAATAAGTTCGGAGTTATGATTTGCCATCAAACACCTCACAAGCTGTTCTCAAAATGGTACCATAGGCGACAATGGGGTAGCCTGTTGCACACGGAGCAATGACGTCATTCCGCTAAAATCTCTGCAAGCTCCGTTACATCCGGCGCCATAGGAAACAACGGCGTTTAACTTCAGGAGTTATCCGTTTCAAGGTACATCAACAAATATGAAAAAAAGCCATGTGAACTTTTGCACTTATAGAGGCATGATCACAGACGCACTTAACAATGCTCACCCGTAGTGCTGTCGGTTCGCTGAAATTTGAACGTTTTCTTACATCGTTATCATTTGGAAAATCCCCTTAGTGCTGTGAGGGCGGAAGTGACCTAGCTGGCAGAGATTTTAGCGGAAGTAAGTTATCGTCCCGTGTGCATATACCCTATTGAGCATAGACTTTTACTGCACTCATCTTAGCCAGCCTATATATAATGTATGTGTGGTATGGAGCTCTGGGCAAAATTATCCAACATAAAAAACAACACATGGCTCTGTTTGTTTAGTGAAATTTGGCTTGATTTTTTTTATTTCAGCGGATTTACAGTTAGGCTAAATCAGTTAGAGACACTTATGAGTTTCCTTTCAGATCAACACCCACTAGTGGCGAAATGTCGTCTGGTTTTGAAACGTTTCGAAATAGTAATGACGTATTATTATAATTTTTTTCTCTCGTATTGTGTAATTGCAGTTTTTTACAAAGGTACATAATAATAATAATTTTGTTTTGTTTTATTTTGTTTTGTAGTGCTTGTCTGATGTCTATTACGACATTTGCTCTTTTGTGCCAGGCCACTTTTGAATGTGGAGTTAATAAAAAAAATAAAAAATAGTAATGACGTAACGGATCCTCGTTGGCCAAAAATCACGAAGCCCTGATTCGATACGGGTTTCAAGCTTCATGAAGCCTGTTTCATTATCTATTGAAACAGCCCATCATTATCTATTTGGATTACTTCTTGCAAAGGTCATTGCAGGTGCTGGTTGATCTGAGGGGTGCATGGTGAGGACATTCTTTTTCATTCATTTTCTTAAATTAAGATACAATTCTGACCATTAAATGTGCTGCACATTTTTAGTGTCTGTCATGTTTTGTTGATAATTTGCAGATATTACATATGATGGCAGCCTCCATTTGAGAAAAGTCTGGATTTGTGCTAATCTGTCTGTGGTGTGTTTCTTAAAAAGGTAAAGTATATAAAATATTTAATAATACGTTTTGGACTGTAAAGTCTGAGAGGCGGTTTCCCGGACAGGGATTAGTTTAACCAGGAATAGGCTTTAGTACATTGAAAATCTTAGTAGTTTTAACAAACATGCCTCACAAAAAAACTGTACTTGTGTGCATTTTTGAGACAACACAAACTGATGTATTTAAAGATATGTCAGAGCAAGTTGTTTTCAGTTGGGACCGCTCTTACTTTTATTGGATTCTAGGACTAGTCTATTTCCTGTCCAAGAAACCACACCCAAATCTTTCTTTTAGAAAAAGACTATAAATAAAGGTAGCCTACCGCATACAATTTTCATGTATTTTTTCGATGTATATCTTTTTTCCTGCTCATTTCAGAACAAGCCAGACTTTTTTCACTCTAAAAGTGTTTTTGACCCCTGCTGGGAGAATATTGGACAGAACACACTGCTGGGTTAAAATGACCCAATGCTGGAATTTTTCAACCCAATTGCTGGTTGTTTCCACCCATGGATCGATAAAGAAAACCGAGAAATTGGGTTAAAATAAGCCAGCAATGTGTCATTTTAACCCAGCAGTGTGTTCTGTCCAATATTCACCCAGCAGGGGTCAAAAACAACCCAGCACTTACTGGTAACCATACACTATTAAAAATAAAGGTGTTTACAGTTTTTCTCGATTGCAAACACACAATTCATGAAACAATTCACCATTTTCTGACAACTATGAACACATTCTCTGAACAATACACCAACTTGTACAAACCCCACACTAAAACAGCCTCATTTTGCAAAGGTTTAACCATGCTCTCATTCAGAAAACACACAATATAATGAACTGAAGTTTCAAGATGTAAACTCAAATAGCACACATTTATCCATCAGCAGACATTCAGTGACAAAACTGATGACACACCAATCAGAATCACGGGATAATATCAATAGAAGCACAGGTCATTGTGCATCCTAGAATCATCTACTGGGCTTTATACTACTTAAACATACAGTATAATCACTTTACACGCTCTATATGAGAGAAATATCACTATTCTGTATCCGGTAAACTGTAGCACGTGTACATCCTCAAATTTGTGATCGTCAAGTTTACAAATGTGCATTTGTAGCCTTTTTTACCTGTTCCGTATTTTTGAAGAATACTTTTTCGAAATTGGGCGAAAGGTGCAGAGGATGCCATTTTTTACATTTGGATTTCTTTTTACATGATCTCCTATTGACAAATCGCTTCACGGTATTGTTTCCTTTATCTTCTCTGTAAGTCGCTTTGGATATAGAAGCATCTGCTTAATGCCTGAATTTAAATATTATTTGTGCAGTTGTGTACTGTATTGTGTTGCATGACAAGTTTATATTGTTCTATTGTTGGTTTTTGAACTTTTCTTATCTTGTACAGTAAGATCATCTTCATATACTTTACAGTAGTGTAATGTTTTTTTTTTTTTTTTCTAAAGCTCATTCTTGCATTTTGCCCTATCTGCACTCTTTTAGGTTGTATATTCTAATAAACATTAAGCTGTCAAATTATTCTTGAATCCCACAAATGATTTTAGTAACAGTCTTAGACACTGGTGAGATAAATTCAAAACACTATGTTGTAGTGTGTGTGTTTTTTAGGGCTTGTGTGTCATATCTGGGGGGAAAGTTTGTTTTTTCAGCAAGGTTGAATGGTTTTGAGAAGAGATCTTAATTTTAACCTGAAAATAGGATGTTTGGGGAATTGGGTGAGATGTTATGCGTTTGTGCTTATTGTTTTGAGAATACGAGGCATAATTTCAAGAAATGTGTTTAAGCAATCAAGAAAAACTGCAAGGTTCTGCCATAGAAGAACCATGTTTGGTTCCACAAAGAACCATTCTGGCAAAGGTTCTTTATAGAACCATCTCTTTCTTACTTTTTTCTATAATCTAAAGAACACTTTTTTGCCACAATGAACCTTTTTTGAAACAGAAAGATTCTTCAGATGTTAAAGGTTCTTTATGCAACCAAAAGGTTCTTCTATGCCATCGACGAACCTTCTGAAGCACCTTTTTTTAAAAGTATAGACCTAAGTGGTCGTGTCATCACCAATACTTGATCTTTTTTTTTTTACATTTTTAAAACTATGAATGCTATTAAGCTTTTATTTTACTGGGGCTGTCAAACGATTAATCGCATTCAGAATAAAAGTTTCTGTTTACATAATATATGTCTGCGTAATGTGCATATTCATTTTGTATTTATAAACACATACACGCATATATTTAAGAAAAATATAAAATATCTAAATGAATAAACATTTATATAATTTAAATGATTGGTAAGTAAATACATGTCATGTATGTGTGTGTTTATGGACAGCAATGCATTTATGAAAAATAAATTCAATTCTTAAAAAGTTTGCCTCTCATTTGCCACCCTAATTGAGGAATGACCCATTGTACAAATATACCCGTCATCGCACATCATTTTTGGCCACAACTGTAGCTTAGTAGGTTACCTAAAACACACAGTAGGGCTACGCAAAATTATCATCTTAATATTTTTAGCCTTTCGAACACTTTTGATTTATGTTCTGAAATGGCTAAAGGCTTTGCTTTTTATGTGAGCCATCAAGTGCATGATGTTTTTTGTTGGTTGAATTACGATTGGCATCAAAAAGCCAGTACTCTGGTAAATTTGTTGGTTTATTGCAACCTATGATGACGGTTGAAACAAAGTATGCATTCTGTTATTTATTCTCTTTTTCTAAACAACCTCATTTATATGCAATGTCAATAGCACACAGAGGAATATGAGAATGCGGCTTGCACATAAATCTATGCTATGGTGCTGAGTCATTTGGAAATACGCATCAGAGTAAATAACAGAAATGAAGACCTGACATCCGAAATGTGTTTTCCGTGCCTGAAAATCCCTCCGAAAGCCCAAAATAATATGTTCAGCATTGCTTTCATATACTGTGTTACTGTATCTGTTAAGCAAAAAGTTTCACCTTTCATTATCGGTACATCAATACTCACTTATGGGCAGCACTAGGAAAAATGGAAGCCAGCAGAGCACAAAACAGCCCACCACAATCCCTAAGGTCTTGGCGGCCTTCTTCTCCCGGGAGAACTTGAGCAGACGCATAAAGGCATGGCTCGATCGTACGGCTTCTTTTTTGACAGCATTACGACAGTGGATCCTCAGGATGACCCCCTGTTTCGTTAACCCATTCGACTCACTACCTTTACTCATGGAACGAGTCTTGTGCCGGGCCACCACGTACACTCTACAGTACATTGCCAAAATCACAGTCAGTGGCACGTAAAAGGAACACGCAGCTGAGAAGATGGCATACCCCTGTTCTTCATTAACCCTACACACTGACTCGTCCTCCGGCATTGGATCTCTCCATCCAAACAGCGGGCCGACGGAGATCGCTATCGAGAAAGCCCAGAGGGCCACCACCGCTGCCAGTGCCCTCCGCCCGGTGGCCAAGGACGGGTACTGTAGCGGGTAACTCACTGCCACGCAGCGATCCACGGAGATGACAGTAAGGCTTAGGATAGAGGCTGTGCAACACAGCACGTCGAGGGCTGTCCAGGCGTTACACAGAGAACGCCCGAATGCCCAGCAGCCCAAAGCTTCAGATGCGGCGGAGAATGGAAGCACCATGGAACTGAGAAGCAGATCCGCTACCGCCAGGTTGGCGACGAAGTAGTGCGTCATGGAGCGAAGGTGGCGATGGCATGCCACGGAGAGGATGACCAGAATATTGCCCATCACACCAAATATCAAAAAGACCATCAATACCAGGCCCAGAACTAGTGATTTACTAATGTCTATGTCAAATGATGAAATCACACTGCAGTTTGGACAGTTTTCGGGGAAAATTGTGGAATTTATGTTATCCTCTGCCAGCAGCCCGTTGGTCATGATGTGAAGGTTCTATAGATGCAGATTTATGAAGTGGAGATTGTGTTCCTCTAAAATGTCATGTTTGAATCAGAATGTGCTTGAATTGCTGAAGTGATGGCTTTGAGTCGATCAGTGCCCTTGGTAACAGTTTGTCGACTTAAACATGTCTGAAAAGGCAGATTAGAATAGATTACCAGACAGGTAAAAGGCACAATACTGGACATACTGTATAGGTTTCAATGTATGGACGAAATGTGGCACCTTACATCTGTTATGAACTAATTGCAATTATTCTTCATAAATGTCTCATGTCATTGCCAGTCTGCTTTTTCTTCTGCAGAACACGAAGGAAGATATAAATGAACAATGTGGGTAACCAATCAACATTGGCCCCCATTGACTTCTATTGTACAAATATCTTCTTTGGTCTTCCACAGAAGAAAGAGTCATACACAGGTTTTAAACAACACAAGGGTGAATAAATAATGACAGAATTATTAGTGTTTGGTGATCTGTCCCTTTAAGAACTCATGCTGGACTGAAAAAAGCAACCTGTTTAGAGAACAGACAAATCAATCCTTGGTGTGTTGCCAAACAATCTTATCAAAAAAGCTTTCAAGCTAAATTATTAAAAGCAGATTTATAAACAAACATAGCAGAAATCCTAAAATCCATCTCGGCGAGACTAATATTTCCACAATCCACAGGAAGAAAATCCACACCATAAACACGAATTGCTCTTACAAGAGCTAGAAAAACTGTCATTGATAATATATATACACACGCACGCACAAAAAAAAGTGCCAAACAAATACTTTAGGGTAATGTTTTTCTTATTGTTAATGTTTTATTGCCTAATGCTGTTAGATTTTAGTACGAAGAACTACAATCTGTAATATGATAACATGTTTAATAAACTGTAAAAAGAACCATATAATCTTGATTCAATAAGCCATACCGTATCTGTTCCATTGATTCTAATTGTGGACACATTTAAAGAAACGTAGCTTGACAAATAGTAATAAAAAAACCTACCATCGTCCAAACAACTCCATTATTTTGCCTCATTTGTGACCTTGAGGAAACGAATAACACAAGCTTGATGCAGCGATGCAGAATCTCTTCACGTCTTATTTCTCTCTCCCTCTCTCCCTCTCTCTCTCTCTCTCCTCTCTCTCTCTCTCCCTCTCACACACACACTCGGTTTACCCTTAGTTTAACTGCAACACAACTTTTTGTGGCCATAGATATCTATATATTTTGAGCATGATAATGCCTGAAATGCCTTTAGTTGTCTTTCACCAAACCTGATATTCTGATATTTAATTTGGTTTAATCGAACATGAATGACAGTTTGTGCTCATTTATCATAAAACGTTTATCAAAATGTTTAAAGCACACTCTACAGTGGCTGTTTGAGCAATCTGTGAACAATGTGTAATTCATCAGCATTGATCACTCATGTCGCTGAAGGTCAGTTTTGGTAATAAAAGTAAATGTCACAGGAAAGTGATTTATGTGAGTCTATGAAACAGCCTGTGGCTGTGATTTTGCCTGTCTTTCATCTCGCTGAAAATCCATCATCATGGTTTGTTTCATAATTTGTTTGAGAATTATCTACAACCTCAAAGACTGGAACAATTAGCCCAGCAAAGGTCTTGCGCTTTAAAAGTTATTGCTTGAGGACAAAAAAATACTTTTCTCATATGTTGCATGAAATGTAACAGCCGTGATCTAGATTGCATATACTTCAACCAGCCTCTTCCTTGTTGTGACTTGAAATATTTAAGCTATTGAAACCGCTACCATAAAACTGCAGTCTCAAGACGTGTTACGCATGTTAAGTGTCAAATGTTTGTTTCAGGATTGCTTGGGTCTTAGCCAACACCAGCGGTTGCACAAACTATAAAGAGTATAGAAAAAGAAGCTGGCACACACGCAGTGTCTTTATCTGTAAATAGATCCCGTCCAACCAAGGGAGAGCCTCTCGTGTTAAAGGGATAGATCACCCAAAAGCTTTATAACTCTTACAAAGGAAGATATTTAGAAAAAAAGATTCAAAGATTTTTGAGGTAGGCTAATGAAAAATTGGTAGTCAAAGGTCCCCCAGAACTGTTTGTTTTCTAAATTCTTAAAAATATCTTGTGTTTAAGAGTACAAAAAAAACGAAATATATTTTGTGTAACTCAGTTGGTAAAAGCATTGCATTAGCAGTGCAAAGGTCTTTGGTTTAAAAACCAGGGGATACATACCATATAATAACAATGTAATAATAATGTACAGCTTAAAAGCATGTTTTCCTCTGTGTGCCTTGCCTTTGTTCTTGTTTTGTTCAACTTTTATATGCCAAGATGATTGTATACTTTCTTAATTCTCATTAAAAATTAAGATTTAAAAAAGAATAAGCCATTTAGCTACTACACAAGCCACTACTTCCGCTGGAAGTTTCACTTATAATTGTTCGTACAGGAAAAATATAGTTTTAATCCCACTAAAACATAAATGCAGTCCCCATCAAAGTATTGTTTAGTGTAAAACAGGTGAAAGATAAGCGGACAGGTTGCAAATGTACGATATGATATAACCCCTTGAAAGCAGTTTATTCAGTGTAGAGAAGCCTCTTCTCCACTGACATGCATCCAATTGACACTTCACTTAGGGGTGTACTCACTTTTGTTACCAGCGGTTTAGACATTAAGCAAATGTACACTGCTATACAAGCTGTACACTCACTACTTTACATTGTTGCAAAGTGTCATTTCTTCAGTGTTGGCACATGAAAAGATATTTACAAAAATGTGAGGGGAGTACTCACTTCTGTGAGATACTGTATATATGTGATGTCCGGGAGTGTATTTGTGCAAGTTTGTTTTATTAACGGTTTCTCGGGTTTTATTAAAGGAGCAAGTCTTTTGCTGTTCTAGAGGCTTTGGTTATGTTTTTTGGGTGTTTAACAATGCATGTTCATGTTTCTATTATTTAATTTTAAAAAACGCTTTTTATTTCACATATTTCAAGTCTATTGTTCACCGCTGTCCCCGCTGTTGTTCACCGCTGTTTTTATATTGGACCCGAGTTGGATAATAAAACAAGCAGATTGACCAGGAGACTGCAAGCAGGACTTCAAAGGACGTTTCATAGAAGTGTTTAAGAGGTAAGCGCACACACACACAATATCAGTGTATTACACAGAACAGCTTTCACAGCCGATGTTAAAGTCATGGAAGCTGTTATTTACTGTTGGTTATTATAGAATGTGTGTTGCTGAATTCTTATTACCAGCTGTAGGACTGTGATGAAAGTGAAAGTAGTTTAGCGTGTATTTAGCGTTTGGTTATCAATCTCTGATAACCAAACACTATTCAAGCTGTTCTTCCTCTTCTCTAAGGAAGGCCTCGCCCCTTTTTTGGCGTATTCCTTTGGGCGGTGGTTATTAAAAGCACTCGGAATATCTTGCTTGGCACTGAACTGTGAGCTTTATCATTTTGCAGGTATTATTTATGCCCTTACTGCAACATTACACTCTAACTAAAGGTTGAAAAATGTGATCGCGGGGAATGTGGCCTTTAACGTTAAATCTTTGAAATGAGGTGTGTGTATGGTAACATTACAAAATGGACAAAATATTAAACCAAAAAAGCAAACTAAAGCATTATAGGTAGTATACAGGTTTTATTCTAACAAAAGAAATGCATAGAACAGCAAAAGCGTGAGGTTAATAAGGCAAACATTGATTACGTTCATTCTCTCGTGCAGTAATATTTTTCTAGTCATTCTCCTGAGCTGCATGTGTGTTGTGTGTGATGTTTTCGAGGCCTCCTTAATTTCTCCTCAGAGTTAAACTTCGCTTTTATACTCCATGTACAACTAAACAACCTGAATGCAAAGTTCAATACATCTTCAATAAGATACATGAATGAAAAAATGAGGGTTTCGCCATAAAGTGTGTTTCTCTTCTTTCTTTTTAGAAAAGCAGACCAAAAAATGCAAAAACATCTTCCAGAGGAAACGGCGCTGAGACAATGAAGTTGAGCAACTGCATGACCCACATCCACTGACTTCAGTGGATTTCCGAAATCCAGTGACTACACAGCCAGGTCCATCTCAATGCGAGGAATGTTTTTTTTTCTCCGTTTTTTTTTTTAGCTTTTGTTGTAGGTAAGCATTTGATTCTTTAAATTAATATTTATTTAGTTACAACTATGTTTTCAGTTCATCAGAGATCAGAGAAACAGCATCTAATGGATTATGTTATATTATATATCATAATATTTTATATTTAATTTAATTTATTAACACTTTCTAGTATGTGTTTCAGGTTCATTTATTCCATTGTATCATTTGGGAAAGCTGCAAGTTAACAAACATGGGTTGTTCAAGGGGACAAGTAAATCTGATGGCCAGGAGGTACCTGGCCTCGGCTTCATTGAAACATAAATTCAGCCAATTATTTCTTTACAGTTTTTTTTATACTATTACATTAATTAAAGCAAAGAGTTAAAGCAATACTTAAGAACTTTTGCTCACAGGTTCCCACATGTGGTTGATATGCGCAATTGTCTGTTTCATAAATAATGTCTCTGTATACACGTTTATACAGTGCAATATACGTGGAAACTACATGTAAGCTGATGAAACCGGGCAAATGCAGAAACGTTGTTTGAAAACCATGTCACTCTTCCGCAGGCAGGGGATGGGCGGGGCTGTGTGTACCGACCCGGACACAGAACTTACAGAGTGGGGTTGTAGTTGCTATGAGGGTGCTTACAGTAGGTGGCAGCAGCAGTAGAGTTCGTCCGGTTAAGAGTTGTTCTACCACTTAAATTAAAAAAAAAAATTAAAGGTTGAAAAATTACAAAGTGTTGCTTTAATATTTAATTATTTTCAAGAATGTATTTCTGCTGCATAAGACTCTAGGTTTTTCAAAACCTCAAGATGATACAGAAACAAGGGTTGCAACGGTATATTAATGATCTCCATATTACAGTAGTAATTGTGAACCCAGTATCTTTAATCGTTTCACATAGAATCTTGAGTTGAGTGTATCATTATATCCCTAACACAAGTTTATGTGAGACAATTTACTTATGCTTAATTCATTTGTCTTTTTTTGCAGGTCCTCTGACACAGCTATTCTAATGGTAAGTTAAAAAAACTTAAACAGTTAATTTACCACCAGATTCAAAAGTCCCGCTTGGGCGGGGCTTTTGTTAACTCCTCCCCTCTAACTGTCTGTCTGCAGCTAGTTTCAAAGATGAGGTGACTTCTAGCGCAATTTAAGCTTAGCAAACCAAAGTTATGATACAGTTCATGTCATGTTTAATTATTGATCGGAAATATGCTGTTTTGATTTTTGCCAGTGATTTTCAAAATATATGCCTTCCCCCATTCGAGTAGATAGGACTGTGGAGTTGCCATGATGTAAATAGCTGCCCAAACATTGCCGCCGAGTGGCACAACTTCCGTAAACAGACTTTGCTAGTTTCATTTCAAATTACAACACCTGTTTTTATACATACAATTAAATTGCAACGCCCTTTTTTTTCTCATTCAATATTCGGGTTCACTTGAAAATGCTTAGACTATGTGAGTAAAAACTATTGCAATTTCCAGGTCATGGGGACTTTCAATATTAAAACATTAAATAATAATATTAATATGTTAATATAAAAATATGTAATAAAAACAGTATTAAAATTAAAATTACTTCAAATTAACCTAAAACAAAATAAGATGTAAAATATTCATACAACTACAATAATAACAGTAAAGTGCAGCACGACCAGTGTCCGAGCCAAGGCACTCAATGGCAGATTGCATTCGATTAATAAATACTGTATTTAACTCATCTTCTTAAAATGAAACAAAATAAATCGAGACCTTGTAAATTCAATCAGGACATCTGAATTTCACACCCAGCCCTATTAAAGGCATAGTTCACCCAAAACTATCTGACATTCTTACAAATATCTTCTTTTGTGTTAAGCAGAACAAAGAAAATGTATAGGTGTGTAACAATCTGAAGGTTAGTAAATGATGACAGAATTTTCATTTTTGGGTGAACTATTCCTTTAAAAGCAGTGTTTTAAACATGGTTCTCAAGTCTGACGTGCAATTTTGAGGGTTGGAGCATCAACAACATCAGAACATACTAAAGTAATACTTCACCCAAAATTTGTCCCCATTGACTTGACCATAGTAATATTTATTCCTGCTATGGAACGTCAGTGGGGACAATTGGGGTAAACCATTCTCAGATCATACTTCAGATCTTCAGGAAAAGGTATATTTGTCTTCATGTGGCACTGCTGGCCTTGTACTTTTATTCTGCACAACAACAATAAAGCTGAATGTCATGTAGTGTTAAAATGTGTTTAACACAACTGCTTAAAGATAAGGACCAAGCTGCTCATTCAATTTCCCTGTCAGCTCTGTCGTTGTTCGGTTACCAACATTCTTCAAATGTTGTTCTGTAGAAGAAAGTCATACAAGCTTGAAAAGACAACATGGTGAGTAAACAATGAGAGAATTTTAAATTTTTGGGTGAACTATCCCTTTCTATTGCGATGTGATATGATTATGTATGTGTGCACATGTAAAAAATTAAAACGTATATACAGTATATATATATATATATATATACAGTGAGGGAAATAATTATTCCATCCCCTGCTGATTTTGTAAGTTACATGCTTACAAAGAGATGAAGGATCTATAATTTTTATGGAAGGTTTATTTTTACTGATAGAGACAGAATATAAAAAAAATCTGGGGAAATTTTATATAAAGGTTATAAATTGATTTGCATTTCAGTCAGTGAAATAAGTATTTTCTTGTCGAGCTAACCATTGTTGGCATGCAGAAAGGTAAAACATTTCTGATAGCTGGTCACCAGGTTTGCACATGTGTCAGGATACATTTTAGTCCAGTCCTCAGTCAATCTTTAAGGTTTCTTGGCTGTTGCTCAGCAAATTGGAGTTTAGCCTCCTTCACAGATTTTCTAAAGGACTAGTGTCTAGAGACTGGCTAGGACATTTATTGTGCTTCTCCTTAAGCCACTCTTTGGTTGTCTTGGCAATATGTTTTAGGTCTTTGTCATGTTAAAGGCACATCCACGACTCATCTTCAGTGATCTAGTTAAGGGGAGGAGGTTCTCGTCCAAGATTTTACGGTCCACGGGCCTGTCCCTCAGCCCCACAAAGTGGTGAAGTCCTCCTGTACCCGACGCAGAATCAAAGCCCTAAAGCATAATGTTTCCAACACTGTGCTTCTCTGTAGGGATGGTGTTCTTGGGGTAGTCAGCATTTCTCTCCCTCCAAAAACAGAAGTAAATTTTGGTCTCACAGCATGTTCTCCAAAGCCTTTTCTGATTTGTTTTGATGTTCATTGCATTTTTTGGGCAGGAGGACCTTGCGGGTGCTTCAGGATTTCAATCTATTGTGGCATAGCCACATCAATGTATGCTTAATTTCTCGCAAGCTTTTTTCTGTCTGTGCATTTTTGACATAACATTTATGATGCATTTGATGGCAGAGGTATATATATCATTGAAAGGAGGATGTATTATCCAAAGCGACTTAAGGAAACATTATGAAATTAATTTTTTTGACAGAAGTCAGCATTTACCTGTGTGAAGTTTTCACGGAAAAGGTATATTTAAGGATGTTTTTTGAATGTTTGAGAGATGTGGTTGACAGGATCACATATGGAAGATCACGCCACCAGCAAGGAGTAGTGAAGGGGAATGAGCTCAAGGAATGTTTGGGGTCTTCTCAATATGCCTCCTCGTTTCCTTGCTCCTCCATCCTATGACCCGGAAACCGATCGAGCACAGCAATCTTTAAGGACGTCTCAATTCTCTAATCGCACTGGGAGGAGGTGAGGACAGAGGAGGCTTTAGGAGGAGTCATGGCGAGGATACACATGTGTTTCCTTTGCAGAAGTGTTTTATTATATAGTTATAATAGTTAATATTCATAAAGTTAATATATTAATTTAGTTAATATTTATTTATAACATATATTTGATAAACCTTATATACATTTCTGACCACTTTTAAGCACAACTTATTTTATTGTAGTGGGGGTTATGAAATCTGCCCTAAGTATGTATTTAACTTAATTTTTTATATTTTCAATATGCAATGTGCACAGTCATCTTTAATTGTGAAAGTGACGCTAAAGGGAGCGAGGATAAGACATTTCACTTCTTTTAATTCCTCCGTCCTCCCTTCTTTTCCTTGTTCCCTTCCCTCGCATCCTGAAGGGGTGGAGCTAAGACTCGAGGAAAGGAAACGAGGGGGCACAAATAAGAATTGAGAAGCACCCCCAGATTCCCTTTATGACATCACCCTTTTAAGGGAGGATAAACTAAAGTTTAGAAGATCTTTACTGCCCTCTAGTGGAACAAATGTGGTAATAATAAATACATTCACTCTTTACCACCATGATTTTTCTCCACTAAACACTACACCCATCACCAATTTTCATTATACCATTTAATCGAAATCTTATTTTATATAAACGTGACAGACAGGTCTGATTGGTAAATATATAAGGATTGTCAAAGACATATATCACCATTAAAAAATCAACACTCCTTCTATCACTTTATTAAACGTTTGTTAGTTGACTTAGATCTTGTAATCTCAGGAGTGTTTTACAAGTACCCAGAATAAAAACAAGACCAAAGTACAACATACTCGGTAGACATAGACACACCTCTGCATTATGAAGCCATGTCTCTAGAAAAAAGCAACACGCCCTGTTTAAATGTAGGGCTAATAAACACATATGCATTAGATTATAGCTTTGTGGTGTGTTTTATATTTGAAATGTATTATAAAAGCGTTCACTACTGAAAAATAAAATGATATGTGTTTATTTTGGAAAAATACTCCAAAACACCACATACATTTTTTTATTGCATAAATGGTGTACATAATTGTATTTGTAATATTAACCATTCCAATTCGTATCTGTCTTTACAAAAAAGGTTACAAGTATTTTTTTCTCGGAGTTGAATTTGTGCGCCGTTGAATTTGTTCGGTTCCGCGCATGCGCAGCGGTCGGAGCCGCGGATGGAGGAAGCGGGGAGGAGTGAGCGCGAGAGGTGCGCTGATGTCTTCAGCTGACCTCAAACCTGCCAGAGGAGCAAAGTTTGTGCGCTTGCTTTTTTCATCGCTACGGCAACAGCGACATGTAAAAGGATTCGTTACTGGGAATTTTCCCGAAGTGGTCTTTGAAATTTGCCAAACATATGGGAATAAAGCCGCGTGAATATATATTCTTACTTCTGTAATAATTCTGTTCGTGGTCTTTTTCCTGCGTCAACGTGAAAACAACGCAGCTTTAACAAGTAAAACAGGTGAGTGTTAATCCAACGAGGCTCAATTAAATACTTTGTATTATTATAATCTATTTTATTTGAGCTAGATTTAACTTTTTAATAGGCTATATTCGCGTGACTTGAACTTTATAGGAAACTAAAGAAGTGTGAATATAATCTTCAACGTGTAATAAACATTTTGACATTTATGCTGGAATTTGTATAATCCTACACATGTAACAACCACAAATAATAAGTAGATTTCTAGATGCAGTTTTGACTATACAGCAGTATTTAATTCAGACGAAAAGTCGCTTGTATTCGTCATGGTACAAATAAATTACGTCACTCTGCACACTCATTTATACTAAACCCTCTATATAGTTAATTATCTATCTATCTATCTATCTATCTATCTATCTATCTATCTATCTATCTATCTATCTATCTATCTATCTATCTATCTATCTATCTATCATCTATCTATCTATCATTAACATAGTGGTGGTGTCCCTCATACAGTGATTTGGCTTTAATATGGCAAAGTAGATTATCTCAAAATAGTCTGTTTTTTGAGAGGTGGGGGATGTTTGAAGTGGTGGTGGAATTAAATTGTTTTGTTGCCCCTGCAGGGGGTTCAAATGGGGGTTGTGGGGGCAGGTCGAGCTAGAAGATTGAAGCAAGATATAAAATAGCTTATAGAACTAAAATAATAAATGCTTTAAATTGAACAAGCGTGTCATCCTTGTTATAATGATACACCATGAGAGTGTAAAAAGAGAGAATTTGTACGTTTTTAACATTTGATTGCTTTCTTTTCTCTTGTGTGTATAAATTCTGCTTGGAAGTTCATGCAAACCCCTATCTTTTCAAACTTTCCCAATGGAGTGTAAACTCATTATTTAAGTGTAAATATAGCTGGTCACATGGATTTTCCTATTTTTTTTTTAAATGTAAGCCCGGCGTGACTCACTCTTAGTTGGAGAGCGGGTCACATGCTCAACATAGTCAAATTCTCTCCGGACCACAGTGCTGGTTCATACGCCAGACTTTGCTACGGCACTTGTCAGGATCTCGCTTTTAGTTACACTGAGATAATGCCGACACTCACTCTTTCGGGCTGCTTCACTGCAGGCAGATTATCCTGGATTAATATGACACTAGAGTGTGATAGCTGTCTACATCTGACCCCAGCTCTCAAAAATGGGCAGTGTGCCGTGTAATATACGACAGCACACATACATCTGGGAGACGTCTGTTTGATGTCTGGATTTACATCAGCAAGACGTACTTTTTTATTGTTTGTACATCTGTAATACGTCTGTGAGACGTCTCCTGTCAGATGTCATGTAGACTTGATGTCTGTAAGATGTTTATGCTTGCTTTAGAATGTATGAAAAACGGCCTTTTCTATGACGTTTATTAGATGTTTTTACACAGCAGGTGTTTTCCAGATCTTTAGCAGACGTCTTACAGACGTACCTGGGCTATCTGAGGATGCTCTTACACCTGTGCATGCCACTTGCATTTGCGATGGTTTTATAAAGTAGATAATCTCTCTTAACAGTAGCAAGATTTTCTCTCTTAAGCAATAATAAGCAGTGATTTTATGCTCCACATGGCTGATGTTTGCACAGCTTGACTGCAATGCAAAGGCCTGATCTTTGAAGTTTCTTGAGACGCTTTAAGATGGTGTTTGTCCTTTTGTCCGTCCCTGTGTAAACGTTGTGTTTGCCACCGGAGGAATTTGCATTTGCATGCGCATGAGGGCTGACGAATTCCCGGCCAACTTTTGGTTTCACTGATTGTTTTACATTATGTGACAACTTGTGATCTCATCTTTATTCTGAGCTGTTTAGAGGGTTTTTTACTTAGTAAAATATCGAATAAGCAAAATGGAGCAAGCAATCTATTTATAGCAGCCAAACGGCTATAATCATAATTAATATAGATTTTCTTTCAATTAAATGCACATCTGGCTGTATCTTCTGTCGAGTCTATGAAAGGGGTTTTTGTTCCCATGTCTGTAAAATCAGATCAATGGTTCCATTTTGGACCTCTAGAAATCAATGGTTAGTCCATTTTCCTGATTAAATCCATCCAGCCTTCACATCACGTCTCGATGACGTCGTCTGTCTCCCTCTTTCTCTGGGGTCAGATGCTACAGCTGGTCTGTTTATTTGTTTCTACAGTAGTAAAGAAATGCAAGTAACGCAAGTTTTCTCAGTATGGCATGACGGTAATGTTTATGGTTTTAAACAGTAAACAGTGTCGTTACTAGAGTTTAGTGAGAGCAGTTGTTGCCTCTTGTGAAAAAGCACCCCGATGTGAACTTGAGCCTGTTTGCTTTTGCGTCCTTTACGATTTTTTTGTCTTTTTGAAGTGTCGTTCCAGTTTTATTATTTTATTGCTCTGACACATTTATGCGCGTCTATTCTACGTATTTACAAATGACTCAAGTCACACATAAAGAATTTGCCTCCTTGCTCTATAAACCCAACACTCCCTCATTATCAGATATGTTAGATCTCGAAAACCAGCTTGTTCATTCTAAGAACAAGTTTGAGTTATTATACCGGTTTACTCAACATTGGTCCATTGTATGAACAAATCAAACATGAGCAATCGAATGACCGACAATCATTTTGCATTACGCTTGAAATAACCTATATTTGGCTTTCCCTTTCAGCCAGATTTGTGGAGAAATTTGTGATCTGAACTGTGATGAATGAAAGAATAAATCAGCATTGTGAAGTGAATTCTTTTAATACTTTGAATTAGCATAATCTACAATGTCTTCCCACTTCCCGAAGCTCAGCATGATGTCATTTGAAGACAGAGGTCTAGAGACGACGCTTAGAAAAAGCGATCGCTTCTCTCGGTCTAACCCTTGCCCCCAAAGGTTATTAAATATAACTCTACTGCTGCTTTCCGAAACTACGACAGTAAATCTGAGAGACGGTTTTTGTGTGCTTTGTAAATGATGTGGGACTTTGGTCTAGCTTGAGTGGTGTTGTCTATCCTTTGACAGGTGGTAAACAGTAGCAATGCACCCACCAGCTTTTGTCAGGGAATAACCGGTCTACCAGCATTAAATATAATGCATTTTTTTCTTTATACACACCCTCTGTAAACAAAAAAAGTACCACCTAATTCCTCAAGTTGCTAAATCACAATTAATCGTCTGGCACACAAACGTACTGTGAGAAACGTGTGACCCGTGGGTTTGCCCCGGGACCTCTTTCAGGAGTCTTTAAGAATAGCTTTCGGCCTCATTGCATGGGGGTAATGAGCAAGCATTTGCATTGTGCGCCGATGCGTAATGCTGGCTTGTTATGTGCTGATCTAGAGCCAACAAGAGCATTAGCTTTGCATTAAATTGCACGAGTCATACTACGCTTTAGTATTTACAGAAACAGGGTTTAACTTGTGTACCCAATGATGCCGAGCAGACGTAATGTGCTGATGTGCTAATGTTTTACTAAAGACTGCAGTGATATGATGAGGGCGTTGGGTGTTTATCTCACTATCTGCCAACTCCATGTCCACTTACATGCACATTACTGATGGTATAGATTGATAGATTGACTCATTCATCCCCATGTGGGAAATTGACAAAAAAGACATAAAAACACAGTCTAAAGCCTGTGACATACTTCTTTTTTTGCAGCCGAACACAAAGCCTTGCGAAGTATACTGCTTTCGACGTACACACGGGTTTTGACGCATGCGCATTACGACATATAGAGGGCATGGAGAGCGCGCCCCCGTGAGGGGCAAAATGACAATATCAGGAAACGCAATTCCGTGCAACATTTCAGTGTCCAGGAACACTTGATTTCTTTGTAAGTCATAGGGAAGTCGTAAGGATCACCGTCGAGTCCAGCTGCATGTAATTTCAGTAAGTTTTAGTCTCGGTTTCTTTGTTTGTCCTATTCTCCTACTTCAGCTTTAAGGTTGTAAAAAGTAAAAAAGAAATGGTTCTAGAATGGTTCTTTTTAATATTCTTTAAAAAAGTATCTTTACAGTTTCTTTGTTCTTGTTCTTTATTGCATCACTATGAAAAATCTTTTGTAGCACTGTGTAGTACTTTAAAGGAGCAATGTGGAGATTTTAGCGCAATCTAGCGGCGAAGTTGCCAATTGCAACCAAGAGCTCACTCCACCCCTCCTTTTCGAAACACTACGGTGGCTCTCACAGAACAAAGATGACATTGTGGTTTCGCTTCTTTGTCGAAGTAGATCACATTTTTATGAAACGCGCTCTGTAGAGCAGTTTGTCCGTTTAGGGCTACTGTAGAAACAGTTTGATGAATTCCATGCAAGGGTGTATGTAGATAGAAATAGCTCATTCTAAGGAAATAAAAACATAACGATTTGTTATGTTAGGTCTTTATACATCTCTGAACACATAGTTATATTGCATTTCTGTCAATAACTCATTCAAAAAATTACACATTGGACCTTTAAGGTAGAGCTGTCTTTCACGAAATCAGACTTTCACTACAGGATTATTGAGGCCAAACGAATATTATAGTGATAGCTGGTGAATTTTTGTTTACTTACTTTTTACAAAAACATGATGTCATCAGTCAAATTTATCTTTATTTTAGTTTATTTTGTGTTCTTTTTTGGGGGGGGGCTAGTATATCACACAGAGGTGGAGAGAGAGTTTGTAAGCATTGTGTCTCTTAAGGCCAAATTATCAATATTTAATATATTATCATGTAGTATTAACATTTTCAACATGTGTGGTTCCTGGGAATTGAACCTAGCATAATGCTCTTCCAGTTGAGCTGCAGGGGCGATGCAAATGCTTCCTTTTGCATCAGTCTACAATAAAAGAGTGCATGTTATTATAGCAGGTTTAATCGCGTTTATGGTGTCCACAACCAGGAAATTAGCGTAACATTCTGGACTGTACTTTAACCCCTTTGACTCATAGCAGTTTGACAAATGAAACACTTGAAAACTACGTTCCATTCAATGCAGATGTTGCGCATACTGTGTACATATGAGATACAATGAGTACATGAGATTTCATAATCCTACTGTTTTCTTAGAGATTACAGGAGCGTGAACATCAAAAGGATGTGTGGAGATGTTTGGTTCAGTGCCTTCTGTCTGGTTTGTATAGCGGTGTTTTGATCTCTGATCTTTGATGTTCTGCAGGTACTGAGATATGTGAGTCTATATGAATACCCACCATGACACCGAAGACTCTTCCAGTGTTGGAGGTCATCATTGTTACAGTACTGTGCCTTTACAGTAAGTATACTTTATACGAACTAGACTGCTTTTACAGTAGACATGTCCACAAACATACTTGATGTTCTGTCTACAATATGAGTGTTATGATCTATTATTGTTTTTTTTTTAAATATGCATATTTTAAAAACCCAACCCTAAGGGTATGTTTACACAAAAATTGTTTTCAACAAAAAATGGGCTTTATGCAATTTGGGTTTAGTTTTAAAGGTCATGTGATTTTTTCCGTATAAATGACAAAAACGCAAATTTGTGAAAGCGGTAACATCCTGCAGATCAACTTTGCTGATCCATGTAAAAACAGATCATTTCGACAGCGTTGTCGTCTGTACGTGAAACTTTAGAAAAACTAAAACGAAAAACGTTTGACTTTTTTAGTACATTGTTGTTGTGTAAACATACCCTACGTGTTAGATATTGTTGACCCTTGCATTGTGGCTGTGCGTTTTACACAAGCTCTCACCACACTCGTTTTTGAATAAAATATAAGTATGCTTTTTTGCTGTCTGTATTTCATTTGTTTGTTTCTCATTGTCTCAGGTCACACATGCGCCACCGATGACCTCGTCCGTGCCAGGAAGGGGGACACTGCTGTATTATCGTGCAATCTGCCCTACCCGGCCTGGTCATCTCGGCCTCCCAGCACGTCATCGAGTGGGTGCGTCAGGGCTATGACATCCCCATCCTCATCCAGTTCGGAATCCATGACCCCCGCGTGCATCCCAGCTATGATGGTGAGTTGGTCAGCTTCACCAACTTTTCATGATCCGTTTTCTAAGCCTCTAGGCCTCTTTTGTGATTGGTTCTCCTGAGCGGTCGTAGCATCTCGGCTTACGATTACTGTGCCCTTTTGTGTGCTGGTTTCTCTCTCTTCTTATTGCCAAGTCCCTATTGTGTTCTTGGCAGCTGGGATACAAAGGGTGTCTAAGGGGAAAAGAGTCTTTGAGCGAGCTGAAAATACCTGCAACTTTTTGTGCTCTGTTGAGTCTCCGCCTCCCAGGCAGAGAACTGGAGACGTTGCAGTTTATGCATGACTTCCGTGCACCCCGTTGCAATTAAATGCATTCTTAAAGTGCACCTGTTTCATGGCAGGATGATGGAATGCTCGATCACAGCATCAGAAAATAAATTCATGCACCAAACAATAGTTTATAAGTTTGCTTAGTAATGGCGCTACATCTTTTTTTTTAGCATTTCTATACTTACAAATCTGAACGTCACCAGATATAGATTTTATTCTTCGTTCAAGGGTTAAGCTTTCCTTCCTTGACAAGTGAGAGAGTAAAAGGATAAGCCCATGTAAACCATCAGCAAAAGAAAAGCCTCATGTGACGTGAAACAAAGAGTCCGAACAAAAGGTTTGAGCCAGGACTTTCTGTTCAGTTAACACACAGATCTATGAAGCTGGATGGGGGTCGGGTGCAGCGTGGGAAGAGGTGGAGGGTGAACACGGTGTGAATTTCATCTCCTTTGGCTATATAGTGTCTCATGTGTCCACTCTGGAGATGCCAAGACCGTTGAAGCTTACAAAATAAAAAGCATAAGGTGTCATGGTAGTCATATTAGTATACTTGTAACTAGATCACCGGAAACCAACAACCTGCACTGAAAACCCCAATAAGTTCACTGTACTTCATTAAATTGAGGGAACGAGTTTACTCTATTAACTGAGTAATGGGCTCTCCTAAAACATGTATAGGTACGCTTAACTTGATGCTCATGTAGAGTGAACTTAAATTGTTAAGTTGACTTAGTGACCTAAGACGTCTACACTTCACCAGCAACTGGTGGTTTCATTCATTTCAAAGGTAGCATTCGCTCCCGGCACGCAGCTTAAGAAACATTTACTTATTTTACATACTTTTGCTTGTTTTATGCTGAGTTCACACCAAACCCGAAGCATTGTGTTCCTCACTTTATTCGCGCTGAATTTTTTCAAAGTGCACAGAAGACGCATCCAGAGTTATTATAGTTTTTATTTTAGTTCTATTTAGTTGTATTAGTATTTTAAATTCGTTTTTTTTGTGTGTTCATTTTAGTTAAAGTTTTAGCAATTATGGTATATGCTTTTGTCATTTTATAATTTATTGGTTTATTTTAAATTTTGCTATATAAGATACATTTTTGTTTTCGTTTATTATTATAATTTTACTGCTTTAAACTACTTCAGTTTATTTTTGAGGCAGAATTTAAATTTTTCCTTGAGTTAAGTTTTTCCAATAGTTTTTAAGTCAATTTTTGATTTGACTTAAGTTAACACACAGTTAAGCATAAACTTGCTTAATTCTTATATTTTCTTGCAGAAAACAAGATCATTTTTTAGATATTTGTACTGAAAATACAATAAAAAAATTGTAACCTATCTGTAATAGTATAATGACTTAAAACTCAATTTAAATTCATCGTTGATCTTCGGCCAAATGTAAAGAATCAAAACATTCAGGTATCATTGCATTATAAACTCATTTTAAGTTTGTTGCAATTGAATTTATAAAGTGTATGGATTTTGTAGTTTAGCAATTTTCAAAGCCTACGATTTTGAATTCGTGCCTTCCAAACCCCACATTTTAATCATGATTACTTGAATCGTTTGAGTACAAACAACAGTGTGGTCAAATTTAGCATTTGGGTAGGTTTTTTTGAGGAACGTCACCCTCTGAAGACCCATTCTCCAAATGTCCACCCCTCCCCTCTTTCTGCTGCCATTCACAAACTCAATCGAGTAAAAGCTCTTCAAAGGGCTCTCGTCCGGTCACACCATGCAGCGTTCCAGCATGATTCAAATTTCAAAAGATAACAGTGTCTTAAAGCACAATAACAGGAATACTGATGACAGCGGCGGAGTGAAACCCGAACCACGCTTTCCCGAGCTGAAACAGGAGAATCCCTACCTGGGAAACCTGTGCCAAGAGTGACACAATGTCTCAGAGAGGAAAAAGAGACTCTTAAGGTTTCATAGCCTGAAGTCTTTGCACTCAATGGAGTATAATAACCAGACATTATCGACAACGTTAAACCTAACATTAAGAAGGGTGGAAATGGTTAGTAATACAAGCTAAAACAGGTAGAATATGCCTCAATTGCCTGTGGGTTATATTTTTGGGGGACTTAAAAAGACACTTTTTGTTGCTTTAAATGCAAAAAACAACTTTATTCAACTGCAGTACTCCACCAGCAGCATATGTTACTTCATACATCAAAGACACTAATATTAATCTCTCATGTGGTTTGTCTAAGCAACGGAACGAGAGTCTGTTTTGTACGACCGGGATGGCCTCAGTGGGATACGGTTAGTCAGTCATAAGTAAACAAGAGTTAATGTGTGCGTGTGAAAACACGAAATGAATCTCAGCCGGCTCAGGAAACAGGTGAACGCACAGATTGTGTTTTATAATGGATTTATGTATTAGAAAAACTATAGGCGGTTATTGTCCTAACCATGCTTTTGTCATTTGTCAATAGGTTACACTGTGTGTTTTACAGAGGAACATCTCTCGGTTCTCGGTTGGGGAATTTCAGAGTTATGGATGTGACATTTTGCGTTACGGATGTGACGTATAAACGCTCAGAGAATGTATTTGTAATCATTACCAATATACTGACCTATACCAATATACCAATAAACTTCTGAAAAATATACAGTCCTTGCACAAGTTTTCTATGTTAAAAAGGGAAATAAACGAAACGATGACACAGTTTTTGAGAGACAACGATATTGTAGAATTTCTATAAATTAAATGTGTGAACCAGAAGCAATAGCACACAACGGATGGAGAAGGGAGGGCTCTTACAAAATAGTTACTTTGCGTTTTCATTTGTCCATTTATGAGGAATATGGACCGTTATGGATGTGACAATCCTGAAAATATGAAAAAAAATGATGTGTAGCATGTGTCAAGACCATATGGGTTTATTTGTTTTTGGACGAACTGTGTTCATATGAAATTGTTATGTGCATTTTTTATAAATTGGTTTTAATAAAGCTTTTTATGTCTCGGAGAAAATTGAGATGTTATTGAGATATTTTCTGAAACTCTTGAGAAGACCTTGCTTTGTAAAGCATGAGCCTTCAACAAGTCTTAATTTGCTCTCTATTCAAATCATCATTTAAATCACCTTTCTATCCAGAAAACCAACTGAGATGTTAAAAATGTGTGTGTTATTTCTCTCCCGTATGCATTAGATCTCAAATCATATGCATTCCCCTCATCCAGTTGCCGCTTTTCGTCATACGTTGTTGTGTGACATTTCTAAACAAACAGTTTACTTTTCCCCGGCTGTTTTCAGCAGCGTGAAGTAACTCGAGAGTTTAACCTCCTCCTAAGCCCCGCCCCAGAGCTGATTTTAATCCCGGTCTCCACAGCGACTAAATTCAAATCCACACCACTGGCACCATGGCAACATTTTAGTGCAGGCTTAGGGTGTTTGGGTCGGTCAGGAACACATCGTATGGCCCCAATCCCACGGGATGCTGCCTGTGTCCCTTTTTATTGACCCCTGGCTTCCGTGCGGCTAATATAAACACGGTCGGCGATTCTCCCAGCTGTTATCTTAGGTCTGTTTCCACAGACACGCCGCTTCTCTCGGGAGCTCGGTTAATGATTGCTGTCACCACACATTCACACAAACACATCATAGCTGGACGTCATGCGTCGGTCGTGCGCAGGTTTACATGCGATGGATTCTCAATTCGAGGCAGTTTTGTCTTTGATGTGGGTCTTGTGGTGAAGATTTCAACCACGGGACTCTTTAAATGGCTACAAAGTTAAAGAGACACAAAAGTTTTTGAAAAGCTTGTTATGGTGCTGAATGAGGACGAGACAAAGCGAGAGAGAGAGCGAGAGAGAGAGAGAGAGAGAGAGAGAGAGAGAGAGAGAGAGAGGTTGGGAGGGGTGAGTCAGCAAACACCATCACCACAGGGTGCAGTCACCTGGCAACTGAGAGATAAAGTTTCAAGCGCTAAATAGATCAAGACTAAACACAACTAAAATAAATTGTTTATTTGATGCAACTAATCTGATATTTTCTTTTTATGACTACCATGTGCATTTCTTGTTCATTAACATTCGTTCACGTCAATAGATACATTTTATGGTTTTTAAAAATGGATTAGCAATTGTTAAAATAAAATGGACAATTCACCCAAAAAGGATAATTCTGTCATCATTTACTCACCCTCAGATTGTTCCAAACCTTTATAAATTTCTTTGTTCTGCTAAACACAACAGAAGATATTTGGAAGAATGTCAGGAACCAAACAGATCCCATCCCCCATTGACTCACATAGTGGGGAAAATAAATACCATGGGACTCAATGGGGGATGAGATCTGTTTGATTACTGACATTCTTACAAATATCTTCCTTTTTGTTTAGGAGAACAAAGAAATGTAGACATGTTTGGAAGAACTTGAGGTTAAGTAGAAGTACAGTATATTGTTAATGCATTTTAATTAATGGTAACAAATGGAGTCTCACTGACATGAGTTAGCACTTCATTTGCAAATATATTTATTCTACATACTTTTTATATTACTACTACATTTTATAAACCATCTTCTTGATGGATGGATTCAAACATTAGGAGTTCACACTTATGGGCTTTTAATGGCTGCCTTTTTATTTAGCCAGAGTAATGCATTTTCAAGTAAAATGTTAGTTTTTTAAGGAAATAAATGATCCTTTACACAATTATATTGTCTACAAAAATAGTTTCAAACGTTTAAGCATATGCCTTCAGATTCAAATATTAGGATCACATTTTTTTCCAAGTAATCTTTAGCACATTGTTCATTTTATTTATTTATTTGCTGTCTTAAATGTACATGTAGGTATGTGGCTTTACAAGTCATTTTAACTCACTATTTTAAATGTGAGTTGTTGTGAGCGTGTTAAAATTTGTTGATATTGCTTAATTCATTTTGATGAGTTGAATAAATGTAAAACATTAAAAATGTAAAAAGGTAAATTGAAATGACTGAAAAGACAATTTGATTGTGCATACAAAACAAATATTGTGTAGTTTACCTTTGGCCTCATGCATATAAGCTCAGCAATTTTGGGTACATTTTGAGGTCATTATCCCCCAAATTACATACTGGTGTAATCATTGGACACACATTACAGCATATATTCTTTAACACCATCAAGTGTTGTTAAATGATTGGGTATCTGACTTCCCCCTCTCTTGATCATCCCCAGGTCGAGTGTCTCTCGTGGGGGGCACATCACTGCAGGTGAGGGATCTTCTTCTGGACGATGAAGGCTGGTATGAGTGCCGCATTCTTCCGCTGGACAAAACCACAGATGAGTCTAGACGCAACGGAAGCTGGACTTTCCTCTCCGTCACAGGTGAGGCTCGACAAGATCACGGCCTGAATTAACCAACGTAATCAACAAACCATCAAAACATTCCACTTCATGTCAGATCAGTCAAACAATGCTATTATGTTCATCACATTAGTCTCCAGCTCAAACACGACTCTGTACACACACGCAATGAACAATGAATGAATACACACCCCAGACTGTTTTCATGCACCTGTTACCAGGCTCTTCCCTGTGCACCTGTTAGAAAAACAGCTTCGTCTCTGTCGGCCGCACCTTAAAGGCAGTTTTGTGATCGATGAAGCGTCACTCAGACGCAGTTTAGGGTCCGATTGCAAAAGCTCAATCCTCGGATGACGTTAGGGTCAGTTTCCACCAGTATTGTTTGAGACACTGACCGTCCAGCAGAAAGAGCATCTTGCAGGCCTGACAGGACTCTTCATTTGTGTCTTACAATAAAGACCACAGTAAACAATGTCATGAAATGAATGCTTAAATATCAACTGAAATCCGACAGTTTACTAAAGTATAAAGTGTGTATGATGAATCATTT
Source organism: Triplophysa siluroides (assembly GCA_006030095.1). Taxonomy (NCBI): domain Eukaryota; kingdom Metazoa; phylum Chordata; class Actinopteri; order Cypriniformes; family Nemacheilidae; genus Triplophysa; species Triplophysa siluroides. The sequence goes on from VCII01000114.1 coordinate 1,151,593, forward strand.
ATAAGGAGAAAGACATGAATTGGTTTTGCTCTTTATTATCAGGCTTTGTTTTTCCTGTGTGTCTTGTTTTGATCTTTTTCATTCTTTGATACATTATGACTGTTCTTTGTTTATTTGATTGTCCAGCGCCACCCGTGTTTACTGAAACCCCACCTCCTGCCGTCGAAGTATTTGTGGGTAGATCGGTCACCTTGAAGTGCGCTGCCCGTGGAAACCCACGGCCCACGATAACCTGGTCTAAAGATGGAGTCCAAATAAAACCACAAAACAATGTGAAGGTGGGCATTTTATACAAGTTAATACGATCAACACAGATATTTTGTACATAAAAGCCCATGAAATTATTGACAAAAGTGTTGACATATTTATTAGTTTGTTCTTTTAATTAGCCCATTTTCTTTAGTTTACTTTTACCTTAAAGCTAAAAGATTGCAAAAAATGAATTTCTCCCTTAGTTTTTTGTCTGTTTTCCAGTGTCATTCCAAAATGACCTCAGAACTCTTAAACTCAATGGTAAAGATTTATTAAGTTAACTTTCCTGAACTGAAGCTCTTTTTTAAGTTTATACTTACAAAAGCAAAAATATCTGCTGGGGTAAGCTAAAACAGTTTTAACATTTTTACTTAAGTACATTTAATTCAGGTTTATTTTTCTTACACTTTTGGCAAACAGTTAGCTTGTTATGCTTTAACTGAGTTACATGTCTTAGGTTATTTAGCATCTGAAAAAACGAATCTTGAATTTAAGAAATTTTAGATAGTTGTACTGCAAAAAAATAAAAAAATTGTTGCAGTGTATTCATGATCAGTTTTTCTCATTCTTATAGAATGGAAGTCTGTCTGTCCATGCTGTGAGCCGTGAAACAAGAGGCATGTATAAGTGCCAAGTCTCCAATACCGAGGGAGAAGTAACTCACATCACAGTGCTTAAAGTCGTTGGTAAGTCATCATTTTATTCACTAAGTAACATCAGAACCCTACTATGCCATTGCTCTTAAAAAGATTAAAGACCTCTATGCTTTTATTTTGAAATGTTGGCATTTCTGAATGGATGTCACCATCTAGTGGTGCTTTTTCAACACTACAACAAGAGCAAGCAAAACATGTAAAGTATTTATATACCTATAGTACTGTGACTGCATGACATTAATGTTTTAACAACAGGTCCTCCCATGATTCTAAATCCTCCAACGGACACCATTCTCAACATGCACCAGGATGCCAAGTTAAACTGCCGGGCAGTAGCCGACCCCCCTAACATGACCTATGTGTGGCAAAGAAATGGGGAAGATATTTATCACATTGAGTGAGTAAAGAGTGAATTCTGCGTGTTGTCTTACTGCTTTTAAAAGAGGGATGGTATGCATTTATGTGTGTGTGTTTTAGGTCTCTGAAGTCTCGTGTTAAGGTCATAGTGGATGGCACACTCCTCGTATCACGCTTGACTCCAGGGGATTCTGGGAACTACACTTGCACGCCTACTAACGGACTGCCTGCCTCCCCCTCCGCCTCGGCCATGCTCACTGTGCAGCGTAGGTGCTTTGTGTTTAGTATAGTCTAATGGCTAAAGATCTGTGCTGGTGACAGGTTGTAGGTTCAGATTTTATTTAAAGTCAATGAACTATCACCGTTTTAAACGTTTTAAGTGATAAAAATTATTTCATTTACTCACCCTCATGTCATTCCAAACCTGTATGACCTTCTTTCTTCTGCAGAGCACAACAGAAGATATTTTGAGGAATGTTGGTAACTAAAAAGCACTGAACCCCATTGACTTTCATTGTATGGACACAAAACCACGGAGACATTTCTCAGAATATCTTCTATTGTCATATGCAGTTTTTGAACAACACGAGGGTGAAGAAAGGATGACAGAATTACGATTTTTTCACATCCCCTAAAAGTGTGCTTGTATTTGACCTGCTATGTCCTGCTTTCGCAGACCCAGCACTGGTGATGCACATGCCCAAGCTGACCTTCCTCGCCACCGGCATGCGGGGCGTAATATCCTGCCCATTCAGAGCTGAACCTGCACTGTTACGTATTGACTGGACCAAGGATGGAAACCCGCTGGATTTGGGCATGGTGTGTAACAGTTTGTCCCCTTTTCCTGCTTTTCTTTAAGAAAATATGAAAAGCATCCTTTTATAAAGTCACCTCCACAAGCGCTTTCAATACTTTCAGTGCGGTTTGACATATTGATTTTCTTCTGTGCACACTTACAACTCCCTCTGTATAAAATACCTTGCATCCCCGAAAAGCAATCTTTTAGAAAACACTCGAATTACTAATAACACTCTCTCAACAGTATCCTGGATGGACACTTACCTCTGAAGACTCCATCGTCATAGCAACAGCCAATGATGATGCAGCAGGTGTCTACACGTGCACTCCATACAACAGCTTGGGGACAATGGGCCAGTCAGAGCCCACCACCGTTATGCTACAGGTTGGACTTTATAGAGCGCTGTTAGAATTGATTTATGTGTTTGGTATGGTTAGGTTTTTTTTACAAACACTTCTTATATATGAAAGTTTGTTAGAGAGAGAAAACCAGCTTATAAATTAAACGTTAAAGTGATAGTTCACCCAAAAATGAAAAATCTATCATCATTTACTCAGCCTCAAGTTGCTTCAAACCTGTATCACTGTTATTGTTACATTGTACACAAAAGAAGGTATTTGGAAGAACGTTTGTAAACTAACAGCTCTGGGGCACCATTGACTACTATAGTAGGAAACAAAACTACTATGGTAGTCAATAGTGCCCCAGAACTTTATGCTTCAAAATATCTTTAATTGTTTCTTTTTTGGGTGAACTGTCCCTTTAATTGTAATGCGGTTAGATGTGATGAACGTGTAGAGACATAAAATAAAAGCTTTTAACTTTTTAGGATCCTCCATCATTCAAAGTGTCACCCAGTAAGGAGTACAGACAGGACGTGGGCAAGATGCTTGTCATTCCATGTCAGATGAATGGTAACCCGGCTCCAAAAGTCACATGGAAAAAGGTGAATTACTTTTTTTGCTTTTCCCCACTTTTTCCCACTCTCAAACTTTCATCTTTGGTTTGCTCGTCCAATTGAAGATATTCTTTTTTCCCACCCTAACTTTTATTTTTGTTTGAGTGACTGCAGGCTTATGAGTAAATATTTATACTAGACCTAAGTGGAGTCCCCTGTAACCATCTTGTAACATTCCTAAAAACATCCTGTTATTATGAGATTTTACTCATTAAAACTACTTAAAGGGATAGCATACCCATAATTAAAAATTCTGTCATCATTTATTTACCCTTGTGTTGCTCAAAAACCCGAATGTCTTTTTGTTATGTGGAACACAAAAGAAGATATTTTGAGAAATGTCTTAGTGGTTTTGTGTCCATATAATGGAAGTCAATGGGAGCTAATCTTGTTTGCTCAACAATGTAAATATCTTCTTTTGTGTTCTGCAGAAGAAAGTTAGTCATTCAGGTTATGCATGAATAAATGCTGAAAGAATTCACTTTGAAGTGAATTATACCGTTAAAGAAAACTCTACCACAGAAAATGTTATAAAAAGAAACTCCAATAAAAAGCAGCAGTCCTATGCAACGAAATGGAGATCATGAATACCTTTTGTTACAGTTTTTTTTAAATATAAAATATTCACCATTGATTTTTTAATTGCAATGCATTAGGTGGGTGCTTCCACTCGCTCACTGTTCTCTGTAGCAGCGGATGGTTCGCTCATTCTTCAGCCGCTCAATAAAGACCACCAGGGGGAGTGGGAATGCAGCTCCAGCAACCGAGTGGCTACTGTTTCTGTGAGAACAACAGTCCTTGTGCTGGGTAAGACTAAACACATCTAGGTTAACTCTACTTAACATTCAGCACCCAAGATCTTTTTCTGGCTTGCGTAATATTGGCATCGTGGCACTGTGTGCATCGCATCCGCACAATCCCAAACACCCCGTGTTTGAAGCAGCATGGCTGTGCGATGCTTCCATTGTAGATGCCTTTGTTAGTTATGGTATCATGGAATGACAAAACTTGAAATATAAAATTTAAATGATGTGTAGTCGCAGGTGTGAGTATAATGGCTGTTTAACAACAGCTTCAATGTGGCTCATCCAGGCATGTTTATAGTGTTTTCAACTCAAGTGTTGATGTTATTTTATAGATTTATTATGAATAATCTTGTCATTCCAAATTTTAAAACAAAAGAATCAAATGGGATAAAGTGCATTCAATTGAAAACGATTTAATTATATAAAATATTTTTTAATTGTAATATCACTAAGGTTGTGTATTTCCATTTGTTAAGTTAATCTATAAAAAATAAATATAAAAATAAGATATATATAAAATTGTATGTATACTGTATGTGTATATATATATATATACACACAGTATATATATATATATATGGCTCTTTTATTTATAATAAAAATAACATACAAACAAATAAGTACCCAGATTCCTTACAGTCATTATACAAATAATTTATTTTAAAAAATCTCAATTAAAATGAAGAACAATTTGAGTTAATAAATAATAATAAAACTTGTAATATATAATTTTGGTAGTACTGCATACCACACAATCTTGCTGCATTAATATAAAATAATTATGATGAATTATTAATACAATTTGAAGAGTAGCCACTGAGCTCTCCAAAGCTGAGAAGCTCTAATCCCGGTTAATGCTGTGTCTTCTTGCTGTCACGCCTCATGTGTCACACATTTCATATGTCACACATTTCTTGTTCACTTCTCATGGCTTCTGACTAACAGGTACAAGTCCCCATGCAGTCTCCTCAGTGTCTGTGATCCCAGGATTTAACAAGGCCAATGTGTCCTGGGTGGCCGGCTTTGATGGAGGATATACACAGCAGTTCACTGTCTGGTTGGTATCTTGTTACAGTATTTTTGTGTGTCCCTGCCATCCCTGTCGCTTTTTTTTCCGCACACCACTATATGATGTGTTTTGAATTCTGGTTATCAGCATGGGAACTAGCATTACCACTATAAACCAGTTTTAGTTTTGAAAACTCACACAAATCCAACTCTGTGCAGGTACAAGCAGATGTCAGCAGTAAAGAAAGAGGAAAAGCAGGAGTGGCTGTTATTTCCTGTCGTGTCTACTGGGAACAGTGTGTTGGTCGCTGAACTACTTCCTGCCACCGAGTACCAGTTTAGAGTCATGGCCCAAAATAAAGTGGGCAGTGGAGCCTTCAGTGAGATCGCCACTAGCAAAACTCTGGGTAAACCTCAGCTGTGCATTAGAAGCTTCAAAAATCTGATGAAATGGATTGACAAGTGCTGTTTTGTTTCATGTGTAGATGTACTTCCTTTTGAAACAGGAAGTTGTGGGAGGGACATGTTGATCATCTCTTATTCAGTTGGATCATGCATTGCAACCTGAAATTGCTAGTTAGGAGCAGATACTATTAACTCTGTCCATGCCAACGCTTTCCCGGCATCGACGGAAATTTCAGACAATCTGTGTTTTTACTACTAAACAGTAGGGGGCGCTGTTAAACACCATCTGAACGAGTACAGCACTATAGATCAAAAGCTGTAAATATCTGTTTTGATCAGTGTTCTGAATTCGGTCTGGGCGAAAGGAATTTTCCCAGGGTTTTTTTTGTCCCACATTTAAAAATGTATTAAAAACCCATGAAGATATTTTTACAGAAGAGTCTCTGTTCTTTCATTTAATTTATTGTATAAACTCTTAAAAATATAAAAAATGAATTAGTTGAAACACAGATTGTATATTTTCCTGTGTGCAAGCAGTTATCAACACTTTCCTCGTGACTTTGAAGTCATATTTGTTCATTTCAGGGGAGCAAATAGACATTCATTTAATTTTACTCCTTTCCAGATGCATTTTCTGTTGGGACCAGGCTGGAACCACCTAAAAACCTTTCATTCAATCAGACTTCAGAAGGAATTCTTCTGTGGTGGTCAGCGCCCCAATCTCATTCTCCGCTCATCGACGGTTTTGTCGTCCAGTCACGCCTTGAAGGAGGCGAATGGAGTAATCTGAAAGAGGACGTTAGCCCAAACGACAGTCAAATCTTTCTTCGGGGGTTATGTAAGGTGAGCGTCGTGTAAGACGTGATCTGAGGGTTTCAATTTACATGAATCAGTCGGCTTGCTGTTTCTGCTTTGATAGATGCAACCCTGCTTAACGTTTTTTTTACTTGATTCTCACTTTATCATCTTCTCTCTCTCACTGACTCCATCTCTCCTAAGGATTGCAAGTATGAACTCAGGCTTCTCTCTCGACATGAAGATCAGCTGAGCATGCCCAGTCCATCCATCAGTGTCTCCACCGTCGGTCAGTGTTTTAGCTCGCTGCATTTTCTGATCTTTTCAGCTGTGTATCAGTTTATACAGTAATTGTCATGATTTGCGTATGGCGCTCTCAAGTCTACTTTCAAATCTGGACTTTCTACCCACCCACACCATTAATCCTAACATTCCCTTTGATCTCTACAGGAATGGACGTGAACTCCGCTAATTCCCGTCTCTTAGACTTTTCTGACCAGCTGTTGGCTGGTGTCATGGGTGGCGTGGGACTCCTTTGCATTATTCTTCTCCTGATCTTGGCAACAGTTTGCTTCGTTTTTTACAAAAAGGGCCAAAGGCGCAGACGGAACACCAAGGGTAAAGAAACAACACTTTGATTATATATCCACCCTAGAGGAGGCTCTCAAAATGTCCATTTGTCATCACCCTCATTTCATTGTAAAATCGGTTCCCTTTCAGATCTCCCTCCAGCTTTAAATAAGAACCCACCTGACGAGTAAGTGCACCTCTCCACTTTGTAATACTTTCCCTTTTTTAAAACAGTCAATTTTTTTAACATTAACATATTCAAATTCCGCCTTGTCCCTGGCAGCTCTGACAACTCCTTGACGCAAAAACTCCTATCAGCCCGTCCGCTTTCCCTCACTTCCACCTCCTCCGGCCATTCCTCCCTTGACAAGTCGACACGCAGTGACTTTCACGGCCAGCGACAACATCATCTGCCCCAAGCTAACCCTCCATCCCACCAGTCCCTTCCCGAGAGTCACCTCCAACGGGCATCGCTTGCCGCTACGACCTCCGTGGATTTCATCCACCGAGGACCCGACGGACGCTTTAATATCCCGCATGGTGAAAATGAAAGCATTGCCAGTTCTCATTTAAAGAGAAACACGAGTCAAACCTCTCACCGGTCAGCAGATGAAAACAGGAGCTTTAGAATCCAAAAATCGCTGTCTTTGAGATCCTACAGGGATGACAGAAAAAAGCCTCCGTTTGTCCTTTCTGTAGATCTTCCACCGTTCGGATCTGATATCCCTGCTTCCGGCAGAACACGAGCTATGGCTAAACACCTGTCATTGAATGGACATTACCTGCCCATTCGGGAACAAGAGTTGTTAGAGGCTCCAGACCAAACAAGCTTGTCCTCCGAAAGCAGTGGCTCTTTTTTCTATCCTCCATCTGAAAGCACTTTAGGTCAGCCATCTTTGAAGCACGGAAACGTCCACTCTGCAGCCAGTACCTTGGTTTTACAGATGGAGCACGAGAGGGAACAAGGAAACTTGAGTCGCTGTTTAACTCTGGCACGGGAAAGAGAGGAACTTGAAATGGAGTTACGCAAGTACATTGTTAGCCATGGTGGAACACTTGATGAATATGGAGAAATTTGTAGAAGTGGAGAAACGTCAACACCTAACTACCAAACCGCGAGACATAGCTTCTTATCGGAGAGTACCAACACTTTGAAGGGAAGATCTGCTTCTTGTGTTCCGTGGGAAGAACGGCACAGGTTTTCCACTGCTAGCTTAGTGCCCCTCCATGGAAAGGATATGAAATATAGACAAAATCAACATGAATACCAGTCAATCCAAAGATCTAATTACCAAAGATCCAAAAGTCTAGACAGAGGCGAACACCAAAAATCGCACATGTGGGACCGAAGGCGAAGCAGAACACCTGTTGATTCAAGTCTGGGTAGAGTCATAGATGAGTCCTTCAAAGTGGAAACCACCAAACCTTACGCAGGGTACAGTCCAAACAACTCGAGTAAAAGTCAACAATATTTCGACCTGCGTGTACGTCCATCTTTGGACAATCACCGGGGACGGAGAATGGCAAGAAGCCCCAGGGAGATGAATCAAAGTGGTGGTTTCTCAGAGGTGAGCGTGGATGGGCCTGAGCTTGAGAACAAGACTTATTCAAGATCTTTACTAGAACACAGTTATGAGACACTTGACTTTGACAGGCCCAGGTTATCAGAGCTGGAAAGAGACAGATCAGAAGAGCAAAATATAGAGTCCGTAAACATGGGTTCAAGAAGAAACCAGGAAAGGTTTAACCGAACTTTGCCTCCGATGGATTATTCTATGACGCTGCATCGGAAGACAAAGAGTCTGGGTTCAAACAACTGGAATCGACACAGGAGCACTCTTAGTTTAGACTCCAGACAATACAAGCAACAGTTTTTGCCTCCAGATGTCTGGATTGACTCGTTGACTCACGGTCGAGATTCTAAAACACAGCCCTTTGGGAGTAGAGCTAAATCTGTGGCAGAAGAACCTATAACCAATCCCAATCTCCAGACAGTTTCACCTTCAGAACGTCAATTGAGAAACCCCAGGCTGGCCTCGAAATCCCCCGGCGGCTCTACAAATGAGGGGGGTCAAAAGGGGGGGTCTAGCATGCCCGCTTCATATTGTCCCTCTCTTACGTCTGGTAGACGGAGTCAGAGTCAAGATGAGCAGAGAGAGGAGAATGAAGATGGGCAGGAGGTGGATGTGGAATTGAACAGATACAGGAAGTGTTCAGAGACAGAGGGAAGTTATAGGAGCTATACAAGTCAGAGTAGTGGCAGAGGGAGCATGAACAGCAGACAATTCTCTCTCAGCCCACCATTCACCAGCTCACCAGAGACCACAGAGGACAGCGACAGGGATGAAGCAGTCCTACAGGAGCAAGAAAGGTATGACTGGCTAATCTTCGTCTCATGCAATAAGTCTGAATAAAATTGCTTCTTATGGTTAACACTTTTCCAAAAATGACAGTGGGTAAACCATGTTTTTGGATGCGGTACTTTGAAATGTTTTTCCAACACTTGAGGCCATGATTGTTTTTCTTTTTACTATGTAGATAGCCTTATGCAAAGAAAATAAATTTTCCTCTATATTAACTGTCAATATATGAAATCATCCATCCATCCATCCATTTTCTACCGCTTGTCCGAACTTCCTCGGGTATATATGAAATCATTTAAAGTATATATTCAAAATATATAGAATAATACATTGTTATATGTCAATTTAAATAATATGATATTGAAATATATTGAATAATACATTTTTGTTGCATATACAATAAAATTTTGTTGAATTGTTGCTTTTATATTGAAGCATATAAGCACTGGGTTCCAAGTATATAAAAATGTATTCTTTAATATATACTGACCTGCACCGATAACTCATTTATAATGCAATACTCCATAAAAAAAACTATATTCTTTATTTCATGGTGACTTTAAATAGTCACTCTGGCATTTTTATTTCTAATAGGTTAACCAAAACATACTGTCCTAGAAGAGGGTCTGTGGACGAGAGCTATGAATGGGACACGGCCAATGCCCCCATGCACCCCATGGACCGTAAAGCTTCAGTGATTAAAGCAGGTGTACACAGAGAAGTCACTGCTAGGGATGAATACAGGCCAGAATTACACCTGAAACAAAAAGGTAAGACTTTTTTTTTGTATATACCTGTAACAAAACTGAAAAAAACTTTACAATTAATGTAATTGAATACTAAGTTGTTTTTAATACTTTTGTTGTTTAAATATTTGTAAAACCCACAGACAAACAAGAAGGGTCGCCAATTGTAATTATTTATTTATTTAATAAAATAAAAATCATGATATATAGATTTTTCTGCCCAACAGTGGCAAAAATTTGATGTGTAAAGCCATCAGTGTGTTATGATCCAAAAATCTGCTTTTTTTGAAATGCTTGAAATGGGTTTTTCCAGAGAAATGTACATTTTATTTATGTATTGTTATTTTTATAAAAAATAATGATTTGTTTTACAGCTGCTAAATTCGGACAAAAAAAAAATAAGCACGATTATTTTTGCCAATATTGAAATTAAGATTATTTAACATAATTACTCACTGACTATAACAACATAAAATTAAATAAATAAATACCTTATCTTTAACTTTATCTTTTTAAACAAATAAAAATAAAAAAAGATACGGCGTAATACCTTGCACAGCAGAATGCCGCACAATAATCGTTTCCCATTATTTTGTTTGATTATGATAAATTGCACATCTCTACTTTATAACAGATATTGTTTTTTTCAAACCTATTTAAAAGCATGTGGAATACCTCATAAAGTTGTTGTTTTTTATTCATTATTAGGGCTGTTCAACGATTGATCACAATGTCCCATCCAGAATAATTTGTTTTTACATAATTTATGTCTCTGCACAGTGCATATTTATTTTGTATTTATAAATACATATAGACGTATACCTACGTTTTTTTAGTTTTTATATTTGTGTTATATATTATTTAAATTATATATAACCATTTATTCATATTTATATGAATACATATATTTGTATTGTTTTTATAAACATACCGATATAAATACAAAATTGTGATATGCACAATACACAGACATAGATAATGTAAACACAAACTAAATGCGATTAATCATTGAACAGCCCAGTCATTATACAGTTCCCATGCTTTAATTTGTTGTCATAGGTTCCTGAATTTACAATTATTATAAAATCGGAATCCTTTTAATAAAACAGAATTTGACGATGGCTTTAGAAGCCAGCATAAATGATAATGATTCATAGCTGCCCTATATGAAGACAGAAGTTAACTGTATTAGCAAAAATGTTCACTGCCCTGCAGTACTTATGAATTTTTCTCTGAAATGTTCAAAGAATTAATATTGTCGTGAAATTCGCTTTGCTCTTTGTGGTTTCATTGATCTCTGGCCGTCTTTCTGACCCAAGGTCTTTTCCCTCCGGCTGGTTTCAAGGAATCTGTTCCACCCTTTGTAGTTTCCAACATTCGTTCTCCTCGTTGCGAGCAAGAATCGCTTCTTGCTCAGGAGATACAGAGGAACTCCACATCATTCCCAGAACCAGACCCTGACACCGTTCTCTTCTGACTGCCGACAGTAGGTGTTTTTAGGGTTAAGTATGAGGATGCTGTCCAGAATCATTTAGGCCTATTTTAAAAGTAATGATGTAGCTGAATGTTTTTGTTTTCAGTGGCTACATTAAAGTTAAATGTATTTACAGACATGCTTGTTTCTCAGATTGAGACTTATTAAATGATCATCCGAAGTCAAGCCACTTTTCTATTCTTGGAATGAGTTATCAGAAACACAGCAGTTACCTTACCGTTTCAATCAGTTCTGTCCTAAAATGTCATTAGAAAAGTGTGAATGTAACCATATTTAGTTTCTACATTTATTTTCCACAGCTTAGGTGATGCTTATATTCTGTGCATTTTCTTTTCCAGCAGAGATGTTAGATTGGACACCGCACGGTTCCCCTTAATCACACATTTGAGTGGTCAGGACGACGAGGTTCAGCGTGTTTTACCGTTAATTAAACATCTCGATCACTCCAGCAGCAAAAGAACCCAAGGACACACTCTTCTCTTCCTAACTAATGAAAAACACCTTTGATGGGTGAGCTGAACCTCAACAAAGAAAAGTCTCCTAAAGAGCAAGCTTTATGCATCGCAAATCACAGGGTGAAAAAAACAAAGCATACTTCTCTCTGCATGCTTTTGCTGATCAGACTGAGTTTCATTATCCACTTTTAAAGAGATACTTCACCTTCAAAATGTTAATTCTTTCATCATTTCCTCACCCTTTCGTCATTTTAAACCTGTGCGGTTTTCTTTCTTCTGCAGAACACAAAAGATGTTTGGAAAATGTTGGTAACCAAAAACTGTTGGTCCCTATACAATGCAAGTCAATGGGGACCAAAGGTTTTTCCAAATGTCTTCTTTTGTGTTCTGCAGAAGATAGAAAGTCATTGAGGTTTGAAATGTCAAGACGGCGTGTAAATAATGACAGAATTTTCTGCTGTAACATCAAATTGTTTTATTTTTATAATTGTTACATTTCTATTTTGGCAGTAAGTTCGCATTGTAATTAAGAAAGATCATTTAGAGTTTTATGTTACGTCTTATGCTACGACTTTTTTATATGAAACTGGGCAAATCGACGCACTTAAATGCCTCTATGGGCCTTGTGGAACATTTCGCCGAAAATCTGGATTGATGTACTGCTTTCTCAACAATCCTTATTTCACCCAAACCACTTGTACCTACCTCATATACGCCACTATCACAAAAGCACCATTTCTGTGATTTTTTAACATTACATTAACATTAATGTGGAAAATTGTGCCCATTTAAATCAATGTGGTAGTGCATCATGCAGTACTTAAGAGGAATGACAATCAATTGAATCATTTGAGGTTTTAACCCTCGCTGGATAAAAAAAAACGTAATTTCTCATGTCCTCAAATGACCACAGATCTGTGATGTTGTGTGTTGAAGTATCCTTTTAGACATTTTTGTCCTTGGTGAGTTGGCCTGTTTTGAAAACGTTTCTTGAGATTTTAGTTCCTGTCTCAACCTTAAAGCTCTCATTTTTTAAACTTTAATGAGCTGTTTAATAGGAAATTACTTGTTTAATTGGTTTGATCAGTGTCTTTGCATAAGGAATCTAATGAACTGATATGCATTCTCTGAGATTTTACAGGAAGGAAATGATTAAAGAGTCCATTTTTCTTTCGGTCAGTCTGAAATACTGAGCTTTACTGTAAAGTGTTTATGCTAAACAAAACCGTTCCTGTTATTAAAAACACATTTTAGAAGTTTGCTACAAAATGATACGCAATTTTATACCCAATTTTTTAATCGCTTCAGAATTGTAATATTTATAATTGCATTATGACATAATTTACATTTTGTTTCTTTTCTGCCAATATGAAATGTGTCACTGCAGCGGATGCAGTTTTTTATGTTCATTGAATATAATATAGATTGCAAATATGTCTATATGTAATTATTACCTTTCACCCTTTTTCTCGAAATGTATTCAAAAGGTCTATACAAGGGTTTTGAAGTAGAATTGTTTTAAACTCAATATATTTTTGACTACACATTTGTAAATGTTTGCTACTTTATCAAATCATGAGTTGTATTTCATGTATGGATTTATATTGAGATTAAAGGCAACGATGTGTTGAATTGTGCTCGTCTGCAGATACTACAGTTCCTTTTCATTTACATCTTTATATTAAAAAAGAAAGCATTCTGTAAATAATTGTGCATCATATACTGTAGAAATTTTACTCAAACAGCTTGTAAAGGAACAAGGACCCAAACATTTTCGTCATGGTTATGTTTAGACCCCACAGCGTTTCATCTGAACATGGGCTTTGAGATCTTTATTTGCCTTTTAACCGTCACCCGGTCCATTTGTGACACGCACCATTTGTGAAATCCTGACAGGTCACAGTGGACACATTAGTGTGTGCGTGTGTGTCGAGCGTAAGGAGCACTTCCTCCGTCATTATCTGCTCCCAGCAATGGCACATGCTACATTAATCACAGCGGAGGTGAAAATTTCACACAAGCATGCAGACTGCATTTCTCACACTTCCCGCACTTACGTCTTCATTTGAATGCGTGCCTTGTTACCATAGAGACGTCAATAATTAATGATAAGCACAATGATTTTAAGACCACTCCTTTACGCATACACCAGAGACGCCGTCCTGATGCTGTGATTTCATGGATTTCTTTAAATCAAAAAATCAAATCTGCACACTTCATAAGCTCACCACCTCCAAATTTCCCAGAAACTTTTGGTGTAGAAGCCTGTTTTTCTGACCCCGGCCCTTTGACCTGCAGCGATGCTTTAGTGTTATTTCTTTCCTGTGCCCTGTTAGTAGCCCTGACTGATTATCCAATCACCTTGTGACAAACCTTTCATTGGCAGACTGTAATTGCTTAGGCCTGTTTCTCTACATGTTTGTACAATCTCAAGGGAATCAAACAATTCATTAGCGTGTAGTATTTTCCCTCTCCCTCGCTGGCTCTTTACTGCACATATCCCTTTAATGCAAAATAATATGCCTACTTTGTTGTTGGCTTGGTGCCGCCCTTTTCGACGTGAACTTTGACTGACATGTGAAGTGACCAACCACAGAATGTGTTATATTCTGTACCACATAGGGGCAGAAATAAAACAATAAATAGACTTGCTTGGAAATAATGTTGTGTGGATGGTTGTACTGAAAATGGCAAACAAATCCTCCCAAAAAAGAAATATAATAAAAGTATGACAAACTAAGCATGTACTTTATACGGCATTTACTGAATACTAAAGACACTAAGAGCAACTATATCTCACAGCAATGTAGAAAGTGCCTGCTTCGACTGTAAAACCGTGTATACTGCGGACGCGACGCGACACAACAAAAGGCTTGTTCTTAATGGGTGTGTCGTGTCCCGATGCATAGTGTGGACAAAATACACAATTATAATGGGTTCAAATAGGTAATTTTGTCTTTTGTCGTGTCGCGTCTGGTGAAGGTCAAAGGCTTACAGCCACAAACTCTGGCCTTCAAGAAAACTTATTTACTCAGAAAATAAGAACAATATAATCAATTTAGTATGTTGGGTGTTTTATACGTCTTTATAGAACACTGTAAAAAAGCTCAACTCAATATTTTCTAGTGGCTGTTAGCATCAACATTTTTCAATTGGCTCATTTGAGGTTGTCTTTTCAACAGGCGAAATTTACAAAACTTTAACTGAGCCTATTGAAAAAACCTTAGATGAACAAGTCACTTGGAAATATTGAGCTGAAGAGCACTGCAACTTGTTTACAATAAAGAATACAAGAAAAAAACATCCTGACTTGCCCATGGCCGTAGCCAGGGTTCGAAAATTAGTGAGGTCCTGTATATTACCAATAAATGCTATAAATCCATCCATCCATCCATCTTCTTCCGCTTATCCAGGGCCGGGTCGCGGGGGCAGCAGTCTAAGCAGGGATGCCCAGACTTCCCTCTCCCTAGACACTTCCTCCAGCTCTTCCGGGGGGACACCGAGGCGTTCCCAGGCCAGCCGGGAGACATAGTCCCTCCAGCGTGTCCTAGGTCTTCCCCGGGGTCTCCTCCCGGTGGGACATGCCCGGAACACCTTCCCAGGAAGGCGTCCAGGGGGCATCCGGAAAAGATGCCCGAGCCACCTCAGCTGGCCCCTCTCGATGCTATAAATCATTTAACTTTAATACATATTTTATTAATAATACAATTATGAGACCACTACATTATTATAGTTTTTATTTGCTATTTAGAGGTACATGTTAAAGTACAATGTAAATTTTTGTTTCATTCTGTAAACCACTGGCAACATTCCTCCCAAATTCGAAATGGAAATATTGCTTTTTTATTTGGATTTATTTGCAAAACATTAAAATGGGACAAACTGGTCAAAATAAAAAAGATGCAATGTTTGCAGATCATGAATACTGCAAAGAAAACGAGTTCATATTCCTGGTTAAACTTGTATTTACTTCAGTTTTAGGATCAGTTGAATACATCATCGAATAAGTCACAACTTTCATGTGTATTTGCATTGTCTCACATTTCTGTCTTTCACGTTGATTTTGGGTGACTTTCTGTCATTTGTTTCTGTTGAATTCCATGGCTGTATACTGGGGATGAATGTACACGTGAAAAATATGTACAGTATATTTTTCAGAGCTAAATGTACTAAAGTACTAAAACAAATGAAGAAGCCTTTCCAGTTGTGCATTATCCATCAGAAAATAAGTAAAGGGATTATTGGCATTCTGTGGGCATGCCGTCTAAAGTCGAGACATGGTTTAATTTAAGCCTGCTCCTCAGCACTGGCCTGACTTGCAGGTTAAAGCAGTCTGTCCCTTTGATCAAGAGACAAAATAAGAAAACCTGACAGTAAACACCAGCTCAAATTACAGTAGGAGCTTTTGATTTACTGAGAGAGCAAAATGTGACGATCGTGTCAATTAACCCAAGGCCACTAGGCATTGCAGGCCAGTCATTTAGTGTTGGCAGCATGTACAGAAACCTTCAGGCGGATTTTAAGGTTGAACCACAAAAAGAGAATGTGAGCCGAAATCGTCCTGTTGTGGAAGAAATGTTGCTGTAAAAGCGTCTGGAGGGAAACAGGTTCACCTATGAATTTGCATTTAACAATGATATACTGTAAAATTATTACTTTTTTCACTGTATGTTTATTCAAAAACGGTTCAAATGTGTTGTTATTTTTAAGATTCAAGTGTTCTTCAAAGCATTTTCTGTTGACCCTTAATTTCAGTAACAAACATAGTCTTTTGAAGGAAGAACAGGTGCACAAATTACAAATACGTGTTAAAGAAGTGAATAAACTCATGGGCTGTAAGAGTAACTTGCCAGTTTTTTATTTGTAATGATACCTGTATTAGGAAGATGCATTAAGATTATTTTTTTTATCTGAATTCAAGTAAAGAATTTATTTCCAAAACATAACCCATTTTTAATATATCCATATTTGACATATTGTAAATGATTAAATATATGTTTGGTTAAAAATAAACTGTAGTTTAACGATATTGTCTATTGTGACAACATATACAACTGTTATATGAACTGAACTCTTTGATATACAGTATTCTATAATTATAGATATACAGTTCATCGTTTTATATATATATATATATATATATATATATATATATATAGTTAAAAAATATAATCTATAGCACATAGTCAGGGATAACAAACAAACAGTACAGAACATTTCTAAACGGATATCTACATGGACTTGTGGAGAAATCTGTATGGTATGAAGAGCTGAGATTTATTCCCAAACTGACTAAAGTCATCACTTAATTAAAGCTGTAAAGTTAACTGCTTTACTTCTGGCACATTCTCAGCACTTACCCTCCCAAATTTTTTTTTAACTTTTTAGAGAGAAAGTTTTTGAGACTATACAATGTTATTTTAAATGATCAGAACGCACACAATGCCTTGTCCAAACATACAGTATGGCTGCTTTTCACATTGACCTTGATAAAATATTGTATTAATTGTATTACTGATCGGCATCAGACCTTTGACAGGCAGAGTGTTTAGACTAATGTGTTTCTCAACTTTTAATAAAATCTTTTATTTCAGACCATTTAAATACAAGATTGCATTATGCCATGTAAAAATATGTAGTGTAACTCTTACACAACTCTTGAACAATGATATCTCATTACCACTGTTGTTTTCTCAGGCTGTTGACATGATGGTTTTCCGTGATTTCTCCAACGCATGTCAGATCTGCCAGTGCAGACGGAGAAAGGATATTGAGTAACGCGGTAGTCCGTTCTGTCACCTCGCATCATTTCCAGCCGAAAGAGTAAGACACTTCCATCCTGTGGGTGGTGTTGTCTAAATGTCTTCACCTCTGTTTATTTTGGTCCCACAACCAGCTTGTTTCAGAAAGAGGATCTCTGCCATCGTTTTGAGTAAAGACCCCGTTGTTGCTGTCAGTGCGCATGCTCGTAACACATTTCATTTACAGACACCTTCAGACTGTATATATATTTTAACTATTTGTATGAACACAATGTTCAAAAGATAATGAGTCATAAATTACTAGCATGCAGTGGGAGAAACCTGAGTCATAAAGCTTTAAAAAGAATGTGGTGGGATTTTGACACCCCTTCTTCTGTTTGGTTAATTACTGGGAATGCTGCTATCTGATTGGTCCCTTTCTCTAAATCCCTCCCCCATACTTAACCCTAACCATAGGGGAAAACAAGGCAGTTAGATTTTGATCCTACACCGTAATCGTGTTTATTTATCAACTGAAATATTGACTGTAAATTGTATAAACAAATTCTTCCATATATTTTTCTTTGTGTTCAACAGAACAAAGAAATGTATACAGGTTTGGAACAACTTGCATGATTTTTCATAGTCAGGTAAGTGCCATTTTCACATCCATAACGCTTCATATTCCTCATAAATGGACACATGAAAATTGAAATAAAATAACTATTTTATGTTATATAAAGAGCATCCCTTCTCCATTATTTGTGTATTATTGCTTTAGGATCGTGCATTTTATTTCACAGAAATCCTACAATGTTTGTCATCTCCCAAAAAACGCGTAATTTTTCTGTCACATCCATAACGTATGTCTATTTCCCTTTTTTAAAATAGAAAATTTGTTCATAGACTGACTTTTTTTATGTTTAGACTCTATCAGCAAGGTTTTAGCAAAAATATAAACAGATGGCTCAATATATTTGTAACAAATTCATTCTCTGAGCATTTTTATGTCACGTCCATAACGTTGGAATTGCCCAGCTGCTTTGTAACAATGACAATTGTAAAAAGCGCTTTATAAATAAAGTTTGAGTTGAGTTTACAAAATCTGAAACAGGAATTGATTCTGGACCAGTGTTGTTTAAGTCTTGCAAAATTGTCATCGCAGAGGTCTCCAAAAAGATCAACCAGTCCTACATAGTTTAGCCCCAACTCCAATGAAACACCTAAATCAACAAATTAAGGTCCAAGGTAATTACCTGGGAGTGCTAGAAACATCCAGGCAGGTGTGTTGGAGTAGGCAGGAGCCACACATATAGCACAGGTATGTCTGTAAGATGCCTGCTAAAGATCTGGAAAACATCTGCTGTGTTAAAACATCTGATAAGAGAGGTTTTACATACATTACAAATCATAAACACCTTACAGACATCTTCTAGATGTTCATATGACTTCTGACAGCAAACATCTCATAGACGTATTGCAGATGTCTTGCAAATTGATGTCTGCTAGATTAATCTGTGTAAACTCTGCAGGACCACCAGAAACATGGTTGGAGACCCCTGATCTTTAGGCTGCAAAAGGTAATCCATTCATGTTATATTTATACAGTAAACCAACAGAACTTGCGCTAGCATTAACAAGCATGAGCTCTCTAGAAATCCTTTCACTTAATGATTAGACAGAAAAAACATTCTTCCTGATCTAAATTCATGGTAGCTTTGCAGTAAGTTTGCCCTTACAGCTACTTTCAGCTACCTGTAAATTACTCACAAACCTTCCTCTTGTTACCGCAGAACCACCAGCAGCTAATCATTCCTAATTTTTTATATGGTGCTGTACGGTGAGACTCTTCAATTTTTGATTAAAGAAATTATTTTTCTCCCTGTACATTACCATAAAAACAATAACACTGGACTACAAAAACCCCATTAAAAGAATCATGAAAATGAAAGACGCATATAAAAAAACTACAGAAGATGCGTTTATGATTATAAGCATACATGTGGGCTACAACAAGATTTAAACGTTTTACTTTAAAGTTGCCATTGGCTGACCCCGTCTGTGTTTTCATTTGGCTCTTTGTTACAAAAATTATGTGAAATAACATAGACCCAGTCTCGTATGGAGAACGATGCATTAAATTACGCGAAGGCCCACGCGCAGTAAAAGCGTTCCCCTTCTGTGTTGTGGCTCTGGTTGCATTGAGCTTGATTCCACAGAGCGATGCTACTTTAATTGTCTCATGGCTGAATGGCTGTCACATTTAGACACATTTACATAATCAGAGTCATTTGCATATGGGCCAATAGAGTGTGTTGTAGGAGAAAGACTACAGCAGACGTGTGAGTTGATGCCAGCGTTGTCTGCGTAGCTTTTCATTTTACTTAGTGTTTGTCTTTGAATGATGGGATAGACTCTAACCTCTCAGTTCATACCTGCAATTTGAAGATGGCAGAATCTTGGGTACAAGAAGGAAAAGTGTGGAAGGAAAAGGAAAGCGTGGCACATTCTTTATTAAAACTCAGTGACGTAAGCCTATTCATTACACAGAATTCCTCAGCTAAGTGTTAATTTTATCACTGGTAATTTTTTAGTTCTTGCGCTCTGAGTTCTCATGTGGAGATAAATTGATTCTTCATCTTATCATAAATAATCACTAGTTATGCTAATGGATGAGAAATCCCAGCATGGCACTTTTGGGGCTTCCATAGACAGCTTGCTAAAACTGTGAAGATAACACTAAAAATGCTTTATGGAGACATGAATATGGTAGTTTTCAGGGAGATAAAGAATCCCATTGTTTATCCTGGAATGAGAACAGACTGTACCGTTTATTGTAGAGCAAATTATATTGCTTCGGTAATATGTAGAAAAAATACATTAGTTATCACTATGGATTTTGGAACCTGAAAAAAAAATCCTTTGAGGGGCTCTTTTAGTCTCGCATAGCCAGACCTTCATATTGAAGCTTTCTATGGCCAAGGCCTACCCAAGAGGCCATATGACTGACAGGTAAAGCAACCGATCATGTTTAGAGTCGTGGAAATTTCCCTGCAGTAACAGACCATTGAACATTCACATACATGTCACAAGTTAACAGCAGCAACAATGATTACGTTTATGCCGTGAACCTCGTTTACTTTTAAGAATTAACGTTGAGCGTTTAGTCAATCGGGATGAAGTCTTATTGCAACCGTTGTAAACACGACAGCTTACTTAGATCAGACGGCTTCGTGTTGTTCCAGGCGGACCGTTAAAGAACACCACACGCACGTGTCCTGGAAATCCTTTGAAATTCAACCAATCAGATGATGGCTTCCAACGTGCTGTAGTATTTCCAGAAAAGTGCGCCTTATTCTTCAGACATTTAGCCAGCGGTCCGTGGGCGTGATGTCTGAGGCTGAGACAAGGGCGCTTTAGGCATCATTTTAACCTAACTGAAAAAAAGCCAGGCGTCAATTTGACAACTGTATGGTTGATAAATGTTGTGAAATTTGTAAGAAAAAAAAAAGAAAATATCCAGTGGGTATTTTACCCTAAAATCCAATGAAAGAAAAAAACATTTTCGTAACATCAATACCACATTGCAAACAATTAAGCTGCAGCCTCTGACTCAGTTTTCATCTTCGAATTAAAATCAAAATATTTTTGTTTTTCACTTGTCATTAAAATATAAGTTCCTTTCTGAAACACAGGCTGAAGTCTCAAAGTTCATCAAAGTTTGATTTCAATCATTCATTTCATTATGCATTCAGTTTTGACATGTCATTACTATTATGAAATGTCATATATAATTTTATGGAGAAAACAGTAAACCATAAAACATGACTGTAGGTAGTTTTTTACAGGTTTATTCACATATTTGTTGCACTGCCTTTATTTTTTTATTCTTTAATTTTTAGTTCTGAGGATTTGTGTTTGGGTGAAGATAAAAAATGTATAAAAAATCCTAATAGTAAAAAAGTACTTTATAATTTGTAATTTATAAAATTGTAATTTGTTTTGATTTGGGGGTAAAGTTCTCCTACAGTGATTTAAACGACTTACACGTCATACTATAGATTTGTTTCTGAGTATGCTCTTATATTAAATACCTGCTAGACTACATTTACTGTCTGTAATGATATTTCCAACATTTAGTGCTAATGAGTTTGAGGTATGGTTTATGATATTATTTATACGTGATTTATTTAGGAGTAAAGGTACGGTTACGGTTAGGCACAAGAGTTTTGGGGTAAGTGTGGGTTATGGTTAGGGATAACTAACTGCATATTAATGTTAATGAAATGCAAATATACTTCAGAGCTATAACCCCCCCAAATAAATTCTGTCATCATTTATTCACCCTCATGCTCTTGCAAACCTATATTACTTTCTTTTTTCCTACAGAACACAGAATAAGATATTTTGAAGAATGTTGGTAACCAAACAATACTGACCCCATTGACTTCCATTGTAGGAACACAAAACCACTCAGACATTTCACAGAAAAAAAAGAGTCATATACAGGTTACATCAGTGTAAATAAATGATGACAATTGGTATTTTGGGGTGAACTACCATTTAATATCCCCCAAAATTACAATGCACCAACATACAGATGTGCTCAAATTTGTTGGAACCGCGCCAAAAAACGAAGAACGCACAATTTTCTCTGAAATAACTTGAAACTGACAAAAGTAATTGGCATCTGCCATTGTTTATTCCATATTTAATAGAAATCAGACTTTGCTTTTTTATTCAACATAATATTGTAAATAATAAAACAAATGAAAATGTCATGGACAAAAATGATGGGACCCATAACCTAATATTTTGATGCACAACTTTTAGAGGCAAATCACTGCAAGCAAACTCTCTCTCCTCTCCACAGATAGCTGGTGTGTGGTGAGCGCACTGGTGCTGTAGTACTGTGGCTGCCATCACATCATCCAAGTGGAGGCTGCACACTGGTGGTGGGTGAGGAGAGACCCCCCACATATGATTGTAAAGCGCTTTGGGTGTACAGCAATACACAATAAAGCACTATATAAATGCCTCATTCATATATTCATTCATTCACTGCATGCAAACGTTTTCTGTAGCTCTCAATGAGACGTCTGCACCTGTTAACAGGTAGTTTGGCCCACACTTCCTAAGCAAACTGCTCCAGCTGTCTCAGGTTTGTTGGGTGCCTTCTCCAGACTGCAAGTTTTAGCTCTTTCCATAGATGTTCGATAGGATTCAGATCAGGAGTCATAGAAGCCCACTTCAGAATAGTCCAATGTTTTGTTCTTATCCATTCTTGGGGGATTTTAGCTGTGTGTTTTTATTATCCTGTTGGAGGACCCATAACCTGCGACTGAGACAGAGCTTTCTGACACTGGACAGTACGTTTCGCTCCAGAATGCCTTGATAGTCTTGAGATTGCATTGTGCCCTGCACAGAGTCAAGGTACCCTGTGCCAGATGCAGCAAAGCAGCCCAAAACATAACCGAGCCTCCTCCATGTTTCACTTTAGGTATGGTGTTCACTTCTTTGAAAGCTTGATTTTTTCAGCTGATGTGACTTGCCAAAAAGCTCCAGTTTTGACTCATCTGTCCAAAGGACACTCTCCCAGAAGGATTGTGGCTGGTCAATATGAATTTTAGCAAACACCAGTCTGGCTTCAAAAGTGGAGTCCTCCTGGGTCTTCTTGCTCAAAAAGCGACGGATGGTTCGATCAGAAACTGAAGTACCTTCACCTTGGAGTTCAGCTTGTATCTCTTTGGCAGTTATCCTTGGTTCTTGGTCCATGTTTGGTGTGGTGCACACAATGATGCCAAACAGCACAGTGACAATTTTTCTCCGTTTAAATAGGCTGATTGACTGATTACAAGATTGGATACATATGTGATTCTAATTAAAGAAAATAATTAGTTTGAAATATCACTATAATCCAATTATGTATTATCTTTTCTAAGGGGTATTATTATCTTTTCTAAGGGGTACCAACAAATGTGTCCAGTCCAATATCTTTGTAGAATAAGCAATAATTCATCTCTTTCCACAGCTTCTTTGCTTTATTCTATTACATACCAAATGCGTGCAAGTATACATGATACAATGGCTTTTAATTTCGTCACTCTTCAGGAGGAATGAAGCATTATTTCAATGAGCTGTAAGGGTACCAACAAATTTGAGCACGTCTGTATATGCACATAATAATTACATATTATGGTAGTTGAGGCTGCCTTATATAAAGTGAGACCAAATTGCTAAATAAAGTGCTCTAGGACAAATTGAAATCCCATTTGTGTTTAATTGGATAAAATATTAATAAGAATAATGTCAGTGGTTGTAATTGGTTTCCTGTATCTTTATTATTGTCCAAGGCACTCAATAGCTTTAAAATGAGGAACTCTCAATTTTCAAGAAAATGCTCAATGCATGCCATTTTTGATAACTTGTAACATAAAAACAAAGCTCTCCTTTGCAACCATAGTGTAGCAAAGCACATACTGTAAATTTAAAACAGTCATGTTTACCCTTTAAAACACCTGTCAGGGCTCTAGAGATATACAGTATACAGTGCTCATGAGACCCGGTGCATGACAGGGTACAGAAAGTGTGAACAAAGGTTCAAAGCAAGAAAGCCAATTTGACTTGTTCCAGACCTTGGCCGGTGTGCAACTGATCAATAAAACATGTGCACAAACACAAGCAGCTAACAAAGTAAAGGTGGCAGAAGTCAGTGGCACGACGGCTGAATTTGTCAGTTTCCCCTCCTTGTTAGAGCAGCGTATAACCACTAAACAAGAGTGGCACGGTTTTGGTACATTTAATGAGATAAAGGTGAATTTCTGAGATGTGTGAAAAATCATTTTTCAGGCACTTTTTCATGTTTCGCATTGAATGGCAAAATGATCTACACCCTGATACATAAACTACAGTATTATAGACAAAAGTATTAGGATGCCCCCTTCTTGATTATCTATTAATTCCAAAACAAATATTAATGCTATACCATACAATACCACTTTTGGTTTTGAAAATGTATTTTTCTGTTCTGAAATTACTGTACAAGTCAGTGATGGGTGTATGTGATGAGTGTTTGGCTCAAAGGTGTTCAGCTGGGTTCGGTTTTGGGACCAATGAAGTTCCTCCACACTAGACTGAATCAATCATTTCTTTTTGAATCTTGCTTTGTGCACAAACAAAGATTTGTGTTTAAGAAAATGGCTAAAGTAAAGAACATTATTCACTTGGGTGAGAAGATAGACAGTCAATAAAATGAATGAGCCACTATGAAGGTTGACGTTCAGGATATTCCGATTCATCAATCACCAAGTCAGGAATACATGTTTTATTTAGATCTATATTCATGTATATGCAAATACAGTTCCAGCCTAATGAACATTTTGAAATGAAAAATGAAAACATGGGTTTCCCCCCCAAAACCATACTGTATGGATTTTAAGTTGTCTGTCAAATAATAATTGAGATTTCTTTTTCTTTCGGTAATGAGCCACACGTTCGCATGATCTATTGCCTTCCTAATATGTTTGACATGCCTCGTGTAATTAGCCGTTTCCCTTCTCTCTAATTAGAGTTATCAATCTAACCTCAAATGAAAATAGACTGAGAAAGCGCTATAGAGCTCTTACACCCTCAGCGAGATAAATTATGAAAAAACATTTCCACAGGCACTGAATCACATTCAAGAGGAATATTAATCTATCGTCAATTATAAGGGCGAGTACATCCAGTTTCTTTACGAGAAAAGAGAAAAAGCTCCTCACATTGTTGTTGTAGGAGATTTTGTTTGGTCTCATGGTCTTGCTTAATAATGCAAATGTCTCACAAATGTTGATCAGATCCGATGCCTGTCGTAAAGACACATGCTAAAAACAGAATTCAGTTACTGATAAAGTCATTTGGAGTGCTTTGAGGCATTATTCATTCCTCCTTGGAGATGTTGTATGAGAATCAACTGCGCCTACATTTGTCTTGAAGTAAACAGGGAAGGGAGAAGCCGGCTGTTTGCTTCAAATGTCATGAATACAAGGCAATGCTCTCATTTCTCATCATTTTTTGAACATCTGTGAAAGTATGAGGCGTGTCCGACTGACGGTCTGAGGGGCTTTGTGGCACTGCGAGGGGAAATTCTGTCTGATGATATCAAGAAGAGCCATGTCTTCCCACTGTCTACCAAACATGTTTGCTGATATAATGAGCTTTGTTTAATTGATGAAATTTTACTGGTGCTTCTCGCCTGACGTGAAAAGTGGGTAAGAAATGGGTGAGGCAGCGAATGTGGTTGGTCTATTGCCCGTCAAGCTCCAAACATGAGCATAAACAGCAAGATGTAAGTAACATAACTCATGCAGGAATGAATGCATACTTTAATCTGTTGAGTTAATGAATTAATACGATATGCTTTAAAGCTAAGAAGTTTTGTAGAAGCTAGCATTCACATACAGGTGTAACATTTTTCATTCAAAGCCACGCCTCCTCAATGACCTCATGTTTAATTTATCGGTGAGACAACATTACAGTACAAAGCACTTAACATTACATGCTTACGTGCTTGTTGTTTTTGTGCGAATGGTTGACAGGACAAATGCAATCATTAGATGAACATTTTTATTCCCGAAAACTCCACAGAAGAATTAATAAAAAGAATTAATTAATACTTAGACCACTTCAATGAATAATTTCTCTTATGATATAAAGAAACCAGAAAATTGTTTAAAATGTTAATAGTAAATAAACGTTACCATCCCCAGTTTTAGTTCCTCAGGGCAAGTAAAACATGCTGCTTAAAATAAATCCACACTCTGTAATGTCACATACAAATTTCACGAAAACGACCCTATAATTGGTTTTGATACAAAAATGCATACTTTGAGTTTTAAATAAAAAATAGTGCTTTGGTACACTAACATGTTCATATATCTAGGGACAAGACAATTGTGAGGTTTTAGTTGTGATACGTTTTTTTACAGTACAGCCAGCAATGCTTATATTTCTTAAAAGGTATTTTAAGTGATTCTCAAATCTTCATCATGTTTCTGTCTAGTATTGTAATACTGTCATGACTTTTATTTTGAAGTTGAGTTTTGTAGTCCTAAACATCAAAATGAAAAGAAATTCTGCAAATTACAGTAGTTCAGACCATCAAATGAGGGGGAATCACTCTTTTACGAATGTGCTGTAATACAGCGCGTAAGCATAATCGGGAGATCACATGACAACCCATTGTCTCAGATGAAATAAATTCAGTCTTAATTCACAAATGACTCTGTTAATGAGTAAATATTACACTGAATAAGTCATGCTGAAGGGAGTTGGTTAAAGGCGGTGTGATAGCTCTGGGCACCCTTTCCAATTTAGCCTCTCTAGTCATCTTTAAAGTGGCTGCAACAGTAATAAACGTATTTCCTCAGGTGGGTGTTATCTCACCTAATGATCTCATGCAACGAGTAGATGTGATGATTAGTTTCACACTTTTTGAAAAACCTGTAAGCATCATTACCTTTTCCGATTCCTGCAGGGCTTACGTGCCAAAAGAAAACCTCACGGAGTGGGTCATTTCTAATTTGGGGAAAAAAATGTCACAGAGAGAAATGCTCATTTTGATTGCCAATTATTAAGACACAAGCGGGCTTGGTTTTTGTGAAAAATAAATTGACCTATTTATTAAGTGCTTGCCTTATCACTGTAAGGGTTTGAAGTGAAAATTCTCACAGATTTTGAGATGTTTCTAACTGTAGGCAGAACTTCCTGTTTGCTTTACGAAATCTTTGCAGAGGTTTTTCTGGCATTATAACTCGCTTACTGTCAAATTAGCCCTGGGACTTTTGCTCAAATTGGTTAAATTCTGTACAAGCCTCGCACCTGCACTTATCATTTTCTGTTGCTTGACAGTATCTGTCAACATCCTCCACAATAACGTTTCTGCTGAGGCCACATCATCTGGCTAACCAGCCTGGAGATAACCAGGGTTGTGCATCATTCGGAATTAATAGAAAATCCTTTTGAATTCCAAATGACATTCTAAATTTAAACACACCGTGATACACAAGTTTCAGCTATTTATCAATGTCACATTTTCAAAATTGCATTTGAAGGTCCAGTGTGTATTTTTTGGAGGATCTATTGACAGAAGCGCAATATAATATGTATAAAGACCTTACATAATGAAGCGTTATGTTTTTATTGTCTTAGAATGAGCTATTTCTATCTACATACACCACAGGTCCCCCTACACGGAATTCCCCATGTTGTTTCTACAGTAGCCCTAAACAGATAAACTGCTCTACAGAGCGCGTTTCGTAAATACGTTATCTCCGTCAGCAAAGCAGTGAAAGCTTGACCACACAAACATCTTTGTCCTCTCTCTAACTCTCTCTCGTAGAGCTTCGGTGAGCTCATGACTATGTTTACATGCACCCTCATAATGCGATTATAATAGGATTTTGGCAAAATTGCAATTACACTTTACCTCATGAAACGTAATAATTCGATCTCAGTAATGCGATAAAGCTCATAATCGCAGTAAGCATAATCGAAGTTTCAAACGCAGAAAGAAGGCATGTAAACACCTTAATCGCATTATTGCTGCTCTCTGATCAAGTCGCGCATGTGCTTCTGTCATGCATCGTAAGCGCAAAGTCAACACACCTCGCTGTCAGCAGTCTCTGCTCCTTCACACAGAAAAATGCGAACACGATGACAGCATACACCACTGTTCAGAGGTATTTTCCATCATATTTTTATTTTCATCACGGCGCCGAATAACCATAAATTACGTCCACATAACAGTGTTTTGCATTTGACGCAAATACAATAAAACTATAGCAAGTAACACACACCCACTGTATCTGAGATCATCGTTTGTGCTGTGTATTATGGCAAATAATCAGACTAATAAAACATTCTTGTAAACATGTTACTGCGATTAAGTGCTTACTCTACTTATTGGAAATAATCGCATTATTGGTGCGCATGTAAATGTAGTGATTGGTTGCAATTCACGCCTCACCACTAGATGCCGCTAAATTTCATACACTGAACCTTTAATTTTCCCCTTTAATCTTTTTATACTCACAATAAAAAAATTGATACATCATCAGGAATTGGAGATCAAGGATGGTGGATGTAGAATGCTCCAGATGCTGCAGATGTGTGTGTGTGAAGACAAACAACAAGCAAAAAACTTTGCCCAACCCTTGCATTGTAAGTTCAAACCATCCCAAAGTGACTCAAATTACGTTTAGATAATAATAATCATCTCATAATTATCTTATCTGGGGCATGTTGATTGTAATATAATGGACTCTGTGCTTTAAAAAATAATAAACCCACTTCCTGATTAATGTTCCCTCATGTCCCATTAGCGGAACAAAAGTGTTTGATGTGGTGAGGAGACGCACATTATATTACACCAGAGTGCATACTGAAAAAGTCCTTATGAGGGTTTGTTTTCCAATGGAGGAGGAGGAGATTCTCCATTGTGTATGAAACATCCTCATTTGGCTTGGACCGATCTTATCTGAACACTCTTATGCAACCGCCTTGAATTAGACAAAAGACATTCAATATTAGACGAGGACAGAAATTGTATATAGGCTATACTTTTGAATGAATTCTGTACTGTATGTGCTGTACATTAAACTTAATTACAAGTGCATTGTGAATCAGTCAGATAGAAGTATTACACCTAACACTTAAAAGGCTTTTCAGAATTAACCATGATTACGGTAATAATCACAGTGTCATTTTCTCCAACTATGATTTTGGCCCTGAAATTGAGTGGAAGTTGTTTTCAGTGTATATGGAGCTGGGGGATTCAGATATACGGGTCACATTAGAGTACATATACAGTACATTAAACTGTGTGACTCGATGGTGATATGAGCATGGGGTCAATGTGCTTCACTGGAACACAACTGATGCAGTTGGTAAAATACTAATACACACATATAAACAAACAATGAATGCATCGCTCACTACTCTAAGAGCCAAAATAAATGTTCTTGTAAGTGTTTGTTATAAATTGGGTATTGTTCGGGTAAAGTAACACATTAGCAATTACTGTGGAGTAATTTACTGTTGAGGTGATGAAGATTTATTTAGCACTAATAACGAACAACCTTCTCAGTTTATCAGACTATGAGAGGATATGTTGGTTAGATTGCTGTGAATACTACAATACTAGGATCCAGGTTGCAGACAGAAATGGTGCATTTTAGTTAGTGAATGTCTGCAATGTTAAATAATTTAAGCAAGAGGTAGAAGTACATGAGCTAAATGTTTTTTGAGGCAAAGCCATGTTTAAGGGCTACTACAACTTTCTCTAGGGAAAGGAATTCAGATGCATTGTTTTATACGGGTTGCCTTAAAGCAATATTATAATACAAATGCGGTGTCTAGGGAAAGTTTTATGATGCGGCTAAATCATTCTGAAAACCGGGATTATAACACCTAGTCCTACTATGCAATGAATTTAACTGAACATATCTTTTTGTCTAGTTAGAAAGAAACACATTTCGTGAGACTTTTAACTTGTAATTTCCCTTTTATTTATATAACACAAAGCCTACACAAAAACGACAAACACACAATTTAAATTCTATAATAGAAAAAGTGTCAATATACTATAAATAGACATCATAGTCCTTTTCGACTTCGAAATCGTTCTACACATAGTAAAAACTGCTTGCCCTTACAAAACAATACGTTTAAATACTATAATTTGTATGATTTACGTATAATGTAAATATTTAATACATACATTTACAGTATTCAGTATATGTTTTAAATTACACATGCATGTGTTCTTCTTATATATACATGTTTATTATACAAAGTATACGCGTATATATTATGTAAACAAAAATGTATTTTCTGCATAAATCGTGACGAATCATTTGACAGCCCTCTTTCAAAGTGTCAATTAGTTTTTTGTTAATAGAGTTCAGTATGCTGTAGAAATGAATACAAAGACAAGATCTGTCTGTTACTCATCCCCTGCCTCCCAGCACCGCCACGATTTTTTATTTATTTTGTAAAATACTTGTTTATACAGTTTTAAAAGGTGGTCTAACGAATAGAGATGAATCTCTCTTACAACTTGAGGGCTATTTAATCTCCCTCCCTAATAGCTCCCAAAGCAAACATAATTATATCTCTGAACCACAGAGAGCGATTGTTCAATGAGTATTAGTTTGTGCATGCCCACAGAAGTCAGTGTTGTCTCTGACTTCATTTTCTTATTGATGAGAAGCAACTTGGCAGGGAATTGAACTTTCACAATACCCAACAGATCCCAGTTATCAGCTCAAAGGTTATTGCTGCAGAAGTCTCAACCCAGTTTGATTTCCATTGCGTTTCTTTAAAATCAGGTTTAATTGCCTAATTCCCAATCGTATACGCTCCACATGTTAATGATTCATTTCATCGTTTTCTGGCTCAGAACTTCATCGCACTCTTTTGAGCTGCCCGTTGAGAAAACGGAAGAATATGTCCAGATGCAAAGGTGCTAAAAAGTAGGTAGACACTGTTGAGCTCTGAAAATAGAAGAGAACAGGCCGCTCCTGGTATTGGCCAGAAGAGCTTTTTTATTTAGATGTTAATCTGAGAATGAGTTTATGGAAATGATTCCATCTGAGATGGCCATGCTTATGGAGAGTGCAGGGCGAGTTACTGTAGAATGCAGAAATATAGCGAGATGCTGTAATTTACCGTACAAGCAGTGTACCATCTTGAACAGCCTGTTAAGAAACAGCCAAGCAATTTGACAGGACACATGAGAAGTGTGATAATAAGCCAGGTTATCTATATATTTTTTTAATTGTCCTAAATACACGTACAAAGAGTACTGTTGTATTGCTTAAAAGTGAATACTTGTTTTATTTGCAGTATTTGAGGTCTGAAATAATACAGATCAACTTTTTGTTACTCTGACATGTTCCCAAAAGAAATACTTTTTTTTTTTTGGGGAGAAACATTGTTTTTAGTTAGTTAACAGAATTAAACCAACAGGATCATTTTACCTACACACATACTTCATTTTAGAATGCTGTATATTAGGCCTGTCATAAAATTGAATTTTCCCTACATGGTTATTGTGGCCAAAATAATTCACAACAACAATATCTATCACACTTTTCTAAGAAAATAAATGATCCTATCAGTCAAATTTTTTGGAATTTGGAATCGATATTAAAAGAAATAACATGATATCGATTGTCATTGTTTTAAAGTTCCCATTCCCCGAGATACCATTTTTCAACCTTTAGTGTGTTTGTGTAATGTTGCTGTTAGAGCATTTAACTCAAAGTTCAGTGCCAAGCGAGATATTGTCTTTAACAGAATTCACTTTTCAAGGACTACAGAGAACGGCTGGAATCGGACTACAGCCCTCTATTACACTTCGATGGATCCGCATGTTTTTAACTGATGAAGTGAAGTTGACGCCATTGTTACTGTTTATTGCTCAAAGCCATGTTTATGAATACACGTGCACTGAGAGGGGCACCGACCAATCACAACAGCCTGAGAAGCGGAAGCTCGCTGATATGGTATGGGTGGGACATCTTCACACACACACACTAAACGGGGAACCAATCACAACAGACCTGGTCCGCTTTACCAATCAGAGCGTTTCGGAAGGAGGGACTTTATAGACGCCGGAAAAAATCCAGTCGTATTGTTAGAAGAGGGACAGTGAGACTTGAACAATAGACTTGAAATATGTGAAATATTAAGCGCTTTTTTTAAAATTAGAAACATGAACATCCATTGTTAAACACCCAAAAAACATAACCAAAGGCTCAAAAACAGCAAAGGAATGCCCCCTTTAATATCACATTTTTTTAATATACCTTCAGACTGGCCTTCAAATACATTCTGACACCAACATTTCATAGCAACTTGATGGATTCATTTCTCAATGCATTTGGATACAGTCCGTACATCAAATCATTTTACAGTCTTGCCACATGTGTGTTAATCTCACTGAATGAAAATCCTCGTCTAACAGTACATGAAAAGTTGATATTGCTCTTTTTCAATGACTGCAGCTTTTAATTGGCTCTGCATTCATACATGGCGAACAAGAAAACCGACTTGATTTATTGCCAATTGTTGAGTGCTCTGAGGGTGGAAAGGTCCTTGGAAAAATATAGCTCGGTAATAAAATATCTCCTCCACAGTGTTGTGTTCTGTGTGGGAGATGGGGCTGAAAAATTAGTGGGAGTTTTATGAAGAGGAAAGTTGACTTGATCTCTCTGAATTGCACGATGAGAGGGATTCGGTTCAGAATCCAGCGCTATTTGATCTGGCTTTGCTCCAATCAAAGAAATTCTTTAGGACAAAAAATTTTCTCTGGTTTATATGATGTGAGATGTTAGATAAAATGCATGTGAAATTGCTCTCGGCTTTTAACATGGATGAATGGAATGAAGCATCTTATGAATAAGAATGAGTCTTGTATTGAATTAATCATTTGGGTGGATTGAATACAGCACATATTCAAAACTTCATTTATGGATGAATCAATGCTATAAGTTCCAGTTTTCTAAAAGTGGCAATGCTGATCTATAGTGTTTGGCTCACCCAAAAAATTTTGTCATCATTTATTTACCTTGGAGTTGTTCCAAATCTGTATAAATGTCTTTGTTCTGTTAAACACAGAGAACGATATTTGGAAGAATGCTTATGACCAAAGTTCTTGGACACCATTGACTGCCACGGTAGGAAAATATATATATTTTTTGTTCTGTTGAAGAATGTAAGAAAGCAAACAGTTCTGAGGCACTTTTGTAATTTTTCCTACTATGGTAGTCAATGGGGTCCAAGAATTATTTGCTTACAAGCACCAAACAAAGAAATGTATACAGATTTGGAACAACTCGAGAGTGAGTAAATCATGACAGAATTTAACTTTTTGGGTGAACTATCCCTTCAACATATATATGTATGCGTCTACAGTGTGTTTGTTCATATTGTTTTTCATGCAAATATTATGTCACTGTGATACAGTCAATCATCTTGCATCAAATGCAAATACGCATTATATGCATTGTACAGAACAAATTCAATAATGCTTAATAATAATGTGGACAATTTATAATATTACTATCTAAATACAAATGTTACTGTAATTTCGACAAATTCTTTGAAGATATCACACGTAGCAAATAAATGCTAGATTAAATTAAGGTTTTCTTTAAGGATCGAACTATTTAAAGATGAATTGTTACTGACTTTTGTGAATCACTGTAGTTTTTATAGCCTAGACCTCTCGGCAACCTCCGAAACTTCTACATGAAAGTTTCATCACTTCTGTAAACTCGCTTTAATCCAAATAAATGGTTTCTAGAAGAGAAAAGAGCAGATGCTATCAAACGTAAAGTTCACTACCCTCCGTTCATCTCTGAATGTGGGTGTGAAGACCATTACAGCAACAACAAAAGCAAAGCGGTAAGAATTCAGGCCCCTGAAGCATTGAACTCACTTGAGGAAGGGCTTGTCAGTTAGCTGCATAACATTCAGTTATTGTGATTGAGGTTTTCCGGGATTTTGTACATCTTCAGGGATCAGATAAAACCGATCCCTATTACTAAGTGAAAATACTTTTTTATATCTGTACAAACTGTAGTACCTGCAACACCAAGGTCATGAGAATACTGATAATTTGCCAAATATAGTGTATAATGAATGTAACAACTCCACATGACCAATAAATGAATGTCAATCAAACCTCATGTAAAAGTATTTCTCTTGTTGCAGGGCCATCAGCCAAATCATAATTTAGCTCAGATGGATAATGTATGACATTTATTTCAGACCTTTGCACTGGATTTGTCCTGTGGATAGTATGTCTTGTCTGATTTAGGGGAAGGGTTTAAATAATTTTACTGGTCCATTAAGTCCAAGCTATTTTGAACTGAGATGATTCATGGACCACTCTTGCATCACACCTTTGCTACACTTGCTGACTTCTGAACCCTGCTTTGAATCAAGTTCAGAATACCCACGTCCAATGCAGTCAGTGGTCAAGCACTCTTCAACATCTTATCCATGCTAGACCCGCTCGTGGCAGTATGCGAGCTGGGCTTGAGCTCTGGTCTTCTGTATGAATTAATTTGATGGCCAGAGCTGTACCCGTGTACTCATGGTTACAAGTGGTCATCCAAGAATATAGCGATAAAAATTGAAATCCCAAAGATTCACACATTTACAATGAAAACCCATCACTCTGAAATGATGGTTCTCAAACTTTTTTAGATCAAGTGCCGCCTTTAATAAAATTAGTTGTTTCAAGGTCCACCTATAATGACCTCCAAAGAAAACACTTGAATAAACACTCAAATAAATAAAGCTGAGAATCTTGCCTCATGATTAGATACACCTCGGCCTCCAATTCTAATGTTTTATTAATAATACGAACGCTTTTTTATTTATAAGCTGTTTTCAAACTAAAGAACATGTTTTTCTCCATTTGTTTCCAGTTAGTCAGCAGTAATAGTGGACACAAAACACATTTCTGTAGTGCACTGTAAACAGGACTCTGTAAATTACTCTTTCGCAGGATTTATTATCTTAAATTTGTGGGGACATGTTGAAAGACTACAAACGCTATTGTGATGCATGTAACTGTGATTCTCTGGCAGTCAGGAGGAATGAAACGGAACCTATAGCTATTAAAGAAAGACCATGTGGAAAGAATTTTTAACACAGAAGATATGCAAAAACATGCAGAGAACAGCTGTATTACAAACCAATATCTAAAGATCAGATTATAAATGGGACAACGTGTTATAAGGTGGTGATCATGGGGTCATGGTCTTATTTTACTTTATTTTATAGACTCGCACTTTATTGCAGCTGCTCTTGTCAGAGCGGCGCTTCAAAACTAAATCGCAACGCACGCTTTATTGATTTAATATCCAGGAAATGCAGGCGGTGTCTGAAATAGCCCCCTATACCCTTATATAGTGCACTATTGTTGTATAGCTTTCCTATAGCTCAGTGGTAAGAGCATTGCGTTATTAACGCAAGGTTGTGGGTTCGATCCCAGGGGACAGCAAATACCTATGTAAAATGTATAGGATAAAGCAATGTAAGTCGCTTTGGATAAAAGCGTCTGCCAAATGCGTAAATGTAGTGGGGCAGTTATGGCCTAGGTGGGGCAGTCGTGGCCTAATGGTTAGAGAGTTGGTATTCAAGACAAGAACCTGAACACATCCTTAAATTTAACATAAACAAGATGATTATTTGTTGTTTAAATCCTTATTAAAGCCAAAGTAAAGGCTTGCATTATAAACGCATGTGCTTGACAACCATTCGTTTGAAGTGAGGTCCCAAAAAATCTTAGTTTGAAGGGCTATATGGCCCTTCAAATATACTCAGATCTTTGAGTATTTCCAAGTGCACAGTCCTCAAAATCAGTTCATACACAATAAAACTTTAGAAGGCTGTACTGAACAAGCGCTGTTATTCAGAAAAACCTCGCAGCATGTGCTATAGTCTAATGAGAGAGAATTTCATTGGCAGGTTTCACACAGAAATGTGTGCTTATGCATGCTTAGTGAATGAGACCCACTGTTGGATTTTTAAAAAGTCACAGTGAACCGGAAGTTGCGATCGTTTTTTCTTTCGCATTTTGACGCATTTCCGAGTGAAATGGAATTTCTAATGAGAAGAATAGTGGGCGTGGCTTTCGTCTTTCTCTCCAATTAGATTGGATGTATAAGAACAGCCGTTGGATTTTTAAATGGGACTGGCAGACTGACAGTCGAAGGGGAGGAGTTAAGGGATGCTCCGCCCAAGCCGTCTGATATACAGTACGTCATTTAAGATGGATAGTCATTACAGGAAGGAAGTGCATTTTCAGATTTTAACTATAGATTATGAGGGCACACAAATTTTAAAAAGAGAATCAACCACATTGTTTACAACTATTTACAATAAACGCTGTAATATTTCATGAAAAAATAGGCGTTGTAATTTTTTATTTCACTGGGACTTTAAATGCTTGTGTAATCGTTTTGGAAGATAATTACAATCGATTTTTTGGCTTCATGCTTGTGTTCCTGTATTTCAACTGGCACAATATAGATATTTACATATATCAATGGGTTATTTAATCCCATTGTTGGGTTAGATGTAAACATTTCTAGGTTTGTTTATCCCAACAGTTGGTTTTGTCCATTTTTGACCCGAACATATTTCAGAGTGGTGCAACAAAATTAAGATCTTTGGTTAGATTATTTGGTTTGAAATATGTAAATATCAAAAAATTCAAAAAATGTCATTTGACTAGTAGATAAAAAATTATGCCGTGTAGACATTTGAATATATTGCATTTGTAGTATGCCATATCTTTGAATATTGCATTATGAATGATTAAATTGAATTAAGACGATTCTGAAAATAGGTTAAAAGTGGGTTTATGAGTCTGAACAATAATGCAAACAGACAGCAGTCTGTCTAATCTAGTCCCTCTTAAATTAAATCATCTCTCCCACTGGAAAAGGATTCTGTAGCAAACAATAATAGAGAGATTTTAAAATTGCATACTGCATTTATTAGTGTATATACTTTATATTTATGTACTTTACATTGTCAGTAGTGCTGAGAGTCTATTAACATCACATGTATTGTTGCTCTTCTATGATTGGTAATGGCTCAAGGCTGCTTTATGTGCCGCTGTCTTGTCAGAAAGAACATTTTTTTTTGTGTAATGTTGAAATGTGGTGGATTTTTATGATCGGGACTCACAATGACACTTTTATAAAGCAGAAGAGCACAGAAACTTCTCCACAAGGACAAGCTTTCTCTCTAGAGCCACGATGTTCTGTATACTTTTACATTTGAGTTAACATTCAGGATGAATTCAAATCTTTTATAACCGTGGTACTGTGAAGAAAAAGGGGCTGTGTGTAAAACCAATGCCATGAATAGATTTGAATGCTCAATTAGAGGCTATTTACAAAATCAAATGTTTGTTTAGAGCAACATCACAGCTTTTTTTTTCTTGGCACACCTGAAATCAGTTTTTAAGGTTGTTTGGTAGGTTGTTTCAAGCATCTTTGGGATTTCTCTTGTGTCATCCGAGACTGACTTGACCACGTTGGATTTGTTCTCACTTGTTTGTTACAGTTAATGGCAAAAATGTATAGAAATCTATATTGTCATCTCTTACCTTATTCCTAAGGCATTCCTTATTACAGTTTCTGGAAAAGGATAAGGATTAATCTTCATGTATCTTCAATCTTTAATTCCATGTAAGGCTTGTAGGTGGAACTTGATGAGTAGAATAAGACTTTATCTGTTTCCAAGTTTGTGCTTCGTGAAGTTACACATAGTGTAAGAAAGTCAGGGGAAAAATGGGCAATCTCTTGTTTCTAAGCAACCGTTTATGAAATAAAGCATGTGGGAACATTTTCAGCAAGAAGACATTCTTTTATTTGGTTTATGGTGAGGTAGAGCACATAAATATAGCAAATAAATGATACCCAAAATGTACTTCTATCTGGTTAAGAATCTGAAGTAGAGAAACTGAAGTAGATACAGATACATTGTACTTCTGGTAATAATGATATCAAAAGCCATGATGTAACAAGTAAAGCAAAACATGAATGTAGCCCTTATATGTTGTGTAAGGCATTTATAAAAAATAAAATAAAACGATAATTTGGGAGAATGCCAAACATGTGGCTTATGTGTATAGCTTTATACAATGTATCGTCAACAAACAAACAAATGTTTTTGTTTTGTTTTTTAAATGCAATTCATATTTCTTGACTTTGTGAATATTCATATCATGACTATTAATATTGAACATCAAACTGGTGACCTTTCTTGACATTTTCAATGTACAGCGCATAAATTAATAGCATTTTCCTGTCCTCTTTTGATTGACAGAATATATCGGCCCTGGTCATCGGCTGTTAGCATTTTTACACTACTAGCTTTTATCGTCCGATATCGAATATTGGCCAATATTTCTGTGCACCTCATATTTTTAAATGTGTTAGATTTAAAAACCTGAATCTAATACAGCAATAGGCAACTCTGCCCTTGGAGATCTAAATCCCTACAGAGTTTGATTTACCACTTATACTAATCAAACACACTTGAAGCACCTAATCAAAGTCTTCAAGATTACTTGAAAATTACAGGCAGATGTGTTGGAGCAGGGCTGAAATGAAGCTCTGCGGATAGTACGCTGTGTCCGAAACCGCTCATTCCCTAGCGATTCCCTATGTATAGTAAAGGACAATGAGTCCACTATTTGAGGAAGATGTGAATGAAAATGAGTGTGAGTGTTCACACGACGATGTAATGTGCGTCAGAGAGTACTATCACATCACGTAACAACCTATATTAATACCTCTGTGGCCTTATGGAGTTATAAAATGGTGAAGTTTATTTTCTCACTGTTGGTCACATTTATTGTATTATGAACAAAAACACTTTAAATCATAGTGCAGTGTGGCTTAAAAGAATGAATGAATGTTTGAGATAAAGTTGTTTGCTTAGGTTTCAGGCACTACAAAATGACTGACACCCAGTGCACAGTAGTACACTACATAGAAAACAGTCTCAGCCTAACATTTCACAGCCATGGACTGATGGCTAAATGTCTGATGCATTTGGCATACAAAACTAGAGTCGTCATCTGATTGGTTGAATTTTACAGGATGTCTGGGAAACGTGTGTGTCACGTTCTTTGATGGTCCGCTTGGAAAAAAGAACGCTCTCGTGTTTACATACTGGTGATGACAATGAGCTTTTATCAAGCTCAGCTTTCCTGAAAAAAAAGTGTCCAAGAGCTTTGCTTGAGGCACTTAATGGAGTCAAAAAGATACAGTTTACCTTGTTTGCCTATATGTTTGAATATGGGAAGAGTGTTATTTCGTAAGCATGGCTTATCAAGCCGCTTTGATAACTGGAGCTTTTGGAGTCTGATGTGCCATTGTTGTTTTAAACTTTCCTGTGGCTCAGTGGTTAGAGCATGGCGCTAGCAACGCCAAGGTCATGGATTCGATCCCAGGGGATTGCACATAGTCAGAAACAAGATGTATAGTACAATGCAATGTAAGTCACGTTAAAACGGCAATAAGTACTATTTATTACTTGTTGTTTAGCAGTGACATTTTTATTTTATTTTTACATAAGTCTTCTTATACATCTCATGATCAGTATACTGTATGCAAGCTGAAGGAACTCGGGTTTTGTCAAGTACACAATAGTGGGAGGACAGGAATCTGATCTCAGTGACTCTGTCTCTGCTCTTAGCACATCAGGTTTTGCTCCCACATCAACACAGTGAAACAATCTTATAGTTCCAAGTTTAAAACAGCAAATATTTTTTATTTGTACCACTTTGCACAAGAGCAAACAAACAATTAATCACGATAAATAACATCAAGAATAAAAGTGCTTTTACATAATACATATCTGTGTACTGTGCATATTAATTTTGTATTAATAAACAAATTATATATATATATATATATATATATATATATATTATTTTCACACAAACTTTTATTCTGGATGTGATTTATTGCGAATAATTGTTTGACAGCCCTACTTTGCACATTGTATTTCAGCATAAATCTGTGGTCACACTCGACTTCGAGCATGTGAAATCTGGTGCTGCAAAAATGGGCGGAAACGATTCCTCCATCTTTAAAATTTTAAACCTTTTACATGTTTTTGTGTTTTTCTTATTTTCTCCTGTAAAGCGGCTTTGGAACAATGCACATTGTGAAAAGCGCTATATAAATAAAATTGAACTGAATACGACCTGAAGATAACATGCCCCTCACTCCCTGATCGGAAATCTAATATGGCGGCTTTGTGCAACTAGCCCTTTGTTTTGCAATACTGGCAATGATACAAAACAGGTAGAAAAACTGAATTGTTGTTGTAATCTTAATAACAAGTTTGACAAATATTGAATATATAAAAATATAAATTAAAAAAAGCTTAATAAATTTGAACGGGTTGAAACTGAAATGGGAAATTGGAATCTTAACAATTCATATAATATTTACTTTTAATTATTCATAGTGTGTTGTAAGACAGGATTTTGAACTGTGCACAATACCAATATCGTGTATTTGCAATATATTGAATACCAGCGCAATTACCTTTGAATTATCATAAACACCTAATGAGAAAGAGCGAGAAACGGTCTCAATCTCAATCTAATCTCATAGAAATGTAACTATTTACAAGGTGGCAATATCGTATGAATTCATACAATGTGACTCAAACATCACTGGTAAAGTTAATAGGACCACCTTATAAAATAGTTATGTATCGCCATGAGATTGTGTCGCATATCCAGACTTGCTTTGTAGTGTGGTGTTTCTAAATTTGGAGGGGTGGAGTAATGCACTCAGAATTTCCCATATCCAAAAAAACACTAAACACGTTATTATTTCCAAGTAAATTCCACCTTTAGTGTTAATGATAAATACACTTAAGTATGCATTTTCCCTGTATTTATTTGCGTTCCTAACCAGGTCGAGTCGCAACAATTTTACAAGGCCCCGTGTCAGGATTCAGCGATCACTGATTAAAATACCTTTGTGAAGCTTGTTAATGCATCAAAGTGCATGAAAGCTATGAATTATGCACAAGGAAATGACACACAACAGGCGTGCAGTCTCAGGTTAATGGTAATTGAATTTGATGATGAGATGTCCCTTTAGACAAATAGTTTTCAACGACTTGTCTCTCATTCCCCGGCTGTAATTAAAAGTGCTGCAAAAGAAGGGAGAGCTTAGAGAGTTAGACAGGCCGTGTCACTGCGTTACCTAATGTCGGCTAATGTGACACATCGCGTTGTGAATCATGCTTATGAGCAGACGCTCACAGGTCTGTCCGACTCTAATGATCTAAAATAAAAGCTTTTACAGCTTGTGTAACCATTTCCTCGTCTTCCTTCATGCAGCTTAAAAAGGGTTTTATTTTAACAAGTGCCAAAGTTTGGTCTCTTTCAAGTTTCGTATTGAGAACATTCATCGTGTGTCAGAGACCCCAGGTGTAAACCTGCGATAACAGTCTGCTTGTTGTGTATTTGCATTTGTCATACAGTATACGTCGCTAAAATGTGTTTTTCTAAAAACTGTTGTGTTAAAAATCGCGTTGTCTCTTATTTATTTAAAACAAAATCAACACAATGACAAATAATGTGTTAAAACTCCATAACACATTTTTTTTTATTTTGCACACTTTTGAGAGTGTGGGGTCAAATTTAGTCCATCAGATAAAATGGTCCATAATAGTCATGTTGCTATATTGCTAATATGTGATAAAAACTTAGTTTGAACATTATTAGGTAATTAGTAGGTAAATTAGTACTAGTAGGTAAAATGTATATTGACTTATTTTATCCTCATAACATCTTTCTAGTTTTAACCCGCAAGCCGTCGTTCTGTACAGTCTGGAGTGTCTACATTGTTAATTGCTCCCTTGGAGAGAGTAATTTAATTTTCTCGAAATAAAGAAAATTCAGACCAGCTGTTTTGCTCTCGGCTATTTGCTTGCCACCGTTTAAACATTTTCTTATTAATTAGCATCGGCTATAGTTATAAATCCCACAGAGGCCCCACTGAGATGATGAAACCGTATTTCCTTTGCTGAAAAATAAGTAGTAACGTTCATTAGTGGCACAGACGTTCCCAGAAGAACTTAGGCGTGACGTTCACCGTCAGCACGAACAGAGATGAAAACGTGGCATTCCTTTGTTTTTAAACGAAGACATATTCACATTCGCAATGAGTGGGTGATGTGCAGTTATCTGCATCGGTTTGCTAATTTGCTTGATGAAAAGAGATGCATGTGGTTTACAGGAATAAGTCTGCATGCTGTGGTGGTCTTGTTTGCCGGAATAGGTTATGGTGTGAATGTTTAATCTGTGAAACACAAAAGAAAATATTCTGAAAAATGTATCAGTGGTTTTGTCTCAATACAGTGGAAGTCAAAGGGGTTGTTGTTAGGATACCTTGAAATATCTTCTTTTGTGATCTGCAGAAAAAATAAACTCATTCAGGTTTGGAACGATATGAGGTTGAGGAAATGATGAATGGATTTTCATTTTGGGGTGAACTATCCCTTTAAAACAAGTTTTGAGAAAAAATGCATTAAATATAAGCATATGCTTTCCTATTGGTTGAATGCTCATCCTTATAATTAATACTGTGTTTGTGTTCGGTTTTTTAAAAGTATTCGGTTTCTTGGATTTAACTTATTTTTGCTGCCAACTTTGGTTCATTTATCAGCAGTAGTGCCAAAATAAAGCCGAAATGCTGTTTGGAGCATCATTTTGTAAAATTTAAGTTTTAAGTTTTTTCACTTTAGATAAATTTTGATTGCGTTTCTTTAGTAATAAGAAATGAGTATTGTAGTTTTTAAATATGTGATTTGATATCGCAAAGGGGCACTTCAGTGAAAATGTCAACCGTACTATCAAAAATGTTTGTTTTTATCAAAGGTTTTTACTGTACTAATAGCACAGATATTAACATTTGGTTGTTCAAATACCCATGTGAGGCTTATCTTCAAATTTTTAAAGCATTTGTTTTATTTTTAGTCCATGATTTTTATTTTTTAAAATAGAAAACACCTCGGTTCCCTTTCTGACGGTCTCTCGACGTTGTGTCCCTATCTGTCATCTTCGACACACGTCGAGAGACCGATAGAAAGGGAACGTCACGTATGTACTTGTGTCCCTATCTGTCATCTTCGTCGACCAAAGGACCCCTATCTGTCATTCGACACAACGTCGAGAGAAAGGGAACGTCTCGGTTACGTATGTAACCTCGGTTCCCTTTCTGTCGGTCTCTCGACGTTGTGTCCCTATCTGTCATCTTCGACACAACGTCGAGAGACCGATAGAAAGGGAACGTCTCGGTTACGTATGTAACCTCGGTTCCCTTTCTGTCGGTCTCTCGACGTTGTGTCCCTATCTGTCGTCTTCGACACAACGTCGAGAGACCGACAGAAAGGGAACT
The DNA here is from genome assembly GCA_006030095.1 of Triplophysa siluroides. Lineage (NCBI taxonomy): Eukaryota > Metazoa > Chordata > Actinopteri > Cypriniformes > Nemacheilidae > Triplophysa > Triplophysa siluroides. The sequence goes on from VCII01000114.1 coordinate 1,195,005, forward strand.
TCTCGGTTACGTATGTAACCTCGGTTCCCTTTCTGTCGGTCTCTCGACGTTGTGTCCCTATCTGTCATCTTCGACACAACGTCGAGAGACCGATAGAAAGGGAACGTCTCGGTTACGTATGTAACCTCGGTTTCCTGATGGAGGGAACGAGACGTTGTGTCGAAGACGACAGATAGGGACACAACGTCGAGAGACCAACAGAAAGGGAACTTGTGTATAGACTGATATTTTTCTGATGTTAAGACTATATCAACAAGGGTTTAGTAAAATATAAATAGATGGTTCATTGTATTAGCAACAAATGCATTCTCTGAGCATTTTTATGTCACGCCCATAACGTCAAATGTGACATCCATATTGCTGAAATTGCCCAAAGACTCTCTCTGTTTATAACTCAAATAGTATTCCGCTACGCTGCCTAAGCCTGTCTCTCTGAGCTGCCTTCGTGCACATATGCTGCCTCCGAACATTGCCGGCTGCTATTTGTAACCACAACGCTGCAAGCTATTTTTCCTAAAAAGCTCCATTGTTAACTTATTCTTGTCAAAAAGAAGTCAAATGTGAACATAGCCTTAGTCGTCTTAAAAACTCTTTCTATGTGATATTGTTTTGAGTATTGTTGACAGTGAATATTTCCTTCATCATATTTTCTTCTTTCGTTCATGAAAAGTATAACTTCTCCCTTATATGAATGTAAAGCAATTGAAATATTCAAAAATGCTTAACTGGCAAGATCACTGAAAAATGAACAAGTTAAGCACAGCGTAATGCATGAGCTATACACCATGTATCATATTATCAGACATGACAAAAGACTTGAAGACAAAAGTAATGAGAGAAAAGCATATGCGACTAAAACCTTCACAATCAGACAGCATTATTGATTTATTGTGTCCATGCTGTTCCTATGCTTTTTAGCTGACTGAATGCAGCTTTTAGAAATTAAAATATACAGTATTGCTTGCCAACAAAAAAATGTCAATCTTTTCATACCTGCCCTTTTTGATTTACGGCCCTCATCATTCGTTGTTCCTTCAGTTTATATTTATGACTCGTGATGCTAGATTCATGGTGAAAAATTCTGACACAAAGTCTTTTTCATTTAGAAAGATGCACAATAAACCTGCCTCGTGTGGGCGATTCGGCACAGTTCCGAAGTCTTTAAAGAATTACGCACACAGGGAGAGAAATTATCACGGGGGCAAGTTTAATGCTGTAAAATTGTCCAAACAGCACTTGTTTGTTTAATCGTTCGCCATTGATGTTTTTGCCAACCCATGACAAAACAAATCAAAACTAATTTGCTTGCAAAAACAACAGGAAATGTCGTATGTTTGCAGCAACAGGGGTTTGTGAGAATATTTTTTTTAAGGGTGCCAATGATGAATGTTTTTATGCTTGTAGGGTGCACAAATTAATTTGTATAATACTATTTTGTTTTTAAATAAACAGAAATTACAAAGTTAGAAGTGTAGGCACTCACAGCACAGCAAGAAATAATAACAGAAGTGTGAAGATGATAAAAAGACCAAAGAATACAAAATCTATCAAGCAAAAATAAAAGGCAGACAAATTAAATCACAATACTCTCTCTCTCTCTCTCTCTCCAGAGAGTGTTGAAACACTGCATTTGAATTTAGGGTGTTTTCAGACTGGGCACGTTTGCTGCAGTCCGAACCCGAGTGTGATTTTTCCCGGTTCCTCCCGCAGGATTGCTTTACTCTCACACTTAGTTGATTCTGCGAACCCTGGTGCGTTCATCTTACGCCATCACAAATCTGCAATAGAAAACAGAATTCAGGTTAATATTTGGTGTTTTTTATTTATTTGGTGCTATTATGCGCAGCAGATTAAACGGTACGTAGATTTAGTTTGTGTACGTTGCATGCAGACGGCTTTCTTCTGCTTGCAAACAGACTATTGTGTGCGAACCGTGCCCCGTTCTGAACTAAACTGCAAGTGTGAAAGCCGCCTTAGTTTAACTTTTGATGCAAAAAATATATAAATATTATACATGGAAGCATAAATACCTGTTGGTGTGCTAGAGTCACAGTTTACAATTTACCTCTAACCCCCCCAACAAAAATTGTGATACTTTGTTTCCCAAAGGGCACGGTTTTTGTATGAAAAAGAAAAAGATAAAAACACCAGAAAAACATATATATATTTTAATTTAAATATAAAAACCATAACAATTATGTATTTGGTAAATAAGTCAAATCATTTCCGTCAGTGTCGGGTCTGGGGGGGATTGGGGCATGTTTTTTGGGGGGGGGGATTTTTCTTTTGCCCCTCCAAAAAATCTGGTAAATAATGATGTCAATTAAATGACAGAAAATGTAAAAACTATTAAAGCGATGAACTTTGATTATATATCTGCCCAGATTATGAAATTCCACCCCGGTAGAGCTAGCCTAGTACAGGGCCTGATTTCAGTCAGTTAATCCTCAACCCCAAAAATCTGTCCTCTTCTGGTCTCCTTCTAGTCTCCTCTTCTCTGCTAAATTACCAAATAAATACGCATATAACCAGCCTGGTGTGCTTTGTATACGTCTATACACACGTGGGACCTTTTTGACTCAATAATCTACATGAAGATGATGCATTTGCCTTTGGAATGCAAAGAAGAGCGACGCTATACATTAGCTTGATTGGATTTTTTGTACCGTGAAGGCTGTGATGTAGTTATGTAAGGTTGTCTATTGTGACTAAACAGTCTTGGAACAAGAGTGGAACTGATGAGCCAACGCTCCTACACTTCTTCACTGGAGCATGTCCAAGCTGCCCATCATCTGAATGCCGGGCCGGTTCTTGAACGGGCCCCCGAGTCAAATTAACAGCGAGAGATATCTATGCGGCAGGTCGATCAAAATTACCTCAATTTTGATAAATGAGCTCCGGGTTATCAACACGTTCTATACATCAAGCGCAATTTGATGACATCACGAGGTTTGCAAGAGGCCAAGAGCATCTCGGTGGAAAGGGACTTACCATTTTTATATACAGTATATGCAGTGTTTAAAAGTAATAAAAGTCTTTAAGATGAGGGGGTCCCAGGCCCCATCACAAAAAATGGGGTGGGGGAAATTACAATTATTGACAACATAATTGTTTTTGAAATGATCATACCCAGGTGGATCTCCTCCTTCAAGAAACATATTCTGCTGATGATCTTTGATATATGATTGGTACATTTGAGTTATTGTAATTGTTTCTGTATTTACATTTGTGCTGAACGGTCATGTTTGTAATCCTATAGGGTGTATTTTATTAGGTAATGTTAAGGGTGTAGTGTACTGATTTGATAGTGAGAATTGAGTTAAGTTTCCTCCAAACATGCCTAGTTTACCAACGCCTTAAAGTCAGATTAGACTGTATGATGCATTTTACACATGAGAATGAAAAAAATATACTGTTATAGTAAGCGTTAACGTAATTGGTTTAATTTCTGCTATTTTTATGTCCTGTTTTTAGAGTCTCCACGTACAGTATATCCAGCTGTTTAACCACGTCTATAGGCTACTGTATCACTTACAAAGTGAAAGAATTTGTTTAATGTCGGCATATTATTGTGACATTCAATTTCTGATAACTAAATGTCAATGATAAAATGTCACCTATTTCAGCTTAAAGGAACAGTTCACCCAATGAAAATGTAGTCCTCATTTACTCACTCTCCCGTAGTTCCAAATTTCTATAAAAAAAAATTCTGATAAACACAGAGAAAGATATTTGGAGGAATGTTAGTAACCAAACAGTTCTAGGGCACCTTTGACTACCAGAGTAGAAAAAATTGCTGAAATTTCTTTGTTCTTTTAAACACAAAAGATATTTTGAAGAATGTAGGAAAGCAAACAGTTCTGGGGCACTTTTGACTTACATACTACTATATATATATATAATGTATACAGATTTGAAACACCCAAGGGTGAGTATAGGGTGACAGAATTTTTATTTTTGGGTGAACTGTTACTTTAACTTCGTAGAAAAGCTGCTTTAATTTTTTAAGTTAAATCAAATTGGCTATACAAGTCACTTGAACTTATATTATATAAACATTTTATATTCAACTAAAATGAAGTTGAAGTTTGTTGAACTAGATTTTTTTAAGTTTAAATAACTTGTAAAGTCTGTTTGATTTAATTTAAAAACTCAAGTACAAAATCTGACTTACACTTTCTCGTTGAATTTTACAATGCATGTTTAGCTATAAAAGTAAGCAACATCTGGTTAGTAAAGCTTGCTCGCTCATATTGGCTGTTGTGGAGATTCCGTCGCAGCCGGCCCACATCACATCACTGTTTGATATTTACGATTTGGGAGCAATTAAATAATCGTAGTGTCACACAATCATTTTTTTGGGCGAAAAGTCGGTTGTGACAATCCTTGAATACGCCTCGTCCTGGACATATCCCCAAAATCTGAACACAGATTGAAGTAAACACTATCAGTAATAAATTAAAAATGTCCCCCTGAAATGACAACAAAAACATCATGGACGTCATGCATTATACATGTAATCTCTTTTAAGGAAACGCCTTTCTGAACTGCAAAGTGTAAATCTCGCTATAAACCCATAAGACATGCAGCAGAGACTACGGTGCCACACCAGAGGGCTGAAACGAGGAAACCTCCTTCAGTCGAGTGCAAACTCCGATTCTGTCCCCAATCCATCACAGCAGGGGACTTCACCATCCTTCCACATCACGCAGTAGCCAAAAATACAAGCAGAGTCGTCCAAAAATGCTCCCGAGCCGTGTGGGGAGGGGAGTGGAGCGGAGGCCCTCGACGCACACACAGACAAGCACATTCAGCCGCATAGATATGCACACATGGATGGATTCCTCCTCCACAACTTCCATAACCGCCACCACTGCCTGAAGAGGCTTAGTAATGGCAAAGAAAACACTGCCCACAAAATTCGCCCTGCCGAACAGAGAGAGAGAGAAAGCAACAGATACTAACGCTGAGTAGGATGGAAACTTTGATGTTCTCAGCTTGCTGCGACATTCAGGATCAGCCCAATCCGTGTTTTAATGGTAATACAATCACAGCATTCAAGAAACGGAATACATAGATTTTTGCAAAATGAGCCTGATTAGCCGCAGGCTTTATCTCCAGCTTTGAGTTACGGCGCAGCTGGGGAATACAGCTGAAAACCCCTCGCGCTCAATACCTCGCCGTTAGGTTCTCCTTGCTTGTTTGTACTGTCTCTCCTCCCACCTCTCCACCAAACCTTATGAGATGCAAAGAATCAGTCTATTTTTAGAATCAACATGACAGATTTTCACCTTTCTCTCTGCATTGGCTCCATCATCCTCTTGGAATACATTAACGAAGTTAAGAAATTTGAATGAAAATAGGATTTTTTTCATTTTATAACAGCAGAAGTTTGAAGGTGGGAAGGCATCGCCCTGTGTACAAATATTTACGGTTTTGCGTCTTGGGGTCTAGGTTTTGCTCATGTTGAAAAGTTTACTTTCTTGAGAGAGTGCGAGAATGTGTTTAAAAGTGCAGTATGTGCTCTGTTACCTAATAAGCTGCCTACGTAAGCTGCATTGTGAAGGATCGTCGCTGATGCTTTATGATCCTGACACGAAGGCAGTTTCAAAGGATAGGCAACTTGATTTCACTGCATTCTAAGAGGCATTTTTCATTCCCATAATGCATTTCAAGGAAGTTGGACGGAAGAATCCCAAACGGTAAATGAGAAATTAGTTTGTTTATAAACCTTTTAAGAAAGTCTGAAATTATTTCGTTCTATTAGATGCAGCGAAAAATTACTCATTATGTCATCGTTTATTCACTATCATTTCGTTTGCAACCTTCTTCAGTGGAAGACATAGGAAGATATTTTGAGAAATGTCTAAGTGGTTTTGTGTCCGTGTACAATGGAAGTCAATGGGGTCAAATGTTGTTTGGTTACAAACATTATTTCAAATATCTTCTTTTGTGTTCTGCAGAAGAAACAAAGTCATACAAGTCTGGAATGAAAAGTTTAATTTTTGGATGAACTGTCTCTTAAAGACTTGATGGGAAGTTGAGTCATTGTTTGATTCACTTACGCTTTGTAGGGCACCTAAGCACCACATATTGTCTTTATGTCTTCAATTTACCTCAATAATAAGGTTGTATGACCTGCCCTATAATGCCTTAAAATGTTGCCTATGTAGGGAGTAGATAGCTCATAAAAGTTTGGCATTCAGAGTAGACGGACAAATTGCTGGTTAAAATATAGTCTTGGTGAAGTGCAGTGATCCGTTATTTAAAACTTTGACCCTGCACCATTCACAACTAAAAGCTTAACTTAAATGCAGAGCTCTATAGTATCCAAACAGGGGCCATTTCTCATTTCTCAATTGAATTCCAAGAACGCAAAGAACAGAAGCCTCGGAAGGTGTTAAATGATGCAGTTAGCAAACACCTCCAAATGTAATAAACATCAAAATCACATTAAAGGCCAATTATTGCTTTAGGGAAGGGTTATATGTGCAAAAATAAAAGATGTGACCCGCCATCTGTTTACCTCAGCGTGATTAAGAATAAAACTTGCAAAGCAGACAACTTTACACATTTGAGGAAACGAGGGAAAGGTTTTTTTTTTGTTGTTGTTGTTGCTGTTCTTTGTTGTCTTGCCAAGTTATTTTTCTCACGTTGTCCATTATTTATATCTTAAAACGTAGTCGCTGTATTTATTGTTAAACATAGCTTTAACCTTGTAGCGATCAAACCGAGTGGAAGTTTCAATTAAAAAAACATGAACAGCACCCATGCTGATAAACAGCAGGGGTTCGCCGTGAAACATCATTAGCATTTGAAAAGACGTTTAATAAAGTCCTGAATGCTATTTTACCACGGCAAATAAAGCATAGTGACCACCTGTTTTTCTTCTTTCTCCTAAAAAATCAACAGTGCAGTTATTCAATATTCAAGAACGCTGTTTTAGAAATAAGCCCACAGAGTAATGCCGATTTTTGACACAATTTCACATCAATTTGTAATTATTTTATAAGCTAGCGTATGAATTTGTTTCTTATTAGTACGATGTTTTCGTGCCAGTGATAGTTAAGTTTAGGGGTTTGGTTAGGGACGGGCCTTTAGTGTTGCGTTTTTACTAATCCTACAAATTATAGCCGCCTCCAGGGACGGATTATGAATTCAAAGCGCCCCGTGGCCAGTACCCCTCCCACAATTTTCCCGTTTTCCCTTAGCTGCACATTCACAGTTATAGAAAGTGAAAGTTAAGATGATAATGAATATTAAAACCGTTCTCACTCTGCTTCGAATGCCTGCGCTAGGCTAACAATAATATGTACATGATTTATAGAATGGATGGTGCAACCTTGAAGCACAGGGCCCCCTCGGGCTCACGGTAGTCAAGGGCCCCTGGGCACTGGTCCCATTGGCCCGGTCAGTAATCCATCCCTGGCCGCCTCGTAAAATACTTTTCGTAAGAACAGGCTGGACATTCGAAAGAAAATGTTTTGTCCCTTTTGTTCAATAAGACTTCAAGGTAAACATTTTCTTTAGTATTTGTCTCAAACCCGCAACCTTTGCTAACTATTGACACCCTCTACTAACTCCAGATATATATATTTTTTTTTTTAATATGTAGAAAACAGCATACAAGAAATATAACCAATTGGTTATTTTAAAGGTCAGTCCGATTGGACGATATCCATACTTCTTGCAAGAAACACCTATGTATACTGTATATATTGAATAAAAGTAGCCTACCTGTTACTGAAATGAAACTATATAAGCTGTTTTTGCAGAACTTTGTTTAAATCTACAAGTGCTGAAAATGCCTTCCTCTCAGGCAGACACCAGCAGCATAAGAATACGGTCAAGTTGGTCATCAGAAATAAACAAAACAAGCTTCTTTCAGAGCTGCGGGTTTTTATTATGACCCAGAGGTCTGGAATAAATGAGGCCTATAGGGCATCCAACCTCACAAAGCTATTTCTATATGAAATACTGTTTCCTGAATGTTTATGTAGCCTGTTGTTTTGACTAAGTGTTATGTGCTTTTCTGATTTCAAACAATGAAAAGAGAATAAAAATGTGATCTTATCATCACTAAAAGAAAGACGCAGTTGGAAAGTAAAATGAGTTTATTTTTTCATCTTCCACCAGCCTTGGTGGATTAGCATTTCCAACAACTCTATTCTTTTCTATTGAAATCTATTCTATTTTATTCTATTCTCATATTTTTCTTACAACTTGCTTCACTCTGGATAGATATTTCTGTATTCCTGTTATTTTACTTAATATCATGGTGAACTGAATAACATTCCTTAATGGTATATGAAAGTGGCATGAATCCAGTCCTCTTCCAGTTTAAGGCAAAGAAAGTTTAATGAGAAGTGAGTGGAATTTATAGCTCATGTCTGAATGTCAAGTAAGTGTAAATCAAAATGAATTTAATATTTGACAAACAGAAAGTTCCATGCACTAATTGGTCCCTGTATCCAAGTAGAAGCTTTTGCAAGTGTCTTATTTTATATGTGTGTGTGTGTGTTTGTGCATTTTGTTATACAAATGGGCTGATTATAATGTAGATTCTTGATCAACCTTAAAGGAATAGTTCACCTTATCCTTTAATCACCCTCATGAAATTTAACACCTGTATGAGTTCCTTTCTTTTGCAGAACACAAGGGTTTGGTCCCCATTGACTAGCATTGGTTTTGTGTCCATACAACAGTCAATGGGGACAACAGTTTTTGGTACCAACATTTTTCAAAATATCTTCTTTTGTGTTTCGCATAAGAAATAAAGTCATACAGGTTTAAAATGACAAGAGAGTAAATGATGACAGAATTTTTATTTTGGGGTGAACTATCCCTTTAACTAGCAGGAAAACGTAACATTTTTAATGTAGGATTATTCGAAAAAAGCACAAATGAAGCCTCTAAACCTAACACCACTGGGGTGAAAGAAGATTGTGTACCGAAAAACACAAATTATATCATACAAATTCATATTAACTTTGCCACCTCTTCATAGGTATTTACTTCCATGCAGTGTAAGTTGTCACACGAAAGAGAACGTACACTTGTTTGTTTGGCCTGAAAACGCTGAGAAGGTTCTGTGTACTGTACATATACTGTAGGGTCCGGTGGCATAGCCACGGGTGTTCCAGGGTGTGCCGGTTCCACCCAAAGTGCAATTTTTTTTTTATTCTTAAATTAACCCTTTGGCGCGTATACGATCACACCGGTGTGATTAGAACATTCGGCGCTTTGGCTGGCACTGAGCCAGAGACAGACTTACTTAATCCTCTCACATATCACAACTATGCAGTGCTTTCAATCACATAATGTTTATTTGAGGCTTCATACATTTGCTGATGTTTGAACGAGAGCTCACAGAAACACTGGACCCAGATGACATAAATCAAGGTCAGGCCACGCCGTCTCCCCCTTTGAGGCATTATTAGCGGTACTGTTTATGTGTGGCGTTGTTGTTGTTGAATGTAATGAATAGTTATATTTGATAATTTATATAAATATAAAATGTATATAGTTTTTTTATGGATATGTGGCGAGTTTTAGTTTTACACATCAGCCCAGTGTATTCTGTAACGTTATAGGCAGAGTTGGGTTTTTTGCACTTTAATCTCTTAATAAATGTGGCACACCCATTTTTTCAAATGCACACACAGAGTCTGTTTTCTGGCTACACTGATAGGGTCTCATGCAACACTTATTTATTACAGTATATTAACTTAAGATTAAAGTTTAGATTTGATAATGTCTCATAGAGAGAACAGCATGTTGGATTCAGTGACGTGGAACCCACTGTAGACGTCTCACTGTTTTATTTATTTTCATTTTTTACTTAATTAATATTACATAGGAATTTATAGTCTGTTTAATATTTGAAGTGTTTTTCTCTCTCCCTTATCTCAAATGTGTGCTTTAAATGTTTTGCTCATAGTCAATATGTTTTATGTACAGCTGCCTTGTAACAATGAAAACTGTAAAAAGCGCTATATAAATAAAATGTGCTTGACTGGACTTGACTTGACTGTATCATTTGCATCCATCTCCATTTCAAAGTAGATTTCTTAGCCTGCACTGCATTAAATTTGGGAATCAACCGGTCACTCAAGAAATTACAGTATGATTGTCCTCCAACATTTTTCGGATGTGAGGCTCCAATATGTGTGACTAGCCATAATTCATGTTGAACGGCAGGAGATGAGGCTCTTGAGGAACCCCAGCGGGCTCCCAGACAAACACTGCGGGTGACTCACAGCTGTTGGTGCATGCTGGATCCATTTCTTAATAACTGTATAATGAATGTGACATGGATTCGATTCAAAACACGGACGTTTAGATTATCGTAATGCTGCAGGGCTTGTGTACCATCTGCTGATGCATATCAACTTTTAAGGACATTGTAAATAAAAGACTTCAGCCATTTATAGATTGAATAGAACTTGATATATGTTCGGGCGGCCTTTTTAACTGGTTTTTTATTTTTTTTGTTAAATGTTTTTCCTTTTTCCCAAATGTGATTACAGAGTCCGACGTCCCGAAAGAGAGGAGCCACCGCCCGCCTGCGGCGGTCGAGCCGTCCACCGAGTGCCCAGGGCCACCGCAAGGCACCGCGAGGAGAGTACCCCGGCTGGTTGAGGACCGAGGGGCAGCATGTCGGGGAACCGGACTATAATGTTTTTTTTCTCTCTCCCCTCTCACTTTCTGGTCGCTCCGAGGGCTCCTGTGAAAATATTTTATTTTGTATTCATCAGAACAGAGAAATTTACAAAGTAATTTTTCCTATGTTATTCAATGGTGGATAAGAACTGTTTGGTTACAAGCATTCTTCCAAATATCTCTCCCTGTTTTCATCAGAACAAAGAAATGTATTCAGATTTGGAACAACTTGAGGGATAAGTTGTTCATTTAAATCTTATTAAGTCAGTCTCATTTGAATAATATCACTACAACGATTTTTTTCATTTCATTTAAATGTGCTCAAATTTGTTGGTACCCCTCCACAAAAAACGAAGAATGCACAATTTCCTCTGAAATAACTTGAAACTGACAAAAGTAATTGGCATCCACCATTTTTCTTCCATATTTGATAGAAATCAGACTTTGCTTTTTCAAGGAGACTTCTGCACCTGATAACAGGTAGTTTGGCCCACTCTTCCTAAGCAAACTGCTCCAGCTGTCTCAGGTTTGTTGGGTGCCTTCTCCAGACTGCAAGTTTTAGCTCTTTCCATAGATGTTTGATAGGACTCAGATCAGGAGTCATAGAAGGCCACTTCAGAATAGTCCAATGTTTTGTTCTTATCCATTCTTGGGGGATTTTAGCTGTGTGTTTTTATCATCCTGTTGGAGGACCCATAACCTGCGACTGAGACAGAGCTTTCTGACACTGGACAGTACGTTTCGGTCCAGAATGCCTTGATAGTCTTGATATTTCATTGTGCCCTGCACAGATTCAAGGTACCCTGTGCCAGATGCAGCAAAGCAGCCCAAAACATAACCGAGCCTCCTCCATGTTTCACTTTAGGTATGGTGTTCACTTCTTTGAAAGCTTAATTTTTTCAGCTGATGTGACTTGCCAAAAAGCTCCAGTTTTGACTCATCTGTCCAAAGGACACTCTCCCAGAAGGATTGTGGCTTGTCAATATGAATTTTAGCAAACACCAGTCTGGCTTCAAAAGTTTCTTTCAAAAGTGGAGTCCTCCTGGGTCTTCTTCTTGCTCAAAAAGCGACGGATGGTTCGATCAGAAACTGAAGTACCTTCACCTTGGAGTTCAGCTTGTATCTCTTCGGCAATTATCCTTGGTTCTTTTCTACCATTCGCACTATCCTTCTGTTCAATCTGGGGTGGATTTTCCTCTTGCGGTCGCGCCCAGGGAGGTCGGCTACAATTCCATGGAACTTAAACTGATTAAAAACTTAAACTTAAAAATGATGCCAAACAGCACAGTGACAATTTTTCTCCATTTAAATAGGCTGATTGACTGATTATAAGATTGGGTACATATGTGATACTAATTAAAGAAAATAATTAGTTTGAAATATCACTATAATCCAATTATGTATTATCTTTTCTAAGGGGTATTATTATCTTTTCTAAGGGGTACCAACAAATGTGTCCAGGCCATTTTAGAATATCTTTGTAGAATAAGCAATAATTCATCTCTTTCCACAGCTTCTTTGCTTTATTCTATTACATACCAAATGCGTGCAAGTATACATGATACAATGGCTTTTAATTTCGTCACTCTTCAGGAGGAATGAAGCATTATTTCAATGAGCTGTAAGGGTACCAACAAATTTGAGCACGTCTGTATTTCTTTTGCCTGTCCACCAGAGGTTATAAAAAAATTATAAACAAAATTAACCTCTGCAATTATCATTATGCAATCTTTTTATGCTAACGCTTTACTATTTTACTTGTGTTTCTGGACCATGTTTTTTGTTTAAGAGATGATGAGATTAAGTTTTAAAAGTTGAACAAGAGATTTCTAATGGCTGTCTCAAGAGCTTGTTGGCTGAAGGAAAGCATTTAGCATTTAGTTAACAAACAAATATCTGTTCACTAAGTTGGCAGCTCAGTTACAATAGGACTGTTGACTGTGAGAAACAGTATCAATGCATCTAAATTGGCTTGTTTAAATGTTTTTTACTTGGGCACTAGGATAAGGGTACAGATTTTTTATTCAGACTTTATTATTATTGTGATAAGTAATCTCCCAAAAATGAGGGGGACAAATGTGGACTTTTTTAATTGTTTTATCTTAGATGCCTTTAAATCCTTTAATCTTTAAAGATGCTCATTTTTAAAAACCTCTTTACACATGGGTGGGATTGTATGCCATGTGCATCGTGGCACGTGCAGTTTTGTCTGATTCAGTGATTGAGTGGGTGGCCCTCAGCCTACCTGTGTGCTCAGGATGCTGGTTTCACGCTGAGGAGACGCTCTGAACATTTGCCAGTCATCAGCGTTCGTGTTAGTGCATCATTATCCTATCAAACGGCCCCGCTACTGCGAGGCAAAGTGCTGCTCTCCCACATTGTCTGCAATGACACAGAGAATAAACCATTTACCTAACACTGTTGAAAAGAGGATTTGGGGTCGTGCTGGCTCATGATGTTACAGTGATCAGAATAAAAGACAGAAATAGTCATATAACATTCCAATCAGAGAAGCGACCTGTATGTGTGAGGTACATTAAGGCTGTCACAGCAAGATTGAAACGTATTTATCAACTTTGATTTTAAAAAGAATTACAAAGGATTAGCTAATTTGTTATTGGTCTGATGGTGTTATGTTACAAGACGAATTCACAGTAAGAGCTTTTTAGCATCCTTTATTAATGGTCCAGTGCATTAAATTTAGCGGCATCTAGTTGTGAGGTCGCAAATTGCAACCAAAGGCTCACTCCACCGCTCATCCCTCCTTCGAAGCACTTTGGCGGGACTAAGATGTCGTTACGTATTCGCTTTTTTGTCGAAGGATGTAACTTATTTACGAAAAGCGCTCTTTAGAGCTGTTTTTTTCGTTTAGGGCTACTGTAGTAATATCATGACAAATTCCATGTAAGGGGACCTACGGTGTATGTAGATAGAAATAGCTCATTGTAAGGTAAAAAAAACATAACGCTTCATTATGTAAGGTCTTTATACACCTCTGAAAACATAGTTATGTGTATTATATTGCATTTCTGTCAATAGATCCTCCAAAAAATTTACACACTGGACCTATAAATGTTTAGAGACACAGGTCCAGACTTAATCAAATAATGGATTATATCTTGTTTTTCACCAAAACTGTTCATATATCTTACATTGTGAACATAAACTGAGGGTCTGAATGACACAAGGGTAAGCAAATAATGACAAAATTATCTGTGTTGGCTGAACTGTTCCTTTAAGTGTCCATATTTTTTAGAGGTCACTGTGTATTCTTAAAATGTATTGAAGCATGCATGCACATCAACAGTATGAAATGTTGGCTTGAATCCTGGAATAATCTTCTCTCGTTAAATCATGATGTGGTTACAGAAGACCGTAAGCAAGCTGACTTCATCATGGCTCAGCCCACGTGAATAAGAATAGTAAAGAAAGATTTAGAATTATTATTGCAATCATAATGAATCACCAGCTACATGTGTCACTCAAAAGAGCTGATCTATAAATGTATAGATGTACGATAATAATTAAATGAACGAAGACTAACAACTGAACATTACCTTGTTCTAATTTGTCATGTAAGGATGTCAGATATTATTATCATGAACTGGGAAAATAATTCACTTAGCCACCCCTCAAATTAGCATGAAGACAGATCAGCTGCTGCTAAGGATTGCCGTTGTTCATGAGTGTTGCCAGATCTCGCCATAAAAACATACTCTACAACTAAGGTCAATATAGACATTGTTTTTTTACAATAAAATGGCACACAAACAAATGGCTTTCTAAATTTGGGACATTGGGACAGGTAATTCATTAACTGCCCATGTGTAGAAGATAATTTTGGACAATAACAATCCCAAATTTGCTTTATATGAAGCAGATATGGCAACTCTGTAATAATCTGAGAGCGTAGTGTTGAGCAGCATGCATGATAAAATGAAAAGCTTTTTTTACACTGCTTAAAAAATAGTGCAACCTGATTGAAAACTGTTGGGTTTTAAGGTATTTTCTGTGCTAATACTTTTAGTTAAGTTTGCAGTTTGTCGGTCACAATGACCTACCAGGGGTACAGATTACTTTTTTGTTAGTACTGCTATTAGGCATGTGGCGTTTTTGCTATTTGCACCTTCAGCAACAGTGAACAAGGCTTTTAGTACGTGCCACGTTATTAGAACAAAATGACCAAAAACAGCTTCAGAACAATGAACGCGTAATTTTCTTTTACTTTCAAAATCAAATGCAATATCAAAATGGTAAAGGAAATAACCAGTGCCATAGTCTGTAACCACATACCATTTAGTATGGGAATCCTATACAAACCTGCATTGTAAAAACCCAGATATTCCAGCAGTTATATAACAATATATTAATGCAACTTCAATTCTTATAGATATATAATTTGTACAATAGCAACAATTTACAGTGTACCAAATGACATGGGCAATTCATCTACCTGAAAAAACCATATGAAAAAAAATCAGCATTTACAGGTACACTACATTTTTGATGTTTGTTTAATTGCAATTGATAATTATACATTCTTTTATTTTATAATTGGCCTGTCGAAAATCCATTTACATATTCCAGCAGCTGGGATGGCAGAAAAAATCTCCTAAATAAAATTGCATAAAAGTTTATTGTTATTTTACACCAAATCTGTTTCTTTAATTTGACATTTTTTTTTTGCATTTCGAAAATATATTTTAAGAGGACAGTTTTGAGAGTTTAACTTTAAACCGTTAAACTCTCAAAACAAATACATTTGATTAAATGAATAACAAAATGTGTGATCTTATGCTATTATGAGATTTCTAAATGATGCTAACCCATGCTGGCGGAAGTGCATGCTGTCATTAAAGCAAGAATTTTAATGCAACCTAATGCAAATAAAATTCCTCTAAATATTGCGTTTAGAATTTTTTTTTAAAATAAAAATGCTAAATAGAAGCATTTTCACCAATGGTCTCTGTCTTCTGTGGTGAATGATTTAGACTGATACTGTTGCAAACGGACACGTTTATTTAAAAGGTCTGCAGTGTAAAACACAGCATAAACAATAGGGTCATCATTTGCCTAAAAAAACGCGGTGTTGAGATCCAGTGCAATAATGCAGACTCTATTAGGGCATTGTATTATTCTTCCAGCATGAAAGATATGGAAATCTACCTCTGCACTCTGCATTCCAGATCATTTTACAATATGATTTTGTGTGGAATCATTGACATTTACACAACCTCTCCTGAATACATGTTTATGTTTAGAGCACTTCAACTTTTGTTTACTCTCTGCTATCATTGTTCTTTTTACTTCTACGTCTTTATAAGACGAATAAATACATAGAACGGGAAAAAGATATTCCCACTGCAAATGTCTCAAAGAGTCTGGAGAGGACATTTAAAGCTTGACTATATGCATTCTTCACGTTCCAATGTTGTTCTGCATACAACGTTTTCAATCAAAACAGACTCTCAGTCAGCAATAAAAGATTGCTCATGATCTAATATTCAAAATAATTCTCATTCCAGAGTCGTTTTGATTAGATTTTGAAGGTAAAATGTACTTTGAGTTTACATTGTAGCTTTGTGTGTATGGTTGTACGATGATAGATTGAGTTTATATTCTATTATAACCATTAGAGGTAAACCACTTTAATTCCCTTTGTACTTCACATGCCATGATTTACATACTAATGGATCTTTAATGGGTTTCATTTTTTTAAACGAAGAAATCTGACACATGGGTGTATTGTTTTCATTAAGGTAAAGGATAGCAATTTTTATTATTATAAGTCATTTTAGGTGTTTGTGTCCGGCTTTGCAGTGATTATTGTTTGCATCTGTCAAAACCATGTGGTCTCTCCTCTAGTGTAATAACTGTAGGGATTTCTTTTTCCTGATGTTATTGTCATTTTCTGGTCTTATCAAGGTGATGATTAGAAATCTGCACTGAACTCTGTGGGTGTTTCCAAAAATGCATTTACAGGATCTGCCTTCTGGTTCTTTCTTTATGTCAATCGTGTGTAGATTTTATTTCAGAGATTTTTTTCTCATAAAACACTCCCACAAGCCTGAAAGCCTGATATAATGGCTATGTTTTCGGTATTTATTTATTTATTGCTCTTTAATGAAAATT
This sequence comes from Triplophysa siluroides, assembly GCA_006030095.1. Classification (NCBI taxonomy): domain Eukaryota; kingdom Metazoa; phylum Chordata; class Actinopteri; order Cypriniformes; family Nemacheilidae; genus Triplophysa; species Triplophysa siluroides. The sequence continues at coordinate 1,211,799 of VCII01000114.1, forward strand.
CTTGATGCTTGCTATCCAATTAAATGTGGTTAATTATTCATGTACATTAATATCAGAAAGCCAGAATATGTACAAATCCCAGTGTTTGATTCAATTGGCACTTTATAGATCAGTATTTTTTCCCTTTCAAAGAAAAAGTTTCTTAAATAAAATTAATTGTTGTACTGTTTAAAATATATTCAGAGGAATATTGCGAAAAATAAAATTAAAACTCAGACATCATTTACTCGCCCTTATGTCACTTTTGTCACTATGCTTACTTTCTTCTGCATACGAGAGAAAAATATATTTTAAATGTAATATCTTTAGTTATTATTCATCTATTCAGTGAAATTCGATGGAGTCCAAATGTTTTAGCTCCAGTAGTGACAATCTATAGATGGTTTTAGCGGCAACAACATAAACAAACATTATGTGGACCAAACGCAACTTCCAGCAAACCTCTGCAAAGAAACAATAACGGTTGAGTAGTTTAAATTTAATTTAATACAATGAAAATACAATGGAATATTAATCTAAATGAAATATTAAATAAATTGTTATATTACTATGGTAAAAAAAGGTACAATTTTGTACCAAAGAAGGTACAAACCATAGTCACATTGCCCCGTCTATAAATCTATTGGGTTAACCCATGTCTTTATTGACAGCCTTACTGTCGCTTTATTTAAATCAGTTCAGATCACCTTGTACAGTAAATGCCCTAACTTAAAGTTGGCAGTATGATATCACATCTCATTGGTACCTGCATCATGACTTGTAGACACAAGAACCACTAAGAATAAACTTATGACGTCTTTCACTGGCAACTTTGTAGGGGGCTCCTCATGAAGGAATTCATTTCCTCACTTTCTTCTAAATTGACCCTCTAAAGTGTTTGTTCACCCCCCCCAAAAATCATACTTCTGTCTTTATTTAAACAGTTCTGGGGAACCATTGACTACTATAGTAGTTTTTCCCATGGTTATCAATGGTGCCCCACAAATGTTTGGTTAAAAATTCAATTCAATCAAAAAAATGTGTACAGGTTTGGAGCAATTTAAGGGTAAGTAGTACATAATTTGGGTGAACTATCCCTGTAAGCATCATTCTCCTGCACTGCCCTTCAAGGGTGCAAAAATGTAGCAAATCCCATTCCATTCAGAAGATAAATTCTGACCCAAGACATGAAACTAAAACAGCATTTTAATAAACAAATAAACGAGCATATTTTAGGCATTGCATTACATTTGATTCAAATAATTCACTTATGCAATAATATCGCACAAATAAATCTTGATAAATAACTAACTGCTTAAGAAGGTTCCTGGCACCATTTCTATTCTGAGGAGCTAATTGTTTTTATGTTTCAAAACAGATTTGTTGCATGAAAATTGTCACGATTCATTGCTTTTATATGTGTAAACCGTTGTTGCCTTGGCTTGTAATGTGAGCCATTCATTATCGTAAACAATGCAATGAACCTTTCTCACCCATTGGGATACATTAACAAATGAAGCAATCCCATAAATTATTTTTTTTCTTTTGCAGCAATATTTTATAAATTATCCAAGCGCAACAAATGTACGAACAGCAGAATCATGTGCTGAGTGTTCGCCACAAACCAATTAGGATTTTCTAGGTCTTCTAGTTTCCCACTGGGTCTCTATTTACCCGTGAATTGGGGACAAAAGCCACATTAAACTGTGCTTTTGCCATTTTCGTAAACATTATTTTCAGACTTACCTTGAATGTGAGCAGTGTATAGAAATATCAAAGGTTTTCCTCTGCAGATTGCACAAAGTGGCTTTCAAAGTGATCTCAAAAGAGGTCAAGATCTTTGAGAGAAAAATGTCTCTAGGGGACTGTCTGATGGCAAACGGTGTCTTTCCATATCATTAGAGTAACAGAGGAGTGCTATGTGTAATGTTAAACACAGCGGCACACTGGAATCGTTTCACATTCTGGTTTGTTGCCACAATGTCAAGACACCCTCTGATAACCCCCAGCATATTATCCATAAACAGTGTTTATCCAAATGTCAGCAAGGCAAAGAATCAAGAACAGGCTATTATTTTTGCCTGTCAGCCATTATCTAGCTGCCAGGCACTGTCAGACACTGAGAAATCAATTAGTATAGAGGATTCTGACAGTCGACCGTGTTGGACCTCATGATGTCCCGCTGATAGGAGCAGACAAAGTTTAAGTATTGATGACAGGCACACGTAACCCTTCTGTGAGTTGAAATAGATTTGCGTGCAGTCTATGGATGCAACAATACAGCTCACCCACGGTTCAATACGAACCTCGGTTTTTCACCCACGGTTTTTGGTTAGGTTCTGATGCTTGGCACATTAAAGTGTTTTTTCATTGTTCTATGCTTGTGTGACAGGAACAGTAAAAAGTTAAAATATTACTGAAATTCTCTTTATTTAACTTTCCTAATTTTTTTATCTTTAAGCAAAAATCAACTTGTACAAATTCTTGGCTCAGATCAGTTTTTGGTTTACTGTTCACCAACATGGCAGTAAAATAAGCTTCTTGAAAAGGTTTTGTACATCAGAGTGTTTAAAGTAACGTAATGCAAAACTTGCGATTGCTGTAATGGAAGTAAGCGTGCGGTGCACGTAACATAAACACTAGCGCTCAATGGGAAAGGCCAAAGATAATATATGAACAAGGTGCGCCACTGCGATTGCAATAGATTGGAAGAAATGCAATGCTAAATCACGGTGACCTATTGCTGCCATGTATATTTTATTTTTTCCACTCAATTATGTTGTTTAAACAAGATTATATGTCGTTTAAACAAGATCATATGTAGCTTTAACGAGATAAGATGTTGTTAAAACGAGATAATTTTCTTGTGTAAATGGCATATTTTTCCCGTTTACCGAGATATTATACCATTTTAAACAACATTTTTTTCTCACTTAGCTTTTCATTAATAGGCAATTCGAACTGAATTTTTTTGATGAGACGGTTATTTCGTTTTACCACACTGAATGATATTACTTTAGCGGTTTATAAATATTTTTTTTCTTTAAGCTGCAGATGTGAGAGTAAACACATATTTCAGTGATTTTCAATAGATTTGGCATGTTTAAATGAACGGACCCTGATGTTTGCTAGCTTTTTCTAGTCGTATCTAAAAAACGGACATCCTGCTAAACTTGTGGTAAAACAAGAATATAATATTAGGCTTAAGGATAATATTTATTAATCTCTGTCAATAAATATCTGCTTTGAATCCTCTACATTGTGTTGAAGTCTTTGGTTATTTATGTAATTTACTTCAGTATCTGAATAAAGAGTCTGATGCTGATGTACAGCGCTGTGTTAAGTTTTATTGATCTTCATTAATGTGTAATTATTATGAGACATCATATTATCCCTTTATAACAATAATTTTTTTCGTTCGAACGACATAATATCTCGTTTTAACAACAAAAATTAAATGTACATGGCAGCAATACGCCACCGTACTAAATAGCTGCCTGGAGGCGCTCTTACTATGACGTAAATAGCTGTCCGAAAGGCCACCGAGTGGCATGACTCTCCTTAAACGGACTTTAGCATGGTGCCGTAGACGCTCTTTCTGCATGTGCTGGGTGAGAGCAATGCGAGCGTGCTGCTTTCGTCTTCAGTGTAAAAATACATCATTGATGTGCCAAATTCGAAGATTATCACTTTAGTATAACGGGCATACCATAAAGCCAGCCCGCGGCTCTGAACAGCACATTGCTTCTCGTGTTGCAGGCAGCCTCGCTTCACTGCCCGACCACCACTCGCTATTAGATACAGACAAACACAGACAGAGCCAGTTCAGAGTGTAATTGAGCGCAATTAAATAATTTTAACGCAAAACTGGAAAATGGCAATTCACGTATTGAACCGTGGAGGTTGTACCGAACTGTTCAATATTATATTGAGTATTGTGTATATTTCATTGAGAAAGAGGTCAAGATCTTTGAGAGAAAAATGTCTCTAGGGGACTGTCTGATGGCAAACGGTGTCTTTGATGGCAAACGGCCTACCCACAGCAACTTGAAAAAGTTGGGTTGTGGACTTCAATCAATTGAATGAAAAATGTAGTAAGCTATAAGATATGAGAGGCTGTGCTTTATTGTGAACATGTCATGACTGAAAGGAGTTGTTAGGCATAATGCAAAGTGGAGTGCTTGCGACCCCTTCAACTGTCACGTATTCACGATAAAGCACTAGCCTCAAGTACCTTCTTGGTTTTATGTTACCACACAATACAAATATTAAAGCCAAAAAATGTGTATCAATGCAACTTAATAAAGTAAAATCACTTAAAGCCTTCCTTCCGCTGGAAAAAATAGTCTATGATCAACTGTGAAGAGCAACAGAATGTTTTGTGGTTGAGCGGGCGAAGTGATACACAGAATCTTAAGGTGAAGCAGTCATACTTAACTTACTTAATGCCCGTCACCCCTGCCAGGGTATGGGCCGTCAACAACAGCTCTCCAGAGTCCCCTGTCCTGGGCCATTTTTTCTAACTGACTCCAGTTGTAGCCCATCTTGGTGGTGTCGGCCTCAATGTCGCGTCGCCAGGTGTTTCTTGGGCGGCCTCTCTTCCGCTTTCCCTGGGGGTTCCATTTCAGTGCCTGCCGGGTAACGGTAGGTGCTGGCTTGCGTAGGGTGTGCCCTATCCATCCCCATCTCCTCTTCCTGATTTCATCTTCAGCAGGAAGCTGACGGGTCCTTTCCCAAAGGTCGGCGTTACTGATGGTGTCAGGCCATCGTATCTGGAGAATCCTCCTAAGGCAACTGTTTGTGAAGGTCTGGACTTTCCTGATGGTGGTCTTGGTCGTCCTCCATGTCTCTGCTCCATACAGCAAGACCGACTTCACAATGGAGTTGAACAATCGGATCTTGGTGGTCAAGGACAGTTCCCTGGAGTTCCAGACGTTCTTGAGCTGGATGAAGGCGGCTCTTGCTTTGCCGATCCTTGCCTTGACGTCCGCGTCTGTGCCCGCCCTGCTGGTCTATGATGCTACCCAGGTAGGTGAAGGACTGCACTTCTTCCAGGGGGCTTCCGTTCAGGGTGACTGGTTCGGTAGTGGTGGAGTTTATCTTCAGTATCTTTGTCTTGTACTTGTGGATGTTGAGGCCGACTTCCGACGATGTGGCTGCCACTACGCTTGTCTTCTCTTGCATCTGCTGTCGGCTATGGGAAAGAAGAGCAAGGTCGTCAGCGAAGTCCAGATCATCGAGCTGGCTCCACAAAGTCCACTGGATTCCGTTCCTTCGATCGCAGGTTGACGTCTTCATAATCCAGTCGATGGCGAGGAGGAAGAGGAAAGGCGACAACAAGCACCCTTGTCGGACACCAGTTCGCACCTGGAAGTTGTCTGTGAGCTGCCCTCCGTGGATAACTCTACAGGAGATGCCATCGTAGGAGTTCTTGATCAGGTTGACCATCTTGGCTGGGATGCCGTAGTGCCGAAGGAGCTTCCAGATAGTCTCCCGATCCACGCTGTCAAACGCCTTCTCATAGTCGACGAAGTTGATATACAACGGCGAATTCCATTCCAGGGACTGCTCGACTATGATGCGGAGCGTGGCAATCTGGTCCGTGCAGGATCTGTTCTGTCGAAAGCCAGCCTGCTCGTCTCGTAGCTGTGGATCGACAGTATCCCTCATTCTCTCCAAGAGAACCCGGTTGAAGACCTTCCCAGGCACGGATAGGAGTGTGATGCCCCTGTGATTATTACAGTTGCAGAGGTCACCTTTCTTAGGAAACTTGATCAGGTAACCTTCCTTCCAGTCTGCCGGAACATCCTCTTCCTCCCAGATCCTCTCAAAGAGTGGGTAGAGGATCTCCACTGATGCGTCCAGGTCCTTTTAACGCTTCTGCTGGTACGTCGTCTGGTCCAGCGGCCTTCCCGTTTTTCATCAGGTGATGGCCTTCCTGATCTCTTCTCTGGTCGGCTTCTCACAGTTGATATTTAGATCCACGTTGGCTGGTTCGATGACTGGGGAGTATGGTAGTGTTGGTCTGTTCAGGAGTTCCTCAAAATGTTCAGCCCATCTGTTCAACTGCTGGTCTAGACTTTTGATGGTGTTCCCCTGCTTGTCCTTAACAGGTCTTTCTGGCTTGCTGAACTTTCCGCAAAGCCGCTTGGTGGTATCGTACAGCTGTTTCATATTGCCGTTGTACGCTGCCTGCTCCGCTTCAGCTGCCAGTCCCATCCACGTAGGCCCTCTTATCTTTCTTGATGTTCATCTTCACTTCTCTATTGGCTTCTGTGTAGTCTCCTTGGGCCTTGGCCTTTGCTGCTCTGGTTCTGCTGTTGTTAACTGCTGCCTTTTTCTTCTTTCTCTCATCCATCTTGGCCAAAGTCTCTGCTGTGATCCACTCTTTCTGTTGGTGTTTCTTTGGCCCCAATACTTCTTGGCACGATGCTCTAAGTGTCTCTTTCGCTTTCTGCCACCTGGTGAGTACACTGTCCTCCTCTTCTTCAAATAGTTCCTGAAGCGCTTCAAACCTATTCTTTAGCGCAAACTAAACTGTTCTTTTGTCGTGGGGTCTTTCAGTAGGCTGAGGTTGTACTTCAATCTTCTGCCTGACGCGTCTATTTGGTTCCTCTTCAGCTTCAGCTTCAGTTTTGCCACCACCAAGTGATGGTCGGACGCCACGTCTGCTCCTCTTCTCACTCTAACATCTTGCAGGGATCTTCGGAATTTCTTACTAATGCAGATGTGGTCGATTTGGTTCTCTGTCGTGCTGTCTGGAGATACCCATGTGCTCTTGTGGATCCGCTTGTGAGGAAAGATGCTGCCTCCGATGACCAGGTTGTTGAGTGCACATAGGTCCGCAAATCATTTTCATTCATTACTCCTAGGGCGTGGGTGCCCATGACTTGTTCGTATCCGGTGCTGTCAGACCCAATCTTAGCGTTGACATCTCCCATGAGGATGGTGATGTCCCTGTCTGGATAGGTCTCAAGGATCTTCTGCAGTCTGCTATAGAACTGATCTTTCTCATTTTCTTCACTATCGTTCGTTGGAGCATAGCACTGGATGAGGTTTATCTTGATCTTTTTCATCTTGGTACGGAAGGATGCTGTGATGATCCTGGGGCCGTGCGCCTCCCATCCAATCAGTGCCCTCTGTGACTGTTTGGACAACATGAAGCCCACTCCCTGCGTGTGAGGTGCATCGCTTTCTTCATGCCCGGAGTACAGCAACAGCTCTCCTGTCCTCAGTCGTCTTTGTCCAGCTTGGGTCCACCGTGTCTCACTGATGCCTAACACAGTCAGGTCGTTGTTCCTCATCTCCGCTGCTACCTGCGCTGTCTTTCCTGACTGGTACATGGTCCTAACATTCCATGTGCCGATGGTGGTTCTCCTGGTTGACAGAAGGGTAGTCGGCTCTGTGGCTTCCTTTCGGCTTTCACCACCCAGCGTCATAAGTCTTCGTAATGAAGTACCTTCCTCACCCAGGATAAGGTTTTCTCGTTTTTCTGTAGTTGACGTTTCTGTAGCGTGATCTTTTTTTGCGGGGTGGGGGTGCTAACCCCACGCCCAACCCTCCTCCTTTTTCAGCCGGGCTTGGGACCGTCCTTGGCGGAGTTAAGCAGTCATAGCTGTGTTTTATTGCAAAATTACTTATTTATGTATTTCTTCATTTAAAAAAACTGATCGGACTTGTCAAAAATGGCCGCTACAGAACAACATATCGCCGAATGAAGTGCTCCTGCTGGATTTTTTTTTTTGCCAAGTGTCTTATAGTGTCTTATAAATGACAAGAATTACAGTAAGTTGAAATCAAAATGAAAGTTTTTTTCATTTTATAAAAAATAAGTTGGCCTAAGGGCATCAATAAACTGTTATGCTCCTAAGCGCGGACAAAATTCGCATTTATATGCATCTTTGCTCGTGCCCTAAAAAAAATTTCATGACATCACGCAACTCTTCAGACTCTCGTCTATAAGTTCTCGTCCAATCAAATGCGCTTAAGAAACCAAAGAGTCACGGCTTCTTCACTATCAGGGCTGCTGAAGCGGCGCGTCATATCAGCTACTTGTTTGCACATTTATTATGTCCTACGTGGTGAATGATTTGGACAGTGTGAACATGTTGACAATTGGGACGAATGATGTCTCAATTTCGCATCAGTGGCACTCAAGCGGTTGCATGCTACTGTGCTCCGGTTAAGAGAAACGACAGAATCATATGCACCGATAATACATGTAAATCCACCAAGAAAACAAAACGTATCGGACCTGTTTTAAGTCTACACCCTACAGTTTAACTTCCAACAAACTGAACGATTCTCGAAGGAAGCAATTAAGCCCCGCCCTACATGTTTCCTCATTCCAGAAGCTGTGACACTTAACTACACATAATAATTTAGAAGAAAACCCCACTGCAACTTCGTGCCGACTTTAAAAGTGTCCCTGAAGGGTCTCTTGAGGAAGTTTTGATACATTTTGATACAAAAACATAACATACCCTGATAAATCAGGCAACATAAGACCAGGAATTTGCATTAAGTAACGTGTAAATTGTGATGTCATGGTTATTTTTGATCATGGTCATTTGTCAGTCTGATTGAATCACACTGGTCCTCAGAATTCTGTCTTTATAACACATCTCGCCTGGTTGGATCCATATCTGTAATTAGGTCCTTTTGCCTCTTACAAGGTTGAGCCATAGTGCTTTTATCCATCTCCCCACCTGCTGTGAATTTAGTGATGGAAGATGACAGAAGTTTTGTGTGTACAGTACATCATCACGGCATGTCCCCAGGGGTATTAATGTAATAGTGCAGACAGTCTGGGTAACTCAGTCTTTGTGAAGAAACCATCTCAGTGGGATGTGCTTTTTAAAAAATTCTTCTAGCTTGATGCTTTCCTTTCCCCTTTTTAAAAAACCGTCCTTCTCAATGTCAGTGGAAAGCAGTAGATGTTGTTGGTCACTGAACAAATAAGACCATTATGTTTTTAATTCATCATACTGATAGCATTGATAAGGTAAGACTCTCTTATTTATGATTGCGATCAATTGTAATTATTGTAATGCAATTTGTTGTGCACACTAGGAAAGTGCTAAGTGAACCCAAGAGACCGTCTGTAACATAGTAAAGCTATTACACATGCATGAAGCAACATGCATACTGAATGACCTTGAGTTTGTCTCAAGCGATTCTATGGTCTGCTCCATGAGTAGTATAGCAATAATAATGCAATCCTTTTGTTTTTATGATCATGGTTTGTGAAACTACAGCTTTGTTAAAAAATATAATGTATTAGGATATTATAAGAGGATATTTAAGTGGTATTAAAGGAATTAATGTGAAATAAATTTGTCAATCAAATTTGTACACTGTAAAAAATCTAATGTAAAAAAGCCCCCACAGACAAAAAAACTTGTTTATTCAACTTTGGATCAATTAGTTTATCTCAACTAAGTTTTCTAAATCAGTTGAACCAGTTTGAAATAACTGGACAACAAGCAAATTTGTGAGTTCACTCGGATTTAAGACCACCCAACCCAAAATATTACGTTTTTTATTATTTTGATTACATATCTAACATAGGTCTAATGAAGACAGACCAAACATTGGTTCAGTAGCTTTCCACTTTCAGTGGAAGAATCATGGGATCATGCACTTAGACCTTAACACCAGAAACACAAACATCAATCATGGTGACAATAATGAAACTTCATTTGTTAAAAACAACTCTAAATACAACAGGCAACTAAGCATTTTCATCAACAAATGCATGAATAAAGTTAGAAAACACTGAAACAGGAATCCATTTTAAAAAATGTATTCAAAAACGAACTAAATATGCCACATTGCATGCTGGGAACTTTACTCTTTCTTGATTGTACATCATTTTTCAAGTTTTGGACAAAACCTTGAGCTTCTAAGTCCAGTCAACAAAATAATCTTTGTTAGCAGCACACTGTGGATAATTTTTTTTTAGCACACAAAATATATTTTATATTGGTAAAAGTATATAAAAGTATTTTGTTTCCTTCTACAATTTTTTTGATCAAGTAACGTAATTACCTTTGTTAGATGAACATATTCAAGTTGGATTTTTTACAGTGTAATCTAAGTATTTAAGTCATCAAATACATTTAGAGATGATCTCACTGTGTTAACACCAAAAATTGAATGCAAACATTACAGTGTAAGATAAAGTGCTGAGTCAAAAAGGAACGAACCCAACCCATTGTTAGGTCAAAAATAAAACAATTCTGGGGTCATTTAAGCCCCTGCTGAAAGAAAACAACAGAATCCTGCCCAAAACAAAATATGTAATGGTTATAATGGGAATTGTATTGGTATTAATGAAAACTATAATTGTAATAAAGAATTTGAATTTCTGTGGTGATGTTTATTTGAGTTTATATTGTTTCTTTCAGAAGGGCCAACAGCTGGGTTTGTCCCTTTTTGACCCACTGCTGGGTTTGACCTGTGTAACTCAATATCATCACAATTACAATAACATTCAAAGAAAGAGTTGTATAACGGTCAACAAATGTATGCTTAAAATGCTCATAGAAAAATGTTCCACGTCGAAATGGTGCATTAATAAAACATGAAATAACCAAATAAAACGTGAAGGCAGATGCCTCCAAAACAAATAAATATGAGAAAATTTAGATGGTATAGACAACAAAATTTTGCACAGGCTGTTTTACATACAATATTGATGATAAGTAAGAAACAAAAACATTCGGAGGTGCATTATATGTTTAATAATGATTGTTAAATAATAAATCGTGTTCCAAATAATTTACCATTTTATTTGTGCAGAACGCTTACAGTATTGTATGCAATGTTTGTGTTTAACAGTAAAGTTAACTTGTAATTGCTCAAACCAGTTCCAAACCGTTGAGGAAAAAAACAGAATTGCTGTGCAGCGTTTGTGTCTGACAGTTTGCCTGTAATTGGCCCAACAACTGTTCCAAACATCCTAATGCAAAGAAAACGGACAATGCTCCCTTTAAGAGATGAAAAATCGACTAGCTAAGCCTATTAGTAGTCTTCGTGCTAAAACCTTACCACAAAACAACATCTTTGGTATTAGCAAACACCAACATCTCTCTCGTAAACAAAAACTCATAAACCAAAAGAATACAAGTGAATCATGCATCAAGCATCGATGAAACTGCAGTAGCTTTCCATGTTTATTAGAAGTCAGGTTTTCTCGGACATAAATTTAGGCTGATGAAAATCTCTTGGCTCCGACTTGTGTCCTTTGGAAGGTCACATGTTGGTCTCTCATGCTTTCCATATTAATGCATTTACCTTTAATCACGTCGAGCCCATAAGCGCGGCTCATTCCGAGGACGAGCAAGAGGGCAGACAGCATTAGTAATTAAGCCTTTGACAGGTGACTATAGGTCACGTACAGCTTTGTTTTCCATCCTTGCATCTTTTTTTGCTATTATTTGATTAGCATCAGAGTTATTACCTTCACAGTGTGGTGTGGAGGGTGTTACGTTTGCTTGATCAATACGTACAAGACAGCAACAGAGCAATGCAATTAATGTCTTCCCTGCTATTTCAGCAAGCTGTTGAGAGCTGTAAATATCCTCCTTTTCCTCTGCCAAGTTTAGTTACCCCTCACAGCCCGTGATAATTTGTGTGCGCTTGCGAGCTTGCTTTTACACTGCGAAGGCGGAAAAGAGGCTGCGTTGGGTGTCATAAGCTTATTTACACTGATAACTGCACTTGCAGAACATTGCTGTAAAATCAATGTTAAGGAAAATATGAATGACAAATTTAGAAACATGGAGTGAAAAATACATTATGAGCTATAAGAGTGGTTTACAAACACAGCAGGGGAAATAGGGCTGTAAAAATGTACTGGGCAAAATAGCACAAGAGGGTGCAGATGGGAGTGGAAATTCCTGCGGATGATTTCCTTACAAGGTGCACGTTAAAAAACACAGGCGCAATATCTCATTCCCATAATGATCAATGCAATCTACTAAGACCAGCGCAAATTAGCACAGGGTTTAAGACATGCTTTTTTGGCGTTAAATAAAGCCACAAATACTGGTACAACGACAAGTGTAAACCTTAGTATCTCACGTTGCGTGATTCATTTAAATACTCTCCTCCCATAAAGTTTGCGTCTGAAGAGCAAACTCATACAAATGCATAAGCATTAAGATCAGTCCCAAAAACAGCTTTTTTGTCCACGCCTTTATTTTAAGATTCATTTTTGGAGTTTTTGCCTTTATTTGTACAGCTACATGGAGAGGACAGGAAACGAAGTGGGTGAGAGAGGGGGGGATTGGGATAGGACCACGGGCCGGGATTCGAACTAGGGTCACCCGGAGCGCAACAGCGCCATATGTCGGAGCAATAACCACAAGGGTATTCACTGTAAGGTGATGACCTTTCACCCGACGACCTCATCAAGGATGACCCCTCACACTCAGACGCCTTCAGTAGTTAAGAGCATTTCCAGGATACATACTGTTCGCGGATGCCTTTGAGTGGTGTTTTCAGTGGAGTGGTGTGCTTGTTTACTTGTTATTGTAATTATTATTATTATAAGTAGGCTAGTAGTAGTAGTATTTTACAAGAATGCCGTGAAGAGAGCATGCAAGGCTGTTGCTTATTTTGCTGTGTGTAGCCTTAACTGAAGTGACGTTAACACAGCAATATTAACAAAGGCGCATGTTCACTTCTTGAATCGTTTGCTGTTTGGGTGAGAAAAGTTTCACGGGCGTGGAGGAGGCGGTCTTTTTATGTAATTTTACTAAAACGAATAATACAGTAATATTAATAATATACAGTATTTACAGTAGTGTGCCTTCAAAACAATTATTAAAACACTGGAAAAACAGGTTATTCTGATTATCTCATCCTCCGAATATAATTTCTTTTTTTTTTCTTTTTTTTTTCATTTAAAATTTATAAGAGGGTTAGAAGAGAATTATATTTATATTTTTTTCATTTAAGCTCAGGTGGTTGTAAACCTCTGAAAATGTTTTAGGTGTAAATTGTTTATATTTAATTTCTTGAGAAACATATATGTATTTTTATAGCTTCTGAAAGACATTACTAAATGAAAAAAATAGATATATAAACAATAACAATTTACACCAGTTGTCATCTTCAGAGGTTTATACCCACCTTTGAACGAATCGCGTTGCCTTCATGAAGATCACTGAATGTTTCTATATATTGTAATAGTTGTGTATCAGTCTCTTGATTGATGTAAAACGTTGAATCTCAACATTTACATAGACATTTAGTCATTTAGCAGACGTTTTTATCTGAAGCGACGTACAAAGTAGGGGAAAACAATAGAAGATATTTTTGCAACAAAAGAACAACAATGCATAGGTGCAGTAAAAAACTGGTTTCAGTCAGCCTATCACATTATACAAAGCTAAGACTTTTTTGGGGGGGGATAGGAAAGTAGAAAAGAAGTAGAAGACTGTACTAATGGGTCAGATGTTGACGGAAGAGATGTGTTTTTAGCCGATTCTTAAAGACAGCTACAGAATCTGATGATCTTGTGGCAAGAGGGAGATCGTTCCAGAGTCGTGGAACCGACCAGAGAAAGTGCGTGAGAGTGATTTTTTCGCTTTTTGGTACGGCACCACAAGACTTTGTTTGATGGCAGAGCGCAGGGATCGGGCGGGCACATAAGTCTGAATTAGTGAGTGAAGATATGGGGGTGCCGAACCAGTGGTGGTTTTGTAGGCCAAGAGCAGAGACTTGAATTGGATGCAAGCAACGATAGGGAGCCAGTCTAACCTATCGAAGAGAGGAGTGACGTGCGCTCTCTTCAGCTAGTTGAAGACCACTCTTGCCGCTGCATTCTGGATCATCTGAAGAGGTCTGGTTGTAATAGCTAGAGGACCAGCCAGTAGAGCATTGCAATAGTCGAGTCTGGACAGGACGAGAGCCTGGACAAGAACTTGCTTAGCATGTTCAGACAGGAAAGGTCTAATTCTCCTAATATTGTAGAGGATGAATCTACAGGACCAGATAGTGCCAGGTGTCTTGGCCATTCTGAAGGAGTAACGGTTGAAGAACCTGGTGGGATGGAAAGGTCGTGCTGAGTCTTCGGGTCGGCCGGGATCACAAGCAGTTCAGTTTTTGCTAGGTTCAGCTGCAGGTGATGGTCCTTCATCCAGAGTGAGATGTCATTCAGGCATGCCGAGATGCGCTCAGAACCCGTCGGATCATTAGGCTGAAATGACAGGTAGAGTTGTGTGTCATCCACATAGCAGTGATAGGAAAAGACATGTTTCTGAATGACATAACCTAGGTACGTTGTGTATATGGAGAAGAACAGCGGTCCAAGAACTGAGCCATGGGGTACCCCTGTACTGAGATGCTGGGACTCAGAGACCTCACCTCCACAGGATACTCTGAATTACCTATACGAGACTCGAGCCACCATAGCGCCGCTCCAGAGACACCCATAGTCTTGAGGGTCGACAGGAGGATGTGGTGGTTGACAGTGTCGAAAGCGGCAGATAGATCCAGGAGGATGAGTGCAGATGATTTAGAGGCCAAATCTGGCCTCAACATCATACAGTTACTGCTGGACATGAGTCAAATGTACAGAAATGCTGAAAAAGCAAAGATTCTGGGGGACCTGGATAATTTTCCTGAAGATCGGTGGACAGTTTAATGACTCGGGACAAACAAGATACCCTTAAACAACTATGACCAAACATAAAAACTATCATAGATTGTGCAGGTAACATCGTACAGTATTAATAATGAGGGGGATATAAACTTTTGACCTGAGCTAGTTTTAGAAATTATGTTATTATTCTTTGTTGTGAACTTTATGTTAACATTTCTTTTGTAAAATAACTAGTTCAGGCACGACTAAATAAACTTAAAAATAAACCTTAATTTTCAAAATCCCTCTTATTTTTTCCCCAAATTTTCAGCATTTTCTAGATTCTGCAAGGGGGATGTACACTTTTGACTTCAACTGTAAGTGCAAATAAAATATTTTTTAACTTTTAAACAATAGATCGGTCTTTTCTGTTCTGTTTCTTTTTCAAAACTGCATCATGGCATTTGCTGCTGTATAAATTTTTATACAGTATTGATACACGTATCAGCAAGGAATGCATCACGATATACAGAGTTGTTGTATTGTCTTTGAGCACAATTTTGATACAGTATTGATACACGTATCAGCAAGGAATGCATCACGATATTCAGAGTTGTTGTATTGTTTTGAGCACAATTTTGATACAGTATTGATACATGTATCAGCAAGGAATGCATCAAGATATACAGAGTTGTTGTATTGTTTTGAGCACAGCCGTATTTAAAGCCTTGTTCCATGTGCCCCTTTTATAATTTGAGCACCTACCCCTATAAAGGTCTCTTCACAGCCCTGAACTCGAAGGTAAGTACATTTTTGGGTGAAGTATCCCTTTAAATACGCTCCGACTGTGTCAAGACAGACAATCTGCTTGTCGCTGGAATCACATTGCATTGCCAGGTTAGGACAATGTGTTTCATAGAATATGAGCTGGCGCAGAGCCTGCTGAGAGCAGCATTACCTCAGCTGGATAGGAACGCCTTAGGGCTTTTGCACGATATAGTGTGTGTTGCAATATATATATGTCATTCTGCAGTTTATAACACAATTTCCACGAGTCCACAGACAGTGTTTGTTAAAAAGAGATAGAGTCACTCATATGGAGCAGACAGAAATGACCAGTTATGAGAGCTTTGGTTTGATCACAAAATGTCACAAGCTTATTGAAGGGATCCTAAAGGGAATAGATGTTATAATCTTCGAACAAATAAAATCACCGGCTCAAACTTCTGGCAAAATCGCAGCAATGCTATTTTAATGTGCGATCTTTGAATCCCGTCACCTGTTATGACGAGTTGTAATCATGCAATATTTATGATGCCCGGAGAATTAAGGAGAGGAAAGTAATTGGCTTACATCAGCGTATCCGAAGCTATGCTGTTGTTTCAAGACAAATGGTTGTCAATTGCTTTTCGTGTCTGGGCTGTGTTTCCAAACACTGATTATCACATCCGCTCACTTTCTTAATAGGGTTATAGACACCAAATGCTGGCAATTTGCATTACATAAATCAAAAACTAGTCATGACAGGACATTATTTAACTATGGAACAAATGCGCGTAACGAACACTGTGGTGTGGGCATGGTCCCTTTATGAGTTTGACTCAACACACATGGAAATTGTATTGCTTGAAAGCTTAGGATAATAGCGACTGTGAGTATGAAATGTGATGTTAAATGTATTCAGGATATAGATGGTAGTTATATAATAAACATTTAGCAATTATGTATTACGTGACTCATGTGTATTATCTTACATTGCAGTCTAATTGCAAGACTTAAAGGGATACTCCCTCCAAAAAATGTGTTGTTCCAAATCTTTATACATTTCTCTGTTCTGTTGAAAGATATTTGAAAGAATGTTAGTAACTGAAAGTTCTAGGGCACCATTGATACCATTGCAGAAAAAAATATTGTATCAATTATTTGTTCTGTTGAACGCAAAATAACATATTTTGAAGAATGTAGCAAAGCAAACAGTTCTGGGGTACCTTTGACTACCATTTTAATGTTTCCTACTTTGTCAATGGTGCCTCAGAACTGTGAGTAACATTCTTCCAAATATCTTTCTTTGTGTTCAACCCGACACACAAATTTATACAGGTTTGGAACAACTAGAGAGTGAGTTATTCATGACCGAATTTTATTTTTTTGGGTGGAGTATCCCTTTAACTTTCATCTTAACTACATTTTTATACTGCCTCTCAAACTAAAATACATTTATTTAAAGCCATTTAATGCTCAAACTACAGTACAAAGCTGTCTGGGAGTTTGAACATTTATTTTAAAAGTCGTCTTGAAGTCGGGCTGTTATTCAGTTTGTGAAAACATTTTCTTTTTACCCAGCACTCCACACCATGATATAAATAAATAAGCGGTGCTACTTGCAAATGTGACCTTGTTAACTCTTTGTCAATATCTTTCATTGCCACCAGCTACTGACTGTTTGTGCCTAACTGTACTTGCAGTGTTTAAACTGCTGGAATTCCTTCCATTGCTTAAAATGATCTGCATGTCTTCAATGCGGCATGAGATCGAATAGAGCCAAATCGTCTTCTGTCCACTCATATCAAGACTGCCAGTGTGCAGAAGCACCAAGAATTTGTTTATTATTGTGAAAGTCTTGTCTGAGACAGCCAACATGGAGCTATTAACTAAGTTGTGAACAAAGAATTAATAATTAAAAATTAATTGCTCTACAGAAAGACCCACATAAGTCTGATAATCAGCACAAAAACCACATCGAAAATGTCAAGTTAACAGAGCATGTGACAAAAATAATTGACTTGCAGAGCATAAAATGAGATGGATTCTTGGGTTAAGGCTGAAGAAACCTTATCAAAATGCATTTCATGAACATGCAGTAGATTCATGTCGTTTACCCACAAGGTAAAAAGCATTGAAATATAACATTCAGAGCGTTACATTACTTTTAATCAAATTATTCACAGTCGTGAGTACAGGGCACAGGTTTTTCTTTGTGGCTTTTAACCTTTTCAGTCCTACATTCAATCTTGTAAAGTACACCCTGGAAGATAAGTCAGTCCAGATCACATGAACAAACCAGCTTGTGGAAGATGAATCAGAATAATTGGTTTCTTTAGTTTGTCAAATGGCAATGGAGCATTGTGTGTTTGAAGTTTTCTCTCAGTGTACAATTCCTATAAGACACAGCAGGATAGTGTGTCTGAGAATTGTAATACCAAATAACAACAACTTCATTCTCCACTACAACCACTTCACAGATGCACTTTATACGCCGTGCATTATCCAAAACTCCAGCTTTTGCTCCAATTAAGGTCATTTACAGGGACAATTGCCATCTTGAGACTTCAAAAAGAACCAGAAGTACCAAAAGAGAGGAACTGCTGTGTTGTGTACTGTTGAAGAATATGAAGATAGAGAAAAGGATTTTTGCATCCTTGCAGTGGACTTTTGATGTGCTGCAAGCACTCTGGATCACCATACTTTTTCTCTGATTTTATTTTTTTAGTCGGTCAGACATTTTCCCAAAAAATGTACGGAGCACCTGGACTGATACAATATAAAAGCACACGTTTAAAGGTGCTACAAAAGATCATTCATAGCGATGCTAATAAAAAAAACGAATTTAGAGAAAGGATCTTGTAAGAACAAATTCTTTGGATTTTAAAGGTTCTTTATGGAATCATTTAGCCAAAAATTGCGCTTCAATGGCATCATGAAGCACATTTTTTTAAATAAATCACGACAAAAAAATTTGGGTGGAGTATCCCTTTAAAACAAAAAATGTCGAAAAAGTAAAATATAATAATATATACCGTCATTCGAATGTCTTGAAGGGTTTGTCCACAATCTCGATGTATGTACTGTGTTTTATCATGTGAGTGAGAGAGAGAGAGAGAGAGAGAGAGAGAGAATGTTATTAGAAAGATGCATTTCTATCTACAACACTTATTTAAGAAAACAAAACTTGACTACATTAGCTTATAGCAATAAATAAGATTTTACTTGAATAAAAAACCTAATTTAGATGTTATCACATGAAGCATTAATAGTCCCCCCACACACTGAAATGCTGTCACCACTATATAGTGATAGTCAGCATGTCATTTACATTCATCAACAGTGTTGAGTTGACTATGCAGGGCAGTCGGGCAGGGGGTCGTGCTGGCATCCAAAGGTTTTGCCTTCAGCTTACCTTTATTACAGTGGAAGACCTGGGGGCGGGAGCGCGCAACCTCTACACTATTTCTGAGGGACTGAATGTGATGCGGCGGCGGGCATGCATTTCCTCTCGCGCAAAGCCCACAGATGTAGACTTAGGACTCTTTCTTTTCTTTGCCTACCCCTGGTAGTATCGGAGGGTCGATACGCATGTGCATGAATTAAAGATTTTTCTCCAATTACGCGTACGAGTACAACTTTTGCCGGCGTCTTTTGAGACTTGAGAATTTCATCGTATTCTGTGCGAACGACGGATGGCCGTCAGGTTATTAAATGCTGCGGGATGTGTACCGATGCGCCTCGTCGGATTAAGTTGGAGTGGCAGCAAATAACGCGGTTTGAAGTGTTTTCCGCCATGGAGCCAAATCTGAACCGATGATGGTTTTAGTTCGTTTGTAATACTGCTCGGACTACAGGTAAAAGTCTTTGTCCACCCTGGTGCCGTGGAGCGGATCCTGACAGACTGAAGCCGTGCGGTTACCGCAGGGATCAAGAGCGCGCAGCTGATATGGGTAAGCGCACAGTATAGGCTATAGGCTACTGGAAAGTTTATCGATTGCTAATCATATGAATTCATAAGAAAATGTTTCCGATCGATGTTATGCGATTCACTGAAATTGACGATAAATGAACCGCGGTTTAAGAAATGTAGCTTCATAAAATCTTTACATGTCTATAACGTAAAACGAGTTGATTTTCGTCCTATAAATCGTCTAAAGCAAATGCATTCGCAAAATCCACTCGCTGATGTTTTGGACTGACTTATGAAACGACTGTTATTTCTTATAACGAAGTGAAATGAAAGCGCAAAACTCAATAGGCAGCTGGTGCTGAAATTGTTTGGGTTTGTGATGTTTCAGTGGACTGTCGAATACATTTGGTAGATTTGACTGTGAATGCAAAGGAATGTCTTGCTCTGTCAGATTCGGGCTGTCGGGGAGAAGGAAGCTAGATTTGATTAAACCTTTATTGTAATTCGTGCACAAACATACAGTAGACATAAGCCTGCATTTCGTTATTAAAATTTACGTTTTGCTCTTTTTTTCTTGTTCTTTAACTGTAAGCAACTGTGCACGATAGTTGAAGCCACCATTAAAATGACTTAATGAAGATCCATATCAAATCATGACCAAAATAATTCCTCCTCCAGCCCAAGGTGGTAGCTGTGCTTGCAACATAAAGTTCACGGGTTCGAAACCCCAGAGAACGCACATAGCCTACTGACAAAAATGTATAGCTTGAATGCACATTTTTGACAAAAAGCATCTACCAAATGCATGAATGTAATGTCAACTTTTGTATTTTACCGCATGAAGCTCAGTTGTTTACATGCCACACACATTTTTCTACAGTCCAATATTAACAGAGATACTCTTGTAAAAGTGCATGCTCAGTTGCACAATATAGTTAACATTTTAAACATGTCTGTTGTAATTCATCATGATTTCCTTCATTGAAACCCAAAGACGGATCTGTTTCATGTCCATTCCTATTCTATGTTGAACCTTGCTAACGTGATTTTATAGTTATGTCTGTTGAATGAAGATCACATCGGCAATGACAGGCCTGAATGATGAATTGCACTAAGTAATTGCCAGTTGTCATGAATTTTGTTTACATCAAATTCATTGTGAGGCTTTTTGATCAGTAGTCTGGGCTTCAAGAGCCTGCCAGGGATGTCTGATATTACAACTGCTTTATCATAACAGTCAGCTTTTGATACATTTTACCTTGGGTTCATATGAAAACATGTTAATCCACGACTGAAATCCAGGTAATGTCCAAAGATCTACTGTAAAAAACCCTGAGAGATACAAAAAAAACAGATGAAGTGTACCACATCCATTACTTTCAATACTTGAACTTTAGTGCTGTGTGGTTTTTGCAGATATTCTCGAGACTGTAAATTTCACTAGATTACATCAACACAGGTTTATTAATCAGTGTGATAACTAAAATAACTGTAGTCTAATTAAAAAAGGTGTTAAATGGCAATAAGCACAATAAACACTTTGGCTAAAGTATGTGCAAAGTGCCTTTTGTTAACTGTGTGCGTGCGTGTAGTCCAGTGTAAATTCCTGTGTTCCATATGATATTCAAACTTAATACACAGCTCATTTGGATGCTTGATTCTGATTGGCCAGTTGCGACATCTTTTCAAATAACATCCGCTTAAAACTAATAACACCCTGTAACCCGTATGCTGCTAATCATTTTGAGAGGGGCAGTTTAATATTGCACAAACATTAAATATAAAAATGTCTTTTAATAACATATATGACATTATATTTACAAATGATTAAACCAATTTGCCTGTTGGTGACGTTTGAACGTCGTTTCTTACTTTAATACCGAATGTAAACGGCTTTTCCCCGCGGAAGGTCTGCATTCGGTAAAAAAGAGCTAATTCAATATTTCCAATTTACATTTTATGTCCAGTTTTTTCTCATGTGGTAAGTAGCCGTGTAATAAGCGGGATAATGTACGAGCAGCCGGCTATTATCGCAAAATAAGCCCCTTCAGAGTGATACAAGACCCTCCGCTTCGCATCGGGTCCCGATCACATTGTCGGGGCTTATTTCTGTGATAACAACCGGCTGCCTGTACATTATCCATTACATATTTGCCTTCACTATCAACAAGCAACCAAGACTATAGTACAGTAGCTCTGTAGGAACATAATGTTGATTAAAAAATCTAAGTCTTTTGATGTTATCATTGTTTTGTAATACAAAAACAAACATTTCATGTATCCTGTTACTACTAACTGTTAGTAAGATATTGTTCTTCTTTCATCATTTAATCCAAACTTGTATGACTTTCTTCTGCAGAACACAAAATAAGATATTTTAAAGAATGTTGGTAACCAAACAACATTGGCCACCATTGAGTACCATTGTATGTATTCAAAACCAGACTTTTCTCGAAATATCTTCTTTTGTGTTTCACATATGAAAGAGTCATTATACAGGAGATGTCATTAAATTGGGTGAACTATTCTTTTAATAGTCAACCTTCAATTAAAAACAATCAGTGTAAACAGTGCAGATGTAATGAAAGATCAAAAATACTGACAACCAGTTTACTTATTTTATGTTTAATTCTAATTCATTTCAGTTCAAACCTGATCTGAATGTTGTGACGCCCCAATCTTGACTGGTCTGTCCTTTTCCACCAGTTTAACCCACCCAGGCTTGCAACTAAACTGACTTGCTCTGACCCAGTACGACTGACTTTCCTTTAAAGAATACAATAAGAGACATTAAGCAAAATGTTAGTGTCTGTCAGCCACAGTTGGCATTCACTTTCTGTCTTTTGGGAGCGACATAAGAGTGTGTAAACGATAGCAGAAATTGTCAAATGTTTTCAAGTGCAATTCACATGTATACTTGGATGCCGCACCTGCAGTTTTTCTAGCTAAAAGACTTTCCTGCATCTACTTCATTCATTACTGTGGACAAAGCTGATTTTACAATCACAACTGCTATAAATAAAGCTTTTAGTATAAATCACCCTTTCTGTTCTGCTCTCCACATCCTTTGTAAGACACAGTTACGACACTCGTAAGTCTCAGAATTAATGTGCGTAATAATGCGCGCAGGAGCTCCGTTGTTTCACAGCTTCAGTTTAACCGGGTTAACTGTCTCCACCTGCGTCTTCGTGCGGTTACTGTCACTGTTTAAAAACTGGATGGGGCCCATTCTGCTGAGTGATCAATGCACATTTAAGCACCCTTAAATTTCATCATGCTAAACTTTTTAAGATCTTGGACCACCGTTAAGAGCTGCCGACATTGTTATTAAAGACCTATTGTGTCCTTCATCCAAATGAGAGTCCGCTTGCAGATGTCCATGATGTAATTAGAAAAGAGTTCACTATGCATGAGTTGTTTTATAATATAAATATGTCTGTGAGTTACAATTGCTCATACTTAAAATTTTATAAGAATAATAGCAAAATGGTACATTCTTTTGAGTGATGACACAAACTATTCATTGAGTCTAACTCGTGTGTCAATTCACTAGAATTGATAGTTTGAACTTATTATTAAAATAAATCATGCTTACATGTATGCATTTGGTTTATACTTTCATCCAAATTAACTTATTGGGCATTTTAAGGGATAGTTCACCCAAAAATGAAAATTATTTGATCATTTACTCACCCTCTTGTCATTTTCTTTCTTCTACGGAACCGAACGAA
Organism: Triplophysa siluroides; assembly: GCA_006030095.1. Taxonomy (NCBI): domain Eukaryota; kingdom Metazoa; phylum Chordata; class Actinopteri; order Cypriniformes; family Nemacheilidae; genus Triplophysa; species Triplophysa siluroides. The sequence goes on from VCII01000114.1 coordinate 1,234,777, forward strand.
GATATTTTGAAGAATGTCGCTAACCGATCAGTGGTGCTACCCATTCACTTCTCAGTGGCCTTGTGTCCAGACAATAGAAATGAATAGAATGAAAATGATTTTTCTCTTTAAAATATCGTCTTTTGTGTTCTGTAGAAAGAAAGTCATACATGTTTGAAATGACACGTGTGTTCCTTAGTGATCAAACCCATGACCTTTGTGTTGCTAGCGCAATGCTCCGCCAACTGAGCTACAGGAACACAACTTACCATAGCATGAACACGTTTGATAGACATCTTTATTCAAAGTGACATACAAGTTATCTTGTTGTAGACATAGCTAGCGCTCTATCAGCTGATCTGTTAGATGTATTAAGTTATAACACAATGTCACAGTTCTGTCCGCTTGTTACTGTAAGTCTGATGTCACGTACCTCCGCTTCCAAGTTCAAATGTTCTTTTAGATGCCAAAGGCAAACGATGAAAGATGTTACTACACTCATGACGTGCTGTCAAACTACTGAAACCCACAATCCTAACCTCCACAACGAAATCCCAGATGGTCGGACTGCGATTCATTTTTAATGAACTATTAAAATATTGATGTCGGAGATTCAGTAACAGAAGACTGTAGTGTACACTGTGAGTTTATAAAGGTTTAGCTTAAATGTGTAATAGGAATAAACAGTGCTCGTGTCTGTTTAAATAGTAACCACACTTGGAATGAGTGGAGGTCTGGGACCTGGAAATGGTACTCCTCCTTATGTCACAAAACAAGTGGTTGCTGTGAATGGAGAAAACCACAACGCTCAGTACGGGCTCTGTATTGATTGTTGTGAAACAATCTTGGCTTATTAAACAACATTTATGGTACAGTTGGTTTTAGGTATAACTTTTGGTTGTGGATATGTTTTTTTTACCTTAGCAAGCAATATTAAAGATATGACCTTTTCAAGTAGAAAGAACTTGATCTTGTGTGACTGAAATAGCTGCCCGGAGGCTTTGCAAATATGGACTTTGAGTAGGATGACTTGCCTCAAAGTGACTTTGAAACTTCCTTGAAAAATGCTACCAACTTATCGAACGCTCTTATAGTATACTGCAGCAATTACGTATTTTTGTAGGCCAACCCAGGAGTTAGCACCACACTGGATCCCTGGTAAGTAATTACTCTGTGAAAAAATCTCCATTCATGTTTTAGGGATTTGTGCCCTTGTAATGTTATGTGTGAGATTTATATGAGCGATGACACCTACTATCCCCGCCAGAGGATGCAGTCGCTTTCAGCAACTTGTTGGTAACTGCTGTTTTTAAGGCGTAATAAAGCTTTAAAAAATCATGAGCGGCAACAGGTGTGTTTTATGTCATGGATTAAAACATGAAAATATTTAGAGGTTTTGTTAACCACAGATCTTCTTTCAGGCGATTTACCAGAAACCCAACCCCAACAAAAACATAGACTTTCGGGCGATGGAACCGGATGTGCTAAAATGCTAACTTGCTTCCAGGGTTTGCATACAAAAATGCGTCAAAAAAGAATAGTCCAAAAGTTTAAGCTGTTAAAACGTATCACTCTTATTACCATGGGTCGCTAGACAAGGACGATCATGAATCTAAACTATTGACGTAGTCTTTACAAACACTTTGAAATCTTTCCTATATTTACAAAGTTGTGACTACCTCGACAACCAAATCATTTCATATATTATAAATCATACATTTGATATATCGACCAGCCCTAATTTACTCTTGACAATTTTCCACCTTCAGTAGTTTAGACTAGAGAGATGGGACATTTTGAGTGCAGTCATTAAACATTTATCCAAACTGTCAAGCTGACTGCATTCAAATTTGTGTTGACCTGACAGCTGATTTGTGCGCACGGTGGGATGCCGGTTATAGATTTTTCCTTAGCCGTAACCTAAGTGAAATTGATATACAGTAAAGGGGTGTATTCGTGGGTTAAAACCATTTGATTTCATTTTGAGCATTGCTCTTACAAATTCTTACATTTTTTTCAGGTTTTGCCATTATCTTGGTACTTTGGGTAATAGCTTAACCTTCAGCACACTGTAACCGAGTAGCATTTAAATGAAATATCAACTTGTCACCTTGCCAACCAACACAGCAGCTGACTCTGCTGTAAGTGCCAACGTCCTCGAAGCTGTTTGAAAAGGGGACGCCATAGTCATACAGTTTTTTAAATGAGTGGCTTTTAAATGAACTAACCTTGGATGAGCTATGGCAGATCTGCCATCAATGTATTTTAGTCAGCAAAGTAAGAAAGTAGTGTCCGGATCGATTTTTATGTGCGGTATTAGTCACATCTACCGCTCTGCAATAGATCTCTGAAATATTCTACTTTGAATGAAGTTTGCAGTCAGATTCTGTGGCGATACTTTGGTAAAGTGCACTCGTATTTGTTTTCTTGGTTTATGAGTCATAATACGACATGCGGCGCAGGGATTTGGCCTAGGAGGAGCGATCTAACGTATGTCAAAATATTTCAACGTCACTGCTGCTGATTGGCAGTGCCTCTGTAGATACGGATTAGGCATTAGAGAGTTATTGCTATCAGCAGTCTACAACCGGCAGTGTGTTGGTTTGAAAGCCAAGTGTTGCACCTGGAATGTGGAATCCTGTGATACCAAAATGCTGCGAAATCAAAGGTTTATTTCTGAACCTGTCCAAAACCTCTGTGCTGCTCTTATCCCTTCATGATGGGTTAAAATGTCCATTTTTCTAGGACTGTGCTTTTTCACCTGTAAAAAAATCCTGATGGTGAGTGAGCTATATAGATGTAAATAAATACACTGATTGTGATTCATAAAAAATGTTACTACAATCTTGAATTGAAATAATTCATTAACTCATAACCAGTGTTGGTTGAAGTCACTAAATTACAATTAATAAATGATAACCTTAAAAGTTGTAGTAAAGTTAAAAGTAAAGTATTGTACTGTAAGTGTTACACTTTTTTTGGGGGGTAGGCTATGGCATTACTTTAAGGTCGAAAACCTACAAAGTGTTCCTTTAATGAAGTTATGTTTGACAAAATATGGCAAATAGAGATATTTCGATCAAATGTACAGCAACAATAAGGACTGCCCAATGGCCTGGGGCCATGAGAGACCCTCGGGTTGGGCCATTGCTGTATCGTAACGAAAGTTTATAATTTGCAAGTTTTTTATGCCTTGCCTATTTAAATATTCTCAAAAAGATGCAACAGAGAACTCGATTCTGTTCTCACGGGGTGTTAAATAAGCGGGCAGCCGGAAAGCAGTAACTCAGACAACATGCAAAATACTGGACTGAGTTCTCTTTTACGTCTTCTTACTCATTAACAGACATTAGCACATAAAATGATGCCAAAATTCCCATATAAGCAAGTAAGTATATGTAAAGGTAATCCATTATGTCTTAAATAAACGTGAACCATTTGGAAACAACGCATGTTACAGTATATTAAATCTGTGCATCTCTTAAAGCGGCAGTAGGATAATTAAGATCTTTTCAATGTTTATCAAACAACAAAGACAAAAACACTTGTGATGGAGTGTCATGATTTAGTTAGAACAGCACCTGACTGATTCAATTATAACTTATAATAAGATATAGTACGGGTTAATCTATATTTCATTCAAAACAATGATTATTTGTATATTTACTACAGAATACTTTGATTACATGTTCTTATTTTATCGCTTACGGGTCGTCCTCACCATATTTGAAATTTCTGCAAGTTAGGCTATCGTTTTTATGGCATAATAAGATTATTTATTAAGACTACATATTTTAAACAACAAACAAATAACTAGACAATATTATTTATTTATTACTTTATATGTGGGGGGTTAAATTTTTGTCATGAAATACAGAGGAAGACAAGGCAGGAGAACCCAAGTGCAGGCAGGACTCAGGGATGAACGGGTTAACAAGGATTTATTAACAAAATAACAAAGACTACAAAAAGGCAAAACAAAACCCACAATGGGGAAAACAAGACAGGATACTTTTAACAATAAACAAGAACACGGACTAACTAAACTAAGAAAACAACACTTGAGAACACATAACTAAACTACAAGGGATGACACAGTGGCAAGGCACAAGGGTATGATGGGAAATTGGTAATTCATGTTGATCGTACAATGATGAAACATGAGGGGTATAAATAGGGGAACAAACACAGGATAATTGATAGGGGCCAGGTGACACAGATCAAACACTAAGGGAAAGCTAACGAGACGAAAAGGGCGGGAACACAGACGAGACACGAGAAAGCACATGACAAGTTAATATCTAAACAAAGCCATGCCTTTCTCACACAAAACCTAAGGCTATGTCATGGCTCAAGACCAAGAATAGACATGACATGATGGCGGAACCATGACAATTTTGGCAGGGCCAGTAAACATTTGAATCACTTGCCCGACCGGGCCAGTAGAAAGAATGCTTAGCGTTGAGCTCTGATTTCATGTATAAAAATGTGGAAAACGCAAGCTGTGCCGCTTTGTAATTTCTGTTGATCTCTATTTAACCGCGCTTGCCGTGCCTCTACATTTAAGATAGCAATCTTGCGCTTAAACATTCGAGGCTTTACAGACCTCTTAGCCCACCCCTAGCGCCACCCCTTACTTTGGGTAATGCATTACAAAATTTAATAAGAAAGTGTGGCTGTTTACATAACTCATAATGTGTGTGTGTGTGTGTTCAGACTGTTCTAAGTGAACAGTCAGCTCATTTAAACTCATTAGCTAAAAGTAGCAGTTAATTTCAATGACATAAGAATACAGTAATCAGCAAAATTATGGATCTGTGGCTCATGACAGGATCATTTAAAGGTCATCTAATGAGGTCTACTAATAAGATTTCGGGTGTTTTTTAGCCATCTACAGCCTGAAATAGGACCACTGCTGTAGGATGATGAAAAACACGTTTCCTTTGTATTAAACAGTATTTTTCTAGGAGCTTCGGACTGTAGGACAGCATAGCACTCTTGCACAGCCTTGTTTAAAATGGGTATCTGCTTCTAACCAGTGCTAATTCAGCACACATTTCATGTTTCTTGTATTTCGTCAACTCTCGTGGATTAGTGGGGCACCTTGAAGAACACATAGACATTTCACAGACAGATGTGTGTGCAGTAAAGAGTAGAAAGTAATATCGGTAATGGACTAGCAGTGAACCAGACCAACCTAACACATTAATTGGAAAGACACTGACATGTTTCCATGCTATTTTTTCTTCAAAATAGTCCAAGGATACAGGCAATTGCGAGTTTTTCGGTTTTCATTGCCATGTGTTTACTTGGAAATCTGTAGGGGACCACTGCACACTAACTGCAATGTGAGATTATGAGATTAAAGGGATAGTTCACTCCAATATGAAAATTCTTTCATCATTTACTCCCCCTTTTGTCATATTAGAACTGTATGACTTTCTTCTGCAGAACACAAAAGAAGATATTTTGAAGAATGTTGTTAACCAAAAACCGTTGGTCCCCATTGACTTCTATTGTACGGAAACAAAACCAGTGCAAGTCGACTAGCGGCTTTCTGTTGCCAACATTTTTCAAAATATATTTTTTGTGTTCTGTACAAATCCATACAGGATTGAAATGTCAAGAGGGTGATTCAATGATGACAGAATTTTTGTTTTTGTGTGAACTCTCCCTTTAAGGCTGTTTTGAGTTTTGGAAAGCACTTCGAAAGATGTATTGGTTGTGGTGATCTTGGTTTTTTCATTCTTTAAAATTTTCTTAATAGCACCGATGGGATTACAGTTTATGTGAAACTGATGACTCTGTAATTTGCCGTGTACGCTCGGATGGCCGCTGTCCTGCTCTTTCTGCTGGAGCAGGCTGTGAGCGCATGGAACACGCGATGCGAGACTTCAGACATAGGGCTGTACATTAAGACTCCAATCAATTTCTTCTTTGTTACGTATCTCGTTGTATTCTTTTCTCTGGCAATGGAAAGTCCTGTATATAATGTTTCTGAGGCAAAAGATTGTAATGAAATTGCTCATTCCGCGTCATCTTTTTTGGCACGGACGACAGTGTATGGAACAAATTGGTTCTGAGTAATTACGTTTGATGTAATGATTCAGCCCTAAATTGTCTAATTAATTCCCATGGACACAGTATAAAAATATAGTACTAAATATATTGCCGGACATTAGTCACAGCTCAAAGTTGATTACCTCGTAGGTGATAATTACTAAAAAAGGCTCCATGTCTAAATTAGTGTTTACGTCTTATTCAACAGAAATGCTAGAAACTGCTCAGTTCACAGTTTTCATTTAAACTTGAGAACTTTATAATTTAATTATCGTACAGTAATAAAACGTTATGAGCAAAAAGTACTTTGTAGGACTACAGACATAAAAGCGAATCCATATACCGATCTATTAATCCTCAGTTTGTGGAGTCAGAATACCACAATTTAAATGTATTTTTAGTACTGTTATACTATATATTTTAGTTTGTGTATGCATAATATGACCATTTTATCAATATTATCAACTTTTTATTAAAATGGGTTTATAGTGATTGGCTGTCACGATTATAAAAACTTAGCTGATGACTAAATGTTAATAACTTAATACGCTGAATTGTAAATTGTCTGTTTCAGTCAAACCTAAATTACATCTAGAGCCAAGTGTTTGCCCAAATGTTCGTCGTGTAAAGTGATTGTGTATCTTTATTTATGTAATGGATTATGTATTGTTGTAGTGTGAATGCTAGCCGTATTTTCTCAGACGAGCATGAATATTTCCAAATTTGACCTATTGTTAAATGTGATAAGCTGATAATGTTCTGTTATCCTCTGCAGGTCCTGTTGTGTGTGACAAGAGATTAGCGGGCCTCATCTTTCTCCAAGCCTCTTCTCTTCTGCTGTTCGGTTCTGGTGAAAGGATGTGCCCCTATAGCTGCAACTGCGAGGGAAAGATCGTCCATTGTGAGTCATCCAGCTTCCAGGACGTCCCTGAAAACATTTCTGTTACTTGCCAAGGTCTGTCCCTGCGCTACAATAACCTGCACACAATGCTCCCCTACCAGTTTGCCCATCTCAACCAGCTGCTCTGGCTCTACCTGGACCACAACCAAATTGAATTTGTGGATAGCCGCGCTTTTCAGGGGGTGCGGCGGTTGAAGGAGTTGATCTTGAGCTCTAACCGGATATCACAGCTGCACAACGTCACGTTTCACGGAGCACCAAACCTCCGCAATCTTGATATCTCCTATAACAAGTTGCAGGAGCTGCAGCCAGGCCAGTTTTTTGGTCTTCGAAAACTGCAGAATCTGCACTTGCGTTCCAACGGGCTCACCACCATCCCTGTCCGGGCATTTCTGGAGTGCAGGAGTTTGGAGTTTCTGGATTTGGGCTACAATCGGCTTCGTGTTGTCACTCGCACGGCATTCCTGGGGTTATCTCGACTAATGGAACTCCACCTGGAACACAATCAGTTTTCAAGAATCAACTTCTTTCTCTTTCCTCGTCTGGTTAACCTTCGCTCCCTGTATCTGCAATGGAACCGCATTCGAGCTGTCAATCAAGGTCTTCCGTGGAGCTGGTACACCTTGCAGAAGCTTGATATTTCTGGCAACGAGATACAGACACTGGATCCTGTAGTGTTTCAATGCCTTCCCAATCTTCAGGTTCTCAACTTGGAGTCTAACAAACTGGCAAATGTGTCCCAACAAGTTGTGGTCGCCTGGATTTCCCTGACAACTATTAGTCTCGCTGGTAATATGTGGGACTGTGGGCCGGGCATTTGTCCTCTTGTCGTATGGCTCAAGAATTTTAGTGGCACTAAGGACACCAGTATAATCTGCAGCAGTCCCAAGCATCTTCAAGGGGAGAAGGTTATGGAGGCCACAAAAAACTTTATTGACTGTGATGATTATGAAATCACCGCTCAGTCACCATTGTATCTTCAAACCTTCGAGCCAAGTTTTGAGCTCACTGTTGAACCCACAATGGCTCCTACAACATCCCCTCCACCCCTGCCTTCACCCGCTTCCGAGGCGCCCATTCCTCCTCCCCAACCGCAACCTCCTCAACGGCCCACCTTTCCCAGCCGTACACATACACACCCCAGGGACTCCCACCACTGGACACCCTCATCCTCCAACAGTTTATTAGTGACCCCAGCTCCTGATCCTGACAACGTTTCATTCCACAAAGTGGTGATGGGAGGAGTGGCGCTGTTTTTCTCCATATCGTTCATCTTGTCAGTTATTTACGTGTCCTGGAAACGATACCCCGGTGCCACCCGGCTGCTTCAGCAGAATTCAGTTGTGGGTCGAAAACGGAGGAAAAAGAGTCAGGAGCCAGAACAGAACCTGAGCTCCCAGCTCCAGGAATATTACATGAGCTACAACCCCGCCGCCTCACCGGAAGCCATGGAGGTGCTGGGCAATGGGACAGGTACCTGCACCTGCACCATATCCGGCTCCAGGGAATGTGAGGTATGACATGTGAAAGACAGCCTAAAAACAAATCAGATCAAAACAAATGAACGACTCAGGACATAGAGGTAAATTCTTCATTGTGCATGCTGCAATATTCATAAGAGCAGGGGAAAGTACCCTTGACTCCTCGGGTCCTTCATATAATGGCTCATCTAAAGGATGTTCCATTTAGTCCACATTTTATAACTTCACCCTTTGTAAAATAACCAAAACCAGGAGTCAATGGTTCCCTTAACAAAAAGCTATGCACTGCTGAACACATTTACACGTTTTATTTAAGAACTGCACTGGTGCAAGTTTTCACAGTTATTTGGTCATGCTAATAATGTCGAATATGAGTCAGTAATAATGGATTGTGAATCTGATTGTTTCACGAATGCGAAACAGTAAATCGTATCCATGCCAGTTGCGTTTGGAATGGGTTTGCTTCATTTAACTTGTAAATGTACGGCAGAAAGAACATCCAAATGGAAAAGGAAAAACAAATGAGGGCTAATGATATATTGATTGTCACAATCCATTAGAGCACCCAAAAGGGCCTTTTCTTCTGTATCTAATGTGATGGGTTTAAAAGCATCTTTTCATCTCTCCAAGCCCGTAACTGATGTACTCAGCTTTACATTTTAAATCCTAGATGTGCCCTTTTCGATGACGACGGGATGAGAGTATTTTTACCTGTTGATTAGAGATGATGACTGGTGTTGATGAAATATAGTTTTCTACCCAAGATTCATAGCTTAGTCTTAGGATCGCGAGAGGATGCTGGTTTTAACCGCCAAAATCCCATTATATGGCTCGATTTCAGTCGGGCTAGGAATAGGAGGCAAATGATCAGAATAATTACCATAACCTTACTCTGTGCAATCTCGAGCTGGCTGTTCCTGCTTTGATGTCGCGAAGCACATTTAACCAAAAAGATGTAAATCTTATCAATGGATGCGCACCAGGCATGTTCAAACAAAAGAGATTATTTACACTTGAAAGAAGAGCCGTATGTCGAATGGAGACCAAAATAGTGAACTGGAGGTAATTTACTTGCTCGGCCGAGCCAATGGAGGGAACCAAAAATCGGAGGATAAAAAAGCTGTTAAACTCTGAAGGATGATTGAATTACTCAAATGCATTTACAAAATGTAGTATACGTAACAACAGCACACAGTACTTCCCACTGGTTTCTGTGCTCTGTTGATACTGAAGGGATTGTGATACTTGCGAAGAAAGATAGCACTGTTTATCCCAAGGAGAAATGTACGTGTTATAGCAGGTTGAACAGATGTAATGGCATAAGATTCAGCAGATAGTTGCACACCTGGATGGCAGCAGGAAGGAAGGAGCCCCGTGGAGTCTGTGATGCTTTTCACGACGGCTGAAAGCCTAGACAGCATTTTTCTTCAGCTACCAACTCTAAGGGATTAAGGTTCCCTTTCTATCCATTTATTTCTCCTTTTTGACTAAAAGATCATTTTGTGAAGCGGGAACATTCTTTGAATGTTCAAGGTTCCTTATGGTTTCAGGTTTTTTTCCAACATGAAAAGGCTCAAGTCAGTTTTTGTTTCGGTTTAAATATTTTTTTATTTCTACTTGATATGATATGTTATATATCACATATAACAGTGGTTACTGTATGCAGTGCACTTTCTTTGTTTCTTAATACACATTGAGATGAAATTATGAACAAATTGCAGCGATTGAATATTTTGCTGTCATGAACAACAAAGCCGCACATTTCGTCTTTGTGAGCATTGCCATAGAAACGAATGAGTTCCCAGGACACACGCCCGGGCAGACATCTCTGACTTGTCATCTCATAATTACAGTAATTCAGACAAGACATGAACGCGGCATTAGTGAATATCAGGCTGAAAATATGTAGTACAACTTCACCCTGGGTTTTCAAAAAAGCTTTAAAATGAAGAGACTCTTGGTGAAAATGTCTTTATTGCTGTACTAAAATGACTTCAGATTCAGAGAAATGTGGCTAAATATGAAATCCAAGTCGATTTTCGTTGACTCCTCTGAGAGTAAAAAAATGACAGTATTGCTTACCAACTGTTCAATTCTTTACCAGCTACTAACTAAAGGTGACAGCAAACTTCTTTTGTTTACTCTCCTTTTCCTCTGTTTTTGTTATTGTACCAGTTTCTGGCTATGTTTAATAATGAAAGAGCAAGCATCCACTCTGCTTATGATTATGAAAGCACAGAGCTGCTGTGCAGGGAGCAGAACTTTTCATTTCATCCTCGCTCAGCGGAGGCCGCCCCTGTGGATGCCAGCGAGACGTGCTGATGATGAGCAGGACGCCCGAATCGCAGTGTGCAGAGGCTTTTGCTCTGCGATGGAATCGACGCTGGTGAGGAGAAAGGGAGAGAGGGAATGAAAGCCAGAGCTGCTCTTTGGACTTGAATGACCTTATTCATCCTTATTCACTTTTCCAAAGAGTGCATGAGTGAGATTCAGATCTGGTGCGTCTCAATTAGCTCTACGTGGAAATAAGTGCAAATCCAAGTGCAAATCATTAGAGTTCAAAACGGTATTCGAACATTGGAACTTCAAAACCGCTCTGGATAAAAAATATAAAAGTTAAGCAATATCACCCACAAGCATAAGTGCGCAGCATGTCAGCACATATGTTAAGCTTTGGTAATCACAGACGTTATAAAAAAGTCATTTTTTCATTTTTTAAGTCGTTTTTCACTTATATTCATAAAGCACTGAATTGATTCTGACAGCACACAATATCACAACCCTGATGTTATAGAAAAAAATTGTCTTCGTTTATTCACTCTGTCATTCAAAACATGTATATGACACTTTCTTCTGCAGAACACAAAATAAGATATTTTGTGAAATGTCTCAGTGGTTTTGTGTCCATACAATGGAAGTCAATGGGAGGCAATGTTGTTTGGTTACCAACAATCTTCTTTAAAACACAAAGTGTCATATAGGTTTAGAAATGACGTAATGACATGAGAGTAAGTCAATGATGAAAGACGTTTTATTTTTGGGTGAACCGTCCCTTTAACTGTGATTATACATTGACCCTGAATGGCTGCGTAATCCGTCAATTTCCACAGAACAATTTTGTGACGCATCATTCATCCATGTTATGACTTCATACTTTTGAACCGGTTACAGCATATGATGTGAGGGAGTGTCTTATCAGATTAAAGTGGCCATTAAAGACTTAATGCCACTGCATGTCAAAGAGAGCCTCATTACGAATGCTATGAAATTCACGAGTGACATTCTTTTTCTCTTATAATTTGAAAGGCGATCTTTTAAAAGCAGATTTCGGCCACACCTCACCAAATTCCCCATTATAAATGTATTAATCCATCCTTTGTGAAGAAAGCAGATTGGCCTTTAAAGGCACAATATGTAAAAATAAGGAAGTAAGAAGGCTGGTTAAAGTAATGATTATCTTTTTACAGGCCATAGACAATGACCAAAAAATGTTAAAGTAAATCAGAATAGGGAAATAAGGACTTTAATATATTCAGTTAAGCCCAAAGTAAAGAATTTACAATTTTGTTCCACTGAACTATGTTTGAACTTGACTCAGCAGGTAGATGATCTTTTTTAGGTGTAAAATGACTTTAGGCGTACGCCGAATGGATGTTTTTTGTACAAAATAAAGCTAATGCTTTATTAAAATCTCCAGCTGGAGCCACGTATAGCCTTCAGGCGAAGGCAAGTGAGGGAGTCCACATTTTTTTCATTTTGTAGTGCGTTAAAATAAATGCAAGATGGAAGAGAGTTGGAAATGCCTCTGATCCACTGCAGAGACAGGATCAAATGAGGATATTGACACTTTGCTTTCACTCTGAGCATGCTGCAATATTCAAAGTTCCTCAAAACTGCATTAAAGTTTTCAATTGATGAGTACACACAGATACATCCTTTCATCTAACAGCCCTATCATGGCAAGCTGACAGGCAGGCACATTAGCTTTGACGACACCGTGTACGCGCTGTGTTTGGTCAGTGCCTTATTAAAACCGTCATTTTAATCTTCTGTAGACTCTCTTGAAGAGTTATGTTAAGTTTGAAAGGTCATGATTGCTTTGAACAACCGGGGGTTAAAGGAAGGTTACTAAAAAAGAAAGTTGTGAATTGTGGGAAAATGGAAGATGCATTGGTTTAGCTTGTAAGCACACAGGTCATAGCACTCCACTGAAATGAACCGTACACTTCCAGCTCTCCTCGTCTTTCTCATTGTGCCATGAGGGACAGACGTACTTTTATCAAGGAGCTTATTTTGCAGCTCTTCTTATGCTGCATATGATTAAAAAAGCTAAAAGGAAATAATCCTGTGTTTTGAAATGGCTTTATTATATTTGTCTTTTGGGATTAATTACTGCGTATGTGTATATGTGCAGAAAGAATTCTCAAGGTTCTGCTGCTTTTAATTGGAATTTTTGGTGTTTTTCTGCATTTTTCTGACAGGTCTAATCTTTAAAAAAAATGGTATTCACGATGATATCTCAGTGCTTTATATACACAAAAAATGCTCTTGTCGAGGACTGTAATTATTTGAATTCATAAATAGTTGTAACAAATTTCAGTCAAGGAGTACTTTTTTTTTTTTGTTAGTTTGTTAGCATCTGTTGAAGTTTGTTGCCATCTGTTGAAGTTTGTTGCCATCCGTTGGAGTTTGTGGACATCTGTTGGAGTTTGACGAGATCTGTTGGAGTTTGTTGGCATCTGTTGGAGTTTGTGGGCATCTGTTGGAGTTTGTGGGCATCTGTTGGAGTTAGACGAGATCTGTTGGAGTTTGTTGGCATCTGTTAGAGTTTGTGGGCATCTGTTGGAGTTTGTGGGCATCTGTTGGAGTTTGTTGGCATCTGTGTGAGTTTGTTGGAATCTGTTAGAGTTTGTTGGCATCTGTTGGAGTTTGTGGCCATCTGTTGGGGTTTGTTGGTCTGTTGAGTTTGTTAATCTGTTGGTTGGCATCTGTTGGACATCTGTTGGAGTTTTGTTAGTTTGTGGGCATCTGTTTGGAGTTTGTGGGCATCTGTTGGACGAGATCTGTTGGAGTTTGTTAGCATCTGTTGGAGTTTGTTGGCATCTGTTGGAATTTGTTGTTTGTTGGCATTAGAGTTTGTTGGCATTGAAGTTTGTTGTTTGTTTCCATTTGTTGTTTGTTTGGCATCTGTTGAAGTTTGTTGGTATTGGAGTTTGTTGTTTGTTGGCATATGTTGGAGTTTGTTGCATCAGTGTGAATTAGCCTACATATTGGTACCAAATGTATACCTTTAAAGGGTACCATGCCAGTGACAGCTTTTGAAAAAAAAGTGTTTATATAAGATGCCAAATGGTATTGAATCCTCTCTCTAGTTTATTAATACTAAACATGTATGTAGAAAAGGACCCAAGCACAGACTGCCTGGTAAGTCACACATGAACATTTTGTTGCAATTTAAGATTGTGTGCAATGTCTGTTGAATATGAAAGGACAACATTCTAAATGCAATTTTTCTCTCATTCAGAAAATATCTGCTATTGTCATATTTGTTAACCTAGACAGTACTGAGATTATATTGAGAGCAACTTGAATTATTTTTAGTTAATTATTGTAATTATTATTTTTGCTCAGATATCCTCTTCTGAATTTTCTCTTTTGAAAAAAGAAATCTGTTTCTTTCAGAGTTTCTATGCAATGTCACAAATTAGGCTGAGATTTACCAAAGAGCTCAATATGAACCCACATATTTCTTAAAACATTCTACCAAGTCTACATGGCTATACTTTCCACTATAAGTTTCTAAACGTTGTAAAGTTGATGCTAAGTTATAAAATCGCAATACTAAATCGATATTGGTTTCCTCCAGGGTTCTCTGTCAATTAACATTACCGTTGATAGCTGAGGAAAAATGTATCCAGTTATTCAAATAATAACTCTTCATTGAATTTCAATATTGCCTTTCTAGAGATTAGGGAACAATGATTAGCAATATCCAACTTGAAGTGAATAATGTCTCACATGTGGCTCAGCCTTAATGACTTCAGTAATGAAAAAATGAACAAACATGGCTCCAGGGTTTTAAACAGACCTCCGCTGTCCTACATTTACATGGAGTCAAGGCTCCTAAAGCCCTGCTTCATGTGATTTGTCATAGTAAATAAGTCAGAGAGAACCAGAGAGTCTTTTATAATACACACTAGAACTGAACATTAAAATATTCACAACATACTTACATTATGTAATGTCTCTGTGTTCATCAACTGTCAGTCTTTTATTTCGATTCATGTATTTGGTTCATGATGTCACGTCCTGTTCTGAGTAGTCCCGCCCTATTGTTTCCAGGTGTTCCTTGTTTTCCCTCATTAGTCCGTTTTTATTTACACATGTGGGATTTGTTGGTGGTTGTTTTGTGGTTTACATGTGCTGTTTTTTTCATTATGTCGGTCTTTAGTTTTTTTACTACATTTTCAGACTAAATCTCTCCGCATATAGACTGTTACAGGAATAGCAACATAAACAAATGTCATGTAGCCCTAATTCCGGTAGACCTCCGCAAAAAAACAATAACTGTTGAGTAGTTTTAATTTAATACAATTAATTTACAATCTACGACGACGTTTTAGTGCCACGTTAAAAATAAAAAAAATCCAAGATTTTGAGAATAAAGTTGAAATGTTTCGAGAATAAGTCGAAATGTTACGAGAATAAACTTGTCGTAATACAAATTTTGTTTACGTGAATGTTGTAGTTTAAGAGTTTAAGTTATGTTAAGCATTATATTTAAGATGGTGATCACCATCCTCATAGTCTCTTGAGAAACAACATATCCTCTTCGAATAGCATGCAGATGTAACCACCTGTATACTTGGAGTCGACCACTGGTCGCTATTTCAGTCTGCACAAAAGAGTAAATAAATTCAGTTTCCTACATAACGCTGCAGTGTCCTTTTACTAATTATAACTCCGTGATGATGCGCCAAAAGACAAAGAATTTCCTTATTGCTAAATCCTAATCTAAAGTAGGATTTAACCAAATCCTCCACATCCATTGCTTCCAATTCTGTGATTTTTCTCGAAATATTACGAGTTTAATCTCGTATTACTACGAGTTTATTCTCGTAACATTTCGACTTTATTCTCGTAACATTTCGACTTTATTCTCGTAACATTTCGACATTATTTCTTGGGATTTTTTTTTTATTTTTAACGTGGCACTAAAACGCTGTCGTAACAATCAAATATTAATATTAAATAAATATATATTTTTTATATTATAATACACAGTCATGGGCCAGGCGTGTGCGTCTGATGAAAACGGCTATAGATCCTGTCTCTCTTCCTTTGTTTGGACAGTTTGTTACACAGATTTTCTGGGGATATAATACTAAGCAACATATTACGCTAAGGTTGTTTCAGTTGACATAAGTTAATGCATCATTTAACATAAACTAGCAATGAAACCTATCGGTTTAGAGCATTTATTTATGTATGTACATTTTAGCATTTACCAATCCATTTTGAAAACTTAATTTATGCTACTTAATTAAGGCTAATTGACCAATCAGCATCATTAAGGATTGTAATTGGCATTAACTAACATTAAAAATGCAATTAATCAATGCTGAAAAACGATATAGTTCATTGGTAATTTGTTAACCAAAGTCCCAAACACTCGACTTCCTTCTGAAAAATGATGCTCTGTTTTTTTAAGTCTTTTCAACGCGTTTATATCTTGGAAATACCACTGAGATCAATACAATTATGATACATTTTTTTTCAAAGCCAGCAATTCACTGAAAGAAAAACTCGAGCTGAAAGGTTGGAATCATTTTCAAAAGCACCCTTTATCGTGCCATTTGAAACTTTTTGTTCCGTTCATTTAATTCTTTCCATAAAAGAGAGAAACGGCGTACAGTCGTTGACCTCCTGTTGTTTGGAAGACACAATGAGATAATTGGAGCTCTGGGCTGGAAGTGAAGATGGAAGCAGCATGGATTTGCTAACAGGTTGAGCCTGACATACTCCTGACGCTATCCAGTATAATTGCAGCATCTTTCTGCTCTTAATTAAACCTCACTAATATAATCTAAGTACAGCTCTGCGCATAGAGAAGTGACGTTCATTTTACTTTCTTGAACGGAGATGAGGAAAACGCAGGCCTGTGTGTGAAGCGGAAGTCGCTCATCCATTATTTAACTTGGCTCTTAACCAGTGTGTGCTAATTGGAGGTGCTGAGGTTCAGCCAGACCAGACTTATTAGCACACTAATTAGTTAAGTCAGCTTACTGCCAGGGGTTTCTGCGGATCTCCGTGTTAAAATGTACAGCCACGTGCGTCTCCGTTAATCTAACGGTGTTAAACGTCTTTCACCTTGTCCGTTTCATCGACATCTGTTGTGGCTTTGTTATTAGCTAGTGGCAGCTCTTTGGCCGGTAATCACGGGCCAGTCACGGTTTTATCTGCCCTGTGATTTCACCTTTCACTGTTGTCTGTGTTAGCATTAGCATGCTACAACTAGCTGTTACTGCTAATATTGGTTTCTTGGGCCATTTACAATACTGTGAATAAAGCAGTTGGTCACTTTTCTCTATAATCATTGAAATGTTTTACTTAAAGCATATATGTATAATGCTTTATAAAAGTAGTTTTAATGTATTAATTATGCCTTGTTATGCACCTTATACTGCATTGTAATGTCTCATGAATAATTGTAACTACAGTTAATACATTATAACACTTAGCAATTGATTTTACCCCTTTCATTTTTTATTTGCTTATAATTATTTACAACAACATTTGATGTATTGCAACCGACATTATGAACAACTATAATGCATCATACCCTTTAATAACCTTTTATAATGCATTATACATAAAGGCTACAGACTGTTTAATTTTTTTGCCATAAATCATCATTATTATTAGTCACTCTTAATGTTTGTCACTGTTCTGCAAATATCTAACCAATTCAAAATATTAAAAAGTGCTTGTCAACTTTGACAACACAGTATTTAATCGTTTAAAAAGAACAGTTTTACTCCCAGAAAAGCAGCGAATTTTGACATCCAAGGTTTCGGAAGGACAAGGACGATATGAAAGCGTTGCTATTGGCGATGAACATAACGGCAATGAAGTGCAACGTAATACCGTGATAATATAGCACATCAGGAAGATAGCAATTACTGTGATTTAAAAATCAATACTGTCACATTATTTGATTTATTTACTAGATATGTAATACATATTATATATCAACTCGCTGCAAAATATCTATATCCATTACAGATACCCATATCCAGTGTCTAAGGTAACTGGATGGTAACTGAAAAGGTAATGAGACAACAATGTAGCATACTATTGTCTGAAATGAATAAAGTTGCATATCATTGGTCTGTTTCAACATAACATAAAATATTTGTACAAAATAAAAATCATATTTTGCATGTATACAGAGTATTTAGAGAATTGGGGGCAAATGCGATTATTAATAACACATCCACTGAAAAGCTCAGACTGCGTCAGTCAAGCACTAATGTGAATATTCAATTATGAACATAGGCCATAACAAATGTGCCTGAGTGTTGTATTAATATTTTTTAATACAAAACACTGATTGAACGCTGAATCATACGTGTCAGGGATTTCTCGTTTTCCTTCAACCTCTCGATGTACCTGGTTACAGAGCTCAAGGATATGTACTGTATGCTATTATGGTTGTGTTTGAGCGCTCTAGTGCGATGAGCATCTGCTTTGAGAGTTCCTTTTGAGTGCATTGAAGTTCCTGTGCACCCTCTTTTGTTCTGCAAGGCAAGGCTGATTCATTTTCGCAGTTCTAAGTTTCCGAAGGTACTTTCAACGTCTTGTAAAAATTCAATTGTAAGAGTTCAAAATATGGGTTTCACCTTGTGTCAGCCGGTTTAACTACAAGAAAATCAAAGCTCACCCTTAGGCATCTTGAATGTAGTCTTGGAACAGTGGAAAACGGTCCTTACTTAGTTATCTTTGCTGTTAGACACAAAAAGCAACTTTCCAGATTCTCTTACTTGAGCAGATTGAGAATCTGCAGTTTGGCAGATTGTGGTGTGCTGTGCACTTTCATACTGTACAAACGATATATTCCATTTCCTAATATCAACCTCACAGAATGCATGCTTCATTTTTATATTTCCCCAAAAACATTAAAAAAATGTTTTATTAGGATTTAAACTGTTTACCTACAAGGCTAAAAATGACTGGTATGACTATCTTCATAGGATTAACCAGAACAACACTCACACACCCTTAAAATAAAGGTGCTTGAAGGGTTTTTCACAGCGATGCCATAAAATAATTGTTGGTTCCACAGAGAACCATTAAATAAAAGGTTCTATGAAGAGCATCTCTTTCTTACCCTTTTATAATCTGAAGAACCTTTTTTCTTCATAAAGAACCTTTTGTGAAACAGAAAGGTTCTTCAGATGATAAAGGCTCTTTATGGAACCATTTAGACAAAAAAAGGTTCTTCAATGGCATCGTGAAGCACCATTATTTTTAAAAGTGCACTTAAACAAGATCATTATAGTCACGTTTTAAGACAACCGCAGTGTCCGAAATCTGAAAAACAACCCCATGCTAGAGCTCATTTGGCACATCATGCATAAATTAATCACATATGTTGCATGTTAAGACAATAAAATGTAACACATTTTCATTTAATTCTTCATCTCAAAGGGATAAATGTCACAACTTCAATTGTCCAATTGTGGAACCTTTATAAAGGACATATTGTAAACAATATCACCAGTCGTAAGGATACAAACCAAAATACAGGAAAAATGTGACCCAGTCTGTGAAATCCAGGTGAAAATCAAACGATTATTAGACAAAGAGCATCAAAGTTTGATTTTGAGTCTTATTTTCACTATGATTTCAATCTTTCATAGCCCTATTAAAGATATCATCATTAAACAATCTTTAGTCATCTAGTCATTAAAGATATCAAGGTTATATTTGTACATAATTGTCTTTACATAATGTAGTATGATTTCATATAAAAATGGTAAATTACAAAATCAAAATGACTAGCTGGGTTTTTTTACAGACATGGTTACGTACATTAAAAATGACTTGTTCAGGCAAATGTCAGTAATAAGTGTGACCTTCCATCGTAGTAAGCACATTCTGCATACAGAATTATTATTTTGTGGTTGTATTCTAATAAAGAGACAAGAAATAATTATATATGGTCATTATAAGATCGCTAAAACACCACTGCTGAACTTTCGTACAGTATTGTATATGAATTAATGAACTAGCATTGGCCCCTTATATGGGGGGTTTTGTCACATTAATTATGTACCCCCCTCTTTCTGCTCGACCCTTCAAATTTTTGTTGTGATGTTTGTTGTCATTTGGGTAGACAATGTAAATCCACTTGAGGTATCGTTTGATGTTGCTATTGTTGTTTAAAGTGATTTTTTAAATTCCTAAGCTTTTCATTCGAACAAAGTTTTGGTGTCCCTGTTTTTGCTTGCATTCTCTCTTAAGGGTCCCAAGGAAAAACATAATCCACACCACTGTTTGCTGTTTTTCTTTCCGTCTAAGATTAACTCACAGTTTGGGGCATCAAATCTGCACTAAGATTTAGCAGCTACCTAGTAAAGCAGAGCAGAAGTTGACAAGCGTTGAGTTTCCTGCGTGTGAAAACACTCTGACAGGGAAGATTTTTTCTTATGCATAGAAAATGCAAGCTCTCGTTTCTCCTCAATTTATCAAACAATTTCTCAGATCTTGATAGTTTATGATGTTTTCAAAGCTGCTTTCCCTTCGGTTTTCACTTTTAAGGAACCTTTGTTGCACTTGAGGGTAATTAAGATAATCATTGTACTCAATGCAAATTTCTAATTCGTATTCAGCGGCATTTGTTTAATCCGTTTAAGTCAAAGTGCTCACGTGCGCTTGGTAAATGTCGTCGTCAAAACTCTTAATGTCTTAACAATAATAGCACACAATGTGCTGCCATAATTTGATTTTTGACTCAGATTTTGATTGCATCTTAATTGATGGCATAGCTCCCAAATGACTGCTGCTTCGCCAACTTTAAAACTTTTCTTTTGCTTTTAAATAAACGGTTCACCCGAAAAATGAAAATTCAGCACTCGTATACTCACCCTCGTTTCATTCCAAACCAGCGTGACTGGCTTTCTTCAACTCTCATTTACATGTCAAGGAGAGCTGGGGTGTCCATTTTTTTTGTGAAAAATGAACTGAATGTGGTCTATGTCTCTCACAAAAGCTATCATCTTGGAATATAATGAACATAAAGTCCATAAAGTTTCGAACTACGCTCATGAAATTTTCATAGCTCCGGTCCCCATTTACTTGGTTTATTTATAAAAAGCGGATTTAAAAAAAATCAGTTGAGCAAGTACAGTACATGGACAGTTTTTGAAACTGTCTAGTTTCGTAACCAATTCATCACGGTAAGATTATAATAATACAATGATAGAAAATATTAGTGGTGCTTTAACATGCTAACATGTTTTAACATAACATAACATTACATGATTAAACATGTTAGCATTAGAGCCCTGCACAGGCCTCAAATGTAGGCCCTAGCCCGGCCCTTGTCCAACAGCTTGTCAGAGTTCTCAGTCCGAGTCTGACTGAAGCCTTTTGTATTTTTACCTCCCCATTACTCAGCCCATTGCAGACATTAAAGTTGTTTAGTTTTGTTTTTAATGGCAAATTATTCATTTGAGAATTTTTGGTTTGTTGTCTCATGACGGGCACGAGACTTTTTAAACTGTTGCAAAACTTCAAATAGTGTAGTTTTGTTTTCAACAGTAGATAAGATGTATTTCGTATCCTTACTTTATCCGGCATGAACCATCTTTCTTTAATTGCTCTTGTGTTATTTTGATATCATAAGTGGATGGGTCTCTGCAACACGCACATTATGGTTATAAATCACAAACTTTCATCACTCTGTTGAAAAGTGCACTATTCTTACTGTTTACCTCAAAACAGTTGCATCATAATAATGTAAGTATGCTCCTGTCCGGATCGTAAAGTGATGCCCTGCAGGGGAGCAGGGACAATGGCACCGTAAAAAAGGCTTGATACTCGGCCTGCGTTTTGACTTTGACTTCAAAGCCCGGCACTAGGAGCATACATTTTTTGGGGGCTGTCGGGCATTTTTGTAGCTTAATTCTTGAGTACTTTGACTGGTATCTACTGTATGTGTTGCTAGTCTGTTTAAGCTGGTTACTAGGGTGTTATATGGTTGCTAGGCATAGTTAGCGTCTATAAGCGTATTCTTGCTTGATGCCAGCATATTTTGTCTGCTAGGGTGTTTTAGCTGTTTACTATGGTGATCCATCTGGTTGCTGGGCAATGGTTGAGTCAGTAAGAGAGTGAGATTGAAAAAGGGGATTATTGACTGTTTGTGACATTTGACCGTTGGATTTGACTATTTAAACATTACATTCCTACTTCTCCATAGTAAGTCTATGGGAATTATTTTAACAACTTTAAGCATTGTAAGTCTGATCGCTTAGAAAAGCCATGACACACTTCTCTGTAGTAAGCCAGTTGATTTGAGCCATCCTTGATGACTCTACGGTATATCAAACGGTGCGGGATGAGTTGCAGGCCACAATAGAAGAAGATAACAAAGAAGGATGCAAAAGCACAATAATTTATAATTTTTTTTATAATATTACTATAATTATTATGACTTATAATAAAAGAAAAATATAGTGCCCTTATTTATCATTTGACGTGTTGTATCAGAGTTTGCAGGAAATGTTATATTTAAACAAATTTAAGATTTGTACGCCAGGTATCCTGCTATTTTGTTTCAAAGAGAGATGGCGGTTCCTTAAATATTCATGCATGACTGTTTCGCATCACTTCAGATTGCATGTTGCTAAACTAATGCGTCCCTTGCATTATTAACAAATTGGATCCCTCTTCAATTGACGTTGTGGGCTGTTCACTGGATCAATACCAAAGTGAACCATCTGCTGTATGATGCTAATCTTCTTATCTCTTGTTTGTTACCTGCAGAAATGAATACACCTGTCCGAGACCATTACCTGGAGCTTGGATTGGAGACATGCCCACCATACACTAACGGGAATGTTTTGTTCACCACAAAGTAATCCACAGGCGGATTTTTGTGCCTACCTGCATTATACCAATCACATCAACTTTTGTTCCCGTCATGCCACTCATATTGTCATTGCTTGGAGAACGTTCCGGATATCCCTGAATCATCACAAATTGGACATTTGAGAGACAGAAAGCTGCGGCAAATCCTCAGATGCATATTTGACTACAATTCTCTTTGGATGGCCCACTTTGTTCTCTTATGTACCTGGACAGACTTGACCAAACAGGTGGGTGTGTAGTTCATTGGGGTTGCGATAAATCCTCCGGATGGACCGTATGGAACAGGGTCACAGCGCTCAAATAAAGAGCAATGAAACGTATCCAGCCTTTTATTAAATACCCAGCGCCTAAATGATCTGAACTTTTGAATGAAACTGTATGTGGGATCTTCACATAAACTCTAAATGTGACTGAACCACAGTCTTTGTTCATACACCCTCGAATTTAAAGCCCATCCTTTGTTATTTAATGGAAATCCTCTCAAAATTTGTGTATCAGAATATCTCATAATAAAAATGACTTTGAGGTAAAATTCTTATGTTTGCTGTCTAATACTGGTTTTGTTTTGCTGGTCCACTGGATTCACTCTGTACAGTTTTGTTTTATTGAGAGCCCTTTATAACAGTGATAGACTTTGTGCTGTTATGCAGACTTTAAACATGGCCTATGAACTCTGACTATGCCAACACCGATGTAATGTCATTTTATTGGTCAGTGTGTAAACATTGGGATGTTTGTAAGCAAATGTGTGTGTACATGTGAAGATTTAAAATAAGGATAACAAATTTTGGAAGCAAGTGTGGAGTGTGTAATTTTTTACCATGTTGAAATGCTGTATTTTTCTTTATCCTAGGTTAATAAGCAGCTATATAAATGTTCCCTGTGTCTGAAATCGACCACTTTCATGCGATATAGACTGTTTCATCAGACACACATGCCTGGCCCTAAGTTAACTTCCAATCTGTGTGTGGTTAGAATATATCATTCAATATTTTACATTTAATTCATATAAACATTAATTTATATTAAAATGTTATTGTACATTCATTGTATTAAATTAAAACTACTCAACAGTTATCGATTCTTTGCTGTGGTCTTGGAGTTACGTTTGGGACACATAACATTTGTTTATGTTGTTGCTGCTGAAACCGTCTGTAGTAGGCAAAAAACATTAGACTAAAAAAACCCAGATGGCCTATGGCTTCCGCTGAGGTTTGACAGTTGGCATTGGATGTACACGATTCTATCCCATGATGCAACAGGAGCCACCACCAATTTCAAAGATAAATAAAAACTAGCTGGTGTTTGCATGTTTTCAATTGCAAGTACCGATAAATGTATTCATCATGATTAAATGACACTTGTTTAACAACAACTACTTACATTATTTTTGCGCCGTTGCGCCGTCACATGACAATGAAAACATGGCGGATCCAGTATGTCCGAAATGTATCACACTGCATCCACACACACCTATTACATAAAGCATAGAGTTTTAATGGTTGATATCTAAGTGATCTGAATTAGTACGTACTGTCACAGTATGCGATTTCAGACGCAGTGACAGGCTTAAACTATGTTTTAGGGCGGGGCTATCTGTTCGGTCAACCAATAGAAAACAGGTGGGGTGTAAATATTTCACTGCAGTATTTCATTATTTTTCATATTTTAAATGACACAGTGGTACAGAAATTACACACTTTACCTGTCAAATGTGTGTTAAGGATGAGAGTGCTTGTTTGTGTGTATTCAGATTTTTCATCAGCTGATTGAATAGGGGACCTGTTCAGTCTTTTATTCAGGGTCCATCTGCCCCTGAAACCTGCAGTATTGCCATTTAAAAGTACAGCTGTTCTGTAAAATATCTTTGCTGCCCACTTTTAATTTATTAATTAGATTTTGTAACACATTATATAAATTGTACACCACCAATTTCTGTTTTCTAATGAGAACTTTGTCAAAATCAATGGTAAGAAATACACATTTGTCAAATGGAAATGAGCATCGATCGACTTTTTCCATTTTTTATGAATATGTGATTAATATATGCTCACATTTTACTCAACAATATAGATTTTCCAGAGAGAAGAAATGGAATTACTGTGAAAACACGAGTGGGCTGGACGACATGCTTTTGATTGAACTCGCAAGCACTTAATGCATCTGGTTTATACATAATTATTACACTTTAAGTTCACCCCCCCAACAAAAAAAATCTGTCATCATTTACTCAACCTTTCGTTTTTTTCAAACCTGTATGGCTTTCTTTCTTCAGCAGAACACAAAAAAAGTTATTTTGAAGAATGTTAACTGGCCCACCATTCACTTGCATAGTTTTTTTGTCCATACAATTGAAGTGAATGGGGGCCAGGGCTGTTTGGTTACAAACTTTCAAAATATGTTATTTTCTGTGGAAGAAAGAAAGTCATACAGGTTTGAGGGTGAGTAAATTATGACAGATTTTTCATTTTTGGGTGAACTATCACTTTAAGTGTCTTGTGTTCCAGTGTTATGAAATATTTAAGTATTAAGTAATAATAAATAACTACATGTACTGTACTTACTATAGGGTTAGGGTGTGGTTAACATTTACATTTAGTCATTTAGCCAAAGCGACTTACAAATGAGTTAAGGATATAAAATAAAGTGTTACCATACATAAAAATGAAACAACTGTTGAGCTGTAATCAAGTTACAAAATGTAACTAAGGTTTATAAACATTCCTAACATTTCTATTTGGGTTATAGTGTCAGTGAGTCCCAATAAAACTTCGGCACTTGTTCAGAAAACTTGTGTGACTACAGAGCTGTTTACACAAACAGAAATCTGTAGTGACAAACTGACCCGAAGCCCATTTATTTTCCATGAGTTTTGGGGATTTTCGGCATCATGGGTGACAGTGATGTGACATGTGATGGGGTCCAACAACACAAAGTTGGGAAAGTTTAATATGCAAATTTGAGAATTATAAAGTCAGTATCTGCAAGAAAGCTGAATTCCTTGTGAGCAACACGTTTCCTACGGCATCATATTCAGGAAGTCCTGCGGCAGGAATTCATACGACCCCACGACCTCAAGAGCTAAAATCACTGTCCGTGTTAATAGAAAAACGTGAGAAAGCGAAAATCTGGGCTACTTCTCCTGCGTCTGTACGCTTACAGTCTTTCTTTAAGTGTAGCCTCTTTGTGATGCTGTCAGATCAATATAAGTCTCATAAACCTGAAGGTCTGTCCGATGCACGCCAGCTCCGGTCATGGCCGAAGAAAGAAAGCGTTTCTAGTTCAAATCTCATCCCAGCGTGACATAATTGGTCATTTCTCAAGAGGGGGTTAACGTGAAGAGCATGCCCCACGTAAAATCCTCCAGGAACGCGCCAAGCTGTCTTACACGACGTCCAGATGGCAAATCAGCTCTGATGTTTTCCTGCTCCGTTCTAGCTCCCCCATCGTCTCTCTCGCCCATCGAGGCGACAGCTAAACAGACTCAGCACTGTGTTCGACCTAACTATCCCATGAATTATTCACCAGCTCCTTCCCTTCACGTTCGGCAAGAAGCCCTGACATTTAGCCCAGTCAACGGTGTCCTACTGGACGAGGCCTGCGTTCAGACGACCTGACCGCATCTAAATATTGGCTGTTATGTGCTCTATTAACCTCAATCATGACATCCCGAGAGTACAGCGCTCAGACAATAAAGACCAACTAAATCGGATTTGCAAAACAGATTCAAGGGACATTATGTGTTAAATGTCAAACAGAAACTTGGACTAATGAATGTACTTCGTTCAATTTGTGCATTAGTATGATTTCTTTTTCTTCATAGGTGACCCGGTAAGCTGTTGTGGGCTTTCAGTCTCAAGGCATTTTCTTTCGATAAACACTTTGCCTAGATGCTTGGCCATTAGGAGGTGCAGAGGATATTGACTGATGTAAACACATTCAGAAACAGAGAATTTGATCTTGAAAAATATAAATGTTTATTCAAGCCGCAGAAACAATTATGAGACCATTTCGAAATTTGAAAACTGTTTTCTGAATTTACTATTTATAGTTATGTGTTTAGGTAAAATGATTGTCTTTGTTTTATGTTGTGAGCTACTAACAATATTTCTACCAAATTTCAAATAAAAATATTGTTTCTTTTTTATTTTATTTTATTTGCAGAATATGAAAACTGGAGAAACGGTTGAAAATAACAGAAAAGATGCCCTGTATTTTTTCAGACCTCAAATACTGCAAAGAAAACAAGTTCAGATTCACTTTTAAGCAATACAACAGCTATATTTGAAGAGTTTGGTTACAAAATGAGATAAAAATGAGAAAAAAAAACATGTTTTTATTGTGCTAGTTTGCAGTTTTTTGTTGTTGTTATGGCTCAAATCAAAACAAACCAACTGCAGTTTGAACTGTATTGCCACGCTCTTCCCTCGAGCACGAACCGCATAACGGTCGGTGTCGAGGGAGGATGACATATGCATCCTTCAGGTCGATTGCCACGAACCAATCCTGGTGACGAATTGAAGCCAAGATGTGCACCTGCGCCCCCCTTTTTTCAGGCACTATGAGGTATGGGTGTAACCCCAAGGACATCTCGGTTATCGGGACGGAATCGACCACCGGCGGGGCGGCAACCTCCTCCCGAAGTGCGGGGGCATTCCCTCCTCGCACCGAGGTGAACGGAATGCCCCGAGACTTCGGTGGGCGCATGGCGAACTGGATCGTATAACCAAGATGGATCGTCCTCTCCAGCCACCGTGACGGCTGATGCACCATGACAACGGGGTCAGAGGGGCGATCTCCTTCACCATACCTGGGAGGGCTGGTTCGATGGCTGATAGAACGGTCACCTCGCACCATGGGGGAGGTTGACGGCTCTGTAGACTTACCTGCTTTGTGGCGCTGGTCGACCAACGTCGCGTGGAGGTTGTGTTCGGCCGCGCTATCCATCCTCACCACCGTCTGCTTGAGGGTGCTGTGGAGGAAGGGAACCCAGGGAAGACAACTCTCTTAATGAGGAGGTGGGTGCTGGGCCTTGGAAAAGGCCCGGACTTGATGGAGACACGGCAGGTAGCGTCTCGTCCCGACCCCGCAAAGAATGGCAGAGTCGGACCCGATGTTTCCCCGGGTTCGTCCCGTCAGGGCCGCTTGGGGTCCTCCCTTGCGGGCTGCTGACGGGGGGGTCGCTCTCCTCCAGAAACCATTTGTTCAGCCGCGAGCGCTTCAGGGAGGGCGTGACACACCTCAACCCGATGGCTAGCACGGCCGACATCTCCGCGTCGGTCCCATCACGAGCTCTACCGCTTGTGGGCGGGAGCTCAGAGAGATCGTCCGCGCCAGATGCCAGTAGGCAGCTGTCCGATGCCGCGACAGAGATTTCGTCCTCATCCCGTTTACGAGCCTTCCCGCTATGGAACGGTCAACCGCCGAGCGAACTGGGGTATGGGCGGTCCGCCGAGCCGGAGCTGGCGGAGCGGCATCCATAGAGATCCACATATCACCCCCGCTGCTCGTCGAGGCGGTCGACCTCGCCGAAGCGGCAGTCAGACTCGCCTGACAAGCGAGCGGGTTGGCGGCAACAGTCCCGAAGAATGTCGCCAGCCGTGACCGCAACACCTTGATAGACATGTCCTCGCAGACAGAACATTTCATATCAACGAAACCGGCTTCAGCATGCTTGATGCCCAAACATGTGACGCGGGTTTCATGGCCGTCTGACTCGGGGATGAGTCTGCCGCACCTAAGGACACAGCTGCGAGACATGCTCAACAGCTGGAGAAATACGCTCTTTTAGAATAGGCTCTGTGGTAACTTGCCGAATCGTCGAGTGGAAGGCCGTCACGAGAAGGGATCCGCTGCTTCCGCGTCGCACCGGCAGGAGAAGAAACACTCTCGAAGATAATAACATGAAACATAAATTGCACTAGTTCCGAAGAACAAAAGGTGAGTGAATGACTGCCGCCATCTTCCTTTTTGTACCCGTATGCACGGGGCGGAGACTGGCGTGGGCGGGCCATTTGCCAATCCTATTGGCGTTTAGAAATTCCTCTCGGAGATGATAGGTTCTCAAGATCAAACCCCAGTCGTCTCTCAACACAACGTCGAGAGACCGACTGAAGGGGATCTACTATTTTGGTAGTGAACGGTGCCCTATAACTGTTTGATTAGAGTATCTTTCTATGTATTCATCAGAACAAAAGCAGGTTTGGGTATATAAATCAGGGCTCTCAAGTCTCAAGACACACGCATTTCAACCCATTCACACGCTCACATGCCACACCTTGTATTTCTCACGCAGAGAAATTTCCAGGATAACGCCCACCAAGTTGCGTCGCTATTAGAGTAATCAAGTGAGTTCTCCATTGAGTTCAGAAGGCCCTGCACGCACCAGCTAATAAAAAAAAAGATATATATATATATATATATAGCTACCGAACAGCCAATCAGAAAATAGCATTGGTGTATCCCGGTAAGATTTAGATATTCCCGCAACAACAACGTTTACAGTCTGATTCCAACGACACATTCTGTGATTCACGGGCTCGCTCGACATGACATTGATTAAGATGCTCGCTAAAGTATCTACAGAAGAGGACAGCTGTCCCATTGATTCACATCTCACCGAAGTGGCTACAGACTGCTCGACGTTGGAGAAGATCATATCCTATGATTACTGTAGTCATCTCATCATTGCTGGGGAACATATGTGTCCAGGCAGCTGGTAGGTTAGCTAACAGTTTGACCAGAGTATGTGAACTAGCCTAGCTAGCTGGTTGAATCCCTGCTAATTTCAGCAGCTGTTCTGACACTTGTTTAGTATTAGTTCTGATTCAGAAGGAAAGAAAAGGAAAGAAAAAACTAAAAATATTCCAAATTATTATATATATTATGCCTTGTTTGGCCTAGACAATTTCATTATATTTTATCCAGACAATGCATAGTATTAATTATTGCATTTGTCTATTTCAAAGATGTCAGGGAAGAGGCAAATGAGCACTCTTTCATGCTTCAGCTCCCTAAAAACGAGGCCATGTCAGAGCAGGAGACTGTGGAGAAGCCACCTATTGGTGTTTATCTCTCTCTCTCACACACACAAACTGCACTAAGAAATGCTGAATTAAATAAATACTTGTTTTATTTGTACAAATTTATGTCACATTTTTCAGATAAGACCCCCGTCCCCATCCAAAACCCCTCAGCCGCCTCCAAAATCTCACTCTGAACTCAGATCAAAACTTGAGACCCCTGAGATAAGTGTTGGATGTATAACTTAATGGTGAGTAAATGATGGCAGGATTTTCATTACTGGGTGAACTATCCCTTTAATGCATATTAACAATTGTGTCTCATATGTTTCTGTTTTTATTTCTTCTGAGCAATTATAGGGGAAACATCTGAGATTGGGAAGTTTATTTCCCCCCCAAAAAGCACAACTGCGAATTCCATCAAATCCCCTGAGCTAAGAAAGAGCAACATCTGAGCAACAACATTTTCATTCAAGTTTTATAGTTGGAAATAATTTTAGCATTTTAAAAATCCAACATTTGTTATTTTATTCTAGTTAAATAAAATGTTAGGGTCACATGGAATCAATGTGTACAAGAAGTTCAAAAATACTCCTTCAAACAAGGTTTTTAGGCTATCAGAGATTATAAAAAGTGTGATTGCATCACGGATGATTGACAGACAATCTTACAGATTGATTTGGGTGTAAAGTAACTGCTCGGAGATTAGGTCTCATGAGAACAATCACATGGCAAAGACAGCCCTGTCCCACTTTTGATCTTCGGTGTGGGTTTACATCCTCAAGGGACCATGGGTTTGATGCAACACCCAAGCAGAACATCTCTTTTAGGCAACATCTTGAGGCTAATTGAAAGCTAAGAGATGACAGAGTGCTCAGATTCACCTACATTGCAAGGTCTGGATGGAAAAGAGCAAAAACGTGTTAATGAATATGAAAGCAGTGGTCTGTTTTATCATGTAGATGAGGTTCCCATTGCAGATAGAAATGCAAAATAAAAAACCACAAAGAAAAACAGTTAAAATGGAGAGCAAACCGAGACTTTTGCTTTAGTCTGATGACTCTCTTATTTGTCTGCTGGGACAATATGACATATCGGTGCACATACTCCACTTTTAGGTCAAAACTTTTAATACAAAGTTAAAACTTTAATGAAATAAGGCTGAGATTAACTTGTAAGGGAATGTCTTGCTTGACTTGAATGCTGCCTTTGAATAAAATGGTGATGAAATACTGGCTGCCAGGATTTTTTTTATACTGTATGTTGATAGATGACTGTATAATACTGTCTTTAGTAGGGAGACTGCGTAGACAAAATGTTACCATGGGAGCCAAATCCTTTTAACTGATAAGGGTGCTTTCTTTAAAATGATGGTTTAAATAGTGGTTAAAATGATTGAGATTTCTTTGCTCGAGAGGGATTCATTATATGAACTGTTTCTCAGCCGAGAATAAACTTCCAGAGGGAAAATTTTAGATGAAGCTCTTTCAGGTTGCTTATAGACGGTTTCAAAGTGACAACATAAACAAACGTTACTGCGAATGCGCACAATCGCGGGCGGCTCTTAGAGACCGAGTCAAAACTGAGTCCAAAGAGGTTCGAGTCCAAGTCAAGACAGAGTCCAAATGAGACGGTCAAGAGACAGAGAAAAGAATCCACTTCGAGATCACACGCTTTATTTGTAATGATCAAAAAACGGATCGAATTAGATCATTTTATTTTATTTAGGTATTGCAATTTCACCAAAGTCACAAAAGCCAAAGTTCAACTTCAGATTTTGAGTGTTTTTATTGTAGTGTTACGATCACATTCTTGGCTGCCAATTGACAGAAATACAAAAAAACCTTTCAATTGCTTAATCAATCAGACATCAAGAATCGGTGTGTGAAACTCAACAATGGTGACAATCAACAAAAGAAAGCTTCATGCTGCAATGCATACTGGGTAACATCATAGTACAAAACTCATTCATGACTCCCAGCATGCATTGCTGTTGATCTGTTCATCTGAATTAGTTTGATGACTATTGATGAGGATTGTATGATGAGTGTTGATGTTTAAGTGTGTCAGGAAAACTTTTGGTTTAATTCGGAGGAAATTGATGAGCTCGAGCAGCTCGTTCTCCAGTTAAGAATTGGTTGCAACAGTTTTCGGATTACCTGCTTTCAGATCACAACAAGCATGCTTCATCAATGGTTTTGTTTGGAAGGAGAAAAATTGTCGGATTCTGTCGAGACCAACTAGAACAGTCCGAGACAAGTCAGAGCGCAGATACCAACGAGTCCAAGACAAGTTTGAGACTACTGAAAACTGACTCAAGTATTACAGCACTGTGTTGAGTAGTTTTAATTTAACACAATTGACATACAATAAAATATTAATACTAATATAAATCAAATCATACAAAAATAATATTATAACCAAATACAGACCGGGAGTTAAAGGGATACTTTACCCCAAAATGAACATTCTGTCATCAATTACTCACCTTCAAGTTGTTCCAAATCTGTATAAATATATTTGGAGACATAATATTTGGAAGAATTCTTGTAACTAGACAGATTTTTTCCCCATTGACTACCATAGTAGGAGAACCTACAATGGTAGTCAAAAGTGCCACAGAACTGTTTGCTGTCCTACATTCTTCAAACTATCTTCTTTTGTGTTAAGCAGAACAAAAAAATGAAAAAGTAATATTCCTACCATGGCAGTCAATGGGGTCCAAGAACTGTTTGGTTATAAGCATTCTTCCAAATATCTTTCTCTGTGTTCATCAGAACAAATAAATGTATACAGATTTGGACAAACTCGAAGGTGAGTAAAAGATGACAGAATTTTCATTTTTGGGTGAAGTACCTTAAACATTGGCCCAGCGCCTGCATCTGATGAAACCAGAATAAGCTTTTTTTGAAAACCAGATTTGCATGCAGTTTTTGTTGAAAATTGAATAAAAGCCATCTGTCATACTGAATTAAAAAGGTAACGTGTGCAAATCAACCTTAAGTTATGAATCTTTCCACTCTGGCAAAAGACAGACATTTCTGAAATATGACGTAACATTTAATGAAACGTACTGAAATATTCATTTTCGTGATTTATATTTAACTTGTCAACGCCTGTTCCATCAAAAAACCTCAAATCAGACAGATCAGACCTGTCTTTTTCCATACGGAAGTGCATTTAAATACAGACAGGCGATTTCAACTCCCCAGGCCTAAGTTGTTTTCAATATTACAGATTCGCAGTGTGACGCCACACGTCTTATCACAAGAGAAGGACGCTGTTGACTTTCTCGTCCATTCTAGCTCTATAATAGTATGCATATTACCCTCAGGTGTGCCGCCTTCCATCTTGGCACGATTGTGAAGTCGGAGCGTCGCTCTGAATCAGATATCTCAAACCGCAAACTGACGCAGGCAGTCTGCCAATGCTTGGGACAAGTTGTTACATTATGCAATCCTTAGGCGGTGGATTCCGAACGTTTCCTCTAAGAGCCATTGAACTGGGCGTGAGACGCCCAAAATAATAGCCAATCCCCACTGTGGAGCTGCTCTAAATGAAGACGTGTGGCTATCCGACAGGACGCGGAGGTAATCTAGCAAATGGAATGGAAAATCAGACTCACAATAGCGAGAGACTCATCTTCCCTGTGGCTTCTGGCCAGAGTCCGTAAGACGTGCTGTGCTGGCTACAGTATGTCATCTCGACTGGAGCTTGTAAATTGGACACATACAAAAACACGTTGGTCAGGGTTTTGATCTTAATGGGGGTCATACGGGAGGAAAAAAACAAAGCCGATGCCCCATGAGATCAACGTAATGAAGTCAAATATGGCCGGGGGCGACCAAGTCCGATCCCCTGCTGTCTACAGGACACTAGAGGAGTCAAACAGCCCCTTGAAGAGCATGCGAGCCTGACGGGAGGTTTCTCCATCATTCGTGTTATCAAGCACCAGCGATTAAATCACTTTCACAGGGACGTGAGCTCGGTATGGCTCATTCATCTCACCCTTCCAGAGCCGTGGAGTCCGTGCGGCGTGTGGGCGGCCACACGTGTGTATCCGCAAGTGCGCGAGATACAGTTCAGTATGGATGGCTACAGTATATTTTACATTCGAATTGACTTGCCAACTGTAGACGAGACGTGCAAAACAGAATAGAAAAGGACATGCTTGGAAAGATTTATAGGCAGATACATATATAGTTTTATATTTGCACAATGCAATGCAAGTATCAGAAGCCTATAGCTTATTTTAGAGTCTTTTCAGCCTTTTCGTCAGCTGTTGTTTATTCCTGGTTTTATTAATACGTAAATTATCTTTGATTTTAATATTTTTTAGTTTGCACGTTAACTTTAAGCAATGTTTTTATTTGCTTTTGTAATGTTTATATTGCTATTATGGGTATTTAATTTTTTAGATCAGTTTAGGTGTGTCACAACAAACAGGTATGGTCAATAACCGTGATACCATAAACCAAGATGATCGATATCGTGGTTATACTGCACATTATAAAATCAAATTACTCAGCGCCGGTTTAACATTTTGCCTCACAATGGATACAGACGCTCTGCCTCCCTAAACAAATCAAAATATATCAAGCTAAGGCACCCGAGAATTTGGTAAAAAATTTTAAAAGCCTTGGTTTATTCATTAAAAACAAGCCACAAGTAACCACACACGGACACGTTGTGGCTAATAAGCCTTCATCGGGGTGTTTATTCTACAAAATAAACAAACAAAAGATAAATTTCACTGATGGCATTATTTATTTATTATACTGTCACAGCCTTAGTTCCAAGTTTAGTTTTAATTTTTATTTGGGTTATTGTTAGTGCCTAAATTTAAACTAAAATACTTTTAAAGCCTGTATTTTAATTCATTTAAGTTGACAGAAAAGTGTTAATATTTTTTTATGATAACAAGTCTGCAAGGGGTTGCCAGTTGTCTCAACCCATGTTTGCATCAAATATAGACTTCGTAGGTCATTTTGATCCCAAAGGTTGGGTTTGTCCATATTTGTCCCAACCATGGGTTGATAGCAGTTTTTAATATGTTTACTTTACGGGGCGGTTTCCCAGACAAGGATTAGCTAAAGCCAGGACTAGGCCTTAGTTCAATTTGGATATTTAAGTTGTTTTAAAAACATACCTTACAAAAAACATTACTGGTGTGCATCTCGAGACAAAACAATGGCAATGATCTTTTTTAAGATATGTCAGTGTAGTTGTTTTCGATCAAGACACCTTTAACATTAAGTTAGTCCGAGACTCTTAAACCCTGTCTGGGAAACCATACAAGCATACTGTATGGTTATAAGCAACTGCCAAATGCACAAATGCAGTTTTGGTTTGCTCACAATTGCAATTGCATACTTAAAAATGAACACTAATTGACTCACTAATTGTCTGTTGATGGTTAGCTAGTCGACCAGCGTGGCCGACCCCTATTTCATATCCAGTCTCTCTTTGTTTTCCTGCCTGCCTAACTCCTCAACGAGAGAGCCATTACACAACCTGAGCATGTTTAAAGAAACCTTGACAAAGTTGAGCATCCGAGCGCATTTTATTCTTCTAAAGCACCGGGACAAATTGAGATGTCCCACAGGCTTGACAAACAGAGAGGCACTTACTGTGCATGACAATAACGTTTACAGCTCACAGTGTGTCTGCTTCAATTCTCTGCTTTGATCATTCATACTCCCCTTACACACATCACCTAATAATAATACAGCACAGTTTCAAAAGCAGCTTTAAAGATTAAATATAGAAATGTAATGATTCACATTCATCATTTATCTTAATCTTACATACAATCATCTTACAATAGTATAATAGTATATAGTAGACATAAAACACGACATGAATACTAAGGATGACTAAGTCATTAAACACAACCTCACTATTTTTACAAAGTGGCTAAAGTGTGCAATTTTATTTGTAAGTTTAAGTATGGTTTGCTTTCATCTTAGTGACGTTAGGTTTAGGGGAGCAGTATTGTATCTTTCTAATAATCATACGTTTTTGTGTGATTCATAGTACAGTTTTATACAAATTAGTCACCTTGTAAAAAAGTTACAATTCCTGTGAGATCAGGTTGGTTTTTCTGTCATTACTTGATTGCCTGAGAGATGTAAAAACATGGATGGATCAGAACTTTCTATGTCTTAATGAAAATAAGACTGAGATCGTTGTGTTTGGTTGTCCTGGGGATTTAAGTGTTTGTGTTGATGCACTTTCTTATTTGGGTTTGTATGTGCGTCCATTTCCCAAGGAATCTCGGTGTGATTTTTGACAGTGCTTTTAAATTTGAAAAACAGATTCTGTTGTAAAAGCCAGATTCTTTCAAATGAGACTGTTGGCTAAAGTCAAGCCCTACCTGCCACGTAAGGAGTTTGAAAGTGTAATTCATGCTTTTATAACATCTAGACTAGACTACTGTAACTCTTTATATGTTGGTTTGGATCAGTCATCTCTTCAACGCTTCAATGCAGCAGCTCGGCTTTTAACTGGGACAAAAAAGTATGAGAACATTACTCCAGTCTTAGCTTCACGACACTGGCTTCCTGTCTGTTTGAGGATTCATTTTGAGATTCTATTGTTTGTTTTTAAGATTTTAAATGGATTGGCGCCTGCTTATTTATCTGAGCTTTAACATGTCCACGCACCTGTTAAAGCATTGAGGTCGTCCAATCAGGTGCTCCTCGATGTGCCAAGAACCAGGTTAAAACATAAAGGTGACCGCGCTTTTTCAGTGGTGGCACCTAATTTGTGGAATAGATTACCTGTACACATAAGAACTGCTCAGTCTGTGGGATTTGTTAAGTCATTACTTAAGACACACCTGTATTCCTTTGCTTTTATTTCGAACTGAGCTGAGACATTTTTTTCTGAGTATGTCTTTTTCTGGAAATTGTTGAGCACTTTTAAATATGCTATATAAATAAAGTTGAAATGAAATGAACGTATGTTTTTTGTTTCAGTGAAACAAAAAGAGAATTGTTAAGATTTTTCACATAGCTTATTTGAATACAGTTGTTTATATGACATTTTTGTCAAACCCCTGAAAGGATAGAAAACAACAACAAAACGATTCCCTATGACTAGCGTGCTGTATATTACGAGTCTTCTGAACACAACCGATTAAATACTGTTTATTTGATGTCAACGACATCTGAAGTCACTGGTCGCCGGGTGTCCAAACCTCATTGATGTCAAACCACAATTGATCTGATACCTGGATGCTTTAAGTGAATAGTGACTTACATTTCAGTCCGGTCACACAAACAATTTACATTTTAGCACAAAGCTCAATTAAACTGCATATGAAGGTAGAAATAACGTAAGGCTGCAGAGAAATGGATGCAAAGAATTTAATGACAGAATAATTTTTTTAATTGAACTGCAATCAATGTTCCCCAACCATCCCGATTTAATGTAAGATCTAAATTACAACGTCTTCCAAGACACAAATTAGTGGCATTTCCAAAAAAAGAAGCAAATCCCATCAAATCCATTGGAGTCCCAGTTTAGGCCTGGCCAAGAGGTAAGCAGTCACCAATGTAGCTGCGGTCATAACCACAGCCAGGATGCGGCACGAGGTAGACGACCTGCATTCGGAATTCCTTTTCATGTCACGGGATATCTGAGAAGCCCGCACTGCCAGTAGTTCTTCCTGAGACAGACAGGATGGACTGATCTGAGCCAGGACCTCTACGGATGCCCGCTGACCAGATTGAATCGCCCCGCTGAGGTAGCCACACCACTGGGTTGCTGTTTCCGTGCCTGCCCAATGAATCCTAACAACACAGGTAAGGAGAGTTGAAGAAGAACTCTTATGCTGTGTCTACACCAAACGCGAATTAAACAATTTGCGTGAGTAAAGCCAATTCAAAGAGACGCAAACGCACGATGGACAACGCGAAACGTACGACATGAATGCTGCGAATGCCCATCAATAGAAAAATGGAACTGAATGTCGAGCGAGAACTGGTTACTACTACCTGTATGCACGTGAAAATAAATAATTAGTTTATTAAAAACAACGGAGTTAGATGTGACCTTTTCTCTGTCAGTTATGATTTTGACAAAAAATGTAATTTCGAGCTTAAAGGCCTGGGTTGTGACCCAAAACAAAGGTAAGACATAAAGAGTTAAAGAGACAAGAGACAGTTCACCTAAAACTGAAATTCTTTCATCATTTATTCATCCTCATGTCATTTCAAACCAGTTTGACTTCTACGGAACACAAAATACGTTTTTCTGAAGAATGTTGGTAACCAAACAACACAGGCACCTATTGACTTCCATTGTATATCGACACAAAACCACTGAGAAAATATATTTTGTTTTTCGAATGACATGAGGGTGAATAAATGACGACATCCCTTTAAGATAGCAAAATAAAAAGGGAGGAAAAAAGTGCTTTCCAAAACTTTGTTGTTGACGTCAAAGCTTGTGCGCCTAATGAAACTAAATATTTCATCATGTCATTTTAAAAAACGTTTGTTTACTTTTTTAAATTAACTAATTTTGGTGCTTTGTCGGGCAGCGATGCTGAATTTTAAATCTGGATCCCGAACCAAAACCAGTAGAGAAGCGCTGCTTTAATCCCAGCAGATTGTTTGTTTGTCAAACATCATGCAGGATTTTTTCTTCTGCATGTATAAAAATTGTATAAACAGTCCTCCAGAAGACGATTTTCCCTGTCTGTTTATAATTTACAATCCCTGATTGGTTTCCTGCATACAAAAATGTCATTTTTTTGCAGCATTTCACAACAAATTCTCTATGAGTGACCGTGTCCCATCCACCGCACTGTTTACTCTTTATGCATTATGGATGCTTGGACTTGTGCATGAAACCCCTCAGGGATCTCTTTTACCCACAGTGCTCTTCACCTATGCTCTTTTTCTGTGTGAAGACATGAAAGGGTGGATTCTGTTCCAGAGTCTATGGCGAGCAAGAGTTGTACTTCTAAGTCTGCGTGTGCGGATCAAAAGCAGTCAGGAACAAAATCTCTTACAGCCCGGTGCTTTGCTAAAACTCAAACCGGCCTCTCCTGAGACTTCTCAAGCAAGATGCTTCCTTTAGAACCGTGTGCCAAGACATCATTTCATAATTTATTGCTTTAATTATTAACAATTACATCTATTTAAAAGTCTTGTGAATATTCAGCGTACGAATAGATAAATGTGTTTAAATGACGAAGTTTCAATCCAGCATCCGTCCGAATCCAATTGGGTCAAGGACAGATTACAGGCGTCCTTAAGGATACAGCGCCCCGCCCGCACAGGTATCAGACAGAATGAGAAGTCCGTACATGCCTGGACCACGTTCATATGATGAGCTCATTCACTTCTCTATGGGTTTAATTCTATTATGGAAATTTCCCCCTCGAATGCATCCGGCGTGCGCTCGCTCTCTTCGTTCTCCTTGGGTGAGCATTAGTTCAGCCCTGTCAATCGCATAACAGGCCAATTTCAAATAGGCTTGAGACGTTTTTCCCCCAAGAGCATCGTCCTTCTGACATTTAGTCATGCTGTTTGGAAGCGCTTGTGCTTCTGGGTTAAAGGAGCATTTAAACACTCACTTTTACCCTGCGCATCGGCAGGTGATGTCAAGCGGGTCGATGGTTGAAGGGACAGATCACCCAAAAAATGACAATTCCGTTGTCATTTAGTCACGCTTGTGTCGTTCAAACTCTTTGTTCCGTAAACACTAAAACACACAGGTGGCAAATTTTGGCTAATTAGTTTGCATTCGTACGATCTCGTTCGTACATTTCAGTATTAATTGCTTTCGCGCCAGTGACCTTTGGTTTAGGGGCGGGGCTTCAGTATTGCTTTTTTCTAGTAATCGTAGGTTTTTGTACGATTCACACGTACAAATTCATATGAATTAGTGAACTCGTAAAATAGTTGCAAATTCCTGTGAGATCAGGTTAAAAATTTTAAAGAATCTTTTATGCGACCTGTTTCCAAAAACAACGCTTTATAATGACCAGAATGTCAAGTTCCAAAAAAACATCAAATAAATTACCAACACATGTATTGACCTGCAGTTAAATGAAAAAAGGGTTGCGTGAAGATTCTTAAAAATTCTAAAATGAAATAATAACAGCGTTCGAATTTGGAAAGACAAAAGAGTATTCGTGGTTCTGGATGTCTCCTTAATCTAACAAGCAGCTCACCGGGAGAGATTATCACCTTAATTGGGTGTCAGAAAGAAGAAACATTGAAAATGTGCAGTGTTGAGAGGCGCGATTGGGACACACTGGACTTAAAAATCACATTATTCATTTTGGGTTCCTTTAAGAAGAGCAGATGTGAAATGAAGCACTTAGGATTTAAAACAGGCTTTACTAAACATGAAGGGACACTGCAAGCGTGGAATTGGTTTACCTGCCGAAGGGCTTCCGAAGACTGGGGTGGTAATACGTTAGCATCCCAGGGGCCATCACATTCACAGGACATCCTCCGCTGTATTCCTCCTTGGCCCAGTCCTAAACACATCACAATGCACAAAAACAAGCATTAACATTTTGCATCGGTCAGTGTCAGTGTAACTTCCAATTTCTGGCTAATAAATAAGCTGAAAAACATTTGCTAATTGGGACTGTGATGTAGCCTGTGCTTTATTTTCCTGAAGAGGTGAATTTAATATGCAGGTGCCTTTTGTGTTGACACTGACAAAACTTTTGGATGTCTGGCAAACAACATTTGGCAGACAGTCGGATTGTTTGTCTTAAATGAACCAAACAACATCAAGTGGATTTTTATTTATGTAGCTTCACATCATCCTAAAAGTCCTGCTTATTGACTATCTCACTTTTTTAAGTCACTTCTGAAGTTGTGTGGTTCCCACTAGTTGTTACCTACATTCATAATTAGATTATGTATAAAGTACATAAAATATGTCATTAATGTATGGCAATTTATCTCATATGGAGTCATTTATCTCATTGATTATTTATAATCTATACAAGGTTTTTTGTTTGCTTTGGTATTGCAAGAAGAAGTGCATCATTTAGCTTGCTGACATCATGCTGTTCCTTAAAAGTAGTATACAGCATGTTCATTTTATTAAGCATACTAAAGTAAAGTTCAGTTATATTTTAAATATGCTGTAATATACAGTATTTTAACATACTACAAATATACAGAAACTTACTGTACTGTAAGTATATTGACATCAATGTTCTAGTAGTAATTTGTAAGTGTACTATTTCAATACTACAGTATGTGGTATTGAGTACACTTTGAGTACACAAATAGTATACAACTACGTCTGTTGTTTATACCGCAATTATACTACAAGTGAACTTAGAGGTGTACTGATAGTGTACCAGTTCAATACTTGTAGCTCATTTAGCGCATTTTATTACTTACTTTGTACACTTTGAAGTACCCTCTCAGTAAGTAGGAGTTTTTAATACTGCAAGTACATTATACGTGTATGTAGAGATCAGTGGCGGTCTGCTGATCTTTTAAAGAGGGGAAGCTCATTTTCGGCCTAAATCATAAAAATTGTCCATTTATTTATATGTAAATTCTGCCCTACGTTCCTTTTCAAGAAAATGCTCTAATATATCTAATATATATATATATATATTTAACTCAACGGGAGGAAATGTGGGAATTATGTTAAACTGAAACAATGAATGTGGTGTGAAATTGTGTGAAATATACGATGAAGGTTGCAGCAGTTTGTCTTTCGACTACACATGCAAAATCCGCGATGGGACTGAGTTGGAAATGGAGACACAGAGTGATGCGCGTCATAATCTGAAGACCACGCCCACACCAACCGTCTCTTTGCATTGCGAGAAGCTGCCGCCTCCTTGTCATTTATGATTTATAACCAAAAAAATACATCAGACGGAACAGCCCACGGGGGGGGGGGGTGTTACAGGCGTCCGGTAGCACTAGGTCCGGTTAGAGCCAGGGGGTGGCTCACATGTTATCCCGGCCTAAGGGGGAAGGTTGCTCTGCCCAGCCAACCCCCAGGTGGTGCTTGCTTAGTGATGGATGGAATGCCTATTCTTAACCAAGTGGTTGGGTAAAAAGGGAAGCGGATAGGGTACCTGTCCTTAACCAGAGTAGGGTAAGGAGAGAGGTAGATAGCACACTAACCCAACCTCCTAGAGGGTGGGGTGATGCTTTCGCAGGCATACGCCCCGCCGGATGCCAGTCCTACATGTTGCCACGCAGGACGTGGGCTGACACCGGGTTTACGCGAAGGTTGTTTAACCCTTGCGAAGGTGTTTGGGCGTAGCCCAACCCACAGCTCTACAGATGTCTGCTAGAGAGGCGCTTCTCCCAGTGCCCAGGAGGTGGCTATACCCCGCGTGGAGTAAACCCTCAGTGGGCATGGGAGATTCTGAGATTGGAATGCCGTCGTAACGGCATCCACGACTCAGTGCGCCAGCCTCTGCTTGGAGACAGCCTTCCCCTCTGCTGT
The DNA here is from genome assembly GCA_006030095.1 of Triplophysa siluroides. Lineage (NCBI taxonomy): Eukaryota > Metazoa > Chordata > Actinopteri > Cypriniformes > Nemacheilidae > Triplophysa > Triplophysa siluroides. The sequence continues at coordinate 1,276,833 of VCII01000114.1, forward strand.
CCTCCAATACAGACAAGGAGCTGGTCAGAGCTACTGAAGCCCTGCGTGCGGTCCAGGACACAACACGGATGGGGTTGGGTCTTCCTCCCCGATGGGGAGCGCCTGCAAGTTCACCACTTTGCCCCCCGGAAGGGAGTAGTGGGAACTTTTTGGGCACGCATCCGGGCCTGGGTCTCAAGATAACGTGAGAGTTACCAGGGTCGAATTCAAGGCAATCCGGGGACACGGAGGATGCTCGGAGGTCCCCTACCCTCTTGAAGGAAACGAGCGCCATCAGGAGGGCCGTCTTACTCGGGTGAGGAAGATCGGAACCTCCGAGGGGCTCTTGGGGGGCCCAGAGGCCCCCCCAGGACCACCTTAGGGTCCCAAGAGGGTATGGAGTGGAGATGAGGCGGAGATGAGGCGGTTGCCGCCCTCTCGCGCCCCTTAGGAACCTGGTGACCAGGTCGTGTCATCCTAGAAACTTTCCATCAAAGTCGTGATGAGTGGCGATAGCGACTACATACACATTCAGTGTGGAGGGGAGATGTTAGTCTCCAGTCTCGTAAGAAGGACAACACAATCCTGATCGAGCACCTCAGTGGGTCTTTCTCGTTGAGAGAGACACCAGGACAAGAAGAGGCCGTCTAGAGGCGTGTAACCGCCTAGTAGATGGGGCCCTAGCCTGGGTGATGGTCTCCGCCATAGAGGGGGAGTAGCCAACTCAGGATCTTCTCGTCCCGTCTAGAGACCAGACATGGTGTTCCAGAGGTCTGATCTGGGATGCCAGAACGTGTCCTTCCCCTGAGAGAGCAGGTCCTCTGTCAGGGGAATGGGTCAGGGGGAGTCGCTGTCCAGAGCCTCAGCTCTGAAGCCAAGTGCGGTTAGACCAGTGCGGTGTAACCAACAACACTTGGTGCTCCTCTTCCCTGGCCTTGCACAGTGTCTGTGCAAGGAGGCTCCTGGGGGGGGGGAAGGTGTGCTTCCGCCCGTCCCGCGGTCAGCTGTGTTCAAGGATATCCGTGCCAAGGGCCTCGGACAGGGAGTACCAAGCTGCCTGCGCGGGGGTGGAGTCGCCACTCTCTACGAGGCATAAACTGACAAGAGAGCGCGTCGGCTGTCTAGTTCAGTTTGCCCGGGGTGAGTGTGGCCCACAGGGAACGGGTCACCTGTTGACTCCACCGGAGGAGGCGTCGAGCAAGTTGTGTTAGCTGCTGTGAGCGAACGCCACCCTAAGATCTGATGTACGGTACAGCTGTAGTGCCGTCCTCGGACCAGCACGTGCTTGTCTCGCACGAGAGGCCGCAGCCTGCTCAGTGCAAGTAGCACCGCCCACAACTCTTGGCAATTGATATGCCAGCGCAGGTAGGGGTTCGCCCTACGCCCCGCCTGCGTGACCGTTACACACTGCACCGCACCCCTGCAGGGAGGCGTCCGTCGTCACCACGACTTGCCTCGTAACCTGCCCCGAGGGACCTTAGTCCGTCGAAAAGTCATGGAAGACCAGGGGTTTTGGTGCGTCGGCCGCAGGGCGTCATCACCATGCGCCTGCTGCCGGTGTGCCACGCTCTTCTCGGGACTCGACTCTGAAGCCAGTGTTGGAGCGGTCTCATGTGCATCAACCCGAGGGGTGTTACCCGACGAGGACGCCATGTGTCCCAGGAGCCTCTGAATTGTTTCAGGGGGACCGCTGTCTGCCTGAAATGTTCCAGGCAGTTCAACACCGGCTGGGCACGTACTGCGGACAGTTGCGCCGACATGGTGACAGAGTTGAGTTCCCTACCGAGAAAGAGGATGCTCTGCCCTGGGGAGAGCTAGTCCTTTCCTCGGTTGACCTGGAGTCCCAATCGATCTAGGTGCCGGAGCACCAGGTCCCTTTGTATACCTAACAGATCTCACGAGTGTGCCAAGATAGGCCAGTCGTTGAGATAGTTAAGTACCCGCACACCTTCCTCCCCTCAGGGAGAAAGGGCGGCTTCCACGATCTTCGTGAAGACCGTGGAGACAGGGACAGACCAAAAGGGAGTTCAGGTCGATTGCCACGAACCAATCCTGACACCTGATAGATGTCAGGACGCGCCTCTGCGTGAGCATCCTGAGCAGCAACTTGTGAAGGTGTTTAGTTCAGGGTACGCAGACCTCCGGGGCGCAACCCGCCGTCTTTCTTGGGAACGATGAAGTGCGGGTTGTAACCCACTGAACATCTTGGTTTTGAGGGACGAACTCGATGCCTGTTTGCCAGAAGGGTGGTGACCTCTACCCGAAGTATGTAGGCGTCCCTGCCTCAGACAGAGGGAGAGATGATGCCCCGACACTTGGGAGAGTCTCTGGCGAACTGTAAATATATCTTGATTTACCACTTTTTAGATATTTGTACTGTAAAACAAGAAATGTGTAGTAAATTCATTTTTGCAGTGCATATTCAGAAAATGGGGTTCAGAGACATTGCAATTGCTAAAAGAAGAATTTCAGAGAAGTACACAAAAAGTCGACTGAAGGTACACATTCTCATTTTGATTTACAGAAGTAATACGTTTCTTTTAAAGGTATTGCTTTAGTGGTTGGACAAGCTTCATCTATAAAACACCATGCTGACAGACATCTGCTGCTTTTTGAGTGTCAAGTTTAAAAATATTCAAGCTTTACAAAACACGTACTGAGATCGCCCTTAAACATACAGTGCAAATAGCAGTCATCTTTATCAATTAGCCGACTCAAGTTATCCTGACAGTTAACTATTTGTAATGTACTTGAAAATAGTAAGTAAATGTGTCAAATATACAAATGTTGGTTTGGTGAAATATTTCCACTGTTTCAGAGACAGTTTATTTAATACTGTGTACATATTCTGAATTACAGAATGGAGGTTAAACAGTTAATAATGCGCTGCTGTACACGGTAAGCACTCAATGCCATCTGGAGTGTTCAATCCAACATGTTGCAGTACGCAGAGGCCACGCTCACGACGAAGGAAAAATTGAACACATCTGCTTTGTTGCTGGCTTTGCACACCTCGCCCTTGAGCATGGCGCGTGAGACGTTTACTCGCTCTGTGGGTAATTCTGCAGATAAAAAGATTGCGCGCTTCCATTCACTGCTGCTGATCACCTCAAAAGAAGACTTGCCATCAGCAGAAACACCGCACATTCTCTCTCTCTCCAGATTCAGTCTGAAAACTGCCCGAGGCTATTCACCCTTTTCACTTAGTGCTAAAGCACTCCGCCACCCTTTTCACACCACGGCAAACAAATGCTACAACACTGTCAAGGCAAACCAATATGCCCGTTTGTCAATCTCAATTACGCCTCGTGCACATCTTTTTCCCTCCTCGGGGGGAATAAATTCACATTTCCTTTGTGAAATGGTGCATTAAGATGCCAGGAGTCTGGTTCTCAGTTTCGGCCGAGGAGGAAGAGTGTTGAGAGATTTCCATTTCAGTTAGCGCCCTTGGTGACAGTCACCCTTTGACTCGTCGGAGCTGTGTGGCTTTGAGGGAAGTGTGGTATAGGTGAGGAACTCTGGGGGTTCTTAATAGGTTTCCTGCGACTGGACAATGTGTTTTCCTTTCACATGCTGACTCATTCAGCTGTGATTTATGCTTCAAGTGAGATTTCTTTGAAGCAGCTGAGAGCTTTGACATTTGAAGCTATTGAAGATGGTGAAATGTTGTCATTGTATGTGTGGTTGTAATTACACACAATATATTAGTATTGAAATTGAGTTAATACGAGCTGAGGTTAATAGTGTATGAGGCGATTGAGTTGCTTTAGGGTTGTCAAGTACAACAACAGTGTCACTACACCGATAACATACTAGTCAAGGTAAATATTTTCTCTATAGTCTGGTTTAAAGGGACCCTTTACCCAAACATGAAAATCTGTCAACATTTACTCACCCTCTCGTCATTTCGAACCTGTATAACTTTCTTCTGCAGAACACAAAAGAAGATATTTTGAAGAATGCTGGTAAGCGAAACTCATTGCTCCCCATTTACTTCTATTGTATGGCCACAAAACCAAGTCAATGGGGACCAACAATCCTCGGTAACCAATATTCTTTCAAATATCTTCTATTTCTGCTGAAGAAAGAAAGTTGTACAGATTTGACATGAAAAATGGGTAAGTAAATGATGATAGGATTTAAATTTTTGGGTGAACAATCCCTTTAAGGCTCAAGTCCCAGACTAAAAAGCATGTTTAAGCTGTTCTAACGGTGCACTTTGTAAGACTAAGGTGGATCTATTGACAGAAATGGACTATAATATACATAACTAAGTCTTCAGAGGTCTATAAAGACCTTACATAATGAAGCGTTATGTTTTTGTTACCTTAGAATGAGCTATTGAATGAGCTAAATCTACCTACTTACACCGCAGGTCCCCTTACATGGAATTCGTCATGTTGTTTCTACAGTATCCCTAAACTGACAAACTGCTCTACTGAGCGCATTTTGTAAATACGTTATCGTTTAAGAAGCACAAACGTGACGACATCTTAGTCCTGTGTCAGCCACCGTAGTGCTTTAAAAGGGAGGGGTGGTGTGAGTCGTTGGTTGCAATTCGCAAACTTGCCGCTAGATGCCACTAAAAGCTACACACAGGACCTTTAACTGAAGACAACTTTCACTGACATATATTAAACGTTTTTTTCAAGGCATGTTCATATACACTGCTTAAATGTCTTAATTTGACAATTTAATGTTTAATATGTATAATATTTACTATTTAGTCATTTAATTAAAATTACAAAAACAATTAAAGCAAGTATTTATTGAAGCAGGATATTTTTCTTATGAAGAAAGCCAAAATATTTTCAAAAGCTAAAGTCAGCATGCAGATTAGTCAGACAAACCTCCATGGACCCAAAAGTGTATTACTCACAACACAAAATAGCACAAAATATTTTAAGCAGATGTCCCTGAACACCGCTCACATCAAAACTAAAAGCGCATGAAAAATATATTTTTAAGTTTGAGTTACCATGCACTGACAGCCGTTACGACCTGAACTAACACCTTCCACCTCAACAGTTTTGACCACCACTGGTGTGTCACTGTATACTGTGCACTTCTGCATCTCAAACTTATATGTGATGTTAATGACTGTACATTCTATGACTCAATGCACCTTTTGGCTGAATTCACTTCATACCTTCTCATGGTAGTGAATGTAGGTGGATGCCTCAGGGCCGAGATACTTCACCAGACTGGAAATGACAGCAGCTCTTCTCTCCTTCATCTGAAATAAGCAAAGATGTGTTTGTTTTTAAGCTGTCGGTTAAAATAGAATGAGGAATAGAATGAGGAAAACTTTACAATAAGGTTGTATTTTTTAACATTAATAAATGCATTATTTAACATGAACAGTATAGTTTTTCAGCTATAACTTCCCGTTATCTCATTCATAACCTGCCTATAGCCGGGTCTCCACCCAAAGTTGTGAATTTAGCTCATGCGCAAAATTGGAATATCGCAACATTTGCGAATAAGAACAGTTTCCATCCAACTAGTCTCATAGTGCAGCTACATGACTTTTTGGAGGAATTTATTTCGCAAATGTGTTTCCATCTCCCATTATTCACATTAACCCTATTTCGCCTAAACCTAAACCAAGCGTAAAAACATTTTTGTGAATTAACGTTTTTTATTTAGAAATTTCCATCACTCGTTTCTGATGTGAAAATTCTGAATGCACATAAAACCAGGGTGACGGAAACATGGCTTATGACTCTTTCTTCTGTGCAACCCAAAAGAAGACATGTTGAGAAATGCATCCTATTGTGTGTAGTTTGTGTCCATACAATTGAAGTCAATGGGATCATTTTGTTTAGATACCTAATGTTTTCTAAATACCTTATTTTGTGTTCGGCAGAAGAAAACAGGTCATACAGGTTTGGAATGACACAAAGATTTTTTTTTGGATGAACAAATTAATTTGATAAGTTAACATCATAAATGAATTGACTCTACTGTAGATCATTCCCATCACACCCCTCAATCACCATTAAAATATAACTGTGCTTCCCAGAAAAGGTCTAGGACCAGTTCCCTGTCCTCCATAAATCAAAGTAACTCACTGCCTTTTCAGTGTAAGATCTATATGAGTTATGGGTGGAGAGGGGCTTGGCTGTACACCCCTGCTGTTACTATGCCAACAAATGACAGATGTTAGGGGGACACATAAAAATCCCGTATCTGCATGTTGTGCACTATACCACTTGAACTCAGTGTCCCGGGCCATAATTCAATAAAAAAATGATGGCTTTACACCAAATACAGAGGCCAGAAAACATCTGCGATGAGTTTTATAGATGCACCCATGAAGGGTTGAAGGGCTAGTCACTGTCTCTAACGGCTGTCTATAAAACAAAGCACACAAATTATGTTTTACATCCTTTCCCATCCAACTCCTGTAATGTTAATATGCAGACTTCGCTGTTAGGTCGGGTTCACATTAGCACTTTTGATGTGCACCCGGTTCGATTGAAGTCAGAGTTTTGGATGATGTGAACGCTGAACCCAGGTGCGTTCTTAAGAGCATTTGCAGTGCATTCGTAAGACGGATGAAAGTGCCGTTATGTACTTAAACATAAATGTATAAAAGTGAAGCGAGCAAGGTTATGCATTTTGCCGCTTTCTCCTGCGTTGTTGTTACAAGCGACTAAGGTTGCGCGGTAAACCGGTTCTGGAAATGTACTGGTACACGTTTGATTTTAAACGGTTCATTTACCAGAATTTCACTTGTTTCGGTACTTGAAACGCTGCTGTTCCAAAGTTCACCGCTATGCGGCAGTATGCCACAGTATTGACGCAGAACCGGCAACATAGAAGAACAAGATGAATCGGTCTACAAGGACTTTTGCGACCATTTAAACTGAGACACTGTGAGTGATTTATTACCAATTCGGCTCTTTCTACTTTTGCAGAGAGATCTTTAGATTGTTTTACGGTGTAACGTATATTCCACATGCTGCGATGCGTCTACTCTGTACATCCCCATTCAACGGCATGCATAGTATATATAACGTTATTTCTGATCCAGACATCTCAGTTAGCTTATTTTCACGAAGTTCTCTTTTGCGTCTTGTATTTGTTCTTATACTGTCAAATAAACACGGTGTTATGTCAAAAACACAAAAGGTTCACAGAAGCACAGTCGGTTGTGTTTTAAATGTATATCCGCATCAAACAAATAATTTTCCTTAAAGTGACAGTAACCTAATAAATCTGTGTCACACATTTAAATGAAAATGAAATTTTTGTAGCTTTATTTAGAGTAATTAATATTTATTTTAGACAGTGAAGACTGTGCAGTGTTTTATTTGTATTAATCATTCAGTTTTCATCTTAAATGCTACTGATAAGTCTATATAACCAAAGCACTATTCGGTAATACAGTGTATAAGTGTAAAATAAAATTGTGCTATATAAAATATAAAAAGAATATATAAAATATGCATTAAAGCAGTTTCATGCAGTCTTCTTAATATTTTTTCAAATAATTTATTTTGGGGCTGGTTATTGATCACCTATGGTACCGATGTGGTAACGATATTACCAGTATTAGATTCTGGTACTATACCGAAGCCAAAATTTTGCTATTGAGCCTTCCTAGAAGTAACAGGGTAAACAGCTGCTGGCTTGATGACAGAAAAACAAACGGGCGTTCGGACCCAAATAAAAGAATATGAACGCAGTCCAGCGGGGGCAGGGGAAAAGCGAGGGTTTGGAGTCGGACCAGGTAATCGAACTTAATGCGTAACCACCCATAATTACACATTTGTACAAAGATCCAGACCTAATGACTATTGCTCTGTGTTTTAGAAGACAAAACCAAACTGGGCATGTCTATTGATTCGTACTAAAATACACCATAAACAAACTCTCATTTTAAAATGCAATAAACCAGCCTTTCTCAAAGACGAGCGGCTTTGGGCCTCATGGATTTTAGCTTTAGAAAGGCTTTTTCTTCCTCAGACACAGGATGTGTGGGCATCTTTGATTGAGCGATGGGTGTCAAATAAATCAATATTTTGTCACATTAACAGTCGGTGGAAGAGCCTTTGAAGGCTCGAAGCAGCAAGTGTTTGTTTTCAGAGATAAAGCATTCAGTTAAACGCTACCACTTTAACGCTTGACATTTTAGTAAATATGAAATACTTTGTTTGCTTATTGGAAAGGGTTCTTTCTCAAGTCAAAAATTTATTATTGCACTAATACAAACACTTTAGTATTAGTTAAAAAACAACTTGTGTGTTTTTTAAGATGGTCCAGGCTGGTTCATGCCAAAGTTTGGTTAGATTCATGCCGTAGGTTACAAAGTCCCCTCCACTGACGACCATTTACAAATGAATATATTTGATCATCATTTTATTATAGTAGTTGTTTTTCCAGTCACAGATTCTTTTAGAGAGCTCCTCATGCATGGTAAGTGTCAAACGTACTTTTATTTTTCCATGTCTGCCTCCTTTTGATGTCAACATAATTGTTACTGAAAGTCATGGGACTGTGTACATTATTGTGCTGCCGTCAGCCAATCAGATCTGCCGATTTAATTATTACATTTTTCGTGCTGCACCGATGTGATTAGTCACATAACATTTACTGCTCAAGGTTATTGGCTAAAAATATTCTGTGGTTTCATTTGCAAAGATGGCGGATTTAAAACCGTGTACTTGTGCCAGCTGACCAACTGTTGTCTACCCTTACTAAAAAGAAGTTCACTTGAATTTGAAAATAATATGCTTCTTTTAAACGTGACAAAACAAGTATACTTTCAATACTTCAATACTCAGAAATATACTTAAAGTGACAGTTAAGCATACTTGACTTAAACTGCGTGTATAAAGTACTGTATACTTAGCTTACTTACTCAAACTTTTGATCAAGATATACTTATAATTATATTATATATAATTATATTTCACAGGCAAACTTTTTTTTACCGATGTTTTACTCGCCCTCAAGGCATCCTGACTGAATATGACTTTCTTCTTGGAGAATAATGCAGTCGGAGTTATAATACCAAGTATCATTTTACTTTCAAGCGGTAGAATGGGAGTGAATGGGCGTCGACTTTTTGAAGCTCCAAAAAGTGCATCCATCGATCAAAAATCTGCTCGACACATGTCTGTGGTCTTAATAAAGGTCTTCTGAAGCAAATCGATGCGTTTTGCCTGTGAAATATCCCTTTAAAGTATAATTATTAATCAAAACTTGGCTTGTACTGAAGTTAATTACTCATTTGATCGAGTAGGTTAGGAAATACTTTTTCACCTAGTTTTACATACTTTTTTATAAACGTACATGTTCAAGTTTATATAGTAACTATATAATATATAATAGTAAAGTTTAAGTATAATGTTAGGTTCGCTTACTAAAAACTTGTATACTTGCAGTGTAAAAACGAATATTTGACTGAGTGTATTAAATGATCAGTACACAAACAGTTCACTTTGTAGTATAGTTGCAGTACAAAAAAAAACCTTAGTTGTAAACTAGTTGTACTCAACATTTACTATTGTTACACTTAAAGTACTAATTGTTACACTTAAAGGCAGGGTAAGAGATTTCTGAAAACCGTTTTTGTTATTTGAAATCAACAACAAAACAAAACAAAACACATTACTACGCAACAAGAACACGCCCCTTCATGCATTGCTCCGCCCTCAAACATGCTGTGCAACGCAGGCATTAAATGCTTAGCTTTATCATAGCTTAGACCACGCAAATAATAATGCAAATGCATACAACAAGCGAAGATGACACGAGTATGTACAAGCAGCACATTGGTTCCAGATTAACAGTGATGCTCAAAACTGGTCCGTTACACATAGTACAACAACAACAACATATCTTGGTTCTGACAAAGAGCAAAAGCAATGTTACTCATATACTGATCCCTGAAAGTGTGAAACTGAGAATATACCTAATACTGGAGCATATTAAACTTCCTTCTTCATAATATCTCACTCCCTATTTCCATTTCTCACCCCATCATACAGCTCACTGTATGCTATTAAAAGTAGTAATAGCATCTATCTATCTATCTACCACACACATATCTCTGTCTCTCACCTCTCTTCCACACCAGTCACGGGCTTGTACGCCAGCGATGAACCCCACCAGTGCAGGATTGCCTCTGGGGCTGGTGGCATCAAATGTGACGCTTAAAGGGCAATCCTCAGAGGGACGAGTCACGATTTCCCCAGAGAATCCCTTGTTCCTCCAAAATGCCTGACAAGTCAAAACAAACAAGAAATGAACAAAAAGAAATCTCAAAAATGCCATAAAAACATTAATGACATACTTAATCTAAAGGAACACCCCACCAAAACAATTTAAAGGGGTCATGATTTATACAGTATACCCTCATGCCATTCCAACCTGGTATTATTTTCAAAAATCTTACTGTAACAATCATTTTTTTTACATTTTGTCTTTTCCTTATATCTCCAGTCACCATTCGCTTTCATTGCATTGAAAGCGCATAAACATTCTGTCTTACATTTACCGTTGCAACTGATGAATTTCATACAGGTTTGGAACTATGAGGATGAGTAAATTATTACAGAATTTCACTTTTAAGCTTATATTCGCATATCAAATTAGAAATAAATTGCCGGTTAATTTGTGAATATTTCAGATATTTCCCTACAGCAACCGACTGCTTTGCATACTTACAAGGCTGTCATATGCAACGCGCACATAAAAAGCATATAAAAATGTGTTATGCATAATCCATGAATATATGCAATTAGTGTCAATAAAGCATGACTATACAATATATATTTGCATCCACCCAGGCTGGGACATTATCTAAATGTATGGAATGTAGGCGGTTAAAGCTTCAAGAAAGCATTTCATAGTTTGATTATACACAATCCTTTCATAATTCAATTAAATTAGCATTGCAGTCACTTCAGAGCTAAGACTGCTAATTAAATTAAAATGTGCACTGAAACAGAATGCGGTACACTGAACAGAGAAGTCTTCATGTCTTTGCACATCTGAACTTTATTATAGTATTTAATGCTTATGAGCTCAGGGGAAAAGTGACTGCGCTTTTCTGTATTGAGAAAGTTGGTTAAGCCGGCTGTGGGTAAGCGGATGGGTTCCGCGTGTCACTCACGGTGGGATACGTGATGATAAACTTCAGCATGTGGCCGACGGGTGTGCACTGGGCGAGACGCTGGCGCTCGGCTGGCAGGGGGGGCTCGTAGTGGATTTGGGCTGCAAGAGGATAAAATTAGGGTAAATTAGACAAAGTCAGGGTAAAAAGTGAATTTAAATAATAAAAGCAAAAAGTAGGTAAATTGGGTTCAAAATACTTTTTGGGAATATGACAGTACCATTTAATGCAACAAAACTGTTTCAGTGTGTATCTTACTGTAAAGGGATAGTTCCCCAAATAACAATTCTGTCAAAATGTATTTACATCGTAAAGAACCTTTCTTCCGTGGAACACAAACAAATATATTTGGAGAAATGTCGCAGTGGTTTTGCCCATATAATGGAAGTCAATAGAAGCTTTAAATACATCATAATATTACAACGGTTCATTTCGGGCTCGAACATATTGTTAATAATTGTTGCTAAAACCTCTTATCTCTGTGTTTCGTGATTTTTTTTATGCCATAAATCATCATTATTGGTCACCCTTTATGTTAGTCACTGGGCTTTGCAAATATCTAACCAATAAAAAGTATTAAAAAGTGCTTGTCAACTTTGACTACAGAGTATTTAATGGTTTAAAAAGTACAGTTTTTTCTATTTCTTGAAAAACAGTCAATTTAAACACCCAAGGTTTCTGAAGGACAGCGGCGATGTAACTTTTTTGCATAGAGGATTCTAGAATACAGTATGTAGGAGAGAGTAAAATTAATTAAATTATGAGGTTAAAGGGTAAAAGGTGGCGCAGAGGGGGGATTATGGGATAGAACAACTCGTAGGTCTGTGATCCTCCTATGGTATTGATCCAGGTAGCTATACCTTCTAATCAAGCAGCACTCTGGGAAATTGGATCCAATGCTCCAGTGACTGGCTCTCCATGAAATTGCCAATCTATAAAGAATCCCTGCGATTTAACACTACTACTATGTCTCTTTTCTAAACGCCGTAATTAAGAGTTAGCCATTTCGCCAGTGTTAGTGCAGGGTATCCAATAACTTTATATGTGGCCCTCAGGGCTGTCTCTACATTTGCCTGACACAAATTCTGCCAGAAGGGACCCTGACCTCATTTTGTGACGAGACGACCATCTGGCAGCAAGCCAACTTTTGACCTACAGTACTTTTGAGAAACGCAAACAACTGAATATATTGCCTTGAAAGTCTTCCGTGATTCACAATGTAAATGATTTAATGGCATAGCCCTGGAAAAAAATTAAGAGACAATTTCAAATTCATTTAATCAGCATTTCTAGATGTACAGTACTTGGGCCATTCCAGTGCAGACTCAGTTGAATTTCAAGTAAGTCAGCCAACGACAATGTGAAAGACTGAAAGCATGACAAGTTACGTGAAAACTGTAATGAAAATCGAGGTTATGACATTATAAATATATACATATTTAAGTTTTCAAATCAAATCAGTTTTATTGTCACATCACCAACAGCTCATGTGCCGTGGTGAGTAAAATTCGAGGTGCAGGAAACAATTTACATACAGACAAATAAATATATGTACAAATATTACTGTTGTATTGCTCAAAAGTGAAACTTGTTTTCTTTGCAATATTTGAGGACTGAAAAAATACATATTTAGGAAAAAAAATAATCATATATTTTTAAATGATTTTATATGATCACAGTTTTCATGTGTGTTGTCATGCTGTCAGTCTTTCACATTGCTTTTGGATGACTAAGTTTAATTTTGTAAATTCAACAAACACTGGATCGGAAAGAGGACAGTAAAGCTAGAAATGCTGATTAAATGTAATTTTAGAACGATCTCTTAAATTTTCATTAAGCATTTTTATATTTAATAGTTCTCTTAAATATATACATTTATGTGTTTATAAATGCACACACCAATGTAGCTAAAGTTAACCAATGTATCTTCAATTATTCATTTATGAATTAAAATAATAATAAGATTATACCAGCAATTACATGTCAGAAACGGTCAGTTTGGTTCAAGGCACAAAACACTTCATTTAACAATTTTTGGAAATGCCAACAAAAATAAATTAATGTAATAACGTCCAGAATCACACCTGTGGGCGTCCACTGTTGTGTCCCGCTAAACGTGTTATGATACCTCCACTAAGCGCCTGGAAAACCGTAATATAAATGTGATTATACGTCCTAAAAACATCCTAAAAATACAATGCAATAAAAAACAAACATAAAAAGGTGCTTAAATACTGTTGGGAAGCAAACCAAATGTTTAGCAATGTCCCGTATCCAACGTTAATTCATGCGGACACTACGCAGACAAGCATTTTAATTGCCGGTAAAGTTACTAAACGTTTCCATCCTGACAATAAAAGATGATCAAATGACACACGCACAGTGAAGCATTGTGCGTATTTAGCGATTACAATCAGGAAGAATTTTGATTGTGTTATTTGTTTCACAAACATGTTGCTAATTATACAAGAGGCTCTGATGAGCATATTTCCACTGTATTAAGTCTTCTAAAACGACATGTTCCAACACGAGTCAGAAAAAGCAAACGACACGGCACGTAGCATTTTTTTTCTTAACCTTGATTTATTTTTGTAATCGGTTACATATGACTGACAGGAATCAACCCACATGAGTCTGTATTTTTAAAGAGCTGCGACGGCAGACTGGGAAACAGATCTAATTTAGCCGCAGTGACTGAGGCATGGAGTTGCTCTCTTTGATTGAGAGCGATCGCTCTGTGCCTGCCAGTCCATCATATCTGCGTGGCTGTGAGCGACAGGCTCTGTCTGCTTGCTTTAGTTCGATACAGGGGAGAAATGTTAGGAAATAACAATTCTGCAACGTTGCCTTTTTGACAGTCATGCAGGAAGATTGTTTCAACACAGTGGGGCGACTTAACAGTTATAACTTGATCAGACGCTACACGTGCTGGTTTAATATTAAAACAGACGTCTGTAAACTCATTTGTATGCAAATTACATGCACTTTGTTTATGAAAGCCTATTTAACGTTAATCACTATTATATTATATGTAAAGATATGTATTATCTTTCATGAACAGCAGGGGTAAACATAATTTTATTAAGAAGACGTTTTTTGTGTATTTTTTACTGATTATCGTAACGTTAATTCATTGAATAAGATAATGAAGAAAAGTGTTATAACAGGCCACATATCCAGATTGTGCTAGTGAAACATGCCAGATTGTGGTAGTCTGCTACATCCCCCACAACCAAGCACCCGGTACAACATGAAAATATGTCCTCAAAGCTGCGAACACTAACAAAGGTTATACATTTCTGGACATTTACTCATTTGGTAGATGCTTTTATTCAAAGCGACTTACAGGACATTCAGGGTATACATTTGTTCCTCAGATGTAGGGCCGTCAAATGATAAACCGCGATGAATTGCATCCTGAATAAAACTTTTTGTACATGATATGTCTGTGTAATGTGCAAATTAATTTTGTATTTATAAAAACATACACATACATGCATATATATTAAAGAAAAATATAAAAATTAATAAACATTAATATATATCATGAAAAGGTGGGGTAACCGATTTTCCGAATTAAGCTTTAGACAACTGATTTGGGCCGAGTACCAAAACAACCTTGTAGCCAATCAGCAGTAAGGTGTACAGTGCACAGGACGGACATTAGCCGAGCGCTGACAAAAGTGAAAGATGGGGGCAGGGGTGTGTTTGTTTTGGTGATTTGAACATCAACAACAGATAAGAGAAATCGGACACCCTGCCTTTAAATTATTGGGAAATATAAATATAAACAAATGTAAATTTTTCCTAAATAAGTACGTGTATGTTTATGTATATGTATTTATTAATACAAAATCACTGTAACACCCACGTACACATACATATATTATGTAAACACAAACTTTAATTCTGGATGCGATTAATCGCAATTAATCGTTTGACAGCCCTACTCAGATGTCAAGATTTAGAGATCTCTGTTAAAGCTTTAAAGCATTTTCCATAGTCAGGTTAAGTGCATGTCACATCCGTAACAGAGTAATGTCGCATCCGTTACATTGTTTCTTCCCCATTCATTCGAACACAAACATTTAAATAGAAAATGTGCTATAAAGAGCTCATTTGTTCTCCTCCATTTGTGGGTTGTTTTTGCTTCTGGTTTGTGCATTTTAATTCACAGAACTCCTACAAAGTATGTCGCATCCCTTTTTCTCTGTCATCAGTGGTTTTGGAAAATATGAACAGCTGGTTTAATATATTGGTAATATTCTCTGAGTGTTTGTATTTCAAGTTCTCACTGCATATGTCACATCCGTAACGCCTTAAAAACGTGCTAAAACATGGAAGACAGCGCTTGTACTTTACTGATTAGATTTCCTGCGGCGTTTCAACAGCTCAATGTCGTTCCAATACCTGCTTTCTTTCATGCGGCTTTTTCTAACTTTTTCTTTGTGCCTTCCCTCAATCATTCCTTGGCTTTTGACACCTCTGCCACCTGTGCAGCCACAGAATGATTGGTGGAACAAACAGTTGAAAGATAACCTCAGGCTAATGGGCCACAGGTGCTCTCTCCATTCCTGCCTTGGGGAAAACTGTGGTTAAAAAAGAAAAAAAGCACCACGGTAAAAAATAGGTCACGATTGTCAATCGGATGCTAATGGATTGGCTCAATTCTTTCGTGCCGTATAAACAGCCATTTAAGCAAGAGTGTTATAAAAGATGTATCTGTGAGGTTGTTAGCCACCATCATTGAAGATGCTCTCTCATCAGAGCGGCGGGCGGGGAGGCGCATTCTCTGCCAGTCAGCTGAAATTGCATGCAGCTGCACTGCCAGTGCGTTCAGGTACAGCTTTCTGGAAAAATACTCGCAAGTTAAATATAGTAACCAGCCGGGTTACGGTTCGACATGGCTCTAACCCACCAGTGTCACGCGCCCGAACCCATTCGAGCATAGGCCAAATTACCGAGACAAAAGGACGGGCATCCTCCATCCTGTCTGATGACTGGGATATTATTTGGTTTTGCGGCAGCGTAGCATGAATACTTCATGGATTTATACAGCAACATGCGCGCCCACGCGCAGCAATTTCAGCTAACACACACACAATTCTCATGGTTGCCCACGCACACCCACACTTCATATTCTGTTCTCTCCTAAACCGACAGAAAAATCCAGGGTTGCTGCGTGCGATCTTAACGCACATGTTTCAAAGCGTCTTCAAGAAAACAGTGCGTCTCAGTGAATTAGATGGAACGCATGTTATCAGCAATGTAAACAAACGCGCAAGAATGATGACTGTAAACTAAAGGGCAGAAAATGTTACCCGTGAGTGAGAATTTGGGGTGTTCTTCTGTGGAAGGAGCTGGGGTGTTTTTCAGCTCTTGCCAACAAGGGTTGGACAAACCAAAAGGACAAAACATCAAAAGAACCATAAAGAAATATAAAAAAAATCAATGAAACTTCTGAAGCCGCATGTGGAACAGAATGAAATTTAAGTCATTACTCACACATGATGTTGTTTTACTAAACACACCGAACCAGTTTTGTCCTCCATGTCACAAATGTATCACTTTTGGGACAGAAGTGAGTATCATACATGAATAATGACTTCAATTTCAGTCGGTTTCTTCCAGGAAACTTTTCCAAAAACATTTTTGATACTTTTGGGTGTTTTTTAGTCTCTATAAACTATCATTGTATTGTCACACAAAGCACTGCTGCATTTGTTGGTTAGATCAATGGGCGCCACGGTCAGGTACAACAGTAGTTGGCTGCCAGTAGAATCAAGTCTTCCATCAGCTGGGATGGCAGACGGAAGCACGGTAAAGTAGTATCCAGTCAAACAGTTCATTAATCATTGAAATGGAGACGGTGTGGGAGTGACTTCGCTCATTATAAAAGATAGATGGACGGGAGTTTAAATCTCCATCAGCCTAGATGACAAGAGAACATGCAGAGTAACACAGACTGCTACAGCTTGAGTGAGTGAGTCTATAGGCCAAAGAAAAGCTTAGAGAGTTACGGTTCTTTTGAGGGTCGGTTTGCAGTCTGCGAAAAATGTCAAAATATAATATTTTTAACATATGTTGAACATAAATATAACAATGATTGCAACACTATAGCAGGGGTTTCACAGTATAACGTAAAATAAATACACGGTTATTGATATTGTGTTAATTCTACACATAGATAATACATATAATAAAAAAACTAATAATACAAATTTTGCCTTAGGGGCCACAAAATGGTTACAAACTCTCTCTCTTGCTCCTTATACACTCCTGTTTTGAGTTTGTTTTACTGGCCAAAAAAATACACAAAATAAATACATTTAAATATGAATTTGACTGACAGATTATTTTTTTATCTTTTCTTTAAAAATGTTTTAACATTTCTTTTTACTTTTAAACTTTAAAACATTTGACTTAAAAACATTAATACATTTTTTACTAAACTATACACAATAAATAATAGATATCGCAATAATATTTTTAACCTGAAGTCTTTTGATCACAATAAGCATGCTGTCTATATCAGTTATTGTGAAGGCCCTATTAAAGCACAACATAATACATTTAACAATATTTTATAATATTTAATGAACAAATAATAATAATAATATTTCAAGAAAATATTGCGATAATTGTATGTATCTTTATATTTAGATATTTTGGAAATTAAGTAATACTACCATTATGCAATCTTATTAATATATTGATTTTGTATGTGTCCAACAGATGTCCACTCCATCACCAACGTAAGTTACATGACATATTGTGATACACAAATAAAATGTAAGAGCTACAGTTGAAAATATTTTCAAATAATCATTAACAGGAATTACATTATTATATATATTATTAGATATTATCTATTAGAATGATCTTGCTTGTTCTATAAACACCATGCACTGTGCTGTGTTTTACATTTTCTGTGTTTTTCTGTTTTTCTCCTGTAAAGCTGCTGTGGAACAATCCACATGTTAAAAGCGCTATATAAATAAAATTGAATTGAATATTATCGTGCGTCTCTGAAAGACTTGGAATATACTGTAGCTCAAGTCTTATTACATCATGGATCACTTATGTCACTTCATGTAAGATTGCAGCCAAACATCTCCCATTGTGTTTGTTCCACAGCAGAAACACAGTCACACGGGTTTGAAATGAGGGTGAGTAAATAATGATAAATTCTCATCTTAGTTTGAACAATTCCTATAAGCAACACTGCATTCATGTTATATCGCAGAATGCATGCTGGACAGCTGTCTAATCTCAACAGTGTCTGCAGTTTTTAAGAGTCCCCGTCACCTGTCAGTTTGCCATTGGTACTTTCTGATTTAGGGCCAATGGGAAGATGGCATATCAGGCACTCTGCATAATTCAGAACTGTCTTTAGATCTGTCACATTAAAAATGTACTTGTCAGACACCCCACAACAGACTGCAGTGCGCTATCTGTTAAACAAAACATGGCAGCCAAACTCACAGCCAGGATGGCCGAGCTCCAGCAGGACGAAGATAGCACGGGACGTACTGTATGATTGACAGCTGTTTCGGGTCGGAGAGACACATTGTTTGATACAAACATCGTGATTCTCAATGAGGTGGGTTCAACACAGTTTATGTATACACGCAAGCATGTGCACTAACCTGCCATGTGTGGAGGACAGGTAACAATGACGGCCTGACAAGTGATTGTGCTTGCAGAAGTCTTAACTTCTACGTTCTCTGCATTCTGTAAGAGAAAAACATATTACAATTGATTCAAAGACAGAAAGTCAACACTGGCTTATATAGTGAGGTTAATATGGACTGAATCGGCTAATGCTTTAATTGAGTAGAAAATATCTTCTTTATTGATCCCGGTGGAAAATAAAGACTGGAAATGGAGAACACGCACACATAGAGGACTCAGTCAACAGGAAGGCATGTTATACGGTATTACTATGGCTCTCTATCGTTAAGTCTACCTTAGACAATTTCACAAACAGATGGCCAAGGATAGACGAGTGTTGGCTGTTATGTATGCATGACCCCCAAAGGTTTCACAGACACGAGAGTGCCACTAATGACAGAACAGCCACCAAAACCTAAATCTTCTGCTTTGTTTATTTAAAGATTTTTGCATCAAAATACACAGTAACACTTTACAGTAAGGTTGTATTTGTTAACACTAGTGAATGCATTAGCTAAGATGAACTAACACTGAACAATATGACTCCAACAATCATTAACATAGTTACTAGTGTGCACACCACATTCATTATTAATATTTGTTAATGTTAGTTAATGCCAATACAATTATTCATTTTGAATATTCATTCAAGATATACAACTTTTCATTTTAAAAACGTACAGTATTAGTTAGTGCTGAAATGAACTTAAAAGCTTTAGAAGTAGTGCATATATGCATTAACAAATATAAAAAAAATAAAACCTTAAGACTTGTACACAGGGGGACGATAATCCCACACGCTTATCGCCAGCGTTTTTTGCCGTTCATACCCAAACAATTTTCACTGGCGATGAGCAGATTGAACGTGCAAATTCACTCCCTGACATAGATGGCGCTTAATGAAAAACAGAAACACCCCGGTACACAAGGTGGCGCTGCGCAAATTTATGCTTCTGACACTCGCTTGTCACACTGAATAATTATTTATCTTGCTTCCCCTTAGTCAATGTGTGCTCGGCAAGACCGTTTTGTTCTTGAGCACCACCAAGTCATGTTTTACTGTAACTTCAGCAGCTCCAGGCACGTGAACAAAACGTGGCTGATCTCATTGGTCGGCCAGTTTACATTTATCCATTTGGCAGACGCTTTTATCCAAAGCGACTTACATTGAATTATCCTTTACATTTATACATAGGCATTTGCAATCCCCTGGGATCAAACCCACAACCTTGCGATGTTAACGCAATGCTCTTACCACTGAGCTACAGGAAAGCTGCTAGGCGCAATGCGGCGCGTCAAACAAAGAACGAGCCCGAGGCGTTTTTTTTATTATGCCTGGCATTTTGCGCATTGGTGTGCACACTAACATTGGCGCTCGTTGTTTAGTCACGAGGCATTAAACTTCGACGATAGACGCACGTGATTGGTGTCCTGGTGTGGACAAGCCTTTACATTCCTCCTCATTGCATTGCCAGTCAATTGCGTCATGTTATTGTCGGTTTCTGCTTTAACTGCTGTAGAAACCACAAATTCAGAAACCAGTGCTAAGGTAGTATTTGTTGCATCTATTAAGCTACTTTATGGCAGTACGTGATAAACATAAATAGTTAGTCAGCCTGTTTACAACTGCCATTCAGATGTACTTTTAGTACTGTATGTTCCGAACATATAAAACTGTGCTCATGTGTTTTTCTGCCATGTAATTCGACAAATAAAGTGACATGTATAAGTAGTAGCCTAATTTAACATTAAATATTAAGGTGCAGCTAATTTGTTAGCATGAAATATAATCATGTGATCAAACATAACACTTATGTCATCCTTTAAAATGTATTATTGTTGCCTCCTTAAGATTTATTTTTGGATAAAGCGTTTGATAAATGCCCAAAAGTAAATGTAAACATAATTTTTGAGTCCCGTCAGATTTGAGATGACCACTCCCATCATTTTGCGCTCTCGTCATCAAGCTACGCCTGTGTTATTGTTTTAAATATGTGACCTCTAGTCGAGAAAATGACATACTGTGGCTTTGAGATGTCAAATCTGTCAACGGACCAGTTTTTAGAGGGTGGAGGGTTGTGGCGTTTGCTTCTTTATCCGAAATAGTCGAGATCAATGTCCCA
Source organism: Triplophysa siluroides (assembly GCA_006030095.1). Lineage (NCBI taxonomy): Eukaryota > Metazoa > Chordata > Actinopteri > Cypriniformes > Nemacheilidae > Triplophysa > Triplophysa siluroides. The sequence continues at coordinate 1,297,737 of VCII01000114.1, forward strand.
TTTTATTTTTATTTTTTCAAAATAATTTTTAAATTACTTTTTTGTTCTTTCTGAGCAAAGCACAATTCTTTTGACTAGACAGACCTATCTACTGCATGATAATGTCCTGACCTGTGCAATGTTCATGTGATTCTTTTCTATCATTTTTAAGGATTCTATAAGTTATAATCCCTCTGATTCATCTTGTTCTTTTACTCCAAGATCACAATTTAAATACTTGAAAACAAGGTATTACACCTCTGTGGGCTTTTGTATATTCGCGCACAGCCATTATTCCTGTTTCTGCCTGGTTCTGCTATGAATGTTACATTTCTGTCCGGATTCAGGACGTGGGCTTTGTCTCGCACAAGATTTCTCACAGCTTCAGTTCCATACTGAAAATCAATAGACTGATGGATTTCAAATGCTGCCCTTTCAATGTTTCCCTTATTCAAGAAATCTCTGGCTTTTTTTGCACAGGAGCAAAAGTGTGCACTTTACGGGAACATTAGTGGCACCAATGTTAGCAGCACAACTCAACGTGCCAAGAAACGCACGTTTTATCCATCCCCAACAACAGACCGGTTTTTAAACTTGCTTTTAGCATTTACCACTATAGCGTTAACTTAAATATAGATGATAAACGTCAATGAGTTCATTTTAATAAACGGTGGCGGTGAGTAAAACTTTCTACTCCGAGATGCCGATGTAACACCATTAAGAAGGCTAATGGATTTTACCTCTCTATGTGTGAGAGCGACATTATAGGCGAATTCCCTGATGTGACTCCAAGGCTTTCAAAAGATTTTGTGTCACCAATTCGCAAATGAGAACGATCTAATGGAGTGGATTTGATTTAAGTTATCCAAATATTTTAGCGATGACAGGCACTTCAGCTTACAACAGTATATAACACAAAAAAGAAAGTGAGAGACAAAGAGAACAGACAAAATAACCTTTTCAAATTACAAAAAAAACACAAAGAACTCTTTCCGTGTCTCTGAATACGCTTCTTGTTTGAAGGAAAAGAAGTTATCACGCGCACCACTGCTTGGGAAATGCTTGTTATCTGTGTGTCAAGCCTCTGCTCTGATAGAGTCATTACCTGACAGATGGTCATTACTGCAGAACCCAGCCGAACCCGCTCCTTTCCGATCTGCTCCACCAGTTTCTCTGACAGCTGTTGAGTGCCCCCCTGTGGAAAGAACAGAGCTTTACATCGTGGCTCTTCTCAAAAGCACAAAAACAACAACAGCTTCTCCTGACAAAGTGATTTTGAAATGACTTTTCTTTTATAAGACCCTGTCCATAAATAATTAGAAAATAATTATATAACATTAATTATAAACATAAACAGTATTTTAAAAATTATATGACATACAATAATTATATAATTCAACAAAATAGTATAATTATTAAATTATATATAATCTATTTTTGACAAAGAGTAAAAGGGATGCTTAAACTTAAAAAAATAAACTATAAAATTGTCAAACAATTTTCATATTTGTAAACTAAATATTACATGAGTTGAAATGTTAATGGTTGTTACCAAAATTCTAATACAGCAAACTATTTTATAAGGTGGATATGTTTGATTAGCAATATTCTAGAAAATATACCTTGTACTTAAAGAAATGTCATGAAAAATGTGCAATGCAAAATAAAATTGATGAGACTAAGATATGTTTTACAGTATATTTCATACATGCTATAATAACTATGGTTATAATATTATGTCATGCTTGTCGGTTATATTTTAAAAGACTAATCCAGTAGAGTGATAAACAATCAGTAACATTTTTCTGTATGTAGGTGAGAGTGAACTAGGAGATTACGAGCTCAAAATTGTGCTTTTGCAATTTCATGTACCTTTACCCCAAATCAAACTGCTGCTATCTTAAACTATTCTGAGTTCCCAGCTAGTCCACAATAGACTACAGAGCAATTACAGTATGTGTACAGACTTATTTATTTAGCATGTTGTGTAGCATAAACTTTAAAGTGAATTAACTTAATCCCAGCCAGGGACCAGTACACACATACTAATAAATGTATATATATCTAACGCACTGTTCTGCAAATTACTTTGGATTAAAGCATCTGCAAAATGCACAAATTGGAAAGGGAATTATTTTCTTATAAATAAGCTATAAACATTATAGGCTAATAAAGTTAATTATGTTCAAATAGAATTGATAGTTCTAGCAAAAATATTATAGTTTTGTTTTTAATTGTGTTTGGTTGCATTCATTTCAAATCAGCTTTTGTTTCTAGATTTTTAGTTTTTATATAAATTATAAAATCCTTAGCAATTTTGTTATATGCTCATTTTGTGATTTATGTTTATTTTCTATGTAGCTATATGAGACTACTTTTTCTTATTTTAATTTTTGTTTCTTATTTTAATTTCAGTCCCTTACATTTATTTCAGTTTATTTCTGATGCAACATTAAAATTTTCCGTTACGTTTTTCCAATAATTGTTTGGCCAATATTTCATTTGATTTCAATAAACAGAAACGTTTTCAAAGTTTTAATTTTAGCAAATTAAAAACACATTTTACACATGATTTCTAGTCCTTCATGTTAAATGGCTAATACCAGTGGTTTATTCACAATAAATCACAGCTACTGCATATAAAGACATAGCCTTATATACTTGATAATTGATAAACGGTAAAGGGGTGTCTGATTACTTTTTAATTTACAGACGGACGTACTGGACCAAAGTTAATTTACGATGTTTGGTTAGAATATAACAATTTAATTTCTATTTAATTTAAAAAATATATATTTATATTAATATTTTATTGTGTATTAATTGTAATATTATAATTTAAAACTACTACAGATTCTTTGCAGAGGTCTACCGGAAGTTAAGTTTGTGCCACATAACGTTTGTTTATGTTGTTGCCTCTAAAAACGGTCTATAATCATCTTAATATTTATTTATAGTCTTTGTTATCCATCTCAAAGGTAAATAAGTAGTTTTACCCATCCCTAACCTTGACTCTGAACTCCTGTGCTGAACCAGGTGTGGCCTCCAAAAGTTTTAGGGCGCCCCCTGCTGCATTGGAGTACATGAGAAAATAGAGGAAGGACATCTGCGAGGGTTCCATGCCAAACACGGCACGGCTGCACAAGGCCATCTCCTCTTTTAACTCTAAAAGACACACAGGAACAGATAGCAACAGGTAAGTATCAATAATTATTAATGGGTAGGTTTATTAACCTGTCAGAAATGTGCAAAGCTCACCTGCTGTCCACACATGTTGTTCCATGTAGGATTGAAGCGTCAAGCTGTCATAAAGCTGAGCTTTAGGAGAACTCATTGGGTCTTCTACTGATACGGTCCTAGTGAGTCTATCAATCTGGAAGAAGAACACCACATCCTAGGTGGTTATTAAACACCATAATCCACTTTGCGAATCATTCGATGCAATTCATTTCTCACATCTTTGCCTATAATGTGGAGCTATAAACTAGCATGATGTCATTAATGACGTCAAGAGATTGGATAAAACCATTAGTCCATTATCCGACTGCACTGTTTCTTAAAAATAGTAGCTAAAGAGCTTTCATATATCATCATTATCGGCGCAAGCACTTTGAAAGATGTACGCTGTGTGCTTATGGATGATTGTATAAAGAAAATATGGACCATAAAGTTACCTTAAGTCTCCTTCCATTAAGATATGAAATGATGGTTATCAGTCACATTTCTTCAACTCAATGAAAATAAAATATTCTTAAATTATTGCAGATTGGCAAACTGTCAGATGGGATGGTACACTTTTAATTACCCGCCAGAGGAACTGGATGAAATCCAACATAACCAGAGGAGAATACGACGGGATGCTAGAAGTGTAAGTTTTGATCTTGGCGCTTGGGCCGCCCATGTGATGCACCTTCTTGCCCTCGGTGAACTGTGGGTAGACCTCAACGCCAAGTTCTTTTATAAGCTCCATAACATGGGTCTGTGAGCTGAAGAAAATATGGGGAAATCAAATAAATGATACAGTAATGATACAGCACGTGGCTCTTGGGTCACTGCTACAACGCATATTTTGTGTAAAATCCTTTCTCTCATCTACAGTAAAGGCTTGTGAAGCCACAGGCAATAGTTTATAGTTTATTGATCTCTGTGGTCTCTGAGAATTGCTCTGGGTGTGTAATAATGGTTTGTGTACTGTACCAATGCCTCGAAAACACATTTTACTGCTTGGAGGCTTACAAGACACGGTTTTTGATGTTCAAAATTACTGCATTGAAAGAACAAGCCATATTTGCATTTACGCATTTGGCAGACGCTTTTATCCAAAGTGCCTTTTATCCAACTCTTATCCTAACCCTTTTATCCAAAGCGCCTTACATTGCATTATCCTATACATTTATACATAGGTATTTGCAAACCCCTGGGATCGAACCCACAACCTTGTGCTGTGTTTGACATCTGTGTTCTCTTATTTGCTCCTGTAAAGCTGCTTTGGAACAATGCACATTGTGAAAAGCGCTATATAAATAAATAAACTTGAACACGGCACGGCTGCACAAGGCCATCTCCTCTTTTAACTCTAAAAGACACACAGGAACAGATAGCAACAGGTAAGTATCAATAATTATTAATGGGTAGGTTTATTAACCTGTCAGAAATGTGCAAAGCTCACCTGCTGTCCACACATGTTGTTCCATGTAGGATTGAAGCGTCAAGCTGTCATAAAGCTGAGCTTTAGGAGAACTCATTGGGTCTTCTACTGATACGGTCCTAGTGAGTCTATTTGCAAACCCCTGGGATTGAACCCACAACCTTGTGCTGTGTTTTACATTTGTGTTTTCTTATTTGCTCCTGTAAAGCTGCTTTGGAATAATGCACATTGTGAAAAGCGCTATATAAATAAATAAACTTGAACTTGAACCTGAGCTACAGGAAAGCTATATGGGCAATAATACACATACAACAACAACAATCAGTAATTATAATGTAAATTATTCTGGATTAATAGAAGAGCCCCAGGGTGTGTTTACACAGTAAGACAAAGGCACGCAACTGGATAAAACTGTGATTTAGGCCTATTTCTTTTACAGTTTTATGTTGACACTAATGGTGCGTTTAATCTGAAAAATAACTGCTTGACTAGATAGACGAGAAATGACTCATAATAAATAGTAAACAGATAGCCTGAACATGTAGAACATGTAAATTTGCAAAGGCAAATGAATAAATGAACATTCTGCAAAAATGGGCTACCTTGAAGGGACAAAAATAGGCCTATTCATGCGTAAAAGTCCGCATTTCTCCCTTTATTTATTTTTTAACTCATATCTTGCATATTTAGCATTTAAAATGGCAAAAAAACGAACTAAGTTAAATGTCTAGTGTGAATCTTGATGTAAAGTTGTGTACCGTGTAGACCCACAGTCATGACACATCTTCCCATCTGGAAAGCTTACCTGGCAACCCACTGTCCCCCCATATCCCAGAGGTCCATGCCATCAGCGGCAGGTAAATTTTCACCTAAAGTCCGTCCACCGACACGATCTATATACAGCAAATACAAATAAAATTGTATGGAATGCTCACACTTTCCCAATAAAGCTAAGTAGCCTACAGTCAATGGAAATCTGCCTTAATCATTTCGCGACGCACCTTTGGCCTCCAGCACCAACACGTTGAGTTGTTTATTTCTTCTCTGCAGATCTCGCGCCGCGCTGAGTCCGGACAGGCCCGCGCCCACGACCACAATATCACACGAGTCCTCCGCACACATCGCGCACATCCACGGGAGCTGCTCAAGCTAACTCTGAACTCTAATGCACAAATGAATTTGACAACTCGAGGGTGCGAGGACCGGTCAGCCCGAGAAAGTTGAAAGTTCGCATTTATTATCTGATTGTTGGTTAACGTGAAGGCTCACGGTCATTATCCTGATAAAGCGACAGAAAACCGAAGTGGGACACCGGAAGAGGCGATAGAAAGTTACTTGTAGACCTCCCACCGTTATTACACGTAGCACGTATATATGCTGGTTTGTTCTTCAGCATGCTGTTGTGTGTGTGCATGTGGGTATGATTGTATTTATACAATAAACCAAGTGTTGTGGAAATTAATGATGGTTTTATTATAGTGATTGTGTTGATGGCTTAATAATCATATATCGCTGCTTTAATTCTGAAACCTTGTATCTCCACATTTCATGATTCTATTAAACCGTGAATCATTATTATTGGTCACCCTTTATGTTGTCACTGGGTTTTACAAATATCTAATCGATGGAAAATATTAAAGCGTCCTTTGAAAAGATAGTATTCAATAATTAAAAAGGTACATTGTTTTTTTCATTTCCTAACAAAAGTAATTTGGACAAAGTTTTGGAAGGACATCGACGATATATAGAAAGACATAATCACTTTTATATTCAAATACATTTATATTTAGGCTTGCAGCAGACTTTTTTGAAACTGAATTAACAGTGAGGGCAAAATTAAATAGAATAAGAGGCACGACAAAGCTTTTTGTTTTATTTATTTTATTATTCTTTTTTTTTTTCTTTTTATTATTTATATCTTATATTTTATTTTATCGTTTTATTTTATTTAGTGATGTAAAAAGACAACGGTTGTTCATTTAAAGACAATGGTAAATTGCTTACATATGGTTTTAACACAAATACCTGATAAAACTTTCTGTAAGGGTCTACAAACACAATGGACCTCATTCATGAAACACGAGCAGAACGATTTTTGGTGTAAATCGTTCGTAAAGTCAGTCTAACAAACATTTTCAAATTCCAGATGTATTTTCAATATGTTAGTTGCTAGGAAAAAAATGTACGCCTGCTCCATACCAAGTGTAAAAAGTGCGTAAAACCCCACGTAACGTTCTGTGTTATTGTAGATAAACTGACGACTCTGCATTTTGATGCACCATGTAGCCTATCATAATAATATTTCAGGAGTTATTTTGCCCTATTAGTCTCTTATGCATCCATGCAATATAATGTAGCCAAACCAGAGAATGAAGTCCAGAGAAGTCCAGCATTACTAGATAAGCCTACGTAATTTGCGTAGCAGTAAATCATAGGCGGGTATTATGCTATATGTGGGCGTGCATGCGCGCCCTGTTTACGAATGTTTGGAATTCAGTAACTTACACACATTTTACTATGAGATCTGATGTTTACGAAGCATTTGTGAATCCGGAGGAAAGTTTTCCGGACGGTCTGTTTTACGCGCAAATTTCTCGGAATTGACTCATATATTCACGGATGTTTCATGAATGAGGTCCATGTTTTTATTTATTTTATGCTTTTTATTTAACATTTTGCAACTGCATGTACCCAATCGGTCCTCAAGTTCACACAGCTAAGAGAAACCACAGGTGCCACATGTAAAGTTCATCACATCACTGGTAAATATGGTTGTCTTGAATAAGTTAAATAACTACAATGTGTATGTTGATTTACCAGCATATGCTCAGAACACTCCACTGCACATATTGCATAAAAGCTCTTCCAACCATCCGATTAATTGGAAATAATTGTCATAATGGTTCTGTCTCATTATGTCTAAAAACACAAACACTGTGCATTACCTAAAGATGATGTTCCATGGATTCAAGGCACATTTAATCCCTAACCTTTATTTTTAAAAGCTCATTCCTTTAGATTAACTTTAATGCATTTTATTGAAAAGAAAATGTGCTGTGCAAAGAAAGTACACAAATTTATTAAATTACAATTGTAGGCAATACAAATAATGCATTCTGCTGAAACAATATAATCATATGTTATCCTGCTCTTTGTTTATCCGAGCAGTGTAACCAGTTGTCACCTGAGACTGGTCTCTGCGGACCACATCACCATGGCACCACCTTTACATGATACCACAGGTGACTCGCAGTAAAGCCATTCAGAAGGTGAAGTGAATGCGATGAAGAAGGAGATGAACTGCCTTTCTATGTAAGCTTCTTTTTATCATTTCATTTTTAATGGATGTTTGTATTTTCTTGCATGATTAAACAGTGATGCAGCTTAAGATCAGCCAAATCTCTTTCTGCTTCTCTTGAATAATGCATGGTAGATGATAGATTTTGTTGATCATTGAGGTTATGGGCTCTTGAAATGCAGGAGGAATAATAGAGCAGGTTGAAAAAATGGAGAGAAAAAACATTGAAGATATATACGGAAGACTCAGCAAGATATGCTCATTATCGTGTTGTTGTCACTCACTTTCAGTTGTCACTACTGCTTTCTTTCTTTGTATACTTAAATCTCACACAGCTTCCTAAATCGGCCTTGTGTCAGACGAACAAGTTCGTCCCCGTTGTCCTCATTTATGATATTGACTGTGCTGGCAGTGTTTCTCAAAGCAAGTAAGTTTAAAAAAAAATCACGTACTTTGAAACGTTTCAAATTCAAAGATTAGACAGGCTTTATTTTATATTCGGCTCACAGCACCGCTACACTTCCTCAATTATGTCCTTCGTCCAAACCATGTGGCCATCAGTATATGTGCTCATATGAATCATTTATGAGAAAGGATCACAATGATAGTACGTGTTAAACCGGGCCACAATGTTGTCCCGGGCCATCAAAAGGTGGGGAACGTTAGTTCTTCAGTAGAATAACTCATTGGGCCCAGGAAAGAGAGAGAGAGCAACTAAAATGTTTGTTTTGAATTTTGACTTTGTGGTAATATTTTACTTAAAGCATATATGTGCTGTATAATGCATTATAAAAGTAGTTTTAATGCATTAATGTATGCCTTCTAATGCACCTTCTAATGCTTTGTAATGTCTTATGAATAATTATAACTATTGTTAATACATCATAACACTTATCAATTTATTTGTGACACTTTGCATTTTTAATTTGTAAAATTATTTACAACAATATTTAATGTATTACAACACTCATTATACAAAATTATAACGAACCATACTCTTTAATAACCCATTATGCATTATACATAAAGGCTTTAAGTAAAGTCTTACTGAATTTGTTTTTGAAAATGATCTTAAGAACACCTTTTAATGTTTTTACTTAAAGGGATAGTTCACCCAAAAATGAAAATTCTGTCATTATTTACTCACCCTTTTTTTCATTTCAGACCTGTATGACTTTCTTTCTTCCACAGAACACAAAATAAATTAAATTAAAGAAAGCTGGTAACCAAAAAATGGCAGCACCCATTCACTTCAATGGATACCGCCATTGCTCGGTTACCAACATTCTTCAAAATATATTTTTTCTGTAGAAGAAAGAATGCCTTAAGGGTTTGAAATGACAAAAGTGTGAGTAAATAATGACAGCATTTTTATTTTTGGGTGAACTATCCCTTTAAAGATTTGTTTAACTAAACATGGTAATACCAGTTTCCAGCCTCACAACTATAAAACACGTAAAGAAAAACACATTAAAGTTTCAGCAGCTGGTGTGCCAGAAAAATGTAAAATAACATTTGTCTAATAAAATGTACATATTTTTCATGTTTTTTACACCTGACATTCACATTTCCAGTCTAGTTATGTCTTTTAAAATATGTGAAAATTCTGTAAAATTAAACAGTAAAGTTCTGTAAACTTATGTTTTTTTTACAGTGTAGCACAGATGTAATAATTTAACTAAAAGTGTCAATTTTCTTAAAACAAATGTTGTATTTTCACTATTTTTAGACACCTGACCTCATGTCAGCTGAGAACTTAGCAAATGGATCTGCACATTCATTCTATCTTCGCAGATGTGACATTAGCAATCAAAGTGACTTCTAATGGACCACAGACTATACAGATGGCTCAGGGGGAGCGTGTTACGTTAGACTGCACCTACACGTCGACTCTAGACGACGTAGGCGAGCTTGACATCGAGTGGTCGGTTGTCAGCCCAGATACAACGAAAAAGGACCACATGGTGCGTAAGTCAATGCTTACAGAAAAAAGAAATCTCTGCCTCCCTAGACACTGCTTTGTCCTCATTTTAAACATTCTAGGCCTTTTCAAAAATAGCTTTTGATAACCTGGTAGTCATGTGGGAGACTGTACAGTGGCCCATAAAAGTATTTGGTCCCTTAAGACGCACTTTTAAACAAGATTTGAACTGTACCGTATATATATCTGTTGTGGTAAATTGCTGAATCTTTGACTGTTTTCTAGATCATGTCATATGCAGGTGGAAGAAAATATATCCACGGTGATAGTGCGTTTATGAAAGGTGTGGATTTCACAGCTGCAGACCCCACCCAGGGCGAGGCATCTCTCTCGATCTCCTCACTTGCTGCCTATCATGCCGGAACATATCAATGCAAAGTAAAGAAGACACCCGGTGTGGACAGTCGGAAGATCTCGCTGATCGTGATGGGTAATGAATGATGTATACTTCTACTCAAATTAGCCGATTCAGATTATGTTAATTAACCAATGGTATTGTGGCTGATGGGCATCTTCTGGCAATTTCTTTAACAATTTTTTTGGAACAAAATGTACATTCATTCATAAATCCTTATTCCATTGAACATGAAATAAAGAATGTCTAGCATTCAAATGAATTCTGAAGGTAAAGGTCCAGTGTTTGTATGGGTAAATTATATTTATTCTGTCTGTGGCAGTGAGGCCATCAGTGCCCAAGTGTTGGGTGAATGGAGGAGAGGCTGTGGGTGTTCCTGTGTCACTGCACTGTAGCTCAGATCAGGGCTCTGCACCCCTGGTATATTCGTGGAGGAGAGAGAGTGGTGGTCCTATTCCTTCAGATGCTGTTCAGTGTAAGTGCGACCTCTGGTGCTATTGTCTTATAACAACATACTCTTTTTTTATAAAGAGTTATCTGTTTTTGTAAATAAACTCTTAATTTCCATTTTTACTGTGAAAGGAGTGTTGTACAAAGCATTTTACTATATATCATACTGGGTAAGGTTATGTATTTTTCAAGTTTTATTTTTTTTAGCGCTTTTTATAATTTAAAAATAATATGAAATGGAGAAAGTAAAGAAAATACATTTAAAAAATACATACACACTCTTTATACATACATACGCACATAGGCCTATGTAGGCATTATGAGTTACATTGTGTCATAGAGTATGAAACACATGGTATTATTGCAAGTCTTACAAAAGATGAGCTATAAGTAAAACTGTGAAAATTTGATTTATTTTACTTCTTTTCTCAAATAAATGTATGTGGTATTTACAATAGGGACGCAGGATGCTTGTTAAACAGTATTACAAAGGTTATATGTCCTTTGTAATAGAAAGTCTTTTGTATGCTTAATTTGATTATTCAATCAATTATATTACAACATTTAAGGTGTATTATGAAAAAATCTTTAAAAAAAGTCAAGTGTGTCCAAGCTTTTGACTGGTTTTGTGTATCTCTAGATTCCCACACAGGAGAACTTCTTATCAGTAACCACTCCATAAGCCACAGTGGTATCTACTCGTGTGAAGTCTCAAATGCCATTGGAAAAGAAAGCTGCCGGATTAACCTTCAAGCTGTGAAGCGTAAGTGTGTACATGCACTCAAGCTGCCAATACAACACACATGCGCACACGCACGCACGCACCCACACACACACGCACACACACATGCACATACACACACTGTTGATCAGAACTCCAGGATTTGTATTACTGATTATTCATAATCTTTCATAGCTCCTAACAGAGCTGGAGTCATCTCAGGCACTATCGTTGGATGTCTGCTGCTCATTATAATTGTGCTGTTGGTTATATGGCTCGTCATCTTTAAATGTGAAAGTAAATGTGTTAGAAACCGGCAGGATAAAGAGTTCTCCAATGAGATCAGGTGACATATCACTTATTATCATGGGATATCAGGTCATTTGATGGTAAAAAACAGATATTTCTGATGTCTTCTGTTCTGTTGTGTCTTTAAAGAGAGGACGCTCCTGCCCCTGAGAGTCGCCCTACCAGCCGTATCTCCAGCTTTCGCTCAGGTGTGGCCTACAGTCAAGTGGACCCATCCCAAAAAGAATACCCCCTGTCCACTAACACCAGTTGCAGCACTGCAAAGTATGACAGCAGATTCGGCTATGCTGTGTGAAAGTCAAGGTTTTAATAGTTGGTTACTTAGATATAAGGTTTGCTTATCTGAAAATCGTATTTTCTTAAAATATTAATAAAATTGTTTGTTCAAGTTTGAGATGAACTTCATTCAGTGATGATGAACTTCCATTAATGTTTTTTTTACATTTTCTGTTTTGTCATGAAGTCTGGTGTTTTTATAGCTCCTGTATTTTTGTCTTTTTAAAGTATTTTTTTCTATGTCATTGTCTGATAAGCAGATTTGTTACATTGACTAAACCTCCATTGTACAAACAGTCAAATGCATGTCGCCATTAAACCGAAAACTAAGAAATGTCCATGTTTTGTTATGCTTATGTAAACTTCTCTATATGTTCATGTCAATTCCAACAAAAACGATTATTTGTCGATTGACTGAGTTGCAAAACAAGTGAAAAATAAAAATAAACGTCTCGCTGCAGGTTACTCATTAAACTCACCACTAGAGTGCGTCCCTGCGCACTGCGTCGATTTTGAAGGTGGGCGGGGGAGGCGCACATCTACTCCCTACTGCGCATGCGCGGTCGTCTTCTCACGCTTTGCTTACCAGTCTGATATCTCCGTAGTATAGTCATCATGAAGGCTCTTAGAGGAATGGTGAGCGGAGCCGTGAGCGAAATATCATCCGCCGTCACCGGGAACAAACACTTCGCCGTTCGGGAAAATGTACTCGCCGTTACCCGTGACTACATTTCACAGCCGAGATTAAGTGAGTTGTGCAGAAAGGCCCCTTATAAACAAACCCACCGTGATGTTTGAATGAATGACACGCTGCGTATTTACTAAGCATCCTGTAGAAATCACCGGCATGTTGATTTTTGGATGCAAACTCTTGTTATCTATTGTATGATTTCTGATGTTGATGTTCATTCCTGATCTGTGCAAGCAGGTGAATCCAGGGTCATCTGATAAAACAGCCTGCTAACTTGAAGGGCCGTTTTTTGCTTATGCATACTGTTTACTTGTAATTACATGGTCATAATGTATATTAATCAATGATCGTTTGGATTATTAGCACATCCGATGTCATGAATTGAACATGATGCTGGCTTCGTTCTGTGCAATGGAGGAAGCGCATCGTGACCGCAGCATCCCAAATGCACCGATGACGTCACATCGTGTTGAGATTTGCCTTTGATTTTGAGGTTGCGTTTATTTTATGATCTAGATATTAAAACACCTGCATGACATGATTCTGTTGTTGTGTGCATATAGCCTATAAAACCGTGGCTGGTGTGAATGGGCCTCTGGTGATTTTGGATCAAGTCAAGGTATTGAATTTATTTGTTTTTACTGTTGTTCATCTGGTTTTCATTTGTTGGAAGGGATAGTTCATCCAAAACAAAGATTCTGTCATTAAACATTCATCCTCATGTCATCAAAACATGTATGACTTTCTGTCTTCCGCGGAACACAAAAGAAGATATTTTAATAAATGTCCCAGTGGTTTTGTGTCCATACAATGGGAGCCAATGCTGTTTGGTTGCCATCATTCTTCATAAGATCTTTTGTGTTCTGAAGAAGAAACAGGTTTTGAATGAATTTAATGTTTTGTGGAACTGTCCCACAACAACACATTCCTTCTATACACACATAAGCCATACCAATTTTCCGTTGATTGTGAAAGCAAGCATCAAACATACGTTTTAAATTAGCTGGGCTGTGCTGTGCCAGTGGTCTTTGATATAATGTTAAGGTTTTCTTTTTATTAGTTTAATAACATTTGTGCATCTGGTGCAGTTTCCCAGGTATGCTGAGATTGTCCACCTGACACTGCCTGATGGCACCAAGAGGAGTGGACAAGTCCTGGAGGTCACAGGCTCCAAAGCTGTGGTTCAGGTCAGAAAAGATCATCCAAATGCACCCTTTTGTTGTCTTTATTTTTTGAACACTTTAATTCACATTCCTCGTTGTTTCTTTTTAGGTGTTTGAGGGCACATCTGGTATTGATGCCAAAAAAACCACATGTGAATTTACGGGGGACATTTTGCGCACACCTGTATCTGAGGATATGCTGGGTGAGAATTGTGCTAATAGTAAGAGTATGTGAAGTTTCATTATGTGTATTTGCTAAAACTGGAGGTTTGTTGCAGGTCGCGTCTTCAACGGATCGGGAAAGCCGATTGATCGGGGACCAGCAGTGCTGGCAGAAGATTACTTAGATATTATGGGTACATTCTTTTTCTATACATCATGGACATTTTGGATTTGACTGAAGCTTGTACACTAGCATGCACATATGTTGATATTTTTATGCAGTTATGTTCTGTGTACTGTTATTCCTGTAGGTCAGCCAATTAATCCTCAGTGTCGTATTTATCCTGAGGAAATGATCCAGACTGGAATCTCTGCCATTGATGGCATGAACAGTATTGCCAGAGGGCAGAAAATTCCCATTTTCTCTGCAGCTGGTCTGCCCCATAATGAGGTGACACCACATCTGTCTTGTTTTCTATAATGTTTTTATCCTTTTTTGTCTCGTTATCATGCTGTAAAACTTAAACCTCTTGCGCACATTTTCACACATTATATTTCAGAAAACAAAATGCCCATGTTATTTTATTTTGTGATGCTTTCATTTTTTGCTTGCTCATTGCAAACTGGCCAAGTTTACATGCAACCAAATAATCCACCTGCGATCGGATTGATGGCTAAATCTCACTGAAAAGCCTTCATGTAATCACTTAATCAATCCGATTGAGGTCGAGACAATTGGAATTTCGATCGGATTGAAAGGGCCGGTGTAGACCGAAAGCAATCAGATCAGGAGGAAAGAATTATGCATGTGAACCCTTGAATCAGAAGATTTTCTCAATCGGATTTAAAAATACCTTGTGCACATGCGTAGTGCAGTGCTGCAAGTGCGTATGCCTTATCTTATGTTTGTATCTTATGTTTATGTCATATATAAAAATCACGAAACTCACCACAAGAACTGTTGTTTTTTTAAAACCGCGTTTGGGTTTTTTTTTAAACCCAAACGCTGGTTAAAAGAGGTATAAGGTTGTTCATCAGATGTTGATATTTGGGCTATATGAGGTCACGAGGAATCCACTGTTGTTACTAGCTGTGAAGTTGCGCAGAACTTCTGTTCGGAATATATTTTAATGTACATGTAAACAAAGTTTTTGAATTGTATTGCAACATTAAGAGGACACTGAAATGATCTGCAATCAGATTGAATTCATTCAGATTGAGAAAATGGGTGCATGTAAACCACTATGTTGCCAACAAGTAACAAATTATATTCTTTTCAGATTGCTGCACAGATCTGTCGTCAGGCAGGATTGGTAAAGAAGTCCAAAGACGTGATGGATTACAGTGAAGATAACTTTGCCATTGTGTTTGCTGCCATGGGGGTGAGGAGATGTCCATTTTGATGTATGCCATTTATGTATCTACAGTATACTTGGTGATATCTTGATGACATTAGCTGTATCTTTAGGTCAACATGGAGACTGCACGATTTTTCAAGTCAGACTTTGAAGAGAACGGATCCATGGACAATGTGTGCCTCTTTTTAAATCTGGCCAATGACCCCACGTCAGTATCCAGTCAGATGTTGTTAAACTTAAATGTCCAGTGTGTCAATTTTTGGAGGAGCCTACGAACAGAAATGCAATATAATATACATAACTATGTCTTCATAGGTGTATAAAGACCTTACATAATGAAGCGTTATGTTTTTGTTATCTTAGAATGAGCTATTTCTATCTACATACACACCACGGGTCCCCTTACATGGTATTCACCATGTTGTTTCTACAGTAGCCCTAAACAGACAAAAACTGCTCTACAGAGCGCGATTCGTAAATACGTTATCTCCTTCGGCAAAGAAGTGAAAACGCGACAACATCTTAGTTCTGTGTAGGCCACCATACTGCTTGGAAAGGGAGGGGGAGGTGTGGAGTGAGCCGTTGGTTGCAATTTACAACCTTACCACTAGTTGCTGTTAAATTTCACACACTGGACATTTAAAGACGACAAATTTTGTTACCATTTACTGAAATGTTTATTTGATCATTTTGGATTGATTTGTGCCTTGGGTAAAATGGGTTAAATTAACCAGAAATTATGGTTTGTTGTTGCAGGATTGAGCGCATCATCACCCCTCGACTTGCACTCACCTCTGCTGAGTTTTTGGCCTACCAGTGTGAGAAGCACGTGTTGGTCATATTGACTGATATGAGCTCTTATGCCGAAGCTTTACGAGAGGTATGACATAATGCATAAAGGTTAGAAATGTGCTTTGATTTTGATGTTCCTGAAAAATTTTTGAATACTGTTGTAAAGAAATAAACAAAAATGATTTGCTTTATTTGCATTATTGTATGCATAATTGCAAAATTACATGCATTAAATGAAAGTGCAAAAGGATAGTTGAAAATTCCTCCCACAAAACAATGCAGAACTTGTCGTGTTTATTTAACCCCCATTACTTGCCCCCTTGCTTTAATTGGCTAAATGTACTTGAAATATCACAAACGAAAGGTTTATAAACCCTGTAACCGATAACATCGAAGCGAAACAAATCTCATTACTTTACATTAACCTCCATCATTTTCTTTAAGGTCTCTGCGGCTAGAGAAGAGGTGCCAGGCCGACGTGGTTTCCCAGGGTACATGTACACCGATCTGGCCACCATATATGAGAGAGCCGGACGCGTGGAGGGACGAAATGGCTCCATCACCCAAATCCCGATCCTCACTATGCCTAACGATGGCGAGCAAAAATTTTTTGCTCTCTTCATTCTTAAAACATAACTGGTATGTGACTGGATTTGTTTACCCCTTTTACTTACCATCCACAGATATCACCCACCCTATTCCGGATTTAACAGGCTATATCACTGAGGGTCAAATCTATGTTGACAGACAACTTCATAACAGACAGGTGAGTCATGGAAGCGCTCTTACAGCAAACAGTTACTAGAACATTTTTTAATTCCATTAGATTTTTTTTGCAGATCTATCCACCTATCAATGTACTACCATCTTTGTCTCGATTGATGAAGTCAGCCATCGGCGAGGGGATGACACGCAAGGATCACTCTGATGTGTCTAACCAGCTGGTGAATATGGAGAACTTAAATTCTAAACCAACAATACCTTTAGTGACCTAAATCGTTATACTAGTGTTTTTAAAGCTAAAGTGTACTAGTGTTACTAGCATTATCAGGTATTGCAAAAGATAAAGACATTCATAAGTTGGTTTACCTTTCTCACTATTAAGGAGAGGTATGGAAAAAATTGCGTATATCGGAAAAATTACACACTTCATCTTAAACAATTTGTAGGATTTTAAACAATACAATATAATACATTGTTTTGTCTTTAATAACCTTTACATTTCTTTAAAAGCGTGTTGAGATTTTTTTGTTAATTGGATATAACGGTCACGTATACACTGCAAAGTTTTAATTGCTGGAGTAAATCCACAAAATAATCGTTCCATGTGTGTACGAAAAGGTATGTCAGTCCTGCATTTGTGATAATTGACACACTGGTAACCATAGCGACATTCTGGCATCTGTGTACCGTTTGGTATTTGCAATTTTTTGGCTAAAGAGTTGTTTTGTCCGTCAATTTAAACTAAACTTCAGCTAATAGATGCGCTGTATTTTGTTTATATTCAGAAGGCTGCTTCAGAGTGCACTCTTTTATAGTGCTGCCAAGAATGTTATTAATAAGCGCTTTTGTGCTGGTTGTCTGGTGTAAGATCATTAAGCTTGGCAAAACAATGGTCAGTTGCGGATGTTTTTTTTTTTTTAGTCTTATAAACTGAAAGTTGGTAACCCAGCACTGGCACCCATTCACTTCTATTGTGTGGACACAAAACCAGTGCAAGTGAATAGGTGCCAGTTAACAACATTCTTCAAAGTATCTTTTTTTGTGTTCTGGGGAAGAAAGAACGTCATACAGGTTTGAAATGACAAGAGGGTAAGTAAATGATGACATGATTTACTTCTAGCACTGTTATTTTCTTGCATCTCGCAAAAATGGACAAAACACATCACTGATGGGTGTCATTAACAACTGGTTGTTGAGTTTGGTACGTATGTGGCCATTAAGAATGAGCAGCCTATGATAAAGCTTCTTTTTTCCAGTATGCATGCTATGCTATTGGGAAAGATGTGCAGGCAATGAAGGCTGTGGTTGGAGAGGAAGCACTGACAGCAGATGACTTGTTATACCTAGAGTTCCTACAAAAGTTTGAGAAGAACTTTATATCACAGGGTAAGTCAGGACATTGGGGCGCTTGTGGAATCAAAAAGTCATTGCGTCTTTTCTTCTGTGTTATAAAATACAAAAGAAAACTATGCATATACTGTATATAGGAAAATAGTATTGTTCGTTGATAGTGTTTGCCTTAACATATACTGTGCTGCAGGTGCGTATGAGAACAGAACTGTGTTCGAAACGTTGGACATTGGCTGGCAGCTTTTGAGGATCTTCCCCAAGGAGATGCTGAAGAGGATTCCTCAAAGCACTCTGGCTGAGTTTTACCCTCGAGATTCCAAACATTAGTCCTGCTTTACGCAATGGGTTTGTCAAATGTTCTATACTCCTAGATGTTCCTCTCTCTCTGTCTGCTAAAATCAAGTACGCTGTTGCCTCAATAGGTGCATTGATGGAATACAAAGTTGTTTTTCATGGCTTGTTTATTGCTGCTTTCAAAATTTGTTTACTATGTAAGTGTCACTAAATAGTCAAGGAAATATTGTGAGTATTGTCACTACACTGGAGTGAAAGTTGTGAGGTATATGTGTGTGTTAAGTGTTTCAAACGGTGTTCTGACAGAATGGTGTGCCATGTAGCCAGCTTTTATCGGTAGTCTGTGATGTTTCTTTTAAACATTGAAACGATTTAGTGTCCACCACAAAACTGCCTGATGTTATTTTATCAAAGTGACAACTTTGAGCGTATAATGTCTTCATGTATTTTATGGATTTGTCATTATATACAATCCTCTTTATATATATTGATGTAATTGATTCATTATATATAATGTAAGGCGCAGGTTCAAATGGTTTGAATGGTTTAAAAAGGAATTTTAAAAGAGTTGTCCTATCTGATATAATTTATTTATGTTACTTTCTTTTTTTGCACTCTAATTTCATGTTTGTGGAAGATGTCTGTATTACAACAATGTGTCATTGTTCATAGTTATGAAAACATATGAAAATATTTTATTTATTGTTTCTATTTATTTTGGTGCCATAAATTCTATGTATTGTGATTAATGTATAATATTGTAATGCATGAATATTGTAAATGTGTATGTGACCTTTTGCTTTGTGAAATAAACCATAATGTGTATAAATGAATGATCATGACAGTAACTGATGGTATAACTGTAGTAAGCAATGCAATTATACAGCCTTATTGAAGGTAAGGGGCCATTTATTTGCTGGAAAACAATATTCTCTTTTTTCCTCTTTCTTTAATAAATTAAGCCACACATCCCCCCCCCAAAAAACAAGAAGATTCACATTTAATATATAACCATTTTATTATACACTAAAAGCACCTATTGAGCATGTTTAAGAATTCATTTTCCACTATTCAAGAAAAGTATAGGTTACAAAAGGTAGGTAATCCCCACCACTTCCCTCATTAACAAAACACAGTGAGGTGAGGCCAATTCTGTAATGTAAATACACTCAACTTGGTTTCAACCCTATGTCTTACAAAAATACATATAATGCCGAGTTCCCACTGCAAGATTTTGGCCCCGATTTTCAGTCGCTGACAGGTTTGAAGAAATCCCAGAAAAATGCTTGAAATCGGTGCTCGTTCACACGAGTGACAATCACGCATTGTGAATTATCAAAGACGCGTTCTGAGAGAGTGGGTGATGCGTAGCAGACGCCCGTGAAAATATTTGACATGCTAAATATATGCACCTATCGGCGACTCAAAATCCTGCTGTGTGAAATGAGTTCTGACTGAAAAATACATTGGCGATGACCTACAGTCAATGATAAGGTGAGATACAAGGCAAAATGAGGTTTGGGGAGGAGACCACAACGTCACCAAGCATGGCTTCCAATGTCGCTCGAGAACTCTGATTTCACGTATCACTTCGATAAGCATTTGGTTGTGAAGTCTATTGTAAAGTCATGTAGTGTGTAATCTCCTGTCGTCGATCCGTCGTTGAATGTGAACACTGCAGCAACTGAATGCTACCCCAGATAGTCATGCAGTGTGAAAAGAACAGTGAAGCAAGGACTTTGAAAATCGGGCAATGTGAACTCGGCATAACTGTTTCTCTGAAGTCATTTTTCTCCAAACAAAGACACAGGACCACGATACGGCAGTCCAAAGAACAAAAGACATAGTAACCCTAGCCTGGGCTATATAGGTAAAAGTCTGATCATAGGACGGCTACTGCAAGAGTCAAGTTTAGCCCCATTTCTTTGGCATAAATGGACAGGAGATGCTTCCAGACTGGGAAGACGAACCACTGAAACTGCTGCTTTTTCCCTTTGTTTCTGCTGATGACATGGAAGAGAATCTGAGAACTTAGAGACTGTGAGCTACTTTGTGACACAGTTGCTCCAGAGGTCTGAGTGCTTTGGGTCAACCTAGATGCAGAAGGCTGCCAGTTTTTAACCGTGAGGATTCACTTGGAGTTGCTTGGTTGTACAATCTACATGCAGTCACATCTCCACCCAGAGAACGTGAAGAAGCATACTGCCTAAAGGCATGTAGTCCCCTTCCCTGTTCTAATACAAAGCTGCCATTTGACCACATGTGAAGGACTGGAAGCACTTTGAGATGAAGACGAGCCAAACAGGAAACTGCATGCACCTTTATTTGTTCAAGGCATAAACTATTATTTCAATTTAGTCAAGTTTTTGATTGAAATGTATAATTTTCTTTCCTAAGTTGCTTTGGATATAAGCTCAATGAATAAATATAAATAGTAAAACTTATTCAAAACATAATAAAAATAATGAAAACCTTTAATAAATCAATATTAAATTGTACATGGTAAATTTAATATGGTTTATGAGAATCACCAAAATAGACAAAATAGAAAAAGCTGGAAAAGCACGTCCAGGTTTTCTAATCTACGCCAGTATGGCAAGGGTGGTTTTTCCAGCAGCCATGAGACATCTCGTACCCAAACTGGCTCAGTTTCTGCAGCTTTGGCAGTGCCCCAAGATGAACGCCAAACAAGTTTGACATCTAAACCCCAGGTTTCCTCCAGTTCAATTGTTCAGAATATTGCAAGCCAATTAGCCAGTGGACAGAATTTGCAAAACCAGTATTCGTCCTCATCTCATAGCGGTTCTGGGCTACAGTCGGCAGGTGGTTTCAGCCAAATTGTTTCTCAACAGGGTGAAGGCAGTACCAGTGGTCCTCTGTCATCTCCAGATGTCCCTTGTCAGCATAACCCAGAGTATCATGTCAAGCTCAGTTCTTCACCCCTAATGGTTTCCAGCCAGGCCAGAGGTGATCAAAGCCTGTATGTGTCTGGTGCTCCACGCAGGTCTGCTATGCCACTAGCAAGTTCTAGTCATTATGTCCCAGTGCAGACAGGAATCAGTTCTAGGGACCTCTCTTCTCCCAAGCCTCAAGGCAACTCTGCTGTGTATGCCCCTTCATCTCTCTCAAAGTATCTAAATGTTGCAGCTTCATCACCCCAAAGTGTTTCTATCCAATCTGGAAGTGATCAGGATTTCCATTAGACTGTTGCACCGGTTGGCACTCAAGCAGGAGCATCCAGTCAGTTTATGTCTTCCCAGGGAGGAAGCAGCTCTTACAGTGGTGCACTTTCCCAGCCTCAATCTAGCCCAAGTAAATATTCAGCTGGATCCCCTAAACCCACCTCACCCCAAACTGTTTCCAGACCATCAGACAGTGTAATAAGGTCTCAGGGCAGTTATGGTGCTCATTTAGGAGCCTTTAGTCAATTGGCCTCACAGGGAATGAGCAGCGGCTTCAGTGGATCTGCTCAGGGTACATTTAGTCAGCCTGGTCACAGTTCACCTACATTTTCCGAGTTTGATGCCACGCGCCAAGTATACAGTCAGTCCAAAAGTGATCCCGGTTTGTATGGTCAACTGTCAGCAACCTCACAGTTTGGCTCCCAGCCTCAAAAGGAAACTTCACCACAACTTTCAGAAGCAGCAAGTGGCTTTAACAGTGGCTCATTACCCCAGTCTCAAGGATCTTTGGGTCAATGTGCCCCTGCATCCCCCTCCAAATGTGTAAATGCTCCCCTGGCATCACAAGGTTTTGCCTCACAAGGAATGAGCAGCGGCTTCAGTGGATCTGCTCAGGGTACATTTAGCCAACCTCCTCATAGTTCGCCTACGTTTTCCGAGTTTAGTTCCTCACGCCAAGCATACAGTCAGTCCACAAGTGATCCTGGTTTGTATGGTCAACTGTCAGCAACCTCACAGTTTGGCTCCCAGCCTCAAAAGGAAACTTCACCACAACTTTCAGAAGCAGCAAGTGGCTTTAACAGTGGCTCATTACCCCAGTCTCAAGGATCTTCGGGTCAATATGCCCCTGCATCCCCCTCCAAATACGTAAACGTTCCCCTGGCATCACAGGGTTTTGCCACCCAGTCTGCTACTGCAAGTTCACGTAGAGGGCTTACTTCTACCTTCCTAGGTGGAAGTCAGTCAGGATCTTCTCTCACCTTACAAGGAAGTGGCTCATCGTCCATGCCTCAAGGTACCATGAGTCAGTTTGTATCTGGGTCTCCTTCCCAATATTCAAGCGCGTCCTTGTCCTCAACCCAGAGCATTGGCGGCCAGTATAGACCAGCATCTCAAAGGGTGTTCTCCGTGTCCCAGAGTCCACAAAGACTGGAACCATCAGCCTCTAGTTGGACCCAAGGCATTCAGTCCTCAGGTGAAGCTTTGTCACAGGGCAACTACAAGTCTCAAAGCTCTCAGGTGCACAGCAGGTTCTCGTCCCCATTGTCAGCAGGAGACTCTGCTTACCAAAGTAATCCTCAGGCACTTTCCAGAGGATCTGACCAGTTGGTTTCCTCACAGGAAGGCAGTGGCAGCTACTGGCTGTCTCCAAACACCTCAAGTCGGTATCCCCTTGGTTCCCCTGGATATGCCAAGCTTTTTGGTTCTAGCCATTCTACCACAGGTCAGAGCTCAAGCCTGTATGGCTCAACTCCCCAGACAGGGTCTGGCTCTCAACTTTCATCCAGTCGTTATGCATCTCTGCAGGGAGGTAGCAATGCTGTTGTTGGCTCAAGCCAATATGCCTCTGTGTTTTCACCCCTGGATGCAAAAGCTGCTTTGTATTTAAGCCGACCTTCTGCTGCTAGTTTGACCCAAGGCATCCAGACTTCTAAAACAGCTTCATCCCAGAGCACCTCAAGTGCCCAGATGTCTAGTGGGTTCTCTTCAACTCTGTCTGCCTTGAGCCAGAATGTTGCACCTGTTGCCCAGAGTGGTCCGATGTCTGCTCTTTGGAGAAGCCAGAGTCCTCTAGGTGGGGTCCAGAGATCGTCAAGGCTATCTTCATCTTTTCAAGCTCCCTCTGGCTCAACAACCAGTGGCCAAATGTCTGAACGCTTCACTTCACACCATCCTACAGATTCCAGTTTGCCTCCATCTTCAGGCCTGAGTGCCCAACTGTCTTCAACGGGTATGTTCTCTGGTTCGTCTGTGCCTAAAACTGCTCAGACTCTCAGTGAATATGGGTCCCAGTCGCATAACCAAGAGGGAACCGCTTCAGTGGCTAGTAATACTCCTTTCCTAATGTTTTCTGGTAATTATGGCCAGGGTGCTTCAGTTTCCAGTAAAAAAAAATCGATAGCTCATCTGGATGAAATAACTGTCAAGCGCTGAAGGACATTGCAACAAATGTTTTCAAAAGATCCAAATGTGTTTTTAAAATAAATATTTTTGCAACAAAGCTTTTCTTGTGGGGTTTCTTTTAAAAACTTTACCATTACCTTTGTGTAACTCTTGCCTCCCTTAACATGCTCATTGTTTTTATTGGTAGCATTTGCATTCAAAGTTGGTCCTTTCTTAGACGCCAATCCAAAATTTCTTCAGGCACGTCGGTGCCAATAGCATGGTTCAAAGCTGAATGCAAAAGATTTAGCTAAAGGTCAACTTAACGTTAAGCAGTGACAAACTGGCACAGATGCGGTCACAATAGTACCTCGTTGTTTTAATACCAAAGCATTGGCACAATAACTGTCGTAATGTGGCGACCGTTCATCTAAACTGACTAACCTTTGTTGGTAAACATGTTTTAATTCGGTGCTCCGTAAGCTGTTTCTGTTTGGCGAACAACACCATGCTTTGAGGTGCCCAACAGGACTAACTTTGATCCTAGTCCATGTTGTTATACAAAGTGTTTAATTCTGTTTTTACCACATGCTAAATGCTACCTTTATAAACTATTGTTGTTGAGGTAGTAGCTATTAAAAACTCTAGTTAGTCTCAGGATTTGGCTGTGAATCTGCACCAAAAACGTCAAGCTTTTCACTGCCTCAATGTCAAGCAGTGGCGGCTCCAGACAATTTTGATTGGGGGGGCAATGGGGGGTCCTGGTCATTTCAAGGGGGGTCTCATGAAAACCAAAAAAATATATAGTGGACACGGCAAATAACTGCATATTACTGCTACTAAACAAATAAAACAACACAGCATATCAACTACTTTGTTTTTAATTAATCAATTGCAGTTTGCAAACAATATGCTCGAACTTTAATTGCCATAGCCACACCCATGACAGAAAACATATTTACAAAATAGTATATATTCTCATACTCTCGCCACCTTTTGATTGCCCTACTTCTGTCCAGTTTCTCCCTGGCATCTTCACTGCTCCTCTTACTCTCCAGTCTCCTCCTGTCCTTTTCTGCTCCTCTTACTCTCCAGTCCCCTCCTGTCTTCCTCTCTGCTCCTCTTTTGTCCAGTCTCCTCCTGTCTTCTCTCCATTCTCCACAGGTGTGATTTCCTGCAACAATTGTGTTTATAGCACATTAAATACAGTGCAATTTAAACCTGTTAAAATATAATGTAAGGAGTGTACTCACCACTTAAAAGAGAACAATTCGCCTGTTGTTATGATTGGCTGCAAAGCGATCAATAACAACATCAACATCCATCTCTTTTGTTCTTCTTGAGCTGATTGCCAGCACAGCAAGATTGCTGGTTCGGACGTCGCAACTTTTGTTTCTGAGGTAGGTTTTTAAATGCCGTAAGCAGGAAAAGCTCCTCTCACAAGCAGCTGTTGATACAGGCAGTGTAATGGAGATGCACACAAGTTTGTATAAATCAATAAAAGCCTCCTTGTATGGCCTCAATAGAATCAGCAAGTCATGGGTGCTGTTGAGAGAGACCCCATTTAGTTTTTTTCTGTCAATGAGGCGTTTCAGTTGATGTAGTTCTGCTGAAAGGTTGTCTTCTAATATGCCATAGTGCATAGCCATGGGTTGAAGGGCATCTTGGTGCAGGAAGGTCTTGTGTTTGGGATTAATAGCTGCAACTCCTTTCATAACGTGGCAACTGTCAGCAGAGAAGCGCCTATTCAATTCACTGATTAAACTGTCAAGTACTGGGAAAAAACAGTGGATTTTGTAGTCTTCTGGTGTTTGCAGTATCTTTTTCCTTGTGTAGCTATTGCTGACATGAAACTGCTGCAGGTGGGAGGGCTGTATTATTTTTCTTTTTGCCTGTTGGCGCTGCCACAGATGGGTCCAAGTTTCACCATTGTGTTCTTCTTGGAGTGTGTCAACCAGTGCAAAGACCAGATCAATGGCGGATGCCAAATCTAAATCTGTGGCCTGTAGTTGGTCAGATAAAGTCTTGGTCTTCTCCAGCATGTAGATTTGCACAAACTGTGCATCAATCAAGCCATTTAGTGATCTAGCCTCAATAGCTCTATGGCTATTTGTTTGATTGCTGACTTCCTCAAGTGTGGCTAAGATGCTTGGGAGGGTTTGCTTTATTGCCCAAAGACTATAGTACTGACATGCCCATCTGGTATCTGACAGACGTTTTAATTCCACAGCTCTTTTAGTAGTGGGCTCGAGGTCTCTTTTCGAGGTCTCTTTTTCTCCATGAACACTTTGTGAGTTACTGAACCAGAAAAAAAGTTGTAAAGTAGCTGAACTGTAGCAAAGCAGTCAGCAACTGGTTTTACATTATGGACACAGTCAACTAAAACCAGGTTTAATCTGTGTGCATGGCAGTGGATGTACACTGCATGTGGGACATCTCTGTGAAATTTCTCCTGAACACCGTTGTTGCAGCCAGACATTACAGATGCCCCGTCGTAACATTGTCCAACGCATGCATTTTTGTCTATATTGAATTTAGCCAATGCCCCTTTCACTGTCACAAGTAAAGACTCTGCATCCAAACCATCAGCTGGGACAAAATCGAGAAACTCTTCATGAATGTCATCATTGTGTATGTAGCGCAGAACAATAGATATCTGCTCTTTTTTGCTCACATCTTTTTGTTTCATCCACCATTAAAGTAAAGTGTTCTCCTAGTTTAACTTCGTTACTAACCTGTTCTCTCAAAATGCAGGCCATTATATCAATTAACTCGTTCTGAATGTCATGATGGACATATTTTGCATTACCTGGCCCACTAGATAATTTTTTGGATACAGTGCTATCAAACTTCCCCAGCAGATGTAACATTTCAAGGAAATTACCTTTGTTGGTGGACTGTTCATTCTCTCGGTGGCCTCTCTGACCAATGGTTTGACACGCTGTAAAGCGCAGTGACTCAACAACTGCTCGCATGTAGATCCTGTTTTCTTTAACAATTTTCTTATGTCCATCGTCATGGAGATGCGTCAAAATCCTCGATCCGTTTTTCTCTCTCTCCTTAAATTCACACCACCCTTCCATTGCCACTTTATGAGAAGCGCTGGCGTTATGCTGCGCCAGTTTCTCTCCTCCTTTTCTCCAGTTTTTAAACCCTTCCTGGGTGAAGCACTTTTCTGAGTGACCACCAGATCCATGCACACTGTGAAAAAAATGACGACAGGCAAAACAAAAGGCCGCGTCTTTTGACACAGAATATTCAAGCCACTGGTACTGTTTGAACCACGAGTAACTAAAACCCCTGGATGCTAGCTGCCCCTGCGATCCAAAAGAACGACGCGGGTATGATTTTAGTTGAGACTGTCTTGGTTTCTCGGCTGGGCCATGGCTTAAATCCCCCGTTAAATCCACTCCGCCGTCAGGATTCCCACCATTTTTTTCCATCTGCTCACCTGTCTCCTCCGCCTCGGGGGCTGGGAGTTGCTCCGGTCCCAACTCCTCTCCTTTCTAATCCTAGGATCAAGCAGGGCTCGCCCTCCACTGCAACGGGTATATTTTCACTCCTATTTCCGTCTGCTCTCAATTTTTTTTTAGGTATGACGAAGCGATCCATTTTTAGCTTAAAGATATAAAGTGCGTAGCAGCACTTGCGGGCTCGCGACAGCGCCTTGAACACAATGACGCAAGGCGCAGCGGCAGCAACGTTCATAGGGCGTCGCAGTGATTCTTATGTTTATATTTTTTTATATGTCGAATAGATTATTAATTATTATTGTTCTGCGTAGTTTGAAGAGAACCATTTTAAATCTTTATCCCGGATATATATATTTTAATATATATTAAATATTTTTTAATCAGGGAGGGGGTAAGGGGTCAAATGGGGGGTCAAGGCGTTTTTTGGGAGGGTCTTGAGACCCCCCAAGACCCCCCCTGGCGCCGCCGGTGATGTCAAGAGATTTGAGTTTAACAGAAATCAATGAATTTGTACATCAATGGTCACAAATTTTAAATTTAAAGCAACATTGTTTTTCCATTTTTTTTATATATATTTTTTTAACGAACTATTTAAATCAACAGCATTTTATCATATTTGATATAAGCACCATACTGTCCAAGCACTATTACTTCACAAAATAGAAGAACATGTAGGATATGTTCAAACTAATTTTTGTCTAGTGAGGGTAATGCTTTAAAGCAGTTTTTTCAAGATAAATGTTGCCACTGCAGGGCAGTGTTGGCTTGCTCAACGGGAGACTGCATTTATTCATTTTATTTATTTATTACAATGATCTTGCTTGGTCTATAAACACCATACACTGTGCTGTGCTTTACCTTTTCTGTGTTTTTCTGTTTTTCTTATTTGCCCCTGTGAAGCTGCTTTGGAACAATGCACATTGTGAAAAGCGCTATATAAATAAATTGAATTGAATTGAACATTCATAACATAGTTTTACCTTTATTAGCATATTACTGGAAAAGGGTTATAAACATTGTCTATTTTTGACCAGCAGGAGGATTTATTACTTAAGTTATAAAATGCACTAAAAAGATGTGTCTGATTTGTCACAAAGATGCTACCACAATGTAATGTATTTCGGGGAAACTATGAATTTGATCACAGTAAAATACGGATAATTAATGATGATTAACTATACCTATTTTATACACTTTTATCGGATTCAGCAGACCTAATAATAACAACAAACTAGATTCACTCGTCCAGCGAGTGATCAGCAGATCGTATATCAAGTCTAAGAAATATTACTTTCCTGGCCTTGGAAACATAACACTCTTACTGTAGTACAGTACCGCTCCAGAAATTATAACGAAATCAAGCAGTTAAAGTGACGTTAATATGTGATAAAGAGACACAGCAACAATTCGATTGTAGATAACAAATGCGGGTTTATTAGCTCTACTAAAAGGGGAAACATAACAACTAACTAGATATAAACACGTTAACAAACGTAACAGGAAACATAAAGACAGTAAAGAAAGAACAAACAAAAGGGGGGAACAAAAAGGAAAGATCTGCATGAACCATCAAAGACAATCTCCTTGTAAAAGGGGTTACGGCTTAAACGCAGCTGTTTAGAAGATAGTTTCTATACTTGCATTGGTTTCCTTTGAGTGTGCTTGGACAAGGTTTTGTGCCCGTGGAAAGTGGTTTTCAGATGTCTTTATGGTTTCGATCCGTCGGGTCCTTCCGTGGAGCCGGATTGGCGGATGAGGTCAGAAACAAACTTTTCCGAAGTGACTGCCGAACAGGAAAAACTGTCTCCGAAGAGAGAGACAGGTCTCAGGAGGTGTTCTTGAAACTCGCGAACACTGAAGAGCCTCGATCGCTCCGTTCACGGATGTTTTAAGCCTGGGGGTTTCACGCCCCTCCAAGGTGGGCGATCCAATGCGATGAGATGATTTTAGGCGCGAAATCAAGTTTCTTTGTTTCGCTTATTAGCTCATTTGCATTTAGGATCACTTAGGGGTTTGGCGCTGTAAAACTCTTAGAATGACATAAAATGAGTATGGTATAAAACACATTACTGTGCTATACACCATCTTTTAAGGAATGAAGAGAGAAACATTTAGATATAAAACATGCCAGGATTATAAGTACATTGACCTGAAGTTTTACAAGAATGAAAAGATAAGCAGGATACAACTAACACACATGCTTTTGAGGTTATAGGTGAGGCCGAATAACATGGGGACAAAAATACAATGTGGAGATACAAAAGAATGGTTTATACCCATTTAAACCATTATTTTGTGGTTAAGAAGAAAGAGAGAGACACTTTCAAGTCTTGACCGACCATTTGACCAATGGCGTTGGAGCGTTTCAAATATGCTTTTCATTGGTTCTGCATTTGTGTAATGAATAATCCTGAAAAAAGGTTTTGTTTCTATTTTAGGCTCCCTTTACTAGCTGTTCTCCTAATATTTAGGAGATGTGCTTTTGGGTTTCCAGGTACTATATTCTACATATAATTTGGGCACGTAGTTGTAATAATTCAGTTTTTGTAATACCTCGTTATTGTTTTATTTTTATAGGTGGGGTTTACTCAAAAACCCATCTCCATTGGGGTCAGGCTTCTGACAGTGCTTTTGCATCCCGTGCTGTCCAGTCATCTCAGTCAGAATCTCCAGTCACTGGGACCTTTTCTGTTGATGAAGTGGGCTCTAATTTGATCACTGACAGAAGTCAGAAAAGCACTTCCGGGTTTTCTAATCTACGCCAGTATGTCAAGGGTGGTTTTTCCAAAAGCCATGAGACATCTCGTACCCAAACTGGCTCAGTTTCTGCGGCTTTGGCAGTGCCCCAAGATGAACGCCAAACAAGCAGTTTGACATCTCAACCCCAGGTTTCCTCCAGTTCAAGTGTTCAGAATTTTGGAAGCCAATTAGCCAGTGGACCGAGTTTGCAAAACCAGTATTCGTCCTCATCTCATGGCGGTTCTGGGCTACAGTCGGCAGGTGGTTTCAGCCAAATTGTCTCTCATCAGCGTGAAGGCAGTACCAGTGGTCTTCTGTCATCTCCAGGTGTCCCTAGTCAGTATAACCCAGAGTCTCATGTCAAGCTCAGTTCTTCACCCCAAATGGTTTCCAGCCAGGCCAGAGGTGATCAAAGCCTGTATGTGTCTGGTGCTCCACGCAGGTCTGCTATGCCACTAGCAAGTTCTAGTCATTATGTCCCAGTGGAGACAGGAAGCAGCTCTAGGGACCACTCTTCTCCCGAGCCTCAAGGCAACTCTGCTGTGTATGCCCCTTCATCACCCCAAAGTGTTTCTATCCAATCTGGAAGCGATCAGGATTTCCATTGGACTGTTGCACCGGTTGGCACTCAAGCAGGAGCATCCAGTCAGTTTATGTCTTCCCAGGGAGGAAGCAGCTCTTACAGTGGTGCACTTTCCCAGCCTCAATCTAGCCCAAGTAAATATTCAGCTGGATCCCCTAAACCCACCTCACCTCAAACTTTTTTCAGACCATTAACAAGTGTAGCAAGCTCACATGGCAGTTCTGGTGTTCCTTTTGGTGCCTCTAGTCAATCGGCCTCACAGGGAATGAGTAGCAGTTTCAGTGGCTCCATGCAGTCTCTGGCTACATCTAGCCAGTATGTGCCCAGTTCACCTACATTTTCCAAGTTTAGTTCCTCGCGTCTAGTTTCTAGTCAGTCTACAAGTGATCCAGGTTTGTATAGTAAAGTTCCTTCCACCTCACAGATTGGCTTTTGGCCTCAATCAGGAGTTTCTAGTCAGTTTGTGCCTTCCCAGGGAGGAAGTAACTCTTACAGTGGCTTTTCCCCCCAGTCTCTATCCAGCTCTAGTAAATATTCATTTGGAGCCCCTAAATCCACCTCACCCCAAACTGTTTCCAGACCATCAGACAGTGTAATAAGCTCTCAGGGCAGTTCTGGTGCTCATTTAGGAGCCTTTAGTCAATTGGCCTCACAGGGAATGAGCAGCGGCATCAGTGGATCTGCTCAGGGTACATTTAGTCAGCCTGCTCACAGTTCACCTACATATTCCGAGTTTGGTGCCACGCGCCAAGTATACAGTCAGTCCAAAAGTGATCCCGGTTTGTATGGTCAACTGTCAGCAACCTCACAGTTTGGCTCCCAGCCTCAAAAGGAAACTTCACCACAACTTTCAGAAGCAGCAAGTGGCTTTAACAGTGGCTCATTACCCCAGTCTCGAGGATCATTTGGTCAATATGCCCCTGCATCCCCCTCCAAATATGTAAATGCTCTGCTGGCATCACGAGGTTTGGCCTCACAGGGAATGAGCAGCGGCATCAGTGGATCTGCTCAGGGTACATTTAGCCAACCTGCTCTTAGTTCACCTACATTTTCCGAGTTTGGTGCCACGCGCCAAGTATACAGTCAGTCCAAAAGTGATCCCGGTTTGTATGGTCAACTGTCAGCAACCTCACAGTTTGGCTCCCAGCCTCAAAAGGAAACTTCACCACAACTTTCAGAAGCAGCAAGTGGCTTTAACAGTGGCTCATTACCCCAGTCTCGAGGATCATTTGGTCAATATGCCCCTGCATCCCCCTCCAAATATGTAAATGCTCTGCTGGCATCACGAGGTTTGGCCTCACAGGGAATGAGCAGCGGCTTCAGTGGATCTGCTCAGGGTACATTTAGCCAACCTGCTCATAGTTCGCCTACGTTTTCCGAGTTTAGTTCCTCACGCCAAGCATACAGTCAGTCCACAAGTGATCCTGGTTTGTATGGTCAACTGTCAGCAACCTCACAGTTTGGCTCCCAGCCTCAAAAGGAAACTTCACCACAACTTTCAGAAGCAGCAAGTGGCTTTAACAGTGGCTCATTACCCCAGTCTCGAGGATCTTTGGGTCAATATGCCCCTGCATCCCCCTCCAAATACGTAAACGTTCCCCTGGCATCACAGGGTTTTGCCACCCAGTCTGCTACTGGGAGTTCACGTAGAGGGCTTACTTCTGACTTCCTAGGTGGAAGTCAGTCAGGATCTTCTCTCACCTTACAAGGAAGTGGCTCATCGTCCATGCCTCAAGGTACCATGAGTCAGTTTGTATCTGGGTCTCCTTCCCAATATTCAAGCGCGTCCTTGTCCTCAACCCAGAGCATTGGCGGCCAGTATAGACCAGCATCTCAAAGGGTGTTCACCGTGTCCAAGAGTCCACAAAGACTGGAACCATCAGCCTCTAGTTGGACCCAAGGCATTCAGTCCTCAGGTGCAGCTGTGTCACAGGGCAACTACCAGTCTCAAAGCTCTCAGGTGCACAGCAGGTTTCTCGTCCCCATTGTCAGCAGGAGACTCTGCTTACCAAAGTAATCCTCAGGCACTTTCCAGAGGATCTGACCAGTTGGTTTCCTCACAGGAAGGCAGTGGCAGCTACTGGCTGTCTCCAAGCACCTCAAGTCGGTATCCCCTTGGTTCCCCTGGATATGCCAAGCTTTTGGGTTCTAGCCATTCTACCACAGGTCAGAGCTCAAGCCTGTATGGCTCAACTCCCCAGACAGGGTCTGGCTCTCAACTTTCATCCAGTCGTTATGCATCTCTGCAGGGAGGTAGCAATGCTGTTGTTGGC